>MU269989.1:16488250-17901915 GCA_021432705.1 Caranx ignobilis
GTCCACGGTGCTGTGACACTGGACCTGCGGGACCCAACACAAATCTCACGGGAGCGGGCGGTTTGAACTTTGCCGCGGGCAGGAACGGGCGGCTAAAAAAAACCCACCACGGGAGCGACAGGACGATTGAGTCAACAAATGAAGTAAAAAAAAATAAATAAATGAAAACAATGAAATAGGAGCGCTGTCCCTGACCAGTGCGTCCGAAGACATGCAGGCCAGGGAAACGAAACAAACAGCCTATGAAATGACGTGTCTTCTCCTGCGGGACAGGACAAGACACAAAACCAATGCATCTCTGTTATTGTGTGGGCATAAAGTTTTTTTTTTTTTTTCCAAGTACGGTATATTTTTTGGGCATTTTTGCCTTTATTGGACAGCACAGTGTAGACAGACAGGAAATGGGGAGGCAGAGAGAGGGGGAATGACATGCAGCAAATGGCACCTGATGTGGGATTCAAACCAGGGCCGACTGCAGCGAGGACTATAGCCTTTGCATATGGGGCGCCCGCTTAACCCACTGCACCACACGCGTGCCCCACGGGCATAAAGTTTTGCGGGCGGTAGTGGACACACACATTGCTGGAGCGGGCGGGAGTGTAACACACACGTTGTGGGTGCGGGCGGTAATGGTCAGAAATTCAGCAGGAGCGGGATGAAGGAAACAGTCCCGCGCAGCGCTCTACCCTGAACCGGCTGTAAAGCACTGATGCATTAGTTAGTTTGGGTGTTTGAGCTCTTTTCTCTAGGGGGCAATCAATGAGGGGAAAAAACATGATTCGATGGTTAGTTCGACTAAAGGCAAAGTCTGACCAATCAGATTCAGCTAGGAAAATTCGTAGCCGAGTGAACAGCTGTGGGGTTTTCTTTCTTTAATGGAAAAGTACCAACAGTTTTGTCCATGTCTGTGTATACTTTTTGTGTGAACAACACCTCCTCCACCCTCCATCCTCTGCTGCAGGGTGACACTGCTCGGTCAGGGCTCTGTAGCGTGTGCCTTTTTTTAGGTTTAGGAGTTTTGTAACTTTTTTGTCCTTGCTTTGCAGGAGGACGAGTCTCCCAGGAGTGTGCTGGAGGAGATGGGCTTGGCATAGTACACATCACTGCTGAGAGAGACTGTAGATACTGAGGTGGAAGGCTGGATGAGAGGGGACAGGACAGGATCCAGATCTGAACAGTCTGGGACCAAGGACCTTGGCTCTTTGGTGTCTGTGGGGACTGTACAGGGTTTACCCGGGAGGAGACTCAGTCAGGAGGGACGATCCTTTCACTGACAGGCCCTTCAGCTGTGCCTGTGTGTGTGTGTGTGTTTGTTTGTGTGTTTGTACGCGTGTGCGTGTTTGTGTGCGGTGTCGAGGAGATGGAGACTACTGGAACTCGTGCGTGTTCAGGGTGATTGTGTGTTCAAACGTCCAGCGTCGCTGTCGATGAGTCGAGAAAAGACGGCAGCGAGAGCGCGGAGGACGCTGATGTAAGAGTTCCACTGAGTCGGTTGAAGCATCCCGCATTGTGTTTTTTGAGGTTCTGATGAGACAGAGAATAACTGGACATCTCTCCAGTGATGAGGCTGAGATTTTCACCAAATCTCGCATTAAGTCCAGAACCAGGTTTCTGAACGTTTCTCGACCCCCGTCAGCTCTTATCTCTCTGGGTCCTACTTTAAAAATCTGAAACGATCAACCAACAGCCAACAGTGCAAAGTCTGATTTTTAAAAGGTTCACTAATGTCCTGCAGTCAGCCGGATGCTCTCATTCCTCCGGCTGTCAAACAGGAAACGGTGACTTTGTGGGGGACTGTCCTCAGTGACGGGTTAAGCCAGGTTTGCCGCAGTGAGGACGCGGGGCAGAGACACACACTCAGTCCTTAGCCAGATCATAGTTGTGATGGTTTTGGTTTACAGTTTAGTGACAATTCTGAAAATCTAAAATATCATCAGACTCTGAAAGGAAGCTTCTATTTCACTGTCAAAGCTTTATTCCTGTTTGTGTGTGAATATGAAATGAAGAAAATGACTCAAAGTGAAGTAACAGCTGTGTTCAGGTACATATTCAGATTATATAAGAAATAAGAGTAACAGTCCATTTAAACAGAGCACATTCAGTCTTTAATGATGGTTGAGGTCATGTAGGTGATATATGCATTATAAAGTCATAAAAAGACATTGAGCCCTCAGACCTGGCCTTTGACCCCTGACCCCCATAACCGACAAGGCGGAGGCGCGCTCATCTTTCTCTTTTCCTTTATCCAGCTTCATCACAATCATCTTAACGAACACATATTCATAGGGTGATGAGCTGTGGGTCAGTGATCGGTGGACCAAGGACATCTGAGCCTGAAACAGCAGCTTGTCATCCGTACCATCAGTGGACCAGCGGACCAGGTGAAACGGAGCTGTCGATTCGCATCCAATAGTGTTAGTTTCCTTCAGGAGACAGGAAATGAGCACTGTGAGTTCAGCGCTGCGACCGGACTCTGTTCTGCCGGTGCCGGTTCTACGCGTTGTGATCAGATCGATCAGGAGCTGACAGACCTGGTGATGTCACAAAGT
Organism: Caranx ignobilis; assembly: GCA_021432705.1. Lineage (NCBI taxonomy): Eukaryota > Metazoa > Chordata > Actinopteri > Carangiformes > Carangidae > Caranx > Caranx ignobilis. Next base: position 16,490,800 of record MU269989.1, read on the forward strand.
CACACATGTACGTGGTTACCTCTTGTCTCTCAGCAAGAAGGTTCGGGGTTCTATATCTGGGTCGGGGACCTTTCTGGGTGGAGTTTGCAGGTTCTTCCTGTCGTGTCCTGAGTCGGGTCTCTCCGACTTCTCCGGCTTCTTTTCACAGTCCAAAAACATGCACAGTAGGGCGATTTGTGACTCTTCAATTGCCTGGAGGTGCGAATATGAGGGCGCGTGTTTTGTTTGTCTCTATATTTGGTGACCTGTCCAGGGTGTACCCCGCCCTCACCCTAGATAAGCTGGGATTGGCTTCAGCCTCCCCCCTGCAGCCCTGCATGGATAAGTGCTGTAGACAGTGTATGGATGGATGGATGCAGGTGCCTGTTGTCGTTTCTCGGGAACAACTGGGTTAGAAAAATAGCTGGTCGTAGATGTGGGTCAAAGAATGTTACAGTGTCACCGAACAAGTTGTTTGAGCACAACAAAATCAAGACGAGGTCATAGAGAGCGGTCTGAAGATGCTCCTCGTCGAGTCAGTGACATACTTGCTTTCGCTCCACGTGGACTCTCAGTCAGAATCTGGGGATGACGGTTGTCTCCGCTCACAGGTCAGGACAAGTAACTGAGGACGTGAATTCTGAGACAACAGATTTGTCTGTTACACCATCTTTTTCATTCTGTTGACACAGACTCAATGTGACTTCAACACTGTCAAAGGTCTTTCATCCACTACATCCCAGGATCCCTCTGAGGAGATGAAAGAAGTCCAGTGTCTGGTCTAGTCAGAGAGCTCTCTTCAGTTATAAATCACAGTTTTGACTGAGATCTCAGAGTTTAAATGCTCAGTTTGCCCAGGCAGTTACATCACACCACTAACGACAGTTACAGAAAATCCACCAGTTACCTCAGGTCAATCAGTTACACCATTCCTCATGTTTTTCGTGTGTCTGAACGTCCTGACTGAGTCTGATCTCTATGAAGTGTCAGTTGTTGAGTCACGATGCAGGCGGTGTCTCTGAAGGCACTGGTCACAAATATGATAGAGGTACCTTTCAGACCCTGCCCACTTCCACACCTCCACCAATAAGGTGGGCTCAGATATTTGACTCTGATCCTCCTCACCTCCTCCCTCTATAACCTTCATCCACTGTAGGACTCTGAGTCTCTGGTCAGTCAGACTTCAGTGAATGTGATGATTGTCTTGTCCTTAAATGACACGTGAAATATGGTACTGGTTCCTTGAGGAAGATGAGCGATGAAGAGCTGCACAGGGCTGTGTAGGGAAAGATAAGGTTCTGCAGAATAAAGGGATCAATGTGTGAATGTAATTTTATAAAGAAATAAAACATTTTAAGCTAAATTCACCTGTTCCCAGATTTCTGTTTGTTCTGTACTGAAAACTTGATGCATATCACCCTGACAACGCACAGATGAGGCCCAGTTTTTAATCTCAACATCTCAATGGTTACATTAGGTTATCAAGAACATGTACACAGACTTTTATGCAGTCCTATAAAGACTTAACTGTGCATCTGGACACTTAACTGGATTGATCCCTGGACATGGATACCAGGAGGGACAGGGCTGGCTCTTTTTCATCAGGAGACCTAGGTCAGGCATGTCCATACTACTCCTCAAAGGGCCGTGTGGCTGAAGGTTTTTGTTCCAACCAAGTAAGAGCACATACAGTAGTTTGATCAGTCAACTGTCTGAAGACTGAGATCAGTTGATTAAATGAGTCAGGTCTGGTGTGCTGCTGCATGGTTGGAAAGAAAACCTGCAGCCACACCGGATCTTCATGGAATAGCTTGGACATGCCTGGCTTAGGTCATTTGACATGTGCAGTGAAATGGTGAACGTGTTTTATCAGTCAGTCAATGTACGGCTTATGCTGAAATCTGCTGGGACAGACCCGGACCTGATGCATTGTGGCAGGTTCCTCTGCTCATGTTAGAACACTTGTCACCTGTTTCCCCACCATCTGCTCCTGAAATATAAAGTCCACATCTCCACTGACTGTGTACATTCAAAGTTGGACCCAAAACATTAACATGCCAGAGAAAGGTTGAGGATAGGAAATGGAGGAGAAGCTAAAGGAAAGAGAACAAAGGTGCAGTAAATATAAGGATCCTGAACCAGTGTCTCTGGGGTAATCTTTTTCTAGTTGCCTGCCTGCTGCCATCCATCCATCCATCCATCCATCCATTCATTCATCCATCCATCCATCCATCCATCCATCCTCATCATCCTCATCCTCATTCTCATCCTCATCATCATCCATACATCCAGCATCATCATCATCCATCCATGCATCAATCCATCCATCCATCCATCCATCCATGCTTTTATCAATTGGTCAGGTGTCCTGACCCAGCCAATCAGATCTAACACATATCTGACAGAGACCTGGATCGCCTCCTAGTGCGGGTCTCACACAGTCCCGGTCCGTCTCTAGAGAAACAAACTGCGGATTCATTCAGCAGCTTCTGTTCATTCAGCAGCTGCAGCACTGCAGCTAATTGGTTCGCCGGAGAGGAGAGGGGTGGGCGGACGGTTGTGCAGAGAAATCTTATGAATGAAACCTAGTCTGGTGACGTCAATTGGGGGCCGTTTGACGCAGGAATCACGTAGGGAGGGAGGGTGGGGATATAAGACAGCCGCAGCCGCTCTCCGTGGTCCTGAAAACAGACACGCCACAGGCGGAATCCCGAGAGAGGTAACTCGGCAACAAACAACAAGTGACGACACTTTGCATTAGACAACAACAACAACAGCTCACACACACACACACACACACACACTCACAAAAGCAAGCTCACAGTGCAGAGAGTGGACTCCGTGCATAATCCAAGAGCACTCCAGCGGGTCTGAGTCTGACGCGCGTGGGAGGCGAAGCTGGGAGATTCCCACTGCTGCCGCTGATCTGCAGGTTAGTGCCAGCTGCTCCCTCACATCTGCTCTGACGGAGGAATGTGTTAGTTTCTCACCTACTGGAATACTGGAACCACATCATATACCAGAGAAACCACCTCCGTGGATCTGGAAACCTGGATCACAGGTTCCCTCTGGGCACAGATCGCATGCTTATTTCTGTTGTTAGTCATTCATTCATTCATTCATTCATTCAGTCAGTCAGTCAGTCAGTCAGTCAGTTTTTGGTTTTATGCGGCTGATCTTGTCTTGATTGATTTATTGATCATGTTTCTGTGCTCACAATCTCCCCCCCTCCACCCCCTCTTCACCATCAAAATCATCATCATGTCATCATCATCACCACTGACTCCTCTGCTGTGTCCCCCGGTGCCATGGTTGTCATCCCACAGAGGCAGAGACGTGATGTGTGTGGGTGTTATCAGGTTTAGGTCGGTAGGTGTCGATCTGCAGCTACAGGTCTGGAGATTGTTTGATTGGTGACAGATGGTTCTGGATTGTGGTTCCTCAGATGTGGATGTGTCAGAGTCCACCTCTCACAGGAGCAAAACATATGCATGAGCTCAGTCATGTTAAATCCTTTGTCTTATGCATTTCTCTGTGAGATCATGCATCACATCCTGCAGCTCCACTGCAGACTGAGGCTGACTCCGCTTGTCCTGGTCTGTGACTCATCTTGGAACCATGTTTGTTACTGAGGAGATTTATCATATTTATTTATCTGTCATTCTTAACATACCTCATGTTTTTTTTTTGAACAGTGTGTGTTGAGAGACCGGACAAATGTCATACATGAGCAGCCACTGTGACATTTCAGTCAACATCACTTGTTGCACTTCTGCTCTGTTCACACTTCATCAGCTGCAGTTGCTTTTCAGTTCTTCATAGGTACCTGATTTTCATTGGTAGAACATGCAATCATCATTTGGGAGAGTTTTATTAAGTCGTCATCATGATCTGTCATTATTAACATAGAAGACCCCACCCCCCACCCCACACCCCCGGTTGTCTGCAGGGAGTCACTGACACTGAACTGTCTTTGTGTTTTCTCTACAGTACCCCCTGCTCTGAGTGGCCATGACTGGGCACCACTGTGCCTCAAGTGTCCTTACCCTCCTGGTTCTCCTGACAGGGACTTCCCTTCTGCATCTGTCCAGCCCCAGTCTGATCAACAACCCTGGCGATTTACATAGTCTGCCCAGAAATCCTCCTCTGGGGCTGACAATGTCAGGAAATGAGGAACAACAGGATGAGGAGAGACAGTCATTACAGAAAGAAGAGATAGATGATGAGCTCTTCAAAGATGTGGACCCCAAAACCCTGGCAGCAGTTTTACTGGAGGCGCTGAATGACTCAGAAGTGGAGGGAAGGAAGGAAGGAGGAGAAATCGAGGGGATGGACGAAGGGATGAAAGCTGAGAGGGAAGTGAGAATGATGGAGGGAGCAGACACAGACAAAGACAGACGACGGAGGTTAGAACTGCTGATGGCAACAAAGGGAAAGGAGCAAGAAAGAGAAGAGGAGGAGGAGAGGAGAGCTCAAGAGGAGAAGATGACAGAGAAGGTGACCAGTCATACCACAAGCCAGTCAGTCAAGGTCCAAACAGAGCAGCAGCTCCCTGGTCCAGATCAAATGGGGGAGGGCGCAAAGGCTTCCACCCAGCAGCAGCCAACCAGCTCTGAACAAAGCAGCAATGAGGCGGAGGAGCAGCTCAGTCCAGAGGAGCTGAAAAGCCTCGAGACCATGATGAAGGAGTTTCCTCGTTTGGACACAGCAACCAAGAGGAAGGGAGAACTGGAACAGAACCAGAGAGAGAGCAGAGGCTACAGCAGCCATAATGACATCATCCCCATTAACAAAGACAGCAACCTTGCCATGTCCAAGAAGAAGCTGAAATGGCAGGAAGAGACCCAGAAAGCCCTCCACTTCCCAACATTCAAGGGAGGCAACTTCATGGATGACTTTGAGGACAGTCACTATGGTGTTGCTGCACAGCCCCCGCCTCCAGCTGAGCAAGAGGTCATGGAGGAAGATGAACCAGAGGACAAGGAGGAAGATGAAGAGGTGTTGAGTCCAGAGGAGGAGGAGGCTCAAGTCAAAGCAGAGCAAGAGGAGATGAGGAGGCAGGCGGCAGAGGCACAGAGAGCCAAAATGGAGGAGGAGAAGTTGGCCGACATTGCCTCAGACATGCTGCTGCACTACATGGTCAAACAGAATGGGAACAGGAAATACAGCTCATCTCTGTCAAATGCTGCAGAAGACAAGAGGTCTGATGAGGACCAGGAAGTAACGGCGGAGGACGACATCGATCCACAGACCATTGACAAGCTGATCGAGATCTCCAGCAAGCTCCACCTCCCCGCTGACGATGTGGTGGACATCATCAGTGACGTAGAGAAGAAGAAGAAGAAAGATGTGCCGCCCGATCTCATGTCACGTTGGCAACAACCTCTGACTCCTCTGTCTTCTTCCTTCTCCTCCACCAATGGTTTCTCCGAACCACAGGTTTCAACCAATCAGTACAAGTTCCCTGTCTCTAAGCACCTCCCTCTGCCAGTCAGTCTGCACAAGCCCTGGTTCCAGGAGAAACCACTGAAGTCACAGGATCTCTGGAGCAGACCAAAGCCTATGTTGGTCAATCAAAACATCTGGCCCAAACCTCAGAAGGCCATGTCAATCAAACAGGATCTCTGGCAAAACCCCCCAAGTCTGTCTGGACTGGCCTCCCTTCTTATCCCTATGTATACCCCTTCTACTACCAGAGGAAGCCCTACCCAGAATACTACCCCATCTATTTCCCACCCTCACCTAGACCCAGACCCCGTTACTACATCCCCAAACAGTCGTTCACCCTCAGAAACTTCCTGGAAAACTCTGTGGATGACAGACAAACTTTCCCTCCCAAGCGCCGTCACCACAGCTGGGTCCAACCTCGGCTGCGGAAACCTCCCCTCCAACAGAAGCCTTACTTCACCAGCTACCCCGTCCCCCTGTACCCCAGGACATTTCAGCCGGCCCTTGTCCCCAAACCCCGAACCCCTCCCCAGATGTCCGTAATCTCTCCCGACAAGTACTACTCAGGCCCAAGAAATGAAGATTATTATGCGTCAGAGAAACAGTCAGAAAGCAGACGTGATGAGCTGCAGAAATACATTGAGCAGATACTAATGAAGAGACCGCAGACGGAGGACTGACGGAGGACGGGAGGAGAGACAAGAGGAGGGAGATGGGAATGAGGAGAGATGACTAGAGGGCTTTTCTTTCTGATTTTGATTTGCTTTTGGTTGTTTTCATTTTTCATATGTAACAAGTTTCTTTCAAATGATTTGATTGGTTGTTATATGGACAAGGACGTTTCTTCCAGTGGTAATCTGGATAAAACCGGACTACACCCCTCTATGATGGAGGGGGACCAGGAGGGGGACGTGGTCTGGATTTCTCATCCCAACCCCCAACATGACAACATTCTCCATGTGGACATTTTACAATGCTATTGAAGGAGGATGCTCCAATCTACTGTCACCTTTACCTTTAACAAATCAGTAGTTGATGATGATGAGGATTATGATGATGATGGTGGAGTTTTACTGTGTAGACGAAAGATTGTGCGATTAGTTCAGGCTGGGTTCTCCCTGCCTGAACTAATCATATACATAAAATCATATATAATTCATCAGAACAGATTTATGCTTCTTGGACAAAAGTAAAAAAATTTTCACTTTCATGTGATTATAGAACCAGTTGGGGGGTGTTTCCAGCTGACACGCTGCTGTGGCAGCCTCCTCTGCTTTGAGGCAATCATCTAGATGTTAAACCAGCTGCAGACACAAGAGCTGGATCTTGAGGTCTGGCCTATGCCAGATCCAGATCCTCCAGAAGTGAAGAGTCAGGCTCTCCCACAGCAGAATGGAAAACTGGATCTCAGCACAAAGTCATAGTCATGAAAAAAAAAAAGGGAAATCACCATACACAACTTGCTGTTACTGAGGTGACATTTCATAAACATACAATATTTTAAGGTTATTATAAGGTTTTCCTTCAACCCAGGGTTTCCACATTCATTTGACCATATAGTGTCACCAGAGATAAAGGTGTGTGAATGAGCCACTGCTTCGCTCATATTGATGCATTTGTTGGTGAATCAGTCATATTGTGTTATTTACACAGAACTCAACAGGAAGCATTCCAGCAGTATCCTCACACACATACAGCTCCTGATCATGAAGCATAACAACACATTTCATCCTCGGGGCTGTGAAGTCACACTCATACCACCATAATGGCTTTTAATGACTCATCCTTTTGCATAACGTAAATTACCTTGTTGCTATGGTGCCAAATCCTGGTCAGACAAAGGAGGCTGCAGTGGTGCAGCCTTCACTGTTCTTTATTACAAAATCTGTGACCAAACATACAATGTGTCAACGACTCCTCTATAGAGATAGATTCCTTGGTTGAGTTACAACTGCTCAGTAAAGAGCAGTGTCATTTTAATATTCACCATCGAGTCTGCTCTGACTCTTCAACATGTTGTAAAGAGGTGTTGCTCTCTGTAGGTGTTGTTGACCTGTGTGGCCATCTGTTACTAAAGGATCTGCAGGATCTGTGTTGCTGACAGGTCAGAATCAAGGCATCCACAATCTCACACAGGAAGTCAGGCTGAGGGAGAACAGGGGTCTCTGTCATCGTTTTCATTTGTTGTCTTTTTTATGAGGTTGAAAAGTCAGAGAGATAAGGAGAAGGTGAGGTGAGCATCTGCACGTTTCTCTATATCTTCTTTTTGTACAAGCATAAACGAAAAAAGCATACAAAAATTTTAAAGCGAAAGAAACAATGACATTAGTGAACCTGAGCATCGTTGCTGGAGCTGTGTGTCCATGGTCCTTCTAGATGTATCTTGTTATAACCATCGTAATAAACATGTGTTTGCTGGATGTAAATATGAGCATGTCAATGACTACTTTTGCTACATACAAAGAAACAAATAAAGTCGACTATTTTGTTACAAAAGCGCTTGTGGACACAGATAATTTCTATGTGAATCTGAGAGAAGACGACAAAGGTTCAAGACAAACAACCTGCTGAGGTGTTCATGTTGTGCATGTCAGATTTCTGCTGTTTACAGGATTGTAGCAGAGTCATTCTCATGACGGCTTTTAACACAAAAGTAGTGCTGGCGGATTTGAAGGAAAAGTCTGGAGGTTTGTTTGTTGCAGTTTTTAAACAAAACATTCAAACTGGGCCCCTCCTCTCGGGGTCAGCTGTGCCCGCCTCCTGCCCCTGACAGCAGTCTGAGTGAAACGCTGGAGCCGCGGGCCAATACCCGGCCATCACCGGCAATGGGAGCCTCAAGGGCTATGCTGCGACAAGTAGGAGGGCCATTGTGGTGAGCTTGGAAGCGGGTGGTAGCGGCGAATGCTTGCTGCCACCACTAGCGGAAGTTACCGTCCAGCCGCTACCACTCGCTTGCATCCGGGACAGCTAATGGGCTAGCAGCCCTCCTCCTCGTGCTGCACAGAACATCACCTGCTCTGTCATTGGCTGGAAAGAAAACACAGACTCTCCGCCCAGAAACGTCCCTGCACAACAAAACAAAGCAAAAGACCAAAATACAGGCGGGGGGGGGGGCTGCAGACACAGGCACCACCACACAGGACTAGAAGCCCATAGTTGATGATTAAGCTAGATTTCATTTGTTTAAGTCTAGCGTTTATTTTTGAGCAAAAACCTCCAGACTCTACCTTTAACTAATAAAACAATTAACATAAACATTTGTTCTGCAATGACAACTTTCTTATATCCTGGACTGTGTTAAGAAACCAGAGATAGGGCAAAGGGGTCCTGCAACAGCATGCACTTCAACACAAGGCTTGAACCTGGAGCTACAATCATCCACCGTCACCATGCTGTTGTTAAGTGAATGCTTGCATCCTGACTGTGAAGACGGAGATGCAGCAGTAACCTCAGGTCAACAACATAAGGAAAGCTTTGTTTCTTCAAGGCGTTTTTCATTTTGTAATTTGCCTTATTTTCCTTGCTATGTCAAAATCACAGTCATTTGATCAGCCTGCAGTCTGCCAATCATCTGCTCTTTGTAATCATCATAATCTTTAGAACAACATAACATTTATAACATCACATCTAGTTTAACAATGCCGATCCTCTGGAGTGATTACAGCACAGACAGTAAGTGGGGGTGGTGGCAAAGAACAGAATTTGGCCACCTCTGATACACCATGATGCTCAGAGGTTAGGTGCTGAACAGGTGATTAGAGGTTAGAGCAGTCATCAGGGGAGATGCTGCAGGATGCAAATACCCACACCCACAAGAAAAACAACAATTACATGTCCATGACGAGGTCTGTGGAACACTGAGATGTATAGAGGATGGGGGTGGGGGGGTATGTGTGAATAAGTGAAAGCAATGCTCAGAGATAAAAGACAGGGGATATGCATTAGTAAACATGAGCAGAGCTAGAGCTGTGACATATATCTTCAAATGAATATAGGGCGGGTCATGAAAATAATAGAGTCAAATGGAGAGCAATCAGATGACAGGGTGGAGGAAGAAGTGACACAGGGCTGGGTAGAGGCTGGGGGGGGTGGGGGGGTTGCAGCTCTGCCCACAGAGGTACAGTGATTCATGAAGTCACGTGATGAAGACTGGGTGACTCATCCACCAGCGTTTTCATGCAGCCACTGCAGAGCACCTAAACACACACAGACAAACACACACAACCACACACACACAATCAAAAGAGCACACACAGTGCACAGACAGACAAAATGTATCCATGCATGTTCATTCTGACAAATCCAGGAGCCGATCAAACATGTTGATGAAGACAGAGTCAGAGCGTGATGCCTCCACATCTTTATTGTTCTTTCATTCTCTCCTTCTGTGTCTGTGTCTGTTTTCATGAGATTGATGACATGCCATTTCATTTTCACGTGTTCTTTATGTGCATGTGTGATGAAATAAATGAGAATAGACATTCATTTGGCAGAACAATGCATACAGATAGACAAGTGTAAGTGAATCACCATGTTGAGTGAGCTTCAGTGAAAACAGCAGCAGTCCATCTCAGAGTAAGAAGATAGGAATGAAACAAACTATACAACACACATCTCTTTATCTGCTCCATCAGGTTCTTCTCCGACAAATCTCAAATATTTTTATATAAATTCAACATGTCGTGTTGCATTGACATGTGAGTTGAATTTGCAGCTATGGAGATTTATGGTGAAAGAGGAATGTATAACAAGAAAAGGAAACACTGCTGCCATTAACAAGGTAGGGAGGTGGCCCGGCACAGTATGACTATTCACTATTTGGTAAGTACTACTGCAGTCCTGGTGTACTGTAGGTATTTTCATGTCACCAGGAGACTTAAAAGATCTATGTGTTAATGCTGTTTTTGACCAATAGATGACTCTGTTTAGTCTTATTTGTGAAACGAGACTGAACTGAACTACAGTTTCTCAGTATGACGGTTGGTTGGTCACTGGGTGTGATGCAGAGTGACTGGAAAGGGACTTGTGGTGTACTGAGGGAGAAAGATCAAGTAGTGATGTCCTGGTAAACATACATTTCTACTCCAGCACATCTACTAATATATCAGCTATGCTGCTATAGGAGGGCGACATCATGCCGTGTAGCTTACATCACGTGTAACAGTACTGACAGATAACCTTGCGCAGCACACTGTTTTCATTTTCTCTATAGTCGCTACATTTCGCTTATGGCAGTGTTTTTCAACCTTGGGGTCGTGGCCCCACGTGGGGTCACCTGGAATTCAAATGGGGTCACCTGAAATGTCAAATCTTCACTGTGGCCAGTTTAAGATGCTGCAGTGGCTCTTTTTTCATAATTCATTGTTTGAGAGATTGTTTGTTCATTGTTAATTTTCAGCCTTGTAAATACAAGCCCACCTAACTGTACATCCTACATCCTGATCAGGACAATATAATGTCACTTTGTGCACTAATCTGGCTACAGTATAACAAACATGATCAAAAACTAATTCTAGAAAAAAAAAAAAAAGTCTCTGGGGCTTGCCAGAAATTTCTGATGTCAAAATGGGGTCACAAGCCAAAAAAGGCTGGGAGCCACAGGCTTATGGTCTATGTTCCCTGATGGTACTGGAGGACTTTTGTAGTGGAAGATAAAACACAGCTACTTGTATGTTTTTTTTCTGAATGCAGTGACTCACCAAACATTGTTCTCTTAAACTGAGCAGTTGCTTCGTTAATATTCACTAATGTCTGTTCATGTGTAGTATATCTTAAGGTTAGTTTACTACATCGTTCATAAAAACAAGACGTGACCCGGAAGTAGTTAAAATTCGATCTAGCGCTCGCTGCTCTCTTTCAAATTAAAAGTGAAAGTGTCCGATTTTTTTTCCTCCCACGACACGAAGAAAGCTTGACACAGGCTAAATGTGTTTTCCTCTCAAAATAAGCTTAAACTACACCATCTAATCACCAGGATGTATGCTATTTTATTTTCCGGGTAAGTTGTGTTTTAAATGTGAATTTTGACCACTGGACAATAGTTTGCAACACAAATAAAGTAAAATAGTAAAAGTAAAAAAAATAAAGTTTATTATTTCAACATTAGATTCCGTAATGCTTTTACTGTGAAAATGTACCGGAAGCAGTACTCTTGCGGCCAATGATGGCTAATGATGGCGGAACTGTGGTGACGTTTTAGTAACGTTGACAACAGCGAGCAACGACTCGGCCGTCTGAGCTGCACCAGAATCAGCCGTCGGTCCAGCGGAGCAGGGATGAAGCCGCCTCCGCGTACACGGAACAAACCAGACCGCAGCGTGGAGCCTGACACGCCGCGGCAGCGCTCAGATAATCCGGTCCGTCAGTGGGGGACACCGGAGCAGAAGAAGCTCCTGACCGGTCTGAAGAGACTGGGGAAGACCGCCGGAAAGGACCGAGAGATCGACTATGCGCACCTGCAAAAACTGCTTCCTTCCCGTTCCATACCAGAGGTACGCTGATGTGGATTTGTGGAGTTTTATCAATAACTTTTATCCATATCTATAACTAGCCTATAGCAACTCAGTGTGAAACAGGTGGACTCAGGGACCAGTTAAACTCACATTCATCAGATTAGGGTTAGGATCAGTTCTGGAGACTAGGGCCTGGTCCAGGATGACCACATGTAAAAAGAAGCTACAATGATACAGTTACTGAGTTGGTGGATGTCAGCGTGCGGTAGGAGACAGCTCAGCTCAGCTCAGATCTCTGTCTTCATGTACATGACATGGGCTGTCCTCCCTCCCGCAGATCCAGGCTTTTGTAGAGGCTCTGAAGAACGAAGTGATCTCTTCTGTAAGCATGAAGTTGAAGAGGATGAGGCGAGAGGAGAGGAAATCCAGGAAGCCCATTCAAGTGTGGACTCACATGGCATCAGCTGTGGCTGGAAAGCTGGAGGAGCCCATCACCAGAGCGTTCTCTCAGGTATGCCCCAGTAGATGTGAACTCATGTTCAATGTGATTCTTCTTCTGGGTAAGAGACAGACACGTGCTGTGCCTACCTAACCCGTGAGTTCCTCCTCCCCACCTCCCCCTTTGCCTTTCAGATGTTGATGGTGTCGTCCACTGAGCCTTGCACGCTGAGAAACTGCGACCCTCCTCAGATCTACAGACCGCCTTCAGACCCGGACAGACCAGTTGGTCGCACCATCCCTCTGAGACCAATGCCACGTGTGCCAATTCAAGGTGAGTGGAGTCCAGTTTCTGCCTGAAGCTGGTTGATGATCAATGTACAGTGGGTGCTCCATCTCAAAGATGTGATTGGATCATTCTTACATAACCTGAGAGAGGTCAGCAGGTGTAGCAGCAGAAATAAATATGTAATGTAATCATCCATGTCTTTGTGTTCAGCAGGTCAGCGTGCTGCCATAAACCCCACCCGTCCTCTCCTGATTGTCAAGACTCCAGCACCAATCATAGCCAAAGGACTCCCTGCTCTGACCAGCGAGATCAGAGCACCAATCAGCAAACTCCCTCCGCCCCAGCAACAGCAGTCAGTCACAGCTGGATCCTCACCTGCCGCCCCCAGCCAGCCAGGCGTAGCAGAAATACCTGCAGCTCCCCCGCAGCTCCACAGCCGCCTGCCACCCCAGCCTCAGCACAGACCACGCTCAGCACCGACTCTGCAGCAGCTGTGGTTGAGACAGCCCACCAGCACCCCCCTCCGCCTCCGCCTCCGCCGTGATGCCCGCTCCACTCAGTCCTCGCACAGCCGTCCCTTCCTCTGGCGACAGTATCACACCTGTCCCCGAAGCCGCTCCATCCTCCGTTCACCCCCGGCTCGGGCTCCTCCTCCACCTGCTTGCCCGTGCCCTCCCTCTCCACCTCTGCTGCAGCAGTTCACGCCAGGTTCGGACGCACCAGCAAATACGCCACCAAAGACAGTCCCCGAACCTTAGGTGTCAAATGCATCGTGGACTTTGAGAGGATCTACTGTTACCTAAGCAAAATACACAAACCCACTGATGACTGCTGCCTCACCCCAATGGGTGAGTTTGAGAGTGACCTTGTACAACCACAGCTCTTATCCATTCTCAATAATCAATTATATATTGGTAGATTATAGAATAAAGTATTAGACTTAGTTCATTTTCATCTGTGGACATCACATGAATCAATAATGATGTATTTATAATTGTATGACTTTGTCCTGCAGAGAGTGCCATCGTGTTGGACCTGCTGATGTCTCTGACAGAGGAGCTTCCTCTGCTTGACTGTAAGAGCCTTCGTAAACACCTGGTCCAGGTACGACCTGCTTCAGTTTCAGTCCGTGTTCTGCAGCTGGCACGATTTTGGCCTGAAGTCAAACTCACAACTTAACAGCAAGTGACTCATCAGGGTTTATTACAGCGGTCCAGTCCATTAGATCTCCATCAGAGGGCAGTATAAATCACAACATAGCTCTTAGACTTGAGATCAAGTGTTCTGAGGTGGTCCATCTGTCGTTTAGCATCAGATTCACACACTGATTTTGACATAATTTAACAGTTCTCAGAAGCCTGTTCCAGAAGATTCACTTAAAGCTGGTGACAGAGGACTGTCAGACCTTACTATAACAGAGGGTCTGTGGTCTGTTGTTGCAGGATCTCTACAGCTTTCAACAAGTCAAATTTAAGACTTTTTTAAGACCATAATGAATACAATTTAAGACCCATTTCACATCGATGCTGGCAAAAAGTAGAAAAGACTTGAAGGAAAATTGGAGGCCCGGAATTACTTGCAAAGTATATGAATTTATTCGCAGCTCTTTCACATTGGAAAACAAAATGCTTAACCTAACTAAAAACACCAGAAACCTCTCTGTTGTGAACTAATATTTGTTTGGAATTCAGAATAAAAAAAATATTGGTAAACTCTACAGCCAACGGCCATTGTGTGTGTGCGTGTGTGTGTGCATGCACACAAGAACTATCTGAGCCCTTGTCCCGTGGCTGCAATCTCCTCCACAATGTTCTTGAGCTCTGCTAATTTTTCCTTGTAGCTCCTCCTCAGAGCATTTGATTTTGTGATGAGCTGGGCCATCTGCTCGGCGAGGTCTCTCTTGATGTAATCGGCTAATCCAAATCGCGCTGTGTACGCCGTCTTGTCTTTTTCACGCTTAAAAGTTTTCGCAAATCTTGGAATCCGGGAACATAGTCTGGAACAGCTCCTCAGTGTTCTCATTACCAGTATATGACTGGTGCTTAGTTACCGTGTGAAAAGTCCATAGCACCTCCGCTTTTAGTGTAGGTGTAGACCCAAACGCTGTCCGGAGGTCAGCAGGCTGGGTCGCGCTGGACCTCGATGCTCCAGCTCCTGATGTGGAACAATACCTGCAGATTGACAGCGTTTGCTGCTGACATTTTATGACCGCTTTGTGTTTTTCAGATTTGCAATGGGATTCCAATGCCATGATGTTCCAAGTTTTAAAGTTTTCTTGCAGAAAGCGCAGCGTGCTTCATGTACGTTTCCATCCACCGGCTTCAACCATGCATTAAAGTGTTCATTCTGAAGCCACAAATTGTTGAACTTGCGCTTACCCATGTATGCAACTAATTCGGCTTTGCTGTGGGCTTTTGTTTGTAAGTTTTCTCCGCTGCTATGCTAAGCTGTCACAACACACCGCTGCCTGTGCACAGCACATTAGCTGGTGGTGTTCGATAAATTCTGACCGGGCAGCACAGGTAGCCTACTTTTAGTTCCACGTCCTCAAAAATCGAAACATTTCAAAGCGAGACTGAAGTTTATGCATGTTTTAAATAAAAGTAACGTCAATAGATTTTTAAGACCTTTCAAAATCGCATTTAAGACCTTTCGGGACATTTTAGGAGAATTTTAGACATTTTAAGGCCTTAAATTCAAATTATTGGATTTAAGACTTTTTAAGACCCCGTGGATACCCTGTGTTGTCTCAGCTGCACTCTCTCCTGAGCGCCTGACTTAGATCTGGCCTTTGTCCAGGAGTTGATACTGAATACAGGTTCCACAGACAGGGTGGAAGGGAGGAATCTAGCTACTTTACAACATGATCATAAACATGACAGGACACGAGTTTAGATAAGAACTGTGATGATGTGTGATTCCGTACTGAGGCTACTGAAAAGATCATGGTCCCTACAGTCAAACATGGTTGTCTGATATTTTGGGGCTGCTTTTCACCCTGGAGCCCTGTCAGAAAGCTGGGTCTCCATCAGAGATCATAGGTCTTCCAGAAGGAATTTGGCGGCCTGATAGATAATGGCAACATTTTTAGTGCTCCCTCTTTATTTGGAAAAGTATTGAAATACGTATTGGTACCAGTACCACTACAAAAATTTAGGAGGTGTGATGCAGTAGAATGTGAGGAAATGTTTTTTTTCTGTTTTTATTATTAATTTATTAACCTGAACATCTTCCTCTCCATGTTTCAGGTGTACCGAAGTCTGTCATCACCTGCTGACTCCCAGGGGGCAACAGAACTGATTAAAAACCTGAAGGATGCCATCTCTACTCAGTCAGGGGGTGAGAGCGCTCCAGACAGTGCCAGAGCAGAGGGTCAGCAGAGCTCTGACACGCCTGACAGCGGCGAGGTCGTGGACAGCGGTGGGGAGCAGCTGCAGCCAGAAGCTGAGGACCAATCATCAAAGAGCAACAACACATCTAGTCAAGCAGGGAAGGGAGACGCTGCAGGACTCCCGCTCTGTCCCCCGCTCAACCCTTTCATGGTGCCACTGAAGCTGTTGAAGCGCAGATAAATGAAGTATTTTCATATTTATTAAAATCTGTATTTTTTTATTTAAATTGTTCAGTTTCTGTTATTAAAAATAATTTTGACCTCCACTTTGTTTTGTTCTTTTTAATGTAGCTTTGGAAAATTCAGGTTCTAATGATAAACAGTTCCTTCTTGTTATGTTATGGTTCACATTGAATTACTTATGTTTCATGAATGCTTTCATTAAAAAAAATGTGGTTAGTTTTATTTAATCTTAATAATGTTGATGTTAATCATATTGTAGAGTCAGTTTGTTGTGTTAAGATGACCATCTGGGTAAAGTATGTGATTTATCCCTCCAAGACCCTCATATTGACTGAGGAAAAAAAAAAAAAAATATATATATATATATATGTATGTATGTATAACTGCTGGGTTAAAAGTAACCCAAGTTGGGTTAATTACTAACCCAGTGCTGGGTCCAAAAGGGTCTGAGCCAACACTGGGTTAGTTATACCCAGCACGTTGGGTTAAAATTTGACCCAGCATGCTGGCTTAAAGTTTTTACTCAAAATTGGGTAAAATCAGTTATGTTGTTGGGTTAAAGCTACCAAGAACTGGGTTGAAAAATACAACCTAATATATAATAAATTACTGTGCAATGATAAAAGAACAAAAACACATATTCCTCCAATGTTTCTTTTACTGGAAAAATAAGAAACACCAAGTTGACTGCTATCCACTGATTATGACAAAGGCAGGCTGATTCTCTTCCATCAGCATTCTGTTGCTCCCGCGAAGTCCTCCATGTTAGTTTTGATCTGAGAAAAAAAAAAAAACACAAACTAAAACAAGATTCAAAAGTTAGGTTCAGCAGAGATAATGTGGGACTGATGTGTTCAGTAAACCTCTGTCACAACTCTTACCTGTCTGTCTCAGGTGTGTCTCAGTCTCACAGGCTGGAAAAGTGTGTAGAAACAAGAATAAACATAACAACAACCAGTTACAGGACAGGCAGCGCCCTGTATACATGTACTTTATTAATATAATCAAGTTTAGACAAGTACTTCGAAAAATACATCCTAAAGTAACAAGCTAATATCATCACAAGTGAGCTAGCTTAGCAAGCTTCAGCTAGGCTAATGTAGCCAGCTAATACCATCCATACCCTTCAAATGAGCAACCAGTAGTTATCTATCTACCTTATTAAGCTCTTCATTGTTTCAGATTTACTTATCATTTCTGTGTAAATGCTGTTTCAGTTTCAGTTGAAGTTGTAGTTTGACTGAAACAGAAAGCAGTCTAACTGTTTTCCTCATGGCAGTCCCAGCCCAATCACTGTTGTTAGTTTACATATATATATATATATATATGTGTGTGTGTGTGTGTGTGTGTGTGTGTTTTATATCTTTGATCTTTCAGCTCTTTATTTAATTGCAGAATTACTGTCTGCTCCTCATGAATGAAATACTCCATTCTGGTGCTGCAGCTGCTGTCGAACGTGTCCATGTCTGTGATTGGTCAGATGCTGCAAACTCTTCAGGCGTCCAGAAGGGACGGAACAAGTTTCCAAAATGGTGTTATTTGGATAAAGTGACATACTGGGGATCCTAAAAGGTTAAAAGTTCATCCCCCCCCCCCCCCATCAGTTTTTTTCCCCCATGTCCCCCAGGGGGCTCCGTAGAAAGGAACAACACAGCTGTCCCACTGATCTTTATGTTTCTGTTTGGACAGTGGAAAATATAAGAAAGCTCACAAAGTAGATTTTTAATATTAGATAAGATGAAGATTAAACAATCTTTGTGGGAGAGGTTTTACACAGGGTCAATCCTTGCCAACAGTCCACGCCCTGCTGTTCCACCCCATTTTATCACATCTCTGATCTTTAAAATTTAAGTGGGCTATTAGGCAGGCAAAAAAAAAAAGCTTGGACCCAATACAGTTGATATTCCTGCTCAGATCAGCAGACAGAAGTGGAGCATTGTGTGGCTAAAGATATTTCTCTCAGGAGCTGCTGGATACCAAAAACAGAGAGGGAATACTGAGCTTGCTGACACAAACACCAATCCATATGAATTATAATGTTGCTGACTCAATGTGAATCACCTCACTGTAATCTGTGATGACAAAGTCAGTGTTGCCTCATCTGTCTAATGGAAAGGTTATGATAGAGGAGTGAAGCATGACGTATGAGGAAAGGAATCCCGAACATCTTCTTCATGTCTAAAGGGTTTTACAGCTTGCACACATGGATCTAATCTCACACAGTCCTGTCATATGTATATAAACCTTGACACTGGGTGTGTTTGCAAAGCACCAACCCATTGATACCACTGCACCGTGGACACTCTGTGCACTCTGATGAAAACAGTTGTGACTGTATCACATCTTGAACTTAGGGATTTAAGCATTTTTGTTAAGTCATTATCCACTTCCTGGCTGGGATAATATGGCCATGGCTTTCTTTTCTCATTTCCTGATCGCATCTGCTTTACTCATCTGCTTGTGTCCTGCTTATGGTAAGATTTGGGAGAATTATCTACTCATGTGACTGTTTCATGCAGAAATGGGGCAAAGAGGGCTGAATGACATGCAACAGAGATAGATGTTGTTGTAACACTTTATCACAATTATTATCCTTATTGTCAGTCAAAATGTCTGCAGCTCCTGTGATTTGAACATTTCACTCCATCATATTGAGATTTAAGTTTAAACACTAGCAGGTTTATCCTCTTGTTTGTCTTTACTTTTACATCTGATTGAAGCAAAGGTCACTGCTGATGTTGTTTCAGGCCCCAAGGGCTTCTGTTTCCACGTATGAATGGCGCATCATTTATTGTACTAGCATTGATCATAGATGACTTATAATGACTGAATCAAAAAGGAAATTTTCAACATTCAGTGCAGTGATTTCCATCTGGCGGTCTTATAAGGCAGTAGATGGGCGGACAGTTTGATAGCACATGCTGATGATGAGACAGTTCATTATGTAATGTTGGCCGAGGCCGGCTTGTCTACTGTGCTGACTTTGGAGGAGCTCAGGTGTGAACCAGGGTAAATTAGAAAACCCCGGGCTCTAATTTTGTAGACCAGACGCTGTGCCGCACCAAAGCGGTGTGTCCAGGTGCACTTTGCAAGTTTCGTGCGCAAGTTGGAAAGAGGGAAGGGAGAAGGCATGAGTGGGGTTAACACAGCCGATTCATAACATCCCATCCTAGAATATTGGATTTAACCCCTTGGATTATTTTGTCCTTCCTTTTCTCAGAATATTTCTCAATTAATGATCAAAGGTGGTCAAAAATATTACCTGAACAGACTGAACCTACAGGTCCACAGGAAATAAAGTTTGAGCCTGTTGATAGCAGCTTAATAACAGAATCAACCAGTCTTACCAATTCAGTACCAGTGGAGCCTGTCGAGACAACATCAGCACCTGAACCAACATCTGGTCAGACCGCTGCACCAACATCACAGCCTGTACAGACCACATCAGTACCTGAACTAACATCTGATCAGACCAAGGCATTAACATCACAACCTGTAGAAACTACATCTGCACCTGAACCAACATCATATACAGTAACATCTAAGACCATCACCACCAATTCTTCTGAATCATCTAGTCCAACTCATTCTATATCATTCACAACAGTAGAATTGCTGTGGTGCCATAATGGTGGAACCTTCAATGGTAAAGACTGCATATGTCCTGTTGGATTGAATGGGAGAACATGCCGGTCCATTGAGACATTTGCGTCAGGTAATGTTGAAAGCCAAATGTTATTTTTCTCTAAAGTTATATGTTATGTCTTATATTCTTCATTAATGGTATTCAATATGTTTTTGCTCCCATTGCAGACACACTCAATAGATCAGTTGAGGTTAATTTGGTGATCAATGAAGCATTTGATGACAACTATGAGGACAAAGCATCATTTGAATACAAAGAGTTTGCTGGAAACTTCACCCATCTGGTAAGTAAAATGCTGTACTGGCCACACCAAGCCTGTAATACCATCATATCATTATTTGAACTTTGAGATAAAAAGGACACTCTGTATTTTTGTGACTGTTTCAGATGGATATATATTACAAGGAAAACAAGATACCACACTTTAAAGAAGTGCTCATAACTAGTATCAGGTAATAAACTTACCATTCAACCCCCTACGAAGAACTTTTAACTTGATGCAAATGAGGCCATCGGTGGGAAGATAAGCTGTTTCTAAATGGTACCTTCGGGAGGCAGTGGCCGGGTCGGTCCACCAGGCGAAATGATTTACAGCACTCAGACCAGGGACGGCACATGGACTACCGCTTTTGTCCACAGGGGTCGTCAAAATCAACACAAAATGGAAGTTCTTTGTAGGGGCTTTAACTGTGTGTGTATTCTGACGACAGAAATCCTTTTCGTGTTCTACACTGAATCTATACTGGATGTGTATGCAATTGTTAGTACAAAGTGTTTCAAGTTAATACAGGCAAGCTAAAAAAAAAAAAAAAAAAAAAAAGGCAAATGACTCATTTCTGTGATTGTTTGTTTTCTTAGTCGTGAAGGACCTTTGGGCAGATTGTCACAGAATCCTGTGGGAGAGGTAAAGAAATGAAATGAACAATTTCACTTTGACTCAGAGATCAGATATCAGACACTGCACAGTTTTTGATCTGTGTTTTTCAGATGAGATCATCAGATGAGGCCATCAGAACAAGAGCAGACAGGTAATTCGAGCACAGGCACCATTATGGGTTTTACACTTCTAGCACATTGTCCTCTCCTGTGTGGTTTAACCAAGTTTAGGTATCCTGGTGTATTGTTCATGGTCAGCATTTCCACCAGTGATGAGAAACCACATGGTTTCTGAATTGTAGAAGGTCACATCAGGTATACATGGCCAAACATGGGTTAGGGTTTAGTGTATGTATTTACTGCAACCTCTGTACTAAAGGCATGTACGTAAAACCATCCATCCTCCTCTCTGTGGTATTTGAAACAGGTATATGACATAACAACAGTAATGAAAGGGGAAATGTAGTCTAACAAAAGAGGACATGTACTATCAGTAACATATTTGGAATCATAAAATAATGAACATACCTGTATTGTTTTTCTCTTTGTCTCAGTGTTAGAGTCACACATGATGTGGTCTTGGTGATTTCAAACAACGCTAACTCTGGTCCCCTTTATGAGAGCAGCTTCCAAGCAGTGAGTGAGGCTGTTGGCAAGCTTGTTGATTGCCCTAAAGGTAAGACAGCAAATCTGTCACTTGATGCAGAATTGTCTGCTGACAAGCCATGAGATCAGAATCAAATTCATTCACAATCAAAAATCAATCAAAATAATCAAAAACAATACAATACAATCACAGTTTACGTGTTTAACACATTGATGCACTATTAGTCTTGCAGCCAAGGATTGTTTATGATTACAGTGCATGTTTGAGACTAGCTTTCCCTGGAAACTGGTTTATTGAGTTTCCATTACGAGCCTGACAGGGCAGTGCTCCACCATAGTGATATAGTGAGTCAATGGGGAAGTAAAGGAGAGATAGGACGTGTTGTTCTTCTTTCCTGGGTTCCTGGGTTCATGTCACAACTTATGTTACAAATGTTTTCCTCTTTCATTTAATGAACGAGTGTTGAACACGTTTCTGTTGAATATGTACTGTATAGTATAACGTACTGTGATATACACACGCAAACATGTTTTGTGGGTCCCGAGAGTTGTTTAAGATGCATCCCTGTGGGAGCTGGTGAGCCAAACATGCATGTTAGCGCTCACCAAACATATGTGTGGGACCATCACTAGAGCCCAGACAGAGTACAATATAATTGGCATTTACATTGATTTTGGTAGAACAGATACCTTTGATATGGGTGTTCTGATGCACTGCCATTGTCATTGTCATGATGAGAGTGTGCACCCTGGTCTAGTTCCTGTCTATGGAGTAAAACTTTGTCCTTTAACTTTCTCCGAGTTGTGACAGTAGCCTTAGGTGAGTCGTGCAGGGCCGGTACCCACAGAACACATGTCTCTTGTGGACAAGAATAGAGACACCTCTTCATTCTAGCAAGATGAAAAAACTGATGGGTTGTTAGAGAGTTTTATTCTCATTTTGGTAAATTTGTGACATCATTTTGACTTGATTCTCTATTTTATTGCCTAAGCAAATGCCATGTACATTCCAGGATACCAGGGTTAACTGTGAGCAGGGTTTCTGTCATTATGTGAGTGAAAATCTATTGAAATCTGTGTGTTTCTATGTGAGCTGTTGCTATCTCATCCAGCGTTGAGCTGTTGCTATCTTATCCAGTGTTGAGCTGTTGCTGTCTCATCCAGGGTTGAGCTGTTGCTATCTTATCCAGTGTTACATGAGTTGAGGGTGTGGTAGGGGTAAGCTGTGAGGTGATTGTGCTGACCAGGGTGCCTCGTTCACAAGAGCAATTTCTGGTTGCCGAGCAACCAAATGTTTATTAGGCACATCACCAAGTGTCAAGGCAGCACCTACACACCCAGTAAACCAAACATTAAGATATACTGTGTTTGAGGTGGAGAGGGCGAGTGAGAGGTAGAAGGAAGATGAGGAAGACAGAGGAAGGAGGAAAGAAAAAGGACAAGGAGAGGTTGGATGTGAGTTTAGGGAGTGGTACATTTATACCCTCTGAGATTTGTTTTTTTGGGTTGGGTTGTAATTTATGTCACAGCTTATGTAACAAATGTTTTCCTCTTTCATTTAATGACCGTACTGTGATATAAACACGCAAACATGTTTTGTCTTTTGAATTTCTAGATTGTCCCTACCCTGTCACTGTTCAGCCCATCGTGAAAGGAACTACATTGGATGTGGGGTGTAAGTAGCTACTTCACTGTAATGTAGGTAAACACTGATGTGATGTTGAGTTTCAAACCTCAAAGACCTTTACAGAAAGCTGACGGATGCCCAGTTTTATCAGGGGTTTGCTTGAGTCCTTCATGTGCAGGAGTCATGCAGGAGACTCGGTACCTGTTAGTCTGTATCCTGTAGCCCAATTCCAATTTGCTTTGCGATTATATTTTCATGGTTGTGTTAAAACACATTATAGTCATCAGGACTGAGTGGGATGTTCAGTAAAATATACACTCAAAGGTTTAGGGTTAGAGTTAGGTGTACATAACAGGGTGCTTATATAAATAGCCAGCTGCTCTAAATAGTGAATCATTTTTGCTGGAGTTAATGTCAAGTCTGAATTAACAATGGTTTTGTTTCTCTCCCCAGCTGTGTGCAACAAGCTGGTGAAAGATCCCATTATTGCTTACTACTATGAAAGCGTGCCCGTTGATGGAACAGTCACCTGTGCGACTGTATGTAGCAGTCATCATTCAAGTCCAAAAGAATGTTACAATGAGGGACTCTGCAGAGTACACAAGGACACTGGACCCATTTGCGAGTAAGCTAATTATGTTGTCACTTTAAAGAGTAGGACCCGTATGAGACACTGCACAGCATTTGGCTTACTAGGGTATATGCCACACCCACAACCACCAAGTGCCCTCTGTACTGTAACACATGGCTGGATGCATATATTACAGGTGTCAAACCGAGAACCCATAAAACAACTAAGGTTTCCTGTAAAAACAGGAGAAAGAATAAAATAGGCAACCGTTGCTTCTTTCGGTTGCAGCTTCGCTCAGTAGAATTAATTTGCAAATATGCTAAATATCTTTTCTTTTCTCTTTTATCCTGTCTTAAATGTTATGTTATCATCGTAAACCATTCATAATATCGAAAAAAAAAACTCAGCTAATCAGCTGATTAGTAAATCACACTTTCTGTTATCACATAAGAGAATATTGTCCAGTGTACTACTTTAACATAAAATGTCCCATTCACTAAGTTAACTGAGCTGTTGTTAGATTTACTTAAAATGATACCATGAAATATGGAATATGTTCCTTTAATCTGTGTGTAAATCTTTGAGCTGAGGACGTACATCAAACTGTAACATCTGTACAATAAGCGAGTGTCAAATCATTTCAACCAGAGCTAGAAACCAGGATGAGCCTAAATAATAACAACATAAATATGAAACATTAGCATAGCATTGCATCAGCATCAGTGTTAGTGCAGTGGTTCCCAACCTTTCTTTGGCTTATGACCTCATTTTGACATCACAAATTTCTGGCGACCCCAGAGATATATTTTTTTCTAGAATTAGTTTTTGATCATGTTTGTTACACTGTAGCTGGATTAGTGCACAAAGTGACATTATATTGTCCCTGATCAGGGTGTACATGTACAGTTAGGCCAGCTTGTATTTACAAGGCTGAAAATTAATACTGATCAAACAATCTCTCAGACAATGAATTATGAAAAAAGAGCCACTGCAGCATCTTAAACTGGCCACAGTGAAGTTTTGACATTTCAGGTGACCCCATTTGAATTCCAGGCGACCCCACGTGGGGTTGCGACCCTAAGGTTGAAAAACACTGCATTAGTACCATCTTGGGCCATAATTGATACATAAAAGAAGAGAGCTCTTCTGATTCACAAAATCCTATAAACATATTCGATACTTTGCGATTCAATCTCACAATTAACTTGTCCAGGGACGTACTTTTTTTTTGTGTGTGTGTGTGTGTGGGGGGGGTGCACAGGGGGGCACATGTCCCCTGTACTTTTTCAAAAAGCAGTTTTAGTCCCCTGCAGTTTTCACCGTCCAAAAACAATGTTATCAAACGGAGACGGGTCAAGCACTAGAGCCAAATGGAAAACGGCCGCTCAAGCTGAAGCCTGTTTCCCTTTAGACCGCCCACAAGCTCATCGATTGGCTCTGCCGTTTCTTGCTAACGTGTGATTGGCCGTACCTGCTGTCACACAGATGTGACAGATGCTCAATAATCAGCTGTTTAAGCAAACCTCCGCCGATCTCGGCATGTCTAGCACACATGCTTGTCCCCAATGGACAATCAAATCCAAATCCAAACTGTGTTCCAAATTTCATCAATAGTAATGATGATAACGGTTAAATGATGGTAAGGTGATGGTCAACAAAAAATATTAGAGCTAGTCCCTTTGTCTTCAAACTCCCACCACCACACACAGTAAGTAAAAGAAAAAAACACACACACACACACCGCCTCAATGTGTCAACATAATGACGCAATGAAGTAAAACCTTACATAAAGAAACAGGCTAAAAAAATTTTGGCTTCTACACCACCTTGTGCACCATAGGTGGTGTGCGCACCACAGTTTGGTAATCCCTGCTGCATATGAGTATCATAACAGGATTGGATGCAAGGAATAAATGTGATATAAAGGGGAAATGGAAGAGGTTGGGGAGAGCTGTTTGTGCTGTTTTTCCTATTCTTTTTCACAACTGTTTAACAATATTGTCACTGTTATAAGTTCAGACTTTTGCTTGTCAGTGTATTTTTTTTTAAATATCTTTTCATGGTTATTTTTAATGTTTAGTTTTTGGCAAAACTTTCTTCATGTTACTTAATTGGACTGTTTCTGACTCTTCCGTTCCAGGTGTCAATCTGTAAATTCCACCTGGTACCTGGACAAGGACTGTCGCTTCCCTATACAGAAAATTCCTTTTTATGCAGGACTAAGCCTGACCTTTTTTTGTCTGTTGATGACAGTGGTAGGCTTGACGGCATACGTGCTGATGGGCAAACACAAGCAAATACAACAGTAAGTTTTCTGTTTTTTTTCCTGAGCCATTAATACTTTCAGATCCATCTGTGAGGTCTGTTCTTGTTCAAATCTGCCAATAATAAGAGAACAATACAAGTATGTTGAATGATATGTAAATAATATTAATAGTATTTTATTTGTATAGCAAATAAAGTACACATCATATACAAGCATCAAAACAAACTGCATGAGGTTAAAGAAGGGACTGCAAGTCTGATATCCTCTGGTATGTCTTTCCAAAGTAGAGGGGCCCTGTCTCCTTTGCTTTGACCACCAACCTCTAAGATGACATCCTGGCTAATAAGGGAATAAATCTCAAAAATACATAACTTTATCTCTAATACCAGGGTTACACTACACGATTTTTTTTTTTTTTCATTTATGATAATCATATGTCAGATTAGACAATCATAGTGCTGTGAATTTTTGCTGTGTCTTGGTCAGCAGAGGGACCACACCACAAGTTTCACCCTGACCAGAACCCTGACGACTCATAGTGTGTTGTCGTCGTCACAACCACACGCGAGTTCAGAGGTTGTCAGGGTGGTGGCACAGTCAGCTGTCAATTTGTGTAGTGTAACCAGGGCATTAGATAAACAGGCGCTAGTGTAGAGATATGAGAGCCAGAGTGACGTGGATGCATTTTTCCCAACCAGAATAGTAGGTAATCAATTATTAACTCCTATTAACTACAGTTGGCAACAGTAATTTAGTCATATTGGAACTGTCACTATATTCTGATGGTAGTACATGAAATGGGTAATTTAGGAAAAAACCAACTCCTCTGGCTCCACCTACAGCCTGTAATCATATTTACAAAGATCCAACGCTCCTGGTGCTGTTCCTCCAGTCAGGTAGATGCAATGGCGGAGCAGCCAAAAAATATCAAGCTGCCGATGCCTCCAGTGAACGTTGTATTGGTTTGAAATTTCCGATTTCCAACATGCCAACTAGGGATTATGATGTGTCGGTAAAGATTCAATTTTAAGTGATACAATAAGAAGTTATGTACAATAATCATCGAACTGCCTAATTATACATGGGTTAGGGGTTACATGGAGACACCACTTTCTATGTGACCCTCTTATTTTCTAACAAAACACTTCCTGGGGATCCAAGAAAAGTGCTGTGTTGATTGTGATGAGTGGATTCTGTATAAGTGGTTATGAAGAAATCTTCAGACAAGGCTTTTGTACATGTCACATGACATTAACAAAACAATGAACACAAAAAATTGAAAGAAAGATTGAAAAAAATGAAAGCTGAAATAAAGTTTGCTCTTTATCTGCAGAACAGGAGATGGTAAAGAGAAGCTGGAGCAGTGGCTATATGAGGACGTTGAATGGGTGAGATCCCACAGCTCAACTGACATACGTAATGCTGGTAAGTTCATAATGGGAATCAGACATACACACACTACTGTCAAATCTTTGGATAGACAAAAGGTCGTACCACTCAAAAGTTTGGACACACATTCAGTGGTTTTCCCTTTTCTTTGAACACTTTCTTTTTTGCTTTTGTTTTGGCAACATATAAACAATGTACACAGGAAAAAAGAAAGAAACGGATGAGCAAATAAAAACAAACTTCAGAAAAGAACAGTCAGTCAGATAGTCATCTTGTGTCAGTGGATCTGGCTTACACCACTTTCTCGTCATTGGCTTCTTACAAACTGCTAACAAGATTTCCACTAAATACCTGTCCTCTTTTAACACAACATTGCCTGTCATGTTGCCAAAATGCAGTTACGCATTCCTGAACAAAATTACAAAAAGTTTTTTACAAGAATTCACATTTTGCACTGTTGGATCATAACCAGGCTGAGACAAAAACAGAGTAGGAAACTTCATCTAAACTCGAACAGACTGTTCATCCAGTTACACTGAGGTGGGAAAAAGTGTGGTCACACGTTCTACATCCATGAAATGAACTATAAAATGAATTTGCATAGCCAAACCTCTTAAGTTTCTCACTTACACTCTAACATTACTAATTATGGATTTGTGAGGCAATCCAACTCTGAACATACAAAGCATTACTATGGTACAACAGTTGAACACAGAACAGTGTGATTTCCAAAAGAAGGATGTATTTATCCTAAAATCCCAATTGATGGGAGGAGGGTTAAGTGGCGTGACTTCTCTAGTTGTAGTGACATCAGCACAGACAGCCAGATCAAAGCCAGGTATCAAAGGCATCAGAGGCATCAAACATCTGCTAGCTTTGCCTGGTTTCTATTGAAAATAGACAAAAACAGAACTCACCCACTCCCCTCCAGGCTGTTCTGAGCATTATTTGTGGCTATGAGTGGTGGTTGGCTCTTGGCTACAAAGACAGGAGTATTTTGCTGTCTGGTTGTCTGTGATGAAGTCATTACAACTAGAGAAGTTTGTTGTCGCCAAACTTGATCTCTCAAGGGGGTGTTCTACTCGGTCTCACGGTGCTTTAGACCATGGGTTAAACTTACACCAGAATGTCCCTTTAATCACTCCTTGGTGTTGCCAGATCTCACAAGTGGAACAAGCAACTGGAACCAGTGGTGTTTTTACATGTAAAAAAACTGTTGTAAAAACTATCTGCTGCCTTCTTTATGTGTTCCTTCATAGCTTTGAAGTCTTAACAATGAATTTACAATGTAGAAAGTAATATAAACGACGAAAAACCATGACATGAGAAGGTGTGTCCAAACTTTTGACTGGTAGTGTGTGTTTGTGTGTGTGTGTGTGTATACATACATATATATATATAATTAATGATGCATTGCCCCCATTGCAAACAGGAAACAGAGACAGCAATCCATTTTCGAACAGCAATCCAGCCTTCCCCCACAGAGACTTCTTCTCCAATCTGTCGGTCAGTGCATCTGTGCAGAAACAAACAAGAACAGTGTTAAGTGGTGTTTGATGACATTGAAGATTTTGTCATCTCAATAAATTGTCTTTCTTTCCTCTTCACAGATGAGTGTAAGCGGGCCTCAGATCAGACCATCCTGCGATGCCTGAGCAGTGCACTGAAAACTCACCAGACTCAAACAATGGTTAAAACTAATGTCCACTTCCATATCCATATCAGCTACATTGTAGATCTTTGAGTCGTTGCTTGATTTATTTATTGATTTCCAAAATGCTAATATGCTGTGTATTTAATATTTATAGCTCTACTGAACAGCCTTTTCATAAACAATCACTTATCTGCTCATTTCACTATGTAAGAGCAGTGACATCTCCCTCACTGTTCTAATGTAAGAGACTTGGTCATGTAATTGGGCCTAGTTTACCTTACTTTGCAACAAACTTCCTCATCCCCTCTTTCCTCCAACTACGCTGATTGTGGGGGACTACATAACAAGAAACATCAATTTATTTAGTGCCATCACTCACTGTTTTCATGAAGCCAGCATTCCCGTAATGATGGAGAAACTCCCAGGCTTGCTGCAGTCACTCCTGTTCTCTACATATCATGTCCTACCTGTAAAAAGTAGTAGTACTTCTATCCTCACTCTTGGAAGGGGAGCAATGTTTTAGTTTTGGAGTAAATGGCCAAAAACTCTATCAGCGAGCGCTAAAGATTTCTTGACCCCGGGGTCATGGAAAAATAGCTTTTCGGGCCCATATTCAAATATGTCGTGGGGGGGCAGTGGAGCCCAACACAGAAGGTTTGGTTCAAATCGGGGCAGTAGTTTTGGAATGCCACCAGCAAGCGCTAAAAACTTTTTGACCCCGGGGTCATCGAAAAAAGGTGATTCAGGGCCAAAATTGGAATTGCCCCAAATTTGCATATGTCATCTGGGGGGCAGTAGCACTGCAGGAAAAAGTACTCTATATGTGCACAAGAAGAGAATGTGTTCACTTGTCCCAGGACTGGAGTGCTCTCATAGATGTTGAAGGTGACTGTGTCATGTAGAGCAGTCGGCAGAATCTTGACAGAATCTTGATCAGAGGCTCAGAACCTTCACTTCACGTTTATCGATACCTGTTTTAAGTTCATTTAAAAACATTTGGGATGATGTATATGTATTGATGATGTAGTTGGTGCCGCCTTGTTTCAATAAATATTTTATATATTATTTATTATAAATAATAAACGTAATTGATCCTATATTTTCTAAGTCTCTTGTTTTCCATAGAATTTTATAACAGTAATAAACTGTAAAATACTGCCAACCCTGCTGCCAGTATTTTACAGGACAATCTTTTACAATGTATGATTGACCTTCACAGTTCACAGCTTTTCACCTTTAAACAGCTTCAGACAGCTTCTACTGTATATCTGTTCTCCTGCCCTTCATTCTGGGTCGGTCTACTGCCGTGGACCTTGTGCAAAGGGTGAGTAAGAACAAAAACGTGGCGTACGTCCTTTTCCACGCTAACATTCATATGTATCAAAAGTGAAATGTGCGGTACCCCACACCAACTTCACGGCTGGCATACGCAGGTTTCTACAGCTGGACCTATATCCAACCTTCCCTACGTCTCCAAGATCCTTGAGAAGGTTGTCCTAGTGCAGCTACATGAACATCTGCATAGTAACGAGCTCTTTGAAGCTTTCCAATCTGGATTTAGGGAACACCACAGCACTGAAACAGCACTGGTCAAAGTTTCCAACCATCTTCTTATAGCTTCTGACAGAGGTCTTCTCCCTGTACTTGTACTTCTGGACCTCAGTGCTGCATTTGATACCATCGATCACAGCATCTTGCTGCAGAGACTAGAACATGAAATTGGGATCAAAGGATCTGCTCTAAAATGGTTTGCTTCATACTTATCTGACAGGTTTCAATTTGTTAATGTTAATAATGTCCAGAGCACAGCAGAGTTACGTACAGTATACCACCTGCACAGTGTAGCTAAGATCAGGAATATCCTCTCTCAGAGTGATGCTGAGAAACCGGTCCACACATTTATTACTTCTAGGCTAGACTACTGTAACTCTCTCTTCTCAGGATGTCCAAAAACCTCTCTGAAGAGTCTCCAGCTGGTCCAGAATGCTGCAGCGAGGGTATTGACAAGAGTTAGTAAGAGAGAGCACATCTCTCCCATTCTAGCTTCTCTCCATTGGCTTCCTGTAGGGTATAGAATAGACTTCAAGATCCTTCTACTGACTTACAAGGCTCTTAATGACAAAGCTCCAACTTATCTGAAAGACCTTATCACTCCTTAATGTCCTGCCAGAGCACCTTGCTCCCTTGTTGCATGGAGCCCTCTCCTCTCCTCTTGCACATTTTGAACTGTCATTATTTGTTGCAGTCTCTCTTTGTTTCCACAGATCTCTTCAGAGCTCCATCCCTCTGCACCAACCACTGCCTCCATCACCTCCTTTCTCCTGCTGTTAAACTGGCCTGCACTCCCTGCTCATGACCCAGTCAGCCGTCCAGTAGTCCCATTAAGCTGGCCTTCCCTCCCTGCCCACCAGGAGCTGCCTTCATCATTTTTCCTTAACTGACTGATTCCATTTCCATGTTTTTCCATATTCCATGTTGTAAATTGTTTTCTTGTCTGTATGTATACAACATCTATTGCACGTCTGCCCGTCCTGGGTGAGGGATCCCTCCTCTGTTGCTCACCCTGAGGTTTCTCCATTTTTTCCCTGTTAAAGGCTTTTCTTGGGAGTTTTTCCTCAGTCGATGTGAGGGTCTAAGGGCAGAGGATGTTGTCATAATGCTGTGTAAAGCCCTTTGAAACAAACTGTTTGTAAAAACGGGCTATACAAATAAATTGCCTTGCCTTGGTGAGAGCATTTCCGCCTCTTCATGTGGACCATTGGTATAGAGGTATAGATCACCGTGCACCTGGACCTGTTTCTATGAATCTGTTGGAGCTGTGCAGATGTTTTCCACAGTTCTTTGATCATCATTAAGGTGACACCACTGCCTGGGGCTGGAGGTGTGCGTTACAAAGAAAGTCCTTTCTACTGTTTATTTGACTTTTCTGTGTCTTGGTTCAATTGTCCTTTGTTTTCATGTGTTGTTTTTCCTGGGCTCTCATCACTGTACAATTTGAACAATTTACTACTGAGCAATTTATTCAATTAAAAAAAAGATGTGAGGGGTGTGTGAATTAATGGTGGGAGGGACGGACGAAGACTAGAGGAAACATTTATTGATTGATTATTTTCCTGGAGAATCAGCACAAGATTTAATCCAAGATATGGACATGAGTGATTAAAAAAATCAGTTTAATGAAAAAAACACTATTAATTTCCAGCAAGACAAGCAGATGATGAGTGTAGAGCAGAGTGCCTCAACAAACAAGCCTTATCACATGTCTCCACCTAGTGGTTAAAGCAGTGAACTACTGCATCAATCACAACCAGCTTCATCACCAAGTCATTGAAGTCTGGAGGTTTTTGGATGGAAGTCCCACTCAACAGCCAGAACAGCCAGTGTGTTCCACCTTTGAAGTAACTTGTTTCAGTCTCTTTATCAATCTCTGATCCCTAAAGACACGGATGATAAAGTAATAATCCTCCTCGTTCATGCCAACACGGTCACCACCTGCCATCATTGTCATGGCCTGTGAAATATAAGGCCTTTAACTATATCCTTTTTTCTCTGATGACTTCTTGGTCACTCAGCTCTGTTACACCAAAACTAAATCAGGATCTATTTAAAGGCTAATGGTACTAATTTATTCCAGCTTCCTCTGATTATTATGTTTGACATAGATCTTTTTAGATGCTGTTGACTATTTCTTTAAAGTATTCCACGTCTCATCAAGGTGAGTGAACAAATACATTAGAGTTCACTGGGGTCAAAACAACAGGCAATGAAATAACTAGTTTAAACAAGTTGTAAGTGAACAACACACCCACAGACAGTCATGTGATTTCCTGTAACTGGAGAGAAGAAGAAGCAGGAAGTCCAAGAGAAAATATTCAGTAAGACTTCAGTTCAGACGCCATTTTAAAGAGACGGAGCAGAAGGAGAGAAAGTGAAGTGTGAGGCAGGTGAGTGTTAACACAACATTCTTCTTCTTCTTCTAGTTGTTATTGAAGTGTGAGAGTGTGTGAGTCAGTTTGTCCCTGTGGACTGTGGAGGGAAGAAGAGTCACAGTGAACTTATATCTGTGTGGTCTAAACTGGTTACGGGGCGTGTTGGTGCCGTGCGCAGAGACGAGAGCAGGGACAAGGAGACGCGGAGACCAAGTGCAGCACTTGTATTGCAAGGTTGGTTTTCAGCCCAGAGACG
Organism: Caranx ignobilis; assembly: GCA_021432705.1. Classification (NCBI taxonomy): domain Eukaryota; kingdom Metazoa; phylum Chordata; class Actinopteri; order Carangiformes; family Carangidae; genus Caranx; species Caranx ignobilis. The sequence continues at coordinate 16,523,800 of MU269989.1, forward strand.
CTGGGGGGGGGGGGGGGGGGGGTTTCCCTCCAATAGTTGTTTCGGAATAACGGGGTCTTTAGAAAAAATGGGGGAACCCCGCCACACTATGAATGAAAGTCTATTATCGAGAACGGCGGGTTTCGTGGGTCATGTAAGTAACTATCACAATTACTCCAGAGCTGTTTAATTAAGGTAAAAATGGAGCATATTGACGGGAAAATCCTGCGTAGTTCCTCTGTAACAATGTAGTGGAAACAGCAAAACTTTGAGTTTAGTGGAGACAGTCAGATGAAATCTGTGATGTCATAATGAGCCTTATCTGACTGGAAATGTGTGTCAGTTCAACAGAAGCTTTTTGATCAGACAACAATATGCACCATATTGATATCAAATCAACAGGTGGCTGAATGTTGATTTGATGTTTATTAGACACAAACAAAACCATGTGTCATTTAAAGTCAAATGAACTTAGAATTTATCATGACTCAGCTAAATCCCAGTCTGCTCACTCTACTCAAAGATTAACTGAAACAGTTTACACAGCAAACTTTTCACTATAGTAACATTACAGTTGTAGTCCAGCTGACATCACATACATGTGTCCAATGAGCCTCATCTGACCAGATATTTCTATCAGTAGAACACAGTATACAGTATGTATACATATATGTATACAGTATACATATTTGATGTTGTTCAGACCTATTTACTGTCTTTTACAAACCTTCTCTCTTTGTGTGCCTGAGCTCAACATTTACAGTTTGAAGGTTAAATTTGTCAGTTTGATGTTGAGACAGCACAACATGTCTGTGTCCAGTATAACTCTGCAGTTCTTGTTGTAAGTTCATGATTTTGTTGTGTGAAGTGAACACAGTGACGCCATTTTAAAGAGACGGAGCAGAAGGAGAGAAAGTGAAGTGTGAGGCAGGTGAGTGTTAACACAACATTCTTCTTCTTCTTCTTCTAGTTGTTATTGAAGTGTGAGAGTGTGTGAGTCAGTTTGTCCCTGTGGACTGTGGAGGGAAGAAGAGTCACAGTGAACTTCAGTCCACACAGAGACACTGAGAGAAAAGGAGGAGACAACAGGAGCTGATGAGTAGGGAGGGGCACTTCAACTACAAACACTTGACTTTACTGTCAAACTATTCCATTATTCTTCCTAGTTCACCTGAACGCACCTCAGTGACATAACGCTGACATGATGATTGATTTTTAACCGTCCGTCTTCTCACGTGTAAATCTGATGGACTGTCCAGGTCCATTAGTCTGTTACACAGGAAATATTTGTTGAGGAGAAAGAGGAGGAGCGACAGGAGTCTGATTCCACAAAAGTCCAGGGGAGGAAATCTTTCTCTCTGTGACGTCACAGATGAGCCGTCGGTGGTCGTTCCAGTCGCTTTGTTTGTTGTTTGTTTGTTGAGCTTGTTTCTCCTCCAGTCCAGGGATCAGTACAGAGGTGGCTCCTGTCCTGGCACCACTGATTTACAGCTTGATTCTTGAGCTCAGATCAAAGTTGGCCTGGGGAATGAGCAGTGAGCTGTTGTGTGACACTCACACATGTTGTGTATTAACAACGTGACCTTAAACCACAGAGACTGTGATGGAGGCCTAATAAGGTCACAGTAAAGTCTGACTGTTCTAAATGACAGTGCTGCTCATTAAGATTCATCTGAACAGATTTCTGTCAGAGTTGTAGTTTAAAACTTTAGTGAGAACAGACAACTGATGATAAATGTCAGGTTTAACCCTTTATTGGTCAAGTCACCACATTCACTAACTTGTGACTAATACAATATGTCATCTTTAGTCAGCCAAGTACATAAGGTTAAAGTCAGTATTTTTGTTGTTGTCTGTTATATTTTGTTACAATTTTCAAATGTTTATGTTTTGATAAATCTTCCTTTAACTTTATTTGGCTTTAAAATATATATTTTCATACATTCACCTTTTGGAAAAATAACAACCCTCTCTACAGAGTGGTACAGTCCATTGGTTCATAGTGTTTTAAAGACATTATCACACAATAAAAACATTATCCCTAAAAACAGAAACAACAAAGATCAACAACATCAGATGAAAATGATCCTCACTGAGCACAAGACAGACAAGCAGCTGCTTTAATAAGATCAGATCTGATGATAGAAAAACCAGCTCAATGTGAGAAAAGTGAGCTCAACACTCACCATATATCAGCCAGATAACTGTCACCAACATTTGACATGGGCCACAGTCGTCCATGGATCATGTTGCTGGGCTGCTCTTCACTTCACTGCAGCTTCATGACGCCATCTAGTGGACTGATAGTAGAAGTACAGCAGCTGATGGCAGCTTCCTCTTCCTCACTGCTGTGTGACTGCATTCAGCTGACACTGATATGAAGCAGAGAAGAAGAGCCAATCAGTGGAGGAGCAGCTGGAGACATGATGGACATGTGAGCTGGTGTGCACATGAATGATGTGTGTTTCCTCTGCAGGTGAAGCTACAAAGTGTGTGTGAGCTGATGTGGACGTGAGCTCAGCAGCATGGATCAGTCTGCTGGACCTGGACCTGGACCTGGACCTAGATAGACCTAGACGTAGACCTGGACCTGGACCTGGAAATATTCAAATTATCTATGTTTATCCATGTGTCAAATAGTATTTTTTATTTATTTAATTTCATTTTGTTCATATGTATTTGTGACGAAGGCTTGTGCATTTTACATTGGTGTTTACATACTGTGGCCTAGTTCATTTATTTATCTCGGTTACCTTTTTGTATTTAAGGTTATATATAATAAAATAATAATAACATAATAGAATTGTTCTGTCTGTACGTTGGTGGGTTTGTTTTTTTTTTTTTTTTTTTTTTTTTTTTTTTTTTTGGGCGCCTCTGACCAAGTCATCGAAGTCTGGAGGTTTTTGGATGGAAGTCCCACTCAACAGCCAGAACAGCCAGCGTGTTCCACCTTTGAAGTAACTTATTTCAGTCTCTTTATCAACCTCTGATCCCTAAAGACACAGATGATAAAGTAATAATCCTCCTCGTTCATGCCAACACGGTCACCACCTGCCATCATTGTCATGGCCTGTGAAATATAAGGCCTTTTAACTATATCCTTTTTCTCCTGATGACTTCTTGGTCACTCAGCTCTGTTACACCAAAACTAAATCAGGATCTATTTAAAGGCTAATGGTGCTAATTTATTCCAGCTTCCTCTGATTATTATGTTTGACATAGATCTTTTTAGATGCTGTTGACTATTTCTTTAAAGTATTCCACGTCTCATCAAGGTGAGTGAACAAATACATTTGAGTTCACTGGGGTCAAAACAACAGGCAATGAAATAACAACTAGTTTAAACAAGTTGTAAGTGAACAACACACCCACAGACAGTCATGTGATTTCCTGTAACTGGAGGGAAGAAGAAGCAGGAAATCCAAGTGCAAATATTCAGTGAGTTCAGACGCCATTTTAAAGTGACGGAGCAGAAGGAGAGGCAGGTGAGTGTTAACACAACATTCTTCTTCTTCTTCTAGTTGTTATTGAAGTGTGAGAGTGTGTGAGTCAGTTTGTCCCTGTGGACTGTGGAGGGAAGAAGAGTCACAGTGAACTTATATTTGTGTGGTCTAAACTGGTTACGGGGCGTGTTGGTGCCGTGCGCAGAGACGAGAGCAGGGACAAGGAGACACGGAGACCAAGTGCAGCACTTATGTTTGACATAGATCTTTTTAGATGCTGTTGACTATTTCTTTAAAGTATTCCACGTCTCATCAAGGTGAGTGACCGGATACATTTGAGTTCACCGGGTCAAAACAACAGGCAATGAAATAACAACTAGTTTAAACAAGTTGTAAGTGAACAACACACCCACAGACAGTCATGTGATTTCCTGTAACTGGAGGGAAGAAGAAGCAGGAAATCCAAGTGCAAATATTCAGTGAGTTCAGACGCCATTTTAAAGTGACGGAGCAGAAGGAGAGGCAGGTGAGTGTTAACACAACATTCTTCTTCTTCTTCTAGTTGTTATTGAAGTGTGAGAGTGTGTGAGTCAGTTTGTCCCTGTGGACTGTGGAGGGAAGAAGAGTCACAGTGAACTTATATTTGTGTGGTCTAAACTGGTTACGGGGCGTGTCGGTGCCGCGCGTAGAGACGGAGACCAAGTGAAGCACTTATGTTGCAAGGTTGGTTTTCACCTCGGGTTGCCAACCGTCCCTTGAAATACGGAATCGTCCCGTATTTGGAAACTAATAGATGTGTCCCTTATTGAACTGATAAGGGACGCACTTTGTTCCGTATTTTTGAAAATACATATCGGCTGATCAATGTTGTGCATGAACGAGTTCAAAAGAACGTTGAACTGAACGCAACGTATTTGTAAATAAAGAACTTGAATGTGAACTCGTTCAGATTATGTGAGAATCAGCGCCACTGTTTAGGTCCAATTATTACGCAGTTTTCCTTCTGACGAGAGACATTTACACTCCTGCTGCAACAGCATGGTATTGTCACTGCCCACCTGTGGGGACGCGCTGTGTGTGGGGGGGGGGGGGGGGGGGGGGGATTGACCCATTAGTAGACGCTCATCGAATATTTATAGATGATTGTGTTGGCATGGGCCACACACACTCTTAAAAAACAAAACAACAAAAGAAGACCGAACTTTCAAAAGGACACTTGCTTGGTCCTTATATTTATATTTTTATTTACTACGGTCTATTTTATGTTATTTTATTTAGATGCTGCTACGGTCGAGGGACCACAACAAAAAGAATTTCACCCTTCTCTGCTGTAAAAAGTATTGAATTGATGTGACAATAAAGGGATCTGGATCTGAATCAGAGGGCAAGGGCCAGGTGCTGCACCACCCAGTGTCTACCTGTGCCACTGCTGTGACGTCAGATAATGAGCCTTATCTGACTGGAAATGTGTGTCAGTTCAACAGAAGCTTTTTGATCAGACAACAATATGCACCATATTGATATCAAATCAACAGGTGGCTGAATGTTGATTTGATGTTTATTAGACACAAACAAAACCATGTGTCATTTAAAGTCAAATGAACTTAGAATTTATCATGACTCAGCTAAATCCCAGTCTGCTCACTCTACTCAAAGATTCATTGAAACAGTTTACACAGCAAACTTTTCACTATAGTAACATTCCAGTTGTAGTCCAGCTGACATCACATACATGTGTCCAATGAGCCTCATCTGACCAGAGATTTCTATCAGTAGAACACAGTATACAGTTTGTATATATGTATACATATATGTACACAGTATACATATTTGATGTTGTTCAGACCTATTTATTGTCTTTTACAAAACTTCTCTCTTTGTGTGCTTTAGCTCAACATTTACAGTTTGAAGGTTAAATTTTGTCAGTTTGATGTTGAGACAGCACAACATGTCTGTGTCCAGTATAACTCTGCAGTTCTTGTTGTAAGCTCATGATTTTGTTGTGTGAAGTGAACACAGTTATTTCATTTAATGGAACAAGAAAGTGACTGTTTGTCATATGAACATAAAAACATTGAGCACATGTTTTTACAATCATTTAGTTCATTCAACTATTAAAACAACATGTTACAGCACATACAGACATAAACAGAGAGTTATAACCCATGGGTAATGTCATGAACAATGAATCCAGCATGGCTCTTATTGTAGTGCCTGCTCCCCCGACCTTTGTGGTCATCCTTCTGAACTCTTCTTTCATCTGAAACATAGATGTAAAGAAACATAAATAGATGATCAAGACGAGTAAACTAGCTCAAACAATACAGTAGATATGAACCGTATGATGTAATATTACTGAGCAGCAAGATAAACCACTACCATAAAACACATCAATAAATCTCATGACCTCTGACCTCAGATACACTGAGCTGCTGCCTGAACAAGTTCCCATCAGAAAAACACAGGTCGTGTGATACAGCTGCTTTTTCGTAGAGGAAAATACCCTGGTTACACAAATCCTTCAAAATCACTGTGACTCTCTGATTCAACGTCCACATTCCCAAATAATGTTAGAACCATTTTAACAGAAAATAAATCAACCTGTTTCATCTTAACCAGTATTTCAGAGCACATTAAAACATCAACTTCACTTAAAGCTTGACTCCCTCAGTGAAAGCAGGTTGATGTTTCTCTGTGAGACACAGAGCTTCAGTCACCAGTCAAATCAACACAATGACAGTGCAGCTAAATTCTGTATCTTTCTCTCTGATCCAAACACTTCATTACCTCTGACAACATGAGGAGCAAGTAAACAGCAGCTTCAGATTCACATGGTGAACATGACTTTGTAAATGTATTTCCTTCACAAGACTGAACGTTCAGAAAACCACAGTAAAATGTATGATGAGCTTTATATTATGATGATACAGTTACAGTGTTGTCAGGAGATGGCGCCATTCTACCTGTATCAAGTCACTTCTCTTCTCTGTCACAACCATCATCAACATTATTTATATGAAGCTGGAGATAAAGTCAGAGTTTATCTCATTAAAACACATTAGTTGTCATTTTAAACAACAGACAATGAAATAACAACTAGTTTAAACAACTTGTAAGTGAACAACACACACTCACTGAGTCACGTCACTTCCTGTAAATGCAGAGAAGAAGAAGGAGGAGGAGCCAGTGAAAGTGAAAGTGTTCAGTGAGTTCAGACTCCATTTTAAAGTGACGGAGCAGAAGGAGAGAAAGTGAAGTGTGAGGCAGGTGAGTGTTAACACAACATTCTTCTTCTAGTTGTTATTGAAGTGTGAGAGTGTGTGAGTCAGTTTGTCCCTGTGGACTGTGGAGGGAAGAAGAGTCACAGTGAACTTCAGTCCACACAGAGACACTGAGAGAAAAGGAGGAGACAACAGGAAGTGATGAGCTGAATAATACACATGAAAACTGAGTAGCTGCAGTTTATTATACTGTGAACTCTGTAAACCTCAACTTCAAAATGTAGTGGAAACAGCTGGAACACAAAATAATAATATTAATAATACATGTTCTTGCTTTGACAAATGCTCAAAGACACTTTACAATTTTAAAAATCATAAAATAAATAAAGTCAGAAAACAGCAATAAACAGTGTAAAACACATAAACCTATGCAATAAGTGCTAATTAGGAGGGGGGCTGGTTGTTGAGTGCTTTGTGTGTGAGGAGGAGGATTTTGAACTGTATGTGGTGTGTGATGGGGGGTCAGTGCAGGTTTTGGAGGACGGGGATGATCCATGATTTCATATGATGGAACAAAGTGACCACTTGTCATATGAACATAAAAACACTGAGTACATTTTTTTACAATCATTTATTTTAGTTCATTCAACTGTTATATATATATATTCAACTATATATGTTTGTGTTGCTAATTGGCCTTGAACTAATCACACTTTATCAGCCTCATATATTTAAGTAAGAGCAACTGAAAAATCAAAAACTGTGTGTGTATGTTATCTCACAGTCATTGTTACTTGTTTCCCTCTCAGACTGAAGTCCTGAAGATGAGTGTTCGTGTGGATAAAGATGAGGATGAAGCAGAGTCTCCAGGATCCATCTGTCCTCTATGAAGAGTGACAGGTCCAAAGGAGGACCTCCAGACTTCAGTCCTGAACCCGGACCCTCAGAGTCACAGTAAGAGACAGTTTGTACTGTAAACTGAGCTGAAGATGATTCAGTCATTAGACTCATGTGAAGGAAACAGAGAGAAACCAGGAAGCAGATCCATCAAACTCTGTGTAGGTTCACAGTCATCACATGTGTGTATTCCTCTACATAGGCATGTTGCCCAGATGTAATTCTGTGGTGTGTGTTACTTCTTTCCTCCTCCTTTCCACCTCTGTTTTGTCATTTCCTGTTCCTGCTACAACCTCTATTAAACACTTTGCTCAGACTGAAGATGTGCAGCACTTGATGAAAATCTTAAAATGATAAGTTGATTTGGAAAAACGCAAAGTTTAAAAGACATCAGATGTGAATGTGTCCTGAAAGGGCTTTGATGTACACATGTTAACATTGTTCCATAACTGAAGAAAAGCAAGTCATTCACATCTGTAACTCAAAAATAACTTTGCAGAGAATTCTTTTGAAAACCTAAAACTATTGACACATGAGTTGTGTTGTGGTTTCAGGATCCAGCAGCAGAGACCAGACTCTCCTGAACCCAGCTGTCTGTCTTTAAAGAGCGACCGGTCAAAGGACAGGCTCATTCACTTTAAAGGAGGATGTGGATCAGCTGATCAGATGTAAGCTGTAACTGACACTCAGACTCAGGTTATTGTAGAAAAGAACCAGTTTGTACGACATGTTGTTGGACCAGGTCTGAAGTCAAAGTGTCTCTGTCTGTTGTGAACGTCCTCAGGGGACATATAAAGTCCATCTTGTATTATCTCCCTGTACTTATTTTCACTTGACACTGATTCCTCCACAGAGTGGACCAGGAGAGCTCAGAGGTTCCCAGTGCTCAGTCTGCTCAGCAGCAACAAACACACCTGGACTCCATATTGAAGGTGTGAACATGTCCAACAGCTGCTGTTCCATCTGTTGTGTTCACAGTCATCTCCATGCTGCACTTTGACACCAGTGGATTGTCAGTGTGTCCAACATGGATCTGATGTTTGGCTCCATGGTTTTAGTTTGATGCTGTCACTCATAGAGTTTCTGTTCCAGCTGCTGGAGGAGAACATGGTCACTTTTGTGAAGAACGAGCTGAAGAAGATCCTCAAGCTTCTGAGTCCAGATTACCCACAATGCTCAGGGAGTCAGAGAAAGGATGAGGAGGTGTTGGACAGTGAGGATGAAGGGCAGAGGAGCAGCAGCAGAGAGGCATTAGTGAAGATCACAGTGAACCTCCTGAGGAGGATGAAGCAGGAGGAGCTGGCTGAGTGTCTGCAGAGCAGTAAGAGGATTTCTCTAAAGACTCAACATGGTGGACAAATGAGATGTTCACTGACATCAAGAGATGGAGGGAAACATGTTCATATAGTGGTTATTTAGAGGAATGAAAATGTTCTATTTTCTTACTGATCTTATTTCTTGTGTTTTCATTCAGAATATTTTGCTCCGGTTTGTCGACATAAACTCAAATCTGACCTGAAGAAGAAGTTCCAGTGTGTGTTTGAGGGCATCTCTAAAGCAGGAAACCCAACTCTTCTGAAGCAGATCTACACAGAGCTCTACATCACAGAGGGAGGGGCTGGAGGGGTCAATGATGAACATGAGGTCAGACAGATTGAAACAGCTTCAAGGAAACCAGACAGAGCAGAAACACCCATCAGACAACAAGACATCTTTAAAGCCTCACCTGGAAGAGACCGACCAATCAGAACAGTGATGACAAAGGGAGTGGCTGGCATTGGGAAAACAGTCTTAACACAGAAGTTCACTCTGGACTGGGCTGAAGACAAAGACAACCAGGACATACACTTCATATTTCCCTTCACCTTCAGAGAGCTGAATGTGCTGAAAGAGAGAAAGTTTAGCTTGGTGGAACTTGTTCATCACTTCTTCACTGAAAACAAAGAAGCAGGAATCTGCAGGTTTGATCAGTTCCAGGTCGTCTTCATCTTTGACGGTCTGGACGAGTGTCGACTTCCTCTGGACTTCCACAACACTGAGATCCTGACTGATGTGACAGAGTCCACCTCAGTCAACGTGCTGCTGACCAACCTCATCAGGGGGAAACTGCTTCCCTCTGCTCGCCTCTGGATAACCACACGACCTGCAGCAGCCAATCAGATCCCTCCTCAGTGTGTTGACATGGTGACAGAGGTCAGAGGGTTCACTGACCCACAGAAGGAGGAGTACTTCAGGAAGAGGTTCAGAGATGAGGAGCAGGCCAGAAAGATCATCTCCCACATCAAGAGATCAGGAAGCCTCCACATCATGTGCCACATCCCAGTCTTCTGCTGGATCACTGCTACAGTTCTGGAGGAGCTGTTGAAGAGCAGAGAGGGAGGAGAGCTGCCCAAGACCCTGACTGAGATGTACATCCACTTCCTGGTGGTTCAGTCCAAAGTCAAGAAGGTCAAGTATGATGGAGGAGCTGAGACAGATCCACACTGGAGTCCAGAGAGCAGGGAGATGATTGAGTCTCTGGGAAAAGTGGCTTTTGAGCAGCTGCAGAAAGAAACCTGATCTTCTATGAATCAGACCTGACAGAGTGTGGCATCGATATCAGAGCAGCCTCAGTGTACTCAGGAGTGTTCACACAGATCTTTAAAGAGGAGAGAGGCCTGTACCAGGACAAGGTGTTCTGCTTCGTCCATCTGAGTGTTCAGGAGTTTCTGGCTGCTCTTCATGTTCATCTGACCTTCATCAAATATGGACTCAATCTAATGTCAGGAGAAAAAATAAGCTTCCTTTGGCCAAGACTGTTTAGAAACAAACCTGAACCAACACTCTTCTACCAGAGTGCTGTGGACAAGGCCTTACAGAGTCCAAATGGACACCTGGACTTGTTCCTCCGCTTCCTCCTGGGTCTTTCACTGAAGACCAATCAGACTCTCCTACGAGGCCTGATGACACAGACAGGAAGTGACTCAGGGTCCAATCAGAAAACAGTCCAGTACATCAAGAAGAAGATTGAAGAGAGTCCCTCTGCAGAGAAAAGCATCAACCTGTTCCACTGTCTGAATGAACTGAATGATCGTTCTCTAGTGGAGGAGATCCAGCAGTCCCTGAGATCAGGACGTCTCTCCACAGACAAACTATCTCCTGCTCAATGGTCAGCTCTGGTCTTCATCTTACTGTCATCAGAAGAACATCTGGACGAGTTTGACCTGAAGAAATACTCTGCTTCAGAGGAGGCTCTTCTGAGGCTGCTGCCAGTGGTCAAAGCCTCCAACAAAGCTGTGTAAGTGTAAAGACAGATGGATTTATTCATCATTATATAAAAACACTTGTGTGTTTTCTACAGGACAGAAAATTAATTCCTTTCTTCTTTAATTCCTCATGATCATCTCTTCAGCCTGAACAGCTGTAACCTCTCAGAGAGAAGCTGTGGAGCTCTGTCCTCAGTCCTCAGCTCCCAGTCCTCTAGTCTGAGACACCTGGACCTGAGTTACAACAAGAACCTGCAGGACTCAGGAGTGAAGCTGCTGTGTGGTGGACTGCAGAGTCCACACTGTAGACTGGAGACTCTCAGGTGAGGATCCATCAAGCTGTTTATCTGATGACACTTGAACACAGCAGCAGGTGTTGACAGAGGGTTCCTGTGTGTTGTTGTGTGTGTTCAGTCTGTCTGTCTGAATGAAGCATTTTATAAATGATGAACCAGGTTTTATTGAAGTTTTATGTTACATCACATGACGTGTCCATGGATACGGCCCAGCATCAATAGTATGTTGTTGTGGTACAGACACTACAGACACATCTACTACTGCTGAAGACAGTTTGATGAACAAACAAGTGACAACACATCTTTATGTAAATCGATCCCCTGGATATTTCCACATACAGGCACATCTCAATAAATGAGAATATCATGGAATAGTCTGTTTCAGTAGTTCAACTCAAAAAGTGAAACACATACAAAAGGAGCCTCAACCAAGTATTGAGAGCATATAAATGGACAGACTTTTCAGAAGGCCAACGTTTCCGGATTGAAGCAGATTTTTCTAATTGGTTTTTATGTGATATTCAAAGGGCCCAATCTAAACTTTACACAGATTTAGTTCAGTAGTTGTGTTCTGTGTTGTGATACTATACAGTCTGTTCAATGACCAGGAGACAGAGAAATGAGGAAAATAACATTTTATAACTCAACATGAAAAACAAATCAACAATTTGATTGAATCCAAGTTTCATAATTATTATGGTATTCTGTCATCAGGACTTATCCCCAGCGATGAGCTGGATAATACACATGAAAACTGAGCTGACAGAAATATACTTTATGTTCATTAAAAATGGCGTCTCTACTCTGAGATGATCACCAGTACAAGAGTGAGGGTGTCAGGGAAGCCTACAGTGAGTGAGTGAGGGAAGAGGGGCCACCACCAGCAGGTACTGGGAGGGAGAGCTCACACACACTGCAAAGCAAAAGACACACAGCTTAGAATACACAGCACTTTTGGGGCATGAAAATAAGACCCAGAGAGCAGGAACCCTCCACCCAGTGAGCCCCCACCTGTAAGAGTATGACAGCCCACCTGTACTGGCACTAAGAGAAGCCCAAAATATGACCAACTCACAAAGACAGAGAAAACAGAAGGAAGCAGAATTTCCTCAGAAAGTAGAAGAGTCGACTTTTAATGATAATAAACTCCAGCAGAGAAGAGCAGTGTTTGTTCACAACAGCAGCATCTGGCACCAAGCCTCACTGATGGAAACACAAACTCACAAACACACTTTTGATCTTCAAATCAGAAACTTGATGAGGATCAAACTCACAGATGTTCTGCTGCTGATCTGAACATGACAGAAGCTGCATCTGTCTTCAACAAATATTTCACCAAGCTGAAGTCACATCAGTGATGATGATGAACGGCAGCAGATGGGAGATTTCTGGAAACATCAAAGGTTTCTAAGGTTCCAGTTGATTTCCAGCTGCTTCTTGAAAACACAACCTATTGTGTCCATTTTCACTGTTGATCATTTTATTCTTGGTGTCTGTTCAAACACATTTACAGGCTTCAATGTTCCAAAAAGAGCTGATTTTCCTTCCACTGTAGATCTGACATGTGTCTGAAACGCTCTGATAGAGCTCAGGGCTCTTTGAGGCCCAATAAGAGAAGAAGACAAGAACAGAAGGACAAAGTCCCTCTACTCATTTAGACACTGATCATTGATCAGGACACATCTGATCCATTATCACTGATTTGATCTACATCTGTTATTCTTTATTCAGATTGAAGGGCTGCAGTTTGTCAGAGATCAGCTGTTCTTCTCTGGGCTCAGCTCTGAAGTCCAACCCCTCCCACCTGAGAGACCTGGACCTGAGCGACAACAAGCTGCAGGATTCAGGAGTGAAGGATCTGAGTGGTTTTCTGGAGAGTCCAGACTGTAGACTGGAGACTCTGAGGTCAGTTCACTGACTCTTACTGTTGTAGATCTTAGATCTTTATCCCACAACTGAACCTGATTGATCTTCACACACAACTTGAATCATTGACTTTGATGTGATGAATGAAGGACATTTGAAATAGTTGTTGTCTCATGTTTCCAGTTGTTCTTCTCTCCCACTGAGAATGATTCTTCACTTTCAGCTCATTGCACTCAGTCCTCATCAATAATGTGTGTTGACTTGACTTCAACCTTCAGGGGCCGCTGTCACAAACACATGTTAGACTGCTCTGTAGTGTTAGGCCAGTCTTCATTTTGTTCACAGAGATGATTTGAATCTAATTTTAAAGTCAGAACGTTTGACTCAAATAAAGACTGACTGCTTTGAAGCCATCAAATAAGATGTGGGTGGGTGGGGTTTGTCAACAGGTGTGTGTTCAGTTGAATGTGTGTAGTTTTAGTTTCCTGAGACCAGGACCAACAAAGACCTTAGTCCTGGATCAGGCTCAAGATACAGGCCAGTTGTTGACAGCTGCAAAACTTCATTTACTTGAGACTAAAATTCCTCTTTTGAAAAACAGCAACAACAGCTGCTTTAACAATATCAATCAAACAGTCCAGTCTTTTAGCATAAAGGGACAGAGGGGCCACCTAAGTCCATGGTCTATGAGGTAGGAAGGGGGAGCGGGTCCTGCGGCCGTCGACCCCTCTGTTCCGACCCTGCTGTGGCGTACTGGATCCTCCCTCTGAGGATTCTGGGGCACAAAACATCCAGTGCTCTCAGGCTCGGGGTGTTCAACACAGGACAGCTCACACACACTCGACAAAGTGGACTTGGCTCAGTTTCTTTTACTTATCACTTTGTTTGTGTTGAACCATGTCTACTGCCGTCCGTCCATTCACGCTGTTCCTCTGTGGACTAGCTTTTCAGTCCAACACGCTCTTTCACGACCGGTCCTCTCTCACCCTACTTCGTCCTTGGTGTGACGTGTCTCTCTCTCCGATGCAATCAGTCGAGAAAGACGGCAGCATGCAGTTTTGCCCGCCAATCCCAAGCCACAGCAGTTTGTCACAGTTGTGTCTAATAAGTCCCACTTGATCCAGAGTATGACAGAACACACATAAAAACACAAGCGAAGCAACAAAAATCACAGGCAACACAAACAGGTAGAAACATAAATAATAAAACAAACACCATGAAATCATCAAATCAGAATCATCAGAAATCAAACCATGCAATTTTGGATCATGTGATCAAAACTTATTCCCAGCTGTGACATATGAATGTTGTTCTTCTTTTATTCTTTATTCAGATTGTGGAGCTGCAGTTTGTCAGAGATCAGCTGTTCTTCTCTGGGCTCAGCTCTGAAGTCCAACCCCTCCCACCTGAGACACCTGGACCTGAGCATCAACAAGCTGCAGGATTCAGGAGTGAAGGGTCTGAGTGGTTTTCTGGAGAGTCCAGACTGTAGACTGGAGACTCTGAGGTCAGACTCCATGTTTTATTTCTGTGCTCAGATGAATGTGATGTGAAAGTTGTGTTGACACTGAGCTGCAGACATGAGGCTGATATTCTACTGATCCACACTGAGGATCTCCATGGTGACGTGTGTTTTCTTCTTCTCTGCTTTTAGTCCACTCACTGTTTCTCTTGACATTTCACCTCAACTACACAAACACATTGAATGTGTCAGACAATAAGTGATCTATAATCAATAGCTGCTGGCTCCACCTCTTTCCTCAGGCTCTGTGCATTATCATCAACATGAATGTTGACATTATGAATGGAGCCAAAGCAGTTCCATCAACACACTTGTGTTGAACATGAGCAACAGTTGAGACGTTGATGTGAAACAGCAGCAGATGGAACAGTAGCAGCAGCTCCACTGTGTGTCAACAGTCACAGCTTCTTCTTCACATCTTGCACAGAGATTTGCTTGAATTCAGCTCCACACAGTTTGTTGCAGCCGTTCAATTGAACTTTTGACTTTTGTATTTGTTCACTTAGTTTTACAATGGAAATGAATTGTTCACTCTGCTTATTATGGGCTATGATCTTGCTCAGATTGTTGATCTTATTGTTTTTGTCAGTGGAAAGGCTGATGAGACACTGCTGATAAAAACAATGGCGTCACGACGGGGAAAGCTTGTGGTTGTGACGCACAAAGAATGAAATGAATCATGTGTTGGATGCTGGGGAAAGTAAAAAGACAGTCATCAAACATGTGATTGTATCTAGTTTATGAGACATGATAGATGATGAAAACATATTGTAAGTAGTCTATCACAGGATCGATCACATCTGGTAGATTTTCACGATGATTATCTATACAAGAGGTACCGGTTCTCACGGCCCGGACTTGAATACCTCCGCCAATTTTTCTTTTTTTTTTTTTTTTTTTTTTGATGGGGGGCAGGGCTTGTAAGGGATCAGGACCTAGCATATAGCAGACCACAGTAAACACACACACACACACACACCAGGGCCAGGAACAGAGAAACAGCAGCAGTGGAGAAGGGACGAGCTGAGCTCACCTGTCGGCCTATATAACAACAAACAGTTCATCAGTGAGGAAGTGGGAGGGGCTGACAGCCCTACGCTGGCCTGAGACGGACATGTTACTACTGGTTACATCATGTTTCCAGTTGTTCTTCTCTTCACTTTCAGCTCATTTCACTCAGTCCTCATCAATAATGTGTGTTGACTTGACTTCAACCTTCAGGGGCCGCTGTCACAAACACATGTTAGACTGCTCTGTAGTGTTAGGCCAGTCTTCATCTTGTTCACATAGATGATTTGAATCTGATCTTAAAGTCAGAGCGTTTGACTCAAATAAAGACTGACTGCTTTGAAGCCATCAAATAAGATGTGGGTGGGTGGGTGGGGTTTGTCAACAGGTCAGTTCAGAGCTTTTATTGTCCCTCCAGGGGAAATTTGATTTGCAGTGACAGTACAATTAACACAACAACAATAAGAAATAATAAACAGTCTCAAACAACAACATTGCAGTGTAGAGCACAACCAACCTGATAAGAACAATCCTAAAGTGAGTAAAAAAGAAGGATCAAAAAGAGTAGAAGAAGAGTATAAAGGACTGAGGTGAAGAAGTGAAACCTGTCATCAATTTAAAAGGCCAACATTTGAACTTGGGGGGGAGTTAAGACTTGTGCAAGTTGATTGCATTGATTGCACGTGGAACAAAGGAAAGTTTCTACCTATGTGTTGGTGCCCTAGGTAGCTTCTATCTCCGTCCAGACGGCAGAGACATGAATTCCTCCAACAGTGGGTGATCAGAGCTGGACAGGATGGACCGAGCCTTCTGTAAGACTCGTCTGTCAAAGATCTCTGAGAGAGAGAGCTGCTGCATGCCAGTTATCTTATTGGCTTCTCACACAAGTTTGAACAGATGATTTTTGTTTTTAACTGACAGGTTTCCATCAAATGAAATGAAGCAAAAAGTTCAAACTGACTCAATAAAAGATCTGTAGAATAAAAACATCAAGGTCTTATCAACATTAAAGGATTTTAGTCTGTGCAGAAAGTAGAGTCTTTGCAGGCCCTTTTTGCAGATTGTTGAGGTGTTGAGGTCATGTGTCAAGTTTTATCAATCACTGTCCCCAAGTATTTGTAGGAATCCACCATCTCCACTGCTGCACCCTTGATAATGGTTGGCTGAGCTGGTTGTGGTGTTTTCAGTTGAATGTGTGTAGTTTTAGTTTCCTGAGACCAGGACCAAGAAAGACCTTAGTCCTGGATCAGGACTGGACCTTTAAACTTTGATCCAGTTCAGTCCTGAATCAAAGTGTTGGAGTCAGTGTTTAGTCCAACATGTCTGATCAGATATTGATTCTCTATTGACAGACTGTCCTGAGCTCAGCAGCAATGATCAATCAGTTTTGACATGAAGAGGTGTATGAATGTTGTTCTTCTTTTATTCTTTATTCAGATTGAAGGACTGCAGTTTGTCAAAGATCAGCTGTTCTTCTCTGGGCTCAGCTCTGAAGTCCAACCCCTCCCACCTGAGAGAACTGGACCTGAGCTACAACAAGCTGCAGGATTCAGACCTGAAGGATCTGAGTGATCTCCAGAAGAGTCCAGACTGTAGACTGGAGACTCTGAGGTCAGTCAAATCTGTAGCTGTTTCCCTCCAGATCAATCAACTCATGAAGGAAAAGTGTTTCTGGACAGTTTAACTGGTTTCGGGAGTTTTTTTTTTTTCATCATGTAACTTAGATCCACAACAAGACATTTAGACATATAGACATAGACATATAGACAGGATGTCATAGCTGAAGTTCAATGAAACAAATGATTGAATGAAGAAACAACAAGACAAGAAGCAAAACCAACAGAGTGTGGAGGCTGGCCAAACAGAGTCCTAAATGTTCCAGTATCAGGTAAAGGTGTTGTGGTGTTCAGACCAAACCAGGAAGTAGGAGCCAGACGTCCTGTTGCATCTATCACTCATATCAGACTCAGATCAGCTTTAGTGGAAATGATGAATAGAATAGTTTGTGTGTGAAATGTCAACAGCCAATCAGATGCTGTGGTCCCACAGGCACTTGATAAGTTTGAGCTGTAACATGAGCTGACAGGTAAGAGGAGGAAATCCCTCACTGAAGTGTGGGAGCAGTGATGCTGCAGTAAATGCTGCACATTTCACTTGAGTTCAATGTCATTTCAGTCTTTGTTCATATTTCTACACAGTTGCTGCACATTGAAATCAAACACAGCAATATAGTGTGAAAGGTGTGAAGGTGTGCAGCTGAAGCTCCAGCTGATTCCACCTCCCCTCTCTACACAATGTTACAGGAAACGGCAGCACTCTCACTACAGGCCAATGTCCAGTCACTCAACTACTGACTAACAACAACTGACACATCTGGTCTGAACAGGACTGAAGTGGCTGCTGCATCACTGACTCAAGAGTCTGTCATTCATCACCTCTCCTCTGTGTGTGTGTGTGTGTGTGTGTGTGTAGTTGGTGGAGTCCACTTCGATGACTGCCAGATGAACCAGAGGAAGTGGAGGTGACTCCCAGCGCTGCAGTCTGAACTGATCTGAGAACAGCTCCACTGTCACACACAGAGTCCAGTCCACCATCATCCCTGTGTGTCCTCTGGACCTGACAGAGCATCATCAGTGTCTCTGGACTTAAAGCTCATAAAGCTGCTCTGAGCTTCATCTGTGAATGTTCTATTGCTGTGTTATCTTCTCCCTCCCTGCCTGAGGGGGGCGCTGTCCTTTGCCCTGTTTCCATTGGGCCTTTTTTCCTTGATTGGAGCCCAGTCTGATGTGACCATGTCACCATGGGAGAAGCAGCCTGATTCACCTGCTGCTGGGAACGGACATGGCTTCACCCAGCTCTCGGAGCCAAACTTTGATCTGAAGCTTTTACTGACTGTGAAAGTTTAGTTGCTCCAGATTGTTGAAGACTCAAAAAAATGTCCATCCATGCCACCTGAGAAAACAAACCAACAGCTGCGGCCACACTGTTGTGAAGGATGGCTGAAGAGGGAGCTTGGACCTATGGAAATCCATGGTCATGTCCTTTGTCTCTGAGGTGTTCAGCATGAGGCAGTTTTTGTGACTCCAGTCACTGAAGCTTTT
Organism: Caranx ignobilis; assembly: GCA_021432705.1. Lineage (NCBI taxonomy): Eukaryota > Metazoa > Chordata > Actinopteri > Carangiformes > Carangidae > Caranx > Caranx ignobilis. The sequence goes on from MU269989.1 coordinate 16,542,378, forward strand.
ATCAAATCCCTATATTCAGATTCCTGTCCATTCCTAACACATGCCACAGTAGCAGTGTCATCTGAGTGTTTCTGGATGTGGCAGGACTCAGAGTTGTATTTAAAGTCTGCTGTATACAATGTGAACAGGAATGGAGCCAGGGCAGTGCCCTGTGCAACACAAACACTCATCCCTTGTGAGCTTGACATCATTTTTTAATATTAAGTCAACAAGTTTTGATTTTTGTTCATTTTGTTCATTATCATCATCATTAAAGCTGATAAACCGTAATTAGTTCAAGGCCAATTAGCAGCACAAATATTCTGCACTTAGCTTATATTTTAATAGTTGAATGAACTAAACAGTGGTTGTAAAAATATGTTTTTATGTTCATATGACAAACAGTCACTTTCTTGTTCCATTAAATGAAATAACTGTGTTCACTTCACACAACAAAATCATGAACTTACAACAAGAACTGCAGAGTTATACTGGACACAAGAATGTCGTGCTGTCTCAACATCAAACTGACAGAATTTACATACATCCTGTTCATACTGTAGCGCCCCGTGTGGGCTGAGGACACAAGGACTTTTGGTTGTTGGGTTAGTGCTGCAGTCATGGATCAATAATGTATCTGTAAACAAAGTGATGTGATAATGTGTTAATATATTCATTTGTTCTGTGGTTAAACAGGGAGTGATGGTGTGTGTTCTGCTCTGTTAAAGACATGTGACCTGTGACTGTCTGTATTAAGACCATGTCACAATACAATTCCAAAAGTGTCAGCAGAAGTTCAAAGGTTTCTGTTAATTGTACAAAGTGTTTGATCATTGGATTAAAAACACTGTGTTCTACTGATAGAAATCTCTGGTCAGATGAGGCTCATTGGACACATGTATGTGATGTCAGCTGGACTACAACTGGAATGTTACTATAGTGAAAAGTTTGCTGTGTAAACTGTTTCAATGAATCTTTGAGTAGAGTGAGCAGAATGGGATTTAGCTGAGTCATGATAAAGTCTAAGTTCATTTGACTTTAAATGACACATGGTTTTGTTTGTGTCTAATAAACATCAAATCAACTCTCCAGGAAGAGGAGCGGGTTCGAGGGTGGCGACGAGGAGGCAGGGGCTGAGGCTCTGAGGGAACAATGAAACCATGTCACACACAAAAAAAACACTGGGAGGGAAAAGGGTCACATAAAAACATCGGAAAGGGCTCGAGGAAAAACAAAGTGGATTTACTAGAAACTCTGGAGGACCTGACTAGTTACCATGAAGGTTACGGCAAAGTTCTGGCAGTGATGGATGAGAAACCCAGGCTTTTTTGAGACGGTGAGGTGATGAGATGATGAGATGCAGCTGTGTCCCCTGCACCTCTGGGAGAGGGAGAGTGAGAGGGAGAGACACTGGGAGGAGCAGAGCGGTATGCAACACATTTCTTGGTTCGTTTGACACAAAACACACACATTTGACACATTTAACATTTGTTTGAGCTTCTTTTACACACAAGCTCAACTAAGAGCAATACAGTAGATGTTAACTGCTACATGTTCAATTGCTTTCACACTGTTTGTCCAAACAGAAAACCTCATGTTGGAAACCAAAGCTAAAGGCTGAGGCTGAAGTGAACAGCAGTTCACATTGAAGACTGAAACTAATTGATGTCCTAGATTTTGTTTCATTGCTTTTGAAAACAGCTGATTGAGCTCATGCAAATCCATCAATCAGAGCTGATTCCCATCTATATATACTGTAGCATCTAGGAAACACACTCAGGTGTTGAGGTTCTTTCAGTCACATGACCTGTTTGGACTGATCTTGTTCGAAAAAAAAAAAGATAGAAAGAGGAGGGAGAGGAAAACAGAAGAGCTGCAGATTAGCAGTGACTTTGTGTTTTTCATTGTTACTGTATTTCTTCTGTTTGTAAGTTACATTTTCACACATCTATGAATGAGCAGCAGCTGTGATGCAGATTGTTCTTCTTCTGCAGTTATTTCCAGCTGCTTCACTGTAGAAATGTTGTCAGTTATTCTGCTCTTTTTTGTCAAGTGTTCATTCTGCAAAGTTGCTCTGAGATGGGTCGCTCACTTTTTTGGAGTGCTTGAAAAAAAAAACACATTTACTGAACCCAACAAAAGCAAAATGTAGAGAGGTTCAAAGGAAACTACAGCACAAAATCAATTTATGATCAATATTCTGCTGATTGTTGATTGATTGCTTTCACCTCTGTGATTGTCTGTCTATATGTAAACAGAATCACACAATTTCTGCAAAACATGGTGCAGCATTCAGTCCATAATGGCCACAGCTGCACACTGACCACTAGAATTCACTTACAGGCAGAGGTCTGTGTTTGACTATGATTTGCACATAGGTGGCACTACAGTAACAGGGTGGATTAGGGAAGAGGGAGGGGGACTGTAGTTCATGTAGTTTAAGAGCATTTTCTGTCTTTACTATTGCTACAATATATAACTTCTACATTAAAAACACATTTAAGATAGTTCTTTTCAAATAAGTAAGTTAACACTCTGTCCTTAGCCTGATGGAGACCCTAGAGTTAAAATGTTGCTGTTTTTATTGTTGGTCTTTAATGCCAACTGAAAACGCTTTTAAACATTGTTCTACTACTTACATTAAATACATGATACAAGCAGAACAACACATTCATTCAACATTCACTTTATTTGGAACTTGTGAAACTATATACTTAAAGAACAGACATGGGGGGGTCATACGAAACATGAACCGGCTCACTGAGGTCAGAAGTTCTTCAGTTGTAAAAACCAAACAATATGCATAAATAATACATAATCATAATTATAGTTAGCCAACAAAAATCTAGTCCAGGGCCCCATTTGTCAGGCACTGTGCCTGTGATCCCACAGAGCAGGAGCTGAACAGGTGAATGGGATTCAGAAAAAAAGAAAACTTTATCTCTTCCAGAACATGTGGGTTATATGGAACCATCCAGAGGATATTAGTTGAATCACAATCCATGCAGAGCTGTTATTACATTATGAGATGCTAGATAGTTGGGCTCATAATGTAATAAATTGTTACATTATTACATTATGCACAAAGACGTCATTACGTTATGAGCTCGTGATTTTATAACATTATGAGCCAATTATTACATTATGAACTTTTATTACATTATAAGTTGCTGCAATTTGATGGATTTGCATGAGCTCAATCAACTGTTTTTCAAAAGCAATGAAACAAAATCTAGGACATCAATTAGTTTCAGTCTTCAATATGAACTGCTGTTCACTTCAGCCTCAGCCTTTAGCTTTGGTTTCCAACATGAGGTTTGGACAAACAGCGTGAAAGCAATTGAACATGTAGCAGTTAACATCTACTGACTGTGGTTGTGTTTATTTGTAGATGCAGCTGCTGGGAACATGTCTCCACAAGGACAATGACTCAGTTTTAGAGTAAATACCACTGACTGACAGACTGGAGGTTCTGGTGTTTTATTCCCTGAACCTTGATACTTCTGCTCCACTACAATCATCTGACACACAGCTGTAGTTAAGACGACCTGATCCCCTCCCCCTTCTTCCTGCTCTCAAACACACTGAGCTCCACCCTGATCATGTGTTTCCTTGTTCCCTCCCCTTCAGATCTACAGTTTGAAGATGGGTGGTACCAACATGTGGTGCAGAGGAGGAGCTGACAGGCCCCGTTCACTGCAGAGACACATGTTGTTTAGATCAGAGCTCAAACTAGTTCCTCTACAGAGGAGTGAAGGTCAGACTGTTGTTGTCTGTGAGAGGAGAAATGGCACAGAGAGGAGTTCATCTGGACCAGCAGACCTTCTCTTGTTCCATCTGTCTGGATCTACTGAAGGATCCAGTGACTATTCCCTGTGGACACAGCTACTGCTTCAACTGTATTCAAACCCACTGGGATGGAGAGGATGGGAAGAAAATCTACAGCTGCCCTCAGTGTAGGAAGAACTTCACACCAAGACCTGACCTGGTGAAAAGCACCATGTTAGCAGCTTTAGTGGAGGAGCTGAAGAAGACTGGCCTCCAAGCTGCTCCTGCTGATCACTGCTATGCTGGACCTGAAGATGTGGCCTGTGATGTCTGCACTGGGAGGAAACTCAAAGCTGGCAAGTCCTGTCTGCAATGTCTGGTCTCTTATTGTGAAAATCATCTCCAACCTCATTTTCAGTCACCTTCATTTAAAAAACACAAGCTGGTGGAGCCCTCCAAGAAGCTCCAGGAGAACACCTGCCCTCACCATGATGAGGTGAAGATGTTCTGCTCTTCCCCCTGTTATCTCTGCCCTTTGGATGAACATAAAGGCCAGGACACAGTCTCAGCTGCAGCAGAAAGGACTGAGAGGCAGAGAGAGCTGGAGCTGAGTCAACAGAAAATCCAGCAGAGAATCCAGGACAGAGAGAAAGATGTGAAGGTGCTTCAACAGGAGGTGGAGGCCATTAATGGCTCTGCTGATAAAGCAGTAGAGGACAGCGAGAGGATCTTCACTCAGCTGATCCGTCTGATGGAGAAAAGAAGCTGTGAGCTGAAGCAGCAGATCAGATCCCAGCAGGAAACTCAAGTGAGTGGAGTCAAAGAGCTTGAGAAGAAGCTGGAGCAGGAGATCACTGAGCTGAAGAGGAAAGACGCTGAGCTGAAGCTGCTGTCACACACAGAGGATCACACCCAGTTTCTACACAACTACCCCTCACTGTCAGCACTCAGTCAATCTACACACTCATCCAGCATCAAGATCCGTCCTCTGAGATACTTTGAGGACGTGACAGCAGCTGTGTCAGAGCTCCGAGATCAACTACAGGACCTTCTGAGAGACACATGGACAAACATCTCACTGACACTGACTGAGGTGGATGTTCTACTGTCACCACCAGAGCCCAGGACCAGAGCTGGATCCTTAAGATATTCACAGGAAATCACACTGGATCCAAACACAGCACACACACGTCTGTTATTATCTGAGGGGAACAGAAGAGTAACATTAATGAGTCAAAAACAGCCTTATTCTAGTCACCCAGACAGATTTGCTTCATGTTTTCAGGTCCTGAGCAGAGAGAGTCTGACTGGACACTGTTACTGGGAGGTGGAGTGGAGAGGAGGAGGAGTTGATGTAGCAGTCGCATACAAGAATATCAGCAGAGCAGGAGACTGGAATGAATGTAGATTTGGATTCAATGACAAATCTTGGCGTTAAATGTTCCAACAACAGTTTCACATTTTGGTTCAACAACATCCAGACTCCAGTCTCAGGTCCTCAGTCCTCCAGAGTAGGAGTGTACCTGGATCACAGAGCAGGTATTCTGTCCTTCTACAGCGTCTCTGACACCATGACTCTCCTCCACAGAGTCCAGACCACATTCACTCAGCCTCTACATGCTGGAGTTCGGCTTGGTTATGAAGGCACAGCAGAGTTGTGTGAACTCAAATAGACAAAGATCGTTGAAGGAGCAGTTGGTTCAAATCTGTATTTTACTTCATCACTTTCTTTAGTCTCCATGTTTGTTGCTAAAAGCTCATTGCTGTTGTGTCTCTGCACTGCACAAAGATCAGCTGCCAATCAAACATGGTGGGCGGGACGTTGACCTCCTGTCACTTCTTGTTGTGTTGATGTTTGAGTTTGTTGAGGTGGAGCTGGAGCCGTGGAGGAGATCACTGCTCATGATGATGTTTCTTTACCTAAACTCACATTTGTCCACATGAAAACACAAACTTGTCTGAGCTCTAAAAGTTTGTCGGATCTTTGTGTTGATGTGTTTGTGTGTTGTTGTTTGGGCCTTAACAGAGAAATCACCAGAGCTTCCTTTATCACTGAGGTTTGTTCTCACTGTGGAAACTAAGAAATCTAATCACATTTACATTGATGTGTTTGTCAGATCACATGTTGTCTCTCCCACGTGCCCTGAATGCAGCATCACTATAACAGGCTGTGACTCCTGTGAACAAACTGACTCAGTGTGATATTACATTTTAAATGTGTCTTCACTCATGTTGTTTTAAGTTTCCAAAGGCTGAGTGAAGTTTGTCCTCGTCTTCCTGCTCTGACCATCACAGCAGGTGAACAACTGAAATCTGAAAACTGATGCTCAACACAAGAGGGCGCCATCCTCCTGCTGACCTGGGAGGTAGTGGAGGTCAAAGCTCCTCACCTCACTGTGTACATGTTCTATACATCATGTGTTTGGTTGACATGGAGAGAGCATTTGAGACATGTGGAGGATAAGTGTAAAACAGTGATCAATATCATAAGATCAGAAATCACTGAAGTATGTTCATGTGTCTCTGATCAGTTCAAGGCTGGACTATGGAAGTGGAATTAAAGGCTCTGGATCAGCTCTTTCATTGCAGGCCTGGATAGGATTCAGTGTGATCAACACCAGTCTGCCCACTTAATGCTGAGGCAGGAGAAAACCACGAGGGCTGCATCAACAACCACTTCTGGTCTTAGTTGAGCTTGTGTGTAAAAGAAGCTCAAACAAATGTTAACATGTGAAGGTCCAGGGTCTTTGCCAGTGAACGGGATGAGTAGTGGGTACCTGATGCCAGACACATCTTCAAGTCCAGGCTGTTCTGAAAAAAAAAACAATATTGATGTAAAAGACTTGATTGTACCTCACAGGGTTGATGATTTACAAACATTCATACACAATAAAATGCCATAAACCTCAGAGGGTTAAGTACGTGTCTCTGATGTGCTCTCACCGTGGCTCAGTCAATAGTTGGACTGATAGATGAAGTTTTCTGTGTCAGTGAGTTTTTCATTTAAAGTTGGTCTGTCATTAGGAGCCCCCCCCCCGAAACACATTTTATTTTTCCTCTTATGACGCACACTTATATTTCAGCCTGTCTTACAGGCCTGTTAAATACTGTCTTGAATAAAAACATCAAACATCTAGATACTGATACTGGTACTGATAACAGTTTACAATGTTGCAGTGGACTGAATACACCATTTATTTTTATTTTATTTTTTTATCAAAGTGCTGAATAGAGTCACTTGTGATGTCACAGTGGACTGCATACGTCTTCATTAATTTTCCCGCTCGTCCTTTGTCGAACTTTCTGGATCTTTCTGTGAGAAGTCGGAGCGAACACATCAGGATTTTCTGGTAGGTTCATATGAATAATTTACCTACATTCTGAATAGGTTGTGGTTATATCGTGATCCAAATATCATTTCACAATCTTGGATCACAGGCAGGTTTAATGGTTTTTATTCTGTGACAGTGTTTAACAAAGTTAGGCAAGTTAGCAATTTTTTTCCTAGATGCTAGCTAACGTTAGCCAACTTTTAACAATGCTATAACGTTAGCCTCTTTGAATTTTGCAGTTTAATGTGAGGCGGTCTCCTGGCCTTAATGTTTATTTAGCTTTACTGTCCTCATTGCACATTTTTATCTTAACATTTTCAGGTAACATTAGCTGGCTAGCCGTCGTTAGCGGTAAGGTTAGCTAACGTTAACTAGCTATCCACGGGAATCACTGGTGTAACGTTCACTCAGACTGGTGAAGGTAACGTTAAGTTAAGGGGCTTGACGTTTATACCGACCGTGCTTTATTGTTATTACTTTATTATCGTTATTTTTATTTATGCTTTATTCTGTGTTTTTACCAGAGAAACAAACTGAGCACACTCGCAGCTCCTCCGGGAAGCCTCTGCCGAACGGCGTCGGAGAAACGGTGAGTTTCATTTGAAACGGCTTTATTTCGTGTTTTATCAGGTTTTAATCATCGGGTCTTTGATATTTGGAGAGGAGGAGACCTCTGCGGATAATTCGGCTCACGGTAAAAACCTCCCGAGCTGGAGGATCAAATGTTATCGAAGCAAAAAGCTGAGCACTGGTCAGCAGCAGCCTGGCTCTCAGCTCTGCGGACGGCCTGTGTGTCTCCGCCGAACAGCGTCAGATAAACACTGGTTTTTAACGTGAAGCTGCTTTATTCATGTTTTTACTGGTTTTATCCTCTGGCTCTGTATATGTGGGAGAGGAGGAGACCTCTACAGATAATTCGGCTCATGGTTTAACATCCTGAATGTCGAGCGATAATACGTGTGTTGCTGCACAAACAGGTGTAAAAAGCGAGGGGGCAAGCTGTGTGTTTCCTTTTACCAGAGTAGAAAAGTCAAAAACTGTTTCAGAAATGTGAATTGTTATATATATTTATATATCATACTATTTAATATTAACTGAACACGGTATTGTGTTTTTTCTTTTGCTTAGTTGTTACAGGTGGGGTGGTGCTGAAGGTCCTGCCAACTCTGCTTCCCCCATCCATCTACAAGAGATGAGGAAAAGTCTTCAGACCCATCACTGCAAGATCTGTGTGAGAGTGAGTGTGTGTGTGTGTGTGTGTGAGAGAGAGAGAGAGTACCTGCAAACTGAGCATTGTTACCTGTTTGTGTTTATTTAGCCTTGCTGTGCACCCTGTGCTGATGTAACATTTGTAAAACTGCCAATAAGTCTAAGTTAACAGTGGCCTGTTTTTGTATGGTGTGTGTTTGTATGATTATGGGAAATTATGATAAATTACACAACAATAATTATTATTATATGATATGTTTTATTATTAATATACTAATTTATTTAATAATTAAAGTTTAAAGTATTATTTAATCTAAAAGTAGCAGGGCAATGGGGTAGGTATAACCCAGTGTATGGGTCATTATAACCCAGCAATAGCACTTTTACTCACTAGGTTGGGTCAAATGAACGACCCAGCATTCTGGGTTAATTCTGAAAACCCAGCAGTTGGGTCAAACGAAACCAGTGTGGGGTCGGTCCCATAGATTATCAGCTGGGTTATAGTTGGGTTATTTTTTAACCTAGCTGTTTTTTGTGTGTAATTTTCTAACCAAACACTTCCAGGGGATCCAAGAAAAGTGCTGTGTTGATTGTGATGAGTGGATTTTGTATAAGTGGTTATGGAGAAATCTTCAGACAAGGCTTTTGTACAGGTCACATGATATTAACAAAACAATGAACACAAAAAACTGTTATCTAACCTGCGATGCCATCAGTGACATGGTGAAGAGAACTGTATTTTCCATGCATTTTTGTTATGAAAGCTGAAATAAAGTTTGCTCTTTATCTGCAGAACAGGAGATGGTCAAGAGAAGTTGGACCAGTGGCTATATGAGGATGTTGAATGGGTGAGATCCCACAGCTCAACTGACATACGTAATGCTGGTAAGTTCATAATGGGAATCAGACATACACACACTACTGTCAAATCTTTGGATAGTCAAAAGGTCGTACCACTCAAAAGTTTGGACACACATTCAGTGGTTTTCCATTTTCTTTGAACACTTTCTTTTTTGCTTTTTTTTTGGCAACATATAAACAATGTACACAGGAAAAAAAGAAAGAAACGGATGAGCAAATAAAAACAAACTTCAGAAAAGAACAGTCAGTCAGGCAGTCATCTTGTGTCAGTGGATCTGGCTTACACCACTTTCTCGTCATTGGCTTCTTACAAACTGCTAACAAGATTTCCACTAAATACCTGTCCTCTTTTAACATAGCATTGCTTGTCATGTTGACAAAATACAGTTATGCACTCCTGAACAAAATTACAAAATGTTTTTACAAGAATTCACATTTTGCACTGTTGGATCATAACCAGGCTGGGACAAAAACAGAGTAGGCAATTTATTGAAAACTGCATCTAAACTCAAACAGACTGTTCATCCAGTTACACTGAGGTGGGGAAAGTTTGGTCACACGTTCTACATCCATGGAATGAACTATAAAATGAATTTGCGTAGCCAAACCTCTTAAGTTTCTCACTTTCCTGGCTAGACAAGTGGGTTTCCTGTGGTATATCCTTCCTTAATTTGATTATTATCTTCTGCTGTTTCACATGATTCATGATTCAAACCATTAATATTCAACGACAATATCTTAATATTACACTCTAACATTATATTTATGGATTTGTGAGGCAATCCGACTCTGAACATACAAAGCATTACTATGGTACAACAGTTGAACACAGAGCAATGTGACTTCCAAAAGAAGGATGTATTTATCCTAAAATCCCAATTGATGGGAGGAGGGTTAAGTGGTGTGACTTCTCCAGTTGTAGTGACATCAGCACAGACAGCTAGATAGGTATCAAAGGCATCAGAGGCATCAAACATCTGCTAGCTTTGCCTGTTTCTATTGAAAATAGATGAAAACAGAACTCACCCACTCCCCTCCAGGCAAAGAGTGCTGTTCTGAGCATTATTTGTGGCTATGAGTGGTGGTTGGCTCTTGGCTACAAAGACAGCAGTATTTTGCTGCCTGTTGTCTGTGCTGAAGTCGTTACAACTAGAGGAGTTTTTGTCACCAAACTTGATCTCTCAAGGGGGTGTTCTTCTCCGTCTCACGGTGCTTTAGACCATGGGTTCAACTTACGCCAGAATATCCCTTTAATCACTCCTCGGTGTTGCCAGATCTCGCAAGAAGAACAAGCAACTGGAACCAGTGGCGTTATTACACGTAGAAAAAATGGTGGGTTACCAACCATTAAATAGAATAGAAAACAAATGAGAGGGAACAGCAAAGAGCTAAATACCACTGAAGGCCAGGAAGAACTGTTGAACAACTGCAGAAGAGCTGTAGTTGATAATAATGTCAGCGTCTGATTGATGTTTTATTTGCTATGAACATACACGCCGTCAATCATATCTGTCGAGTCTTCTTAGCACGCTAAGAGAACATTATTGGGAAACTGGCCCCTGCTCCTTAAAGGGGAACTATGCAACCGGTTGTTTTTGACTGTTTTGGTCTCTTTTTTTCTCTACAGAGCTCCACCTACAGTTTGAGAGTGTATTTTTTGCACAGTTGTAAAAACCCTCTGCTGCCTTCTTTATGTGTTCCTTCATAGTTTTGAAGTCTTAAGCATGAATCTACAATGTAGAAAGTAATATAAATAAAGGAAAACCATGACATGAGAAAGTGTGTCCAAACTTTTGACTGGTAGTGTGTGTGTGCACATACATATATATAATCAATAATGCATTGCCCCCATTGCAAACAGGAAACAGAGACAGCAATCCATTTTCTAACAGCAATCCAGCCTTCCCCCACAGAGACCTCTTCTCCAATCTGTCGGTCAGTGCATCTGTGCAGAAACAAACAAGAACAGTGTTAAGTGGTGTTTGATGACACTGAAGATTCTGTCATCTCAATAAAATGTCTTTCTTTCTCTTCACAGATGAGTGTAAGCGGGCCTCAGATCAGACCATCCTGCGATGCCTGAGCAGGACTGAAAACTCACCAGACCCAAACAATGGTTAAAACTAATGTCCATATCCATATCCAGCTACATTGTAGATCTTTGAGTCGTTGCTTGATTTATTTATTGATTTCCAAAATGCTAATATGCTGTGTATTTAATATTTATAGCTCTACTGAACAGCCTTTTCATAAACAATCACTTATCTGCTCATTTCACTATGTAAGAGCAGTGACATCTCCCTCACTGTTCTAATGTATGAGACTTGGTCATGTATTGGGCCTAGTTTACCTTACTTTGCAACAAACTTCCTCATCCCCTCTTTCCTCCAACTACGCTGATTGTGGGGAACTACATAACAAGAAACATCCATTTATTTAGTGCCATCACTCACTGTTTTCATAAAGCCAGCATTCCTGTAATGATGGAGAAACTCCCAGGCTTGCTGCAGTCACTCCTGTTCTCTACATATCATGTCGTACCTGTAAAAAGTAGTAGTACTTCTATCCTCACTCTTGGAAGGGGAGCAATGTTTTAGTTTTGAAGTAAATGGCCAAAAACTCTATCAGCGAGCGCTAAAGATTTCTTGACCCCAGGGTCATGGAAAAATAGCGTTTCGGGCCCAGATTCAAATATGTCATAGGGGGGAGGGGGCAGTGGAGCCCGACACAGAAGGTTTGGTTCAAATCGGGGCAGTAGTTTTGGAACCCCACCAGCAAGCACTAAAAACTTTTGACCCCGGGGTCATCGAAAAAAGCGATTCAAGGCCAAAATTGGAATTGCCCCAAATTTGCATATGTCGTCTGGGGGGCAGTAGCACTGCAGGAAAAAGTAATCTATATGTGCACAAGAGGGAATGTGTTCACTTGTCCCAGGACTGGAGTGCTCTCATAGATGTTTGAGGTGACTGTGTCATGTAGAGCAGTCGGCAGAATCTTGACAGAATCTTGATCAGAGGCTCAGAACCTTCACTTCACGTTTATCGATACCTGTTTTAAGTTCATTTAAAAACATTTGGGATGATGTATATGTATTGATGATGTAGCTGGTGCGGCCTTGTTTCAATAAATATTTTATATATTATTTATTATAAATAATAAACGTAATTGATCCTAAATTTTCTAAGTCTCTTGTTTTCCATAGAATTTTATAACAGTAATAAACTGTAAAATACTGGAAACCCTGCTGCCAGTATTTTACAGGACAATCGTTTACAATGTATGATTGACCTTCACAGTTCACAGCTTTTCACCTTCAAACTGTGCAGCGCTGACAGCTTCTACTTCTCCTGCCCTCCATTCTGGGTCAGTCTACTGCCGTGGACCTTGTGCAAAGAGTGCGCAAGTACAAAAACATGGCGTATGTCCTTTTCCACGCTAACATTCATATGTATCAAAAGTGAAATGTGCGGTACCCCACACCAACTTCATGGCTTCACAGCTGGACCTATATCCAACCTTCCCTACATCTCTAAGATCCTTGAGAACATTGTCCTAGTGCAGCTACATGAACATCTGCACAGTAATGAGGTCTTTGAAGCTTTCCAATCTGGATTTAGAGAACACCATAGCACTGAAACAGCACTGGTCAAAGTTTCCAACCATCTTCTTATAGCTTCTGACAGAGGTCTTGTCTCTGTACTTGTACTTCTGGACCTCAGTGCTGCATTTGATACCGTCGATCACAGCATCTTGCTGCAGAGAGAAGAACACGAAATTGGGATTAAAGGATCTGCTCTAAAATGGTTTGACACATACCTATCTGACAGGTTTCAGTTCGTTAATGTTAATAATGTCCATTCAGAGCACAGCAGAGTTACGTACAGTATACCACCTGCACAGTATAGCTAAGATCAGGAATATCCTCTCTCAGAGTTATGCTGAGAAACTGGTCCACCCATTCTTGTCTAAGAGAGAGCACATCTCTCTCTCTATTCTAGCTCTCTCTCATTGGCTTCCTGTAGGATATAGAATAGACTTGAAGATCCTTCTACTTACTTACAAGGCTCTTAATGACAAAGCTCCAACTTATCTGAAAGACCTCATTATCCCATACTGTCCTACCAGAGCACTTCGCTCCCAGAATGCAGGTCTGTTAGTGACCCCCCCAGTATCTCTAAAAACAGACTGGGAGGTAGAGCCTTCAGTTACCGGGCTCCTCTATTATGGAACCAGCTCTCTCCATGGGTCAGAGAGGCAGACACTCTTTCCACATTTAAGTCTAGGCTTAAGACCTTCCTCTATGACAGAGCTTTTAGTTAGGGCTGGCTCAGGTAGCCCTGATCCATTTTATAGCTACGCTGCTATAGGCTTAAACTGCTGGGGGACACATCAGGTTACACGGAGCCCTATCCTTCCTTCCTCTCCTCTCCTCTCCTCTCCTCTCCTCTCACACATTTTGAACTGTCATTAACTGTTGCACTTTGTAGTCCAGCCTTGGTTCCTCGCACTCTCTCTGTATTTCCACAGATCTCTTCAGAGCTCCATCCCCCTGCACCAACCAACAACCGCCGCCTCCATCACCTCCTTTCTCCTGCTGTTAAACCAGCCTACACTCCCTGCTCATGACCCAGTCTGCCGTCCAGTAGTCCCATTAAGCTGGCCTTCCCTCCCTGCCCACCAGGAGCTGCCTTCATCATTTTTCGTTAACTGACTGATTCCATTTCCATGTTTTCCATATTCCATGTTGTAAATTGTTTTCTTTGTCTGTATACAACATCTATTGCACGTCTGCCCGTCCTGGGTGAGGGATCCCTCCTCTGTTGCTCACCCTGAGGTTTCTCCATTTTTCCCTGTTAAGGTATAGATCACCATGCACCTGGACCTGTTTCTATGAATCTGTTGGAGGTGTGTAGATGTTTTCCACAGTTCTTTGATCATCATTAAGGCGACACCGCTGCCTGGGGCTGGAGGTGTGTGTTACAAAGAAAGTCCTTTCTACTGTTTATTTGACTTTTCTGTGTCTTGGTTCAATTGTCCTTTGTTTTCATGTGTTTTTTTCTTGGGCTCTCATCACTGTACAATTTGAACAGTTTACAACTGAACAATTTACTCAATTGAAAAAAAGATGTGAGGGGTGTGTGAATTAATGGTGGGAGGGATGGACGAAGACTAGAGGAAACATTTATTGATTGACTATTTTCCTGGAGAATCAGCACAAGATTTAATCCAAGATATGGACATGAGTGATTAAAAAAAATCAGTTTAATGAAAAAAAAACACTATTAATTTGAAGCAAGACAAGCAGATGATGAGTGTAGAGCAGTGTGCCTCAACAAGCCTGATCATGTGTCTCCACCTAGTGGTTAAAGCAGTGAACTATTCAGACTCCATTTTAAAGAGACGGAGCAGAAGGAAAGTGAAGTGTGAGGCAGGTGAGTGTTAACACAACATTCTTCTTCTTCTTCTAGTTGTTATTGAAGTGTGAGAGTGTGTGAGTCAGTTTGTCCCTGTGGACTGTGGAGGGAAGAAGAGTCACAGTGAACTTCAGTCCACACAGAGACACTGAGAGAAAGGAGGAGACAACAGGAAGTGATGAGCTCAACTTCACACGTTCACACATGACATTTCTCACGCTGAGAAGTAATAAAACTCGCCGCACATACATTAGTTATCTATGAATGGATGGTGCAAAGGCAGTTTACTCCGTCTAGTCCGTCCATACAGCTGTCTTGAATTAGCGATCTATCAGCCAATCGGAAATAGTATTTCTTGTTGCCGGGTAAAGTCCGGGTCTCCGCAGCGCTGCAAGCACACGTCTCACGAATAATCTGAACGTGTGCACAGGTTGCAGACTAAAAAAAAAAAAAAAAAAAAGGTTGCAGACAGTGACGGACAGACCATCGGGCAAAAATATGGACAAATGCCACAACGGCAACGTAATGATGCGTCTTTGTTGATGTGACAACAACAACAAAAAAATAAATAAATAATAATTATAGTAATTATAAAATCGAGTGAGTCAGCCGGCCAAAAGAGTGGAAAACTGGATAAAACTGCGAGTCGTATAGCTCAGTTAGTAGACAAGTTTAAACAAGTTGTAAGTGAACAACATACACTCACAGAGTCACGTGACTTCCTGTAACTGGAGAGAAGAAGGAGGAGGAGTTCAAAGTGAAGGGTTTCCGAGAATTCAGGCGCCATTTTAAAGTGACGGAGCAGAAGGACAGAAAGTGCAGTGTGAGGCAGGTGAGTGTTAACACAACATTCTTCTTCTTCTTCTAGTTGTTATTGAAGTGTGAGAGTGTGTGAGTCAGTTTGTCCCTGTGGACTGTGGAGGGAAGAAGAGTCACAGTGAACTTCAGTCCACACAGAGACACTGAGAGAAAAGGAGGAGACAACAGGAGCTGTTGAGTAGGGAGGGGCACTTCAACTACAAACACTTCACTTTACTGTCAAACTATTCCATTACTCTTCCTAGTTCACTTGAACGCACCTCAGTGACGTAACACTGACATGATTATTGGTTTTTAACCCGTCCGTCTTCTCATGTGTAAATCTGATGGACTGTCCAGGTCCATTAGTCTGTTACACAGGAAATATTTGTTGAGGAGAAAGAGGAGGAGCGACAGGAGTCTGATTCCACCGAGTCCAGGGGGGAAATCTTTCTCTCTGTGACGTCACAGATGAGCCGTCGGTGGTCGTTCCAGTCGGTTTGTTTGTTGTTTGTTTGTTGTGCTTGTTTGTCCTCCAGTCCAGGGATCATGTACAGAGGTGGCTCCTGTCCTGGCACCACTGATTTCCAGCTTGATTCTTGAGCTCAGATCAAAGTTGGCCTGGAGAATGAGCAGTGAGCTGTTGTGTGACACTCATGTTGTGTATTAACAACGTGACCTTAAACCACAGCGACTGTGATGGAGGCCTAATAAGGTCACAGTAAAGTCTGACTGTTCTAAATGACAGTGCTGCTCATTAAGATTCATCTGAACAGATTTCTGTCAGAGCTGTAGTTTAAAACTTTAGTTAGAACAGACAACTGATTATAAATGTCAGGTTTAACCCTTTATTGGTCAAGTCACCACATTCACTAACTTGTGACAAATACGATATGTCATCTTTAGTCAGCTAAGTACATAAGGTTAGAGTCAGTGTTTTTGTATTATTTTCAAATGTTTTGATAAATCTTCCTTTAACTTTATCTGGATTTTTAAAAAAATATATTTTTATAAATTCACTTTTTGGAAAAATAACAACAGTCCATTGGTTCATAGTGTTTTAAACACATTATCACACAATAAAAACATTATCTGTAAAACCAGAAACAACACAGATCAACAACATCAGATGAAAACGATCCACACTGAGCACAAGACAGACAAGCAGCTGCTTTAATAAGATCAGATCTGATGATAGAAAAACCAGCTCAATGTGAGAAAAGTGAGCTCAACACTCACCATATATCAGCCAGAAAACTGTCACCAACATTTGACATGGGCCACAGTCGTCCATGGATCATGTTGCTGGGCTGCTCTTCACTTCACTGCAGCTTCATGACGCCATCTAGTGGACTGATAGTAGAAGTACAGCAGCTGATGGCAGCTTCCTCTTCCTCCCTGCTGTGTGACTGCATTCAGCTGACACTGATATGAAGCAGAGAAGAAGAGCCAATGAGTGGAGGAGCAGCTGGAGACATGATGGACATGTGAGCTGGTGTGCACATGAATGATGTGTGTTTCCTCTGCAGGTGAAGCTACAAAGTGTGTGTGAGCTGATGTGGATGTGAGCTCAGCAGCATGGATCAGTCTGCTGGACCTGGACCTGGACCTGAACCTGGACCCAGACCTGGACCTGCATCCAGCTGTGTGTCCATGCAGAGTGATGAGTCCATCAGTCGTCATCAACTCAACTTGAAGAGATCTTTTGTTGAAAGGTCAGAATCTAAACGAGTCAGAAAGACTTTTCTCTCTAGAAGTCAGTTGTTTATTAAAAGATTGAAGATGTTTTTCATCAGTTTTTCTCCAACATGCACATTTATCAGTTGTGTTGTTGTTTCAGGATCCAGCAGCAGAGACCAGACTCTCCTGAACCCAGCTGTCTGTCTTTAAAGAGGGACAACTCAAAGGACTTTGACATTAAGTTTAAAGCAGGACGTGGATCAGCTGATCAGATGTAAGACTGAAGTAAACTTCAAATCTTTTGAGTTTGTGTTGAACATTCTTCAACAGGAAACATGTCAGCAGCATCTAGTTAAAACAGGAAGTAACCACTGGGTTAAAGTCTTCATTTCATTTGCACTAAAGTTCATGGTCTTGTTTCCACCTGATAGAAGGAACATGGTGATGTTGGCTGCATCAAGTAGCTCCTCCTGGTGGCAGCTTTGAGCTGTGCAACAGGCCGATGAGTGATTTCTAGTGAATTCAGAGCCATGTCAGACACAGAGAGCAGAGACAGAGGATCAAATCAGTTCCAGCAGCTGAAGCAGAATCTCAGCAGCTGCTTTTTACAGGAGCAGAACAACAAAGTCCAGAACATAACCTTAAACCAAAGAGACTGTGATGGAGGGCTAATAAGGTAACAACAAAGTCACACTGTTATAAATGACAGTGCTGCTCATGAAGATTCATCAGTGTGTTGTGAAGCTTGATGAGCTGGGATCTAACAGAGTTCAGACTCTTTACAGGATCATTTTACAGCCTGAACCATGAGCTTCAATGAGCACAGTCAGTGTGTTTGGTAGAAACTACAGTGAGCAGCTGTTTCACTAAGTGACTGAGCTTCACAAACATGAAACTATATATGGAGGGGAGTTGAGGGACAGACTGTTGGTTTGGTTGAAGATGGAGAGAAGAGCAGACACATCAGCAGCCGTTTGTTTCCGTCCTCATGTTGTTTTGTCTTCATGTCTGTCTTCCCTGGGCTGTAGGGGACGACTGGTGAGCAGGTAGATCCAGATGTTGAGCCAGTGGATCCAGATGCTGAGCAGTGTCAGTGTGTGATCCTCTCATCTCACCTTTGTATCACTCTGCTTCTTTAGAGCTGATGTGAGACAGGTGGTCAGCAGCTGGAGACTGGACACAGTTAATGACTGACTGACTCTACACTGTTGTCTATGGATGCTGCTGTGTTGCTTCCATCCTTCACTACAGTGTGTGGTGCTGGACGCTGATGTCACTGTAGACTTCCCACAATGCCTCAGTCATCAGAGAACTGATCAGTGATTGATGTGATATGAATACAAACATGTTTGTGTTTGCAGAGGTCAGAACCACAGACTGAGAGCAGAGTCTCCAGGATCCATCTGTCTGTCTATGAAGAGTGACTGGTCCAAAGAAGATCCTCCAGTCTTCAGTCCTGAACCTGGACCCTCAGAGTCACAGTAAGAGACAGTTTCTACTGTAAACTGAGCTGCAGATGATTCAGTCATTAGACTCATGTGAAGGAAACAGAGAGAAACCAGGAAGCAGATCCATCAAACTCTGTGTAGGTTCACAACAAAACTCAGAGACAGAAACATGCAACACACACTCTCCACCTGTGTGTAGAGCTGTCAGTGGACAGAAGGACAGAGAAGAGACACAATGTCTCCATGTTGGAGGAGACACTTTAATGATCCACACGTCTGAGCCTTTAAACTGAAGTCACAGGAGACAAATGTTGATGAGAAGCAGACATGTTTCCTGTTGCCTCTGACTGTCTGAGCTTTGACAGCAACATGACAGTGATCTGGGTCCTGCACCAATAGCAGCATATTTCATAAATGAGGAGCAGACAATATTTCCAGCAACATGAAGAGGTCAAACATATAATCCGAGAAAAAAGCAACACAGTCTCTGCAGCAGGTGCAGAAAGGGGGCTGGCAGAGAACTGCTGTGTAAATGTCGAAGTTCATAGACTTAGAAAAAACACTGCTCCATCATTATGGCCCAGCTGTGACACTCATCACATGTGTGTATTCCTCTACATTGGCATGTTGCCCAGATGTAATTGTGTGGTGTGTTACTTCTTTCCTCCTCCTTTCCAGCTCTGTTTTGTCATTTCCTGTTCCTGCTACAATCTCTATTAAACACTTTGCTCAGGCTGAAGATGTGCAGCACTTGATGAAAATCTTCAAATGATAAGTTGATTTGGAAAACACAAAGTTTAAAAGACATCAGATGTGAATGTGTCCTGAAAGGGCTTTGATGTACACATGTTAACATTGTTCCATAACTGAAGAAAAGGAAGTCATTCACATCTGTAACTCAAATATAACTTTGCAGAGAGTTCTTTTGAAAACCTAAAACTACTGACACATCAGTTGTGTTGTTGTTTCAGGATCCAGCAGCAGAGACCAGACTCTCCTGAACCCAGCTGTCTGTCTTTAAAGAGCGACTGGTCAAAGGACTGGGACATTGACTTTAAAGGAGGATGTGGATCAGCTGATCAGATGTAAGCTGTAACTGACACTCAGACTCAGGTTATTGTAGAAAAGAACCAGTTTGTATGACGTGTTGTTGGACCAGGTCTGAAATCAAAGTGTCTCTGTCTGTTGTGAACGTCCTCAGGGGACATATAAAGTCCATCTTGTATTATCTCCCTGTACTTATTTTCACTTGACACTGATTCCTCCACAGAGTGGACCAGGAGAGCTCAGAGGTTCCCAGTGCTCAGTCTGCCCAGCAGCATCAAACACACCTGGACTCCATATTGAAGGTGTGAACATGTCCAACAGCTGCTGTTCCATCTGTTGTGTTCACAATCATCTCCATGCTGCACTTTGACACCAGTGGATTGTCAGTGTGTCCAACATGGATCTGATGTTTGGCTCCATGGTTTTAGTTTGATGCTGTCACTCATAGAGTTTCTGTTCCAGCTGCTGGAGGAGAACATGGTCACTTTTGTGAAGAACGAGCTGAAGAAGATCCTCAAGCTTGTGAGTCCAGATTACCCACAATGCTCGGGGAGTCAGAGAGAGGATGAGGTGTTGGATGGTGAGGATGTTGAGCAGAGGAGGAGCAGCAGAGAGGCATTAGTGAAGATCACAGTGAACCTCCTGAGGAGGATGAAGCAGGAGGAGCTGGCTGAGTGTCTGCAGAGCAGTAAGAGGATTTCTCTAAAGATTGAACATGATGGACAAATGAGACGTTCACTGACATCAAGAGATGGAGGGAAACATGTTCATATAGTGGTTATTTAGAGGAATGAAAATGTTACATTTTCTTACTGATCTTATTTCTTGTGTTTTCATTCAGAATATTTTGCTCCAGTCTGTCGACGTAAACTCAAATCTGAGCTGAAGAAGAAGTTCCAGTGTGTGTTTGAGGGCATCTCTAAAGCAGGAAACCCAACTCTTCTGAAGCAGATCTACACAGAGCTCTACATCACAGAGGGAGGGGCTGGAGGGTCAATGATGAACATGAGGTCAGACAGATTGAAACAGCTTCAAGGAAACCAGACAGAGCAGAAACAACCGTCAGACAACAAGACATCTTTAAAGCCTCATCTGGAAGAGACCAACCAATCAGAACAGTGATGACAAAGGGAGTGGCTGGCATTGGGAAAACAGTCTTAACACAGAAGTTCACTCTGGACTGGGCTGAAGACAAAGACAACCAGGACATACACTTCATATTTCCCTTCACCTTCAGAGAGCTGAATGTGCTGAAAGAGAGAAAGTTCAGCTTGGTGGAACTTGTTCATCACTTCTTCACTGAAAACAAAGAAGCAGCAATCTGCAGGTTTGATCAGTTCCAGGTCGTCTTCATCTTTGACGGTCTGGACGAGTGTCGACTTCCTCTGGACTTCCACAACACTGAGATCCTGACTGATGTGACAGAGTCCACCTCAGTCAACGTGCTGCTGACCAACCTCATCAGGGGGAAACTGCTTCCCTCTGCTCGCCTCTGGATAACCACACGACCTGCAGCAGCCAATCAGATCCCTCCTCAGTGTGTTGACATGGTGACAGAGGTCAGAGGGTTCACTGACCCACAGAAGGAGGAGTACTTCAGGAAGAGGTTCAGAGATAAGGAGCAGGCCAGAAAGATCATCTCCCACATCAAGAGATCACGAAGCCTCCACATCATGTGCCACATCCCAGTCTTCTGCTGGATCACTGCTACAGTTCTGGAGGAGCTGTTGAAGAGCAGAGAGGGAGGAGAGCTGCCCAAGTCCCTGACTGAGATGTACATCCACTTCCTGGTGGTTCAGTCCAAAGTCAAGAAGGTCAAGTATGATGGAGGAGCTGAGACAGATCCACACTGGAGTCCAGAGAGCAGGAAGATGATTGCGTTTCTGGGAAAAGTGGCTTTGAGCAGCTGCAGAAAGGAAACCTGATCTTCTATGAATCAGACCTGACAGAGTGTGGCATCGATATCAGAGCAGCCTCAGTGTACTCAGGAGTGTTGACACAGATCTTTAAAGAGGAGAGAGGCCTGTACCAGGACAAGGTCTTCTGCTTCGTCCATCTGAGTGTTCAGGAGTTTCTGGCTGCTCTTCATGTCCATCTGACCTTCTTCAACTCTGGACTCAACCTGATGTCACACCAACAATCAACCTCCTGGTGGTCTGATGTGTTTGGAGACAAATCAACACTCTTCTACCAGAGCGCTGTGGACAAGGCCTTACAGAGTCCAAATGGACACCTGGACTTGTTCCTCCGCTTCCTCTTGGGTCTTTCACTGGAGACCAATCAGACTCTCCTACGAGGCCTGATGACACAGACAGGAAGTGACTCAGGGCCAATCAGAAAACAGTCCAGTACATCAAGAAGAAGATTGAAGAGAGTCCCTCTGCAGAGAAAAGCATCAACCTGTTCCACTGTCTGAATGAACTGAATGATCGTTCTCTAGTGGAGGAGATCCAACAGTCCCTGAGATCAGGACGTCTCTCCACAGACAAACTGTCTCCTGCTCAATGGTCAGCTCTGGTCTTCATCTTACTGTCATCAGAGGAACATCTGGACGAGTTTGACCTGAAGAAATACTCTGGTTCAGAGGAGGCTCTTCTGAGGCTGCTGCCAGTGGTCAAAGCCTCCAACAAAGCTCTGTAAGTGTAGAGACAGATGGATTTATTCATCATTATATAAAAACACTTGTGTGTTTTCTACAGGACAGAAAATTAATTCCTTTCTTCTTTCATTCCTCATGATCATCTCTTCAGCCTCAGGTCGTGTAACCTCTCAGAGAGAAGCTGTGGAGCTCTGTCCTCAGTCCTCAGCTCCCAGTTCTCTAGTCTGAGACACCTGGATATGAGTAACAACAACCTGCAGGACTCAGGAGTGAAGCTGCTGTGTGGTGGACTGCAGAGTCCACACTGTAGACTGGAGACTCTCAGGTGAGGATCCATCAAGCTGTTTATCTGATGACACTTGAACACAGCAGCAGGTGTTGACAGAGGGTTCCTGTGTGTTGTTGTGTGTGTTCAGTCTGTCTGTCTGAATGAAGCATTTTATAAATGATGAACCAGGCTTTATTGAAGTTTTATGTTACATCACATGACGTGTCCATGGATACGGCCCAGCATCAATAGTATGTTGTTGTGGTACAGACACTACAGATACATCTACTACTGCTGAAGACAGTTTGATGAACAAACAAGTGACAACACATCTTTATGTAAATTGATCCCCTGGATATTTCCACATACAGGCACATCTCAATAAATGAGAATATCATGGAATAGTCTGTTTCAGTAGTTCAATTCAAAAAGTGAAACTAATACAAAAGGAGCCTCAACCAAGTATTGAGTGCATATAAATTGTAGTGGATTGATGTGTTGATGAAAAAAAAAGATCACCGCTGACACCTCTTCTCTCAAAAAGACTTTATTGTGTCAAAACCTGTGGCCGAATCTGTGGGAGTCTCCGGTGCCAGTCGTTGGATGCCCCTCTCATTCAGTTCCAAACACACTCCTTAAATACCGTTTCTGAGCACATTCCTTAGTCAGGGAGACGCCACTAACCATCAATATGGTTGATGACCTCTGACATAACCTTTTAACTTTTAGGCTACAGAAACATCTGGCTGTTAAAGCTATCTAGGTTTTTTTACCTTTTAGGTTAGATAAACACCCAGCTTATCTGACAGTCTATTTGTCGAAAGGAAAACTAAGACAGGAGGCCCTAATGGCACAGAAACACAATAGAGGAAATAAGAAACACAAGTCATACAAGCAAACAAGGGGATCAGACACTACAAAATGGACAGACTTTTCAAAAGGCCAACATTTCTGGATTGAAGCAGATTTTTCTAATTGGTCTCATGTGATATTCAAAGGGCCCAATCTAACCTTTACACAGATTTAGTTCAGTAGTTGTGTTCTGTGTTGTGATACTATACAGTCTGTTCAATGACCAGGAGACAGAGAAATGTGGAAAATAACATTTTATAACTCAACATGAAAAACAAATCAACAATTTGATTGAATCCAAGTTTCATAATTATTATGGTATTCTGTCATCAGGACTTATCCCCAGTGATGAGCTGGATAATACACATGAAACCTGAGCTGACAAAAATATACTTAATGTTCATTAAAAATGGCGTCTCTACTCTGAGATGATCACCAGTACAAGAGTGAGGGTGTCAGGGAAGCCTACAGTGAGTGAGTGAGGGGAAGAGGGGCCACCACCAGCAGGTACTGGGAGGGAGAGCTCACACACTGCAAAGCAAAAGACACACAGCTTAGAATACACAGCACTTTTGGGGCATGAAAATAAGACCCAGAGAGGAGGAACCCTCCACCCAGTGAGCCCCCACCTGTAAGAGTATGACAGCCCACCTGTACTGGCACTAAGAGAAGCCCAAAATATGACCAACTCACAAAAGACAGAGAAAACAGAAGAAGCAGAATTTCCTCAGAAGGTAGAAGAGTCGACTTTTAATGATGATAAACTCCAGCAGAGAAGAGCAGTGTTTGTTCACAGCAGCAGCATCTGGCACCAGCCTCACTGATGGAAACACAAACTCACAAACACACTTTTGATCTTCAAATCAGAAACTTGATGAGGATCAAACTCACAGATGTTCTGCTGCTGATCTGAACATGACAGAAGCTGCATCTGTCTTCAACAAATATTTCGCCAAGCTGAAGTCACATCAGTGATGATGATGAACGGCAGCAGATGGGAGATTTCTGGAAACATCAAAGGTTTCTAAGGTTCCAGTTGATTTCCAGCTGCTTCTTGAAAACAAACCTATTGTGTCCATTTTCACTGTTGATCATTTTATTCTTGGTGTCTGTTCAAACACATTTACAGGCTTCAATGTTCCAAAAACAGCTGATTTTCCTTCCACTGTAGATCTGACATGTGTCTGAAACACTCTGATAGAGCTCAGGCCTCTTTGAGGCCCAATAAGAGAAGAAGACAAGAGCAGAAGGAACATGTCCCTCTACTCATTTAGACACTGATCATTGATCAGGACACATCTGATCCATTATCACTGATTTGATCTACATCTGTTATTCTTTGTTCAGATTGAGGGGCTGCAGTTTGTCAGAGATCAGCTGTTCTTCTCTGGTCTCAGCTCTGAAGTCCAACCCCTCCCATCTGAGACTCCTGGACCTGAGCGACAACAAGCTGCAGGATTCAGACCTGAAGGACCTGAGTGGTTTTCTGGAGAGTCCAGACTGTAGACTGGAGACTCTGAGGTCAGTTCACTGACTCTTACTGTTGTAGATCTTAGATCTTTATCCCACAACTGAACCTGATTGATCTTCACACACAACTTGAATCATTGACTTTGATGTGATGAATGAAGGACATTTGAAATAGTTGTTGTCTCATGTTTCCAGTTGTTCTTCTCTCCCACTGAGAATGATTCTTCACTTTCAGCTCATTTCACTCAGTCCTCATCAATAATGTGTGTTGACTTGACTTCAACCTTCAGGGGCCGCTGTCACAAACACATGTTAGACTGCTCTGTAGTGTTAGGCCAGTCTTCATTTTGTTCACAGAGATGATTTGAATCTGATCTTAAAGTCAGAGCGTTTGACTCAATAAAGACTGACTGCTTTGAAGCCATCAAATAAGATGTGGGTGGGTGGGTGGGGTTTATCAACAGGTGTGTGTTCAGTTGAAAGTATGTAGTTTTAGTTTCCTGAGACCAGGACCAAGAAAGACCTTAGTCCTGGATCAGGACTGGACCTTTAAACTTTGATCCAGTTCAGTCCTGAATCAAAGTGCAGTAAAAACTTTATGAACAAAGAAAAAGAGAAATTTGCATCAGAGCTGCTGTTCACTTCTGTGTGAAAATACAATTTCCAAACAGAAAAATACAAAGTCAGTGTGAATCTGCAGCTCTTCTGCACTGGACCACATGTTCTGATCCACATCACACCTGATAAGAAACATGTTGATTGTACAGTGCACACAGACTGATGTGATGTTGTGTTCACTGACTTCAAGGACAATTCCCGGCAATTCAACCTGGGGCTGTTGTTTCCTGTTATTGTAGGTCTAAAAGAATAAATGTGAGGATTTTGTTTTCAGCTGCTCCCGTTATGCAGTAGTTGTGTCTGTCCCCACATGGCCACAGCAGCGTGTAATGGGAGCAGACAGATCTTAGGCTGTTGAGGCTGTTTACATCCCACAAAACCACAATTTGTTTTCACAGAAAACATCAGATATCTATTCAAACATACACCGAGGGGTTTGTTTACTTCAAGAAAGCAGACATGTTTGTAAAAAGAGCTGTAAAACAAAGTCTTGTGTGAGAGTCAAGTTGATGCTCAGAATGTTCACAGGTAGTCTGAAGCCCTCCTGTTGCTTTTATCAACAAAGGAATATCACTTCGGAGGCATGATGTTTTCATGGCATAAGTATTTTCTCAATAATGGCTGAAATGGTTTTAGTTTCCTGAGACCAAGACCAAGAAAGACCCTAGTCCTGGATCAGGACTGGACCTTTAAACTGTGATCCAGTTCAGTCCTGAATCAAAGTGTTGGAGTCAGTGTTTAGTCCAACATGTCTGATCAGATATCGATTGTATATTGACAGACTGTCCTGAGGTCAGCAGCAATGATCAATCCGTTTTGACATGAAGAGGTGTATGAATGTTGCTCTTCTTTTATTCTTTATTCAGGTTGAGGGGCTGCAGTCTGTCAGAAATCAGCTGTTCTTCTCTGGCTCAGCTCTGAAGTCCAACCCCCCACCTGAGAGAACTGGACCTTAGGTTGAACAAGCTGCAGGATTCAGGAGTGAAGGATCTGAGTGGTTTTCTGGAGAGTCCAGACTGTAGACTGGAGACTCTGAGGTCAGTTCACTGACTGTTACTGTTGTAGATCTTAGATCTTTATCCCCCACAACTGAACCTGATTGATCTTCACACACAACTTGAATCACTGACTTTGATGTGATGAATGAAGGACATTTGAAATAGTTGTTGTCTCATGTTTCCAGTTGTTCTTCTCTCCCACTGAGAGTGATTCTTCACTTTCAGCTCATTTCACTCAGTCCTCATCAATAATGTGTGTTGACTTGACTTCAACCTTCAGGGGCGCTGTCACAAACACATGTTAGACTGCTCTGTAGTGTTAGGCCAGTCTTCATTTTGTTCACAGAGATGATTTGAATCTGATCTTAAAGTCAGAGCATTTGACTCATAGACTGACTGCTTTGAAGCCATCAAATAGTTGTGGGTGGGTGGGGTTTATCAACAGGTCTGTGTTCATTTGAATGTGTGTAGTTTTAGTTTCCTGAGACCAGGACCAAGAAAGACCTTGGTCCTTTACTCCTGGATCAGGACTGGACCTTTAAACCTTGATCCAGTTCAGTCCTGAATCAAAGTGTTGGAGTCAGTGTTTAGTCCAACATGTCTGATCAGATATTGATTCTATATTGACAGGCTGTCCTGAGGTCAGCAGCAATGATCAATCAGTTTTGACATGAAGAGGTGTACGAATGTTGTTCTTCTTTTATTCTGTATTCAGATTGAGGGGCTGCAGTTTGTCAGAGATCAGCTGTTCTTGTTTGATCTCAGCTCTTAAATCCAACCCCTCCCACCTGAGACACCTGGACCTGAGTGGAAACAAGCTGCAGGATTCAGACCTGAAGGATCTGAGTGGTTTTCTGGAGAGTCCAGACTGTCGACTGGAGACTCTGGGGTCAGTTCACTGACTGTTACTGTTGTAGATCTTAGATCTTTATCCCACAACTGAACCTGATTGATCTTCACACACAATTTGAATCATTGACTTTGATTTGATGAATGAAGGACATTTGAAATAGTTGTTGTCTCATGTTTCCAGTTGTTCTTCTCTTCACTTTCAGCTCATTTCACTCAGTCCTCATCAATAATGTGTGTTGACTTGACTTCAACCTTCAGGGGCCGCTGTCACAAACACATGTTAGACTGCTCTGTAGTGTTAGGCCAGTCTTCATTTTGTTCACAGAGATGATTTGAATCTGATCTTAAAGTCAGAGCGTTTGACTCAATAAAGACTGACTGCTTTGAAGCCATCAAATAAGATGTGGGTGGGTGGGTGGGTGGGGTTTGTCAACAGGTGTGTGTTCAGTTGAAAGTATGTAGTTTTAGTTTCCTGAGACCAGGACCAATAAAGACCTTAGTCTTGGATCAGGACTGGACCTTTAAACTTTGATCCAGTTCAGTCCTGAATCAAAGTGTTGGAGTCAGTGTTGAGTCCAACATGTCTGATCAGATATTGATTCTATATTGACAGACTGTCCTGAGATCAGCTGCAATGATCAATCACCTTTGACTTGAAGAGGTGAATCAATGTTGTTCTTCTTTTTTTCTTTGTTCAGATTATGGGGCTGCAGTTTGTCAAAGATCAGCTGTTCTTCTCTGGGCTCAGCTCTGAAGTCCAACCTTTCCCACCTGAGAGAACTGGACCTGAGAGACAACAAGCTGCAGTATTCAGACCTGAAGGATCTGCATGATATCAAGAAGAGTCCAAACTGTAGACTGGAGACTCTGAGGTCAGTCAAATCTGTAGCTGTTTCCCTCCAATCAATCAACTCATGAAGGAAAGTGTTTCTGTCATAGCTGAAGTTCAATGAATCAAAACCAGGAAGTAGGAGCCAGACGTCCTGTTGCATCTATCACACATATCAGATTGACTAAATCCATGTTGTTGATCTTTGCTTTAGAATAATGTTAGTCTGCAATAAATATGGAGAAGAATGTCTTTTGTTTTTTTGGACAAACTACGTTCCAGCAGATGCAGTGGATCAACTTTAGTGCAAATGATGAATAGAACAGTTTGTGTGTGAAATGTCAACAGCCAATCAGATGCTGTGGTCCCACAGGCACTTGACAAGTTTGAGCTGTAACATGAGCTGACAGGTAAGAGGAGGAAATCCCTCACTGAAGTGTTGGAGCAGTGATGCTGCAGTAAATGCTGCACATTTCACTTGAGTTCAATGTCATTTCAGTCTTTGTTCATATTTCTACACAGTTGCTGCACATTGAAATCAAAACACAGCAATATAGTGTGAAAGGTGTGAAGGTGTGCAGCTGAAGCTCCAGCTGATTCCACCTCCCCTCTCTACACAATGTTACAGGAAACGGCAGCACTCTCACTACAGGCCAATGTCCAGTCACTCAACTACTGACTAACAACAACTGACACATCTGGTCTGAACAGGACTGAAGTGGCTGCTGCATCACTGACTCAAGAGTCTGTCATTCATCACCTCTCCTCTGTCTGTGTGTGTAGGTGGAGGTCCTAGACCTTGATCATCAGTTCCTGCCAGATGAACCAGAGGAAGTGGAGGTGACTCCCAGCACTGCAGTCTGAACTGATCTGAGAACAGCTCCACTGTCACACACAGAGTCCAGTCCACCATCATCCCTGGTGAAAGTTTAGTTGCTCCAGATTGTTGAAGAAACTCATCAATATTTTCCAACATCAAATTGAACTCACGTCACAAAAATGTCAAAAAAGAGCAAATGAAAGTATGAAAGGTAACACCCCCACAACTCTGACAACTTGAATGAAGAGTTTCCTCCTTTTTCTTCTCTGTACAGACCTTTGAATTGTCCTCGTCAGCCACTTTGAACTGTGTCATATACTGTTGGCTGCTTTGATCTATAGTGATGCATCATATTTGATCAACTGCTCATAAATGGAGTCAAGTCCAAACTCAAATATTTCCCTCTGAAACATAGTTCAGTAGAAAAGACTTTGATAAATGACCTCATTAACATTCATGTATCTTTATCTGGATTGATGATTTAGTTTTGCTTTGATTTTCGATAGATTGGACTTTTGTGCATCTTTGTCAAGGGAAGTCTCAGTTTCATAATGTTCATATTATATGATGGAAAAATAGAACAGATGTTGATGTGGTTGGAAAGAAGTGAAATAAAAACTGTTTGATATCAATAAATGATCATAGGCTCTTAGAGGGACTTTGGCTTTGTGACGTACGGGTCGCAGTCACAAGCAAGTACCATGATGTTGTTGACTCTCTGGAGGAAGGTGGGCTGCTTGATATCTCTGATGTGCTTCACCTCTTTGCTGTGCACTACATCTTTGTCCCTCTGACCTCCACACCTTCATCAGAGGATGGAGTCATCATCCTCTACAGACAGAGGGAGCTCTCACTCCTCAACAGCTGTGGTGTATGGGACATCTACAAGATCTAGATGAAGCACAGAGACTTGAGGTCCACCACTAGAAAAGGACACTTCACATGGTTGGTGGCATTGAGTGATGAGAGGCATATGACAGATGTATGAAATCCTTGGCAACAGCCATCTGCTTAGTAACCAGTAACAAAACAAAAATACCATGAGAGGTTTGTGGGGCTGTGTTGTGTTATCTCATCTAGTAATATCTTGTATGTAACAGACATTTAATGGAGCTGTAAAAGTTTCAACACACAAGTGCCAAAAGCTGACAGGAAAATCAGTCCCATAGACTCCCACATTCAAATGAGACTTTAGAGCAGCAGCTTCTGTGGCAAATGTCCTCCTCCAAGACAAATATATTGTAGCTGAGCTGCACTGAAATCTCAGCTCCACCATCTTGTTGCCCATTTTTGGATGAGTGGGGAAAAAGGTGGGATAAGCAGAGTGGTGCAGCCATGAGGCTGTGTCCATCAACACTAACAGGACCTGGTTAAGTGGAGAGGAAATGTGCCAGTGTTGTGTCACTGTGCAGTTAGTTAGTGTTAGTGTTTGGCAGTGTTTCACAACAGACTGTGCAGCTTCTCAGAGACAGAAATGGAAGCAGCACATGTTGTGACATGTTTTCTTCATACTCAGCTGTGAGCTCCTGTAACACTAAGACAAGAAGACATGATGGACCTCATCACTGGCTGATGGGAGACTTCCATAAAACACATGTTTTGAATCCTCCTGTCCTTTTCTCAGAGTTGGAAACACAAAACTCTTTTCTCAAACTACTTTCACAAAACCTCTGATTGTTTCTGCAAAACCAAACCATGGCCTCAAAACAGTTTGAGCTGCTCAGAACCAAACAATGTTGTCAGATCTGACACTAATGGGTCAAACAGAAACACTGCTGAGCAGTCATTACACACTACACCAACACATGGAGAACACAGTGTTCAGGGCATGTAGCTCATGGAGACATGTTTGCTGATCACAGGTCAGTACAGCACATGCATTTTGCATCTCCAAAAGTAAAGAATGAAAAAGATTTGACAACTGTGTGGATTTAGCATTTACTCTGCATTCATCCAACATAAACTATAGTACAGTAACAGCTACTGTGAAAAAACATCCTGAAACTGATCAATACAAATGAAGGTCTACAGCCTATAATGCTCTGTAAAAGGTAGAAGAATCACAACAAGTAGAATGAGAATGTCTTTATTGTCTTTGCAGGCACAAAGAAATGGAGAGGTCCATCCTCCCCCTTTGGTGTCATTAAAAAGAAGAACAAACAAGAAGCAGAAACACACAGAAACAACACCAGCAGCAAGCACAGCACGTTCACATTCAACAACATCATATATATGAAGAAATAGATCCCACTCTACCATTGCACTCTTCATTTATTGCAGCACATGTTGCACATGTGTCTCAGCCCATCAGTCGCTCGGCTGCATTTAGAGCAGCCATGGCTCTTGCGTAGAAGCTGTTTCTCAGTCTGTTTGTTGGTGACCTCACAGTCCTGAACCGTCTGCCAGAGGTCAGCAGGTCAAAGAGTGCATTTCCCGGGTGGCTTGAATCCCTGAGGATGTGTTGAGCCTTCCTGAGGCAGTGAGAGCTGTACACTTCCTCCAGGGAAGGAAGGTGGCAACCAATAATCCTCTGGGCCGAGGTGACCACTCTCTGCAGCGCTTTCCTGTTTGCTGCTGTGCAGCTGGAAAACCATGCACCAATGCAGTATGTGAGAATGCTCTGTGTGGAGCATTTGTAAAAGTTATTTACACAATGCAATGTACAAGGTGACTGTAATAGAAACAAGGAATGGTGGAGGTGATGCAGTTTGGGGGAAAAACAAAACAAACACATAATGATAATAATGTAGGAATCAAATAAAGAAAGTGACAGAGAGAAAAAATAAAGACATAAAGCAAACTCATATTTTCAGAGACGCCTCTCGCACCTTATTTGACACAAAACATGTCCCAGGTAATAACCCTGCTTTTTCCCAGTCTGTTTCAGGTAGAAATTGTTCCAGACAAATACACAAGCAGCTTTACTGATTCTGTCCCTTTGGATTCATTCCCTTATACATTGATTATTAGCTTTATGACTCCAAAAAGGATGTGAGTGTGTTTGAGTCATTTGGAGGGTAAAGGTTGGTGGAGGTCTGGTTGTAGAGGAGAACAGAGTTTGAATAGCTGAAGGAAGAGCACTGAAGACATGATCACATTCTCTGGGCAGGACAGGAATTTGATTCTCTGATAGGAATTCATTGGAAGTAAAGAGCTGAGCCTCCTTGTTCAATAACTGACAGACAGTAGTCTGCCATCATCAACCCATCTCTGTGAAAAGAATGATTTCTGCTTGAAACATATATCCTGCTTGTTCCATATATAGTGTTGTGTGGAGAAAAATGATGTTTGGACCAAGGAGCAGCAGAAAAGTAAGTGTTTATGAAAGTTGGAGAGTTTCACAGCAAGTTTTTCTACATTATAATCACATCTTATTCAAACATTCAAACCACCTGAGGCATCAAAAATATGTGTTGAAATAAAGTTCCACAATGAGTTTGGATGGAATAAGTCTCTTATTTTGAAGGCGGAGTGGAAGCTGTGAAAATCTAAAACATTGAATCCACCATTACTACATTTGTTCTACATGACAGTTTTTCTTTTTCCAAATCAAATCAAATCAAGTTTTGTCTCTTTTTTGGACGAATCATTTGAAACCTCAAGAGCTGAGCTGGCATCAACAAGTGTGGATAAGGCTCCTCTTTGGAGAGCAGGACTCCACCAGTTCTAGTTGGCTCTCTTTGAGTCCATGAGTTCAGTCTCTGCTGTGTCGCCTTGTTAAAAAACACTGCGTGAGTCCGACTGGAAGTAGAAGGTGTTTTCTTTCTTCAGCTCCCTTGACCACTTCCTCTTTGCTGCTCTCGTCTGCCCGGCTCTGTCGCCCCCTGCTCACCTTCTCAAACACACACTTCATCTCACACTTCCACCACATCTGCCCTTTCTAGAATCAATGGGTAGACTGCCATTGATTCAGCAGGAGCTTAGGGGTTTATTCTGCCCCTGTGGCTGGAAGCTCTGCTCCTATCTGAATCCTGAGCCATTCACACTCACAACACACACACACAGCCATTGAACCTGAGCTTGTAACGTTGAATTACAAATGCAATACAAAGCCCTGAGCTGTCTGTTCTCTAATGATCCAACAACTTGAACTTTTACATCCAAATAATGCAGAAACACAAAATGACTCAAAATGACGTCACCTCCACCTCGTCGCTCTGCAGTATATCAATGTATTGACTTGGTTCTCGTCCGAGCTCGCATTCAGGTCACTTGCCGGGCGAAATCTTTCCAATCTCCGGATCCATGTGTCCCACTCTTGCGGCTTTGAAAAGTCCAAGGCCTCCGGTGTCTGGATATTAAAGGCAGCGCACGGCCCTGGCCCGGCGGCGGCTCTCTGTGGCGCTGCTGCTGCCGTTAGCTGCTGGCTACCGCCGCTAGCTTCTCCTCCGTGCCTCATCCTGTCCCTCTCTTTCTTTCTCTCGCAGGTGGAAAACGATCCGTTCCGAAGGGCTCCTTCTCTCCACGCCTACTACAGGACTTGTGACACCGTGTGGCCTTGTTAAACACACTGCGTGAGTCCGACCGGAAGTAGAAGGTGTTTTCTTTCTTTGCTCACCTTGACCACTTCCTCTTTGCTGCTCTCGTCTCTCGGCTCTGTCGCCCCCTGCTCACCTTCTCAAACACACACTTCATCTCACACTTGCACCACAATCAGGACTAAAAATCTCACCTTCATCATGTTGTAAATCAGGGGGGTCACACTCATTTCAGCTCAGGGGCCACATGGAGGAAAATCTATTCCAAGTGGGCTGAACCGGTAAAATGGTGGTATTTATAACTTCAAAACAACAACTTGAGATTGTTTTCTTTGTTTTAATACGATCAACATCAAACATAAAGCTGGAGCCTGAGGACAGTGTGTCCAAAATAGTACAAACACAACATGACTATTAATCATAAAACAGCTCCAGTCATTTGTAAATGGTGAGGACAAAGAGCACAAACACACAAGGCCTCAGTGATTCACAGAAGTACATCACAGATCACAGAACTAGATCAGAGTGTCTCATGCAGCACTTTAAGTGGGTTGCATAGTTTATTTGACTCCTGATACCTGGCATCTTTTAGCTTTGAGCAGCGCATCAATATCAGGCGTCACATCCTGAGTGGCAGCCAACTCCAGGACTTGCTCACAAAGATATGTGTCAAGTTGTGGTAACCTGGCAACAGACTCTGATCAAATGTGTTGAAGCCAGCTGCGGAAAAACTGCCCTTCAAATCCGAGTCACGCTGCAAGTCTGTTATTTCAAGTTGGATGCTGACGGGCAGATCAGAGTCTGTCTTTGTCCAGTTCAGCAGAAATCTGAAGCGTCGCTCAAACTCCCGTAACAGTCCCGTTATTGTGTCTCTGAACGGCTTCATGTCGCCACGTGTTGGGTCGCGCGCACATTTTTCAGACAGGGGAAGTGCGCTGCATCAGCACCGGCGAGCTGCGTCTCCCACAATGACAGCTTCAACTTGAAAGAACGTGTGCTGTCAGAAAGCTGCGGGACAACTTTGTTGCAGCTGTTTGTTCAAGTTCTTCAGCTGCTCTGTAACATCCAGCATAAATGCAAGGTCCTGCATCCATTCTGCGGGATGAAAGTCTAACACTGGTTTTTGCCCTTTTCTTCCATCAACTGTTGAATTTCTTCTGGTAAATCAAAGAAACGCCTCAGCACATCACCTCGGCTCAACCATCTTACCTCAGTGTGGTACGGCAGGCCATGGATGTGGTGTTTCTCTCTGAGAAGGCTGTCAAACTGACGCTGATTCAGGCTTCTGGATCGGATGAAACCAACAGTTTGGATGAGCACCTTCATGACGTCATCCATCTTTAATGACTCGCAACACAAAGCCTCCTGGTGCAAAATACAGTGCAAAGTCCAAAAACACCTCCTCCATTTGCAGATCGCACTTTCTCTCTGAACTTTGTCACAACGCCTGCTTTTGTCCCGATCACTGAGGGCGCACCACCTGTAGCCAGGCTGACAGCGCGGGACCAGTCCACTCCGACCCTGCAGCGCGCCGACGACTGCGCTGAAAACATCAGCTGCTGTCGTTGTATCTGTCATCGGCACCGACTCCATGAACTCCTCGGTGACGGTCAATGTGTCATCAACTCCGCGGATGAAAACGGCCAGTTTGTGCAACATCTGCAATGTCCGTGCTTTCATCGATTGCAGCTGAAAACGCAATAAACGACTTTAGTTTTGGCTTCAAGCTGCTGTCCAAATCCACTGAAAGATGGGAAATCCTGTCTGCAGCTGTGTTTCTTGTCAGGCTGATATCTGCTAAAGCCTGGCCGTTTCAGGGCTCACAGTCTCCGCTGCCTTCATCATGCATGTTTTTACAAACTCACCCTCACTAAATGGTTTTGAAGCCACTGCGGTTTCATTAGCAATGAGGGAGCTGGCTTTGACTGCAGCGTCACTGATGTCTCTGCTGTGAGGAAACACACACTGCTGTTTCTTCAGACCCGACAACACTTCATTCACCTTCTCTCTTCTCCGCTTCCTTCAAAGTGTCATATTTGAAGACTCACATAGTGGCGACGAAGGTTCTGTTCTTTCAGCACTGCAACATGCTGTGAACACACCAAACATACAGCTTTCCCTTTCACTTCGGGAATAAATAGGAGGATGAGCATGTTTCTTGAACACTCTGCACTCTGCGTCACTTTTCTCTTCTTTGACAGAGACATATTGGGACAATGAAGGTGCCAAAGCACATGATGTTAAAAGTAGAAGCCGTAATAAATATCGCGGGCAAAACAAAGCAGCTCATCCAGACTGGCTGCACCTGCTTGACCTACTTGTTCTGCCTCCTATAAACACTTTGCTTGCTTAACACAATTGCTATTGCGCCATCCAGTGGACGCAATTGGAACAGCAGTTTCTTTATTGAAAAATTGCAGCTCATTTTTATACTTTACAAAATCATCTCGCGGGCCGGATTAAACCCGTTTGCGGGCCCGATCCGGCCCGCGGGCCGTACGTTTGACACCCCTGCTCTAACAGGTGGGTGCTGGTCTCTGCAGAGGAGAAGAACCCAGAGGAACATCAGCTGGTTGACAGTGACAGTGTCAATGGTTCAACAGCTCAGTTTCTATATTGGAGGTAACTTCAGATGATGAGCCAAGGTTGACCATTGTCTACGGAGGAGGTGGCTGAATCCTTGTGGTTGAGAGGGTCAGGTTTTGGCATCTTCCTCTTCTGTTGCCATGGCCCCTCTCTGACATCCATCACTTTCCTTTTCCTTCTTGTCACCATACATTCTTTATTCCTGCCACAGCGTTCAGCCTCTCTGAGACCCTTCTCCTTTTTCTATCAGTCTTATCGGGGTTTGCCTTCCTTTTAGTGACGCACTATGCTGACTAGAGCTGCTCCAGCTCTCTGTAGACCAGGAAAACACATGGGAGCATCAGTTAGTTGTGAATTCTTGTATCTAACTTCATGAAATGATCTTTTTTAGAACATGTGTGCAGGAGAAAAAGGGCTCAACAGCAGGAGTTTCTCACTTACCTCCATCTGTCCTCAGAGCTGCACAACCACCAACCCTAAGTGTCTTTGCAGGTTTGTTCTCCATGATGATTCTTGAAGTTCTGACGTGGTACCTTCACTAACGCCACAACTAACCAATGGTGGATCCAACAGCTGCTGAATCCTGAACTGTGTCTCCCGGTGTGTTCTCTATAGGCCTGCTGCACGGAACATGGAATGTGTTCATGTGTGTGACCTCACATAGAAGTGTTCTAAAATATGCACATGTTTAAAATCAACAGTGAACGCTTGAGTCAGTCTCTGATCCTTACGTCACAGATCAAATGAGTTGAACAACACGAGCTCACTGTGCAGCTATTGATATCTGCTGTTTGTCAGTCACCTGGCTGAACAGCTAAACAGATGTTTTTCAGTTGTATCTGTTGGTTAGTGTGGGGGCCACACATAGAGGCCACCTTCAAGTTGACTATTTGCTCTTTCTTTTCATCTTCAATGATGACACACAGTCTTTTCTTTTCATATATCACCTTTATTGACAGTTGCTGATCATTTGAGTGCAGGCATTTTAGTTAACAGGCTGTTAATGAACATTTCCTTTGTTTGAGCTGAAACTCACCTTGTGTCTTTTTGTATGCAGCTCTCCACAGCTCTGGAAAGGAGGCGGCACCATCCAAGATGGCCTCTTATGGAAGCGGGGCAGGAAATGGAGGAGGCCACCTTGGAGGTGCCAGAGGGGAGGCTGTCTTTTTCTTTGAGGTTGATTTCATTTGAGATGATTAAGAGCTTTAAGTTGATGTCATGATTGCTTGCTCTGTTATCACTGGGAAACACTTTGATTTACAGTGTTTTACCATCACTATGAGCTGTTTGTCAAGACTTTAAACACTTGTTCACAACTGTTAACACACATCACACCTGAAACACACATTCCCAAAACAGTTCATCACAGTGTGAACTAAACACTGACACATGTTGTCTTCAGCAGCTCTTCTGTTTTCCTCTCCCTCCTCTTTCTATCTTTCTATTTCAAACAGATCAGTCCAAACAGGTCATGTGACTGAAAGAACCTCAACACCTGAGTGTGTTTCCTAGATGCTACAGTATATATAGATGGGAATCAGCTGTGATTGATGGATTTGCATGAGCTCAATCAGCTGTTTTTCAAAAGCAATGAAACAAATCTAGGACATGAATTAGTTTCAGTCTTCAATGTGAACTGCTGTTCACTTCAGCCTCAGCCTTTAGCTTTGGTTTCCAACATGAGGTTTTCTGTTTGGACAAACAGTGTGAAAGCAATTGAACATGTAGCAGTTAACATCTACTGTTTTGCTCTTAGTTGAGCTTGTGTGTAAAAGAAGCTCAAACAATGTTAAATGTGTCAAATGTGTGTGTTTTTGTGTCAAAAGAACAAGAAATGTGTTGCAGTTTTTCTGAATTGCTAAACACTACTTCCTGTTGTGTGAATCAGTTGCTCAGTCGTCTGAACTCATTCACTGAATCAAACATCATTTTGACAAAAAAAAAAAAAAAAAAGCATGGAGTGCTGCTTGGTGTAGAAGCAGGTGTCCCTCTGCTGCTCTTCAGTTTAGGATCCAAGTAAAACTTGTAGAAAGAGATCTGAGGCTCTCATGAGGGTCAGAATTAAAAAGCTTTATTAAGAAACTCTTCTTTGTCCTCCTCCCTCCTCTTCACACTTTGTCACCTTAGCAGCTCTCTTAAGGCCTGAGATGCTTTGTCAATAACTTTGATCTTTACAAGGCTCCAGTCTTAACTTTAAGGGGAAATTCTAAGAGTTTTCTTAGAACTACGTCACTAAGAGCAGCTCTTTAGTCTTAGAGAGTCTTTGTGAATACAGGCCCAGATGTCTGACTGGTTCTCTTAACAAGATGCTTGGTGGCAGTCACACACCTCTTTTTACCACCATTGAAGTTTGATTTGAAATCTCCTGGAGAAGATCTGTGGATTCAATACAAGTTTACATGAGTTTAACAACAAGTGTTGCATTCAAATTCTATATATAACATGGATCTATTTTTAAGTCCATGTTTTTCCCCCATTGTAAATAAAACAGACATTGTGTGTCTTGAATAAAGAACCTTGTCATTTCTTGCAGCACAGTTACAAAACTAATTGAAAGCTGCATCACGTATGAAAAAGTGAACTAAATGTATTTTAAATTTCTTATGTCAGTCTCTTTATCAACCTCTGATCCCTAAAGACACGGATGATAAAGTAATAATCCTCCTTGTTGATGCCAACACGGTCACCACCTGCCATCATTGTCATGGACTGTGAAATATAAGGCCTTTAACTATATCCTTTTTTCTCTGATGACTTCTTGGTCACAAGAAGTTGAAGCTTTTATTTCTACCACTGCTGTATCCTAGCCCACTATTTAGCTTACTATATTATATATGGGCTCACATTGAATGAATCCATACAGGTGTAATACCAGGAGATGTCCAGCAGATGGAGCCATTCTACCTGTATCAAGTCACTTCTCTTCTCTGTCACAACCATCATCAACATTATTTATAAAGCTGGAGATAAAGTCAGAGTTTATCTCATTAAAACACATTAGTTGTCATTTTAAACAACAGACAATGAAATAACAACCAGTTTAAACAACTTGGAAGTGAACAACACACACTCACAGAGTCACGTGACTTCCTGTAAACGCAGACGGGGAGGCGGGGCCATTAAAACAACAGGTATTCAACAGGTACAGACAAGAAGTGAAAGTGTTCAGTGAGTTCAGACTCCATTTTAAGAGACGGAGCAGAGGAGAGAAAGTGAAGTGTGAGGCAGGTGAGTGTTAACACAACATTCTTCTTCTTCTTCTAGTTGTTATTGAAGTGTGGAGTGTGTGAGTCACTTTGTCCCTGTGGACTGTGGAGGAAGAAGAGTCACAGTGAACTTCAGTCCACACAGAGACAGTGAGAGAAAAGGAGGAGACAACAGAAGTGATGAGCTCAACTTCACACGTTCACACCACGCCACACATGACATTTCTCACGCTGAGAAGTGATAAACTCGCCGCACATACATTAGTTATCTATGAATGGATGGTGCAAAGGCAGTTTACTCCGTCTAGTCCGTCCATACAGCTGTCTTGAATTAGCGATCTATCAGCCAATCGGAAAATAGTATTTCTTGTTGCCGGGTAAAGTCCGGGTCTCCGCAGCGCTGCAAGACACGTCTCACTAATGATCTGAATGTGCACAAGTTGCAGACAGTGACGGACAGAGCACAGGGCAAAATATGGACAAATGCCACAACGGCCACGTGATGATGCGGCTGTGTTGATGCGACAGCAAAGAATCAATCAATCAATAAATAATAATTTTTAAAAAATCGAGTGAGTCAGGCCGGACATAGAGTGGAAACTGGATAAAATTGCGTGTCGTATATCTCAGTTAGTAGACAAGTTTAAACAAGTTGTAAGAGAACAACACACTCACAGAGTCACATGACTTACTGTAACTGTAGAGAAAGGAGGAGGAGACCAGTGAAAGTGAAAGTGTTCAGTGAGTTCAGACTCCATTTTAAAGTGACGGAGCAGAAGGAGAGAAAGTGAAGTGTGAGGCAGGTGAGTGTTAACACAACATTCTTCTTCTTCTTCTAGTTGTTATTGAAGTGTGAGAGTGTGTGAGTCAGTTTTGTCCCTGTGGACTGTGGAGGGAAGAAGAGTCACAGTGAACTTCAGTCCACACAGAGACACTGAGAGAAAAGGAGGAGACAACAGGAAGTGATGAGCTGAATAATACACATCAAACTGGGCACCTTGATGAGCTGGGATCTAACAGAATATACTGTAGCATCTAGGAAACACACTCAGGTGTTGAGGTTCTTTCAGTCACATGACCTGTTTGGACTGATCTTGTTTGAAATAGAAAGATAGAAAGAGGAGGGAGAGGAAAACAGAAGAGCTGCTGAAGACAACATGTGTCAGTGTATAGTTCACACTGTGATGAACTATTTTGGGAATTGTGTGTTTCAGTGTGATGTGTGTTAACAGTTGTGAACAAGTGTTTAAAGTCTTGACAAACAGCTCATAGTGATGGTAAAACACTGTAAACAAGTTGTACCTGTTGAACAACACACATGTGATTTCCTGTCCTTTTGAAGAAGGAGGAGCCATTCCAGGTGTTGAGGAGGTTCTGACAGCATTTTAGACAAGACAGAGCAGAAGGAGGGAACTGAAGGTGAGTGTTAACACAATATTCCTCTTGTTATTCTGAATATAGTTGTTGTTGATGTGTCAGAGTGTGTGAGTCAGTTTGTCCCTGTGGACTGTGGAGGGAAGAGTCATACGTAGTCTGTTCATACGTCTGTCCTGTCTCAGTCTTGTCAGCACATTGTCTCAGTATCACCTCCACACAACTTCTTCACATTTGGCAAACATCAACTTGAACTCAAGGATGAACTGATGAGATTTTGTGGTCAAAGGTCAAAGGTCATGGTGACTGGATAAACATGGATTTGATCTGAAAGTAGTGTGAGTGTCAAAGCAAACAAGGAAGAATTATAGTTTGTCCTTTGTATTTGGGTGTGAAGGGTGAACAGACTGTTTGTCTTGATTTTTTTTTTGTGTGTGTTTGTCAGTTTTTTTTCAATTGCTTAAGCATGACTTTGAAAACTGGCCCAGTTTGTCACAATAAGCAAAACACCTCAGATCCTTTGCAAAATAAAACACTCTTGTAAAAACTATACCCTATTTTAAAAAATCATATTCTGTTACTACGGAAACACATGTGTTTCATATGACTTCTTTCAGTTTGAACCAGTCACACACTGCTGTGTTTAAGCTAAAACACTTTGAGCAGTTCTACTTGTCATTGGTTAGAATACTGTGAGTGAAGTACACAGAGAAAGTGCAAATATACAATCTACTCACTAAACACTACACAAGACCAATGCTGCAGACTGATGGAAGCATCATTCATTTCTCTTCATAGACCCAACCATCAACATGTCACCAAAAAAGCATTCCAGTTTTCATGCTCCTACAGCAGAGCTCAGCAAATATCAGACAAACAAGCTTTAATTACAGTAAAACACAAACAGTGAAAAGACAGTAGAGACAGTACTAGACGTTCTCTGCTGCTGCTGCTGGATCAGGCCAGAGAATCTCATCAACAACATCACATCTGATGTCCTCATTGGCCAGACAACGTGTGACATGTTGAATGTTGAATCCTGTCACAGGCCTCCTCCATGGCCTGAATGAAGGGAACCTGAGGCTGCCAAGAAAACTCTCTGATTGGTTTAGGAACAGAGAGTATGGTATATATAGTAGTGTCAACTGTGGATGGTGTTGACAGCAGTTCTGGACCAGAGCAGAGCGGTGGAAAGACTCATTGTCCCAGATGACAGTGTGTTGCATCTGGTGCATTTCTGACTTCCCTCTTGGTTGAAGATATAGGTGAAGTCACCTGCTGCATTTTTATAGAGCTTAAACCTGATCAGTGTGTCTGCAATGAAGCAGCCGTGTGTTTATGTACCTGATGGTTGTGTTTAATGGGTGTGGTCATTTGATAATCAGTGTTTGCATCACAAGGAAGTGACATCATCACACACATCAATGTCTAATGTATAGAAGTGTGTTTAGTGTTTTGCAGAAAGTGTGAGGCTGACATTGTGACAAGATGTTTGCTGATTTCAAAGTTGATAATGCAGTTACATGGATTGTGGCGGGCAAGTAGTCTGTTGTAAAGCAATCATGTCCACTAAATATATGTAGTTTATAAAATATTTCATGGTTCAATTCCATTTCCAGTTGTGTGGCCCTTCACTTACTTTATCGGAGTCAGTATGGCCCAAAGGAAAAAAACCTGCCCACCTCTGGGTTACAGGGTCTGATGAGGAAGGGAGATCGAGGTCTAATAAGGCACAGTAAAATCTCAGTGTTATAAATAACAGTGCTGCTCATTACTGTAAACAAGTTGTACCTGTTGAACAACACACGTGATTTCCTTTCCTTCTGAAGAAGAGGAGTCATTCCAGGTGTTGAGGAGGTTCTGACAGCATTTTAGACAAGACAGAGCAGAAGGAGGAACTGAAGGTGAGTGTTAACACAATATTCCCCTTGTTATTCTGAATATAGTTGTTGTTGATGTGTCAGAGTGTGTGAGTCAGTTTGTCCCTGTGGACTGTGGAGGGAAGAAGAGTCATACGTAGTCTGTTCATACGTCTGTCTGTCTCAGTCTTGTCAGCACATTGTCTCAGTATCACCTCCGCACAACTTCTTCACATTTGGCACAAACATCGACTTGAAGTCAAGGATGAACTGATGAGATTTTAGTGGTCAAAGGTCAAAGGTCATGGTGACTGGATAACATGGATTTGATTTGAAAGTAGTCTGAGTGTCAAAGGCAAACAAGGAAGAGTTATAGTTTGTCCTTTGTATTTGGGTGTGAAGGGTGAACAGACCTGTTTGTCTTGATTCTTTGTGTGTGTGTGTGTGTGTGTTGTGTATGTCACAGTTTTTTTTTTTGATTGCTTAAGCATTATTTTGAACACGGGCCTGGTTTGTCACCATGACACTTTGTGTGAAGTGTTGAATGTTGAATCCTGGTCACAGGCTCCTCCATGGTCTGAATGAGGGAACCTGAGGCTGCCAAGAAAACTCTCTGATTGGTTCAGAAACAGAGAGTATGGTATATATAGTGCTGTCAACTGTGGATGGTGTTGACAGCAGTTGTGGACCAGAGCAGAGCGGTGGAATGACTCATTGTCCCAGATGACAGTGTGTTGCATCTGGTGCATTTCTGACTTCCATCTTGGTTGAAGATATAGATGAAGTCACCTGCTGCATTTTTATAGAGCTTAAACCTGATCAGTGGCTCCAATGAAGCAGTCGTGTGTTTATGTACCTGCTGGTGTGTTTAATGGGTGTGGGTCATTGATAATCAGTGCTTTGGCATCACAAGGAGTGACATCATCACAAACATCAGTGTCTAATGTATAGA
This sequence comes from Caranx ignobilis, assembly GCA_021432705.1. NCBI lineage: Eukaryota > Metazoa > Chordata > Actinopteri > Carangiformes > Carangidae > Caranx > Caranx ignobilis. The sequence continues at coordinate 16,585,675 of MU269989.1, forward strand.
AGTGTGTGTACTGTTTTGCAGAAAGTGTGAGGCTGACATTGTGCTTATAGTGGTGCAAATCTGGGCCATGTTTTGCTCCTTGAGTGCAAGGTTTTGATAATTGTGTTAAACTTTTGATTTAGTGTTTTAGCGATTTAAAAAAAACAAAAACCTGTCTTCCACCAACAGCTGTGTTGGAGTTGTGTTCGCGTTTTGCTGCAAGTGTTTACAATGGAAATGTGTTTCATGTGGTTAGTGACTGAGAATGTGTTTAAAGTTTTGCAACAAAGAGCAGATGAGTTTTTAAAAATTGTGTGGAAGTATCTGAGCAGTGTTAAGGTTTGACCCAAAGAGTGTTGATTCAAAAACATGAGTTTATGTCACTGAGAGTTTGGTTCAGAGAACGGCTTCATGTTTTAGCAGCTGAGATCATCCATACAGGTGTAAAAGGAGGTGTCCAGCAGATGGAGCCATTCTACCTGTATCAAGTCACTCTCTTCTCTGTCACAACCATCATCAACATTATTTATATGACGCTGGAGATAAAGTCAGAGTTTATCTCATTAAAACACATTAGTTGTCATTTTAAACAACAGACAATGAAATAACAACCAGTTTAAACAACTTGTAAGTGAACAAACAAACACACTCACAGAGTCATGTGACTCCCTGTAAATGCAGACAGGGAGGCGGGGTCATTAAAACTACAGGTATTCAACAGGTACAGACAAGCAAGTGAAAGTGTTCAGTAAGTTCAGACTCCATTTTAAAGAGACGGAGCAGAAGGAGAGAAAGTGAAGTGTGAGGCAGGTGAGTGTTAACACAACATTCTTCTTCTTCTTCTAGTTGTTATTGAAGTGTGAGAGTGTGTGAGTCAGTTTGTCCCTGTGGACTGTGGAGGGAAGAGAGTCACAGTGAACTAGAGTTGTTCCGATTCCGATACCAGTATCGGAGACATTTCCGATACTGGAGTCCAGGCACCGATCCGATACCACGTAAATTATTACATTATTATTTTTTTAATATAATTATTAACAGGAATCTATTTACTGTTTAGCTCCAGTAGCGGTGACACAGTTCTTCTTCGCCGCTCTTAAAACAGTTGCTCTGTGCTGCCGTCTGCAGCCTGCTGCTTTAGAGGAGCGAAGAAGAAGATTGATAACCTGTCTCCGAAACTGCGTTAACCAAATTATACGAGGCAGTTAGGGAACACATTTCGTGTATGCTTAAAGACATCCATGCAGCTTTACCACGGACATCTGGAGCTCCGACGTGTGCCCCATGTCTTCGTTAAGTTTAACGTCACACTGGGTTGACAGAGTCAACATTTACCCTCGAAGTGCGGTGCTGTATGCCATCGAGTTCCGAGGGTCACATACCGGCACATTAATTGCCCGATGCAATTGAGGGGATGCTACTAAAGTGGAAAATTAAAAATAAATAAAAAATAAAAAATAAATGGCTTCAATTTGCTGTATCCATTCATGTTTTACAAAGTTAACCTGAGCCAGTCCTCACCATAGTGATAATCATATCACAGTTTTTTTTTTTTTTTTTTATCATATACTGGTATCGGTACTCGGTATCGCCGATACCCACAGCACAAGTATCGGAATCGGTATCGGGAGGGAAAAAATGGTATCGGAACATCTCTACAGTGAACTTGAGTCCACACAGAGACACTGAGAGAAAGGAGGAGACAACAGGAAGTGATGAGCTGAATAATACACATCAAAACTGGGCACCTTGATGAGCTGGGATCTAACAGAATATACTGTAGCATCTAGGAAAACACACTCAGGTGTTGAGGCTCTTTCAGTCACATGACCTGTTTGGGCTGATCTTGTTGAAACAGAAGATAGAAAGAGGAGGAGAGGAAAACAGAAGAGCTGCTGAAGACAACATGTGTCAGTGTTTAGTTCACACTGTGTGATTTGGAGCAAGAAAGAAATGATCTGTTTGGGAATTGTGTGTTTCAGGTGTGATGTATGTTAACAGTTGTGAACAAGTGTTTAAAGTCTTGACAAACAGCTCATAGTGATGGTAAAACACTGTAAACAAGTTGTACCTGTTGCAGTTTATTATACTGTAAACTCTGTAAACCTCATTCTCTCACTCAACTTCAAAATGTAGTGGAAACAGCAAAACTTTGAGTTTAGTGGAGACAGTCAGATGAAATCTGTGATGTCATAATGAGCCTTATCTGACTGGAAATGTGTGTCAGTTCAACAGAAGCTTTTGATCGGACAACAATATGCACCATATTGATATCAAATCAACAGGTGGGAATGTTGATTTGATGTTTATTAGACCACAAACAATCATGTGTCATTTAAAGTCAAATGAACATATAATTTATCATGACTCAGCTAAATCCCAGTTCCACAGAGTAGAGAAGCTCTGTAACTGAAGGCTCTACCTCCCAGTCTGTTTTTAGAGATATACTGGGAGTCACTAACAGAACTGCATTCTGGGAGTGAAGTGCTCTGGCAGGACAATAAGGAAGGATGAGGTCTCTGAGATAAGATGGAGCTGAGTCATTAAGAGCCTTGACTGATCAATACTGACTGTTACTGCCTATCACTGATCAATACTGACTGTTACTGTCTATCACTGATCAATACTGACTATTACTGCCTATCACTGATCAATACTGACTGTTACTGTCTATCACTGACCAATATCGACTGTTACTGCTTATCACTGATCAATACTGTCTGTTACTGCCTATCACTGATCAATACTTATCACCACATGCTGTTATCAAGGTTTCCAGAGACTTTATTGGTTATTTTTACCATTGAACATGTAGGTTTAGATGTGTGTCTGATGTATAGACATTTCTAGCAGTTGTATATAACATGTTGTTGACATGAATTTCTGTCTGATGATAGAAAAACCAGCTCAATGTGAGAAAAGTGAGCTCAACACTCACCATAATCAGCCAGAAAACTGTCACCAACATTTGACATGGGCCACAGTCGTCCATGGATCATGTTGCTGGGCTGCTCTTCACTTCACTGCAGCTTCATGATGCCATCTAGTGGACTGATAGTAGAAGTACAGCAGCTGATGGCAGCTTCCTCTTCCTCACTGCTGTGTGACTGCATTCAGCTGACACTGATATGAAGCAGAGAAGAAGAGCCAATGAGTGGAGGAGCAGCTGGAGACATGATGGACATGTGAGCTGGTGTGCACATGAATGATGTGTGTTTCCTCTGTAGGTGAAGCTACAAAGTGTGTGTGCTGATGTGGACGTGAGCTCAACAGCATGGATCAGTCTGCTGGACCTGGACCTGGACCTGGATCCAGATCCAGCTGTGTGTCCATGCAGAACTTGAAGCGATCTGTTGATGAAAGGTCAGAATTTACAGTTTTAAAATACAATACAAAACACATTTAAACATTTAACATTTGTTTGAACTTCTTTTACACACAAGCTCAACTAAGACCAAAACAGTAGATGTTAACTGCTACATGTTCAGTTGCTTTCACACAGTGGGCTCTAATTTCGTAGACCTGGCGGAAGGTCACGCCAGCGGGGCGTGTGTCTAGGCGCACCCTGGCGCAAGTCCTCCTCTTTCCCACCTCCGTCCCTCCTACCGGCGCAAATGGGAAAGAGGGAGGGGAGAGAAGGCGTGAGTGGGTTTAACGCAACCGGTTCAGATCTTCACCAAAAAGAGCTCCTCTCCTCACCTTTAAATCCGCTGCGGGCGGGGCGCACTGCAATTTTGTCATTTTATATGTCGACATGGACGAAGGAGACAGCCGTGCTCCACCTTGCGCCAAGAGTAGCTGGCGAGCTTTCAGCGCTCTTTCAGAGAAGCCTTTTGGCACGAAATTGTCACTGCGCCAAGTTGAATCTGACCCCCCCCCCCCCCCCCCCACCCCCCCCCCCACCCCCCCCCCCCCCCCTCCTGCCACACCCATCTCGGCGCACCTCGCTCTACCAAATTGCCAAATTGCCTGCGTGCCGTGTTGCGCTGGACGAAATTACCACTGCACAGGGTTCACCACCGTCCACCTCACCTGCACCTGGTATGAAATTAGAGCCTCTTTGTCAAAACAGAAAACCTCATGTATGTGTTTTTCATTGTTACTGTATTTCTTCTGTTGGTAAATTCCATTTTCACACCTCTATGAATGAGCAGCAGCTGTGATGCAGATTGTTCTTCTTCTGCAGTCATTTCCAGCTGCTTCACTGTAGAAATGTTGTCAATTATTCTCCTCTTTTTGTAAAGTGTCTGCAAAGCTGCTCTGAGATGGGTCGCTCACTTTTTGTAGTGTAGAGAGGTTCAAGGAAACTACAGCACAAAAGTCCATTTCAGATCAATACAATATTGTGTTGATTGTAAAACAGCAGATGTGACACATGTTAGTGTTTTTATGACTCTGTGCTGTGACTGAACTGAAATGAACTGTTTTGAGAATTGTGTGTTTCAGGTGTGATGTGTGTTAACAGTTGTGAACAAGTGTTTAAAGTCTTGACAAACAGCTCATAGTGATGGTAAAACACTGTAAACAGTCAGAAAGACTTTTCTCTCTAAAAGTCAGTTGTTGTGTTTATAAAAGATTGAAGATGTTTTTCATCAGTTTTTCTCCAACATGCACATTTATCAGTTGTGTTGTTGTTTCAGGATCCAGCAGCAGAGACCAGACTCTCCTGAACCCAGCTGTCTGTCTTTAAAGAGCGACCGGTCAAACCCCAGGCTCATTGACTTTAAAGCAGGATGTGGATCAGCTGATCAGATGTAAGACTGAAGTAAACTTCAAATCTTTTGAGTTTGTGTTGAACGTTCTTCAACAGGAAACATGTCAGCAGCATCTAGTTAAAACAGGAAGTAACCACTGGGTTAAAGTCCTCATTTCATTGCACTAAATGTTCATGGTCTTGTTTCCACCTGATAGAAGGAACATGGTGATGTTGGCTGCATCAAGTAGCTCCTCCTGGTGGCAGCTTTGAGCTGTGCAACAGGCCGATGAGTGATTTCTAGTGAATTCAGAGCCATGTCAGACACAGAGAGCAGAGACAGAGGATCAAATCAGTTCCAGCAGCTGAAGCAGAATCTCAGCAGCTGCTTTTTACAGGAGCAGAACAACAAAGGTCCAGAACATAACCTTAAACCAAAGAGACTGTGATGGAGGGCTAATAAGGTAACAACAAAGTCACACTGTGCTAAATGACAGTGCTGCTCATTAAGATTCATCAGTGTGTTGTGAAGCTTGATGAGCTGGGATCTAACAGAGTTCAGACTCTTTACAGGATCATTTTACAGCCTGAACCATGAGCTTCAATGAGCACAGTCAGTGTGTTTGGTAGAAACTACAGTGAGCAGCTGTTTCTGAGCTGAAGATGATTCAGTCATTAGATTGATGTGAAGGAAACAGAGAGAAACCAGGAAGCAGATCATCAAACTCTGTGTAGGTTCACAACAAAACTCAGAGACAGAACATGCACACACACTCTGTCCATCAGATTTAGAAAGCAGAGCGTCCTCATGTTACTGTTTTGTAAGTTGGTGCATCAACACCAGCCCCATCTCCACCTCCACAGTTCCATAGATGTCACGTGACAATGGATATAGATATAAATGTATGTGCTGATTCAGATAGAGACATTGAATAGTGGTTGTTGTGATTATTTATTGCATTGAAATGTGTCTGACATTCTGGAAACCTGCCTGTGAGGTTTTGGTGACGTGTGCGCACTGTGCGCCGGTCAGCCAAACTACCACTCGACCAGCCGTGCTCCACCTTGCGCCAAGAGTAGCTGGCGAGCTTTCAGCGCTCTTTCAGAGAAGCCTTTTGGCACGAAATTGTCACTGCGCCAAGTTGAATCTGTCGACTCCTCCCCCTACTGCTTGCCACACCCATCTCGACACCACCTTGCTCTACCAAATTGCCAATTGCCTGCGTGCCGTGTTGCGCTGGACGAAATTACCACTGCACAGGGTTCAGCACCGTCCACCTCACCTGCACCTGTATGAAATTAGAGCCTCTTTGTCAAAACAGAAAACCTCATGTATGTGTTTTTCATTGTTACTGTGTTTCTTCTGTTGGTAATTCATTTTCAACACATCTATGAATGAGCAGCAGCTGTGATGCAGATTGTTCTTCTTCTGCAGTCATTTCCAGCTGCTTCACTGTAGAAATGTTGTCAATTATTCTCCTCTTTTTTGTAAAGTGTTCATTCTGCAAAGCTGCTCTGAGATGGGTCGCTCACTTTTTGTAGTGTAGAGAGGTTCAAAGGAAACTACAGCACAAAAGTCCATTTCAGATCAATACAATATTATGTTGATTGTAAAACAGCAGATGTGACACATGTTAGTGTTTTTATGACTCTGTGCTGTGACTGACTGAATGTTTCTGTTGAAGACAACATGTGTCAGTGTTTAGTTCACACTGTGTGATTTGGAGCAAGAAATGAACTGTTTTGAGAATTGTGTGTTTCAGGTGTGATGTGTGTTAACAGTTGTGAACAAGTGTTTAAAGTCTTGACAAACAGCTCATAGTGATGGTAAACACTGTAAAACAGTCAGAAAGACTTTTCTCTCTAAAAGTCAGTTGTTGTGTTTATTAAAAGATTGAAGATGTTTCTCATCAGTTTTTCTCCAACATGCACATTTATCAGTTGTGTTGTTGTTTCAGGATCCAGCAGCAGAGACCAGACTCTCCTGAACCCAGCTGTCTGTCTTTAAAGAGCGACCGGTCAAACCCCAGGCTCATTGACTTTAAAGCAGGATGTGGATCAGCTGATCAGATGTAAGACTGAAGTAAATTTCAAATCTTTTGAGTTTGTGTTGAACGTTCTTCAACAGGAAACATGTCAGCAGCATCTAGTTAAAACAGGAAGTAACCACTGGGTTAAAGTCCTCATTTCATTTGCACTAAATGTTCATGGTCTTGTTTCCACCTGATAGAAGGAACATGGTGATGTTGGCTGCATCAAGTAGCTCCTCCTGGTGGCAGCTTTGAGCTGTGCAACAGGCCGATGAGTGATTTCTAGTGAATTCAGAGCCATGTCAGACACAGAGAGCAGAGACAGAGGATCAAATCAGTTCCAGCAGCTGAAGCAGAATCTCAGCAGCTGCTTTTTCAGTGTGTTGTGAAGCTTGATGAGCTGGGATCTAACAGAGTTCAGACTCTTACAGGATCATTTTACAGCCCGAACCATGAGCTTCAATGAGCACAGTCAGTGTGTTGGTAGAAACTACAGTGAGCAGCTGTTTCTGAGCTGAAGATGATTCAGTCATAGACTCATGTGAAGGAAACAGAGAGAAACCAGGAAGCAGATCCATCAAACTCTGTGTAGGTTCACAACAAACTCAGAGACAGAAACATGCACACACACTCTGTCCATCAGATTTAGAAAGTAGAGTGTCCTCATGTTACTGTTTTGTAAGTTGGTGCATCAACACCAGCCCCATAAGATAAGATAAGATAAGATAGTACTTTATTGATCCCATGACGGGGAAATTAGTGTGTTACCACAGCTCAAGTACAGGAAAGACAGAAAGACAGAAAGTAATTAGAAAAAGTATCACAATATGTCAACAAAAAAGGAGAAACAATATATACACTATACAATACAATGTACAAATACACTAAGCATACACGGTATGCAATTTGGGTTGTGGAGGCATTTAGAAAAATAAATAAATATGTGTGTATCGACTGTAGATGTATGTATGTAATATAAATATGTGCACTGTGTGAGTGTGTGGATTGTCCGAGTGACTCTCAGCGTCATGATGCGTTGTAGAGTCTAACTGCTGTTGGGATGAAGGACCTGCAAAAGCGCTCCTTCCTGCAGCGAGGGTGTTTCAGTCTCTGACTGAAGGAGCTGCTCAGCGCACCCACGGTCTCATGTAGAGGGTGATGGGGGTTGTCCATGATGGATGTCAGCTTCGCTAACATCCTCCTCTCACCCACCACAACCACAGACTCTAGGGGACATCCCAGCACGGAGCTCGACCTCCGCACTAGTTTGTCGATCCTGTTTCTGTCTCTGTCGGTGCATCGCCCCCCCCCCAGCAGGCTACTGCGTAGAAAAATGGCAGATGCCACAACAGAGTCATAAAAAGTTTTCAGCAGAGTCCTGCAGACTCCGAAGGACCTCGGTCTCCTCAGCAGGTGGAGTCGACTCTGGCCCCTCTTGTACAGGACATCTGTGTTAGTTGACCAGTCCAGTTTTTTATTGAGATGAACACCTAGGTACTTGTACGAGTCCACTGTCTCGATGTCTTTTCCCTGGATGTTCACCAGTGTAGTGGGGGGTGACTTCCTTCTGAAGTCTGTCACCATCTCCTTTGTCTTGCTGGCGTTGATCTGCAAAGCATTGACCTCACACCAGTCAACAAAGTCCCTGATGACCCCCCTGTATTCCCGGTCGTTCCCGTCCGATACGCATCCGATGATGGCCGTGTCATCCGAAAAACTTCTGTAGGTGGCAGTGGTCCGAGTTGTACCTGAAGTCTGAAGTGTACAGGCTGAACAGGAAGGGTGAGAGGACTGTGCCCTGTGGCGCCCCGTGCTGCAGACTACCACATCAGACACAGTTCTGGAGCCTCACGTACTGTGGTCTGTTTGTGAGGTAATCAATGGTCCATGTGGTCAGTTGCTCGTCCACTCCAGCTGCCTCCAGCTTCCCTCTCAGCAGTGCAGGCTGGATGGTGTTGAAAGCACTGGAGAAGTCAAAGAACATGACCCTCACAGTGCTCCCCACCTGCTCCAGGTGTGAGAGGGATCGGTGTAGCAGGTAGATAACGGCGTCATCCACCCCAATGCCGGGCCGGTAGGCAAACTGCAGGGGGTCCAGCGCTGAGCTCACTAGTTGGCGGAGGTGTTGCAGAATGAGCCTCTCCATGGTCTTCATCGGGTGCGAGGTCAGGGCCACAGGTCTGAAGTGGTTGGGCTCCTTGGGGTGTGCGATCTTTGGCACTGGAACCACGCAGGAGGTCTTCCACAATTCAGGAACCCTCTCCAGACTCAGGCTCAGGTCGAAGATATGCAGGACCACCTGACAGAGCTGGTCTGCACAGTCTCTGAGCAGTCTGGGGCTGATTCCATCCGGACCTGCTGCCTTCCTCATCTTTGTCCTTCTGAGCTGACTCTCACCTGGTCAGCTGTGAGGCGGAGGCTGAGCTGGGCTGGGGAGGGATGTGGCTGGCTTTGTTGTGGGTGGATATGTGGATGGGGGTGAAGCAGGGTGGTGTGAGGACGGTGCAGGTAGCAATAGTGCTGCACCAGGAGAGGGGGGCAGCATGGGGAGGGGGGGTTGATGGATGTTGGGGGGTGGGGGAGGTGTTGAGTGACCTAGAGTCGAATCTGTTGAAAAACAGATTCAGGTCGTTAGCCCATCCCCGGTCAGCAGAAGCTGTGGCTCCTCCACTGTCCTCATCTCCACCTCCACAGTTTCCATAGATGGATTCAGACACACCACAATCAGCTGATCTCATGTCAGCACCTGTGTGAGCTCCACCTGTGTGTAGAGCTGTCAGTGGACAGAAGGACAGAGAAGAGACACAGTGTCTCCATGTTGGAGGAGACACCTTAATGATCCACACGTCTGAGCCTTTAAACTGAAGTCACAGTAGCTGATACAGAGGGACTTTTATTTTGAAAAGTCAGCAAATAACCAGACAGTTAAAGAGAGTGAGAGAGTCTTCCTCTACTTTCTCTCTCTGCTCCTCTGGTTACTGAAGCCCTGCCCTCTTGAGGTGGACCACCAATCACATGTGGACCTGTGACTGTGACATGTTGTTGATACAGAAATGTCTTGACAGAGAGAAGAGGAGAGGTGTCTCTGTGGACGAGCAGCTGTCCTTCAGTGAACAAAGACCAAGAACCAGAGGTGGACTGCAGACAGCCAATCAGAGCAGCTGTGTACAAGGTGAGAGTGAACATCTGTCTGCTGATGTGCTCATTCTGAAAGCAGGACCTGTTGTTTTCTACAGAGTCATTGTTCCATCACACAGCACTGACATTTAAGATGATGATCAACAGCACAACATTCAAAGCTTTTCTTTGTGTCTGTAGTTTTTCTGTAGCTGATGAAAAGAATCCCATCAGATTATCAGACTCTCTGTCTTCAGTCTGACTCTGTCTCTTCTCTCTCAGCAGATGGTGGTCTGCAGGAGCTTTTAGATCAACATAAGATCAGTTTGAGGAGCAGATGTGAACGAGTAACTGAAGGAACTGATGGAAGAGGAAGTGGAACCCTCCTCAACAGGGTCTACACTGAGCTCTACATCACAGAGGGACAGAGTGAAGAGGTTAATACCCAACATGAGGTGAGACAGCTGGAGACAACGTCCAAGAAGAACACCCTCCATGACACTCCAATCAAGTGCAACGACATCTTTAAAGACTTCACTGTCCAACAGAGAGACAGTGTCTCTACAGTCTCACCTGTCCAACAGAGAGACAATGTCTCTATAGTCTCACCTGTCCAAGAGAGAGACAATATCTCCAAAGCCTCACCTGTCCAACAGAGAGACGGTGTCTCTACAGTCTCAACTGTCGAACAGAGACCCATCAGAGTGGTTCTGACAACGGTGTCGCTGGCGTTGGAAAAACCTTCTCGGTGCAGAAGTTCACTCTGGACTGGGCAGAGGGCTTGGAGAACCAAGATGTCAGTCTGCTGGTTCTGCTTTCGTTCAGGGAGCTGAACCTGATCAGAGATCAGCAGTTGAGTCTTCTCAGGCTGCTCCATGTTTTCCATCCAACATTACAGAAGGTCACAGCAGAGCAGCTGGCTGTCTGTAAACTTCTCTCATCTTTGACGGCCTGGATGAAAGCCGACTGTCACTGGACTTCAACACAGGGAGGTTGTGTCTGATGTCACACAGACGTCATCAGTCAACGTGCTGCTGACAAACCTCATCCAGGGGAATCTGCTTCCCTGGGCTGGTCTGGATCACCTCCAGACCTGCAGCAGCCAATCAGATCCCTCTTACATGTGTTGACAGGGTAACAGAGGTGCGAGGCTTCACTGACGCCCAGAAGGAGGAGTACTTCAGGAGGAGGTCCAGTGATGAAGATGTGTCCAGCAGAATGATGTCACACATCAAGACGTCCAGGAGCCTCCGCATCATGTGTCAAGTCCCAGTCTTCTGCTGGATCAGTGCTACAGTTCTGGAGCACATGTTGAGCACAGAGCAGAGAGGAGAGCTGCCCAAGACCATGACTGACCTGTTCTCACACTTTCTGCTGGTCCAGACAAAGAGGAAGAAGAACAAGTACGGTGAGTGATAGAGGTGGAGAGGACATTTTATAAACTGTTGTTATTGCTCCAGTTCAGCTCTGATAGTGGCCGATGGCTGTGCAGCCTCCTCCAGTCACAGGCAGCTGCATCATGTTATTGCAGCAGATGTGCACAGAGGTGAGGCCAGGGTCACACCTCTTACTGACACCACTTCATTCACACACTATTGTGTTATAGAATGACTTCAACTCAGCAGCTGATCGTTTCAAATAAGCTAACAGAAAGCTGTCTGAGTGTGCTCAAATCAAGTCAAACTCTTGTAAAGGCCTGCTGCTGACTGAGACAAGCAGCCTCTCCTCCCTCTAGAAGCAGGGAGGGGGCAGATAGAGCAGACGAGGATCTGATCCTGAAGCAGCTTATTCTGCCTTTCTAAACTTGGAATATGATTTATTGACATTATACATTTGTTTTAGTGAAATATTACTGAGTTTAGAAACATGTGGAAATGACAGAATGTCAGAATGAACCAGACACTGTGTCGTCTGTAATTTAGTCTAAACTATGAACATTAAAACAGAAAAAGGTAACAGTCCACAGAGGTCTGCTGCTTCATCCCTCTCACTGCAGGTATTAACAAACACATTCTGTCATATTACAGAGAAGCATTAACATCTTTACTTTAAATAAGATGAAATAAATATAGCAACACTCCTGCTTCTGATAGACATGTTGCACAGCAAACACAGCAAGAAAGACAACTAGATATAAAACATAGAAACACTGATTTGACTGTTGTTGTTTTTTCTTTCATTAAGAGGGCGTCTTTAGAAAGAACCCCTGGAAAAGCAAAATGTACGAATACGAATTACTTTATTGATCCCCAAAGGGAAATTCATTTGTCTGTCAGCTCATCAACCATATGCAGAAGAATGAAGAAGCCTGATGGCTGAGGGTACAAAGGATCTTCTATATTTCTCCGTCCTGCAGTGAAGAGAGAGGAGCCGTCCACCACCGCTCTTTTCTTGGTCCATCAAGGTGTTATGAGGAGGACGATCTGAGTTGTTCAGAATGGCCTCCACCAGCGTGTATCTCTGATCTCTCTGAAGTCAAGTGCCTCAGGATGTTAATCTGTATCCTAGCAACGACTTCATGACCTTCACATGGAACCTCAGCAGTAGCCATTGGTGGGATGTACACAAGTATTGTTTTGATTTGAAAAAATGTCTGCTTCCTGAGTCTTCATCTATATCTCCAGCTCCTCATCACTCTTGTTGAGCAGAGAGTTGATATTTTGCATGATGACTGACAACAGAAAGGACCTACAGCATATCTCCACTCCAAGCCTTTAACCTCTGCACCACCAGCACAGCAACCATGAAAGCACCTCTTCATCCAGCTGGAACAGGGTGGCATCCTCCAGTCTTGCTCCATTTTCAATGACAAAAGCTCCTCTCCTGAAGAATCTCCTCTCCCCACAGAAGTGTTCATCAGTAGTTGACAAAATACGACAATAACATACAAAAACACAACAAGGGAGTCACGTGGGTGCGGCGAACAAGATGGCGGCTGGTGAGGGGGTCTCCACATTTCAACATGTAAATTCCTAAATTATTTTTGAGCGAGTGATTCATACTTCAATAATTTATACACCGTTTGATTGAGTGGTAGGCCTAAGTTCTTTTGAGAAAGTGAACGATTGCATTTCTGATGTCAGCGTCTAAGTATTTCAAAAAACGGGCCGTGTGTCCACACGGAAAGGAAACCCTCCACGCCACGATAATGACAATGGCGACCACGACCAGCCACCCGGTCTTGAAAGTATGTTTGCAGAAATTACTAAAATAAGCGCCACACTACAGTCCGTCGCAACTGACGTGTCTACCATCAAGGAGACAACGACTGAGCTGACAACAACAGTGGCGGCTATGGTAGCAGAGACTGGGAGAGGCAGAAATACGCATTGCCGCCTGGAGGAGACCTCAGAGCGGCTACATGGGTGGAAGGTGGAGAGAAGCAAACGAATGGCAGCAATGTGTTACCGACTCCAAATCCTCGAAAATCATAGCAAACGAAATAATGTAAGACTGATTGGCCTGAAAGAAACTTTCGGCACTAACGGGACACTGTTAAGCTGCGTTCAGAAGATTTTGGCCGAGGGACTCGGAGTTCGAGTCGATGACGAGTTGGAGATTGAAAGAGCCCACCGGACCCTCGCGCCAATGCTGGACCCAGATCGGCCTCCTCGGCCGGTGCTTATACGCTTCCTGAGGCAGTCGGGGGCGGGCGGGGGGGGGGCAGAGAGGTTACTGCGGCGAAAGAAAAGCGTGGTTTTTAGTGGGGAGGTTGTCAACTTTCCGTGTTTCCAGACATGACGAAAGGGTTGGCGGAGAGGAGGAAGGCTTTTACCCCTGTGAAGCGCAAGCTTCAGGAACTGGACGTGAGGTATTCGCTGGCATGTCCCGCCACACTGCGGTTCAAGTGGAAGGGAAAATGTGAGTTTCAGTCATCAGTGACAACAGCCAGGAGGAAGGAGGGCTGACTGTGAGACAAAGGACACAAACGGACACTGGTCTGTGTTCATGTGGATGAGTCACGGAAATGTTTTGGGACAGTCGGATGGAGACGGACCTGAACGAGCTGCTATCAAGGGAGGACGGAGAAAAGCCATCAATCCGCGGACCAGATCAGGTTTTCTTTTAGTTGAAAGTTTTTCATAAGACAGGGGTAGGACTGTCAGGAAGCCTGTGGGCTGGACTTTGGTGAGTTTAACTTGTTTTTCTTTTATGCATTTAGTTTGTTGGAAATGTTCCTTTGCCATATGTTTATGTTAATGTTAATGTTTGGTGTGGTGCATGGCATTGGCAGACCATAGTTCAGGAAGGGGCAGACATCATAGGCAGAGATATTTTCATGTTGGTAGTATAACAGACAGAGATATACTATGGGTTGGTTAATATGAAGTGTATTAAATATGTGTCTTGGAATATTAATGGGAGTGGAAATCCAGTGAAGAGACGTAAAATATTGGCATATTTGAAAACTAATCAGGCTGACATAATATTTATACAGTCACAATATCAGGAACTTTGTAGGCTTAAATTTCAACTGCATGAAATTTATAAAAAAAAGTAGCATATGCCCTGTTCAGATTAAAAACTAACTTTTATGAAGGGGGGGAGAAAACTGGGAAAATACTGGCTAGACAAGTAAAACAGAAGGACTTTTCAAATACTGTATCAGCCATTAGAAAGGGGACACCCTTGCTACTTCTGTTAAAGATATAAATAATTTCAACAATTTATACATCAACAGTGCCTAGCAGTAATGATCAACAGGAGCGAGAAATGTTCTTTTCTGACATAGATATGCCTAAACTGCTCTCTGATCAGGCAGAGAAACTAGAGTCTCCAGTAACTGAGTGAGATAAGGACAGCAGTCTCATTAATGGAAACCGAGGAATCACCGGGTTATGATGGATTTCCTGCGAAATATTTTAAAGAGTATGTAGACATTCTTGCCCCAGTCCTGCAGAAGGTGTATCAGGAAGCTTTTGAGAAAGGACAGGTGAAGCCTTAATAACTGTGATTCCTAAGAAGGATAGGGATGTAACAGACCCAGCTAATTTCAGACCTATTAGCACAAAGGTGTTGGCCGTACGCCTACAACAAGTTCTTCCCAACATTATACATCCTAACCAGGTGGGCTTTATGAAAAACAGATACTCAACAGATAATATAAGAAAATCGTTACATTTAATGTGGCTGAGCAAGTCAAACAATCCCAATAGCTGCAATTTCTTTAGATGCTGAAAAGGCCTTTGACAGGGTGGAGTGGGGCTTCTCTCCTCCTCCGCCCTGTCACACTTTGGTTTTGGTCCATGCTTTTCCAGGTGGGTTAAGATATTATATAAGGAGCCTAAGGCTGCAGTGATAACTAATGGGATAATATCACCATTTTCATTTTTCCTCTCTCGAGGGACTCCTCAGGGTTGTTCTCTGAGCCCGTTATTGTTTATCATTTTCCTGAAATCGCTAGCAGTCAGTATTAGGAAGAATGATAACATCAGGGGAGTTCAGGCTGGCAGCCAGGAACACAAATTACTGCTTTACGCAGATGACATCTTGGCTGTGGTAACTGACCCTCTGACATCATTACCACACCTGATGGAGGGTTAGGGGTTAGATTTAGAGTAATTACAGAAAATACATACTGGATTACCTTGAAATGCCACGAGAGGGCCACACAGCTTCACTATTTATAGATTAAGTAATTACTATGTAAGTGGGGATCCATCTAATGTGAAACTGCTGTGGCAGAGGGACCTGAGAACAGGGTTTACACAGGAGAAATGGCTGGGGATTATTTCAGGGTGTGGGAAATATGTTAGGGAAGCAAGAGGAAAGTTCATACAGTATAAGATTATACATCGCTATTACCACACCCCGACAAGACTTCATGGGATGAAACTGATGAGTAACAATCTGTATTGGAAATGTAAAACAGAGGTGGGGACTTTTCTGCATTGCATATGGTAATGTGCTCCAGTAATGCCATTTGGGTTAAAGTTGTAGAAGTCCTGAGTAGCTGGCTTGGCTCAATGATCCCTCTGACTCCTGATTTATGTTTATTAGGGGATAAATCCCAAATACCTGATGTTTCAAATGCTGTCTTTCTCTTATTATGGTTGGTCTGGTTACCGCATCGAGAATCATCCTGAGAGTGAAAGAATGGACGGACGCAATGATTGAGACTGCGTCATATGAGTCCATGCTTAATACACTTAAAGGAAAAGTGGAGGGAGGCATCACCTCCTGGGACGATTTTTGGACTCACTTAAAAACTGATGAAGATCCAGGTTAAAGTTCAGGAATGAATAAGTTTCCTCTGTGCCTAACACACTTCTCATGCACGTTAAACCAGATTTTGATTTATATATGTTGTAATTATACTGTTCTGTCTTTTGTTTTATGTGTTATGTCTTGTGAGGTCTGTGCCAAGATGGGGAGGGGGGTTGTGACTGCCATGTACCACTGTTCGTATGTTCTGTATGTTCATGCAAAAAAAAAAAAAAAAAAAATTGAAAACCTAATAAAATTTAAATCACAAAAAAAACAAAAACACAACAAAATAAAGCAAAGGTTGAGTCAAAACTCAGAGCTACCAGACTTTGCTGCTCCCAGTTGAAGCACATGTAGAGTTTGTGATAAAGTTGTAAGTTTGTGATCATCAGCTGCCAAAACAAAAAAATATCTCCAACTTGTTCATTTACAATAATGTCATGTTTTGTTTGTAGGAGATGGTCCATCGACCTCTAGTGAGGGACATGAGACAAGTCCACAGGAGCTGACGGAGGCCGACAGGGAAGTTCTTGTGAAGCTGGGGAGGCTGGCGTTTGAACAGCTGGAGAAAGGAAACATCATGTTCTACCAAGAAGAGCTGGAGCAGTGTGGTCTTGATGTCACAGAGGCCTTGGTGAACTCAGGACTCTGTACTGAGATCTTCAAAAGAGAGAGTGTGATCTTCCAGAAAACAGTCTACTGCTTTGTTCATCTGAGTGTTCAGGAGTTTCTGGCTGCAGTCTACATGTTCCACTGTTACACCAACAGCAACACACAGGTCCTGAAGAACTTCCTGGGAGAACAACATGTTGATTTAACCCTGGATGGCTTCCTGAGGAGAGCCATGCAGAAATCCCTCAGAAGTCAAAATGGTCACCTGGACCTGTTTGTTCGCTTCCTTCATGGCCTGTCTCTGGAGTCCAACCAGAGGCTGTTAGGAGGTCTGCTGGGTCAGAGAGAGAACAGTCCAGAAACCATCCAGAGAGCCATCAACAACCTGAAGAGATGAACAGTTCTGCAATCTCTCCTGACAGAAGCATCAACATCTTCCACTGTCTGACGGAGATGAAGGACCAGTCAGTTCATCAGGACATCCAACAGTTCCTGAAGTCAGAGAACAGATCAGTGAAGAAACTCTCTGTGTTCCAGTGCTCAGCTCTGGCCTACATGCTGCAGATGTCAGAGCAGGTTCTGGATGAGTTGGACCTGAAGAAGTACAAGACATCAGAGGAGGGACGACGGAGACTGATCCCAGCTGTGAGGAACTGCAGAAAGGCTGAGTGAGTCCAGACATGATCATTCTATTATTGATCAGTGGATCAGATCAGTAGTTTAGTCAAGTTCAGATAAACACAGTTTTCATTGATTCTCATTCTTCTTAGTTTGACTTTGTCAAACTTTGTCAATGCAGACAACTCTAAACTTGTTACTAGGGATGCACCGAAATGAAAATTCTTGGCCGAACCGAAAACTGAAAATGAGTAAACACGTGGCCGAAAAACCGAAACGAATAATTATGCCAATTTTTAGTAGCTTACCATTGCTATTATGGCAGTGACTGTGTACTGACCTCACTAAATCAAGGCATTGCAATTGCATTAATTAATATTCATGTTTCAATGAAATCAATTACAAAATTATGAAAATGTTATTTAGCACTGACATTCTAACAATATAAATAAAATCAAATTTGACCTGTAATAATAACCTACAGGCTATAACTGACTGGCCTATTACTGGCTGCTGAGAGGTTGTAAAATTAAATGTTATATAAATATATACATAAACTTAAGTGCAGTAGCAGCAGGTCTTCACACATACTGGCTGTATACAGTGATACGTTGTTTCATTTTTCGGCTCGTACGCATATTTGTTTTTCCAAACGCTGCACCACTGACAGAGCGTCATGTTTCCATGACGACTGACCGGAAAATAGCACTACGTCATGTTTCCATGACTCCCGATTGTAAAAGAAAACTCTGAGAAGTAACGCTAAACTTTAACAACAGAGGCTCATGTACCCTGTACACAAGCACGCGGGTTCTTTATAGCGCTGCTCATTTCATTTTATAAACAGACGCTCCAGAGTTGGACTGAAGCCGCTAACGGAGCTAACTGCTAAAACAGATACACGTGGTATCGGATCAGTGCCTGGACTCCAGTATTCACTGACAACGATCGGCATTTTTGGCAGGTTTTTGCTTGCGTCATCACAACATCCTGTTTTGGCCATGTTGTTTCGGTGTTAAAAGTCTTTTTCGGCCGAAAATTTTCGGGTGTCCGAAATTTCAGTGCATCTCTACTTGTTACCAAGTCAACGTGAGTTAAAATTAAACTCCTGCGATTTGAGCAGCTCACCTGTTGGGACGCAAAGCAAGGCAAAGCAATTATTGTATAGCCGTTTTTTTACCAACAGTTTGTCTCAAAGGGCTTTACACAGCATTATTACTACATCCTCTGCCTTAGACCCTCACATCGACTGAGGAAAAACTCCCAAGAAAACCCTTAACAGGGAAAAAAATGGAGAAACCTCAGGGTGATCAACAGAGGAGGGATCCCTCACCCAGGACAGGCAGACGTGCAATAGATGTTGTATAGAGACAAGAAAACAATTTACAACATGGAATATGGAAAACATGGAAATGGAATCAGTCAGTTAATGAAAAATGATGAAGGCAGCTCCTGGTGGGCAGGAAGAGAAGGACAGCTTAATGGGACTACTGGACGGCAGACTGGGTCATGAGCAGGGAGTGCAGGCCGGTTTAACAACAGGAGAAAAGAGGTGATGGGGTGGTAGTTGATGCAGGGAGATGGAGCTCTGAAGAGATCTGTGGAAACACATAGAGAGCGTGAGACCAAGGCCAGAAAGGGGCATCACCTGACAGTCTGAGCCCCTCCCTCTTGTGTTCAGGAGACAGAAACGGTCAGATTCAGCTCTGCCTATAACAGAGGTTAAACTGGCCTGGAGCTGATCCACCATCATATCACACTGGTGTTTTTCATCTCCCAGTAAATCCAGTAGCATATGAGCAGCAAACATCAGGGCAAAGTGAGAAATCTCCATCAGTCTGTTCTTGTCATTTATTCCCATTCTGCTGCTCCTCTCACACCGTGCACACACAGGTGTGTGATGACTTACTATGGTTTTTATAGAGTTGATGTTTCTCTTTGATTTCTAATGGCCCATGTACAATATTACACACAGGCTAAATGTTGCCATGTGATGTGTGTAGCAGAGTTAGCTTCAAGCTCGTTTCCATCTGCAGTCCCTCTGCAGTTACCATGACGCTCTGTGTCTCTGTAACTTTCTCCTGACTCAGTAACAGGTGTTTAGGTTAGTGCTTTTACAAAGATCATGAATGTTATTGTAGCTCCTGACTGAAATCTAGTGATATCATTGGATGTTGTTGTTGAATAGAATGAAAGAAGAGGAAGCCTCAGAGCCTCCTTCATGAGGAAATAGACTCTATTAAAAAGGACCCACCAAATCAGGTGTGCAGGACCGAGCCATGAGGATCATCCCAGTGAGAGAAGATGAGCTGAACCATCACATGATCATGTGGCACCATCATATGCACCAACTGTATTTTCACCACTGTTTACATCAGATTTGATGTTTTCTCTAATCACAGACTACATGACTGTCAACTCTCAAAGACTCACTGTGAAATTGTGGCCTCAGCTCTGAAGTCCAGCCCCTCCCACCTGACACACCTGGACCTGAGCTCCAACACCCTGCAGGATTCAGGAGTGAAGGTTCTGTGTGCTGGATTGGAGAGTCCAAACTGTAGACTGGAGACTCTGAGGTCAGTTTGTCTGTTGTAGTTTTTGTCTGTGTTCAGGTCAAATGTTTGAAGTTTCACTTGTTCATTGGTTGAGGATTTCAACAAAGAGCTGCAGAAGAGAAAGGACTCAGTGTATTATTACTACAAGAAGAAGGTGAGAGCAGTCATAGTGTTTGTGATGGAGAGAAGTTCTCTGCTTTTTCAAATCTAGATTTTGATCTTCAAATCAGAAACTTGATGAGGATCAAACTCACAGATGTTCTGCTGCTGATCTGAACATGACAGAAGCTGCATCTGTCTTCAACAAATATTTCACCAAGCTGAAGTCACATCAGTGATGATGATGAACGACAGCAGATGGGAGATTTCTGGAAACATCAAAGGTTTCTAAGGTTCCAGTTGATTTCCAGCTGATTCTTGAAAACACAACCTATTGTGTCCATTTTCACTGTTGATCATTTTTATCTTGGTGTCTGTTCAAACACATTTACAGGCTTCAATGTTCCAGAAAGAGCTGATTTCCTTCCACTGTACATCTGACATGTGTCTGAAACGCTCTGATAGAGCTCAGGGCTCTTTGAGGCCCAATAAGAGAAGAAGACAAGAACAGAAGGACAAAGTCCCTCTACTCATTTAGACACTGATCATTGATCAGAACACATCTGATCCATTGTCACTGATTTGATCTACATCTGTTATTCTTTATTCAGATTGAAGAGCTGCAGTTTGTCAGAGATCAGCTGTTCTTCTCTGGGCTCAGCTCTGAAGTCCAACCCCTCCCACCTGAGACACCTGGACCTGAGCAGGAACGACCTGCAGGATTCAGGAGTGAAGGGTCTGAGTGTTTTCTGGAGAGTCCAGACTGTAGACTGGAGACTCTGAGGTCAGTTCACTGACTGTTACTGTTGTAGATCTTAGATCTTTATCCCACAACTGAACCTGATTGATCTTCACACACAACTTGAATCACTGACTTTGATGTGATGAATGAAGGACATTTGAAATAGTTGTTGTCTCATGTTTCCAGTTGTTCTTCTCTCCCACTGAGAATGATTCTTCACTGTTTTAATTCAATATTAGTTTTTTTGTTTTTCACAGTCAGGAAGTGACTGGATTTCTGCAGTAAAAACTTTATGAACAAAGAAAAAGAGAAATCTGCATCATAGCTGCTGTTCACTTCTGTGTGAAAATACAATTTCAAACAGAAAAATACAAAGTCAGTGTGAATCTGCAGCTCTTCTGCTCTGGACCACATGTTCTGATCCACATCACACCTGACAAGAAACATGTTGATTGTACAGTGCACACAGACTGATGTGATGTTGTGTTCACTGACATCAAGGACAATTCCAGGCAAATTTAACCTGGGGCTGTTGTTTCCTGATATTTTAGCTCTAAAAGAATGAATGTGAGGATTTTCTTTTGAATTGCTCCTGTTATGCAGTAGTTGTGTCTGTCCCCACATGGCCACAGCAGCGTGTAATGGGAGCAGACAGATCTTAGGCTGTTGAGGCTGTTACATCCCACAAAACCACAATTTGTTTTCACAGACAACATCAGATGTCTGTTCAAACATACACCGAGGGGTTTGTTTACTTCAAGAAAACAGACATGTGTGTGAACAGAGCTGTAAAACAAAGTCTTGTGTCAGAGTCAAGTTGATGCTCAGTATGTTCACAGGTAGTCTGAAGCCCTCCTGTTGCTTTTATCAACAAAGGAATATCAATTCAGAGGCACGACGTTTTGGAGTCAGTGTTTAGTCCAACATGTCTGATCAGATATTGATTCTGTATTGACAGACTGTCCTGACGTCAGCATCAATGATCAATCAGTTTTGACATGAAGAGGTGTATGAATGTTGTTCTTCTTTATTCTTTATTCAGATTGGAGCGATGCAGTTTGTCAGAGATCAGCTGTTCTTCTCTGGGCTCAGCTCTGAGGTCCAACCCCTCCCACCTGAGAGAACTGGACCTGAGCAGAAACAATCTGCAGGATTCAGGAGTGAAGGATCTGAGTGGTTTCTGGAGAGTCCAGACTGTAGACTGGAGACTCTGAGGTCAGTTCACTGACTCTTACTGTTGTAGATCTTAGATCTTTATCCCACAACTGAACCTGATTGATCTTCACACACAACTTGAATCACTGACTTTGATGTGATGAATGAAGAACATTTGAAATAGTTGTTGTCTCATGTTTCCAGTTGTTCTTCTCTCCCACTGAGAATGATTCTTCACTTTCAGCTCATTTCACTCAGTCCCATCAATAATGTGTGTTGACTTGACTTCAACCTTCAGGGGCCGCTGTCACAAACACATGTTAGACTGCTCTGCAGTGTTAGGCCAGTCTTCACTTTGTTCACAGAGATGATTTGAATCTGATCTTAAAGTCAGAGCGTTTGACTCAAATAAAGACTGACTGCTTTGAAGCCATCAAATAAGATGTGGGTGGGTGGGGTTTGTCAACAGGTGTGTGTTCAGGTGAATGTGTGTAGTTTTAGTGTCCTGAGACCAGGACCAACAAAGACCTTAGTCCTGGATCAGGCTCAAGATACAGGCCAGTTGTTGACAGCTGCAAAACTTCATTTACTTGAGACTAAAATTCGTCTTTTGAAAAACAGCAACAACAGCTGTTTTAACAACATCAATCAAACAGTCCAGTCTTTTAGCATAAAGGGACAGAGGGCCACCTAAGTCCATGGTCTATGAGGTAGGAAGGGGGAGCGGGTCCTGCGGCCGTCGACCCCTCTGTTCCGACCTGCTGTGGCGTACTGGATCCTCCCTCTGAGGATTCTGGGGCACAAAACATCCAGTGCTCTCAGGCTCGGGGTGTTCAACACAGGACAGCTCACACACACTCGACGAAGTGGACTTGGCTCAGTTTCTTTTACTTATCACTTTGTTTGTGTTGAACCATGTCTACTGCCGTCCGTCCATTCACGCTGTTCCTCTGTAGACTAGCTTTTCAGTCCAACACGCTCTTTCACGACCGGTCCTCTCTCACCCTACTTCGTCCTTGGTGTGACGTGTCTCTCTCTCCGATGCAATCAGTTGAGAAAGACGGCAGCATGCAGTTTTGCCTGCCAATCCCAAGCCACAGCAGTTTGTCACAGTTGTCTCTAATAAGTCCCACTTGATCCAGAGTATGACAGAACACACACAAAAACACAAGCGAAGCAACAAAACATCACAGGCAACACAAACAGGTAGAAACATAAATAATTAAACAAACACCATGAAATCATCAAATCAGAATCATCAGAAATCAAACCATGCAATTTTGGATCAAGTGATCAAAACTTATTCCCAGCTGTGACATATGAATGTTGTTCTTTTTTATTCTTTATTCAGATTGAGGGGCTGCAGTTTGTCAGAGATCAGCTGTTCTTCTCTGGGCTCAGCTCTGAAGTCCAACCCCTCCCACCTGAGACACCTGGACCTGAGCTACAACAAGCTGCAGGATTCAGGAGTGAAGGGTCTGAATGGTTTTCTGGAGAGTCCAGACTGTAGACTGGAGACTCTGAGGTCAGACTCCATGTTTTATTTCTGTGCTCAGATGAATGTGATGTGAAAGTTGTGTTGACACTGAGCTGCAGACATGAGGCTGATATTCTACTGATCCACACTGAGGATCTCCATGGTGACGTCTGTTTCTTCTTCTCTGCTTTTAGTCCACTCACTGTTCCTCTTGACATTTCACCTCAACTACACAAACACATTGAATGTGTCAGACAATAAGTGATCTATAATCAATAGCTGCTGGCTCCACCTCTTTCCTCAGGCTCTGTGCATTATCATCAACATGAATGTTGACATTATGAATGGAGCCAAAGCAGTTCCATTAACACACTTTGTGTTGAACATGAGCAACAGTTGAGACGTTGATGTGAAACAGCAGCAGATGGAACAGTAGCAGCAGCTCCACTGTGTGTCAACAGTCACAGCTTCTTCTTCACATCTTGCACAGAGATTTGCTTGAATTCAGCTCCACACAGTTTGTTGCAGCCGTTCAATTGAAATTTTTACTTTTGTATTTGTTCACTTAGTTTTACAATGGAAATGAATTGTTCACTCTGCTTATTATGGTCTATGATCTTGCTCAGATTGTTGATCTTATTGTTTTTGTCAGTGGAAAGGCTGATGAGACGCTGCTGATAAAAACAATGACGTCACGACGGGGAAAGCTTGTCGTTGTGACGCGCACAAAGAATGATATGAATCATGTGTTGGAAGCTGGGGAAAGTAAAGAGACAGTCAACAAACATGTTGAAGCTTTCAATAAGTACTTGGAAGAGTTTGTGGAGCTGCAAGTGTCTGTACAAAAGCTCCTTTCAAGTGAAGAAGAACAGGAAGCGGATCATATGGACTGGTATGAGCCCAAACTGATCCATTTTGGAGATGTCTTCTTTGACATTAAAGCATGGTTGGCTGCTGACGTGGAGGAAGAAAAGGACGAGAATGAGGTTGGAGAGGAGCAAGAAGAAGCGAGTGCATTATGCTGGGACCGGAGGATAGTGCGTCCCAGAGCAAAAAGCCCGCAAGCAAGGCTCCAAGCAGAGCCGCCAGCCCCCCCTCCTCATCCTCCCGTGCCTCTACTGCAGCTTAAAGCAACTGGGGGCGGGATCAAGAAATAAGACTCAATACTGACACGACGGCCGTTGCGCGTACCTGCAGCCATCAGCTAAGCCGGCGCGGGAGCGCGCATGAACTCTTGACCGCAGTGCAGCTGATGCTGTGACACGTTACTTACGTTACTTAGGTGATACGTTACTTTACTGGCTGTTGACGTGACGGGGACGGGAACGAGACGAGAGCCGGTGCTGTGTATATTTCTAACGATTCGGTTTCAGACTAAAGGACGTGGAAAATGCGCAGTCTGTAACGTTGTCATGTTCCACAGTGGTGGACTCAGTTGTGCACGTTAGGTCACCCCGAGGCCTCGGCCATCTCATCTGATTTGAAGATCAAGCTCTAAACATGAGCTGTAGTGTTTTCTTACCTGGTTACTAGGAAATGAGCCATGTCCGCATCTGTCTGCAGTCCCAGTTCAAGCTGAAGCTGCCTCCATGACTCCAATGCATATCCAGTATTTATTCGGTGCCAGACCAGCTTTTGTCCTAATTGCGTTTTGATTGACGAGATGCCGCTGATAAAACAGTGAAGGTAATGGAGCGTTTGCTGTAAAAAGCCTCCTGGGGGGTTAATTAATGGCCCACTTGGGCACAGGGAGGACAGTGACCTGACTGTTACTGTTGTAGATCTTAGATCTTTATCCCGCAACTGAACCTGATTGATCTTCACACACAACTTGAATCACTGACTTTGATGTGATGAATGAAGGACATTTGAAATAGTTGTTGTTCATTGTATCCAGGGCCAAGGTAGGGCTCAGATTTATCATCAACATTTACTGTGGAAACTCGGCTCAAAAAAGGGCCCAGGTCCAGTTTGATGATCCAGGTGACAGTAAAGAGAAAATGGGCAGAGACAGATGATTCCCCCAGATTACAGTCTTTATTAAATAATATGCAGCAGCTCAGCAACTAGCAAAAGATTCAAACCCACAACTTTAATGTAAATGGTATAAAACAGCAAAAAAGAGACAGTGGAAGGAGCACTACAGGACAGCTGGGTGTAGCCACCATCAGAGGAGAGAAAGTTTATATGGAGACAGAGTAGTCACCCTGCTCTGTACCCAACACATGCGCACACACACACACACACACACACAGCAAAGTAACCAAAACATAATGGAAAATATAAAGAGTGAAGGACGTGGTGCAAAATGAGCTCCAAACACACACTTAAGGGGAGTGTGAAGCTGAGGTGAGAAACTCTGAACACCAGTCCCTCCAGCGTCCGGGCGGCCACGCTGTCACCGGTCCTGCAGCACTCACACAAGAAAAACTAAACAATATTAAAAAGTTACCCTGGGTTTCTGGTATCACGAAGCTGGATTGATTCTTATCGAGGTTAGTTACCATGGTAACTTAGCCCCGAACGGCTAACCTGTTCCGGGTCAGGGTAGCTTTCAGGATTGACCTGAATCTAAGAAAAGGCTCCACCCTGTTTGGGAAAAAATGGCGTGTCCTTTCAGCGATAACCCCGATGAGATAGGAGCCCAAATAGTGAGAAGAGCGTTACGGCTGTAATGTTTTATGATGTTCAAAACAACCGTTAAGACGTTCCATGTATGCCCTTATTTGAAATCCCAGTACCGGAGGTGTAATGTAACAACTATGGTTACTGTTACCAAGGAGACGGAAATAAAAGTAGTGAAGCTCCGGACAGCGGTGATTGTATCCAGTTTATGAGACATGATAGATGGTGAAAACATATTGTAAGTAGTCTATCACAACAATGGTGTGGAAGGATTTTCTAGGATCGATCACATCTGTTAGATTTTCACGATGATTATCTATAAGAGAGGTACGGTTCTCACAGCCCGGACTTGAATACCTCTGCCAATTTTTTGGCGGGGGGGGGTGACTTTGCTCACCGTGCTTCTCTGACACATGGGCGCTCATCACTGTGATTGGTCTGCTGCCTTGAAACTGCCCTTTATACGTGCACGTTCACCCATTCACAATAAGACAAACCTGGCTTGAGTTACCGAGTTGATAACCAGCATCGTGATACCGCTTATCCAGACTGCCATTGTTGTGGATAGGTTCAGTGGATAGGTTGGGAGGAACCCTGGGTAAGTTGAGCTGGCTTCGTGATACAGGCCTCAGCTGTAGACAAAATAACATCAAAACAAGACAACAATGAAGCAACTATACTAATAACACAAACAAAACAAGGTCAACAAAACAGCAGTGGCAGTCTGTCTATAATAAAAGACAAACACAGATTCAATAAATCACCATTCTGACAAAACATCCTAAACAAAGAAAACCGACCTTTGACCTCTGTCTCACAATACAACTACCCATGTGGTTCAAACGTGGGAGCAGGGCTTGTAAGGATCAGAGGGCTGTTCCAGAAAGCGGGTTATGTGAAAACTCTGAGTAAGTTAACCCTGAGATGAGGGAAACTCTGGGTTTTCTGTTCCAGAAAGTGAAGTAACTGAAACGCTGAGTCAGTCACCATGGTAACAGACTTTGTGAACATAACCTGCTCGCTGGCAGGTTATCTTGAAATAACCCTGAGTTTCTTCGCTCCTCTCGCATGAAAATCACTTTGAGACAACATGGCTTGTCCATTCCTCCCAAACCCGACTGACATTGAAGCACAAATGATTAGAAACACTTTGCGCGCGAGGCCGGTTAGAGTTTTGGCTGAGGACCATCACCTCAGCCTCTGTCAAAGTGGGTGGAGGTGGCCCTCCAGCCGTCTTTTTGGGCCTTTGCCTTCTTTCTGTTGGCTGAGCAGAACTCAAATGTTAATTTTTTTTTCTCAAACAGTTTTATTGATTGTTCATGTACACAGTCATATTTGAAATGCAGCCTAAACATATCAAGTTTTCATTTACTGAGGTATTAAGTGGGGGGGCATGTTAAAACTGCATTTAGTTAGTGATTTGCCTTACTATCTGAAGTAGCCACTGAATTTACATTTACTTTAACAACCTAAGGCTTTTCAAAAAAACATGCCTTACGGCTTTGTATGACATTTTTTATTTCATTTTTAGCTGCTTCCAAGTTCTTTTCTCGCCTGCTGGATTGCACCTAAAGGAAAATCAGATTTTATTCCTATTTAACTAGACAAATAAGCGACGATCTTACAGTTAAATGTTAACTCAGTTGAATAGTTGAAACGTACGCATTGACTCGGGCGCATTGTCTTCCCATGCCGCCTCTCTGTCCTTCGCCACTGCAGCGGTGTTTGATTTCCGCCTCCATGAGGACCTCGAGCTCAATCGGGCTGAAGTAACCTGATCGCTTTTTGATTGTTGTCATGGTGACACTCATGGTTTTGGGGATCCATTGACTATGGCTTTTTATAGTGGTTGTGCACGCGCGTAACTCAAGGTGAACCTACTCAGAGTTGATTGAACTAATTCATATCAGCTTTTCTGGAACCGGAAACTCAGAGTTTCTGTCTCAGAGTAAGTTAACTCAGAGTTGAGAAATAGACTCCGAGTTTGTTGAACCCGCTTTCTGGAACAGCCCTCAGGACCTAGGATATAGCAGACCAAAGTAAACACACACACACACCACCACGTCAAAAAATAAACCATTTCAAACTGGCTCCTACCACAGCATGGTGTGTAACAATCACGCCGCGGCCAGGAACAGAGAAACAGCAGCAGTGGAGAAGGGACGAGCTGAGCTCACCTGTCGGCCTATATAACAACAAACAGTTCATCAGTGAGGAAGTGGGAGGGGCTGACAGCCCTACGGTGGCCTGAGACGGACATGTTACTACTGGTTCCATCATGTTTCCAGTTGTTCTTCTCTTCACTTTCAGCTCATTTCACTCAGTCCTCATCAATAATGTGTGTTGACTTGACTTCAACCTTCAGGGGCCGCTGTCACAAACACATGTTAGACTGCTCTGTAGTGTTAGGCCAGTCTTCATTTTGTTCACAGAGATGATTTGAATCTGATCTTAAAGTCAGAGCGTTTGACTCAAATAAAGACTGACTGCTTTGAAGCCATCAAATAGGATGTGGGCGGGTGTGTGGGTTTGTCAACAGATTCAGTTCAGAGCTTTTATTGTCCCTCCAGGGGAAATTGATTTGCAGTGACAGTACAATTAACACAACAACAATAAACAAATAAATAAACAGTCTCAAACAACAACATTGCAGTGTACAGCACAACCAACCTGATAAGAACAATCCTAAAGTGAGTAAAAAAGAAGGATCAAAAAGAGTAGAAGAAGAGTATAAAGGACTGAGGTGAAGAAGTGAAACCTGTCATCAATTTAAAAGGCCAACATTTGAATTGGGGGGGGGGGGGGGGGGGGGTTAAGACTTGTGCAAGTTGATTGCATTGATTGCACGTGGAACAAAGGAAAGTTTCTACCTATGCGTTGGTGCCCTAGGTAGCTTCTATCTCCGTCCAGACGGCAGAGACATGATTCCTCTCAACAGTGGGTGATCAGAGCTGGACAGGATGGACCGAGCCTTCTGTAAGACTCGTCTGTCAACATCTCTGAGAGAGAGAGCTGCTGCATGCCAGTTATCTTATTGGCTTCTCACACAAGTGTGAACAGATGATTTTTGTTTTTAACTGACAGGTTTCCATCAAATGAAATGAAGCAAAAAGTTCAAACTGACTCAATAAAAGATCTGTAGAATAAAAACATCAAGGTCTTATCAACATTAAAGGATTTTAGTCTGTGCAGAAAGTAGAGTCTTTGCAGGCCCTTTTGCAGATTGTTGAGGTGTTGAGGTCATGTGTCAAGTTTGTATCAATCACTGTCCCAAGTATTTGTAGGAATCCACCATCTCCACTGCTGGACCCTTGATAATGGTTGGCTGAGCTGGTTGTGGTGTTTTCAGTTGAATGTGTGTCGTTTTAGTTTCTTGAGACCAGGACCAAGAAAGACCTTAGTCCTGGATCAGGACTGGACCTTTAAACTTTGATCCAGTTCAGTCCTGAATCAAAGTGTTGGAGTCAGTGTTTAGTCCAACATGTCTGATCAGATATTGATTCTATATTGACCAGACTGTCCTGAGGTCAGCAGCAATGATCAATCAGTTTTGACATGAAGACGTGTATGAATGTTGTTCTTCTTTATTCTTTATTCAGATTGGAGGGCTGCAGTTTGTCAAAGATCAGCTGTTCTTCTCTGGGCTCAGCTCTGAAGTCCAACCCTCCCACCTGAGAGAACGGGACCTGAGGGACAACGGCCTGCAGGATTCAGACCTGAAGGATCTGCGTGATCTCCAGAAGAGTCCAGACTGTAGACTGGAAGACTCTGAGGTCAGTCAAATCTGTAGCTGTTCCTCCAGATCAATCAACTCATGAAGGAAAAGTGTTTCTGGGCAGTTTAACTGGTTTCTGGAGTTTTTTTCATCATGTAACTTAGATCCACAACAAGACATTTAGACATATAGACATAGACATATAGACAGGATTCATAGCTGAAGTTCAATGAAACACATGATTGAATGAAGAAACAACAAGACAAGAAGCAAAACAACAGAGTGTGAGGCTGGCCAAACAGAGTCCAAATGTTCCAGTATCAGGTAAAGGTGTTGTGGTGTTAGGACCAAACCAGGAAGTAGGAGCCAGACGTCCTGTTGCATCTATCACTCATATCAGACTGACTAAATCCATGTTGTTGATCTTTGCTTAGAATAATGTTAGTCTGCAATAAATATGGAGAAGAAGGTCTTTTTGTTTTCTGGACAAACTACGTTACCAGCAGATGCAGTGGATCAACTTTAGTGAAATGATCAATAGAATAGTTTTGTGTGAAATGTCAACAGCCAATCAGATGCTGTGGTCCACCAGGCACTTGACAAGTTGAGCTGTAACATGAGCTGACAGGTAAGAGGAGGAGAATCCCTCACTGAAGTGTTGGAGCAGTGATGCTGCAGTAAATGCTGCACATTTCACTTGAGTTCAATGTCATTTCAGTCTTTGTTCATATTTCTACACAGTTGCTGCACATTGAAATCAAACACAGCAATATAGTGTGAAAAGGTGTGAAGGTGTGCAGCTGAAGCTCCAGCTGATTCCACCTCCCTCTCTACACAATGTTACAGGAAACGGCAGCACTCTCACTACAGGCCAATGTCCAGTCACTCAACTACTGACTAACAACAACTGACACATCTGGTCTGAACAGGACTGAAGTGGCTGCTTTCCGTATTTCATGTTGTAAACTGTTTTCTTTGTCTGTATAAACATCTATTGCACGTCTGCCTGTCCTGGGTGAGGGATCCCTCCTCTGTTGCTCACCCTGAGGTTTCTCCATTTTTCCCTGTTAAAGGGTTTTCTTGGGAGTTTTTCCTCAGTCGATGTGAGGTCTAAGGGCAGAGGATGTTTCATAATGCTGTGTAAAGCCCTTTGAGACAAACTGTTTGTAAAAACGGGCTATACAAATAAAATTGCCTTGCCTTGCATCACTGACTCAAGAGTCTGTCATTCATCCTTCTCCTCTGTCTGTGTGTGTGTGTGTAGGTGGAGGTGGGGCCAGCCATAGCTTCCTGATGATCAGTGACAGCCAGATGAACCAGGGGGGGATGGGGGGTGACTCCCAGCGCTGCAGTCTGAACTGATCTGAGAACAGCTCCACTGTCACACACAGAGTCCAGTCCACCATCATCCCTGTGTGGTCCTCTGGACCTGACAGAGCATCATCAGTGTCTCTGGACTTAAAGCTCATAAAGCTGCTCTGAGCTTCACCTGTGAATGTTCTATTGCTGTGTTATCTTCTCCCTCCCTGCCTGAGGGGGGCGCTGTCCTTTGCCCTCTTTCCATTGGGCCTTTTTTCTTGATTGGAGCCCAGTCTGATGTGACCATGTCACCATGGGAGAAGCAGCCTGATTCACCTGCTGCTGGGAACGGACATGTCTCACCCAGCTCTCGGAGCCAAACTTTGATTTGAAGCTTTACTGACTGTGAAAGTTTAGTTGCTCCAGATTGTTGAAGACTCAAAAAAATGTCCATTCATGCCAACCTGAGAAAACAAACCAAAAGCTGCAGCCACACTGTTGTGAAGGATGGCTGAAGAGGGAGCTTGGACCTATGGAAATCCATGGTCATGTCCTTTGTCTCTGAGGGTGTCAGCATGAGGCAGTTTTTGTGACTCCAGTCACTGAAGGCTTTTATCAAATCCTATATTCAATTCCTGTCCATTCCTAACACATGCCACAGTAGCAGTGTCATCTGAGTGTTTCTGGATGTGGCAGGACTCAGAGTTGTTTTAAAGTCTGCTGTATACAATGTGAACAGGAATGGAGCCAGGGCAGTGCCCTGTGCAACACAAACACTCATCCCTTGTGAGCTTGACATCATTTTTAATATTAAGTCAACAATTTTTGATTTTTCAGTTGCTCTGACTTGAATTTATAAAGCTGATAAACCGTAATTAGTGCAAGGCCAATTAGCAACACAATATTCTGCACTTAGCTTATATTTTAATAGTTGAATGAACTAAACAGTGGTTGTAAAAATATGTTTTTATGTTCATAATAGTGATTTTTTTTTTAATTAACGTGAGTTATAATGAAAATCATCCTTGGAGCACAGTGATGAATCTGTGATCCCTTGATGTTTGAACGAAGAAATACGAAGGTTTGGACACCTCTGTCCACAGGAAAGCTGCTGATAGAAAGACATTTGGACATGTAGCAGTGATCAGCCTGCTTCTTTAAAGAGAGGCCTTCCTACAGTCAGCTCCTGACAACAAGAAAATTTGCAGTGATGACACAGTTGATGAGCAACAAGCCAGCTGGTAACTTCCCTTGTGGTAACTGTGCCAGTGTAATGCTATGATCAGGCCTGATACTTTCCTCCATCCACACACGGGTCAAAAATACAGAGCTCAAAGCAGGATTCATGGAAAAGGAAATGTGTTGTATATGTTGTAAAATGCCCCTGTGGTCTTTCTTACGTAGGTCAAACAAAAGGAGAATTAAAGCTCAGGATATCTGAAGACAAAAGCAACATTAGGAACCATGAGGAGACATTTCACTCTGTGGGACATGACACCTGCTCCTTAAGTTCAGCCCATTGAGGTGGTCCACTCTCCCAGAAGGGGAGGAGACAGAGAGAAGCTCTTGTATTCATGTGCTACAGACAGAGAGCCCAAGAGGCTTCAACCAGGAATTATATGGGCTGCTTTTTGGACACATGTTCATCTACATCTATTATTTTATCTATGATAAAGAATTGGATCTACACTTTTGTCTATTGGGCCTTATTCACACCCCCTAACGTGTCTTGTCTTGGCATTGAATACAGCCTATTACCGTTGTACTGATGTGTGTTTGAATGCTTGTTGTGATGTATAGATTTTGACAGTGGGTCATGTGACCTACAGATGTAAACTGTGCCTCTTGAATTGTCCACCTTGTTCATCCTCCTTCTTTGGGAGTATGCTTTATTTGCTTTTATTTTATGCTTTATTTGGAGTTATTTCTTCCGTCTCTAAGTCTCCTGATCTCTGACTTCAGTGATGGTTCTTCACTGACCTTGATGTTCCCCACTTGCTACTTTCACTCAGGTCGTTTACAGGATGATACCTCCCCTCATAGCTTGATAAATTGAGTGTTCAACAAGTAGTGTTACATACAGTGCAGATAATATCACAGTGTTCAGGATGAGTGCAAAACAGATTTCTTGTACTTCTAAGTTATTTTGATCATTTAGGTTTTCTCATGCTTCATGTGATCTGGCTATCTCACATATGTATTAGTCCTTCATACCACGGGACTAATGCTTGATACCCTCATCATCACCATCAGATCCCTACAGCTCAATATCAATCATTTACATCATTTTAAAATCATTATAGTTTTATCATTCAGTAATACACAGTTATTTACTGTGGAGAAAAAGAGTCTTGAGAGGTACTCAAATCAGAGATCATACTTCAGTAGTCATCAGTTGTATAAATGGAGAATCATCTTAAAACTATCATTAGCATATAATATGGAGTATATAAGTGTAGAAGTATCTTCTGAGAAACTAATTATGCATAAAATGAAGTTTTCTCTCTAATAATTCAGTAATAGTATATGAGATGAAGAATTATCCCTAACAGTCCCAGTGCTGCAGTCTGAACTGATCTGAGAACAGCTCCACTGTCACACACAGAGTCCAGTCCACCATCATCCCTGTGTGTCCTCTGGACCTGACAGAGCATCACAGTGTCTCTGGACTTAAAGCTCATAAAAGAATTTTCAAGCTGAAAATGTGACATGTAGAAATAAAGCAGAGATACAATAGGTGTTGAACACATTATAGATCACATTCATATTGAACAATGCTGAAAGCGCTCACCCTGCTGAGAGTAGAGAGGATTCTAGATAGGCCACATCCTCAGACAGAGAGTCAAAGTCAGCTCTCCTGTGCAGAGGAAGTTTCGATTTTTACTATTTTGGATTTTATTTCATGTTTTTAAAAGTTGTCTGTTTTATGTTTTCTTCTGTTTCCAGTTCTTACTGTTAAATGTTTTGTTTATGTAAAGCACATTGAGTTGCCTCTTGGTATAATTTGCGCTATATAAATAAAAGCTGCCTTGCCTGTGCTGTGACTGACTAAAGTTTCTGTGAAGACAACATGTGTCAGTGTTTAGTTCACACTGTGTGATTTGGAGCAAGAAATGAACTGTTTTTGGGAATTGTGTGTTTCAGGTGTGATGTGTGTTAACAGCTGTGAACAAGTTTAAAGTCTTGACAAACAGCTCATAGTGATGGTAAAACACTGTAAATCAAAGTGTTTCCCAGTGATAACAGAGCAAGCAATCATGACATCAACTTAAAGCTCTTAATCATCTCAAATGAAATCAACCTCAAAGAAAAAGACAGCCTCCCCTCTGGCACCTCCAAGGTGGCCTCCTCCATTTCCTGCCCCGCTTCCATAAGAGGCCATCTTGGATGGTGCCGCCTCCTTTCCAGAGCTGTGGAGAGCTGCATACAAAAAGACACACAAGGTGAGTTTCAGCTCAAACAAAGGAAATGTTCATTAACAGCCTGTTAACTAAAATGCCTGCACTCAAATGAATCAGCAACTGTCAATAAAGGTGATATATGAAAAGAAAAGACTGTGTGTCATCATTGAAGATGAAAAGAAAGAGCAAATAGTCAACTTGAAGGTGGCCTCTATGTGTGGCCCCCACACTAACCAACAGATACAAATGAAAACATCTGTTTAGCTGTTCAGCCAGGTGACTGACAAACAGCAGATATCAATAGCTGCACAGTGAGCTCGTGTTGTTCAACTCATTTGATCTGTGACGTAAGGATCAGAGACTGACTCAAGCGTTCACTGTTGATTTTTAAACATGTGCATATTTTAGAACACTTCTATGTGAGGTCACACACATGAACACATTCCATGTTCCGTGCAGCAGGCCTATAGAGAACACACCGGGAGACACAGTTCAGGATTCAGCAGCTGCTGGATCCACCATTGGTTTAGTTGTGGCGTTAGTGAAGGTACCACGTCAAACCTTCAAGAATCATCATGGAGAACAAACCTGCAAAGACACTTAGGGTTGGTGGTTGTGCAGCTCTGAGGACAGATGGAGGTAAGTGAGAAACTCCTGCTGTTTGAGCCCTTTTTCTCCTGCACACATGTTCTAAAAAAGATCATTTCATAAAGTTAGATACAAGAAATTCACAACTAACTGATGCTCCATGTGTTTTTCCTGGTCTACAGAGAGCTGGAGCAGCTCTAGTCAGCATAGTGCATCACTTAAAAGGAAGGCAAACCCGATAAGACTGATAGAAAAAGGAGAAGGGTCTCAGAGAGGCTGAACGCTGTGGCAGGAATAAAGAATGTATGGTGACAAGAAGGAAAAGGAAAGTGATGGATGTCAGAGAGGGGCCATCGCAACAGAAGAGGAAGATGCCAAAACCTGACCCTCTCAACCACAAGGATTCAGCCACCTCCTCCGTAGACAATGGTAAACCTTGGCTGATCATCTGAAGTTACCTCCAATATAGAAACTGAGCTGTTGAACCATTGACACTGTCACTGTCAACCAGCTGATGTTCCTCTGGGTTCTTCTCCTCTGCAGAGACCAGCACCGACCTGTTAGAGGGTTGCGGTGCATTTGTGGGGGATGTGAGTAAGACTGGTGTTAAAAGAAAGCTGACGTTGAAATAGAGCGAGCGAGTGAGAGGAGGAAGAAAAGCCTGGAGCCACAGAGAAAACACCTGCAGATTTCAGAGAGGTGAGGAGCAAGTCACCCATGTAGAGTTTGGAGTTGAGGTGTAAAACAAGGATTCACATTAGAGCTTGAAGAACTGATCACAGCTGTATTCAAACAAAATGTGTGTGTTTGTGTTGAGCTCAGTTTGTGGCCAAATACAGACAGGAGAAGCTCCTTGAACAAGGAGGGGATGGGTGTGTGTTTGCTGGCTACCACATAGCTGATAAGTTACCAGTAAGTGATACACACATTCTCATATATATCAACACTTCTACACACACACACACACACACACACACACACACCACACACACACACACAACACATAGTCAGGAAGTGCTAATCAAAGCTCTGTTTGTGTTGTAGGTGACCATCAAACACAAAGCAAAGCACAAGGTGTTTGGCAAAGAGGCAGTGAGTGAACACCAGCGACTGTAGCTGTGTTCACTGCATGTACCATGAATGAATGACCTTCCTCTGTGGAGCATCTCTCCTTCAACCTCTGCTCTGCTGTTGTTTCAGGACCAGAATGGGACCAGTCTGCCTGCGGAGGTGGCAGTCATGTTGAAGCTCTCTGAGGGTTCAGCAGGATCAGTGGGGACGTCCGTGTCCGTGTCCCACTGGACTGGTACCACCTGGACCAGGAGCTGATTCTGGTTCTGGAAAGACCAGTCCCCTGCGAGGACCTATTTCTGTACATGATGTGTAATGGAGGCCCTCTACCAGAGGCCGAGGCCAAGGTAAGCTACTGGGGTTTTCCTTTGTGGCTTGAGCTGATGTGTAGACAGGAGACAGGAGTTGTAGTCAGAGCTGAATCACAGTAGTTAACACATGTCTGTCTTTGTCTGTGTGTCTCTCAGATTCTACTCAAACAGCTTCTACATGGAGGAACCCAGCTTCATAATATTCACATCTTTCACCAGGACATCAAGATTGAAAACATCTTGACTGAGACGGGCTCAGAGGCTCCGTGCGCTGCCTCATGGACTTTGGTGTCAGCTGCTTCTTTAGACGACATCAGTGTCTGGTACTTTTTGGTAAGATGTCTGGCTTCTTCTTCTCCTGCTCTTCAGTCATTTACTGCACTGTAACGTTTCATCAAAGTTAGTTTCTCCTCCACTGACTTGTTCTCATATGTGTGTGTGTTCCACTGTAGGTCCCTACAATCACATCCCCCAGAGTGTATTAGTCATAGTGAGTAAACACACCTTTCCTGGGCTCTAGGCTTTATTAACAGAACTGTATCAGATTTCTTATAGAAACTTTTGTCCCACTTCCTGTTGCCTTTCCCGAGGTTTCCTCCCATCTTCCTTCTGGCCTCAGCATTTTGGAGAGTTTTTCCTCGTCTTCTTAGAGAGCTTGGCCTGGGTCAGGAACTGCTGCTGATATAGTGGTATGGAGCTCAGTTAGACATCATCTGTCCTGTACAAACCATCTGAGTCCTTTTCTCTCCTTCTTTATTCTTAGTTTAGGTTCAATTGTTGTTTTATCTACAATTTTATAATTACAAACAATCTAAGTTAGTTATTAGTTTTATAAGTTAATGTACATTTACATGTGATTCCACTAACTCAGACTGTTGAAGACTTGTGTTATCTGCACATTCATTTAAAATCAATTGTGTTTATATTATCGATGTCAACAATTAATCAACTATCGATTAATTGTCGATAAGAATTTAGTCGATTAAATTAAATTAATTGTAGTTAATCGATCCTTTTTCTGTGAAATGTAAAGGAGCAAAGCGACATAACAGCAGGATCTGTGTTTAAAACAGCTTCAGTTTGCACAGTGCACTGATCACACAAGAGAGAGAGGAGCTGTCAGTGAAGAGACATCAACAACACTGTTACCTCTCGTACACTGGCCTCGGCGTGTAGCTAAAACGATGACGACCAGTGAGTCTAACGAGTCAAACGGCCGCCGACACTGATCACTGCCTGAAGAGTTTGAAAGTACAACTTCATATGAACGCAGCTCAAACCGACCCGCTGCCTCAGCTCAGAGCAGCTGAGTTTTCCTCCACTACAGCTGAACAGCTGACATGTGGTCAGGTCACAGTCTCACGGTGCATCCTTCATTAATATGAACTGAAATAAGCTGTCTGTCTTCAGACTGTCCTGACCTGTCCCTGAACATCACACAGGGACAACATGGAGCTGTCTGTGTGACACATTCTTGAGTTTTATCAATGTTACATCAGGCTGCGTTCAACAAATCAAATACTACTGTGGTTTAAGTAGTTAAATAATAAGATGTAATTCATATCAGAGTTAATATCATCATGGTGCAGTGGCAGGACAGACCAGTTCACATGTATCTAATATGGGTCATAATGTACCTAGAACAAGTTCCTGCTTGTGTCTGTTGATTCAAAGAAGTTAAATATGTGCATGTATGGTCACTCTGGGTCACATCAGAGGTCAACTTAAAGTCAAAGGAAAATGTTTGGGTGTT
Organism: Caranx ignobilis; assembly: GCA_021432705.1. Classification (NCBI taxonomy): domain Eukaryota; kingdom Metazoa; phylum Chordata; class Actinopteri; order Carangiformes; family Carangidae; genus Caranx; species Caranx ignobilis. Next base: position 16,623,719 of record MU269989.1, read on the forward strand.
TTTTACTGTTCTCTGATGTAAAACTGTGTCACATTGGATCCTTAACATTATTTAAGGGTTAAATAATGTGCTACTTGAACATTTTTCATTGTGATCCTAAAGTAAACTAACAAATGTTGGTGTAGAGCTCTGTATAAGCAGTGTTCAGCTTTTTATGTTAGAGACCCTATACTGAGGGAAATGTAGGTTCTCAGGGAAATCACTGCTTATCAATTAATCATTAATCGTTAATCGATAAGGTCAACCAACTAACAATTAATGAATTAATCGATAATTTGCATCCCTAGTACCTACACACGTGCGTCTGAAGCCTCCATCCACCAATGATGACGCTTGTAATCAGTCATTTCTCACAGTTGGAACTCATTTTCATGTTGGTGCTGTTAGTTAGCCTCCAGTAAAACAGCAGCAAAGGAGTTGTTGTGTTTCTTCCTAAATCAAACTATACAAAAGATATGAGCCTCATATTTTCTTCATTGAGTGATGCAGCTCTGTTAAAGTTTGGGTTTTCTACACAAACACAAACAGTCTGACTGAATCAGAACAGAAAAGGATGTGAGCAGCTCATTGTAATATTCATGAGGATGATCATGTATTTGTTTAAACATAGTGTCTGTGGATATTATTTCCTTCATTCATTGATGCAGTCAGTTACTTAAAGCTCAGTAAGTTAAAACAATCTGCCTTGAGTCCATATTTACATCATAATACAGTGTATTTCTTCAGTGACGTGTGGTGGAGATCAGACAACTGACAAGATGTTTGGCTGATGTCAAAGTTGATAATGCAGTTACATGGATTGTGGGCGGGCAAGTAGTTTGTTGTAAAGCCATCATGTCCACTAATATATGTAGTTTAATATAATTCAGCACTAAATATTTCATCTTTCAATTCTATTTCCAATTATGTGGCCCTTCACTTACTTCATCAGAGTCACTGGAAAAAAAACCTGCCCACCTCTGGGTTACAGGGTCTGATGAGGAGGCAGATCGAGGCCTAATAAGGTCACAGTAAAATCTCAGTGTTATAAATAACAGTGCTGCACATGACTGTGAACAAGTTGTACCTGTTGAACAACACACATGTGATTTCCTGTCCTTTTGAAGAAGGAGGAGCCATTCCAGGTGTTGACGAGGTTCTGACAGCATTTTAGACAGACAGAGCAGAAGGAGGGAAACTGAAGGTGAGTGTTGACACAATATTCCTCTTGTTATTCTGAATATAGTTGTTGTTGATGTGTCAGAGTGTGTGAGTCAGTTTGTCCCTGTGGACTGTGGAGGGAAGAAGAGTCATACGTAGTCTGTTCATACGTCTGTCTGTCTCATCCTTGTCAGCACATTGTCTCAGTATCACCTCCACACAACTTCTTCACATTTGGCACAAACATCGACTTGAAGTCAAGGATGAACCGATGAGATTTTAGTGGTCAAAGGTCAAAGGTCATGATGACTGGATAAACATGGATTTGATCTGAAAGTAGTGTGAGTGTCAAAGGCAAACAAGGAAGAATTATAGTTTGTCCTTTGTATTTGGGTGTGAAGGGTGAACAGACCTGTTTGTCTTGATTCTTTGTGTGTGTGCGTGTGTGTGTGTGTGTGTGTGTGTGTGTGTGTTTTTTTTTTTTTTTTTGATTGCTTAAGCATTATTTTGAACACTGAGCCTGGTTTGTCACAATGATCACAACCATACATTCAACAAGCAGAACACCTCCGATCCTTTGTAAAATCCTTTGTGTGAAGTGTTGAATGTTGAATCATGGTCACAGGCTCCTCCATGGTCTGAATGAAGGGAACCTGAGGCTGCCAAGAAAAACTCTCTGATTGGTTCAGAAACAGAGAGTATGGTGTATATAGTAGTGTCAACTGTGGATGGTGTTGACAGCAGTTGTGGACCAGAGCAGAGCGGTGGAATGACTCATTGTCCCAGATGACAGTGTGTTGCATCTGGTGCATTTCTGACTTCCATCTTGGTTGAAGATATAGGTGAAGTCACCTGCTGCATTTTTATAGAGCTGAAACCTGATCAGTGTTTTAGTTTCAGCTTTATGCCTGTTAAGGTGTTCAGGTTCTGCCCAAAACAAATAAACAGAAGGACATTCATAGAAAAGATGACAAATCCTTTCCTCCTCCTGTTCACAGAAAGTACAGTTTCCATGAACATCTTTAAATCTGGAGATGGTCTGATTAACAGGGTCAATCAAATGTTTAATCTTCAAAGAAACTTCCTTCACCTTGTTTGTGACACAGTATCTGCTGCTTGCAGTCCACACTGAGTTCCAGCTTATGCCTCTACATTTTCAGTTCCAGACCAGTTCAGCTGATGGGGTTCTCATTTCTTTGCAAAGTTTCCTTACGTGTCTATTGGTGCATTTTCTGTCTCTTCAGTTTATACCACCTGACATTAAAAGTCCCATATTAAAATGTTTTTCAACCGTTCCACATAGGTCTAAGTGGTGCAACCACATTGTATTTGGAGTGTTTTGCCCAAATCAATATGTGGTGCTAAATCTCAGTGAGGTAAAAGCAGCTCTCAAGAGCTCTCCTGAGAACATCCCTTTCTGTGTCTGCACCTTGAAATGCAAATAAGACGTGTAAACCATGTCTCCTCCACACCCCTCACAGGGAGAGGGGGTGGTTTTTCACTACAGTACCATGTGCTAATATTGACATAGTGATGGACAATGATTTTCTAATGTTTGAATCATTCAATTTAGAAAAAATCAAATAATTTATGAGACTACATTTATGAGAAACATGGACAGACTCCTACAGCATCAAAGTTCTGTGTGAAACCCTGTCCAATAAAAAACAAGTGAAACTGAGGCGCAGTGCAAACTCTGCACGGTGCCCACTGTGATGAGAAGCAGCAGCCTACCGGAGAACACTGACGTGCTTGGCACACACGTGCAGCTGTTTGAGTAAACTCATTCTGTAACAAACTCCAGCCTCTGTCTCTGGCGAGGCTCGGATGAAGGGAGGGAAAATAAATCTTGAATGCTGCTTGTTGTTGCAGCCGATAACTTCACTTGGGGCGCTCGCTTCTTACTGTCGTCATGGTTCTGGAGAAATCTCAGCGGGTGGAGCTCACCCTTTTATAGACTGGCCCAGGGCAGTACCAAGGCAGTAGCAGGAGGAGGAGAGCTGGCTGCTCTTGACGTCAAGAACAGCTGCATTTCCAACTGGTCCCTTTGGGTACATGATCTCAGAAAAGTAAAGCAAACAATGAAGGGAGCAGACAGACTTTGTTCACCTCCAGGCGTCATAGAAAGGCCACAGGAGCACATAGAACCACTACAGAACCAGTGTAAGTGATTTTGCATATTCTGGACCCTTTAAGATTCATCTGAAGAGATTTCTGTCAGAGTTGTAGTTTAAAACTTTAGTTAGAACAGACAACTGATTATAAATGTCAGGTTTAACCCTTTATTGCTCAAGTCACCACATTCAACTTGTGACTAATACAATGTGATCTTTAGGCAGCTAAGTACATAAGGTTAGAGTCAGTATTTTTGTATTATTTTTAAATGTTTAGGTTTTAATAAATCTTCCTTTAACTGTATTTGGTTATAAAACATATATTTTTATACATTCACCTTTTGGAAATATAATGACCCTCTCTAGAATATGTATTCTCAATATCTAGAATATGCGCTTCAACTGGTAGCAGCAAAGTCTGGTAGCTCTGAGTTTTTTTACTCAACCTTTGCTTTATTTTTGTTATTTTTGTCAACTACTGATGGACTCTTCTGTTGGAAGAATAGTTTTTTCAAGAGAAGAGCTTTTGTCCCTGAAACGGAGCAAGTCTGGAGTGTATCACCCTGTTCCAGCTGAGATAAGGATGTGTTTTCGTGGCTGTCGTGCTGGTGCAAAGTTGAAGGCCAGGAAATGGAGATACAAGCCTGTTCTACCATCTGTCATCATGGGAAACGTTAATTCTCTGCCCAACAAAGTGATGAGCTGGAGTTATTGGTGAAGACTCAGAAAGTGTACCGTGAGTGCAGCCCGATGTGTTTTACTGAAACCTGGTTGAATCAAAACATCTCAGACTCCATCGTGGATGTACCTGGTTTCACTCTCATAAGATCAGATACTAAGGCTAGTTGCAAGAAAAAAGGAGGAGGACTGGCCTTATTCGTCAACCAGAGATGGTGTAATCCTGCACATATTACTGTCAAGGAGAAGATGTGTTGTCCAGACATTGAACTATTGGCTGTTGGAATGTGGCCATACTATGTACCAAGAGAATTCAGTCATATCATAACAATACTTGTGTACATCCCTCCAAAGGCAACTGCTGAAGTTCCATGTGAGGTACTACATGATATGGTTGCTAGGATACAGATTAAAAATCCTGAAGCACTTACAATAATATCAGGAGACTTCAACCATGTTTCCCTCTCCTCCCACCTGACTGGATTTACAGTTTGTTAATTGTGCTACCAGAGAAAACAAAACCCTTTATCTGCTGTCTGCCTATGTCAAAGAAGCTTACAGAGCTACTGCCTTACCACCACTGGGCAGGTCAGATCACGACTTAGTTTTTCTGCAGACCTGTTACAAACCCTGTGTGCAGAGGGAACTTTCAACTACACTCACAGAAAGGAAATGGACAGCTGAGGCTAGAGAGGCTCTAAGGGACTGCTTTGAATGCACAGATTGGGATGTGCTGCTGGAAACAGACAAGAACAGTATAGACATTGACAGACAGGTTGACTGTTTTACAGAGTACATCAACTTCTGTAGAGACACAGTCATACCTACAAAGACTATACGCTGTTTCCCCAGTAACAAACCCTGGATCTCTACTGACATAAAGGCAATCCTCTTTTAGAGATGGTGACAAAGAACGGCTCAAACAGGTGCAACATGAGCGGAGGAAGAGATTGAAGATGGCAAAGTTGGAATACAAAAGAAGATAGAGAAGAATTTACAACACAACAACATCCGTGAGGTGTGGAGAGGAATCAACACAATCTCTGGCTACAATAAAAAGGAAAGACAGCCAATAGTGGGTGATGTGGAAAGAGCTGATGAACTCAATCAGTTCTTCAACAGATTCGACACTGAGATCACATCCCATTCCACTCCTTATCCACCTCCTTCTCCTCCTCCTTCTCCTCCTCCTTCTCCCCCTCCTCAACATGTGGACATCTCCATGACGGCTCCTTCCTCTCCTCCACAAGTCTGTTTCTCCACCATGTCTCCTCCTCCTCCTCCTCCTCCGCCTCCTTCTTCACCTGAGTGCATCTCCACTGCTGCAGCTACTCCCCTTCTCACACCTGTTCCTCCACCCTTGTCTGTCACAGAGACAGGGGTGAGGCTGGAACTTGGGAGACTTTGCTCTGGAAGGCAGCTGGCCCAGATGGTGTGTGTCCAAGGCTGCTTAAAGACTGCGCTGCCCAACTGTGTCAACCTCTCCACAAGATCTTCAACCTGAGTCTTCAGTTGGGGCGGGTGCTGGCTCTGTGGAAAACATCCTGTGTAGTGCCGGTACCAAAAAGAAAATGTCCGGCTGAACTAAATGACTACAGACCGGTGGCCCTGACTTCACACATCATGAAGACCTTGGAGCGGCTGATTCTACGTCCTGCCACATCCAGAAATACTCAGATGACACTGCTACTGTGGCATGTGTTAGAAATGGACAGGAATCTGAATATAGGGATTTGATAAAAGCCTTCAGTGACTGGAGTCACAAAAACTGCCTCATACTGAACACCTCAGAGACAAAGGAAATAATCATGGATTTCCATAGGTCCAAGCTCCTTCTTCAGCCAGTGAACACTTGTGGAGTGGACATCGAGGTGGTGACAACCTATAAATATCTAGGTGTTCACCTTGATAACAAGTTGGACTGGTCTGTTAACACAGATGCTCTACAAAAAGGGCGGAGCCGCCTCTTTTTCCTAAGAAAGCTCAGATCTCTAAACATCTGTAGTAAGATGCTGCAGATGTTTGATCAGTCTGTGGTGGCAAGTGCTTTATTTTATGCTGCAGTCTGCTGGGGAGGAAGTTTAAGAAAAAGGAAGGAAAAGAGGCTGGATAAGCTTGTCAAGAAGGCTGGCTCTGTCATCGGAGTAAAGATGGACTCTCTGGAGGAGGTGGTGGACAGATACACAGTGAGGATGATGGAGGCCATACTGAACAACATGGATCATCCACTTCATAACACCTTGATGGATCAAAGAAGCAGCAGTGGTGGACGGCTCCTCTCTCTTCGGTGCAGGACAGAAAGATACCGAAGATCTTTCATACCAACAGCCATCAGACTCTTTAATCATGATGCAAATTTACGATGAGTTATCAGACAAATGAATTTCCCTTTGGGATTAATAAAGTATTTTCTATTCTATTTCTATTCTATTCTATTCTATTCTATTCTACAGAGTGGTACAGTCCATTGGTCCATAGTGTTTAAAGACATTATCGCACAATAAAAACATTATCCCTAAAAACAGAAACAACACAGATCAACAACATCAGATGAAAATGATCCACACTGAGCACAAGACAGACAAGCAGCTGCTTTAATAAGATCAGATCTGATGATAGAAAAACAAGCTCAATGTGAGAAAAGTGAGCTCAACACTCACCATATATCAGCCAGAAAACTGTCACCAACATTTGACATGGGCCACAGTCGTCCATGGATCATGTTGCTGGGCTGCTCTTCACTTCACTGCAGCTTCATGACGTCATCTAGTGGACTGATAGTAGAAGTACAGCAGCTGATGGCAGCTTCCTCTTCCTCACTGCTGTGTGACTGCATTCAGCTGACACTGATATGAAGCAGAGAAGAAGAGCCAATGAGTGGAGGAGCAGCTGGAGACATGATGGACATGTGAGCTGGTGTGCACATGAATGATGTGTGTTTCCTCTGCAGGTGAAGCTACAAAGTGTGTGTGAGCTGATGTGGACGTGAGCTCAGCAGCATGGATCAGTCTGCTGGACCTGGACCTGGACCTGGACCTGACCTGGATCCAGCTGTGTGTCCATGCAGAGCGACAAGTCCATTGGTTGTCATCAACTCAACTTGAAGCGATCTGTTTTTGAAAGGTCAGAATTTAAAACAGACAGAAAGACTTTTCTCTCTAAAAGTCAGTTGTGTTTATTAAAAGATTGAAGATGTTTTTCATCAGTTTTTCTCCAACATGCACATTTATCAGTTGTGTTGTTGTTTCAGGATCCAGCAGCAGAGACCAGACTCTCCTGAACCCAGCTGTCTGTCTTTAAAGAGCGAACGGTCATTTGGCAGGGTCATTTACTTTAAAGCAGGACATGGATCAGCTGATCAGATGTAAGACTGAAGTAAATTTCAAATCTTTTGAGTTTGTGTTGAATGTTCTTCAACAGGAAACATGTCAGCAGCATCTAGTTAAAACAGGAAGTAACCACTGGGTTAAAGTCCTCATTTCATTTGCACTAAATGTTCATGGTCTTATTTCCACCTGATAGAAGGAACATGGTGATGTTGGCTGCATCAAGTAGCTCCTCCTGGTGGCAGCTTTGAGCTGTGCAACAGGCCGATGAGTGATTTCTAGTGAATTCAGAGCCATGTCAGACACAGAGAGCAGAGACAGAGGATCAAATCAGTTCCAGCAGCTGAAGCAGAATCTCAGCAGCTGCTTTTTACAGGAGCAGAACAACAAAGGTCCAGAACATAACCTTAAACCAAGGAGACTGTGATGGAGGGCTAATAAGGTAACAACAAAGTCACACTGTTATAAATGACAGTGCTGCTCATTAAGATTCATCAGTGTGTTGTGAAGCTTGATGAGCTGGGATCTAACAGAGTTCAGACTCTTTACAGGATCATTTTACAGCCTGAACCATGAGCTTCAATGAGCACAGTCAGTGTGTTTGGTAGAAACTACAGTGAGCAGCTGTTTCACTAAGTGACTGAGCTTCACAAACATGAAACTATATATGTGAGAGACTCAGTCTTCAGTAGGAACCAATGAACTGAGAGCCACAGACAGAGGGGGAGGAGCTGAGGGACGGACTAACACACTGTTGGTTTGGTTGAAGATGGAGAAGAAGAGCAGACACATCAGCAGCTGTTTGTTTCGTCCTCATGTTGTTTTGTCTTCATGTCTCTTTTCCCTGGGCTGTAGGGGGACGACTGGTGAGCAGGTAGATCCAGATGTTGAGCCAGTGGATCCAGATGCTGAGCAGTGTCAGTGTGTGATCCTCTCATCTCACCTTTGTATCACTCTGCTTCTTTAGATCTGATGTGAGACAGGTGGTCAGCAGCTGGAGACTGGACACAGTTAATGACTGACTGACTCTACACTGTTGTCTATGGATGCTGCTGTGTTGCTTCCATCCTTCACTACAGTGTGTGGTGCTGGATGCTGATGTCACTGTAGACTTCCCACAATGCCTCTGTCATCAGAGAACTGATCAGTGATTGATGTGATATGAATAAGAACATGTTTGTGTTTGCAGAGGTCAGAACCACAGACTGAGAGCAGAGTCTCCAGGATCCATCTGTCTGTCTATGAAGAGTGACCGGTCCAAAGAATGGAATCCTCCAGTCTTCAGTCGTGAACCTGGACCCTCGGAGTCACAGTAAGAGACGTTTTCTACTGTAAACTGAGCTGAAGATGATTCAGTCATTAGACTCGTGTGAAGGAAACAGAGAGAAAGCAGGAAGCAGATCCATCAAACTCTGTGTAGGTTCACAACAAAACTCAGAGACAGAAACATGCACACACACTCTGTCCACCACAGTTTCCATAGATGGATTCAGACATGCCCACAATCAGCTGATCTCATGTCAACACCTGTGTGAGCTCCATCTGTGTGTAGAGCTGTCAGTGGACAGAAGGGCAGAGAAGAGACACAGTGTCTCCATGTTGGAGGAGACACTTTAATGATCCACATGTCTGAGCCTTTAAACTGAAGTCACAGTAGACAAATGTTGATGAGAAGCAGACACGTTTCCTGTTGTCTCTGACTGTCTGAGCTTTGACAGCAACATGACAGTGATCTGGGTCCTGCACCATAGCAGCATATTTCATAAATGAGGAGCAGACAATAAATTTCCAGCAACATGAAGAGGTCAAACAGAATCCAGACAAAAAGCAACACAGTCTCTGCAGCAGGTGCAGAAAGGAGAGCTGGCAGAGAACTGCTGTGTAAATGTCTAAGTTCATAGGCTTAGAAAATCACTGCTCCATCATTATGGCCCAGCTGTGACAGTCATCACATGTGTGTATTCCTCTACATTGGCATGTTGCCCAGATGTAATTCTGTGGTGTGTGTTACTTCTTTCCTCCTCCTTTCCAGCTCTGTTTTGTCATTTCTTGTTCCTGCTACAACCTCTATTAAACACTTTGCTCAGACTGAAGATGTGCAGCACTTGATGAAAATCTTCAAATGATCAGTTGATTTGGAAAAACACAAAGTTTAAAAGACATCAGATGTGAATGTGTCCTGAAAGGGCTTTGATGTACACATGTTAACATTGTTCCATAACTGAAGAAAAGCAAGTCATTCACATCTGTAACTCAAAAATAACTTTGCAGAGAATTCTTTTGAAAACCTAAAACTATTGACACATCAGTTGTGTTGTTGTTTCAGGATCCAGCAGCAGAGACCAGACTCTCCTGAACCCAGCTTACTGTCTTTAAAGAGTGACGGGTCAAAGGACTGGGACATCATCTTTAAAGGAGGAGGTGGATCAGTTGATCAGATGTAAGCTGTAACTGACACTCAGACTTATTATTATTATTATTATTGTATTGTTATTGTAGAAAAGAACCAGTTTGTACGACGTGTTGTTGGACCAGGTCTGAAGTCAATGTCTCTGTCAAAGTGTCAAAGTGTCTCTGTTGTGAACGTCCTCAGGGGACATATAAAGTCCATCTTGTATTATCTCCCTGTACTTATTTTCACTTGACACTGATTCCTCCACAGAGTGGACCAGGAGAGCTCAGAGGTTCCCAGTGCTCAGTCTGCCCGGCAGCATCAACACACCTGGACTCCATATTGAAGGTGTGAACATGTCCAACAGCTGCTGTTCCATCTGTTGTGTTCACAGTCATCTCCATGCTGCACTTTGACACCAGTGGATTGTCAGTGTGTCCAACATGGATCTGATGTTTGGCCCCATGGTTTTAGTTTGATGCTGTCACTCATAGAGTTTCTGTTCTAGCTGCTGGAGGAGAACATGTCTCTTTTGTGAAGAACGAGCTGAAGAAGATCCTCAAGCTTCTGAGTCCAGATTACCCACAATGCTTGGGGAATCAGAGAGAGGATGAGGAGGTGTTGGATGGTGAGGATGTTGAGCAGAGGAGCAGCAGCAGAGAGGCATTAGTGAAGATCACAGTGAACCTCCTGAGGAGGATGAAGCAGGAGGAGCTGGCTGAGTGTCTGCAGAGCAGTAAGAGGATTTCTCTAAAGACTCAACATGATGGACAAATGAGACGTTCACTGACATCAAGAGATGGAGGGAAACATGTTCATATAGTGGTTATTTAGAGGAATGAAAATGTTACATTTTCTTACTGATCTTATTTCTTGTGTTTTCATTCAGAATATTTAGCTGCAGTTTGTGGACGTAAATTCAAATCTGAGCTGAAGAAGAAGTTCCAGTGTGTGTTTGAGGGCATCTCTAAAGCAGGAAACCCAACTCTTCTGAAGCAGATCTACACAGAGCTCTACATCACAGAGGGAGGGGCTGGAGGGGTCAATGATGAACATGAGGTCAGACAGATTGAAACAGCTTCAAGGAAACCAGACAGAGCAGAAACAACCATCAGACAACAAGACATCTTTAAAGCCTCGCCTGGAAGAGACGGACCAATCAGAACAGTGATGACAAAGGGAGTGGCTGGCATTGGGAAAACAGTCTTAACACAGAAGTTCACTCTGGACTGGGCTGAAGACAAAGACAACCAGGACATACACTTCATATTTCCCTTCACCTTCAGAGAGCTGAATGTGCTGAAAGAGAGAAAGTTCAGCTTGGTGGAACTTGTTCATCACTTCTTCACTGAAACCAAAGAAGCAGGAATCTGCAGGTTTGATCAGTTCCAGGTCATCTTCATCTTTGACGGTCTGGACGAGTGTCGACTTCCTCTGGACTTCCACAACACTGAGATCCTGACTGATGTGACAGAGTCCACCTCAGTCAACGTGCTGCTGACCAACCTCATCAGGGGGAAACTGCTTCCCTCTGCTCACCTCTGGTTAACCACACGACCCGCAGCAGAACAGATCCCTCCTCAGTGTGTTGACATGGTGACAGAGGTCAGAGGGTTCACTGACCCACAGAAGGAGGAGTACTTCAGGAAGAGGTTCAGAGATGAGAAGCAGGGCAGAAAGATCATCTCCCACATCAAGACATCACGAAGCCTCCACATCATGTGCCACATCCCAGTCTTCTGCTGGATCACTGCTACAGTTCTGGAGGAGCTGTTGAAGAGCAGAGAGGGAGGAGAGCTGCCCAAGACCCTGACTGAGATGTACATCCACTTCCTGGTGGTTCAGTCCAAAGTCAAGAAGGTCAAGTATGATGGAGGAGCTGAGACAGATCCACACAGGAGTCCCGAGAGCAGGGAGATGATTGAGTCTCTGGGAAAAGTGGCTTTTGAGCAGCTGCAGAAAGGAAACCTGATCTTCTATGAATCAGACCTGACAGAGTGTGGCATCGATATCAGAGCAGCCTCAGTGTACTCAGGAGTGTTCACACAGATCTTTAAAGAGGAGAGAGGCCTGTACCAGGACAAGGTGTTCTGCTTTGTCCATCTGAGTGTTCAGGAGTTTCTGGCTGCTCTTCATGTTCATCTGACCTTCATCAAATATGGAGTCAATCTGATGTCAGGAGAAAAAATGAGCTCCCAGTGGTCAAGACTATTTAGAAACAAATCTGAGCCAACACTATTCTACCAGAGCGCTGTGGACAAAGCCTTACAGAGTCCAAATGGACACCTGGACTTGTTCCTCCGCTTCCTCCTGGGTCTTTCACTGGAGACCAATCAGACTCTCCTGCGAGGCCTGATGACACAGACAGAAGTGGCTCAAGGTCCAATCAGAAAACAGTCCAGTACATCAAGAAGAAGATTGAAGAGAGTCCCTCTGAAGAGAAAAGCATCAACTTGTTCCACTGTCTGAATGAACTGAATGATCGTTCTCTAGTGGAGGAGATCCAACAGTCCCTGAGATCAGGACGTCTCTCCACAGACAAACTGTCTCCTGCTCAATGGTCAGCTCTGGTCTTCATCTTACTGTCATCAGAAGAACATCTGGACGAGTTTGACCTGAAGAAATACTCTGGTTCAGAGGAGGCTCTTCTGAGGCTGCTGCCAGTGGTCAAAGCCTCCAACAAAGCTCTGTAAGTGTAGAGACAGATGGATTTATTCATCATTATATAAAAACACTTGTGTGTTTTCTATAGGACAGAAAATTAACTCCTTTCTTCTTTAATTCCGCATGATCATCTCTTCAGCCTGAACATCTGTACCCTCTCAAAGAGAAGCTGTGGAGCTCTGTCCTCAGTCCTCAGCTCCCAGTCCTCTAGTCTGAGACACCTGGACCTGAGCTACAACAAGAACCTGCAGGACTCAGGAGTGAAGCTGCTGTGTAGTGGACTGGAGAGTCCACACTGTAGACTGGAGACTCTCAGGTGAGGATCCATCAAGCTGTTTATCTGATGACACTTGAACACAGCAGCAGGTGTTGACAGAGGGTTCCTGTGTGTTGTTGTGTGTGTTCAGTCTGTCTGTCTGAATGAATCATTTTATAAATGATGAACCAGGTTTTATTGACGTTTTGTGTTACGTCACATGACGTGTCCATGGATACGGCCCAGCATCAATAGTATGTTGTTGTGGTACAGACACTACAGACACATCTACTACTGGAGGACAGTTTGATGAACAAACAAGTGACAACACATCTTTATGTAAATTGATCCCCTGGATATTTCCACAAACAGGCACATCTCAACAAATGAGAATATCATGGAATAGTCTGTTTCAGTAGCTCAATTCAAAAAGTGAAACTCATACAAAAGGAACCTAAACCAAGTATTGAGTGCATATAAATGGACAGACTTTTCAAACATTCAACATTTCTGGAAAATAATTGGTCTTATGTGATATTCAAAGGGCCCAATCTAAACTTTACACAGATTTAGTTCAGTAGTTGTGTTCTGTGTTGTGATACTATACAGTCTGTTCAATGACCAGGAGACAGAGAAATGTGGAAAATCACATTTTATAACTCAACATGAAAAACAAATCAACAATTTCATTGAATCCAAGTTTCATAATTATTATGGTATTCTGTCATCAGGACTTATCCCCAGTGATGAGCTGGATAATACACATGAAAACTGAGCTGAGAAAAATATACTTTATGTTCATTAAAAATGGCGTCTCTACTCTGAGATGATCACCAGCACAAGAGTGAGGGTGTCAGGAAGCCTACAGTGAGTGAGGGGAAGAGGGGCCACACCAGCAGGTACTGGAGGGAGAGCTCACACACACTGCAAAGCAAAAGACACACAGCTTAGAATATACAGCACATTTTGGGCGTGAAAGTAAGACCCAGAGAGGAGGAACCCTCCACCCAGTGAGCCCCCACCTGTAAGAGTATGACAGCCCACCTGTACTGGCACTAAGAGAAGCCCAAAATATGACGAACTCACAAAAGACAGAGAAAACAGAAGAAGCAGAATTTCCTCAGAAGGTAGAAGAGTGGACTTTTAATGATAATAAACTCCAGCAGAGAAGAGCAGTGTTTGTTCACAACAGCAGCATCTGGCACCAAGCCTCACTGATGGAAACACAAACTCACAAACACACTTTTGATCTTCAAATCAGAAACTTGATGAGGATCAAACTCACAGATGTTCTGCTGCTGATCTGAACATGACAGAAGCTGCATCTGTCTTCAACAAATATTTCACCAAGCTGAAGTCACATCAGTGATGATGATGAACGGCAGCAGATGGTAGATTTCTGGAAACATCAAAGGTTTCTAAGGTTCCAGTTGATTTCCAGCTGCTTCTTGAAAACACAACCTATTGTGTCCATTTTCACTGTGGATCATTTTATTCTTGGTGTCTGTTCAAACACATTTACAGGCTTCAATGTTCCAGAAAGAGCTGATTTTCCTTCCACTGTAGATCTGACATGTGTCTGAAACACTCTGATAGAGCTCAGGGCTCTTTGAGGCCCAATAAGAGAAGAGAGACAAGACAGAAGGACAAAGTCCCTCTACTCATTTAGACACTGATCATTGATCAGGACACATCTGATCCATCATCGCTGATTTGATCTACATCTGTTATTCTTTATTCAGATTGGAGAACTGCAGTTTGTCAGAGATCAGCTGTTCTTCTCTGGGCTCAGCTCTGAAGTCCAACCCATCACACCTGAGAGAACTGGACCTGAGCTCCAACAAGCTGCAGGATTCAGCAGTGAAGGATCTGAGTGGTTTTCTGGAGAGTCCAGACTGTAGACTGGAGACTCTGAGGTCAGTTCACTGACTGTTACTGTTGTAGATCTTAGATCTTTATCCCACAACTGAACCTGATTGATCTTCACACACAACTTGAATCACTGACTTTGATGTGATGAATGAAGGACATTTGAAATAGTTGTTGTCTCATGTTTCCAGTTGTTCTTCTCTCCCACTGAGAATGATTCTTCACTGTTTTAATTCAATATTAGTTTTTTGTTTTTCACAGTCAGGAAGTGACTGTAATCAGTGACTGACTAACAAAGAAAAAGAAAATCTTAATCATAGCTGCTGTCCACTTCTGTGTGAAAATACAATTTCCAAACAGAAAAGGCAGAAAAAAAGAAAGAAAAATACAAAGTCACTGTTAATCTGCAGCTCTTCTGCACTGGACACATGTTCTGATCCACATCACACCTGACAAGAAAAATGTTGATTGTACAGTGCACACAGACTGATGTGATGTTGTGTTCACTGACTTCGAGGACAGTTCCAGGCAAATTCAACCTGGGGCTGTTGTTTCCCGATATTTATGTCTAAAAGAATGAATGAGAGGATTTTCTTTTGAATTGCTCCTGTTATGCAGTAGTTGTGTCTGTCCCCACATGGCCATAGCAGCGTGTAATGGGAGCAGACAGATCTTAGGCTGTTGAGGCTGTTTACATCCCACAAACCACAATTTGTTTTCACAGATAACATCAGATGTCTGTTCAAACATACACCGAGGGGTTTGTTTACTTCAAGAAAGGAGACATGTTTGTAAATGTTGCTGTGAAACAAAGTCTTGCGTCAGTATGTTCACAGGTGGTCTGAAGCCCTCCTGTTGATTTTATCAACAAAGGAATATCAGTTCAGAGGCATGATGTTTTCATGGCATAGGTTTTTTCTCAATAATGACTGAAATGGTTTTAGTTTCCTGAGACCAGGACCAAGAAAGACCTTAGTCCTGGATCAGGACTGGACCTTTAAACTTTGATCCAGTTCAGTCCTGAATCAAAGTGTTGGAGTCAGTGTTTAGTCCAACATGTCTGATCAGATATTGATTCTATATTGACAGACTGTCCTGAGGTCAGCAGCAATGATCAATCAGTTTTGACATGAAGAGGTGTATGAATGTTGTTCTTCTTTTATTCTTTATTCAGATTGAAGGGCTGCAGTTTGTCAGAGATCAGCTGTTCTTCTCTGGGCTCAGCTCTGAAGTCCAACCCCTCCCACCTGAGAGAACTGGACCTGAGCGGAAACAAGCTGCAGGATTCAGGAGTGAAGGATCTGAGTGGTTTTCTGGAGAGTCTAGACTGTAGACTGGAGACTCTGAGGTCAGTTCACCGACTGTCACTGTTGTAGACACAGTAACAGTCACACGCAACTTGAATCACTGACTTTGATGTGATGAATGAAGGGCATTTGAAATAGTGTTGTCTCATGTTTCCAGTTGTTCTTCTCTCCCACTGAGAATGATTCTTCACTTTCAGCTCATTTCACTCAGTCCTCATTAGAGATGCGAAGAAAATTTTCGGCCGAAAATGGCGAAAAATGCATTTTCGGGTTCGGCCGAAAGACTTTTAACACCGAAACACTACGGCCGGAACAGGATGTTGTGATGTGACGCAAGCAAAACCTGCCAAACATGCCGATCGGTGTCGGCGAATGCTGGAGTCCAGGCACCGATCCAATACCATGTGTATCTGTTTAGCAGTTAGCTCCGTTAGCGGCTTCAGTCCAACTCTGGAGGGTCTGTTTATAAAATGAAATGAGCAGCGCTGCAAATAACCCGCGTGCTTGTGTACAGGGTACATGTGCCTCTGTTGTTAAAGTTTAGCGTTACTTCTCAGAGTTTTCTTTTTACAATCGGGAGTCATGTAAACATGACGTAGTGCTCGCATTTTCCGGTCAGTCGTCATTGAAACATTACGCTGTGTCAGTGGTGTCAGTTACAGGCCTGTATGGGAAGTAAAATTTTATTTTATTTTATATTGTTGGAATGTCAGAGCTAAATAAATATTTTCATAGTTTTGTAATTGATTTCATTGAAACATGAATATTAATTTATGCAGCTGCAATGCCTTGATTTAGTGAGGTCAGTACACAGTCATTGCCATAATAGCAATGGTAGGCTACAAAAAATTGGCATAATGATTAATTTCGATTTTTCATTTTTAATTTCGGTGCATCCCTAGTCCTCATCAATAATGTCTGTTGACTTGACTTCAACCTTCTGTTAGGGAAGAATTTCACTTCTCCGTATAGTTTGTGTAGTTAAAGGTCAATCCCTCTTCAATTATAGGTGAAAGTTGAGAATTAGATGTTTTCTTTTAGAGATATTGCTAGAGACAGTTTATCTGACCTGTACTCTCTCCTAGGGACATGCCAAGGCCATGTTCATTCCTCTGGCGCCTTCACCAGATAACACTCTGAGTGAGAGAGAGACCGTTGTTGTTCTCGCGTCACCTAGATGGTGTGAGTCTTTATCTTAATGTTTATGCCCAATAGCCAATGGAATGTTAGCACATCTCCCTTTGTGGGCTCGGTTCACCTTCCTAGTATATGAATCTGAACTTTGCAGCTTGGCCCTCAGAATTGAGGTGGCATCACGCACTAATGTTGTGTCGGTGACTCTTCTGTTCTCCTTGATCAAGTAAATTAAACTTCTTCAGTATAAGACATCCAAGACTCCGGTGCTTCTTCTTCTTCCTGCAACATCACAGAATTTCTCCCTAACACCTTCAGGGCCGCTGTCACAAACACATGTTAGACTGCTCTGTAGTGTTAGGCCAGTCTTCATTTTGTTCACAGAGATGATTTGAATCTGATCTTAAAGTCAGAGCGTTTGACTCAAATAAAGACTGACTGCTTTGAAGCCATCAAATAAGATGTGGGTGGGTGGGTTTGTCAACAGTGTGTGTTCAGTTGAATGTGTGTAGTTTTAATTTCCTGAGACCAGGACCAACAAAGACCTTAGTCCTGGATCAGGCTCAAGATACAGGCCAGTTGTTGACAGCTGCAAAACTTCATTTACTTGAGACTAAAATTCCTCTTTTGAAAAACAGCAACAAAAGCTGTTTTAACAACATCAATCAAACAGTCCAGTCTTTTAGCATAAAGGGACAGAGGGGCCACCTAAGTCCATGGTCTATGAGGTAGGAAGGGGGAGTGGGTCCTGCGGCCGTCGACCCCTCTGTTCCGACCCTGCTGTGGCGTACTGGATCCTCCCTCTGAGGATTCTGGGGCACAAAACATCCAGTGCTCTCAGGCTCGGGGTGTTCAACACAGGACAGCTCACACACACTCGACAAAGTGGACTTGGCTCAGTTTCTTTTACTTATCACTTTGTTTGTGTTGAACCATGTCTACTGCCGTCTGTCCATTCACGCTGTTCCTCTGTAGACTAGCTTTTCAGTCCAACACGCTCTTTCACGACCGTCCTCTCTCACCCTACTTCGTCCTTGGTGTGACGTGTCTCTCTCTCTGATGCAATCAGTCGAGAAAGACGGCAGCATGCAGTTTTGCCCACCAATCCCAAGCCACAGCAGTTTGTCACAGTTGTCTCTAATAAGTCCCACTTGATCCAGAGTATGACAGAACACACACAAAACACAAGCGCAGCAACAAAACATCACAGGCAACACAAACAGGTAGAAACATAAATAATAAAACAAACACCATGAAATCATCAAATCAGAATCATCAGAAATCAAACCATGCAATTTTGGATCAAGTGATCAAAACTTATTCCAGCTGTGACATATGAATGTTGTTCTTCTTTTATTCTTTATTCAGATTGAAGAGCTGCAGTTTGTCAGAGATCAGCTGTTCTTCTCTGAGCTCAGCTCTGAAGTCCAACCCCTCCCACCTGAGACACCTGGACCTGAGCGGAAACAAGCTGCAGGATTCAGGAGTGAAGGTCTGAGTAGTTTTCTGGAGAGTCCAGACTGTAGACTGGAGACTCTGAGGTCAGACTCCATGTTTTATTTCGTGCTCAGATGAATGTGATGTGAAAGTTGTGTTGACACTGAGCTGCAGACATGAGGCTGATATTCTACTGATCCACACTGAGGATCTCCATGGTGACGTGTGTTTTCTTCTTCTCTGCTTTTAGTCCACTCACTGTTTCTCTTCACATTTCACCTCAACTACACAAACACATTGAATGTGTCAGACAATAAGTGATCTATAATCAATAGCTGCTGGCTCCACCTCTTTCCTCAGGCTCTGTGCATTATCATCAACATGAATGTTGACATTATGAATGGAGCCAAAGCAGTTCCATTAATACACTTTGTGTTGAACATGAGCAACAGTTGAGACGTTGATGTGAAACAGCAGCAGATGGAACAGTAGCAGCAGCTTCACTGTGTGTCAACAGTCACAGCTTCTTCTTCACATCTTGCACAGAGATTTGCAGCGAGACAGTGGACGAAGTGTGTGCGGTTTGTGAGGAGCGGATTTCATTCATTTGTTCTGATGCAAAGAAACGAGCCGCCGCCTCCCATTCAAACAAAGAAGCAGCGCAGCGACATGTGCTCAATAACAGTGGATATTGTTGCTGCTGTGGCTCAAATATATTGATGCAGAGCTGGAATTCAGTGGGAATCAAATCTATCCACCTGCGTGTTACGATGTGTGTCAGTGGAAAGGCTGATGACACGCTGCTGATAAAAACAATGACGTCACGACGGGCTCAGATTTATCATCAACATTTACTGTGGAAACTCGGCTCAAAAAAGGGCCCAGGTCCATTTCGGTGCATCCCTAGTCCTCATCAATAATGTGTTGACTTGACTTCAACCTTCAGGGGCCGCTGTCACAAACACATGTTAGACTGCTCTGTAGTGTTAGGCCATCTTCATTTTGTTCACATAGATGATTTGAATCTGATCTTAAAGTCAGAGCGTTTGACTCAAATAAAGACTGACTGCTTTGAAGCCATCAAATAAGATGTGGGTGGGTGGGGTTTGTCAACAGGTATGTGTTCAGTTGAATGTGTGTAGTTTTAATTTCCTGAGACCAGGACCAACAAAGACCTTAGTCCTGGATCAGGCTCAAGATACAGGCCAGATGTTGACAGCTGCAAAACTTCATTTACTTGAGACTAAATTCCTCTTTTGAAAAACAGCAACAACAGCTGTTTTAACAATATCAATCAAACAGTCCAGTCTTTTAGCATAAAGGACAGAGGGGCCACCTAAGTCCATGGTCTATGAGGTAGGAAGGGGGAGCGGTCCTGCGGCCGTCGACCCCTCTGTTCCGACCCTGCTGTGGCGTACTGGATCCTCCCTCTGTGGATTCTGGGGCACAAAACATCCAGTGCTCTCAGGCTCGGGTGTTCAACACAGGACAGCTCACACACACTGGACAAAGTGGACTTGGCTCAGTTTCTTTTACTTATCACTTTGTTTGTGTTGAACCATGTCTACTGCCGTCCGTCCATTCACGCTGTTCCTCTGTAGATAGCTTTTCAGTCCAACACGCTCTTTCACGACCGTCCTCTCTCACCCTACTTCGTCCTTGGTGCGGTGTGTCTCTCTCTCTGATGCAATCAGTCGAGAAAGACGGCAGCATGCAGTTTTGCCCGCCAATCCCAAGCCACAGCAGTTTGTCACAGTTGTCTCTAATAAGTCCCACTTGATCCAGAGTATGACAGAACACACACAAAAACACAAGCGAAGCAACAAAACATCACAGGCAACACAAACAGGTAGAAACATGAATAATAAAACAAACCCATGAATCATCAAATCAGAATCATCAGAAATCAAACCATGCAATTTTGGATCAAGTGATCAAAACTTATTCCCAGCTGTGACATATGAATGTTGTTCTTCTTTTATTCTTTATTCAGATTGGAGGGCTGCAGTTTGTCAGAGATCAGCTGTTCTTCTCTGAGCTCAGCTCTGAAGTCCAACCCCTCCCCACCTGAGACACCTGGACCTGAGCTCCAACGACCTGCAGGATTCAGGAGTGAAGGATCTGAGAGGTTTTCTGGAGAGTCCAGACTGTAGACTGGAGACTCTGAGGTCAGACTCCATGTTTTATTCTGTGCTCAGATGAATGTGATGTGAAAGTTGTGTTGACACTGAGCTGCAGACATGAGGCTGATATTCTACTGATCCACACTGAGCATCTCCATGGTGACGTGTGTTTTCTTCTTCTCTGCTTTTAGTCCACTCACTGTTTCTCTTCACATTTCACCTCAACTACACAAACACATTGAATGTGTCAGACAATAAGATGCAAACAAAGAAGCAGCGCAGCGACATGTGCTCAATAACAGTGAATATTGTTGCTGCTGTGGCTCAAATATATTGATGCAGAGTTGGAATTCAGTGGGAATCAAATCTATCCACCTGCGTGTTACGATGTGTGTCAGTGGAAAGGCTGATGACACGCTGCTGATAAAAACAATGACGTCACCACGGGGAAAGCTTGTGGTTGTGACACGCCAAAAGAATGAAATGAATCATGTGTTGGAAGCTGGGGAAAGTAAAGAGACAGTCAACAAACATGTTGAAGCTTTCAATAAGTACTTGAAGAGTTTGTGGAGCTGCAAGTGTCTGTACAAAAGCTCCTTTCAAGTGAAGAAGAACAGGAAGCGGATCATATGGACTGGTATGAGCCCAAACTGATCCATTTTGGAGATGTCTTCTTTGACATTAAAGCATGGTTGGTGCTGACGTGGAGGAAGAAAAGGACAAGAATGAGGTTGGAGAGGAGCAAGAAGAAGCGAGTGCATTATTGCTGGGACCGGAGGATAGTGCGTCCCAGAGCAAAAAGCCCGCAAGCAAGGCTGCAAGCAGAGCCGCCAGCCCCCCCTCCTCATCCTCCCGTGCCTCTACTGCAGCTTAAAGCAACTTGGGGCGGGATCAAGAAATAAGACTCAATACTGACACGACGGCCGTTGCGCGTACCTGCAGCCATCAGCTAAGCCGGCGCGGGAGCGCGCATGAACTCTTCACCGCAGTGCAGCTGATGCTGTGACACGTTACTTACGTTACCTAGGTGATGCGTTACTTTACTGGCTGTTGACGTGACGGGGACGGGAACGAGACGAGAGCCGGTGCTGTGTATATTTCTAACGATTCGGTTTCAGACTAAAGGACGTGGAAAATGCGCAGTCTGTAACGTTGTCATGTTCCACAGTGGTGGACTAAGTTGTGCACGTTAGGTCACCCCGAGTCCTCGGCCATCTCATCTGATTTGAAGATCAAGCTCTAAACATGAGCTGTAGTGTTTTCTTACCTGGTTACTAGGAAATGAGCCATGTCCGCATCTGTCTGCAGTCCCAGTTCAAGCTGAAGCTGCCTCCATGACTCCAATGCATATCCAGTATTTATTCGGTGCCAGACCAGCTTTTGTCCTAATTGCGTTTTGATTGACGAGATGCCGCTGATAAAACGGCGAAGGTCATGGAGCGTTTGCTGTAAAAAGCCTCCTGGGGGGTAATTAATGGCCCACTTGGGCACAGGGAGGACAGTGACCTGAGCAACTGTCATCCAGCACGGGTTAACAGGATAGCCATTGTCAACTTGGAAGAGCTCCTAACCCAGCAGTACAACCAAGACTTTGCTGAACAGCATTACCAACAAAAAGAAATGTGAGTGGAGGACAAGAAGTTCATGAACATCTGGGACTCAGCAGAGCTTAAAGATGGACACTACTAGCTCAAGTTGCCTTTTGGTGAGCCAGATGTGACCATGGCCAACAACAGGCATATGGCACTGCAAAGAGCACAACAGCTGCTGAAAAGCTTCAAACCAGACCAAACATTCCTGGAGGAACACCAAGCATTTCTGCAGGATGTTCTGGCAAAAGGATCTGCTGAGGTTGTACCACAAGAGCAGTTGGTAAGTGAAAGTGGCAAAGTGTGGTATATACCACATCATGGGGTCTATACCACCCACACAAAAAGAACCTGCGCGTGGTGTTGGACTGTGGAGCCACGTTTCATGGAACTTCTCTGAATGGAGAATTGCTGCAGGGTCCAGATTTGACCAACAAGCTTATTGGTGAATCACCAAATGGAGACCTCACTAAAGAATGTGTGGAGCATAGGATGATAGTTGACATTTTTGGAGCTGTATCCTCAGCCAGCGGGTGGGGTGGGATGAGAATATCCCGACAGGACATGCTGACAAAAGCCCACACAGTTTTCATTCACTTGATGCTTTTTAATGTCAGCTACAACCACACACCTGCTACTGGACACTTTTTAAGTGTGTTTTTATTGGATCTCTTGCAGGACACACACTTTAGTGATCAGATCTTCTAGTGGTAAAACATTTCTACATTTCAACTGGATTTGATTTGATTTGATTTGATTTGATTTGATCGTTTCAAGAAAACAAAGCTGTTGGATCTTTGTTCAGGTGACACCAGCAGCTCTACACCTGCACTCACCTGACCACATCTTGTTGTGTCAGCCACAGGAGTGTGTGTTCAAAATCACTCTCAGCTTTTATGAGTCCATATTGGATTAACAGAGTTCAGCCTCACATGTTTGTTGTCTTTGACAACTTGAGCATGGTCAGTAGAATCTCTGAGAGATGTGGCTGCACAACATGAGTTTGTATAGATGGAGCCACAGGTGGAGCTGGCAGAGTTGAAGAGGTGGAGTCACTACGTCTGTGTTGAAGCAGCAGCAGCTTCTCATGAATATTAATGAGCTGTTTTCTCTCTCTGGATGGGGCTGTTTGAACCTGCTTCCTGTTGCTTCAGCTGTTTGACTTTCATTTTCTAAACTTGTTCTTTCTAACCCTTCTTAGCTCTGAACAGATGATGAAACACTGAACACTGTCAACAAGGAACTTTGTCCTCAACTCACTTCTTTTATTCTTTATTCAGATTGGAGGGCTGCTGGTTGTCAAAGATCAGCTGTTCTTCTCTGGGCTCAGCTCTGAAGTCCAACCCCTCCCACCTGAGACACCTGGACCTGAGCAGGAACAACCTGCAGGATTCAGGAGTGAAGGATCTGAGTGGTTTTCTGGAGAGTCCAGACTGTAGACTGGAGACTCTGGGGTCAGTTCACTGACTGTTACTGTTGTAGATCTTAGATCTTTATCCCACAACTGAACCTGATTGATCTTCACACACAACTTGAATCACTGACTTTGATGTGATGAATGAAGGACATTTGAAATAGTTGTTGTTCTCATTGTATCCAGGGCCAAGGTAGGGCTCAGATTCATCATCAACATTTACTGTGGAAACTCGGCTCAAAAAGGGCCCAGGTCCAGTTTTGATGATCCAGGTGACAGTAAGAAAAGATGGGCAAGAGAGACAGATGATTCCCCCAAGATTACAGTCTTCATGAAATACTATGCAGCAGCTCAGCAACTAGCAAAAGATTCAAACCTACAACTTTAATGTAAATGGTATAAAACAGCTAAACAATATTAAAAAGTTAGAGGAAACTGCTGCAGCTATCTATGTCATTCATTTCTGTTGGAGGGAGAAACAACAAGAAACCAAGGAAACTAACAGAAACCAGAGCCTGTATCACCAAGCAGGATTACCGGCTTAGCCTGGTAACTTCAGGTTAACCCTGGGTTTCCGGTATCACCAAGCTGGATTGATTCTTATCGAGGTTAGTTACCATGGTAACTTATGCCAAACGGCTAACCTGTTCCGGGTCAGGGTAGCTTTCAGGATTGATCTGAGTCTAAGAAAAGGCTCCACCCTGTTTGGGAAAAAATGGCGTGTCCTTTCACCGATAACCCTGATGAGATAGGAGCCCAAATAGTGAGAAGAGCGTTACGGCTGTAATGTTTTATGATGTTCAAAACAACCGTTAAGACGTTCCATGTATGCCCTTATTTTGAAATCCCAGTACCGGAAGTGTAATGTAACAACTATGGTTACTGTTACCAAGGAGACGGAAATAAAAGTAGCGAAGCCCCGGACAGCGGTGATTGTATCCAGTTTATGAGACATGATAGATGATGAAAACATATTGTAAGTAGTCTATCACAACAATGGTGTGGAAGGATTTTCCAGGATCGATCACATCTGTTAGATTTTCACAATGATTATCTATACGAGAGGTACCGGTTCTCACGGCCCGGACTTGAATACCTCTGACACATGGGCGCTCATGACTGTGATTGGTCTGCTGCCTTGGAACCTGCCCTTTATACGTGCACGTTCACCCATTCACAATAAGACAAACCTGGCTTGAGTTACGAGTTGATAACCAGCATGGTGATACCGCTTATCCAGACTGCCATTGTTGTGGATAGGTTCAGCTGGATAGGTTGGAGGAACCCTGGGTAAGTTGAGCTGGCTGGTGATACAGGCCTCAGCTGCAGACAAAATAACATCAAAACAAGACAACAATGAAGCAACTATACTAATAACACAAACAAAACAAGGTCAACAAAACAGAAGTGGCAGTCTGTCTATAATAAAAGACAAACACAGATTCAATAAATCACCATTCTGACAAACACATCCTAAACAAAGAAAACTGACCTTTGACCTCTGTCTCACAATACAACTACCCATGTGGTTCAACACGTGGGAGCAGGGCTTGTAAGGGATCAGGACCGAGGATATAGCAGACCAAAGTAAAACACACGCCACACACACACACACACACACACACACACACACACACACACACACACGCACACACACACACACACACACCACACACACACACACACACCACCACATCAAACAATGAACCATTTCAAACTGGCTCCTACCACAGCATGGTGTGTAACAATCACACCGGGCCAGGAACAGAGAAACAGCAGCAGTGGAGAAGGGACGAGCTGAGCTCACCTGTCGGCCTATATAACAACAAACAGTTCATCAGTGAGGAAGTGGGAGGGGCTGACAGCCCTACGGTGGCCTGAGACGGACATGTTACTACTGATTACATCATGTTTCCAGTTGTTCTTCTCTTCACTTTCAGCTCATTTCACTCAGTCCTCATCAATAATGTGTGTTGACTTGACTTCAACCTTCAGGGGCCGCTGTCACAACACATGTTAGACTGCTCTGTAGTGTTAGGCCAGTCTTCATTTTGTTCACACAGATGATTTGAATCTGATCTTAAAGTCAGAGCGTTTGACTCAAATAAACACTGACTGCTTTGAAGCCATCAAATAAGATGTGGGTGGGTGGGGTTTGTCAACAGGTTGAGTTCAGAGCTTTTATTGTCCCTCCAGGGGAAATTTGATTTGCAGTGACAGTACAATTAACACAACAAAATAAGAAATAAATAAACAGTGTCAAACAACAACATTGCAGTGTACAGCACAACCAACCTGATAAGAACAATCCTAAAGTGAGTAAAAAAGAAGGATCAAAAAGAGTAGAAGAAGAGTATAAAGGACTGAGGTGAAGAAGTGAAACCTGTCATCAATTTAAAAGGCCAACATTTGAATTTGGGGGGGGGGGGGGTTAAGAATTGTGCAAGTTGATTGCATTGATTGCACGTGGAACAAAGGAAAGTTTCTACCTATGTGTTGGTGCCCTAGGTAGCTTCTATCTCTGTCCAGACAGCAGAGACATGAATTCCTCCAACAGTGGGTGATCAGAGCTGGACAGGATGGACCGAGCCTTCTGTAAGACTCGTCTGTCAAAGGTCTCTGAGAGAGAGAGCTGCTGCATGCCAGTTATCTTATTGGCTTCTCACACAATTGTGAACAGATGATTTTTGTTTTGAACTGACAGGTTTCCATCAAATGAAATGAAGCAAAAAGTTCAAACTGACTCAATAAAAGATCTGTAGAATGAAAACATCAAGGTCTTATCAACATTAAAGGATTTTAGTCTGTGCAGAAAGTAGAGTCTTTGCAGGCCCTTTTTGCAGATTGTTGAGGTGTTGAGGTCATGTGTCAAGTTTTTATCAATCACTGTCCCCAAGTATTTGTAGGAATCCACCATCTCCACTGCTGCACCCTTGATAATGGTTGGCTGAGCTGGTTGTGGTGTTTTCAGTTGAATGTGTGTAGTTTTAGTTTCCTGAGACCAGGACCAAGAAAGACCTTAGTCCTGGATCAGGACTGGACCTTTAAACTTTGATCCAGTTCAGTCCTGAATCAAAGTGTTGGAGTCAGTGTTTAGTCCAACATGTCTGATCAGATATTGATTCTATATTGACAGAATGTCCTGAGGTCAGCAGCAATGATCAATCATTTTGACATGAAGAGGTGTATGAATGTTGTTCTTCTTTTATTCTTTATTCAGATTGATGGAGTGCAGTTTGTCAAAGATCAGCTGTTCTTCTCTGGCTCAGCTCTGAAGTCCAACCCCTCCCACCTGAGAGAACTGGATCTGAGATTCAACAACCTGCTGTATTCACACCTGAAGGATCTGCGTGATCTCCAGAAGAGTCCAGACTGTAGACTGGAGACTCTGAGGTCAGTCAAATCTGTAGCTGTTTCCCTCCAGATCAATCAACTCATGACGGAAAAGTGTTGAGTTTTTTTTCATCATGTAACTTAGATCCACAACAAGACATTTAGACATATAGACATAGACTATAGACAGGATGTCATAGCTGAAGTTCAATGAAACAAATGACTGAATGAAGAAACAACAAGACAAGAAGCAAAAGCAACAGAGTGTGGAGGCTGGCCAAACAGAGTCCTAAATGTTCTAGTACCAGGTAAAGGTGTTGTGGTGTTAGGACCAAAGCAGGAAGTAGGAGCCAGACGTCCTGTTGCATCTATCACTCATATCAGATTGACTAAATCCATGTTGTTGATCTTTGCTTTAGAATAATGTTAGTCTGCAATAAATATGGAGAAGAATGTCTTTTTTTTTTCTGGACAACTACGTTCCAGCAGAAGCAGTGGATCAACTTTAGTGGAATGATCAATAGATCAGTTTGTGTGTGAAATGTCAACAGCCAATCAGATGCTGTGGTCCCACAGGCACTTGATAAGTTTGAGCTGTAACATGAGCTGACAGGTAAGAGGAGGAAATCCCTCACTGAAGTGTTGGAGCAGTGATGCTGCAGTAAATGCTGCACATTTCACTTGAGTTCAATGTCATTTCAGTCTTTGTTCATATTTCTACACAGTTGCTGCACATTGAAATCAAACACAGCAATATAGTGTGAAAAGGTGTGAAGGTGTGCAGCTGAAGCTCCAGCTGATTCCACCTCCCCTCTCTACACAATGTTACAGGAAACGGCAGCACTCTCACTACAGGCCAATGTCCAGTCACTCAACTACTGACTAACAACAACTGACACATCTGGTCTGAACAGGACTGAAGTGGCTGCTGCATCACTGACTCAAGAGTCTGTCATTCATCACCTCCTCTGTCTGGTGTGTGTGTAGGCGTGACCAGCCATAGCTTCCTGTTGATCAGTTCCTGCCAGATGAAGCAGAGGAAGTGGAGGTGACTCCCAGCGCTGCAGTCTGAACTGATCTGAGAACAGCTCCACTGTCACACACAGAGTCCAGTCCACCATCATCCCTGTGTGTCCTCTGGACTGACAGAGCATCATCAGTGTCTCTGGACTTAAAGCTCATAAAGCTGCTCTGAGCTTCACCTGTGAATGTTCTATTTGCTGTATCTTCTCCCTCCCTGCCTGAGGGGGGCGCTGTCCTTTGCCCTGTTTCCATTGGGCCTTTTTTCTTGATTGGAGCCCAGTCTGATGTGACCATGTCACCATGGGAGAAGCAGCCTGATTCACCTGCTGCTGGGAACGGACATGGCTTCACCCAGCTCTCGAGCCAAACTTTGATTTGAAGCTTTTACTGACTGTGAAAGTTTAGTTGCTCCAGATTGTTGAAGACTCAAAAAAATGTCCATTCATGCCACCTGAGAAACAAACCAACAGCTGCAGCCACACTGTTGTGAAGGATGGCTGAAGAGGAGCTTGGACCTATGGAAATCCATGGTCATTTCCTTTGTCTCTGAGGTGTTCAGCATGAGGCAGTTTTGTGACTCCAGTCACTGAAGGCTTTATCAAATCCCTATATTCAGATTCCTGTCCATTCCTAACACATGCCACAGTAGCAGTGTCATCTGAGTATTTCTGGATGTGGCAGGACTCAGAGTTGTATTTAAAGTCTGCTGTATACAATGTGAACAGGAATGGAGCCAGGGCAGTGCCCTGTGCAACACAAAACACTCATCCCTTGGAGCTTGACTCATTTTTTAATATTAAGTCAACAATTTTAGATTTTTCAGTTGCTCTTACTTGAATTTATAAAGCTGATAAACCGTAATTAGTTCAAGGCCAATTAGCAACACAAATATTCTGCACTTAGCCAATATTTTAATAGTTGAATGAACTAAACAGTGGTTGTAAAAATATGTTTTTATGTTCATATGACAAAAGTCACTTTCTTGTTCCATTAAATGAAATAACTGTGTTCACTTCACACAACAAAATCATGAACTACAACAAGAACTGCAGAGTTATACTGGACACAAGAATGTCGTGCTGTCTCAACATCAAACTGACTGAATTTACATACACACTGTTCATACTGTAGCGCCCCGTGTGGCTGAGGACACAAGGACTTTTGGTTGTGGGTTAGTGCTGCAGTCATGGATCAATAATGTATCTGTAAACAAAGTGATGTGATAATGTGTTATATATTCATTTGTTCTGTGGTTAAACGGGAGTGATGGTGTGTGTTCTGCTCTGTTAAAGACATGTGACCTGTGACTGTCTGTATTAAGACCAGGTCACAATACAATTCCAAAAGTGTCAGCAGAAGTTCAAAGGTTTCTGTTAATTGTACAAAGTATTGATCATTGGATTAAAAACACTGTGTTCTACTGAGAGAAATCTCTGGTCAGATGAGGCTCATTGGACACATGTATGTGATGTCAGCTGGACTACAACTGTAATGTTACTCTAGTGAAAAGTTTGCTGTGTAAACTGTTTCAATGAATCTTTGAGTAGAGTGAGCAGACTGGGATTTAGCTGAGTCATGATAAATTCTAAGTTCATTTGACTTTAAATGACACATGGTTTGTTTGTGTCTAATAAACATCAAATCAACATTCAGCCACCTGTGATTTGATATCAATATGGTGCATATTGTTGTCTGATCAAAAAGCTTCTGTTGAACTGACACACATTCCAGTCAGATAAGGCTCAGATGGAGGCAAGTGAGAAACTCCTGCTGTTGAGCCCTTTTTCTCCTGCACACATATTCTAAAAAAGATCATTCATAAAGTTAGATACAAGAATTCACAACTAACTGATGCTCCCATGTGTTTTCCTGGTCTACAGAGAGCTGGAGCAGCTCTAGTCAGCATAGTGTGTCACTTAAAAGGAAGGCAAACCCTGATAAGACTGATAGAAAAAGGAGAAGGGTCTCAGAGAGGCTGAACGCTGTGGCAGAATAAAGAATGTATCGTGACAAGAAGGAAAAGGAAAGTGATGGATGTCAGAGAGGGGCCATCGAAACAGAAGAGGAAGATGCCAAAACCTGAGCCTCTCAACCACAAGGATTCAGCCACCTCCTCCGTAGACAATGGTCAAACCTTGGCTCATCATCTGAAGTGACCTCCAATATAGAAACTGAGCTGTTGAACCATTGACACTGTCACTGTCAAACAGCTGATGTTCCTCTGGGTTCTTCTCCTCTGCAGAGACCAGCACCCACCTGTTGCAGGGGTGTCAAACGTACGGCCCGCGGGCCGGATCAGGCCCGCAAAACGCGTTTAATCCGGCCGCGAGATGATTTTGGAAAGTATAAAAACGAGCTGCAAATTTTCAATAAAAGAAAAACTGCTGTTGCAATGCGTCCTCTGGATGGAGCAATAGCAATTGTGTAAGCAAGCAAAGTGTTTATAGGAGGCAGAACAAGTAGGTCAAGCAGGTGCAGCCAGTCGGATGAGCTGCTTTGTTTTGCCCGCGATATTTATTACGGCTTCTACTTTTAACATCATGTGCTTTGGCACCTCATTGTCCCAATATGTCTCTGTCAAAGAAGAGAAAAGTGACGCAGAGTGCAGAGTGTTCCAAGAAAAAATGCTCATCCTCCTATTTATTCCGGAAGTGAAAGGGAAAGCTGTATGTTTGGTGTGTTCACAGCATGTTGCAGTGCTGAAAGAAAAACAGAACTTCGTCGCCACTATGTGAGTCTTCAAATATGACACTTTGAAGGAAGCGGAGAAGAGAGAAGGTGAATGAAAGTGTGTCGGGTCTGAAGAAACAGCAGTGTGTGTTTCTCACAGCAGAGACATCAGTGACGCTTGCAGTAAAGCCAGCTCTCCATGCTAATGAAACCCGCAGTGGCTTCAAAAACCATTTAGTGAGGGTGAATTTGTAAAAACATGCATGATGAAAGGCAGCGGAGACTGTGAGCCCTGAAACGGCCAGGCTTTAGCAGATATCAGCCTGACAAGAAACACAGCTGCAGACAGGATTCCGATCTTTCAGTGGATTTGGAACAGCAGCTTGAAGCCAAAACTAAAGTCATTTATTGCGTTTTCAGCTGCAATCGATGAAAGCACGGACATTGCAGATGTTGACACAACTGGCCGTTTTCATCCGCGGAGCGATGACACGTTGACCGTCACCGAGGAGTTCATGGAGTCGGTGCCGAGACAGATACAACGACAGCAGCTGAGTTTTTCAGCGCAGTCGTCGGCGCGCTGCAGGGTCGGAGGGACTGGTCCCGCGCTGTCAGCCTGGCTACAGGTGGTGCGCCTCAGTGATCGGGACAAAAGCAGGCTGTTGTGACAAAGTTCAGAGAGAAAGTGCGATCTGCAAATGGAGGAGGTGGGTTTTGGACTTTGCACTGTATTTGCACCAGGAGGCTTTGCGTTGCAAGTCATTAAAGATGGATGACGTCATGAAGGTGCTCATCCAAACTGTTGTTTTCATCCGATCAGAAGCCTGAATCAGCGTCAGTTTGACAGGCTTCTCAGAGAGAAACACCACATCCATGGCCTGCCGTACCACAATGAGGAAGATGGTTGAGCGAGGTGATGTGCTGAGGCGTTTCTTTGATTTACCAGAAGAAATTCAACAGTTGATGGAAGAAAAGGGCACAAAAACCAGTGTTAGAATTTCATCCCGCAGAATGGATGCAGGAGGACCTTGCATTTATGCTGGATGTTACAGAGCAGCTGAAGAACTTGAACAAACAGCTGCAACAAAGTTGTCCCGCAGCTTTCTGACAGCACACGTTCTTTCAAGTTGAAGCTGTCATTGTGGGAGACGCAGCTCGCCGGTGCTGATGCAGCGCACTTCCCCTGTCTGAAAAATGTGCGCGCGACCCAACACGTGGCGACAGGAAGCAGTTCAGAGACACAATAACGGGACTGTTACGGGAGTTTGAGCCGACGCTTCAGATTTCTGCTGAACTGGGAGCAAGACAGGACTCTGATCTGCCCGTCAGCATCCAACTTGAAATAACAGACTTGCAAGGTGACTCGGATTTGAAGGGCAGTTTTTCCGCAGCTGGCTTCAACACATTGATCAGAGTCTGTTGCCAGGTTACCACAACTTGACACATATTTTGTGAGCAAGTCCTGGAGTGGGCTGCCACTCAGGATGTGACGCCATGATATTGATGCGCTGCTCAAAGCTAAAAGATGCCAGGTATCAGGAGTCAAATAAACTATGCAACCCACTTAAAGTGCTGCATGAGACACTCTGATCTAGTTCTGTGATCTGTGATGTACTTCTGTGAATCCTGAGGCCTTGTGTGTTTGTGCTTCTTTGTCCTCACAATTTACAAATGACTTGAGCTGTTTTATGATTAATAGTCATGTTGTGTTTGTACTATTTTGACACACTGTCCTCAGGCTCCAGCTTTATGTTTGATGTTGATCGTATTAAAACAAAGAAAACAATCTCAAGTTGTTGTTTTAAGTTATAAATACCACCATTTTACCGGTCGGTCACTTGGGAATAGATTTTCCTCCATGTGGCACCTGAGCTGAAATGAGTGTGACCCCCCTGATTTACAACATGATGAAGGTGAGATTTTTTAGTCGTGATTGTGGTGCAAGTGTGAGATGAAGTGTGTGTTTGAGAAGGTGGAGCAGGGGGCGACAGAGCCGAGAGACGAGAGCAAGCAAAGAGGAAGTGGTCAAGGTGAGCAAAGAAAGAAAAACACCTTCTACTTCCGGTCGGACTCACGCAGTGGTTTTAACAAGGCCACATGGTGTCACAAGTCCTGTAGTAGGCGTGGAGACTATAGTACAGTAACAGCTACTGTGAAAAAACATCCTGAAACTGATCAATACAAATGAAGGTCTACAGCCTATAATGCTCGTAAAAGGTAGAAGAATCACAACAAGTAGAATGAGAATGTCTTTATTGTCTTTGCAGGCACAAAGAAATGGGAGGTCCATCCTCCCCCTTTGGTGTCATTAAAAAGAAGAACAAAAAAGAAGCAGAAAAACCCACGGAATCATCAGGCAAAACCGTCGCAGTCTCATGGCCGTGCGGCCCTGGCCGGAGCAGAGCAGCAGTGGTGCGGCTGAGCAGATCCTGGGAGGTGCTCCGGAACGACCTTCAACAGAACAGCCTGCTGCAGCACCACCGCAGCAGAACCTTCCTGAACCACCATCTACTCCTACTCTAAGAAGCAGGTCTGGAGAGCTGTGTTGAGACCGGCCAGGTTGGACTTATAAGTTTGCTCATCACAGACTTTACAGAGACTGAGAGGCATTCTGGGAAAAAAAGAGAAAAAAATGCATTTGATACTGTGTTTGAGTCATTTTGTGTTTCTGCATTTATTTGGATGTAAAGTTCAAGTTGTTAGATCATAGCAGAACAGACAGCTCAGGGCTTTGTATTGCATTTGTAATTCAACGTTCAAGCTCAGGTTAAATGGCTGTGTGTGTGTTGTGAGTGTTGAAGGCTCAGGATTCAGAGAGGAGCAGAGCTTCCAGCCACAGGGGCAGAATAAACCCCTAAGCTCCTGCTGAATCAATGGCAGTCTACCCATTGATTCTAGAAAGGGCAGATGTGGTGGAAGTGTGAGATGAAGTGTGTTTGAGAAGGTGAGCAGGGGGCGACAGAGCCGAGAGACGAGAGCAGCAAAGAGGAAGTGGTCAAGGTGAGCTGAAGAAAGAAAACACCTTCTACTTCCAGTCGGACTCACGCAGTGTGTTTTAACAAGGCGACACAGCAGAGACTGAACTCATGGACTCAAAGAGAGCCAACTAGAACTGGTGGAGTCCTGCTCTCCAAAGAGGAGCCTTATCCACACTTGTTGATGCCAGCTCAGCTCTTGAGGTTTCAAATGATTCGTCCAAAAAAGAGACAAAACTTGATTTGATTTGATTTGGAAAAA
The DNA here is from genome assembly GCA_021432705.1 of Caranx ignobilis. Lineage (NCBI taxonomy): Eukaryota > Metazoa > Chordata > Actinopteri > Carangiformes > Carangidae > Caranx > Caranx ignobilis. The sequence continues at coordinate 16,657,425 of MU269989.1, forward strand.
GAAAAAATGTCATGTAGAACAAATGTAGTAATGGTGGATTCAGTGTTTTACATTTTCACACCTTCACCCCACCTTCAAAATAAGAGACTTATTCCATCCAAACTCATTGTGGAACTTATTTCAACACATATTTTTGATGCCTCAGGTGGTTTGAATGTTTTAATAAGATGTGATTATAATGTAGAAAAACTTGCTGTGAAACTCTCCAACTTTCATAAACACTTACTTTTCTGCTGCTCCTTGGTCCAAACATCATTTTCTCCACACAAACACTATATGGAACAAGCAGGATAATATGTTTCAAGCAGAAATCATTCTTTTCACAGAGATGGGTTGATGATGGCAGACTACTGTCTGTCAGTTATTGAACAAGGAGGCTCAGCTCTTTACTTACAATGAATGCCTATCAGAGAATCAAATTCCTGTCCTGCCCAGAGAATGTGATCATGTCTTCAGTGCTCTTCCTTCAGCTATAAAAACTCTGTTCTCCTCTACAACCAGACCTCCACCAACCTTTACCCTCCAAATGACTCAAACACACTCACATCCTTTGGAGTCATAAAGCTAATAATCAATGTATAAGGGAATGAATCCAAAGGGACAGAATCAGTAAAGCTGCTTTTGTATTTGTCTGGAACAATTTCTACCCTGAAAACAGACTGGGAAAAAGCAGGTTATTACCTGGGACATGTTTTGTGTAATAAGTGCGAGAAGCGTCTCTGAAAATATGAGTTTCCTTTATGTCTTTATTTTTCTCTCTGTCACTTTCTTTATTTGATTCCTACATTATTATCATTATGTGTTTGTTTTGTTTTTCCCCAAACTGCATCACCTCCACCATTCCTTGTTTCTATTACAGTCACCTGTACATTGCATTGTGTAAATAACTTGTACAAATGCTCCACACAGAGCATTCTCACATACTGCATTGTGCATGGTTTTCCAGCTGCACAGCAGCAAACAGGAAAGCGCTGCAGAGAGTTGTCACCCTCGGCACAGAGGATTATTGGTTGCCTCCTTCCTTCCCTGGAGGAAGTGTACAGCTCTCACTGCCTCAGGAAGGCTCAACACATCCTCAGGGATTCAAGCCACCCGGGAAATGCACTCTTTGACCTGCTGCCCTCTGGCAGACGGTTCAGGACTGTGACGTCACCAACAAACAGACTGAGAAACAGCTTCTACGCAAGAGCCATGGCTGCTCTAAATGCAGCCGAGCGACTGATGGGCTGAGACACATGTGCAACATGTGGCTGCAATAAATGAAGAGTGCAATGGTAGAGTGGGATCTATTTCTTCATATACATGATGTTGTTGAATGTGAACGTGCTGCTGTGCTTTGCTGCTGTGTTGTTTCTCTGTGTGTTTCTGCTTCTTGTTTGTTCTTCTTTTAATGACACCAAAGGGGGAGGATGGACCTCTCCATTCTTTGTGCCTGCAAAGACAATAAAGACATTCTCATTCTACTTGTTGTGATTCTTCTACCTTTTACAGAGCATTATAGGCTGTAGACCTTCATTTGTATTGATCAGTTTCAGGATGTTTTTTTCACAGTAGCTGTTACTGTACTATAGTTTAGTTGGATGAATGCAGAGTAAATGCTAAATCCACAGAGTTGTCAAATCTTTTTCATTCTTTACTTTTGGAGATGCAAAATGCATGTGCTGTACTGACCTGTGATCAGCAAACATGTCTCCATGAGCTACATGCCCTGAACACTGTGTTCTCCATGTGTTGGTGTTAGTGTGTAATGACTGCTCAGCAGTGTTTCGTGGTTTGTTACTGGTTACTAAGCAGATGGCTGTTGCCAAGGATTTCATACATCTGTCATATGCCTCTCATCACTCAATGCCACCAACCATGTGAAGTGTCCTTTTCTAGTGGTGGACCTCAAGTCTCTGTGCTTCATCTAGATCTTGTAGATGTCCCATACACCACAGCTGTTGAGGAGTGAGAGCTCCCTCTCTCCGTAGCGGATGATGATTCCATCCTCTGATGAAGGTGTGGAGGTCAGAGGGACAAGATGTAGTGCACACCAAAGAGGTGAAGCACATCAGAGATATCAAGCAGCCCACCTTCCTCCAGAGAGTCAACACCATCATGGTACTTGCTTGTGACTGCGACCCATACGTCACAAAGCCAAAGTCCCTCTAAGAGCCTGTGATCATTTATTGATATCAAACAGGTTTTATTTCATCTTTTCCAACCACATCAACATCTGTTCTATTTTTCCATCATATAATATGAAACATTACGACAAAGATGCACAAAAGTCCAATCTATCAAAAATCAAAGCAAAAAACTAAATCATCAATCCAGATAAAGATACATGAATGTTAATGAGGTCCATTTATCAAAGTCTGAATCAAAGTTGATTTGTTTGACATTTTGAGTCAATTTGACGTTGGAAAATATTGACGAGTTTATTCAACAATCTGGAGCAACTAAACTTTCACAGTCAGTAAAAGCTTCAAATCAAAGTTTGCTCCGAGAGCTGGGTGAAGCCATGTCCGTTCCCAGCAGCAGGTGAATCAGGCTGCTTCTCCCATGGTGACATGGTCACATCAGACTGGGCTCCAATCAAGAAAAAAAGGGCCCATGGAAACAGGGCAAAGGACAGCGCCCCCCTCAGGCAGGGAGGGAGAAGATAACACAGCAATAGAACATTCACAGGTGAAGCTCAGAGCAGCTTTATGAGCTTTAAGTCCAGAGACACTGATGATGCTCTGTCAGGTCCAGAGGACACACAGGGATGATGGTGGACTGGACTCTGTGTGTGACAGTGGAGCTGTTCTCAGATCAGTTCAGGCTGCAGCGCTGGGAGTCACCTCCACTTCCTCTGGTTCATCTGGTAGGAACTGATCATCAGGAAGCTATGGCTGGTCCCACCTCCACCTACACACACAGACAGAGGAGAGGTGATGAATAAAGTTGATCCACTGCATCTGCTGGAACGTAGTTTGTCCAGAAAAAACAAAAAGACATTCTTCTCCATATTATTGCAGACTACATTATTCTAAAGCAAAGATCAACAACATGGATTAGTCAATCTGATATGAGTGATAGATGCAACAGGACGTCTGGCTCCTACTTCCTGCTTTGGTCCTAACACCACAACACCTTTACCTGATACTGGAACATTTAGGACTCTGTTGGCCAGCCTCCACACTCTGTTGGTTTGCTTCTTGTCTTGTTGTTTCTTCATTCAATCATGTGTTTCACTGAACTTCAGCTATGACATCCTGTCTATATGTCTATGTCTATATGTCTAAATGTCTTGTTGTGCATCTGAGTTACATGATGAAAAAAAACTCCAGAAACCAGTTAAACTGCCCAGAAACACTTTTCCTTCATGAGTTGATTGATCTGGAGGGAAACAGCTACAGATGTGACTGACCACAGAGTCTCCAGTCCACAGTCTGGACTCTTCTGGAGATCACTCAGATCCTTCAGGTCTGAATGCTTCAGGTTGTTCCCCCTCAGGTCCAGTTCTTTCAGGTGGGAGGGGTTGGACTTCAGAGCTGAGCCAGAGAAGAACAGCTGATCTTTGACAAACTGCAGTTATACAATCTGAATAAAGAATAAAAGAAAACAACATTCATACACCTCTTCATGTCATTGATGAACTGTTTGTTGTTATATAGGCCGACAGGTGAGCTCAGCTTGTCCCTTCTCCACTGCTGCTGTTTCTCTGTTCCTGGCCCCGGTGTGATTGTTACACACCATGCTGTGGTAGGAGCCAGTTTGAAATGGTTTATTGTTTGATTTGATTGGTGGTGTGTGTGTGTGTGTGGTGTGTGTGTGTGTGTTTACTTTGGTCTGCTATATCCTAGGTCCTGGTCCCTTACAAGCCCCGCTCCCACGTGTTGAACCACATGCGTAGTTGTATTGTGAGACAGAGGTCAAAGGTCAGTTTTCTTTGTTTAGGATGTGTTTGTCAGAATGGTGATTTATGAATCTGTTTTTGTCTTTTATTATAGACAGACTGCCACTGCTGTTTTGTTGACCTTGTTGTTTGTGTTATTAGTATAGTTGCTTCATTGTTGTCTTGTTTTCATGTTATTTTGTCTACAGCTGAGGCCTGTATCACGAAGCCAGCTCAACTTACCCAGGGGTTCCTCCCAACCTATCCAGCTGAACCTATCCACAACAATGGCAGTCTGGATAAGCGGTATCACGATGTGGTTATCAAACTCGGTAACTCAAGCCAGGTTTGTCTTATTGTGAATGGGTGAACGTGCACGTATAAAGGCAGGTTCCAAGGCAGCAGACCAATCACAGTCATGAGCGCCCATGTGTCAGAGGTATTCATGTCCGGGCCGTTTGAGAACGGTACCCTCGTATAGATAATCATCGTGAAAATCTAACAGATGTGATCGATCCTGGAAAATCCTTCCACACCATGTTGTGATAGACTACTTACAATATGTTTTCATCATCTATCATGTCTCATAAACTGGATACAATCACCGCTGTCCGGAGCTGCGCTACTTTGATTTCCGTCTCCTTGGTAACAGTAACCATAGTTGTTCCATTACACCTCCGGTATTGGGATTTCAAAATAAGGGCATACATGGAACGTCTTAACGGTTGTTTTGAACATCATAAAACATTACAGCCGTAACGCTCTTCTCACTATTTGGGCTCCTATCTCATCGGGGTTATTGTGAAAGGACACGCCATTTTTTCCCAAAAGGGTGGAACTTTCTTAGATTCAGATCAATCCTGAAAACTACCCTGACCCGGAACAGGTTAGCCGTTTGGCGTACGTTACCATGGTAAACTAACCTCGATAAGAATCAATCCAGCTTCGTGGATACCGGAAAACCCAGGGTTAACCCTGAAGTTACCAGGCTAAGCCGGTAATCCTGCTTGGTGATACAGGCCTCTGGTTTCTGTTAGTTTCTTGGTTCTTGTTGTTTCTCCCTCCAACAGAAATGAATGACCATAGATAGCTGCAGCAGTTTCCTCTAACTTTTTAATATTGTTTAGTTTTCTTTGTGTGAGTGCTGCAGGACCGGTGACAGCGTGGCCGCCCGGACGCTGGAGGGACTGGTGTTCAGAGTTTCTCACCTCAGCTTCACACTCCCCTTAAGTGTGTGTTTGGAGCTCATTTTGCACCACGTCCTTCACTCTTTATATTTCCCTTATGTTTTGGTTACTTCGCTGTTGTGTATGTGTGTGTGTGTGTGTGTGTGTGTGTGTTTGTGTGTGTGTGTGTGTGTGTGTTGGGTACGGAGCAGGGTGACTACTCTGTCTCCATATAAACTTTCTCTCTCTGATGGTGGCTACACCCAGCTGTCCTGTAGTGCTCCTTCCACTGACTCTTTTCTTGCTGTTTTATACCATTACATTAAAGTTGTGGGTTTGAATCTTTTGCTAGTTGCTGAGAGCTGCATATTATTTAATAAAGACTGTAATCTTGGGGAATCATCTGTCTGCCCATTTTTTCTTTACTGTCACCTGGATCATCAAACTGGACCTGGGCCCTTTTTGAGCCGAGTTTCCACAGTAAATGGTGATGATAAATCTGAGCCCTACCTTGGCCTGGATACAATGAGACAACAACTATTTCAAATGTCCTTCATTCATCACATCAAAGTCAGTGATTCAAGTTGTGTGTGAAGATCAATCAGGTTCAGTTGTGGGATAAAGATCTAAGATCTACAACAGTAACAGTCAGTGAACTGACCCCAGAGTCTCCAGTCTACAGTCTGGACTCTCCAGAAAACCACTCAGATCCTTCACCTGAATCCTGCAGCTTGTTTTCCACCCAGGTCCAGTTCTGTCAGGTGGGAGGGGTTGACTTCAGAGCTGAGACCAGAGAAGAACAGCTGATCTTTGTCAAACTGCAGTACTGCAATCTGAATAAAGAATAAAAGAAGTGAGTTGAGGACAAAGTTCCTGTTGACAGCGTTCAGTGTTTCATCATCTGTTCAGAGCTGAAGAAGGTTTAGAAAGAACAAGTTTAGAAAATGAAAGTCAAACTCCACCTCTTCAACTCTGCCAGCTCCACCTGTGGCTCCATCTATACAAACTCATGTTGTGCAGCCACATTTCTCAGAGATTCTACTGACCATGCTCAAGTTGTCTTTGACAACTTGAGCATGGTCAGTAGAATCTCTAGTTGAAATGTAGAAACGTTTTTAACACTAAAAGATCTGATCACTAAAGTGTGTGTCCTGCAAGAGATCCAATACAAACACACTAAAAAAGTGTCCAGTAGCAGGTGTGTGGTTGTAGCTGACATTTAAAAAGCATCAAGTGAATTGAAAGCTGTGTGGGCTTTTGTCAGCATGTCCTGTCGGATATTCTCATCCCACCCCACCCCTGGCTGAGGATACAGCTCCAAAAGTGTCAACTATCATCCTATGCTCCACACATTCTTTAGTGAGTCTCCATTGGTGATTCACCAATAAGCTTATTGGTCAAATCTGGACCCTGCAGCAATTCTCCATTCAGAGAAGTTCCATGAAACGTGGCTCCACAGTCCAACACCACATGCAATTTCTTTTTTGCCTGGGTGGTATAGACCCCATGATGTGGTATATACCACAGTTACCAATTGCTCTTGTGGTACAACCTCAGCACACTGAAAAAAGTGACTTTTGGTGTAGTAAATTCTATTAGAGTAACTGTCATAATTTCTACCAAGTATTTTTAAGATTCAATCAGAACTAGAGTTTTTTAGGAAAATTAAACATTGTATTAACGTAATACTTGAACTATGGGGGAGAGTAAGTTTTACTTTTGTTTTCTCATAATATTTAAATGTTTAATATTTGTATGTACATAAACCTAGAAATACTGCATAAACTTTACTCTGAAAGTGTAGTTTTTGAAAAGCATGCACGACGCATGCGCAACAGGACTGGCTCTGCCCATGGACGTTACAGGATCACAGAGCAAGGTGTAGCACGAAGGCCTACAACCACAGGTAAGTTATTACCGTTCTGTTTTAAATTTGTGATAATATATAGGTCCGCATGTAATTTGATAGTTTGGGCGCAAGATATGTTACTGTTCACAAGTTAATTTAAAGTTAGCATAACGCCACATTAGTCCGGGCTGGTCTGTACCTAAGTGGGAGGGCTGCAGTTTTTCCCGATAAAAATAACTAAAGTTTGGATATTAAATAAAGCACTAACGTAACGGTATAACGTTTATCAAGTGACGTCAACATAGTAGAACACGATTCTCTGTAAAACAAGAGTGAAAACTTGGCGGCGACACTTCAGTAACGTTGCCTTAGTGAATTAATGCTGTGCATTGAGAATGAGGGGGAGATACTGATGAATGTTTGAGAGAAACGCCCCAGAATAGGCTTTTAAAACACACGTTTATTGACAGAAGCGCCAGAGGTCTTTGAGAGCTCCAGCTTGCGAATACAAAGAGACTTCACTGGCAGTTTCCTTTCCTTTCCTTTTTTTTTTTTTTTTTTTTTTTTTTTTGACCAGAAGCTAGTTAGCACGGCTGGTAGCGTAGCATGGCTGTGCCATGCTGTGTGAATCACACAGCAACTTCGTGATGTGCGGACCGATACTTTCGATACCAAATGTGTCCGTTTAGTATCGAAACTCATAATAAATTGTCTAAATTTTCACCAGTCTGCACTGATTTGGGTTAGCAACTTTTTCGTCACAGTAGACAGTTACTTCCCTAGTTATAGGACCTATTTTCCGGTTTCCGGTTGTCTGCTTCCCGTAACTGAGGCACTAAAGTTGTATACATAAATGTGCACGTCCTATGCACGCGCGCAACTGAATTCAAGTGACTGCCACTACTGCACGCTGCATGGCATCACTCTCTGTTGACCAATATTAATATACAAGTTACTATAGCAAACAGCAAAGCAGAAAATAGTAATAATTAAAATAAGCTCCCCTTCAAATTAAATATCCCAATATATGAGTGTTATGTACTGGTCTTGCAACAGTGTTTACAGAACAGAATTATAATCTTTTTTTTAATAACTGTCATGCTACTTATGTCAGCTGTACCTTTTTAAAAGGTTATTTCTCAATCACATGTACACAGCATAGCTTACTGCAGGGATATTGTGTGTGTGTGGTGGTGGTGGTGGGGGGTATTATTTTACTCAGGTTCATGTTTTTGTAGTTCAATGAAATGCTCGCGAGTAAATCTGTTGAAATGTCATGGTTAATTGTTTTATTTAGCATAGACAAAACAAAATTCATTTATGTTTGTTCATGATGCAGTTTAATTGCCCCCCAATTTCCAGGAATTCCCCCAAATTCATATACATTCCCATAGCTCCTAATTAAAAAAAGTTATTAAAATATTTTCTATCTATTAACAGAAAGCAAAGCAGAACAGAACATTATTCTCATCATTTAGGCAGGTAGGAAAAAAAATGTATGCATGATATAATGTTTTGTTATTTTCCCTTATTCATCCATCAAAACGTAATATTAAAATTGTGGCTGAATGTTTTAGACTATTGTTTAATAACGCAAATTGTGTCTCTTCATTTTCAGGGTGCCCTTTGGAGGAGCCAGTGGACTTTGTGGACAGTGGAGTTGAGGTCTAGTGAGGAGAAGAAATTCATCAGGGAGAAAGAGTAGGCCCCTTGTGATATGAGATGGTCATGCAAGAAATGCAATTTTAGGTCATCAAACGTTTAGAGCTCATAAAACATTACAGGTTGAAGCATCCACACACTAGTCAAGGCGGTCACTACCCTGCTTGTACTCAGATTGTCCTTGTTTATTTAAAAACTGGGGGGCACTTCATGCACATTTGTCTAGAAATCATACACAGACTCAACAGTCAGGGCAGATCAGATAGTTTCATTTCGTGTCTTGTATGTAATTCATGTAGTTTTAACACAGAGAGGCAATATTTTGAACACCTTGGGACTCATCTGAGAAAGCACGAGACTGTTAATTGTGTTTTAAAGATTGTGACTACAGTACGAATATATATTCAACTTTTGCCTCACATAAAAGTAGGAAGCACAATCCTCACTGCATTGAAGATTTTAAAAATACTGTATTCCAGGCACATTCAAGTCAGGCAAGTGAGGTAACAGAGGATAGTAGTTTGATTGAAAGTGAAGATAATTCTGATGAAACATTTGTCCAAGAGGGTGTGAAGACTTAGTCCAGGTTATTGTTGATGAGCTTGGTTCCTTATTGCTTAAATTAGACTGTATATTCAATGTGCCTAGAAGATGTATAGATGAGATTGTAGAGGAGCTTCAGTTTATTACTTGTTCAGCATCTGCTCCTGTTATTAAAAATATTGTCCATAGCACATTACAAAACCATAACTGCATTGTTGAAGAAGGGGTGATCACAGATTTAGTAAAAAACCTTTGCCAGTTAAATCCTCTTAGTGTAGCATTTAGTGAAGAAGGCCTCTTGGCACGGCATACAAGAGAAATAGTTATTTAAAAAAAACATTTCTCTGTTGTTGAGCCTGTTGAGTATATACTAGATGCGAAAGAAGGAAAGACCTTTCAGTATATACCTATTTTGCAATCCTTGTCACAAGTTCTGAAAAATAGTGACATCCAGGAAAAGGTTTTGAAAAGTGTAAGACATTGTGTTCTTCATGTCAGTACACTAGTTTTCATGATGGTTCCCACTTCAAGGGAAAACACATTTCTTTGTGGAGAAGAGTTAAGGCTTTCACTTTTACTTTACTGTGATGACTTCGAAATATGCAATCCCTTAGGAACCTCTCGTAAGAAGCACAAGGTAACAGGTGTTTACTGGTGTTTGCTGAAATTCCATCTGTATTGAGGTCTACATTATCATCTATTTACTTATCTGTTTTGTGCAAGGCTGACGACATTAAGAAATTTGGTTATTCCCAAGTGCTAGATCCACTGTAAGTGATTTGAAAAGACTTGAAGAAGATGGTCTTTTTGTGCCCTGTATAGGAAAAATAATAAAGGGCACTATATTCTCTGTGATTGCCGATAACCTTGGTGCCCACTCAGTTGGGGGGTTTATTGAAAGTTTCTGTGGGTCACACATTTGTAGATTTTGTGTAGGAGAGAGATCCCAGTTTCAGGAATTTGAGGTCAGGACAGGAGCATTCCCAGGTAGAACAAAAGAGCATCACAAGTTGGACATTGAAGCAGCATTCGCTAGTAACACTCATAGTCGTGGAGTTAAAAGACAGTGTACAATTACTGAAAGATTAAATCATTTTCATGTGACAACAGGTTACCCACCTGATGTATTCCATGATTTACTGGAGGGTATTGTACCTTTAGAACTGGCATTGTGTTTAGATATTTTGATAAAGAAAAAATTATTCTCTCTTGAAGAGCTCAATAGAATAATCAAACAGTTTCCGTACAAGTGGAAAGACAGGACAAATTGTCCCCAAGCTATACCACCAACCTTTGCATCTCGTAAAACCATTGGTGGTAATGCAACTGAAAATTGGTGCCTGTTGAGGCTACTTCCACTTATGATTGGCTCCAAAGTACAGGAAGAAGACCAAGCATGGCAGTTGTTGATGACACTTAAAGATCTCGTTGAGCTGGTTATGTCACCTACTCACACAGATGAAAGCATTGGTTTCCTGGATAGCCTGATTTCTGAGCACAGGCAGAGATTTACCAGTGTCCTTCCAAAAGCGAACCTGATCCCAAAACACCATTTCATAGAGCACTATCCACAGCTCATTAAATCATTTGGGCCACTAGTGTCCTTATGGACTATGCGGTTCGAAGGAAAGCACCGCTTCTTTAAGAAGATTGTAAGACAGACTAACTGCTTTCGTAACATTCTGAAGTCCATGGCAAACAAACACCAGTCCATGATCGCATGCCATCTCATGCTTCAGTTGTAAAAAAGCCTGCTGTGTCTGTATCAAAGATGTCAAGAGTTCCATTGGAAGTTGTAAATGAGAACGTACAGGAATTTCTATTACAGAAATATCCGCAAGAGACAGGTGTTAATTTGACCAACAGGCAGAATTTCAGGGCACCAGTTACAGTGTTGGCATGATGGTGGTATATGGCTCCACTGCTGGGTTGCCTGACTTTGCTGAAATCCTACAAATCATCATTGTTCATGACACCTTAGTGTTTGTAGTGAAACTGCAAAGTGCATGGTACTCTGAGCATTTTAGATGTTTCAAGTTGGAGTCCACAAGAGTAATCAAAGTAATTGAGCAGTCACAACTCACTGACACATACCCATTGGCTACCTATGCAGTGGAAGGCGATCGCATGGTTTCTCTGAAACACCACATCTGCTTGTCAAACTAGGTAAAATAACCCAACTCCTTCCTACATGTTTTTCTACTTATTCCTTCAGTTGACTGTTAGAGCTTCACTGTGCAGAAGCAGATGCCATTTAAGATTTTTAACAAGATACTGGAATTTTTGTGAAAAAAACAAAAACAAACAAAAACATCAGACACAAATTAATATTATTTTCTGTTTTTGTTGACGTTGCCCCAAAGTTCTACTTGAAGTTTATTATTGATGTCATAGTGCACACCAGCACTACTCTTTCTTTACAGCCTCAATGATCAACATAAGATAGAATTATCACCTTTCAGGCAATGTTTCATTAAATCCAAAATCATTACAAATTTAATGATTTCCTCTTAAAAATATATTTATTTTATACTTTGTCTGATTTGTGTAAGTCATGTATTAATCAGAGTGTGAAAATATATTATTTGTTTTTTAGTACTGTATTTTGTTTATTATTTGTTGTTTTATCACACCATGTCCTTGTTCTTTTTTCTCTCTTGCAGTTCTGCTTGCCCAAGACTGTGATCATGTCTGCCCCAACTCAACTACGTGTTGTTATTGAAGAGACACAAGTGTACAAGTTAACCCTACCAGATGGAATCCCTAGCACTGTAGATGAACTTTTGGCAGCGGCGCAGAATCATTTTCAACTTGAAGGGAGTTTTACTGTAATGCACATGGACAAAGAGTTCAATAATCAATTCTTCACACTAACATCAACCGATGTGATTAATGACAAGGACACAATCAAACTAGTTCAAACAGAACCATCTGTTACTTTGACATTGACTCCTATCAGTGAGTCTTCAGCTTCCTCCACTCCTTCCTCCACAGTGCTGCTGGATCAGCCTCCTCAAGATGAGAGTTCCTCAGCTAGCTCATCAGACACCATCATTTTACAACCTTCAGTGGAGTATCGAACAGAGCGTTGGCCAACCAATTTTGTGATACCCATCTTTTCATATGGTGTTGAAATGATTCTTGAGGCTGGAAATCAAGCTTATGAACGTGACGGCTCACTCCTTCAGGATCCAAGCATCTACTCTGACATTCTAGAAAAACTTGCAGAAGCAGTCTACCACTACCAGGCCTATCCCAGTGCTCTCCAACAACTGGAAGTTGTAGAAGCTCTACTAAACAAGCACCCATGCTTGAGGGAGCCTGGAATGTCATATTCAGGCACATATGGGTGGCAGAATCGTCTCAAAATAAAGATGGCCAATTACCGAAGTAAACTGAAAAGGTGCAATGTCCCTTGTCCTGAGCTCCACATCAACTCCTTGAAAAGGAAGGCCCCTTGTGAGAGAATCCTGCAAAAAAATGCAAGAAACCAAAGAGAGCCGAGGTCAACTTCCTTCCTCCACATCCAAGTGGAGAAACCGATGACAGTCTGGAGAGGGACAGACAAGAGCTCCTTAATGAGGTAAGAAGAACAACAATGCTAAATTAATTAAAGAAAAAATGGCCAACACATTTCCTATCGAAGACTGGAGGTTGTGAGTGATAGTCCTGCTGCTGCTGACTTCAAAGAGAGGTGGCCTGCTTTGTTTTGTGAAGCTGAGGTAGGTGAATCTATAAAGCCTTAAACATTTTACTTGCTTTATTGAGCTGTAACAATAATTATTGAATGAATTTTTTAATGAACTAATGAATTTTCTTTTCGAATATGTAAATTTATATAAAAAATTGATGTACTTGTGAATCTTTTGTCCTTTCAGATCAAGGAGGAATTCAGGAGAATAACTACCATTCCCCTGGAGCAAACCTTCATGCGCAAACTTGACAAGTACACACCAAAACTTATTACGCTGATGAAAGCCAAAGGAGGTGCTGTGGGGATCAAGATGAGGCCGCTCCTGGACAGACTGAGTCAGGTGTGCTTGTTTTGTTTGTTCATATGTTTTACAGGGAGATGGGCCTACTTGTTTTTTCTCACTCACACACACGTATACACACATACAGCACAAGTCTCACACTTGGTAGATTGAGTGCCCCTGCACGCTCTGGGTCCATGCACTTGAAACACAAGAGCAAACATATGCACTTGTGTTTTCACTTGGCAGTTCATTGTGTATGTATAATGGTTATGTTCATGTTCTTAATCTGTTCACAGAAACAGAGCATTGAGATGAGACGTGAAACCGTTATCCGCAGCCTTATACTGTACCTTGGCGAGAAGGATGAGGAACTTTTTGAAGACTGCTTGGTATAGCATGATTTTAATCATTTAAAAAAATTAATTTAATGAAACGGGTTAATTTAATGTTGAGAGGAAAGCAGACAAAGGAAAGACATATTCTTGTGTTCATTCTTCCCTGATAGTGAAGTCACTTTGAATGATTCATGAATTCTAGTATTTGTTTCTCAATAACTTTCTTCTTTTTTGTTGTATGCAGGAGGACAGTCGGAGTGATGTCAGTAACTACATCCTCAAGATACTCGTCGTCCATGGTGCTGATGAGGATCCAGTCGATGTCTCCATCCTTGTCGAAGGCCATGAGATTTTGCCAGGGTGTAACAGTACTGCGAAAGCTTGCTCACTGCTCATGGGACTGATTTATGCCCTTAACTTGGCATACCCTCCTACTTTGCGCTACACTTTTGAGGTCTTCCAAAAACTCTTGCTGGAGCTGGATGGATTTAAACTGTCCCCAAAAGTAAACACCTTGAAGTTGAAGTTGCTTTCCTAAATGCATGTCATGACTTTGTCATCCTAGAGGAGGAAAATGTGGCATCATGGATGGACCCTTGTTGAGGATGTAGCATCATGCATGGACCAAAAAATGCCAAGAATCAGCACTGAGTTCCAGTTAATCTTGGTTTACCAGTGGGAAGTTGCCTGTCATAAATGTTTTCTCATTTTTTGTCAAATAAGGTATCTGTTACAGTAAAGATTTTATTCTTCATCTTTAATGGTTAGACACCTTAAGCTGGTAATTTTTAATCGATTTTGTTGATTTTATTTCATTAATGTTTTAAAAGTGCACTAGTCTAGAGGACTGGTTTAAATGTTGAAATTGCACTGTTTCAGAGTGTAGGTTTGTAAGATTTTAATTGCATATTTGAGAAGTGACTATGTTACCAGATCTATGTTGGATGCGGTGTATAATGTGTAGTACTGTGTATTTGCTGTTTACCAGTCATACCAACCTTTAAGTAGTATGATACAAATTTAGATATTTTTCTTTATAAATATACTTAGTCTTACTTTAAATACAGTACCTTTTGCTGAAGATAGATCTTTAATTTACTGTTACTGTTACAATATAGTGCACCTTTACTATTAATGCAGTACTTGTACTTTTTTTTTCTCCATTTAAATAGGAGTATACATACAAGCTTAAGAGGCTGTTTCTATCCTGACCCCAGAAGTTGTTTTGAGCATGTTTGTGTGTTAAACGTTCTTGAATATCTGAGAATGTTGAAACTCTGTTTCAGAGGGTTGCAAGTTTTTCACTGCATATTTGAAAAGCACTATTCCAGATCTGTACTGTATGTACAAAAGTATTGGGACACCTGCACAGTCTAATGCTATTGACAGTGACAGTGTCAACTGTGTTCCTAATATTTTGCCACAATAGTGTATATTGGATGTAGTGTATACTGTGTAATACTGTCTGTTTATTCAGTTTATGTCAGTCATGCCAATGTTAAATTTATGGCTGCCCCATAAAAGATTGGGCAATTCAATCCACAATAGTAGTGGATTTACTTTGATGGTACTTGTTTGTTGAACTGTTTAACATGAAAAATAAACACGTTAATTGCATTGTAATTTAGTCTTGTGATATGTGATAAGTATATATTAAATGCATAGAGTAAATTTATTTGGTAATATTTATCAAAAGAAAACTGGCAATGCTTACGTAATTTTAGTGAGTAATGTAACGTAATGCAAGCAAGTAAATTAAAATGTCAAGCACAAGAAAATAATTAAAATCTACTAAATTACCCCATAACAGCAAATACTACAGATATATAACATGTACTTAAAATTTTGGGGAAAATGATGTTCCTGTCTATGAAAAACAAGTAGACTTTACTTAATTTGCTTAAATAAATATAACTTAAAACTTGGATATAATTAAGTAAATGTTACTTAATATTGTCACAACTGTTATGTTTTATGTTAAGTAATTTTACTTGATACTGGCAAGTGAGTGTTACTTGATATTGCAGCATAAATTTTACTTAAATCATTTGCGTGCAAATACTTACAATATATTTTTTAAGTAAATCTTATGAGTTATTTTTTTCAGTGCAGATCCTTTTGCCAGAACATCCTGCAGAAATGCTTGGTGTTCCTCCAGGAATGTTTGGTCTGGTTTGAAGCTTTTCAGCAGCTGTTGTGCTCTTTGCAGTGCCATATGCCTGTTGTTTGGCCATGGTCACATCTGGCTCACCAAAGGCAACTGAGCTAGTAGTGTCCATCTTTAAGCTCTGCTGAGTCCCAGATGTTCATGAACTTCTTGTCCTCCACTGACATTTCTTTTTGTCGGTAATGCTGTTCAGCAAAGTCTTGGTTGTACTGCTGGGTTAGGAGCTCTTCCAAGTTGCCAATGGCTATTCTGTTAACCCGTGCAGGATGACAGTTGCTCAGGTCACTGTCCTCCCTGTGCCCAAGTGGGCCATTAATTACCCCCCCAGGAGGCTTTTTGCAGCAAACGCTCCATTACCTTCGCCGTTTTATCAGCGGCATCTCGTCAATCAAAACGCAATTAGGACAAAAGCTGGTCTGGCACCGAATAAATACTGGATATGCATTGGAGTCATGGAGGCAGCTTCAGCTTGAACTGGGACTGCAGACAGATGCGGACATGGCTCATTTCCTAGTAACCAGGTAAGAAAACACTACAGCTCATGTTTAGAGCTTGATCTTCAAATCAGATGAGATGGCCGAGGACTCGGGGTGACCTAACGTGCACAACTTAGTCCACCTCTGTGGAACATGACAACGTTACAGACTGCGCATTTTCCACGTCCTTTAGTCTGAAACCGAATCGTTAGAAATATACACAGCACCGGCTCTCGTCTCGTTCCCGTCCCCGTCACGTCAACAGCCAGTAAAGTAACGTATCACCTAAGTAACGTAAGTAACGTGTCACAGCATCAGCTGCACTGCGGTGAAGACTTCATGCGCGCTCCCGCGCCGGCTTAGCTGATGGCTGCAGGTACGCGCAACGGCCGTCGTGTCAGTATTGAGTCTTATTTCTTGATCGCCCCCAAGTTGCTTTAAGCTGCAGTAGAGGCACGGGAGGATGAGAAGGGGGGGCTGGCGGCTCTGCTTGGAGCCTTGCTTGCGGGCTTTTTGCTCTGGGACGCACTATCCTCCGGTCCCACCAATAATGCACTCGCTTCTTCTTGCTCCTCTCCAACCTCATTCTTGTCCTTTTCTTCCTCCACGTCAGCAGCCAACCATGCTTTAATGTCAAAGAAGACATCTCCAAAATGGATCAGTTTGGGCTCATACCAGTCCATATGATCCGCTTCCTGTTCTTCTTCACTTGAAAGGAGCTTTTGTACAGACACTTGCAGCTCCACAAACTCTTCCAAGTACTTATTGAAAGCTTCAACATGTTTGTTGACTGTCTCTTTACTTCCCCAGCTTCCAACACATGATTCATTTCATTCTTTGTGCGCGTCACAACCACAAGCTTTCCCCGTCGTGACATCATTGTTTTTATCAGCAGCGTCTCATCAGCCTTTCCACTGACAAAAACAATAAGATCAACAATCTGAGCAAGATCATAGACCATAATAAGCAGAGTGAACAATTCATTTCCATTGTAAAACTAAGTCAACAAATACAAAAGTAAAAAGTTCAATTGAACGGCTGCAACAAACTGTGTGGAGCTGAATTCAAGCAAATCTCTGTGCAAGATGTGAAGAAGAAGCTGTGACTGTTGACACACAGTGGAGCTGCTGCTACTGTTCCATCTGCTGCTGTTTCACATCAACGTCTCAACTGTTGCTCATGTTCAACACAAAGTGTATTAATGGAACTGCTTTGGCTCCATTCATAATGTCAACATTCATGTTGATGATAATGCACAGAGCCTGAGGAAAGAGGTGGAGCCAGCAGCTATTGATTATAGATCACTTATTGTCTGACACATTCAATGTGTTTGTGCAGTTGAGGTGAAATGTCAGAGAAAAACAGTGAGTGGACTAAAAGCAGAGAAGAAGAAACAGACGTCACCATGGAGATCCTCAGTGTGGATCAGTAGAATATCAGCCTCATGTCTGCAGCTCAGTGTCAACACAACTTTCACATCACATTCATCTGAGCACAGAAATAAAACATGGAGTCTGACCTCAGAGTCTCCAGTCTACAGTCTGGACTCTCCAGAAAACCACTCAGATCCTTCACTCCTGAATCCTGCAGCTTGTTGTCACTCAGGTCCAGGAGTCTCAGGTGGGAGGGGTTGGACTTCAGAGCTGAGCCCAGAGAAGAACAGCTGATCTCTGACAAACTGCAGAGCTGCAATCTGAATAAAGAATAAAAGAAGAACAACATTCATATGTCACAGCTGGAATAAGTTTTGATCACTTGATCCAAAATTGCATGGTTTGATTTCTGATGATTCTGATTTGATGATTTCATGGTGTTTGTTTTATTATTTATGTTTCTACCTGTTTGTGTTGCCTGTGATGTTTTGTTGCTTCGCTTGTGTTTTGTGTGTGTTCTGTCATACTCTGGATCAAGTGGGACTTATTACAGACAACTGTGACAAACTGCTGTGGCTTGGGATTGGCGGGCAAAACTGCATGCTGCCGTCTTTCTCAACTGATTGCATCGGAGAGAGAGACACGTCACACCAAGGACCAAGTAGGGTGAGAGAGGACCGGTCGTGAAAGAGCGTGTTGGACTGAAAAGCTAGTCTACAGAGGAACAGCGTGAATGGACGGACGGCAGTAGACATGGTTCAACACAAACAAAGTGATAAGTAAAAGAAATTGAGCCAAGTCCACTTTGTGGAGTGTGTGTGAGCTGTCCTGTGTTGAACACCCCGAGCCTGAGAGCACTGGATGTTTTGTGCCCCAGAATCCTCAGAGGGAGGATCCAGTACGCCACAGCAGGGTCGGAACAGAGGGGTCGACGGCCGCAGGACCCACTCCCCCTTCCTACCTCATAGACCATGGACTTAGGTGGCCCCTCTGTCCCTTTATGCTAAAAGACTGGACTGTTTGATTGATATTGTTAAAACAGCTGTTGTTGCTGTTTTTCAAAAGAGGAATTTTAGTCTCAAGTAAATGAAGTTTTGCAGCTGTCAACATCTGGCCTGTATCTTGAGCCTGATCCAGGACTAAGGTCTTTGTTGGTCCTGGTCTCAGGAAACTAAAACTACACACATTCAACTGAACACACACCTGTTGACAAACCCCACCCACCCACATCTTATTTGATGGCTTCAAAGCAGTCAGTCTTTATTTGAGTCAAACGCTCTGACTTTAAGATCAGATTCAAATCATCTCTGTGAACAAAATGAAGACTGGCCTAACACTACAGAGCAGTCTAACATGTGTTTGTGACAGCGGCCCCTGAAGGTTGAAGTCAAGTCAACACACATTATTGATGAGGACTGAGTGAAATGAGCTGAAAGTGAAGAATCATTCTCAGTGGGAGAGAAGAACAACTGGAAACATGAGACAACAACTATTTCAAATGTCCTTCATTCATCACATCAAAGTGATGAGTGGAAAATGAGTAGAGGGACTTTGTCCTTCTGTTCTTGTCTTCTTCTCTTATTGGGCCTCAAAGAGTCCTGAGCTCTATCAGAGCGTTTCAGACACATGTCAGATCTACAGTGGAAGGAAAATCAGCTCTTTCTGGAACATTGAAGCCTGTAAATGTGTTTGAACAGACACCAAGAATAAAATGATCAACAGTGAAAATGGACACAATAGGTTGTGTTTTCAAGAAGCAGCTGGAAATCAACTGGAACTTTCCAGAAATCTCCCATCTGCTGCCGTTCATCATCATCACTGATGTGACTTCAGCTTGGTGAAATATTTGTTGAAGACAGATGCAGCTTCTGTCATGTTCAGATCAGCAGCAGAACATCTGTGAGTTTGATCCTCATCAAGTTTCTGATTTGAAGATCAAAATCTAGATTTGAAAAGCAGAGAGAACTTCTCTCCATCACAAACACTATGACTGCTCTCAGCTTCTTCTTGTAGTAATAATAACACTGAGTCCTTTCTCTTCTGCAGCTCTTTGTTGAAATCCTCAACCAATGAACAAGTGAAACTTCAAACATTTGACCTGAACACAGACAAAAAACTACAACAGACAAACTGACCTCAGAGTCTCCAGTCTACAGTTTGGACTCTCCAGTCCAGCACACAGAACCTTCACTGCTGAATCCTGCAGGTTCCAGCTCAGGTCCAGGTGTGTCAGGTGGGAGGGGTTGGACTTCAGAGCTGAGGCCACAATTTCACAGTGAGTCTCTGAGAGCCGACAGGAACGTAGTCTGTGATTAGAGAAAACATCAAATCTGTTCAAATCAAAATCTGATGTAAACAGTGGTGAAAATACAGTTGGTGCATATGATGGTGCCACATGATCATGTGATGGTTCAGCTCATCTTCTCTCACTGGGATGATCCTCATGGCTCGGTCCTGCACACCTGATTTGGTGGCCCTTTTTAAATAGAGTCTATTTCCTCATGAAGGAGGCTCTGAGGCTTCCTCTTCTTTCATTCTATTCAACAACAACATCCAATGATATCACTAGATTTCAGTCAGGAGCTACAATAACTGTATTGACGAGACATACTCACACCGTGTAGTTCAGCATCCAAGTTTACTGGCAACTGCACTTCCCGTTACATACACTTCAGGTAAGCAACTGGTGCCAACTAGTGGTAACGCTGATCATTACATCTCAATACATCTCCCTTTTTCAAAGTATTCTTGTACCACTTAAACTTAAATCTTTTATTCAGTAAACGAATCAATTCCTGTTAACGTGCTTTCACAGCTTAACTGAAATATTTTTCAAAGACTTAAATTCCGTTTAAATTCAACTTCACAGTTTACTAACATTTATCACTTTATTTTAACACTGTTTCCTATTTGGCACTTTAACTGTTTAGAACTTAACACCTTTAACACATATTTTCTTTTCTTTCATTATTCAACATTTTCTTTTTTTTTTTTTTCATATCTCTTCAATCAGTCTCTTTGGTTTCACAATCAGTCTCTTTGGTCTTTGACCCTGTGTGACATCAGTTGGTGTGTCCTTGTCTGTCCCAGAACAAGATTGGCCTGAGATGACTGTCATGTCATTTGTGTCATTGTCCATGAGTTCTTTGTGAGGCACCTTGAGCAGGTGTCTCCTGTTCCGCCTCATTGGTGTCCCATACTCTGTGATGACTTCATACGATCTCAGTGTTGTCTCTTTGACCACCTTTGCTAGTGGTCCCCACTGTCCATCGCATCTCACCCTCACAATGTCCTTCTGTGAGAGTGGGCCCAGAGCCTTGGTTGCTCTGTTGTACAGTCCAATTTGTTTCACGTTTGGACTTGTTGTCACATACTTCTCCTTTCTGTATGTGGCTGCTGGAAGCCTGGTCCTGAGCTTTCTCCTCATGAGCATTTCTGCTGGTGAAAGTCCATTCTCCAGTGGTGATGCTCTGTAGTTCAGGATAGCAAGATATGGATCCTCTGCATTTTCTGCAGCTTTTTTCAGAATACGTTTCACTATCTGTACTCCCTTCTCTGCTAATCCATTGGATTGCGGGTAGTGAGGACTCGAAGTCACATGTTCAAAACCGTACTTTTCTGCAAAATCTCTAAAGCATTGGCTCGAGAATTGTGGTCCATTGTCACTTATCACAGTCACAGGAATCCCCTGACGTGCAAAGATTGCTTTTGTGTGCGTCACAACTCTCTCAGCTGTCGTATCACTCAACCATGTGAATTCTGGGTAGTTGGAATGATAGTCAATAACTAACAGGTAGTCCTTGCCTTTAAGATGAAAAAGATCCATCCCAACCTTTCTCCACGGTTCCTGAGGCTTGTCATGTGGCCTCATCGGCTCTTTGGGTTGCTGGTATCTGTGGCGCTGGCAAGTGTCACAGTGCTGGATGTAGGTCTCAATGTCTCTGTTCATGTACGGCCAGTATAATACTTCTCGTGCACGTCTCTTGCATTTTTCTATTCCTAAATGTCCTTCGTGCACCAATCGAACCATTTGCTGTCTTAATGAGTTAGGAATAACAATCCTGGTGCCTTTTAGAAGAACACCGTCTAACACTGACAGTTCCCCTTTAAAGTGTTGGTATGGCTTAGCCAGTCTAACTTGGCCTGGTAGGTTTATCTGTTCCATAACTCGTTTCAATGTTTCGTCCCTTTGTGTTTGTTTGGCTATCTCTGACCATTTCAAGTCTGACACTGGCATGTGTGCTCTGACAGAGTCTACATGGATTTGCACAACTTCTTCAGTGGTGCTCTTTAAATCCTGCAGGCTGGCCCTGCTCAACGCATCTGCCACCACTAGGTGTTTTCCTGGTTTAAACTCAAAGTCCACATCATATTTCTGAAGTCTTAGCATTAAGCGTTGAATGCGTGGCGGTGCATCACCCAGTGGCTTCTGTGAGATTGCTATTAGTGGTTTATGATCAGTTTCCAGTGTTACTGTTCTTCCATAAACATATTCATGGAACTTTTCACAGCCATAAGCAGCCCCTAATGTCTCTTTCTCAATTTGTGCGTAATTTCTCTCTGCGCTCGTCATGGTGCGAGATGCATACGCAACAGGATACCACTCTGTGTCATGCTTTTGAAGAAGCACCGCTCCTAGGCCGGCTTTGGATGCATCTGTGGACACCTTTAACGGTTTGTCCTGATCGTAAAATTTCAAGACGGGCTCTCTGATCAGACTGTTCTTTAGCCACACCCATTCTTTTGCATGCTCTGGCATCCACTGCCACCTTGATTTATTCTCTAGCAAACTTCTCAGTGCTTTAGTGTTAGCTGAAAGGTTCGGGACAAATTTCCCAAGTAGTTAACTAAGCCTAAAGCTCTCTGTAGGTCATTTTTGTCCTGTGGCACAGGCATTTCAGCTATTGCCCTGACCTTCTCTGGATCCGGTTGGACTCCTGCCTCAGACAGTTTCTCTCCCAGGTAGGTTATTTCTCCCACTCCAAATTGGCATTTGTTTTTGTTAAGTTTTAGTCCAGACTTTTGCGCTTTAGTGAGAACTATGCGCAGCCTTGCATCATGCTCCTCTCTTGTTTTGCCCCAGACTACGACATCATCAATAAAAACACCCACCCCATCTATTCCATCAAAGAGCTGCTGCATTGTCCTATGAAATACTTCAGGGGCGGAGCTTATTCCAAATGGGAGTCTCAAGAAGCAATGTCGACCAAATGGAGTGTTAAATGTGCACAACCTAGAGCTTTCCTCATCAAGCACAATTTGGTAAAACCCAGATGAAGCGTCTAGTTTAGAGAAGTAACATGCTCCACTCATTGCACTTGTTACGTCTGATTTAGTTGGAAGCCTGTAGTGTTCACGCTGGATTGCCTTATTTAAATCTTTTGGATCTATGCATAACCTCAGATCTCCATTAGGTTCTCAACAATGACCAGGGGGTTAACCCATTCGGTGGGCTCTTCAATTTTCCTGATGACCCCTTCAGTTATCAAAGAGTCTAGCTTTTCCCTGAGTCTCTTCTTAAGTGCGACAGGCACTTTTCAAGCTGGATGAACAACTGATTCTGCATTATCTTTTAACCTGATTTTGTGTTCGCCTGGCAGACGTCCTATGCCTTTAAACACATCTGCGTATTCTTTCACCCAGTCTGTATGCGTAGCTCTGGTTGCAGTAGCCACTGTTTTCTCAATTTGTTTGTTTGCCGTCAATTTGTCTGCATCAATGACATTTATTCTCTTTATCAGTCCTAGCTGCTCACAGGTTTTTAAACCTAGAATAGCTTGTCTATTCCCTTCAACAAGCACAAATAGACCATTCACTGTCCTTTCATTTCTACTCAGACTAACTCTACACACCCCTTTAGTGGGTATCGGAGTGTCATCATATGCTCTTACATTTTACCTTTTAAAGTCTTTTATAGGCAGTATGTTCACCTGCGCTCCAGTGTCCAGTTTCAGCGGG
Organism: Caranx ignobilis; assembly: GCA_021432705.1. Taxonomy (NCBI): domain Eukaryota; kingdom Metazoa; phylum Chordata; class Actinopteri; order Carangiformes; family Carangidae; genus Caranx; species Caranx ignobilis. Next base: position 16,680,793 of record MU269989.1, read on the forward strand.
ATGTGGGTGCCGTTCACATCCAGGTGAGCAATCCACTCATCCTTTGAAGCCGTCTCTGCCTCCTCTATTGCACCCACAAAGAACTCCATCTCCTCGTCGTCCTCTGTGTTGCCCTGCTTTTCCACGAGCTGCACTTTCTTCTTGGTGAAACAGCATTTGGCGAAGTGATTTTTTCCCGCCGCATTTCCTGCAGTCTTTCCCGAACGCTGGGCACTGTTTCGGCGCGTGTCTCAGCCCGCACCTCTGGCAGTTCTCCTGCTGAGGCTGTTGTTTCGGCTCTCTTTTCTTTGCCGACGTCCTCGGTCTCCCGCGCAGGACTGCGTCCACTTCCACAGTTTCTCTCTCGTTGCCGAATGTCTTTATCTGCGCCTTCGCGCTCTCTGAAGCTTGGCAGATTTTAATAGCTTTTTCAAGCGTGAGATCTGTCTCTTTCAATAAGTGCATTCTCACTTTATTGTCCAGTACACCGATAACTATCTGGTCACGTATCATTGAATCACATAACGTGCCGAAGTTGCATGACTGACTTTTCAGCCGCAGGTCTGTGGTGTACTTTTCTATCGGCTCGGACTGTTTCTGAACACGGTTCCTGAAAACATACCTCTCATATGTCTCATTCTTTCTCGGTGTGCAGTACTCTTCGAACTTTGCCATGACTACGTCGAACTTATCTTTTTGGTCGCCCGCGAAGTTAAACGTGTTGTATACGTCCAGTGCGCTGCGGCCTGCTACTGTTAGCAACAGTGCTATCTTCTGCTCGTCATCGCCCTTCAATCCGATGGCAAGCACATACAGTTCAAAACTCTGTTTGAATACCTTCCAGTTTTCGTTGACGTTTCCTGTCAACTTCAACTCCTCTGGTTGACGTATTAAGTTCATTTTTCAGTCGAGTTATTTCTCCTGGTACCATGTATTGACGAGACGTACTCACACGGTGTAGTTCAGCATCCAAGTTTACTGGCAACTGCACTTCCCGGTTACATACACTTCAGCTAAGCAACTGGTGCCAACTAGTGGTAACGCTGATCATTACATCTCAATACAATAACATTCATGATCTTTGTAAAAGCACTAACCTAAACACCTGTTACTGAGTCAGGAGAAAGTTACAGAGACACAGAGCGTCATGGTAACTGCAGAGGGACTGCAGATGGAAATGAGCTTGAAGCTAACTCTGCTACAACACATCACATGGCAACATTTAGCCTGTGTGTAATATTGTACATGGGCCCATTAGAAATCAAAGAGAAACAGAAACTCTATAAAAACCATAGTAAGTCAGTCACACACCTGTGTGTGCACGGTGTGAGAGGAGCAGCAGAATGGGAATAAATGACAAGAACAGACTGATGGAGATTTCTCACTTTGCCCTGATGTTTGCTGCTCATATGCTACTGGATTTACTGGGAGATGAAAAATACCAGTGTGATATGATGGTGGATCAGCTCCAGGTAGTGTTGTAGTCAAGACCGCACCAACCCAGACCAAGACATTACCCAGACCAGAGAGTACCAAGACCGAGACAAGACCAGGACTTTTAGAGGTCCAGACCGAGACAAGACCAAGAGTTATAGAGGTCCAGACTGAGACAAGACCAAGACCATATATATCAAAGGAAAATCATAACAAAACATCAAAATGTGAGTTTTTTTTAATTGAAGTTTGCTTTTAAATAAATGCGACAACAAAAACAATCGTTGCTCTGTTGTTTTCAGAACAAGTTCACACAGCCGCTTTCCTCCTGTCGTCTTCACACTCTGTGCGCACTGTGCAGGGGGTGTGTCAGTCACTCACACTGACACCGGGCAGGTGGCATCTGCAGCTGGGGGACATCTTTACACCACCAATGATCTGAAGTTATTAGCTGTTTTTGAGAGGCTCCTTGTTCACTCTTATCAGTAAGGCATGGACAAAAAACCTAGCAGCGATGGTCTTGACCGGTCTTGTTCAAAAAACCAGAGTCCACCCAGTCCGACACCGAGACAAGACCAAGAACCTAAAAAAATGGTCATGAGACCGAGATCGATCTCGAGCACTACAACACTAGCTCCAGGCCAGTTTAACCTCTGTTATAGAGACCGTTTCTCTCCTGAACACAAGACGGAGGGGCTCAGTCTGTCAGGTGATGCCCCTCCCAACAGGTGAGCTGCTCAAATTGCAGGAGTTTAATCTTAAATCTTGTTGTCTTGGTTACATGAGCTGGAAACAGCTGGAAACACTGAGGTGGAAGATCAGTGGAGCTGCTTTCATTAGTTTCATCAGGTTTGAATCAAAGCAAAAAGTCCAAATAAACTCAACAAAAACACTAAACAAGTGTTTTTATTCACTGAGCAGCAACAATCACAACCAAGTGAAGAATCTCCATGTTGGAGCTCACAGCTTTTACAACAGCTCCAGAAAAAACACACCTGACCTGTAATTTGTCAAAGTCAAACTAAGAAGAATGAGAATCAATGAAAACTGTGTTTATCTGAACTTGACTAAACTACTGATCTGATCCACTGATCAATAATTAGAATGATCATGTCTGGACTCACTCAGCCTTTCTGCAGTTCCTCACAGCTGGGATCAGTCTCCGTCGTCCCTCCTCTGATGTCTTGTACTTCTTCAGGTCCAACTCATCCAGAACCTGCTCTGACATCTGCAGCATGTAGGCCAGAGCTGAGCACTGGATCTCAGAGAGTTTCTTCTCTGATCTGTTCTCTGACTTCAGGAACTGTTGGATCTCCTGATGAACGGACTGGTCCTTCATCTCCGTCAGACAGTGGAAGATGTTGATGCTTCTGTCAGGAGACATTTCACTACTGTTCATCCTCTTCAGGCTGTTGATGACTCTCTGGATGGTTTCTGGACTGTTCTCTCTCTGACCCAGCAGACCTCCTAACAGCCTCTGGTTGGACTCCAGAGGGAGGCCATGAAGGAAGCGAACAAACAGGTCCAGGTGACCATTTTCACTTCTCAGGGATTTCTCCATGGCTCTCCACAGGAAGTCATCCAAGGGGGGATGACTATATTTGATCTGTGGTTGATGTATTGATCTAAAAAACTTGGACCCTCTCTTTATGTCGTCTTCTCTCAGGAAGTTGTCCAGGACCTGTGTGTTCCTGTTGGTGTAACAGTGGAACATGTAGACTGCAGCCAGAAACTCCTCAACACTCAGATGAACAAAGCAGTAGACTGTTTTCTGGAAGATCACACTCTCTCTTTTGAAGATCTCAGTACAGAGTCCTGACTTCACCAAGGCCTCTGTGACATCAAGACCACACTGTTCCAGCTCTTCTTGGTAGAACATGATGTTTCCTTTCTCCAGCTGTTCAAACGCCAGCCTCCCCAGTTTCAGAAGAACTTCCCTGTCGGCCTCCGTCAGCTCCTGTGGACTCGTCTCATGTCCCTCACTAGAGGTCAATAGACGATCTCCTACAAACAAAACATGACATTGTTGTAAATGAACAAGTTGGAGATATTTTTTTGTTTTGGCAGAAATAAGCGTTTAAATTTAAAAACTTTGTAAATTCCTACCAAACCAACTGTACGTGCTACAGTTTTGCAACTTTTACCAGAATGCAGCCCCAATACTGCAGGAACTTTTGTACATTTAAACCTCATTAAACAAATTATGAAGTTCGTCACTCTGATTTATCCAAAAACTGTAAAACTTATAAAATAGTCCCACAAGTTTTGCTCAATTGTCACCAAATTGCTGTACTGAATCTTCAGACCGTCCTCCACAAAAATACCACTCAGTGTTTTGATACTTGAAAAACTGATCCTACAGTGCATGAAAACATTTGACTGTAAACAGCACTGTAAACATATATCAGCCAGTTCTTCATAAATACATTTTCAGTCTTCCTGAAAAAAGTTGACAATATTTTGGAGTCATGGCTGATGAAGTTTGGCAAATATCAGACTTTTATCTCAGAAACTGAATTTTTGAAAAGATGTTGAATTCTGCTGTCATGAGAATAACTGCAGTCAGTGTATGAATGGTGTTTTTAAACATCAGATTTTCTCTGATGAAGCAAAACACTTATCGTTAAAAACAAATTACAAAAACACCAACGTTTTCATGCTGTCAAGATATAATTTATGTTTTATCAGATTTTTGTCTTGATAACAGAATTTTTAACATTTTGACAATTTTTTAAATCTGCCTTGACAACTGCTGCCTGGCTGGTGACTGCCTGAGTCCATTTGTTAAGCCACACACCAGGTCTCACATCCAGCCAGTTAGCTCAATGACTAAGAGGCTGGTTCTTGGTATCAGAGGTTGAGTTCAAGCCTCAGCTAATGCAGAATGGAAGTTGTAATGTCAACCTTCCTGTTGTCTCCCTATTTTGTGTCTTCTTACTCAAATTGCAGAAATTTGTCCAAAATTGCTTGGCCCCGACCACTGCTTCTCTCTCTCTCTCTTTCTCTCTCTCTCTATCTCTCTCATATATTTATTTATTTATTATGGGCCCAGAACATGGAACCTCTGTGTTTGTGAAAACAGAGCGTAACAACAACGAAGAGACGGAGTGATGCCTGTGTCGTCCACATCGCGTCTGTTTAATTCTATCAATTCTAAACATATTATTAACTCTCCAAATATCATGTTCTCCCATAACTTCATAAACACTAAGTCAAAGCAATTCAGAGTAAACTGGAAATAAAACCGTGTGCAAACCTGTTGTGTGTTTCTTAATCACAGGTGTGGGGGGTGTATATGTGAGTGTATTGGCTACCAGCAGTGTAAAGCACACTTGACCACCTGCCTGCCAGAAAAGGGCACGGGGCAAAGAACACCCAACATGCAGTCAGCAACAGTGGCGGGTTTTCAGCTTTCGTAAACATCAATAAACATATGCAAATGACCATGAAATTCACTCTTAGCATATGTACACACAAACAAAAGCATTAACGACTTAAAAACATCAACCTGTGTCAAGTACTTACCTGTGAAAACAGACAGAGTGATACAACAATGAAGACACGGAGTGATGCCTGTGTCCTCCTCACATCTGGAGAGTGGGCAGAAGGCCACACCTGAGACTACCGAACAGCAACAGTTCCAGTCTCAAAGTTTCAACTTAACCTTTATATACTGTGTAGAGACTGTGACTGGAGGAGGCTGCACAGCCATCGGCCACTATCAGAGCTGAACTGGAGCAATAACAACACTTTATAAAATGTCCTCTCCACCTCTGTCACTCACCGTACTTGTTCTTCTTCCTCTTTGTCTGGACCAGCAGGAAGTGTGAGAACAGGTCAGTCATGGTCTTGGGCAGCTCTCCTCTCTGCTCTGTGCTCAACATGTGCTCCAGAACTGTAGCACTGATCCAGCAGAAGACTGGGACTTGACACATGATGTGGAGGCTCCTGGACGTCTTGATGTGTGAGATCATTCTGCTGGACACATCTTCATCACTGGACCTCCTCCTGAAGTACTCCTCCTTCTGGGCGTCAGTGAAGCCTCGGACCTCTGTTACCCTGTCAACACGTGTAGGAGGGATCTGATTGGCTGCTGCAGGTCTGGAGGTGATCCAGACCAGAGCCCTGGGAAGCAGATTCCCCTGGATGAGGTTTGTCAGCAGCACGTTGACTGATGACGTCTGTGTGACATCAGACACAAGCTCCCTGTTGTTGAAGTCCAGTGACAGTCGGCTTTCATCCAGGCCGTCAAAGATGAAGAGAAGTTTACAGACAGCCAGCTGCTCTGCTGTGACCTTCTGTAATGTTGGATGGAAAACATGGAGCAGCCTGAGAAGACTGAACCGCTGATCTCTGATCAGGTTCAGCTCCCTGAACGAAAGCAGAAGCAGCAGACTGACATCTTGGTTCTCCAAGCCCTCTGCCCAGTCCAGAGTGAACTTCTGCACCGAGAAGGTTTTTCCAACGCCAGCAACGCCGTTGGTCAGAACCACTCTGATGGGTTTCTGTTGGACAGGTGAGACTGTAGAGACACTGTCTCTCTGTTGGACAGGTGAGTCTGTAGAGACACTGTCTCTCTGTTGGACAGGTGAGACTTTAGAGACACTGTCTCTCTGTTGGACAGGGAAGTCTTTAAAGATGTCGTTGCACTTGATTGGAGTGTCATGGAGGGTGTTCTTCTTCTTGGACGTTGTCTCCAGCTGTCTCACCTCATGTTGGGTATTAACCTCTTCACTCTGTCCCTCTGTGATGTAGAGCTCAGTGAAGACCCTGTTGAGGAGGGTTCCACTTCCTCTTCCATCAGTTCCTTCAGTCACTCGTTCACATCTGCTCCTCACACTGATCTTATGTTGATCTAAAAGCTCCTGCAGACCACCATCTGCTGAGAGAGAAGAGACAGAGTCAGACTGAAGACAGAGAGTCTGACAATCTGATGGGATTCTTTTCATCAGCTACAGAAAAACTACAGACACAAAGAAAAGCTTTGAATGTTGTGCTGTTGATCATCATCTTAAATGTCAGTGCTGTGTGATGCAACAATGACTCTGTAGAAAACAACAGGTCCTGCTTTCAGAAATGACCACATCAGCAGACAGATGTTCACTCTCACTTTGTACACAGCTGCTCTGATTGGCTGTCTGCAGTCCACCTCTGGTCCTCTGTCTTTGTCCACTGCAGGACAGCTGCTCGTCCACAGAGACACCACTCCTCTTCTCTCTGTCAAGACATTTCTGTATCAACAACATGTCATGGTCACAGGTCCACATCTGATTGGTCGTCCACCTCAAGAGGTCGGGGCTTCAGTCACCAGAGGAGCAGAGAGAGAGAAAGTAGTGACTTTTCAAAATAAAAGTCTCTCTGTATCAGCTGCTGTGACTTCAGTTTAAAGGCTCAGACGTGTGGATCATTAAAGTGTCTCCTCCAACATGGAGACACTGTGTCTCTTCTCTGTCCTTCTGTCCACTGACAGCTCTACACACAGGTGGAGCTCACACAGGTGTTGACATGAGATCAGCTGATTGTGGGCGTGTCTGAATCCATCTATGGAAACTGTGGAGGTGGAGATGGGGCTGGTGTTGATGCACCAACTTACAAAACAGTAACATGAGGACGCTCTGTTTTCTAAATCTGATGGACAGAGTGTGTGTGCATGTTTCTGTCTCTTTAATTTTTTTTGTGAACCTACACAGAGTTTGATGGATCTGCTTCCTGGTTTCTCTCTCTTTCCTTCACGAGTCTAATGACTGAATCATCTTCAGCTCAATTTACAGTAGAAACTGTCTCTTACTGTGACTCTGAGGGTCCAGGTTCACGACTGAAGTCTGGAGGATCATCTTTGGACTTGTCACTCTTCATAGACAGACAGATGGATCCTGGAGACTCTGCTCTCAGTCTATTCTGACCTCTGCAAACACAAACATGTTGTTATTCATATCACATCAATCACTGATCAGTTCTCTGATGACAGAGGCATTGTGGGAAGTCTACAGTGACATCAGCAGCACTGTCATTTAGAACAGTGTGACTTTGTTGTTACCTTATTAGCCCTCCATCACAGTCTCTTTGGTTTAAGGTTATGTTCTGGACCTTTGTTGCTCTGCTCCTGTAAAAAGCAGCTGCTGAGATTCTGCTTCAGCTGCTGGAACTGATTTGATCCTCTGTCTCTGCTCTCTGTGTCTGACATGGCTCTGAATTCACTAGAAATCACTCATCGGCCTGTTGCACAGCTCAAAGCTGCCACCAGGAGGAGCTACTTGATGCAGCCAACATCACCATGTTCCTTCTATCAGGTGGAAACAAGACCATGAACATTTAGAGCAAATGAAATGAGGACTTTAACCCAGTGGTTACTTCCTGTTTTAACTAGATGCTGCTGACATGTTTCCTGTTGAAGAACGTTCAACACAAACTCAAAAGATTTGAATTTTAGTTTAGTCTTACATCTGATCAGATGATCCACGTCCTGCTTTAAAGTTAATGAGCCCGCCCTTTGACCGGTTGCTCTTTAAAGACAGACAGCTGGGTTCAGGAGAGTCTGGTCTCTGCTGCTGGATCCTGAAACAACAACACAACTGATAAATGTGCATGTTGGAGAAAAACTGATGAAAAACATCTTCAATCTTTTAATAAACACAACAACTGACTTTTAGAGAGAAAAGTCTTTCTGACTGTTTTAAATTCTGACCTTTCAACAACAGATCGCTTCAAGTTGAGTTGATGACGACCAATGGACTCATCGCTCTGCATGGACACAGAGCTGGATCCAGGTCCAGGTCCAGGTCCAGGTCCAGCAGACTGATCCATGCTGCTGAGCTCACGTCCACATCAGCTCACACACACTTTGTAGCTTCACCTGCAGAGGAAACACACATCATTCATGTGCACACCAGCTCACATGTCCATCATGTCTCCAGCTGCTCCTCCACTCATTGGCTCTTCTTCTCTGCTTCATATCAGTGTCAGCTGAATGCAGTCACACAGCAGTGAGGAAGAGGAAGCTGCCATCAGCTGCTGTACTTCTACGATGAAAACAAATCTGGAGAAGTGGGAAAAGATTAAACTTAGACTGTGGGGAAAAGTTCATATTATCAAAATGATAATCACTCCTCAGTTTAATTTTTTAGTGATGATGTTTTTAAGAAACATGATGATATAGTTATAGAGTTTTTATGGGAGGGGAAGAAAGATCAGATTAAACTAAGCAAACTCTGTGCTCAAAGGGGAGGGGGGGTTAGGTTTACCAGACCCAAGGTTATATGCCATATCTTTGGAAATCGCTAATATGACAGATAACAGGCTAGACTGGATAGATACTGAGAATGGGTTATGTTTACCATTTAGTCCAAAGGAGAAGCAATTCTTGTCCACTCTAGTGAAGCATGGACCAAAGTCCATCAAATGTATAGGCTCTGGCACTATGTACACACATACGCTTCATTATGGTTTAATCCTGCCATTCATGTTGGTAAAGTGTCAGTGTACTGGAAGCAGTGGCACTCAAGAGGTATATGTACCATAGGAGATCTATACAAAAATGGACAACTTCTATCATTTGAGCAATGAATTAATCAGTTTAAACTTGACAGGAAACAACATGTTGGAAAGATTTATAGATCAAGGATTGTTTAAAATGTCAAATTGGTTGTTGTGGCAGAGGGACCTGGAACAAATACTGTACAGGAGAATGGCTGCATATGTTGGCAGGCTGTGGGTAGTATGTAAGGGAGGCGTGAGGAAAGTTCACACAGTACAAGATCATACACAGATATTACCATACCCCTGTGAGATTACATAGAATGAAACTGCTGAATGACAATAAGTGTTGGAAACGTAAAACAGGACTGGGAACTTTCTTGCACTGTATATGGGAGTGTACGTTAGTGGCTGCATTCTGGGTAAAAGTTGTGGACTTCCTGAGTGAGTGGTCTGGTTCAGCGATCCCCTGACTCCTGTTATGTGTCTACTAGGGGACAGATCTCAAATACCAAATGTATCTAAAAGAACATTTTCTGTTATTATGGTAGGCTTGGTTACAGCTTCCAGAGTTATCTTAAAACACCGGAGAACTGTTGTGTCTCCTAATCTGAGGGACAGGGTGGATGCAGTGGTGGAGACGACATCCTATGAGTCTGTGCTTTGTAGACTGAAAGGCAACACGGAGGACGAGACAAGCTCTCGGGAACTTTTTTGGAACTACACAAAAGCAGATAAAACTCTGGAACCAGAGACTAAATGCAGCAGCACACTCTTCTTTTATTTTATGAACTGGTGTGATATATTGTTTTGATTTTATAATGTCATTCTTTATATGACACCAAAAACAAAACCAACACCTGTAGCATCAATCCTGTACTTATGTATATTTTTTTTTAAAATTTCAATAAAAAATTAAATGACAAAAAAAAAAAATCAAGCTGGAAATCAGTGGTGCCAGGACAGGAGCCACCTCTGTACATGATCCCTGGACTGGAGGAGAAACAAGCTCAACAAACAAACAACAAACAAAGCGACTGGAACGACCACCGACGGCTCATCTGTGACGTCACAGAGAGAAAGATTTCCTCCCCTGGACTCGGTGGAATCAGACTCCTGTCGCTCCTCCTCTTTCTCCTCAACAAATATTTCCTGTGTAACAGACTAATGGACCTGGACAGTCCATCAGATTTACACGTGAGAAGACGGACGAGTTAAAAATCAATAATCAATCATCATGTCAGAGTTACGTCACTGAGGTGCGTTCAGGTGAACTAGGAAGAATAATGGAATAGTTTGACAGTGAAGTGAAGTGTTTGTAGTTGAAGTGCCCCTCCCTACTCATCAGCTCCTGTTGTCTCCTCCTTTTCTCTCAGTGTCTCTGTGTGGACTGAAGTTCACTGTGACTCTTCTTCCCTCCACAGTCCACAGGGACAAACTGACTCACACACTCTCACACTTCAATAACAACTAGAAGAAGAAGAAGAATGTTGTGTTAACACTCACCTGCCTCACACTTCACTTTCTCTGCTTCTGCTCCGTCACTTTAAAATGGCGTCTGGACCATAGACTGTTTATAAAAAGACTGGGCTCACTGAACATTTTGGCTACGTTCCAAAAGTGTGTGGAGTTTCCCTCGTTGACTCTTCCTCAGCTGCTGTGAATGCGTCACACAGAGGCCACTTGGAGAGCAGAGGGAAAGTGGGCAGGGGTCAGGGAGGAGTGGAAGAGATCAATTGAACGCACTTGCTCAGCTGACTCTGTTCAGTAATACAGCCCAGAGTCAGTCAGTCCACAAGTCGTAGGTGTAACGCTAAAATGCCTCTTATGAAAGAAATACCAGCAGACAGTGATGGACCATCCATAGGAACAGAATAGCAGAAAAAAAAGAAAAAAGAAAGAAAAAAAGAGTGGTGGGCCGGGGCGGGGCTGGGCGGTTAACGGTGAAAATGAAACAGGTACTCTAATAATACACTTTCTCTCTGTGTTTCCACTGATAATGAGCTCTGCGTCCTCATCAGACCCTGTAACCCATAGAGACAAAATGCCTTATTATCACGCAGCTGAGTAGATATGAATATGAAATGTCAGATAGAAAGACCCTGTAGATATAACAGTCTTTTGTTTCAAATAGGCCAAGATTTTATATACTTTTACTTAGACTTTGAAAGTGTTTGCTGTGACATGTTGGCACTGTAAGTATTCATTTTCTTCTTCTTTGGTGGTGAACAACAACTGGTGTTTGAGTTTCATTACGCTGCCACCCCATGGATGTACTTTTTCTTGCACCACTGCAATGCATTGTGGGTGACATACAGCCCTGAAGTGACCATCGATGTTGACTCGATCCCTCAGCCCTCCACGGATAATGGCACAACCCTTATGATGGTGAGGGCAAGTGCTGAGTGCTAACCTTTCACTTTCACTGGCTCCTCCTTCTTCTCTACAGTTACAGTAAGTCACATGACTCTGTGAGTGTGTGTTGTTCACTTACAAGTTGTTTAAACTAGTTGTTATTTCATTGTCTGTTGTTTAAAATGACAACTAATGTGTTTTAATGAGATAAACTCTGACTTTATCTCCAGCTTCATATAAATAATGTTGACGATCGTTGTGACAGAGAAGTGACTTGATACAGGTAGAATGGCTCCATCTGCTGGACAACTGAGAGCATCAGAAGTAAAAGCTTCTATTGACACAAACCACCTCTGTTCTGTGTTTTATTGATCATATCTATTATTAGATGAATATTGATTCAGTTATGGACACGTCCCATGAGGTTTGTTTGAATCCTGTGATTCTGTCACTTTAAGTTCAGTGTGTGGGGGAATTCAATACAAATCAAACAGCTGCAGGTCAACACAGCCACTCACAGCCCTCTGTTAGCTCCACAACAAACAACAAACAAACAAACACAGAGCAGATCCTGATTTAGTTTTGGTGTAACCTAGAGCTGTGTGACCAAGAAGTCACCAGAGAAAAAAGGATAGAGTTAAAAGGCCTTATATTTCACAGGCCATGACAATGATGGCAGGTGGTGACCGTGTTGGCATGAACGAGGAGGATTATTACTTTATCATCCGTGTCTTTAGGGATCAGAGGTTGATAAAGAGACTGAAATAAGTTACTTCAAAGGTGGAACACACTGGCTGTTCTGCTGTTGAGTGGGACTTCCATCCAAAAACCTCCAGACTTCAATGACTTGGTGATGAACCTGGTTGTGACTGATGCAGTAGTTCACTGCTTTAACCACTAGGTGGAGACACATGAGAAGCTGCTGATAGAAAGACAATTGGACATGTTAGCAGTGATCAGCCTGCTTCTTTAAAGAGAGGCCTTCCTTACAGTCAGCTCCTGACAACAGGAAGAATTTGCAGTGATGACACAGGTGATGAGCAACAAGCACTACAGTGACCACGTTATTGGCACATGTTGAAGTCAAGTAGACAAAGTAGTGACAGAGGACTTACTCACCCTAAACTCCCCCCTAAGAGGGACTCCAAAATAATCCTGGCTGCTACCTTCTCTCCACTGTCTCATGAGGTCAAAAAGATTGTTGCCAATCACTGGCATATTTTGTTTGGAGCAGATTGTTATGTTCCTCCTGAACATTTTGTGTCTGAGCTGCCGGGTGGTAACTTTCCTTGTGGTAACTGTGCCCAGTGTAATGCTATGATCAGGCCTGATACTTTCCTCCATCCACACACGGGTCAAAAATACAGAGCTCAAAGCAGGATTCCATGGAAAAGGAAATGTGTTGTATATGTACGAATACGAATACAAATACGAATACGAATTACTTCATTAATCCCCAAAGGGAAATTCATTTGCCCGTCAGCTCATCAACCATATGCAGAAGAATTAAAAGCCTGATGTCTGAAGATACAAAGGATCTTCTATATTTCTCCGTCCTGCAGTGAAGAGAGAGGAGCCGTCCACCACTGTTCTTTTCTTGGTCCATCAAGGTGTTATGAAGAGGGTGATCTGAGTTGTTCAGAATGGCCTCCACCAGCATGTATCTCTGATCTCTCTGAAGTTAAGTGCCTCAGGATGTTTAGTCTGTATCCTAGCAACAACTTCATGGAGACCTTCACATGGAACTTGTGGTCGTTGGTGGGATGTACACAAGTATTGTTTTGATTTGAAAAAGTCTCTACTTCCTGAGTCTTCATCTATATCTCCAGCTCCTCATCACTCTTGTCGGGCAGAGAGTTGATATTTTGCATGATGACTGATGGCAGAAAGGACTCACAGTACATCTCCACCTCCAAGCCTTTAACCTCTGCACCACCAGCACAGCAACCATGAAAGCACATCCTCATCCAGCTGGAACAGGGTGGCATCCTCCAGACTTGCTCCATTTTCAATGACAGAAGCTCCTCTCCTGAAGAATCTCCTCTCCCCACAGAAGTGTACATCAGTAGTTGACAAATACGACAAAAACATACAAAACACAACAAATTAAAGCAAAGGTTGAGTAAAAACTCAGAGCTACAAGACTTTGCTGCTCCCAGCTGAAGCGCATGTTCTGGAATGTTGTAAACTATCAAATAGATCCATGTTATAGATCCAGTTTGAATGCAACACTTGTTCTTAAACTCATGTAACCTTGTATTTGAATCCACAGATCTTCTCCAGGAGATTTCAAATCAAACTTCAATGGTGGTAAAAAGAGGTGTGTGACTGCCACCAAGCATCTTGTGAAGAGAACCAGTCAGACATCTGGGCCCGTATTCACAAAGACTCCTAAGACTAAAGAGCTGCTCTTAGTGACGTAGTTCTAAGAAAACTCTTAGAATTTCCCCTTAAAGTTAAGACTGGAGCCTTGTAAAGATCAAAGTTACTGACAAAGCATCTCAGGCCTTAAGAGAGCTGCTAAGGTGACAAAGTGTGAAGAGGAGGGAGGAGGATGAAGAAGAGTTTCTTAATAAAGGCTTTTTAATTCTGACCCTCATGAGAGCCTCAGATCTCTTTCTACAAGTTTTACTTGGATCCTAAACTGAAGAGCAGCAGAGGGACACCTGCTTCTACACCAAGCAGCACTCCATGCTTTTTTTTTTTTTTTTTTTTGTCAAAAGCATGTTTGATTCAGTGAATGAGTTTAGACGACTGAGCAACTGATTCACACAACAGGAAGTAGTGTTTTAGTAATTCAGAGAAACTGCAACACATTTCTTGTTCTTTTGACACAAAACATACACATTTGACACATTTAACATTTGTTTGAGCTTCTTTTACACACAAGCTCAACTAAGACCAAAACAGTAGATGTTAACTGCTACATGTTCAGTTGCTTTCACACTGTTTGTCCAAACAGAAAACCTCATGTTGGAAACCAAAGCTAAAGGCTGAGGCTGAAGTGAACAGCAGTTCACATTGAAGACTGAAACTAATTGATGTCCTAGATTTTGTTTCATTGCTTTTGAAAAACAGCTGATTGAGCTCATGCAAATCCATCAATTACAGCTGATTCCCATCTATATATACTGTAGCATCGAGGAAACACACTCAGGTGTTGAGGTTCTTTCAGTCACATGACCTGTTTGGGCTGATCTTGTTTGAAACAGAAAGATAGAAAGAGGAGGGAGAGAAAACAGAAGAGCTGCTGAAGACAACATGTGTCAGTGTTAAGTTCACACTGTGTGATTTGGAGCAAGAAATGAACTGTTGTGGGAATTGTGTGTTTCAGGTGTGATGTGTGTTAACAGTTGTGAACAAGTGTTTAAAGTCTTGACAAACAGCTCATAGTGATGGTAAAACACTGTAAATGAAAGTGTTTCCAGTGATAACAGAGCAAGCAATCATGACATCAACTTAAAGCTCTTAATCATCTCAAATGAAATCAACCTCAAAGAAAAAGACAGCCTCCCCTCTGGCACCTCCAAGGTGGCCTCCTCCATTTCCTGCCCCGCTTCCATAAGAGGCCATCTTGGATGGTGCCGCCTCCTTTCCAGAGCTGTGGAGAGCTGCATACAAAAAGACACACAAGGTGAGTTTCAAGTCAAACAAAGGAAATGTTCATTAACAGCCTGTTAACTAAAATGCCTGCACTCAAATGAATCAGCAACTGTCAATAAAGGTGATATATGAAAAGAAAAGACTGTGTGTCATCATTGAAGATGAAAAGAAAGAGCAAATAGTCAACTTGAAGGTGGCTTCTATGTGTGGCCCCCACACTAACCAACAGATACAACTGAAAACATCTGTTTAGCTGTTCAGCCAGGTGACTGACAAACAGCAGATATCAATAGCTGCACAGTGAGCTCGTGTTGTTCAACTCATTTGATCTGTGACGTAAGGATCAGAGACTGACTCGAGCGTTCACTGTTGATTTTTAAACATGTGCATATTTTAGAACACTTCTATGTGACGTCACACACATGAACACATTCCATGTTCCGTGCAGCAGGCCTATAGAGAACACACCGGGAGACACAGTTCAGGATTCAGCAGCTGTTGGATCCACCATTGGTTAGTTGTGGCGTTAGTGAAGGTACCACGTCAGAACCTTCAAGAATCATCATGGAGAACAAACCTGCAAAGACATTTAGGGTTGGTGGTTGTGCAGCTCTGAGGACAGATGGAGGTAAGTGAGAAACTCCTGCTGTTGAGCCCTTTTTCTCCTGCACACATGTTCTAAAAAAGATCATTTCATAAAGTTAGATACAAGAATTCACAACTAACTGATGCTCCCATGTGTTTTCCTGGTCTACAGAGAGCTGGAGCAGCTCTAGTCAGCATAGTGCGTCACTTAAAAGGAAGGCAAACCCGGTAAGACTGATAGAAAAAGGAGAAGGGTCTCAGAGAGGCTGAATGCTGTGGCAGGAATAAAGAATGTATCGTGACATGAAGGAAAAGGAAAGTGATGGATGTCAGAGAGGGGCCATCGCAACAGAAGAGGAAGATGCCAAAACCTGACCCTCTCAACCACAAGGATTCAGCCACCTCCTCCGTAGACAATGGTCAACCTTGGCTGATCATCTGAAGTTACCTCCAATATAGAAACTGAGCTGTTGAACCATTGACACTGTCACTGTCAACCAGCTGATGTTCCTCTGGGTTTTTCTCCTCTGCAGAGACCAGCACCCACCTGTTAGAGGGTTGCGGTGCATTTGTGGGGAACGTGAGTAAGACTGGTGTTAAAAGAAAAGCTGACGTTGAAATAGAGCGAGCGAGTGAGAGGAGTAAGAAAAGCCTGAAGCCACAGGAGAAAACACCTGCAGATGTTCAGAGAGGTGAGGAGGAAGTCACCCATGTAGAGTTTGGAGTTGAGGTGTAAAACAAGGATTCACATTAGAGCTTGAAGAACTGATCACAGCTGTGTTCAAACAAAATGTGTGTGTTTGTGTTGAGCTCAGTTTGTGGCCAAATACAGACAGGAGAAGCTCCTTGAACAAGGAGGGGATGGGTGTGTGTTTGCTGGCTACCACATAGCTGATAAGTTACCAGTAAGCGATACACACATTCTCATATATATCAACACTTCTACACACACACACACACACACACACACACACACACACACACAACATAGTGAGGAAGTGCTAATCAAAGCTCTGTGTTGTGAAATGAAAAAACGCAGCATCTTAAAGAATGTGAAATGATGAAAGAAGTAAATCTGCTAGTAAAGAAAAGTTGGCCCACTCTAGAGGAAGACATCAAACTGATCCAACTGAAAGAGCATTTAGACCATTTCTATATGAATATGACCAAGGAGCCTTTATACGCTCCAGAGCTAAATGGTTCGAGGAAGGTGAGAAGAATACAAGCTGTTTCTTCGCACTAGAAAAGAGGAATTACAAGAGGAATAATATCACTTCTCTGAAAACAGACAACTCTATAAGCTCCAATCCAACTGATGGAGCTGATCACACTTTTCAACTCTACTCTGATTTATACAGCTCAATTACAACTCAATAAAAGCCGAAGAACTCATTCATAATGTTCAAGAATTGACACCTCAAATATCAGACAAGTTGAAATTGGATTGTGAAAAACCTCTAAAAATCTCTAAAAGTGAAATTCTTGAAGCTGTGAACAACATGTTTGAAATGCTGAAGGAATGTAGAAATAATGAAGAAATGAGCACAAGTATGAAACAAGCTAGAATAACACTGCTTCCCGAGCCAGACAAAGACCACCTTTGTTTAGACAACTGGAGACCAAGAACATGGCTCAGTGCTGACTATAAAACACTCTCACTCATTTTCAGCAGGCACTTAAGAAAAGCTTGAAGCGAAATCATCAATGAAACTCAAACTGCTTTCATCACTAATCGTCACATAAGCTGCAACAGGGCCTGAAGGTTACTTTTTTGGCCTCCAGCCACTGTGGCAGCTGGATTTTGAAATCCACCTGCCACACTGGCTTTTTACCAGACACATGTTTTGGGCCTCGCCTGGTTGGGCGTTAGTTTCATGGCCTGAGCTGCAACATTAGGTTTCTTCTTGATTCAATAGATGACTATTGAATTGCTGCTGCTGCTGCCGCTGCTGCTGCCGCCTCCTCATCATTATCATTTCTTCAGCCCCGTTCCTCGTGTCATGGCGTCTTATCCGTGTGAGTGTGTGTGTGTGTGAGTGAGTGAGACTCATCATCAGTTGGACAAAAGCAGTGCAGACGAGATTCAGGAACTTGTGACTTTCAAGTGTCCTTCATGCACATTTCAGCAACCTTTTTATTAGCAAGATGATGCAGACCACGTTTGCCTTGCGACGACAGACTATAGTTCTGTCCTGCCCACCTGTGAAAGAGCTGGTGGACCTCTGGCCTGCTCTTCATATGCCATCTGAGGTAATGTGGATCAGCTCTTTCGTCTGTTTTTATCTTTCCCAGTACTTTGTCACATTGTGTGTAGTGTCGCCTTATTTCATTCATCATAAAATAAATGATTGCTGTTACTGTACTGTTCTTTCCTCACTGCAGGTGTATGCAGAGTTCCAATGGATAACAAACCAGAACCTTCCTAACACCTTCTATGCGGAGCTGGATCACCACACTCCTCGTTTGAGCCTCATTTAGACAGAAAGCTTCCAAAACTGGAAAGACTGCAGATGCTTTGGCTGACATTTTCAAAGTCCATGATGCACAGGTGAATATACAATTCACAGGTGAAGTCTTTGTGTAATGCTGGGAGTTTAATGCTTAAAATTAGCTTTTGAATTCCACAATTGCACCGGATAAGTCAGCAGGTTATTTAATGGATGTATGTGCAGATATCACTGTGGTGGCAGATTGGTCGGGGCTGTTTGGCATTGAGTTTGATTAGTAAACTTGTCACAGTATTTACACTATGTTCATCTTCTTAGGAATTACATGATGTCCACACAAGGCGTACCACTGTTCTCCATGCCCTTGCTGTCTATCTACGTGAGGAAGTCTCTGGATTTTTCAGGACATGTGTGGTAAGTCCTAGTAGAGAGACATCAGGCCTGTTGTACTGTAAATTAACCAATTCATATTTTCATTTTATTTATTTATTATAAGGACAACACACATTACCATTTCGGCAAATGTGCCAGTGTTTCAACTGCAAACCTCGGGCAAGATGTTTCGAGACCTGGAGAGTCATGTTGTGCCCATTAGGGCGTAAAAAAAAAATCAACAATCACTGCAAAGAAATCAAGTAGCTGTCATTAGCCTAACAGTGGCTCACATAGAAGTCATCTCACTTTATCAGCAAATGAGAGCACAAAGTCTATCAGGCTTATGCCTTTATTGTTATTTACATGACAATCAACTGTAATAAAAATTGCCACAGCCATAGTTTCAGTAAATGTGATTAGTATATGATCTCCCTTTGATTTTTTTTTAAGGATGATATGGATGAGCCAGACCTGGGGGATGCAGCAGTGGTCCTCCTGACAACCGTCAGTGACGATGCCGCGAGTCCAGTTATCTACGACCCAGTGAGAATCTCTGTCGTCCTAGAGGGTGATGTGGTGGTCGACCTCCCCAGGCTTCCTGATGCCTTCCTGGTAATGTTCGGCCTCATCTATGCTTTACATCTCAACTATCCCAAGGGACTAACCAACACATTTGAGTTCACACAGAAAATCTTACTTGGTCTTGATGACTCTAAACTGTCACCCAAGCTGCAGAGTCTCAAAAATGACCTGATGTCACATGTGTAACTCAAGATCTGAAAAGCAGTGGTGGATTCAGATGGCTCACTCTGTTAGAGCACAGTCCACAACAAGAATGTCATTGACTCATTTGAGTCAATGACATTCTGATGTTGATGTTAAAGTCGCTGCTCTACTCAACTGGTTTGAAGCTAAATGGCACAAAGTCCACACCAGTCGCTGCTCTACTCAACTGGTTTGAAGCTAAATGGCACAAAGTCCACACCAGCAGTTTTAGTTGTGAAGAATTGAAAAGCAATTTGTTTATATGTTGCTGCACTGCAAGTTTACAAGCAGATGGCCCAAAGTGTGCCTTTGTAATTGTTTCTTTAATTCTCTATTTAATTCTTTTTTTTTTATTACTATTGTCTTTCAGATATTGTTTATGTTTCACTTTGTGCTAAAAGGCACAGGTGTAGGCAAATAATCTTTCTGACACCTTCCCAGTAATGTTGTATTAACACTTTCTAAGCTGTTTGTGACATAAAGATCTTATGTTAATGTTCATTTGAGCTTTTCTGAGTTTGAATATTTTCCACTTGGCTGGGAAAGTTTCTAATAAACATTTGAATAGATGAAATATAGACTTGATGTGTTTTGTTTGTTTGTTTGTTTGGTTGGTCTTTGAAGTCAAGAGTACTCAATATGTTGAAGGCATCAGTTGCCACAAACATGTGAAGTTTGGAGGTAAATGGTTTTGAGTTTCAGCAAGTCTTTGTTTTTGAGTTTTGTCTAATTGGAAGATTGAAAGAAAAAACTAATGAATGTTCAGTTCACTTCACATTAAATCCTGAGTTTTCATACTTGAAATGATGAAGTTCTCCTGAGTTATTCCAATTAGAAAGATGAATGAATATTCTGAGTAGCATGTACTGAACATTTTAGAGTTGGCTTCATTGATAAGTTTAATTTCATTATAATTTAAACGTACATTTAACATAAACTCCAAATATTTAAGCTCTGATATCCTCAAATATTTGAGTTTATGAACTCAAAAAATATGTGGCAACTGATTGCCTCACTTTTTTTGAGTTCTGCAGTGGATGTAAAAACAGTGGCCCACAACTGTAATAAAGTCTGGTTGTAAAGATCAAAAAAAAATCTTCTTCTCCTCCTCCTTCTTCTCCTTCTTCTCCTCACTGTCTCTCTTATCACCTTCACACACCCTCGTTCCTCCTCCTGAAAGCATCGGGTTCAGATCCGCAGCCACTGAAGAAGACTGGAACATGTTCTTCTCACACTGTCACTCTGTATCACTCCTTTATCACTCGTTCACAACGTGAGGACACGAGCGCAGAAAACTCTTTGAGCCGGTGTTTGGTCCCGACAGATGGAGACTCCCTCACTGACCGCCCCCCTCCCTCCCGCTGCTGCACTTTTTACAGCGTTTATAGTGTTGCTCAAAGCCCCGTCTCTGTGGCCCGTGATGAGCCACCCGCGGTCCACACACTCTTCTATAAGTGAAACACTGTGTTAGGACACACGGCGTGAGGTCGGACAAATGAATAACCGTGGTTGGATACACGGCGCACGGTTGGATGAAGGAGAGATCTCTGTGGTGGCCGAGGAGATGTTCACCGCAGCTCGGTCGGTGACAGAATGGCGAGGTTTCGCCTTCGGAGGTCTGGAGCGGGCGGAGTTAGTACAAACAAGGCTGGTCGGACAAACATTGTCCGCTCGGACAAAAGAAAGTCTCTGGGGGACAAAAAACGTCCGGTCGGATGAACGAAGAAAGTGGTGGACAAAATGAATAACGGGGTTGGATATAAATCATGTGGTTGGATGACTGAGAGCTCCGTGGACAACATTTCTCCCTTCCTCCTCTGACTCACTGAGCGGAGCATGAAGTGTCCGACCAAGCTCTCTCCACCCTCAACTATACCCTGCCCCTTGAACAAAACAGAGCAGCTCACACAGCAGCAAGCCAGAGAAGACGGAGAAGGCTCTGGGAGAGGTAGGAAATGACAGAAAGAAAGAAAGAAAATACTTTATTGATCCCAAAGGGAAATTCATTTGTCTGATAGCTCATCGTAAATTTGCATCATGATTAAAGAGTCTGATGGCTGTTGGTATGAAAGATCTTCGGTATCTTTCTGTCCTGCACCGAAGAGAGAGGAGCCGTCCACCACTGCTGCTTCTTTGATCCATCAAGGTGTTATGAAGTGGATGAACCGTGTTTGTTCAGTATGGCCTCCATCATCCTCACTGTGTATCTCTCCACCACCTCCTCCAGAGACTCCATCTTTACTCCAATGACAGAGCCAGCCTTCTTGACAAGCTTATCCAGCCTCTTTGCCTGCTTTTTTCCTAAACTTCCTCCCCAGCAGACTGCAGCATGAAATAAAGCACTTGCCACCACAGACTGATAAAACATCTGCAGCATCTTACTACAGATGTTTAGAGATCGGAGCTTTCTTAGGAAAAAGAGGCGGCTCCGCCCTTTTTGTAGAGCATCTGTGTTAACAGACCAGTCCAACTTGTTATCAAGGTGAACACCTAGATATTTATAGGTTGTCACCACCTCGATGTCCACTCCACAAGTGTCCACTGGCTGAAGAGGGAGCTTGGACCTACGGAAATCCATGATCATGTCCTTTGTCTCTGAGGTGTTCAGCATGAGGCAGGAGAAAGAAGGAGAAGGTGGAGGACGAAATATTTATTCTTTTTACATATTGTCTTTACTTTTTGACTGTATTTATATATTTCTTATTCATTTCTTAACTTTTATTTTTTTTCTTTAGAGCTGGACTCCAAGGATGAGGATGTGAGAGGATGGACTGCGGCTCTCCCTACGATCCCCGCTCGGACTCCGAGGAGGAGGGGGGAAGATGAGCAGGGGGGGGGGGGGGGGCGGAGGAGCGAGCGCAGCACAGAAGAAGAGAGGGGAGATCAACAGGTAGGTACGAAGAACAGGAACGACCTCTCGGCGCCCGAGCGTCTCGCGGCCGAAACGGTCCCGGAGGGACGCGGCTCTCTCGACGATCCCCGCTCGGACTCCCGGGAGGAGGGCGATGAGCAGGGGGGGGGGGGGGACTGAAGGAGCGAGCGCGGCGCGGAAGACGAGAGGTAGGTGCGAAGTAAGAGAAGGAGGAGGAGAAGGAGAGCGAGAGGCGACCGGTTGTCGCAAACGACCTCTTCGATACGAGATGTTTCGCTGCCTAAAGCGCAGCTGTCGTGGAAAAGATGGGAGGAGAAACGATAGTGAAGAAAAACAAAAGACACGTACTAATAATATTATCACTTCTACCGCCACGTCACCGTCTGTACCGCCACACGGCAAACCCACAGCAAACAACCATGACAAGGCGACGTTTTACCGCTCAAAGGTCCTACAACAGCTTTTTTCCAGCTCGCCGTGTGAAAAGAAGAAGAAGAAGAAGAAGAAGAAGAAGAAGAAGAAGAAGAAGAAGAAGAAGAACAGGCGCGACGGCCAAGAGAGCCAGGGCGAGAGCGAGGGGAGGGGAGGGCGAGGGGATGGCGAAAGAAGGAAGAGGAGAGGAATCGAGAGCAGCAGGAAAGCAGCTCCACAGTCACTGAGAGGTTTAAGGTGTTTGCTGATCGTAGTAGTTAAATGAGTGGACTTGGTGTCAACATTTGAGCCCTACCATGAACACTCTGCAACTTATAGGATCTGAGACAACGTGTCACAATCATCCCCGGTCTCCAACATTTTTATATCATTACTTTTTTTATTTCACAAAAGTCGTACTATTTGAAAATGACTTCATGGCCCACCTGCAGAACCTTAGTTCCCCACAGGCTGGGAAGAAAACTTGACACAGTTTTTGCAGCCAGAGCGTCAGTACAGTGAATGTCTGAGGTCAAACTAATTGAAGTAACACATTCTAAGATGCAGTTGCAAAAAGGGTAAAGTTGTTCAGTTATATCATGCTTCCTCTGACACTTTGAATTTATGTTGGATGAATGGTTGTATGGGGCCAGAAACTGAAATGCCCCTTGAGAATAAATAGTGATCTGTGACCACATGACCCCAAGAGGTCACACACAGTGTGGAGTGTGAGAGCACAGCTTTTCTTTTTTCTGTTTCATAGACACATTTTCTCATTTTAATTTAGCTCGTATTTGCCCCTTTTCTCTTTTTAAGTGTTTTTTCCTCTGTGTACTGTCACCTTTTAACTGAGTTATGTGACTCCCAGTGGATCACTATTAACAGTCACTTCATATAGGGGCTCTGGACCAGGGGCCTCCTGACCTCTAGGCCCCTATAGACTCTTATACATTTAGTTCAAACTCAATTTGTACAAGAAAACTAAACTTTCATTTAACAAGAGACGCCTGGAAGTGTGATGTTTCTCTGCCTGCTCTTGAGTTGTCATGTTTTCCCCTCACTCAGCCAAGTCAGCAATCAGCAGAGATGCTTCGTCAAACCAACATGTTTGAATTTGCAGGTCACACATCTGTTATCACTTTGCACTTCCTAGATTATGTAGGGGAGGAAATATTTAGAGACATTTATCTATTATCTCCCCAATACGTATTCTGTCTTTCCGGTGTTAAGAGGAGGTTTTGTCAAAGTAAAGTAATGAATTTATTCAATCTGACTCCATTTGATTAAAGATAACTTTACCATTAAATATTATTTAGTGTCAATAGTTAACAGTAATGAAGAATATAAGCCTTTTAAGAATTGAACTCTACTGTTAAGAGATCTGACATCAGTCTTAGTTCAAGGATGGCAGATATAGGTTAACAAACCACTCAGTGACCTTCTTAACATGGAAGAATAGCCCTGATGTCTGGGTTGAAGTATTCAGACGTATTAGAACATGATGCTCAATCTTGTCTGTCCAACTCAGAGGTTAAGGGTGTGAACAGCATCCAGTGAAACTTACCATAGAACTAAAGACCTACTAGGTATCTGATAACAGACCCTTCACTACAAGAGTAAAATCTCAACAAGACAGTGTTAGAAATGAATGGTTAACATTCCAGTTTATTGTGATGCACAGTAAGTGAACAAACTATAGCCAATAGCAACAATACTTGAGAAACAGATATTGCAACACACTTGATGTGTGGGAGCTCTGGTAAGCAGATCAACTCCAAGGTTAGGTCCTTGCTCTTTCTCTTAAATATCCAACCAGAACAAAGACACTTTTAAATCACATGTCAATAGGAATTTGTACAGAGACACCACTCACATCTGGAGACCTTTGATCATCAGGGTGTTTATTGGCAAAGACAGGGAGATGAGTGAATCCACGGCCAACAGAGGGAGCACTGCTTCAAATATACCAGTGATTGGCAACAATCTTTTTGACCTCATGAGACAGTGGAGAGAAGGTAGCAGCCAGGATTGTTTTGGAGTCCCTCTTAGGGGGGAGTTTAGGGGCGAGTAAGTCCTCTCTCACTACTTTGTCTACTTGACTTCAACATGTGCCAATAACGTGGTCACTGTAACCTCTCTCTTTAAAGCGCTCACAAAGATGGCTGCCTTGTTGCTCATCAACTGTGTCATCACTGCAAATTCTTCTTGTTGTCAGGAGCTGACTGTAAGGAAGGCCTCTCTTTAAAGAAGCAGGCTGATCACTGCTAAAATGTCCAAATGTCTTTCTATCAGCAGCTTATCATATGTCTCCACCTAGTGGTTAAAGCAGTGAACTACTGCATCAGTCACAATCAGGTTCATCACCAAGTCATTGAAGTCTGGAGGTTTTTGGATGGAAGTCCCACTCAACAGCCAGAACAGCCAGTGTGTTCCACCTTTGAAGCAACTTATTTCAGTCTCTTTATCAACCTCTGATCCCTAAAGACACGGATGATAAAGTAATAATCCTCCTCGTTCGTGCCAACACGGTCACCACCTGCCATCATTGTCATGGCCTGTGAAATATAAGGCCTTTTAACTATATCCTTTTTTCTGCTGATGACTTCTTGGTCACAAGAAGTTGAAGCTTTTATTTCTACCACTGCTGTATCCTAGCCCACTATTTAGCTTACTATATTATATATGGGCTCACATTGAATGAATCCATACAGGTGTAATACCAGGAGATGTCCAGCAGATGGAGCCATTCTACCTGTATCAAGTCACTTCTCTGTCACAGTTTATCTCAGTTTGTCTCATTAAAACACATTAGTTGTCAATTTAATTCACTCACTCAACTTCAAAATGTAGTGGAAACAGCAAAACTTTGAGTTTAGTGGAGACAGTCAGATGAAATCTGTGATGTCATAATGAGCCTTATCTGACTGGAAATGTGTGTCAGTTCAACAGAAGCTTTTTGATCAGACAACAATATGCACCATATTGATATCAAATCAACAGGTGGCTGAATGTTGATTTGATGTTTATTAGACACAAACAAAACCATGTGTCATTTAAAGTCAAATGAACTTATAATTTATCATGACTCAGCTAAATCCCAGTCTGCTCACTCTACTCAAAGATTCATTGAAACAGTTTACACAGCAAACTTTTTACTATAGTAACATTACAGTTGTAGTCCAGCTGACATCACATACATGTGTCACATACATGCCTCATCTGACCAGAGATTTCTATCAGTAGAACACAGTGTTTTTAATCCAATGATCAAATACTTTGTACAATTAACAGAAACCTTTGAACTTCTGCTGACACTTTTGGAATTGTATTGTGACATGGTCTTAATACAGACAGTCACAGGTCACATGTCCTTAACAGAGCAGAACACACACCATCACTCCCAGTTTAACCACAGAACAAATGAATATATTAACACATTATCACATCACTTTGTTTACAGATACATTATTGATCCATGACTGCAGCACTAACCCAACAACCAAAAGTCCTTGTGTCCTCAGCCCACACGGGGCGCTACAGTATGAACAGTATGTGTGTACATTCTGTCAGTTTGATGTTGAGACAGCACGACATTCTTGTGTCCAGTATAACTCTGCAGTTCTTGTTGTAAGTTCATGATTTTGTTGTGTGAAGTGAACACAGTTATTTCATTTAATGGAACAAGAAAGTGACAGTTTGTCATATGAACATAAAAACATATTTTTACAACCACTGTTTAGTTCATTCAACTATTAAAATATAAGCTAAGTGCAGAATATTTGTGTTGCTAATTGGCCTTGAACTAATTACGGTTTATCAGCTTTATAAATTCAAGTCAGAGCAACTGAAAAATCTAAAATTGTTGACTTAATATTAAAAACTGATGTCAAGCTCACAAGGGATGAGTGTTTGTGTTGCACAGGGCACTGCCCTGGCTCCATTCCTGTTCACATTGTATACAGCAGACTTTAAATACAACTCTGAGTCCTGCCACATCCAGAAATACTCAGATGACACTGCTACTGTGGCATGTGTTAGGAATGGACAGGAATCTGAATATAGGGATTTGATAAAAGCCTTCAGTGACTGGAGTCACAAAAACTGCCTCATGCTGAACAACTCAGAGACAAAGGAAATGATCATGGATTTCCATAGGTCCAAGCTCCCTCTTCAGCCATCCTTCACAACAGTGTGGCTGCAGCTGTTGGTTTGTTTTCTCAGGTGGCATGAATGGACATTTTTTTGAGTCTTCAACAATCTGGAGCAACTAAACTTTCACAGTCAGTAAAAGCTTCAAATCAAAGTTTGGCTCCGAGAGCTGGGTGAAGCCATGTCCGTTCCCAGCAGCAGGTGGATCAGGCTGCTTCTCCCATGGTGACATGGTCACATCAGACTGGGCTCCAATCAAGAAAAAAAGGCCCAATGGGAACAGGGCAAAGGACAGCGCCCCCCTCAGGCAGGGAGGGAGAAGATAACACAGCAATAGAACATTCACAGGTGAAGCTCAGAGCAGCTTTATGAGCTTTAAGTCCAGAGACACTGATGATGCTCTGTCAGGTCCAGAGGACACACAGGGATGATGGTGGACTGGACTCTGTGTGTGACAGTGGAGCTGTTCTCAGATCAGTTCAGACTGCAGCGCTGGGAGTCACCTCCACTTCCTCTGGTTCATCTGGCAGGAACTTATGAAGAAACTATGGCCTCAATGACGGCTTCCACCTACACACACACACACAGACAGAGGAGAGGTGATGAATGACAGACTCTTGAGTCAGTGATGCAGCAGCCACTTCAGTCCTGTTCAGACCAGATGTGTCAGTTGTTGTTAGTCAGTAGTTGAGTGACTGGACATTGGCCTGTAGTGAGAGTGCTGCCGTTTCCTGTAACATTGTGTAGAGAGGGGAGGTGGAATCAGCTGGAGCTTCAGCTGCACACCTTCACACCTTTTCACACTATATTGCTGTGTTTGATTTCAATGTGCAGCAACTGTGTAGAAATATGAACAAAGACTGAAATGACATTGAACTCAAGTGAAATGTGCAGCATTTACTGCAGCATCACTGCTCCAACACTTCAGTGAGGGATTTCCTCCTCTTACCTGTCAGCTCATGTTACAGCTCAAACTTATCAAGTGCCTGTGGGACCACAGCATCTGATTGGCTGTTGACATTTCACACAGAAACTATTGATCATTTCCACTAAAGTTGATCCACTGCATCTGCTGGAACGTAGTTTGTCCAGAAAAACAAAAAGACATTCTTCTCCATATTTATTGCAGACTAACATTATTCTAAAGCAAAGATCAACAACATGGATTTAGTCAATCTGATATGAGTGATAGATGCAACAGGACGTCTGGCTCCTACTTCCTGGTTTGGTCCTAACACCACAACACCTTTACCTGATACTGGAACATTTAGGACTCTGTTTGGCCAGCCTCCACACTCTGTTGGTTTTGCTTCTTGTCTTGTTGTTTCTTCATTCAATCATGTGTTTCATTGAACTTCAGCTATGACATCCTGTCTATATGTCTATGTCTATATGTCTAAATGTCTTGTTGTGGATCTAAGTTACATGATGAAAAAAAACTCCAGAAACCAGTTAAACTGCCCAGAAACACTTTTCCTTCATGAGTTGATTGATTTGGAGGGAAACAGCTACAGATTTGACTGACCTCAGAGTCTCCAGTCTACAGTCTGGACTCTTCTGGAGATCACGCAGATCCTTCAGGTCTGAATCTTGCAGCTTGTTGTTGCTCAGGTCCAGGAGTCTCAGGTGGGAGGGGTTGGACTTCAGAGCTGAGCCCAGAGAGAGAACAGCTGATCTCTGACAAACTGCAGCTCTTCAATCTGAATAAAGAATAAAAGAAGAACAACATTCATACACCTCTTCATGTCAAAACTGATTGATCATTACTGCTGACCGCAGGACAGTCTGTCAATATAGAATCAATATCTGATCAGACATGTTGGACTAAACACTGACTCCAACACTTTGATTCAGGACTGAACTGGATCAAAGTTTAAAGGTCCAGTCCTGATCCAGGACTAAGGTCTTTCTTGGTCCTGGTCTCAGGAAACTAAAACTACACACATTCAACTGAAAACACCACAACCAGCTCAGCCAACCATTATCAAGGGTGCAGCAGTGGAGATGGTGGATTCCTACAAATACTTGGGGACAGTGATTGATAAAAACTTGACACATGACCTCAACACCTCAACAATCTGCAAAAAGGGCCTGCAAAGACTCTACTTTCTGCACAGACTAAAATCCTTTAATGTTGATAAGACCTTGATGTTTTTATTCTACAGATCTTTTATTGAGTCAGTTTGAACTTTTTGCTTCATTTCATTTGATGGAAACCTGTCAGTTAAAAACAAACATCATCTGTTCAAAACTGTGCGAGAAGCCAGTAAGATAACTGGCATGCAGCAGCTCTCTCTCTCAGAGATCTTTGACAGACGAGTCTTACAGAAGGCTCGGTCCATCCTGTCCAGCTCTGATCACCCACTGTTGGAGGAATTCATGTCTCTGCCGTCTGGACGGAGATAGAAGCTACCTAGGGCACCAACACATAGGTAGAAACTTTCCTTTGTTCCACGTGCAATCAATGTAATCAACTTGCACAATTCTAACCCCCCCCCCCAAATTCACATGTTGGTTTTAAATTGATGACAGGTTTCACTTCTTCACCTCAGTCCTTTATACTCTTCTTCTACTCTTTTTGATGCTTCTTTTTTACTCACTTTAGGATTGTTCTTATCAGGTTGGTTGTGCTGTACACTGCAATGTTGTTGTTTGAGACTGTTTATTTATTTCTTATTGTTGTTGTGTTTGAAATGTTTTATTGTTTGATGTGGTGGCGTGTGTGTGTGTGTGTGTTTACTTTGGTCTGTTATATCCTAGGTCCTGATCCCTTACAAGCCCCGCTCCCACGTGTTGAACCAGATGGGTAGTTGTATTGTGAGACAGAGGTCAAAGGTCAGTTTTCTTTGTTTAGGATGTGTTTGTCAGAATGGTGATTTATTGAATCTGTGTTTGTCTTTTATTATAGACAGACTGCCACTGCTGTTTTGTTGACCTTGTTTTGTTTGTGTTATTAGTATAGTTGCTTCATTGTTGTCATGTTTTGATGTTATTTTGTCTACAGCTGAGGCCTGTATCATGAAGCCAGCTCAACTTACCCAGGGTTCCTCCCAACCTATCCAGCTGAACCTATCCACAACAATGGCAGTCTGGATAAGCGGTATCACGATGCTGGTTATCAACTCGGTAACTCAAGCCAGGTTTGTCTTATTGTGAAAGGGTGAGCGTGCACGTATAAAGGGCAGGTTCCAAGGCAGCAGACCAATCACAGTCATGAGCGCCGATGTGTCAGAGAAGCGAGGTGAGCAAACCCGGAACAGGTTAGCCGTTTGGCGTAAGTTACCATGGTAACTAACCTCGATAAGAATCAATCCAGCTTCGTGATAGCGGAAACCCGGGGTTAACCCTGAAGTTACCAGGCTAAGCCAGTAATCCTGCTTGGTGATACAGGCCTCTGGTTTCTGTTAGTTTCCTTGGTTTCTTGTTGTTTCTCCCTCCAACAGAAATGAATGACATAGATAGCTGCAGCAGTTTCCTCTAACTTTTTAATATTGTTTAGTTTTCTTTGTGTGAGTGCTGCAGGACCGGTGACAGCGTGGCCGCCCGGACGCTGGAGGGACTGGTGTTCAGAGTTTCTCACCTCAGCTTCACACTCCCCTTAAGTGTGTGTTTGGAGCTCATTTTGCACCACGTCCTTCACTCTTTATATTTTCCATTATATTTTGGTTACTTTGCTGTGTGTGTGTGTGTGTGTGTGTGTGTGTGTGCAGCATGTGTTGGGTACAGAGCAGGGTGACTACTCTGTCTCTAAACTTTCTCTCCTCTGATGGTGGCTACACCCAGCTGTCCTGTAGTGCTCCTTCCACTGTCTCTGTTTTTGCTGTTTTATACCATTTACATTAAAGTTGTGGGTTTGAATCTTTTGCTAGTTGCTGAGCTGCTGCATATTATTTAATAAAGACTGTAATCTTGGGGGAATCATCTGTCTCTGCCCATTTTGTCTTTACTGTCACCTGGATCATCAAACTGGACCTGGGCCTTTTTTGAGCCAAGTTTCCACAGTAAATGTTGATGATAAATCTGAGCCCTACCTTGGCCCTGGATACAATGAGACAACAACTATTTCAAATGTCCTTCATTCATCACATCAAAGTCAGTGATTCAAGTTGTGTGTGAAGATCAATCAGGTTCAGTTGTGGGATAAAGATCTAAGATCTACAACAGTAACAGTCAGGTCACTGTCCTCCCTGTGCCCAAGTGGGCCATTAATTACCCCCCCAGGAGGCTTTTTACAGCAAACGCTCCATTACCTTCGCCGTTTTATCAGCGGCATCTCGTCAATCAAAACGCAATTAGGACAAAAGCTGCTCTGGCACCGAATAAATACTGGATATGCATTGGAGTCATGGAGGCAGCTTCAGCTTGAACTGGGACTGCAGACAGATGCGGACATGGCTCATTTCCTAGTAACCAGGTAAGAAAACACTACAGCTCATGTTTAGAGCTTGATCTTCAAATCAGATGAGATGGCCGAGGACTCGGGGTGACCTAACGTGCACAACTTAGTCCACCACTGTGGAACATGACAACGTTACAGACTGCGCATTTTCCACGTCCTTTAGTCTGAAACCGAATCGTTAGAAATATACACAGCACCGGCTCTCGTCTCGTTCCGTCCCCGTCACGTCAACAGCCAGTAAAGTAACGTATCACCTAAGTAACGAAGTAACGTGTCACAGCATCAGCTGCACTGCGGTGAAGAGTTCATGCGCGCTCCCGCGCCGGCTTAGCTGATGGCTGCAGGTACGCGCAACGGCCGTCGTGTCAGTATTGAGTCTTATTTCTTGATCCCGCCCCAAGTTGCTTTAAGCTGCAGTAGAGGCACGGGAGGATGAGGAGGGGGGGCTGGCGGCTCTGCTTGGAGCCTTGCTTGCTAAGTGAACAAATACAAAAGTAAAAAGTTCAATTGAACGGCTGCAACAAACTGTGTGGAGCTGAATTCAAGCAAATCTCTGTGCAAGATGTGAAGAAGAAGCTGTGACTGTTGACACACAGTGGAGCTGCTGCTACTGTTCCATCTGCTGCTGTTTCACATCAACGTCTCAACTGTTGCTCATGTTCAACACAAAGTGTATTAATGGAACTGCTTTGGCTCCATTCATAATGTCAACATTCATGTTGATGATAATGCACAGAGCCTGAGGAAAGACGTGGAGCCAGCAGCTATTGATTATAGATCACTTATTGTCTGACACATTCAATGTGTTTGTGTAGTTGAGGTGAAATGTGAAGAGAAACAGTGAGTGGACTAAAAGCAGAGAAGAAGAAAACAGACGTCACCATGGAGATCCTCAGTGTGATCAGTAGAATATCAGCCTCATGTCTGCAGCTCAGTGTCAACACAACTTTCACATCACATTCATCTGAGCACAGAAATAAAACATGGAGTCTGACCTCAGAGTCTCCAGTCTACAGTCTGGACTCTCCAGAAAACCACTCAGATCCTTCACTCCTGAATCCTGCAGCTTGTTGTAGCTCAGGTCCAGGTGTCTCAGGTGGGAGGGGTTGGACTTCAGAGCTGAGCCCAGAGAAGAACAGCTGATCTTTGACAAACTGCAGCTCTTCAATCTGAATAAAGAATAAAAGAAGAACAACATTCATACACCTCTTCATGTCAAAACTGATTGATCATTGATGCTGACCTCAGGACAGTCTGTCAATATAGAATCAATATCTGATCAGACATGTTGGACTAAACACTGACTCCAAAACGTGGTGCCTCTGAATTGATATTCCTTTGTTGATAAAAGCAACAGGAGGGCTTCAGACTACCTGTGAACATACTGAGCATCAACTTGACTCTGACACAAGACTTTGTTTTACAGCTCTGTTCACACACGTCTGCTTTCTTGAAGTAAACAAACCCCTCGGTGTATGTTTGAACAGACATCTGATGTTGTCTGTGAAAACAAATTGTGGTTTTGTGGGATGTAAACAGCCTCAACAGTCTAAGATCTGTCTGCTCCCATTACACGCTGCTGTGGCCATGTGGGGACAGACACAACTACTGCAGAACAGGAGCAATTCTAAAGAAAATCCTCACATTCATTCTTTTAGAGCTAAAATATCAGGAAACAACAGCCCCAGGTTGAATTTGTCTGGAATTGTCCTTGAAGTCAGTGAACACAACATCACATCAGTCTGTGTGCACTGTACAATCAACATGTTTCTTGTCAGGTGTGATGTGGATCAGAACATGTGGTCCAGTGCAGAAGAGCTGCAGATTCACACTGACTTTGTATTTTTCTGTTTAGAAATTGTATTTTCACACAGAAGTGAACAGCAGCTATGATGCAGATTTCTCTTTTTCTTTGTTCATAAAGTTTTTACTGCAGAAATCCAGTCACTTCCTGACTGTGAAAAACAAAACACTAATATTGAATTAAAACAGTGAAGAATCATTCTCAGTGGGAGAGAAGAACAACTGGAAACATGAGACAACAACTATTTCAAATGTCCTTCATTCATCACATCAAAGTCAATGATTCAAGTTGTGTGTGAAGATCAATCAGGTTCAGTTGTGGGATAAAGATCTAAGATCTACAACAGTAACAGTCAGTGAACTGACCCCAGAGTCTCCAGTCTACAGTCTGGACTCTCCAGAAAACCACTCAGATCCTTCACTCCTGAATCCTGCAGCTTGTTCCAGCTCAGGTCCAGGTGTCTCAGGTGGGAGGGGTTGGACTTCAGAGCTGAGCCCAGAGAAAAACAGCTGATCTCTGACAAACTGCAGCCCTCCAATCTGAATAAAGAATAAAACAAGAATAACATTCATACACCTCTTCATGTCAAAACTGATTGATCATTGATGCTGAACTCAGGAAAGTCTGTCAATATAGAATCAATATCTGATCAGACATGTTGGACTAAACACTGACTCCAAAACGTCGTGCCTCTGAATTGATATTCCTTTGTTGATAAAAGCAACAGGAGGGCTTCAGACTACCTGTGAACATACTGAGCATCAACTTGACTCTGAAACAAGACTTTGTTTTACAGCTCTGTTCACACACATCTGCTTTCTTGAAGTAAACAAACCCCTCGGTGTATGTTTGAACACACATCTGATGTTGTCTGTGAAAACAAATTGTGGTTTTGTGGGATGTAAACAGCCTCAACAGCCTAAGATCTGTCTGCTCCCATTACACGCTGCTGTGGCCATGTGGGGACAGACACAACTACTGCATAACAGGAGCAATTCAAAAGAAAATCCTCACATTCATTCTTTTAGAGCTAAAATATCAGGAAACAACAGCCCCAGGTTGAATTTGCCTGGAATTGTCCTTGAAGTCAGTGAACACAACATCACATCAGTCTGTGTGCACTGTACAATCAACATGTTTCTTGTCAGGTGTGATGTGGATCAGAACATGTGGTCCAGTGCAGAAGAGCTGCAGATTCACACTGACTTTGTATTTTTCTGTTTGGAAATTGTATTTTCACACAGAAGTGAACAGCAGCTATGATGCAGATTTCTCTTTTTCTTGTTCATAAAGTTTTTACTGCAGAAATCCAGTCACTTCCTGACTGTGAAAAACAAAACACTAATATTGACTTAAAACAGTGAAGAATCATTCTCAGTGGGAAAGAAGAATAACTGGAAACATGAGACAACAACTATTTCAAATGTCCTTCATTCACCACATCAAAGTCAATGATTCAAGTTGTGTGTGAAGATCAATCAGGTTCAGTTGTGGGATAAAGATCTAAGATCTACAACAGTAACAGTCAGTGAACTGACCTCAGAGTCTCCAGTCTACAGTCTGGACTCTCCAGAAAACCACTCAGATCCTTCACTCCTGAATCCTGCAGCTTGTTGTTGCTCAGGTGCAGGTGTCTCAGGTGGGAGGGGTTGGACTTCAGAGCTGAGCCCAGAGAAGAACAGCTGATCTCTGACAAACTGCAGTTCTCCAATCTGAATAAAGAATAACAGATGTAGATCAAATCAGTGATAATGGATCAGATGTGTCCTGATCAATGATCAGTGTCTAAATGAGTAGAGGGACTTTGTCCTTCTGTTCTTGTCTTCTTCTGTTATTGGGCCTCAAAGAGCCCTGAGCTCTATCAGAGCGTTTCAGACACATGTCAGATCTACAGTGGAAGGAAAATCAGCTCTTTCTGGAACATTGAAGCCTGTAAATGTGTTTGAACAGACACCAAGAATAACTTCTCTCCATCACAAACACTATGACTGCTCTCACCTTCTTCTTGTAGTAATAATAACACTGAGTCCTTTCTCTTCTGCAGTTCTTTGTTGAAATCCTCAACCAATGAACAAGTGAAACTTCAAACATTTGACCTGAACACAGACAAAAACTACAACAGACAAACTGACCTCAGAGTCTCCAGTCTACAGTTTGGACTCTCCAGTCCAGCACACAGAACCTTCACTCCTGAATCCTGCAGGTTGTTGTAGCTCAGGTCCAGGTGTGTCAGGTGGGAGGGGTTGGACTTCAGAGCAGAGGCCACAATTTCACAGTGAGTCTCTGAGAGTCCACAGTCACGTAGTCTGTGATTATAGAAAACATCAAATGTGTTCAAATCAAACTCTGATGTAAACAGTGGTGAAAATACAGTTGGTGCATATGATGGTGCCACATGATCATGTGATGGTTCAGCTCATCTTCTCTCACTGGGATGATCCTCATGGCTCGGTCCTGCACACCTGATTTGGTGGCGCTTTTTAAATAGAGTCTATTTCCTCATGAAGGAGGCTCTGAGGCTTCCTCTTCTTTCATTCTATTCAACAACAACATCCAATGATATCACTAGATTTCAGTCAGGAGCTACAATAACATTCATGATCTTTGTAAAAGCACTAACCTAAACACCTGTTACTGAGTCAGGAGAAAGTTACAGAGACACAGAGCGTCATGGTAACTGCAGAGGGACTGCAGATGGAAATGAGCTTGAAGCTAACTCTGCTACAACACATCACATGGCAACATTTAGCCTGTGTGTAATATTGTACATGGGCCCATTAGAAATCAAAGAGAAACATCAACTCTATAAAAACCATAGTAAGTCAGTCACACACCTGTGTGTGCACGGTGTGAGAGGAGCAGCAGAATGGGAATAAATGACAAGAACAGACTGATGGAGATTTCTCACTTTGCCCTGATGTTTGCTGCTCATATGCTACTGGATTTACTGGGAGATGAAAAACACCAGTGTGATATGATGGTGGATCAGCTCCAGGTAGTGTTGTAGTCAAGACCGCACCAACCCAGACCAAGACATTACCCAGACCAGAGAGTACCAAGACCGAGACAAGACCAAGACTTTTAGAGGTCCAGACCAAGACAAGACCAAGACTTTTAGAGGTCCAGACCGAGACAAGACCAAGACCATATATATCAAAGGAAAATCATAACAAAACATCAAAATGTGAGTTTTTTTTTAATTGAAGTTTGCTTTTAAATAAATGCGACAACAAAAACAATCTTTGCTCTGTTGTTTTCAGAACAAGTTCACACAGCCTCTTTCCTCCTGACGTCTTCACACTCTGTGCGCACTGTGCAGGGGGTGTGTCAGTCACTCACACTGACACCGGGCAGGTGGCATCTGCAGCTGGGGGACATCTTTACACCACCAATGATCTGAAGTTATTAGCTGTTTTTGAGAGGCTCCTTTTCACTCTTATCAGTAAGGCATGGACAAAAAGCCTAGCAGCGATGGTCTTGACCGGTCTTGTTCAAAAAACCTGAGTCAGCCCAGTCTGACACCAAGACAAGACCAGGAACCTAAAAAATGGTTTCGAGACCGAGACCGATCTCGAGTACTACAACACTAGCTCCAGGCCAGTTTAACCTCTGTTATAGGCAGAGTTGAATCTGACCGTTTCTCTCTCCTGAACACAAGAGGGAGGGGCTCAGTCTGTCAGGTGATGCCCCTCCCAACAGGTGAGCTGCTCAAATTGCAGGAGTTTAATCTTAAATCTTGTTGTCTTGGTTACATGAGCTGGAAACAGCTGGAAACACTGAGGTGGAAGATCAGTGGAGCTGCTTTCATTAGTTTCATCAGGTTTGAATCAAAGCAAAAGTCCAAATAAACTCAACAAAAACACTAAACAAGTGTTTTTATTCACTGAGCAGCAACAATCACAACCAAGTGAAGAATCTCCATGTTGGAGCTCACAGCTTTTACAACAGCTCCAGAAAAAACACACCTGACCTGTAATTTGTCAAAGTCAAACTAAGAAGAATGAGAATCAATGAAAACTGTGTTTATCTGAACTTGACTAAACTACTGATCTGATCCACTGATCAATAATTAGAATGATCATGTCTGGACTCACTCAGCCTTTCTGCAGTTCCTCACAGCTGGGATCAGTCTCCGTCGTCCCTCCACTGATGTGTTGTACTTGTTCAGGTCCAACTCATCCAGAACCTGCTCTGACATCTGCAGCATGTAGGCCAGAGCTGAGCACTGGATCTCAGAGAGTTTCTTCTCTGATCTGTTCTCTGACTTCAGGAACTGTTGGATCTCCTGATGAACTGACTGGTCCTTCATCTCCGTCAGACAGTGGAAGATGTTGATGCTTCTGTCAGGAGACATTTCATAACTGTTCATCTCCTTCAGGTTGTTGATGGCTCTGCGGATGGTTTCTGGACTGTTCTCTCTCTGACCCAGCAGACCTCCTAACAGCCTCTGGTTGGACTCCAGAGAGAGGCCATGAAGGAAGCGAACAAACAGGTCCAGGTGACCATTTTGACTTGTGAGGGATTTCTCCATGGCTCTCCTCAGGAAGTCATCCAGGGTTAAATCATCATGTTGTCTTCCCAGGAAGTTCTCCAGGACCTGTGTGTTGCTGTTGGTGTAACAGTGGAACATGTAGACTGCAGCCAGAAACTCCTGAACACTCAGATGAACAAAGCAGTAGACTGTTTTCTGGAAGATCACACTCTCTCTTTTGAAGATCTCAGTACAGAGTCCTGAGTTCACCAAGGCCTCTGTGACATCAAGACCACACTGCTCCAGCTCTTCTTGTAGAACATGATGTTTCTTTTCTCCAGCTGTTCAAACGCCAGCCTCCCCAGCTTCAGAAGAACTTCCCTGTCGGCCTCCGTCAGCTCCTGTGGACTCGTCTCATGTCCCTCACTAGAGGTTGATGGACCATCTCCTACAAACAAAACATGACATTGTTGTAAATGAACAAGTTGGAGATAGTTTTTGTTTTGGCAGCTGATGATCACAAACTTACAACTTTATCACAAACTCTACATTTTGCTTTTCCAGGGGTTCTTTCTAAAGACGCCCTCTTTAATGAAACAAAAAACAACAACAGTCAAATCAGTGTTTCTATGTTTTATATCTAGTTGTCTTTCTTGCTGTGTTTGCTGTGCAACATGTCTATCAGAAGCAGGAGTGTTGCTATATTTATTTCATGTTATTTAAAGTAAAGATGTTAATGCTTCTCTGTAATATGACAGAATGTGTTTGTTAATACCTGCAGTGAGAGGGATGAAGCAGCAGACCTCTGTGGACTGTTACCTTTTTCTGTTTTTAATCTTCATAGTTTAGACTAAATTACAGACGACACAGTGTCTGGTTCATTCTGACTGCATTTCCTTATGTTTCTAAATGAACTCAATAATATCTTTTTATTACACTTGGGTGTTCAGCTTGGACTCAGGTGCTGAGGGAAAACTCTGGACACTGAGTTGAAGTCATTCTATAACACAACCACCAACCTTATCATGCTGATAGTTAGTGAATGAAGTGGTGTCAGTAACAGAGGTGTGACCCTGGCCTCACCTCTGTGCACATCTGCTGCAATAACATGATGCAGCTGCCTGTGACTGGAGGAGGCTGCACAGCCATCGGCCACTATCAGAGCTGAACTGGAGCAATAACAACAGTTTATAAAATGTCCTCTCCACCTCTGTCACTCACCGTACTTGTTCTTCTTCCTCTTTGTCTGGACCAGCAGGAAGTGTGAGAACAGGTCAGTCATGGTCTTGGGCAGCTCTCCTCTCTGCTCTGTGCTCAACATGTGCTCCAGAACTGTAGCACTGATCCAGCAGAAGACTGGGACTTGACACATGATGTGGAGGCTCCTGGACGTCTTGATGTGTGACATCATTCTGCTGGACACATCTTCATCACTGGACCTCCTCCTGAAGTACTCCTCCTTCTGGGCGTCAGTGAAGCCTCGGACCTCTGTTACCCTGTCAACACATGTAGGAGGGATCTGATTGGCTGCTGCAGGTCTGGAGGTGATCCAGACCAGAGCCCTGGGAAGCAGATTCCCTGGATGAGGTTTGTCAGCAGCACGTTGACTGATGACGTCTGTGTGACATCAGACACAACCTCCCTGTTGTTGAAGTCCAGTGACAGTCGGCTTTCATCCAGGCCGTCAAAGATGAAGAGAAGTTTACAGACAGCCAGCTGCTCTGCTGTGACCTTCTGTAATGTTGGATGGAAAACATGGAGCAGCCTGAGAAGACTCAACTGCTGATCTCTGATCAGGTTCAGCTCCCTGAACGAAAGCAGAACCAGCAGACTGACATCTTGGTTCTCCAAGCCCTCTGCCCAGTCCAGAGTGAACTTCTGCACCGAGAAGGTTTTTCCAACGCCAGCGACGCCGTTGGTCAGAACCACTCTGATGGGTCTCTGTTGGACAGGTGAGACTTCAGAGACACCGTCTCTCTGTTGGACAGGTGAGGCTGTCGAGACACTGTCTCTCTGTTGGACAGGGAAGTCTTTAAAGATGTCGTTGCACTTGATTGGAGTGTCATGGAGGGTCTTCTTCTTCTTGGACGTTGTCTCCAGCTGTCTCACCTCATGTGGGTATTAACCTCTTCACTCTGTCCCTCTGTGATGTAGAGCTCAGTGTAGACCCTGTTGAGGAGGGTTCCACTTCCTCTTCCATCACTTCCTTCAGTCACTCGTTCACATCTGCTCCTCACACTGATCTTATGTTGATCTAAAAGTTCCTGCAGACCACCATCTGCTGAGAGAGAAGAGACAGAGTCAGACTGAAGACAGAGAGTCTGACAATCTGATGGGATTCTTTTCATCAGCTACAGAAAAACTACAGACACAAAGAAAAGCTGTGAATGTTGTGCTGTTGATCATCATCTTAAATGTCAGTGCTGTGTGATGGAACAATGACTCTGTAGAAAACAACAGGTCCTGCTTTCAGAAATGAGCACATCAGCAGACAGATGTTCACTCTCACCTTGTACACAGCTGCTCTGATTGGCTGTCTGCAGCTCACCTCCTCTTCTGGGTCTTTGTCCACTGCAGGACAGCTGCTTGTCCACAGAGACACCACTCCTCTTCTCTCTGTCAAGACATTTCTGTATCACTAACATGTCACAGTCACAGGTCCACATCTGTTCTCTGATTGGTTTACCACCTTTAGAGGGCGGAGCTTCAGTAACCAGAGGAGGAGAGAGAGAAAGTAGAGGAAGACTCTCTCACTCTCTTTGAACTGTCTGATTCTCATCAACATTTACTGACTTTTCAAAATAAAAGTCTCTCTGTATCAGCTGCTGTGACTTCAGTTTAAAGGCTCAGACGTGTGGATCATTAAAGTGTTTCCTCCAACATGGAGACACTGTGTCTCTTCTCTGTCCTTCTGTCCACTGACAGCTCTACACACAGGTGGAGCTCACACAGGTGTTGACATGAGATCAGCTGATTGTGGGCGTGTCTGAATCCATCTATGGAAACTGTGGAGGTGGAGATGGGGCTGGTGTTGATGCACCAACTTACAAAACAGTAACATGAGGACGCTCTGCTTTCTAAATCTGATGGACAGAGTGTGTGTGCATGTTTCTGTCTCTGAGTTTTGTTGTGAACCTACACAGAGTTTGATGGATCTGCTTCCTGTTTCTCTCTGTTTCCTTCACATGAGTCTAATGACTGAATCATCTTCAGCTCAGTTTACAGAAGAAACTGTCTCTTACTGTGACTCTGAGGGTCCAGGTTCACGACTGAAGAGTGGAGGATGTTCATTGGACCTGTCACTCTTCATAGACAGACAGATGGATCCTGGAGACTCTGCTCTCAGTCTGTGGTTCTGACCTCTGCAATCACAAACAAGTTTTTATTCATATCACATCAATCACTGATCAGTTCTCTGATGACAGAGGCATTGTGGGAAGTCTACAGTGACATCAGCGTCCAGCACCACACACTGTTGTGAAGGATGGAAGCAACACAGCAGCATCCATAGACAACAGTGTAGTGTCAGTCAGTCATTAACTGTGTCCAGTCTCCAGCTGCTGACCACCTGTCTCACATCAGCTCTAAAGAAGCAGAGTGATACAAAGGTGAGATGAGACTGACATTACTACAGCAAACAGCACATCCTGCTGCAGCTTCATCTGACCACCACACAACTCCACTCACACACACAGTGGACACACACATGGAGTCACATCTGCACAAACATCAGTGGACTTGTTCAGACCTGGTATTAACATCTGTCTCAGCTCTAAGTTCAGGTGTGAATGAACCTGTCTGAGATCCATCACTCAGGGTTTGTTTTGTCTCTGTGGTTAGGAACAGAAGCCAAATTCACCACAGAGTCCTTTCCTAAGTCTTTATGAAATCTGCTTGTTGATGTTGTCCATCAAGGTGGAGGAGAAGTGTTTAGAGAGGAGACTGACTTTTTGATCATGTGACATGAAAGGAGCCTCCTCAGCTGTCAGTATCAACACACTGAAGAGACAGAAGAACCAGGGAGAAGTTATTTCCTGTTCCAGTGACGTCGACTGCAGCAGCTCAACACACAAAACTAAACTCTGTTACAGAGACAGTTTGGAGGTTCACAGGTTTGTAGCAGGTCTCTTACTGTGACTCTGAGGGTCCAGGTCCAGGACTGAAGAATGGAGGATGATCTTTGGACCTGTCACTCTTCATAGGGGGACAGATGGATCCTGGAGACTCTGCTTCATCCTCATCTTCCTCCACACGAACACTCATCTTCAGGACTTCAGTCTGAGAGGGAAACAAGTAACACTGACTGTGAAACAACACACACACAGTTTTTGATTTTTGAGTTGCTCTTACTTAAATCTATGAAGCTGATAAAGTGTGATTAGTTCAAGGCCGATTAGCAACACAAACATATATATAGATGAATATATTGTAACAGTTGAATGAACTAAAAGAAAACATGTACTCAGTGTTTTATGTTCATATGACAAGTGGTCACTTTCTGGTTCCATCACATGAAATCATGGATCACCCCCGTCCACCAAAACCTGCACTGACCCCCCCATCACACACAACATACAGTTCAAAATCCTCCTCCTCACACACAAAGCACTCAACAACCAGCCTCCCTCCTCCTTCCACTACATTTTGAAGTTGAGTGAGTGAATTGAGGTTTACAGAGTTTACAGTATAATAAACTGCAGCAGCTCAGTTTTCATGTGTGTTATTCAGCTCATCACTTCCTGTTGTCTCCTCCTTTTCTCTCAGTGTCTCTGTGTGGACTGATGTTCACTGTGACTCTTCTTCCCTCCACAGTCCACAGGGACAAACTGACTCACACACTCTCATGCTTCAATAACAACTAGAAGAAGAAGAAGAATGTTGTGTTAACACTCACCTGCCTCACACTTCACTTTCTCTCCTTCTGCTCCGTCACTTTAAAATGCAGTCTGAACTATTGAACCCTTCTTTGACTTCCCCTTTCTTCTTCTCTGTATTTACAGGAAGTCACATGACTCTGTGAGTGTGCGTTGTTCACTTACAGCTTGCTTACAGTTTTTCTCAGTTGCTTGGTGCTTTTCTCAGATCAGAATGAAAATTCTCATAACTATTAATTCAACCTCCTCAACATTTAGTCATTTGTGCACATCATAGTAACAGTTTCTCCTTCCTTTGAACAAATTGCAAATGCTTTTGGACATGTATCAGTTGCTTTCATACAATTCTCTGCTGTTTTATAACATTATCATTTGCTTATGTCATGTCAGTCAAATGAACTATACTTCTGAAAGCTGAATAGTCTTTCCCTATAAAACTAAGAGTCCTCATTTCATTGGTTGAGTCATTACATACAAGATTGTTGAACTCATTGTCAAAATCTGTCAAACACGTTTTATACATTTCTTTATCATTTTTTCCTGGAAATGTCTCCTAAATTGAACAGTTGCTCTCAGGTGAACCTCAGCTTTCACTCATGAGGAGGTGTGTGAAGCATTAGTTAGAACCAATGACAAGCCACTTGTCCACAGTCACTCAGAGCTGAATCCAGTGAACCCTCACTTGGTAAGCATATATGAACCGAGCTCCTGCTCGGTTAGTGTGTAACATTTCTACAATTCTGTGACACAGACATGGAAGGTCAGCGTCGTGGAAGAGGGGTGAGGATGCGGGGAGGAAGGGGAAGGGGACAAAACAGGGGAAGAGGGAGAAGAGGCCAAGTACATAGGCAGATTCCTGAGGAAATTAAGGCTACAATTGTGGACCATGTTGTCAATGTTATTTGCTGGTGGAATATCTCCCTCCCTACTCCCCATTCCTTAATCCGATAGAGGAGTTTTTCTCTGCCTGGAGGTGGACGGTGTATGACCTGCGTCCACATGCACAAGTGGCCCTGCTAGCAGCCATGGATGCAGCATGTGACGACATCACAGCAGAGTCCT
Source organism: Caranx ignobilis (assembly GCA_021432705.1). Classification (NCBI taxonomy): domain Eukaryota; kingdom Metazoa; phylum Chordata; class Actinopteri; order Carangiformes; family Carangidae; genus Caranx; species Caranx ignobilis. The sequence goes on from MU269989.1 coordinate 16,723,851, forward strand.
GCAGAGGGTGGATTAGCCACTCCAGGAGATACTTTCCTCGCTGCATTGCAAGGGATGATATTTGTTGTGACGTAGATGAAAACATGTGACAGGAACGTCTGGATGTACAGGAATGACTCATGTTCAGTTACAATATGTGCTGTTATATTGTTTACATTGGTGCACAGCTCTACCAAAAGGCTGTTTCTTATGTTTGTTCTGAAGAAGTGACTGTAGTGCATGTTTCTTTTGCACAACGCTGTAGAGTTGCAAAGAGCACATGCAGTAAAGACGTGAAACATATGTATTCAGTTACACCACTAAATACAGCAATGTGTAACTTTACTGTAGGTTTCAATGGCTGTACCAGTAGTGTATAGTGCTGTCTTGAGCATTTTCAGGTGGTGTCACCAAGTTCTGACTTTTTTGCATTGGAAAACACTTAGAGAGTAAACTGTCATAATGAAAACATGACAAAGCCATTTGACTGTCTTGTTCATAAACACTGGTGTCAGGTCTCATTTCGATGACACTGACAGGTTCATTGACATTAATACTTGCTTTTGAGGAATGAACTGTCCATTTCCAGCAAGTGACACACTTTTGCAGGTTATCAGCTAGGTTTTGCAGTTTGTACTAATTGTTTTGAGAAATGCACTAACTGTTGTGTGAATGTTAATAGTGATGTGAGAAATGCACCAAAGTGACTGAGACAAACTGTCATCAATTTATCAAATGTTCCAACAGATTCATATGAGGTTTTCATGGTATTATGTTCTTGACTCATTTTGACAATTGTGCATGTGATGACTGATACAATGATGTGATGCTGACATGTTTTAGAGAGAACAACCATTAGACTGAGAATCAACAATCAGCTTTATCTCTTCCAAACATGTGGGTTATATGGAACCATCCAATAAACATCAAATCAACATTCAGCCACCTGTTGATTTGATATCAATATGGTGCATATTGTTGTCTGATCAAAAAGCTTCTGTTGAACTGACACACATTTCCAGTCAGATAAGGCTCATTATGACATCACAGATTTCATCTGACTGTCTCCACTAAACTCAAAGTTTTGCTGTTTCCACTACATTTTGAAGTTGAGTGAGTGAATTGAGGTTTACAGAGTTTACAGTATAATAAACTGCAGCAGCTCAGTTTTCATGTGTGTTATTCAGCTCATCACTTCCTGTTGTCTCCTCCTTTCTCTCAGTGTCTCTGTGTGGACTGAAGGTCACTGTGACTCTTCTTCCCTCCACAGTCCACAGGGACAAAGTGACTCACACACTCTCACACTTCAATAACAACTAGAAGAAGAAGAAGAATGTTGTGTTAACACTCACCTGCCTCACACTTCACTTTTTCTCCTTCTGCTCCGTCACTTTAAAATGGCGCCTGAATTCTCGGAACCCTTCGTTGACTTCCCCTTTCTTCTTCTCTGTATTTACAGGAAGTCACATGACTCTGTCAGTGTGCGTCGTTCACTTACAACTTGCTCACAGTTGTTTCTCAGTTGCTTTGGTGCTTTTCTCAGATCAGAATGAAAATTCTCATAACTATTAATTCAACCTCCTCAACATTTAGTCATTTGTTCACATCATAGTAACAGTTTCTCCTTCTTTTGAACAAATTGCAAATGCTTTTGGACATGTATCAGTTGCTTTCATACAATTCTCTGCTGTTTTATAACATTATCATTTGCTTATGTCATGTCAGTCAAAATGAACTATACTTATGAAAGCTGAACAGTCTTTCCCTATAAAACTAAGAGTCCTCATTTCATTGGTTGAGTCATTACATACAAGATTGTTGAACTCATTGTCAAAATCTGTCAATCAAATTTTATACATTTCTTTATCATTTTTTCCTGGAAATGTCTCCTAAATTGAACAGTTGCTCTCAGGTGAACCTCAGCTTTCACTCATGAGGAGGTGTGTGAAGCATTAGTTAGAACCAATGACAAGCCACTTGTCCACAGTCACTCAGAGCTGAATCCAGTGAACCCTCACTTGGTAAGCATATATGAACCGAACTCCTGTTTGGTTAGTGTGTAACATTTCTACAATTCTGTGACACAGACATGGAAGGTCAGCGTCGTGGAAGAGGGGTGAGGATGCAGGGAGGAGGGGGAAGGGGACAAAATAGGGGAAGAGGGAGAAGAGGCCAAGTACATAGGCAGATTCCTGATGAAATTAGGGCTACAATTGTGGACCATGTTGTCAATGTTATTTGCTGGTGGAATATCTCCCTCCCTACTCCCCATTCCTTAATCTGATAGAGGAGTTTTTCTCTGCCTGGAGGTGGACGGTGTATGACCTGCGTCCACATGCACAAGTGGCCCTGCTAGCAGCCATGGATGCAGCATGTGACGACATCACAGCAGAGTCCTGCAGAGGGTGGATTAGCCACTCCAGGAGATACTTTCCTCGCTGCATTGCAAGGGATGATATTTGTTGTGACGTAGATGAAAACATGTGACAGGAACGTCTGGATGTACAGGAATGACTCATGTTCAGTTACAATATGTGCTGTTATATTGTTTACATTGGTGCACAGCTCTACCAAAAGGCTGTTTCTTATGTTTGTTCTGAAGAAGTGACTGTAGTGCATGTTTCTTTTGCACAATGCTGTAGAGTTGCAAAGAGCACATGCAGTAAAGATGTGAAACATATGTATTCAGTTACCCCACTAAATACAGCAATGTGTAACTTTACTGTAGGTTTCAATGGCTGTACCAGTAGTGTATAGTGCTGTCTTGAGCATTTTCAGGTGGTGTCACCAAGTTCTGACTTTTTTGCACTGGAAAACACTTAGAGAGTAAACTGTCATGATGAAAACATGACAAAGCCATTTGACTGTCTTGTTCATAAACACTGGTGTCAGGACTTGTCATTTCGATGACACTGACAGGTTCATTGACATTAATACTAGCTTTTGAGGAATGAACTGTCCATTTCCAGCAGGTGACACACTTTTGCAGGTTGTCAGCTAGGTTTTGCAGTTTGTACTAATTGTTTTGAGAAATGCACGAACTATTGTGCAAATGTTAATAGTGATGTGAGAAATGCACCAAAGTGACTGAGACAAACTGTAATCAATTTATCAGATGTTCCAACAGATTCATATGAGGTTTTCATGGTATTATGTTCTTGAATCATTTTGACAATTGTGCATGTGATGACTGATACAATGATGTGATGCTGACATGTTTTAGAGAGAACAACCATTAGACTGAGAATCAACAATCAGTTTAGATCAACAAGATCTATTCACTTGGAAACTGTGCTAACTGTAGGCTAACAGTACTTAATCATTTGTGAGGATGTACTGAGACATTAGCAATTTGAAGAAATGAATAAGAAGATCAGTTCTGTTGTGAACAGTTGCCAAGTGGTTTGGAGGTTTGTCCATGTTATTTTGAGAATGTAATTTCTGTTTCAAGAAATGAGCCAAACCAACAGAGAAAAACTGTACAATTCCAAAAGTGTCAGCAGAAGTTCAAAGGTTTCTGTTAATTGTACAAAGTATTTGATCATTGGATTAAAAACACTGTGTTCTACTGATAGAAATCTCTGGTCAGATGAGGCTCATTGGACACATGTATGTGATGTCAGCTGGACTACAACTGTAATGTTACTATAGTGAAAGGTTTGCTGTGTAAACTGTTTCCAATGAATCTCTTGAGTAGAGTGAGCAGACTGGGATTTAGCTGAGTCATGATAAATTATAAGTTCATTTGACTTTAAATGACACATGGTTTTGTTTGTGTCTAATAAACATCAAATCAACATTCAGCCACCTGTTGATTTGATATCAATATGGTGCAGATTGTTGTCTGATCAAAAAGCTTCTGTTGAACTGACACACATTTCCAGTCAGATAAGGCTCATTATGACATCACAGATTTCATCTGACTGTCTCCACTAAACTCAAAGTTTTGCTGTTTCCACTACATTTTGAAGTTGAGTGAGTGAATTGAGGTTTACAGAGTTTACAGTATAATAAACTGCAGCAGCTCAGTTTTCATGTGTATTATTCAGCTCATCACTTCCTGTTGTCTCCTCCTTTTCTCTCAGTGTCTCTGTGTGGACTGAAGGTCACTGTGACTCTTCTTCCCTCCACAGTCCACAGGGACAAACTGACTCACACACTCTCACACTTCAATAACAACTAGAAGAAGAAGAAGAATGTTGTGTTAACACTCACCTGCCTCACACCACTTGTTTTTTTGAATCACTCATGACCATATCTTGGATTACAGTTTGTTACGATCACTTTGTCCTGTTTGTCAATACTTTTAACACTTTTTCAAAACTCTTCCCACAGTTAGCACAACATCAGCCTGTGTGGGCTACACTTAACAAATTTCTTGTTCTTTTGACACAAAACACACACATTTGACACATTTAACATTTGTTTAAGCAGCTGGAAATGACTGCAGAAGAAGAACAATCTGCATCACAGCTGCTGCTCATTCATAGATGTGTGAAAATGGAATTTACAAACAGAAGAAATACAGTAACAATGAAAAACACAAAGTCACTGCTAATCTGCAGCTCTTCTGTTTTCCTCTCCCTCCTCTTTCTATCTTTCTGTTTCAAACAAGATCAGCCCAAACAGGTCATGTGACTGAAAGAACCTCAACACCTGAGTGTGTTTCCTAGATGCTACAGTATATATAGATGGGAATCAGCTGTGATTGATGGATTTGCATGAGCTCAATCAGCTGTTTTCAAAAGCAATGAAACAAAATCTAGGACATCAATTAGTTTCAGTCTTCAATGTGAACTGCTGTTCACTTCAGCCTCAGCCTTTAGCTTTGGTTTCCAACATGAGGTTTTCTGTTTGGACAAACAGTGTGAAAGCAATTGAACATGTAGCAGTTAACATCTACTGTTTTGGTCTTAGTTGAGCTTGTGTGTAAAAGAAGCTCAAACAAATGTTAAATGTGTCAAATGTGTGTGTTTTGTGTCAAAAGAACAAGAAATGTGTTAAGTGTAGCCCACACAGGCTGATGTTGTGCTAACTGTGGGAAGAGTTTTGAAAAAGTGTTAAAAGTATTGAAAAACAGGTCAAAGTGATGGTAACAAACTGTAATCCAAGATATCAGGTCATGAGTGATTCAAACAAACAAACAAACAAAAAAAAAAACATTTTGGACTGTGAACTATAAGGGTTTATATGAAGCTGGAGATAAAGTCAGAGTTTATCTCATTAAAACACATTAGTTGTCATTTTAAACAACAGACAATGAAATAACAACTAGTTTAAACAACTTGTAAGTGAACAACACTCACTCACTGAGTCATGTGACTTCCTGTTACTGTAGAGAAGAAGAAGCGGGAAGTCAAAGTGAAAATGTTCAGTGAGTTCAGACTCCATTTTAAAGTGACGGAGCAGAAGGAGAGAAAGTGAAGTGTGAGGCAGGTGAGTGTTAACACAACATTCTTCTTCTTCTTCTAGTTGTTATTGAAGTGTGAGAGTGTGTGAGTCAGTTTGTCCCTGTGGACTGTGGAGGGAAGAAGAGTCACAGTGAACTTCAGTCCACACAGAGACACTGAGAGAAAAGGAGGAGACAACAGGAAGTGATGAGCTGAATAACACACATGAAAACTGAGCAGCTGCAGTTTATTATACTGTAAACTCTGTAAACCTCAATTCACTCACTCAACTTCAAAATGTAGTGGAAACAGCAAAACTTTGGGTTTAGTGGAGACAGTCAGATGAAATCTGTGATGTCATAATGAGCCTTATCTGACTGGAAATGTGTGTCAGTTCAACAGAAGCTTTTTGATCAGACAACAATATGCACCATATTGATATCAAATCAACAGGTGGCTGAATGTTGATTTGATGTTTATTAGACACAAACAAAACCATGTGTCATTTAAAGTCAAATGAACTTAGAATTTATCATGACTCAGCTAAATCCCAGTTCTACAGAGAAGAGGAGCTCTGTAACTGAAGGCTCTACCTCCCTGTCTGTTTTTAGAGATAAGGAAGGATGAGGTCTCTGAGATAAGATGGAGCTGAGTCAAGAGCCTTGACTGATCAATACTGACTGTTACTGCCTATCACTGATCAATACTGTCTGTTACTGCCTATCACTGATCAATACTGACTGTTACTGTCTATCACTGATCAATACTGTCTGTTACTGCCTATCACTGATCAATACTGATCACCTCATGCTCTTATCAGGGTTTTCCAGAGACTTTATTGATTATTGTTAACATTGAACATGTAGGTTTAGATGTATGTTTGATGTATAGACATTTCTAGCAGTTGTATATAACATGTTGTTTGACATGAATTTCTGTCTGATGATAGAAAAACCAGCTCAATGTGAGAAAAGTGAGCTCAACACTCACCATATATCAGCCAGAAAACTGTCACCAACATTTGACATGGGCCACAGTCGTCCATGGATCATGTTGCTGGGCTGCTCTTCACTTCACTGCAGCTCCATGACGCCATCTAGTGGACTGATAGTAGAAGTACAGCAGCTGATGGCAGCTTCCTCTTCCTCACTGCTGTGTGACTGCATTCAGCTGACACTGATATGAAGCAGAGAAGAAGAGCCAATGAGTGGAGGAGCAGCTGGAGACATGATGGACATGTGAGCTGGTGTGCACATGAATGATGTGTGTTTCCTCTGCAGGTGAAGCTACAAAGTGTGTGTGAGCTGATGTGGACGTGAGCTCAGCAGCATGGATCAGTCTGCTGGACCTGGACCTGGACCTGGACCTGGACCTGAACCTGGACCTGGATCCAGCTGTGTGTCCATGCAGAGCGATGAGTCCATTGGTCATCATCAACTCAACTTGAAGCGATCTTTTGTTGAAAGGTCAGAATTTAAAACAGTCAGAAAGACTTTTCTCTCTAAAAGTCAGTTGTTGTGTTTATTAAAAGATTGAAGATGTTTCGCATCAGTTTTTCTCCAACATGCACATTTATCAGTTGTGTTGTTGTTTCAGGATCCAGCAGCAGAGACCAGACTCTCCTGAACCCAGCTGTCTGTCTTTAAAGAGCGACCACTCAATGTACAACCCCATTGACTTTAAAGCAGGACGTGGATCAGCTGATCAGATGTAAGACTGAAGTAAAGTTCAAATCTTTTGAGTTTGTGTTGAACGTTCTTCAACAGGAAACATGTCAGCAGCATCTAGTTAAAACAGGAAGTAACCACTGGGTTAAAGTCCTCATTTCATTTGCACTAAATGTTCATGGTCTTGTTTCCACCTGATAGAAGGAACATGGTGATGTTGGCTGCATCAAGTAGCTCCTCCTGGTGGCAGCTTTGAGCTGTGCAACAGGCCGATGAGTGATTTCTAGTGAATTCAGAGCCATGTCAGACACAGAGAGCAGAGACAGAGGATCAAATCAGTTCCAGCAGCTGAAGCAGAATCTCAGCAGCTGCTTTTTACAGGAGCAGAACAACAAAGGTCCAGAACATAACCTTAAACCAAAGAGACTGTGATGGAGGGCTAATAAGGTGACAACAAAGTCACACTGTTATAAATGACAGTGCTGCTCATTAAGATTCATCAGTGTGTTGTGAAGCTTGATGAGCTGGGATCTAACAGAGTTCAGACTCTTTACAGGATCATTTTACAGCCTGAACCATGAGCTTCAATGAGCACAGTCAGTGTGTTTGGTAGAAACTACAGTGAGCAGCTGTTTCTGAGCTGAAGATGATTCAGTCATTAGACTCATGTGAAGGAAACAGAGAGAAACCAGGAAGCAGATCCATCAAACTCTGTGTAGGTTCACAACAAAACTCAGAGACAGAAACATGCACACACACTCTGTCCATCAGATTTAGAAAGCAGAGCGTCCTCATGTTACTGTTTTGTAAGTTGGTGCATCAACACCAGCCCCATCTCCACCTCCACAGTTTCCATAGATGGATACAGACACACCCACAATCAGCTGATCTCATGTCAACACCTGTGTGAGCTCCACCTGTGTGTAGAGCTGTCAGTGGACAGAAGGACAGAGAAGAGACACAGTGTTTCCATGTTGGGGGAGACACTTTAATGATCCACACGTCTGAGCCTTTAAACTGAAGTCACAGTAGCTGATACAGAGAGACTTTTATTTTGAAAAGTCACTAAATGTTGATGAGAAACAGACAGTTCAAAGAGAGTGAGAGAGTCTTCCTCTACTTTCTCTCTCTGCTCCTCTGGTTACTGAAGCTCTGCCCTCTAAAGGTGGTTAACCAATCAGATGTGGACCTGTGACTGTGACATGTTAGTGATACAGAAATGTCTTGACAGAGAGAAGAGGAGTGGTGTCTCTGTGGACGAGCAGCTGTCCTGCTGTGGACAAAGACCCAGAACCAGAGGTGGACTGCAGACAGCCAATCAGAGCAGCTGTGTACAAAGTGAGAGTGAACATCTGTCTGCTGATGTGCTCATTTCTGAAAGCAGGACCTGGTGTTTTCTACAGAGTCATTGTTCCATCACACAGCACTGACATTTAAGATGATGATCAACAGCACAACATTCAAAGCTTTTCTTTGTGTCTGTAGTTTTTCTGTAGCTGATGAAAAGAATCCCATCAGATTGTCAGACTCTCTGTCTTCAGTCTGACTCTGTCTCTTCTCTCTCAGCAGATGGTGGTCTGCAGGAGCTTTTAGATCAACATAAGATCAGTGTGAGGAGCAGATGTGAACGAGTGACTGAAGGAACTGATGGAACAGGAAGTGGAACCCTCCTCAACAGGGTCTACACTGAGCTCTACATCACAGAGGGACAGAGTGAAGAGGTCAATACCCAACATGAGGTGAGACAGCTGGAGACAACGTCCAAGAAGAAGAACACCCTCCATGACACTCCAATCAAGTGCAATGACATCTTTAAAGACTTCCCTGTCCAACAGAGAGACAGTGTCTCTACAGACTCACCTGTCCAACAGAGAAGCAATGTCTCTACGGTCTCACCTGTCCAACAGAGACCCATCAGAGTGGTTCTGACCAACGGCGTTGCTGGTGTTGGAAAAACCTTCTCGGTGCAGAAGTTCACTCTGGACTGGGCAGAGGGCTTGGAGAACCAAGATGTCAGTCTGCTGGTTCTGCTTTCGTTCAGGGAGCTGAACCTGATCAGAGATCAGCAGTTGAGTCTTCTCAGGCTGCTCCATGTTTTCCATCCAACATTACAGAAGGTCACAGCAGAGCAGCTGGCTGTCTGTAAACTTCTCTTCATCTTTGACGGCCTGGATGAAAGCCGACTGTCACTGGACTTCAACAACAGGGAGCTGTGTCTGATGTCACACAGACGTCATCAGTCAACGTGCTGCTGAAAAACCTCATCCAGGGGAATCTGCTTCCCTGGGCTCTGGTCTGGATCACCTCCAGACCTGCAGCAGCCAATCACATCCCTCCTACATGTGTTGACAGGGTAACAGAGGTGCGAGGCTTCACTGACGCCCAGAAGGAGGAGTACTTCAGGAGGAGGTCCAGTGATGAAGATGTGTCCAGCAGAATGATGTCACACATCAAGACGTCCAGGAGCCTCCACATCATGTGTCAAGTCCCAGTCTTCTGCTGGATCAGTGCTACAGTTCTGGAGCACATGTTGAGCACAGAGCAGAGAGGAGAGCTGCCCAAGACCATGACTGACCTGTTCTCACACTTCCTGCTGGTCCAGACAAAGAGGAAGAAGAACAAGTACGGTGAGTGACAGAGGTGGAGAGGACATTTTATAAACTGTTGTTATTGCTCCAGTTATTGCTCTTCTGTCTGAGTGTGCTCAAATCAAGTCAAACTCTTGTAAAGAGCTGCTGACTGAGACAAGCAGCCTCTCCTCCCTCTAGGAGCAGGGAAGGGGCAGATAGAGCAGACGAGGATCTGATCCTGAAGCAGCTTATTCTGCCATTCTAAACTTAGAATATGATTTATTAACATTTTACATTTGGTTTAGTGAGATATGACTGAGTTTAGAAACATGTATAAATACAGTCAGAATGAACCAGACACTGTGTCGTCTGTAATTTAGTCTAAACTATGAACATTAAAACAGAAGAAGGTAACAGGCCACAGAGGTCTGCTGCTTCATCCCTCTCACTGCAGGTATTAACAAACACATTCTGTCATATTACAGAGAAGCATTAACATCTTTACTTTAAATAACATGAAATAAATATAGCAACACTCCTGCTTCTGATAGACATGTTGCACAGCAAACACAGCAAGAAAGACAACTAGATAAAAAACATAGAAACACTGATTTGACTTTTGTTGTTTTTTCTTTCATTAAGAGGGCGTCTTTAGAAAGAACCCCTGGAAAAGCAAAATGTAGAGTTTGTGATAAAGTTGTAAGTTTGTGATCATCAGCTGCCAAAACAAAAACTATCTCCAACTTGTTCATTTACAACAATGTCATGTTTTGTCTGTAGGAGATCGTCCATCGACCTCTAGTGAGGGACATGGGACGAGTCCACAGGAGCTGACGGAGGCCGACAGGGAAGTTCTTCTGAAGCTGGGGAGGCTGGCGTTTGAACAGTTGGAGAAAGGAAACATCATGTTCTACCAAGAAGAGCTGGAGCAGTGTGGTCTTGATGTCACAGAGGCCTTGGTGAACTCAGGACTCTGTACTGAGATCTTCAAAAGAGAGAGTTTGATCTTCCAGAAAACAGTCTACTGCTTTGTTCATCTGAGTGTTCAGGAGTTTCTGGCTGCAGTCTACATGTTCCACTGTTACACCAACAGCAACACACATGTCCTGAAGAACTTCCTGGAAAACAACATTTTTATTTTGCCCTGGATGACTTCCTGAGGAGAGTCATGGAGAAATCCCTCAGAAGTCAAAATGGTCACCTGGACCTGTTTGTTCGCTTCCTTCATGGCCTCTCTCTGGAGTCCAACCAGAGGCTGTTAGGAGGTCTGCTGGGTCAGAGAGAGAACAGTCCAGAAACCATCCAGAGAGCCATCAACAACCTGAAGAAGATGAACAGTGATGAAATGTCTCCTGACAGAAGCATCAACATCTTCCACTGTCTGACGGAGATGAAGGACCAGTCAGTTCATCAGGAGATCCAACAGTTCCTGAAGTCAGAGAACAGATCAGAGAAGAAACTCTCTGAGATCCAGTGCTCAGCTCTGGCCTACATGCTGCAGATGTCAGAGCAGGTTCTGGATGAGTTGGACCTGAAGAAGTACAAGACATCACAGGAGGGACTACAGAGACTGATCCCAGCTGTGAGGAACTGCAGAAAGGCTGAGTGAGTCCAGACATGATCATTCTAATTATTGATCAGTGGATCAGATCAGTAGTTTAGTCAAGTTCAGATAAACACAGTTTTCATTGATTCTCATTCTTCTTAGTTTGACTTTGACAAATTACAGGTCAGGTGTGTTTTTTCTGCAGCTGTTGTAAAAGCTGTGAGCTCCAACATGGAGATTCTTCACTTGGTTGTGATTGTTGCTGCTCAGTGAATAAAAACACTTGTTTAGTGTTTTTGTTGAGTTTATTTGGACTTTTTGCTTTGATTCAAACCTGATGAAACTAATGAAAGCAGCTCCACTGATCTTCCACCTCAGTGTTTCCAGCTGTTTCCAGCTCATGTAACCAAGACAACAAGATTTAAGATTAAACTTCTGCAATTTGAGCAGCTCACCTGTTGGGAGGGGCATCGCCTGACAGACTGAGCCCCTCCCTCTTGTGTTCAGGAGAGAGAAACGGTCAGATTCAACTCTGCCTATAACAGAGGTTAAACTGGCCTGGAGCTAGTGTTGTAGTACTCGAGATTAGTCTCGGTCTGGAGACCATTTTTTTAGGTTCTTGGTCTTGTCTCGGTGTCGGACTGGGTGGACTAGGGCTTTTTGAACAAGACCGGTCAAGACCATCGCTGCTAGGCTTTTTGTCCATGCCTTACTGATAAGAGTGAAAAGGAGCCTCTCAAAGACAGCTAATAACTTCAGATCATTGGTAGTGTAAAGATGTCCCCCAGCTGCACAGTGAGTGCACAGTGCGCACAGAGTGTGAAGACGACAGGAGGAAAGCGGCTGTGTGAACTTGTTTCTGAAAACAACAGAGCAAAGATTGTTTTTGTTGTCGCATTTATTTAAAAGCAAACTTAAATAAAAAAAAACTCACATTTTGATGTTTTGTTATGATTTTCCTTTGATATATATGGTCTTGGTCTTGTCTCGGTCTGGACCTCTAAAAGTCTTGATCTTGTCTCGGTCTGGACCTCTAAAAGTCTTGGTCTTGTCTCGGTCTTGGTACTCTCTGGTCTGGGTAATGTCTTGGTCGGGTTGGTGCGGTCTTGACTACAGCACTACCTGGAGCTGATCCACCATCATATCACACTGGTATTTTCCATCTCTCAGTAAATCCAGTAGCATATGAGCAGCAAACATCAGGGCAAAGTGAGAAATCTCCATCAGTCTGTTCTTGCCATTTATTCCCATTCTGCTGCTCCTCTCACACCGTGCACACACAGGTGTGTGACTGACTTACTATGGTTTTTATAGAGTTGATGTTTCTCTTTGATTTCTAATGGGCCCATGTACAATATTACACACAGGCTAAATGTTGCCATGTGATGTGTTGTAGCAGAGTTAGCTTCAAGCTCATTTCCATCTGCAGTCCCTCTGCAGTTACCATGACGCTCTGTGTCTCTGTAACTTTCTCCTGACTCAGTAACAGGTGTTTAGGTTAGTGCTTTTACAAAGATCATGAATGTTATTGTAGCTCCTGACTGAAATCTAGTGATATCATTGGATGTTGTTGTTGAATAGAATGAAAGAAGAGGAAGCCTCAGAGCCTCCTTCATGAGGAAATAGACTCTATTTAAAAAGGGCACCAAATCAGGTGTGCAGGACCGAGCCATGAGGATCATCCCAGTGAGAGAAGATGAGCTGAACCATCACATGATCATGTGGCACCATCATATGCACCAACTGTATTTTCACCACTGTTTGCATCAGATTTTGTTTTGAACACATTTGATGTTTTCTCTAATCACAGACTACGTTCCTGTGGACTCTCAGAGACTCACTGTGAAATTGTGGCCTCAGCTCTGAAGTCCAGCCCCTCCCACCTGACACAACTGGACCTGAGCTACAACAACCTGCAGGATTCAGGAGTGAAGGTTCTGTGTGCTGGACTGGAGAGTCCAAACTGTAGACTGGAGACTCTGAGGTCAGTTTGTCTGTTGTAGTTTTTGTCTGTGTCAGGTCAAATGTTTGAAGTTTCACTTGTTCATTGGTTGAGGATTTCAACAAAGAGCTGCAGAAGAGAAAGGACTCAGTGTTATTATTACTACAAGAAGAAGGTGAGAGCAGTCATAGTGTTTGTGATGGAGAGAAGTTCTCTGCTTTTTCAAATCTAGATTTTGATCTTCAAATCAGAAACTTGATGAGGATCAAACTCACAGATGTTCTGCTGCTGATCTGAACATGACAGAAGCTGCATCTGTCTTCAACAAATATTTCACCAAGCTGAAGTCACATCAGTGATGATGATGAACGGCAGCAGATGGGAGATTTCTGGAACATCAAAGGTTTCTAAGGTTCCAGCTGATTTCCAGCTGATTCTTGAAAACACAACCTATTGTGTCCATTTTCACTGTGGATCATTTATTCTTGGTGTCTGTTCAAACACATTTACAGGCTTCAATGTTCCAAATGTTGTTCCAATGTTCCTATGGTCATGTACTCTGTGTCATGACCGAAAGAACGAGATCCCGGATACAAGCGGCCGAAATGAGTTTCCTCCGCAGGGTGGCGGGGCGCTCCCTTAGAGATAGGGTGAGAAGCTCTGTCGCCAGGGAGGAGCTCGGAGTAGAGCCACTGCTTCTCCACATAGAGAGGAGCCAGTTGAGGTGGCTCGGGCATCTGTACCGGATGCCCCCTGGGCTCCTCCCTCGGGAGGTGTTCTGGGCATATCCCACCGGAAGGAGGCCCCGGGAAGACCCAGGACACGCTGGAGTGACTATGTCACCCGGCTGGCCTGGGAACGCCTTGGGGTTCCCCCGGAAGAGCTGGAGGAAGTGTCTGGGGAGAGGGAAGTCTGGGGGTCCCTGCTGAGGCTGCTGCCCCCGCGACCCGGCCCCAGATAAGCGGAGGAAGATGGACGGATGGATGGATGGATGGATGGATGGATGGATGGATGGATGGATGGATGGATGGATGGATAGATGGATGGATGGATAGATGGATGTTCCAAAAACAGAAAGTCCCTCTACTCATTTAGACACTGATCATTGATCAGGACACATCTGATCCATTATCACTGATTTTATCTACATCTTTTATTCTTTATTCAGATTGGAGTACTGCAGTTTGTCAGAGATCAGCTGTTCTTCTCTGGGCTCAGCTCTGAAGTCCAACCCCTCCCACCTGAGACACCTGGACCTGACCTCCAACAAGCTGCAGGATTCAGGAGTGAAGGATCTGAGTGGTTTTCTGGAGAGTCCAGACTGTAGACTGGAGACTCTGAGGTCAGACTCCATGTTTTATTTCTGTGCTCAGATGAATGTGATGTGAAAGTTGTGTTGACACTGAGCTGCAGACATGAGGCTGATATTCTACTGATCCACACTGAGGATCTCCATGGTGACGTCTGTTTTCTTCTTCTCTGCTTTTAGTCCACTCACTGTTTCTCTTCACATTTCACCTCAACTACACAAACACATTGAATGTGTCAGACAATAAGTGATCTATAATCAATAGCTGCTGGCTCCACCTCTTTCCTCAGGCTCTGTGCATTATCATCAACATGAATGTTGACATTATGAATGGAGCCAAAGCAGTTCCATTAATACACTTTGTGTTGAACATGAGCAACAGTTGAGACGTTGATATGAAACAGCAACAGATGGAACAGTAGCAGCAGCTCCACTGTGTGTCAACAGTCACAGCTTCTTCTTCACATCTTGCACAGAGATTTGCTTGAATTCAGCTCCACACAGTTTGTTGCAGCCGTTCAATTGAACCTTTTACTTTTGTATTTGTTCACTTAGTTTTACAATGGAAATGAATTGTTCACTCTGCTTATTATGGCCTATGATCTTGCTCAGATTGTTGATCTTATTGTTTTTGGTTGGTCATGTCCCCGGGGGCGTGTGGTCTGTAACAGGAGGATATATGGGTCAGGTAACTGCGCGGCTGCGCATTGGAAAACCCCAAATGTTTGGTTCAGAGGCGGTGGTTGAAAACAGTTTTTCACCACCTTATTGAAGCTTTTGTTGTCCGGAAGTTTATTAACTTAAACTTTAAAAAACTTAAACTTAAAAATTTAACTTCATGGATTGAAGATGAAAGAAGTTGTGTTCAAAGAAACAAAGAAGAGTGTGTGCGGTTTGTGAGGAGCGGATTTCATTCATTTGTTCTGATGCAAAGAAACGAGCCGCCGCCTCCCATTCAAACAAAGAAGCAGCGCAGCGACATGTGCTCAATAACAGTGGATATTGTTGCTGCTGTGGCTCAAATATATTGATGCAGAGCTGGAATTCAGTGGGAATCAAATCTATCCACCTGCGTGTTACGATGTGTGTCAGTGGAAAGGCTGATGAGACGCTGCTGATAAAAACAATGACGTCACGACGCGGAAAGCTTGTCGTTGTGACGCGCACAAAGTGGTGTTGGACTGTGGAGCCACGTTTCATGGAACTTCTCTAAATGGAGAATTGCTGCAGGGTCCAGATTTGACCAACAAGTTTATTGGTGAATCACCAAATGGAGACTCACTAAAGAATGTGTGGAGCATAGGATGATAGTTGACATTTTTGGAGCTGTATCCTCAGCCAGCGGGTGGGGTGGGATGCGAATATCCCGACAGGACATGCTGACAAAAGCCCACACAGTTTTCAATTCACTTAATGCTTTTTAAATGTCAGCTACAACACACACCTGCTACTGGACACTTTTTAAGTTTGTTTTTATTGGATCTCTTGCAGGACACACACTTTAGTGATCAGATCTTCTAGTGTTAAAACATTTCTACATTTCAACTGGATTTGATTTGATTTGATTTGATTTGATGATTTCAAGAAACAAAGCTGTTGGATCTTTGTTCAGGTGACACCAGCAGCTCTACACCTGCACTCACCTGACCACATCTTGTTGTGTCAGCCACAGCAGTGTGTGTTCAAAATCAATCTCAGCTTATGTGTCCATATTGGATTCTTCCAGTGAAAATGGATTAGAATGGAGAACAGGTTTTTTCCAGCCAGCACAACATGTCATACTAACAAGTTGTGTGTGTGCTGTTTCAGCACTTTGTTGTTGGAGCAAGTTGGAGCAGGTTCAATGTGTGAAGTCAGTCAGCAGGTTTTTCTGTCTCTGTGCTTCATCAGCTGCTTCATTCGACATGTGTTTCTAGACATTTGTTGTCATGGCAACAGAGTTCAGCCTCACATGTTTGTTGTCTTTGACTTCAACTGGAAAGAATGAGAAATGTGGCTGCACAACATGAGTTTGTATAGATGGAGCCACAGGTGGAGCTGGCAGAGTTGAAGAGGTGGAGCCACTACGTCTGTGTTGAAGCAGCAGCAGCTTCTCATGAATATTAATGAGGTGTTTTCTCTCTCTGGATGGGACTGTTTGAACCTGCTTCCTGTTGCTTCAGCTGTTTGACTTTCATTTTCTAAACTTGTTCTTTCTAAACCTTCTTCAGCTCTGAACAGATGATGAAACACTGAACGCTGTCAACAAGGAACTTTGTCCTCAACTCACTTCTTTTATTCTTTATTCAGATTGTGGGACTGCAGTTTGTCAGAGATCAGCTGTTCTTCTCTGATCTCAGCTCTAAAGTCCAACCCCTCCCACCTGACAGAACTGGACCTGAGCATCAACAAGCTGCAGGATTCAGGAGTGAAGGATCTGAGTGGTTTTCTGGAGAGTCCAGACTGTAGACTGAGACTCTGGGGTCAGTTCACTGACTGTTACTGTTGTAGATCTTAGATCTTTATCCACAACTGAACCTGATTGATCTTCACACACAACTTGAATCACTGACTTTGATGTGATGAATGAAGGACATTTGAAATAGCTGTTGTCTCATTGTATCCAGGGCCAAGGTAGGGCTCAGATTTATCATCAACATTTACTGTGGAAACTCGGCTCAAAAAGGGCCCAGGTCCAGTTTGATGATCCAGGTGACAGTAAAGAGAAAATGGGCAGAGACAGATGATTCCCCAAGATTACAGTCTTTATTAAATAATATGCAGCAGCTCAGCAACTAGCAAAAGATTCAACCCACAACTTTAATGTAAATGGTATAAAACAGCAAAAGAGGAGTCAGTGGAAGGAGCACTACAGGACAGCTGGGTGTAGCCACCATCAGAGGAGAGAAAGTTTATATGGAGACAGAGTAGTCACCCTGCTCCGTACCCAACACATGCACACACACGCACACACACACACACACACACACACACGCACACACACACACTCACACACGCACGCACAGCAAAGTAACCAAATATAATGGAAAATATAAAGAGTGAAGGACGTGGTGCAAAATGAGCTCCAAACACACACTTAAGGGAGTGTGAAGCTGAGGTGAGAAACTCTGAACACCAGTCCCTCCAGCGTCCGGGCGGCCACGCTGTCACCGGTCCTGCAGCACTCACACAAAGAAAACTAAACAATATTAAAAAGTTAGAGGAAACTGCTGCAGCTATCTATGTCATTCATTTCTGTTGGAGGGAGAAACAACAAGAAACCAAGGAACTAACAGAAACCAGAGGCCTGTATCACCAAGCAGGATTACCGGTTTAGCCTGGTAACTTCAGGGTTAACCCTGGGTTTCCGGTATCACGAAGCTGGATTGATTCTCATCGAGGTTAGTTACCATGGTAACTTATGGCGTGCCCTTTCACAGACAACCCCGATGAGATAGGAGCCCAAATAGTGAGAAGAGCGTTACGGCTGTAATGTTTGATGATGTTCAAAACAACCGTTAAGACGTTCCATGTATGCCCTTATTTTGAAATCCCAGTACCGGAGGTGTAATGTAACAACTGTGGTTACTGTTACCAAGGAGACGGAAATAAACGTAGCGAAGCTCCGGACAGCGGTGATTGTATCCAGTTTATGAGACATGATAGATGATGAAAACATATTGTAAGTAGTCTATCACAACAATGGTGTGGAAGGATTTTCCAGGATCGATCACATCTGTTAGATTTTCATGATGATTATCTATATGAGAGGTACCGGTTCTCACGGCCGGACTTGAATACTACTGCCAATTTTCTTTTCTTTGGGGTGGCACTTTGCTCACCTCGCTGCTCTGACACATCGGCGCTTATGATTGTGATTGGTCTGCTGCCTTGGACCTGCCCTTTATACGTGCACGTTCACCCATTCACAATAAGACAAACCTGGCTTGAGTTACCGAGTTGATAACCAGCATCGTGATACCGCTTATCCAGACTGCCATTGTTGTGGATAGGTTCAGCTGGATAGGTTGGGAGGAACCCTGGGTAAGTTGAGCTGGCTTCGTGATACAGGCCTCAGCTGTAGACAAAATAACATCAAAACAAGACAACAATGAAGCAACTATACTAATAACACAAACAAAACAAGGTCAACAAAACAGCAGTGGCAGTCTGTCTATAATAAAGACAAACACAGATTCAATAAATCACCATTCTGACAAACACATCCTAAACAAGAAAACTGACCTTTGACCTCTGTCTCACAATACAACTACCCATGTGGTTCAACACGTGGGACCGGGGCTTGTAAGGGATCAGGACCTAGGATATAGCAGACCAAAGTGAACATACACACCACATCAAACAATAAACTATTTAAAACTGGCTCCTACCACAGCATGGTGTGTAACAATCACACCGGGGCCAGGAACAGAGAAACAGCAGCAGTGGAGAAGGGATGAGCTGAGCTCACCTGTCGGCCTATATAACAACAAACAGTTCATCAGTGAGGAAGTGGGAGGGGCTGACATCCCTACGGTGGCCTGAGACGGACATGTTACTACTGGTTACATCATGTTTCCAGTTGTTCTTCTCTTCACTTTCAGCTCATTTCACTCAGTCCTCATTAATAATGTGTGTTGACTTGACTTCAACCTTCAGGGGCCGCTGTCACAAACACATGTTAGACTGCTCTGTAGTGTTCGGCCAGTCTTCATTTTGTTCACATAGATGATTTGAATCTGACCTTAAAGTCAGAGTTTTGACTCAAATAAAGAATTGTGCAAGGTGATTGCATTGATTGCACGTGGAACAAAGGAAAGTTTCTACTTCTTTGTTGGTGCCCTAGGTAGCTTCTATCTCCGTCCAGACGGCAGAGACATGAATTCCTCCAACAGTGGGTGATCAGAGCTGGACAGGATGGACTGAGCCTTCTGTAAGACTCGTCTGTCAAAGATCTCTGAGAGAGAGAGCTGCTGCATGCCAGTTATCTTATTGGCTTCTCACACAATTTTGAACAGATGAGTTTTGTTTGTAACTGACAGGTTTCCATCAAATGAAATGAAGCAAAAAGTTCAAACTGACTCAATAAAAGATCTGTAGAATAAAACATCAAGGTCTTATCAACATTAAAGGATTTTAGTCTGTGCAGAAAGTAGAGTCTTTGCAGGCCTTTTTGCAGATTGTTGAGGTGTTGAGGTCATGTGTCAAGTTTTTATCAATCACTGTCCCCAAGTATTTGTAGGAATCCACCATCTCCACTGCTGCACCCTTGATAATGGTTGGCTGAGCTGGTTGTGGTGTTTTCAGTTGAATGTGTGTAGTTTTAGTTTCTTGAGACCAGGACCAATAAAGACCTTAGTCCTGGATCAGGACTGGACCTTTAAACTTTGATCCAGTTCAGTCCTGAATCAAAGTGTTGGAGTCAGTGTTTAGTCCAACATGACTGATCAGATATTGATTCTATATTGACAGACTGTCCTGAGGTCAGCAGCAATGATCAATCAGTTTTGACATGAAGAGGTGTATGAATGTTGTTCTTCTTTTATTCTTTATTCAGATTGATCAGATGCAGTTTGTCAAAGATCAGCTGTTCTTCTCTGGGCTCAGCTCTGAAGTCCAACCCCTCCCACCTGAGACACCTGGACCTGAGACTCAACAACCTGCAGGATTCAGACCTGAAGGATCTGCGTGATCTCCAGAAGAGTCCAGACTGTAGACTGGAGACTCTGAGGTCAGTCAAATTTGTAGCTGTTTCCCTCCAGATCAATCAACTCATGAAGGAAAAGTGTTTCTGGGCAGTTTAACTGGTTTCTGGAGTTTTTTTTTCATCATGTAACTTAGATCCACAACAAGACATTTAGACATATAGACATAGACATATAGACAGGATGTCATAGCTGAAGTTCAATGAAACAAATGATTGAATGAAGAAACAACAAGACAAGAAGCAAAACCAACAGAGTGTGGAGGCTGGCCAAACAGAGTCCTAAATGTTCCAGTGTCAGGTAAAGGTGTTGTGGTGTTAGGACCAAACCAGGAAGTAGGAGCCAGACGTCCTGTTGCATCTATCACTCATATCAGATTGACTAAATCCATGTTGTTGATCTTTGCTTTAGAATAATGTTAGTCTGCAATAAATATGGAGAAGAATGTCTTTTTGTTTTTCTGGACAAACTACGTTCCAGCAGATGCAGTGGATCAACTTTAGTGCAAATGATGAATAGAATAGTTTGTGTGTGAAATGTCAACAGCCAATCAGATGCTGTGGTCCCACAGGCACTTGATAAGTTTGAGCTGTAACATGAGCTGACAGGTAAGAGGAGGAAATCCCTCACTGAAGTGTTGGAGCAGTGATGCTGCAGTAAATGCTGCACATTTCACTTGAGTTCAATGTCATTTCAGTCTTTGTTCATATTTCTACACAGTTGCTGCACATTGAAATCAAACACAGCAATATAGTGTGAAAAGGTGTGAAGGTGTGCAGCTGAAGCTCCAGCTGATTCCACCTCCCCTCTCTACACAATGTTACAGGAAACGGCAGCACTCTCACTACAGGCCAATGTCCAGTCACTCAACTACTGACTAACAACAACTGACACATCTGGTCTGAACAGGACTGAAGTGGCTGCTGCATCACTGACTCAAGAGTCTGTCATTCATCACCTCTCCTCTGTCTCTGTGTGTGTAGGCGTGACCAGCCATAGCTTCCTGTTGATCAGTGACTGCCAGATGACCCGAGGAAGTGGAGGTGACTCCCAGCGCTGCAGTCTGAACTGATCCGAGAACAGCTCCACTGTCACACACAGAGTCCAGTCCACCATCATCCCTGTGTGTCCTCTGGACCTGACAGAGCATCATCAGTGTCTCTGGACTTAAAGCTCATAAAGCTGCTCTGAGCTTCACCTGTGAATGTTCTATTGCTGTGTTATCTTCTCCCTCCCTGCCTGAGGGGGGCGCTGTCCTTTGCCCTGTTTCCATTGGGCCTTTTTTTCTTGATTGGAGCCCAGTCTGATGTGACCATGTCACCATGGGAGAAGCAGCCTGATTCACCTGCTGCTGGGAACGGACATGGCTTCACCCAGCTCTCGGAGCCAAACTTTGATTTGAAGCTTTTACTGACTGTGAAAGTTTAGTTGCTCCAGATTGTTGAAGACTCAAAAAAATGTCCATTCATGCCACCTGAGAAAACAAACCAACAGCTGCGGCCACACTGTTGTGAAGGATGGCTGAAGAGGGAGCTTGGACCTATGGAAATCCATGGTCATGTCCTTTGTCTCTGAGGTGTTCAGCATGAGGCAGTTTTTGTGACTCCAGTCACTGAAGGCTTTTATCAAATCCCTATATTCAGATTCCTGTCCATTCCTAACACATGCCACAGTAGCAGTGTCATCTGAGTATTTCTGGATGTGGCAGGACTCAGAGTTGTGCAACACAAACACTCATCCCTTGTGAGCTTGACTTCATTTTTTAATATTAAGTCAACAATTTTTGATTTTTCAGTTGCTCTGACTTGAATTTATAAAGCTGATAAACCGTAATTAGTTCAAGGCCAATTAGCAACACAAATATTCTGCACTTAGCTTATATTTTAATAGTTGAATGAACTAAACAGTGGTTGTAAAAATATGTTTTTATGTTCATATGACAAACAGTCACTTTCTTGTTCCATTAAATGAAATAACTGTGTTCACTTCACACAACAAAATCATGAACTTACAACAAGAACTGCAGAGTTATACTGGACACAAGAATGTCGTGCTGTCTCAACATCAAACTGACAGAATGTACATACATACTGTTCATACTGTAGCGCCCCGTGTGGGCTGAGGACACAAGGACTTTTGGTTGTTGGGTTAGTGCTGCAGTCATGGATCAATAATGTATCTGTAAACAAAGTGATGTGATCATGTGTTAATATATTCATTTGTTCTGTGGTTAAACTGGGAGTGATGGTGTGTGTTCTGCTCTGTTAAAGACATGTGACCTGTGACTGTCTGTATTAAGACCATGTCACAATACAATTCCAAAAGTGTCAGCAGAAGTTCAAAGGTTTCTGTTAATTGTCCAAAGTATTTGATCATTGGATTAAAAACACTGTGTTCTACTGATAGAAATCTCTGGTCAGATGAGGCTCATTGGACACATGTATGTGATGTCAGCTGGACTACAACTGTAATGTTACTATAGTGAAAAGTTTGCTGTGTAAACTGTTTCAATGAATCTTTGAGTAGAGTGAGCAGACTGGGATTTAGCTGAGTCATGATAAATTCTAAGTTCATTTGACTTTAAATGACACATGGTTTTGTTTGTGTCAAATAAACATCAAATCAACATTCAGCCACCTGTTGATTTGATATCAATATGGTGCATATTGTTGTCTGATCAAAAAGCTTCTGTTGAGCTGACACACATTTCCAGTCAGATAAGGCTCAGATGGAGGCAAGTGAGAAACTCCTGCTGTTGAGCCCTTTTTCTCCTGCACACATGTTCTAAAAAAGATCATTTCATAAAGTTAGATACAAGAATTCACAACTAACTGATGCTCCCATGTGTTTTCCTGGTCTACAGAGAGCTGGAGCAGCTCTAGTCAGCATAGTGCGTCACTTAAAAGGAAGGCAAACCCGATAAGACTGATAGAAAAAGGAGAAGGGTCTCAGAGAGGCTGAATGCTGTGGCAGGAATAAAGAATGTATGGTGACAAGAAGGAAAGGAAAGTGATGGATGTCAGAGAGGGGCCATGGCAACAGAAGAGGAAGATGCCAAAACCTGACCCTCTCAACCACAAGGATTCAGCCACCTCCTCCGTAGACAATGGTCAACCTTGGCTCATCATCTGAAGTTACCTCCAATATAGAAACTGAGCTGCTGAACCATTGACATTGTCACTGTCAACCAGCTGATGTTCCTCTGGGTTCTTCTCCTCTGCAGAGACCAGCACCCACCTGTTAGAGCAGGGGTGTCAAACGTACGGCCCGGGGGCCGGATCAGGCCCGCAAACGGGTTTAATCCGGCCCGCGAGATGATTTTGTAAAGTATAAAAATGAGCTGCAATTTTTCAATAAAAGAAACTGCTGTTCCAATTGCGTCCACTGGATGGCGCAATAGCAATTGTGTTAAGCAAGCAAACTGTTTATAGGAGGCAGAACAAGTAGGTCAAGCAAGTGCAGCCAGTCTGGATGAGCTGCTTTGTTTTGCCCGCGATATTTATTACGGCTTCTACTTTTAACATCATGTGCTTTGGCTCCTTCATTGTCCCAATATGTCTCTGTCAAAGAAGAGAAAAGTGACGCAGAGTGCAGAGTGTTCCAAGAAAAATGCTCATCCTCCTATTTATTCCCGGAAGTGAAAGGGAAAGCTGTATGTTTGGTGTGTTCACAGCATGTTGCAGTGCTGAAAGAACAGAACCTTCGTCGCCACTATGTGAGTCTTCAAATATGACACTTTGAAGGAAGCGGAGAAGAGAGAAGGTGAATGAAGTGTTGTCGGGTCTGAAGAAACAGCAGTGTGTGTTTCCTCACAGCAGAGACATCAGTGACGCTGCAGTCAAAGCCAGCTCCCTCATTGCTAATGAAACCGCAGTGGCTTCAAAACCATTTAGTGAGGGTGAATTTGTAAAAACATGCATGATGAAGGCAGCGGAGACTGTGAGCCCTGAAACGGCCAGGCTTTAGCAGATATCAGCCTGACAAGAAACACAGCTGCAGACAGGATTTCCGATCTTTCAGTGGATTTGGACAGCAGCTTGAAGCCAAAACTAAAGTCATTTATTGCGTTTTCAGCTGCAATCGGTGAAAGCGCGGACATTGCAGATGTTGCACAACTGGCCGTTTTCATCCGCGGAGTTGATGACACGTTGACCGTCACCGAGGAGTTCATGGAGTCGGTGCCGATGACAGATACAACGACAGCAGCTGGTGTTTTCAGCGCAGTCGTCGGCGCGCTGCAGGGTCGGAGTGGACTGGTCCCGCGCTGTCAGCCTGGCTACAGGTGGTGCGCCCTCAGTGATCGGGACAAAAGCAGGCGTTGTGACAAAGTTCAGAGAGAAAGTGCGATCTGCAAATGGAGGAGGTGATTTTTGGACTTTTCACTGTGTTTTGCACCAGGAGGCTTTGCGTTGCAAGTCATTAAAGATGGATGACGTCATGAAGGTGCTCATCCAAACTGTTGGTTTCATCCGATCCAGAAGCCTGAATCAGCGTCAGTTTGACAGCCTTCTCAGAGAGAAACACCACATCCATGGCCTGCCGTACCACACTGAGGTAAGATGGTTGAGCCGAGGTGATGTGCTGAGGCGTTTCTTTGATTTACCAGAAGAAATTCAACAGTTGATGGAAGAAAAGGGCAAAAACCAGTGTTAGACTTTCATCCCGCAGAATGGATGCAGGACCTTGCATTTATGCTGGATGTTACAGAGCAGCTGAAGAACTTGAACAAACAGCTGCAACAAAGTTGTCCCGCAGCTTTCTGACAGCACACGTTCTTTCAAGTTGAAGCTGTCATTGTGGGAGACGCAGCTCGCCGGTGCTGATGCAGCGCACTTCCCCTGTCTGAAAAATGTGCGCGCGACCCAACACGTGGCGACATGAAGCCGTTCAGAGACACAATAACGGGACTGTTACGGGAGTTTGAGCGACGCTTCAGATTTCTGCTGAACTGGACAAAGACAGACTCTGATCTGCCCGTCAGCATCCAACTTGAAATAACAGACTTGCAGCGTGACTCGGATTTGAAGGGCAGTTTTTCCGCAGCTGGCTTGAACACATTTGATCAGAGTCTGTTGCCAGGTTACCACAACTTGACACATATCTTTGTGAGCAAGTCCTGGAGTTGGCTGCCACTCAGGATGTGACGCCTGATATTGATGCGCTGCTCAAAGCTAAAAGATGCCAGGTATCAGGAGTCAAATAAACTATGCAACCCACTTAAAGTGCTGCATGAGACACTCTGATCTAGTTCTGTGATCTGTGATGTACTTCTGTGAATCACTGAGGCCTTGTGTGTTTGTGCTCTTTGTCCTCACAATTTACAAATGACTTGAGCTGTTTTATGATTAATAGTCATGTTGTGTTTGTACTATTTTGGACACACTGTCCTCAGGCTCCAGCTTTATGTTTGATGTTGATCGTATTAAAACAAAGAAAACAATCTCAAGTTGTTGTTTTTAAGTTATAAATACCACCATTTTACCGGTTCAGCCCACTTGGGAATAGATTTTCCTCCATGTGGCCCCTGAGCTGAAATGAGTGTGACCCCCTGATTTACCACATGATGAAGGTGAGATTTTTAGTCCTGATTGTGGTGCAAGTGTGAGATGAAGTGTGTGTTTGAGAAGGTGAGCAGGGGGCGACAGAGCCGAGAGACGAGAGCAGCAAAGAGGAAGTGGTCAAGGTGAGCAAAGAAAGAAAACACCTTCTACTTCCGGTCGGACTCACGCAGTGTGTTTTAACAAGGCGACACAGCAGAGACTGAACTCATGGACTCAAAGAGAGCCAACTAGAACTGGTGGAGTCCTGCTCTCCAAAGAGGAGCCTTATCCACACTTGTTGATGCCAGCTCAGCTCTTGAGGTTTCAAATGATTCGTCCAAAAAAGAGACAAAACTTGATTTGATTTGATTTGGAAAAAGACAAAATGTCATGTAGAACAAATGTAGTAATGGTGGATTCAGTGTTTTAGATTTTCACACCTTCCACTCCACCTTCAAAATAAGAGACTTATTCCATCCAAACTCATTGTGGAACTTTATTTCAACACATATTTTTGATGCCTCAGGTGGTTTGAATGTTTTAATAAGATGTGATTATAATGTAGAAAAACTTGCTGTGAAACTCTCCAACTTTCATAAACACTTACTTTTCTGCTGCTCCTTGGTCCAAACATCATTTTTCTCCACACAAACACTATATATGGAACAAGCAGGATATATGTTTCAAGCAGAAATCATTCTTTTCACAGAGATGGGTTGATGATGGCAGACTACTGTCTGTCAGTTATTGAACAAGGAGGCTCAGCTCTTTACTTCCAATGAATTCCTATCAGAGAATCAAATTCCTGTCCTGCCCAGAGAATGTGATCATGTCTTCAGTGCTCTTCCTTCAGCTATTAAAACTCTGTTCTCCTCTACAACCAGACCTCCACCAACCTTTACCCTCCAAATGACTCAAACACACTCACATCCTGTTTTGAGTCATAAAGCTAATAATCAATGTATAAGGGAATGAATCCAAAGGGACAGAATCAGTAAAGCTGCTTGTGTATTTGTCTGGAACAATTTCTACCCTGAAACAGACTGGGAAAAAGCACGGTTATTACCTGGGACATGTTTTGTGTCAAATAAGGTGCGAGAGGCGTCTCTGAAAATATGAGTTTCCTTTATGTCTTTATTTTTTCTCTCTGTCACTTTCTTTATTTGATTCCTACATTATTATCATTATGTGTTTGTTTTGTTTTTCCCCAAACTGCATCACCTCCACCATTCCTTGTTTCTATTACAGTCACCTTGTGCATTGCATTGTGTAAATAACTTGTACAAATGCTCCACACAGAGCATTCTCACATACTGCATTGGTGCATGGTTTTCCAGCTGCACAGCAGCAAACAGGAAAGCGCTGCAGAGAGTGGTCACCTCGGCCCAGAGGATTATTGGTTGCCACCTTCCTTCCCTGGAGGAAGTGTACAGCTCTCACTGCCTCAGGAAGGCTCAACACATCCTCAGGGATTCAAGCCACCCGGGAAATGCACTCTTTGACCTGCTGACCTCTGGCAGACGGTTCAGGACTGTGAGGTCACCAACAAACAGACTGAGAAACAGCTTCTACGCAAGAGCCATGGCTGCTCTAAATGCAGCCGAGCGACTGATGGGCTGAGACACATGTGCAACATGTGCTGCAATAAATGAAGAGTGCAATGGTAGAGTGGGATCTATTTCTTCATATGTATGATGTTGTTGAATGTGAACGTGCTGTGCTTGCTGCTGGTGTTGTTTCTCTGTGTGTTTCTGCTTCTTGTTTGTTCTTCTTTTTAATGACACCAAAGGGGGAGGATGGACCTCTCCATTTCTTTGTGCCTGCAAAGACAATAAAGACATTCTCATTCTACTTGTTGTGATTCTTCTACCTTTTACAGAGCATTATAGGCTGTAGACCTTCATTTGTATTGATCAGTTTCAGGATGTTTTTTCACAGTAGCTGTTACTGTACTATAGTTTATGTTGGATGAATGCAGAGTAAATGCTAAATCCACACAGCTGTCAAATCTTTTTCATTCTTTACTTTTGGAGATGCAAAATGCATGTGCTGTACTGACCTGTGATCAGCAAACATGTCTCCATGAGCTACATGCCCTGAACACTGTGTTCTCCATGTGTTGGTGTAGTGTGTAATGACTGCTCAGCAGTGTTTCTGTTTGACCCATTAGTGTAAGATCTGACAACATTGTTTGGTTCTGAGCAGGTCAAACTGTTTTGAGGCCATGGTTTGGTTTTGCAGAAACAATCAGAGGTTTTGTGAAAGTAGTTTGAGAAAAGAGTTTTGTGTTTCCAACTGTGAGAAAAGGACAGGAGGATTCAAAACATGTGTTTTATGGAAGTCTCCCATCAGCCAGTGATGAGGTCCATCATGTCTTCTTGTCTTAGTGTTACAGGAGCTCACAGCTGAGTTATGAAGAAAACATGTCACAACATGTGCTGCTTCCATTTCTGTCTCTGAGAAGCTGCACAGTCTGTTGTGAAACACTGCCAAACACTAACACTAACTAACTGCACAGTGACACAACACTGGCACATTTCCTCTCAACTTAACCAGGTCCTGTTAGTGTTGATGGACACAGCCTCATGGCTGCACCACTCTGCCTTATCCCACCTTTTTCCCCACTCATCCAAAAAATGGGCAACAAGATGGTGGAGCTGAGATTTCAGTGCAGCTCAGCTTCAATATATTTGTCTTGGAGGAGGACGTTTGCCACAGAAGCTGCTGCTCTAAAGTCTCATTTGAATGTGGGAGTCTATGGGACTGATGTTCCTGTCAGCTCTTGGCACTTGTGTGTTCAAACTTTTACAGCTCCATTAAATGTCTGTTACATACAAGATATTACTAGATGAGATAACACAACACAGCCCCACAAACCTCTCATGGTATTTTTGTTTTGTTACTGGTTACTAAGCAGATGGCTGTTGCCAAGGATTTCTTACATCTGTCATATGCCGCTCATCACTCAATGCCACCAACCATGTGAAGTGTCCTTTTCTAGTGGTGGACCTCAAGTCCCTGTGCTTCATCTAGATCTTGTAGATGTCCCATACACCACAGCTGTTGAGGA
Organism: Caranx ignobilis; assembly: GCA_021432705.1. Classification (NCBI taxonomy): domain Eukaryota; kingdom Metazoa; phylum Chordata; class Actinopteri; order Carangiformes; family Carangidae; genus Caranx; species Caranx ignobilis. Next base: position 16,752,548 of record MU269989.1, read on the forward strand.
GTGAGAGCTCCCTCTGTCCGTAGAGGATGATGACTCCATCCTCTGATGAAGGTGTGGAGGTCAGAGGGACAAAGATGTAGTTCACACCAAAGAGGTGAAGCACATCAGAGATATCAAGCAGCCCACCTTCCTCCAGAGAGTCAACAACATCATGGTACTTGCTTGTGACTGCGACCCATACGTCACAAAGCCAAAGTCCCTCTAAGAGCCTGTGATCATTTATTGATATCAAACAGTTTTTATTTCACTTCTTTTCCAACCACATCAACATCTGTTCTATTTTTCCATCATATAATATGAACATTATGAAACTGAGACTTCCCTTGACAAAGATGCACAAAAGTCCAATCTATCAAAAATCAAAGCAAAAACTAAATCATCAATCCAGATAAAGATACATGAATGTTAATGAGGTCCATTTATCAAAGTCTTTTCTACTAAACTATGTTTCAGAGGGAAATATTTGAGTTTGGACTTGACTCCATTTATGAGCAGTTGATCAAATATGATGCATCACTATAGATCAAAGCAGCCAACAGTATATGACACAGTTCAAAGTGGCTGACGAGGACAATTCAAAGGTCTGTACAGAGAAGAAAAAGGAGGAAACTCTTCATTCAAGTTGTCAGAGTTGTGGGGGTGTTACCTTTCATACTTTCATTTGCTCTTTTTTGACATTTTTGTGACGTTGTGAGTTCAATTTGACGTTGGAAAACATTGATGAGTTTCTTCAACAATCTGGAGCAACTAAACTTTCACAGTCAGTAAAAGCTTCAAATCAAAGTTTGGCTCCGAGAGCTGGGTGAAGCCATGTCCGTTCCCAGCAGCAGGTGAATCAGGCTGCTTCTCCCATGGTGACATGGTCACATCAGACTGGGCTCCAATCAAGAAAAAAAGGCCCAATGGAAACAGGGCAAAGGACAGCGCCCCCCTCAGGCAGGGAGGGAGAAGATAACACAGCAATAGAACATTCACAGGTGAAGCTCAGAGCAGCTTTATGAGCTTTAAGTCCAGAGACACTGATGATGCTCTGTCAGGTCCAGAGGACACACAGGGATGATGGTGGACTGGACTCTGTGTGTGACAGTGGAGCTGTTCTCAGATCAGTTCAGACTGCAGCACTGGGAGTCACCTCCACTTCCTCTGGTTCATCTGGCAGGAACTGAAGATCAAGGTCTAGACCCACTTCCACCTACACACACAGACAGATGAGAGGTGATGAATGACAGACTCTTGAGTCAGTGATGCAGCAGCCACTTCAGTCCTGTTCAGACCACATGTGTCAGTTGTTGTTAGTCAGTAGTTGAGTGACTGGACATTGGCCTGTAGTGAGAGTGCTGCCGTTTCCTGTAACATTGTGTAGAGAGGGGAGGTGGAATCAGCTGGAGCTTCAGCTGCACACCTTCACACCTTTTCACACTATATTGCTGTGTTTGATTTCAATGTGCAGCAACTGTGTAGAAATATGAACAAAGACTGAAATGACATTGAACTCAAGTGAAATGTGCAGCATTTACTGCAGCATCACTGCTCCAACACTTCAGTGAGGGATTTCCTCCTCTTACCTGTCAGCTCATGTTACAGCTCAAACTTATCAAGTGCCTGTGGGACCACAGCATCTGATTGGCTATTGACATTTCACACACAAACTATTCTATTGATCATTTCAACTAAAGTTGATCCACTGCATCTGCTGGAACGTAGTTTGTCCAGAAAAACAAAAAGACATTCTTCTCCATATTTATTGCAGACTTTTGCTTCTTGTCTTGTTGTTTCTTCATTCAGTCATTTGTTTCATTGAACTTCAGCTATGACATCCTGTCTATATGTCTATGTCTATATGTCTAAATGTCTTGTTGTGGATCTAAGTTACACGATGAAAAAAAACTCCAGAAACCAGTTAAACTGCCCAGAAACACTTTTCCTTCATGAGTTGATTGATCTGGAGGGAAACAGCTACAGATTTGTCTGACCTCAGAATTTCCAGTCTACAGTCTGGACTCTTCTGGAGATTACGCAGATCCTTCAGGTCTGAATCCCTCAGGTTGTTCCCCCACACGTCCAGTTCTCTCAGGTGGGAGGGGTTGGACTTCAGCGCTGAGCTCAGAGAAGAACAGCTGATCTTTGACAAACTGCAATTGATCAATCTGAATAAAGAATAAAAGAACAACATTCACACACCTCTTCATGTCAAAACTGATTGATCACTGCTGCTGACCTCAGGACAGTCTGTCAATATAGAATCAATATCTGATCTGACATGTTGGACTAAACACTGACTCCAATACTTTGATTCAGGACTGAACTGGATCAAAGTTCAAAGGTCCAGTCCTGATCCAGGACTAAGGTCTTTCTTGGTCCTGGTCTCAAGAAACTAAAACTACACACATTCAACTGAAAACACCACAACCAGCTCAGCCAACCATTATCAAGGGTGCAGCAGTGGAGATGGTGGATTCCTACAAATACTTGGGGACAGTGATTGATAAAAACTTGACACATGACCTCAACACCTCAACAATCTGCAAAAAGGGCCTGCAAAGACTCTACTTTCTGCACAGACTAAAATCCTTTAATGTTGATAAGACCTTGATGTTTTTATTCTACAGATCTTTTATTGAGTCAGTTTGAACTTTTTGCTTCATTTCATTTGATGGAAGCCTGTCAGTTCAAAACAAAAATCATCTGTTCAAAATTGTGCGAGAAGCCAATAAGATAACTGTCATGCAGCAGCTCTCTCTCTCAGAGATCTTTGACAGACGAGTCTTACAGAAGGCTCGGTCTATCCTGTCCAGCTCTGATCACCCACTGTTGGAGGAATTCATGTCTCTGCCGTCTGGACGGAGATAGAAGCTACCTAGGGCACCAACACATAGGTAGAAACTTTCCTTTGTTCCACGTGCAATCAACTTGCACAATTCTTAACCCCCCCCCCAAATTCAAATGTTGGCCTTTTAAATTGATGACAGGTTTCACTTCTTCACCTCAGTCCTTTATACTCTTCTTCTATTCTTTTTGATCCTTCTTTTTTACTCACTTTAGGATTGTTCTTATCAGGTTGGTTGTGCTGTACACTGCAATGTTGTTGTTTGACACTGTTTATGTATTTGTTATTGTTGTTGTGTTAATTGTACTGTCACTGCAAATCAAATTTCCCCTGGAGGGACAATAAAAGCTCTGAACTCAACCTGTTGACAAACCCCACCCACCCACATCTTATTTGATGGCTTCAAAGCAGTCAGTCTTTATTTGAGTCAAATGCTCTGACTTTAAGATCAGATTCAAATCATCTCTGTGAACAAAATGAAGACTGGCCTAACACTACAGAGCAGTCTAACATGTGTTTGTGACAGCGGCCCCTGAGGGTTGAAGTCAAGTCAACACACATTATTGATGAGGACTGAGTGAAATGAGCTGAAAGTGAAGAGAAGAACAACTGGAAACATGATGTAACCAGTAGTAACATGTCCGTCTCAGGCCACCGTAGGGCTGTCAGCCCCTCCCACTTCCTCACTGATGAACTGTTTGTTGTTATATAGGCCGACAGGTGAGCTCAGCTCGTCCCTTCTCCACTGCTGCTGTTTCTCTGTTCCTGGCCCCGGTGTGATTGTTACACACCATGCTGTGGTAGGAGCCAGTTTGAAATGGTTTATTGTTTGACGTGGTGTGTGTGTGTGTGTGTGTGTGTGTGTGTGTGTGTGTGTCTGTTCCAGAAAGCGGGTTCAACAAACTCTCTATGAGTCTATCTCTCAACTCTGAGTTAACTTACTCTGAGACTGTGTGACGGCCCCTGGTTTGCCGGAGCATTCCACTGGCCGTTCTGTGTTTTTGTTCTGTGTCCCTCCCCCTCTTTTCTTTCCAGTGGTTGCAGCGCGGGAGTGGGCGGGGCTTTCCTGCTAATGAGACACCTGGGCCCGGTGTCCCCTAGTTATAAAGCTCCGCTTTGCCCCGACGTCTCTCTCTCCAGCCGAGCTGTGTGTGTGCGACGGACCTCCGGCGTCTCGTCCATTTGATTTTCGTTTCTTTATATCATACCACTCTGTTCTGATTCCGATTCCGATTTTCGAGTGGCTTGTTCTGGAAAAATAAATTGATTCTTTTCATATTGACTGCCGAACTGCGTCTCCCGTCTTTTGTTGCGGCTGTTGAGCCGGGCCGTAACACTTTGAGTTTCCAGTTCCCGAAAAGCTGATATGAATTAGTTCAATCAACTCTGAGTAGGTTCACCTTGAGTTACGCGCGTGCACAACCACTGTAAAAAGCCATAGTCAATGGATCCCGAAACCATGAGTGTCACCATGACAACAATCAAAAAGCGATCAAGTTACTTCAGCCTGATTGAGCTCGAGGTCCTCATGGAGGCATACGGGGAGAAAGAAAACATTTTTCGTCAGAAATCAAACACCGCTGCAGCGGCGAAGGAGAGAGAGGCGGCGTGGGAAGACGATGCGGCCCGAGTCAATGCGTACGTTTCAACTATTCAACTGAGTTAACATTTAACTGTAAGATCGTCGCTTATTTGCCTCGTTAAATAGGAATAAAATCTGATTTTCGTTTAGGTGCAATCCAGCGGGCGAGAAAAGAACTTGGAAGCAGCTAAAAATGAAATATAAAAATGTCATACAAAGCGGTAAGACATGTTTTTTTGAAATGCCTTAGGTTTTTAAAGTAAATATAAATTCAGTGGCTACTTCAAATAGTAATGCAAATCACTAACAAAATGCTGTTTTAACATGCCCTCCCACTTAATACCTCAGTAAGTGAAAACTTGATATGTTTAGCCTATACATTTACAGTTCAGCAGGCTGCATTTCAAATGTGACTGTGTACATGAACACTCAATAAAATACTGTTTGAGAAAAAAAAAAATTAACATTTGAGTTCTGCTCAGCCAACAGAGAGAAGGCAGAGGCCCAAAAAACTTTGACAGAGGCTGAGGTGATGGCCCTCAGCCAAAACTCTAACCGGCCTCTCGCGGCGCAAAGTGTTTCTAATTATTTGTGCTTCAATGTCAGTCTGGTTTGGGAGGAATGGACAAGCCATGTTGTCTCAAAGCGATTTTCATGCGAGAGAAGCGAGGAAACTCAGGGTTATTTCAAGATAACCTGCCAGCGAGCAGGTTATGTTCACAGAGTCTGTTACCATGGTGACTGACTCAGCTTTTCAGTTACCTCACTTTCTGGAACAGAAAACCCAGAGTTTCCCTCATCTCAGGGTTAACTTACTCAGAGTTTTCACATAACCCGCTTTCTGGAACAGCCCTCTGATCCCTTGCAAGCCCTGCTCCCACGTGTTGAACCACATGGGTAGTTGTATTTTGAGACAGAGGTCAAAGGTCAGTTTTCTTTTAGGATGTGTTTGTCAGAATGGTGATTTATTGAATCTGTGTTTGTCTTTTATTATAGACAGACTGCCACTGCTGTTTTGTTGACCTTGTTTTGTTTGTGTTATTAGTATAGTTGCTTCATTGTTGTCTTGTTTTGATGTTATTTTGTCTACAGCTGAGGCCTGTATCACGAAGCCAGCTCAACTTACCCAGGGTCCTCCCAACCTATCCAGCTGAACCTATCCACAACAATGGCAGTCTGGATAAGCGGTATCACCATGCTGGTTATCAACTCGGTAACTCAAGCCAGGTTTGTCTTATTGTGAATGGGTGAACGTGCACGTATAAAGGGCAGGTTCCAAGGCAGCAGACCAATCACAGTCATGAGCGCCCATGTGTCAGAGGTATTCAAGTCCGGGCCATGAGAACCGGTACCTCTCATATAGATAATCATCGTGAAAATCTAACAGATGTGATCGATCCTGGAAAATCCTTCCACACCATTGTTGTGATAGACTACTTACAATATGTTTTCATCATCTATCATGTCTCATGACTGGATACAATCACCGCTGTCCGGAGCTTCGCTACTTTTATTTCCGTCTCCTTGGTAACAGTAACCATAGTTGTTACATTACACCTCCGGTACTGGGATTTCAAAATAAGGGCATACATGGAACGTCTTAACGGTTGTTTTGAACATCATAAAACCGAAAACGTGTCCTAATCCATCACGAGGCTACGCGGTGTTTACATCCAGCAACAGGCTTCGGGCTACTACGAGCGGCGGTGTCTATATCCTGTAGCAACCTGCGGGGAACGGCGGCATCGTTGCTTCACATCCTGCAGCAAGCTACAGGTTGCAGCGGACATTCAGAGGAGCAGCTTCAGGCTACAACGTGGGTCCTCAGGTTCGACTGTGCAACTACTATGCCTCAGGAAGTTGATGGATAGAACAAACGAGACATTAAAGGTATTCTGAACATTTAAAAAAAAAAAAAAAAGAAACTACTGTACGAAAATGTCTGTTGAATGCTCGAATAACTCCTATTGTGTTGTTTTGCTGAAAGGACGGTTCAATTGTTGATTTCAACAAGTTGGAAATTTCATGTTGGGTCCTAAACAGGTATTAAGGGTGTCAGGTTGTGTAATTTGGGTACTCATTGCTAATTATAGCCATCCTATCCTTGTCACTTATCTTACTTAACTTGCTTTTCCATGTGATAATCCTTGAAGGTTCAAAATGTCTCAAAATGGTGATAGTCAGTCTGATGCTATGTCACAAAGGCAAGATGCAAGGGAGCTAGATGAGGGTAAAATCAGAAAATCCTCTCGTGAAAGACGATTAACACCTAAAATGCATAACTGAAAGAGCAAGAGTTAATTCAAAAGAAGAATAAGTTTAAAGCAACATATGAGAAATGGAAAAATAATGTAAGAGATGATGGACGAAACTGAGAAGCTCGACTCAGAGATAAAGGAGCTGTATGATAGCATCCGACTCCAAACCACACCAAGTCAAGAAATTCGGAGAAAAGTTGATGCTTGCTCAGCTGTGACAGCAGATTTACTGCAATTGATGCGAGTGCGCCTCACTGAAGGAGGAGGCGAGTTTGATGCTGAGGCAGAGAGAACAAGGTTATGCATGCTGCTTGACAATGAATATGCTAGGTCCATATATGGATCCACAGCCTCCAGAGTTACTGCACGCAGCTGCCACTATTCGGAGCATCTCTCAGAATCATCTAGCATTATGGCTAAGAGGGCAGAAGCCGCTGCTCAGCTGGCAGCAAAGAAAGCTGAAATTGATATGGAAGCTGCTATTGAAGCTCAGCGTCAGCAGCTGAAAAAACATGAAAATCAGAGAGACATTCATGTTATTCAAGCAAAGCTAAATGTTTACACTGAAGAAGAGACAAGGGGAAAGGATGGATCATGTAGCCCTGTATGCAGGCAAGTTAATGATACAAGCCCATTCACTCACTCCATCCCAGGTCAAGAACGACAAACTGTAAAAATGAGACATCCTTAGTCCAGGCATTACAAGAATCATTAGCTCTCACTTGCCTTTCAACCCCAGAACCTACTATATTCTCAGGGGATCCTCTTAAGTTCACAGAATGGAGCATGAGCTTTAAAGCTCTTATAGAGAGACGATGCTCCAACACTGCAGATAGGCTGTTCTACCTGCAAAAGTACATAGCAGGAGAAGCTAAATCCTTTCTTGAGGGCAGCTTCTACAGAAAAGACGAAGAAGCCTATCAACAAGCATGGAATAGGTTGAGCGCAAGATATGGCCATTCCTTTGTAGTGCAACGGGCTTTCAGAGAGAAGCTAAATATGTGGCCAAAGATTGGTGGAAAAGAGTATATCAAACTGAGAGAATTTGGTGATTTCCTGCAAACATGTAGTGATGCCATGTCTCATATAAAGGGTTTACAGGTTCTGAACGACTGTGAGGAGAACCAGAAAATGCTGGTCAAGCTTGCCGAAGGGGTGACATCCAGATGGAACCGTTACGTCACAGAGCAGCTGGATCGAGGCCAAGACTATCCAAGCTTTAATAAGTTTGCTTCATTCATAGCTAAAGAGGCACGTATTGCATGTAATCCAGTGTCATCCCTTCATGCTTTAAGGCACCCTGCAGAGACACCTGTAAGAGAGATGAAGCGCTCAAAAGCAAACACGTTTGCCACAAATGTGAAGGCTCCGGTTTCATCATGCTCCACATCCAAACCAGACCTTGATGAAATCCAGATAAGAGATAGGGAAAAACCAAAGAACTGGAGCACACCATCACAAAGCTCAAACATAACCAAGTGTAATTGCTGTGGAGAAAATCACACTATTCATAGATGCAAAAAGCTAATAGAAATGCCTGTAGAAGAGAAGAAAAAATACATACATGAAAATAAGCTGTGTTTTGCATGTCTGAGAAAAGGTCACAATTCTAAAGACTGTAGAAACAGAGCTATGTGTGGCATTTGCAGAAAGTCTCACCCAACTGCATTGCATGAAGATCGTTTCCCGGCAGAGTCAAAGCAAAGTGCAGTGGAGGAAAGTACAGCCTCATTATCATGCTGCATGACTGGAGGAGAAGGTGGGAGTACATCTATGGTTGTGCCAGTGTGGATTTCAGCTCCTAATGCTCCTGATAGTGAAACCCTAGTATACGCCCTACTTGACACACAAAGCAGTCACACATTTGTTGATCAAGAGGTGTGTGAAAAGCTTCAGGCAGCAATGCAGCCAGTAAAATTGAAGCTCTCCACCATGATGGGGAAAGATTCAATTGTGAAGAGTCGAGTATGTGATCTCACAGTCAGAGGTCTCTCCTCAAACATTTCCTTCAGCTTACCTCCAGCCTGTTAGGGAAGAATTTCACTTCCCCGTATAGTTTGTGTAGTTAAAGGTCAATCCCTCTTCATTTATAGGTGAAAGTTGAGAATTAGATGTTTCCTTTTAGATATATTGCTAGAGACAGTTTATCTGACCTGTACTCTCTCCTAGGGCATGCCAAGGCCAAGTTCATTTCTCTGGCGCCTTCACCAGATAACACTCTGAGTGAGAGAGACTGTTGTTGTTCTCGTGTCACCTAGATGGTGTGAGTCTTTATCTTAATGTTTATGCCCAATAGCCAATGGAATGTTAGCACATCTCCCTTTGGGGGGCTCGGTCCACCTTCCTAGTATATGAATCTGAACTTTGCAGCTTGGCCCTCAGAATTGAGGTGGCATCACGCACTCATGTTGTGTCGATGACTCTTCTGTTCTCCTTGATCAAGTAAATTAAACTCCTTCAGTATAAGACATCCAAGACTCCGGTGCTTCTTCTTCTTCCTGCATCATCACAGAATTTCTCCCTAACAATTGGCGTCACGAACAGGATCTCAACAGAACAACGACTCGGTAAGTGCATATGTATAATTTTATATATCATGCCTTACCTTGTCTGAGTTTGACGAGATCATGAACTATAATGTTAAAATGGGAGACTAAACATTTGCCATTCTATTGAAGTGATGTATTAATTTTATTATTAATTCTGTGTAAGAGAAATGCTTTAATTTAGAGTGAAATTAGACCAATTTCGCAAGTGCATGTGGGGTGTGAGGAAGAGCGTGAGGTGAGCTATATCACCAGCAGAGCCACTGGATGGTTACTGCGACCGTTTCTGGGTGCGGTTGAAAACCAGGCCCGACACAGAGGGACCGAGGTGCGATCTCTGGCTATAGAAAAAGAAATTTTTCGGGGTAGAATGAAATAAGGTCTACTTCGCCGAGGTCTAAATCCAGGACCACTCACTCTGTGTCCGATGAGAAACAAAATCGCCCCGGAAGATAAGCCCGGAGGCAAGAGGCGCAAATAAATAGTGTATACACAGGACGGAGAAACCGTCAGTCCCTTCACACCAACATCACTGTAAATTTGTGTAAGCCGGAGACTGTATGCTTCTGAAGTTGTTTTTTGTATGTTTGTCGTTCTTGTATGTTCTTGTATGTTGTATGAGTGTATTTGTTTGAAGTCACAATGGGAGGTCATCTGTCCAAAACAGGGAGTGAAACAAATTCTCACACCAAATTGGCACACACATCTAATAGACAGAATGACACAAATACACCACACTCCAACTCTAATCGAACTGATGTAGAGGCGCATGGTGTGGGTAGTATGCAACCAGAACACCTCCAAAGAATATTCTCCTCAAGAACACCAGCTGGCGTAGTTGGTCGTTTAAAAGGTTGGAAATACGTGTATCCATTTACTAGCCTCATGCAAGACTGGACACATGGAGAGTGGCCCATGGCTGGTTCGTTTGAAACAGATAAATTGAAAGTGATCAAAATGAACATGGACCCCGCCGTGGGCAATTCAGTATGGAGCTATCCATACATGAAAGAGTGTGTACAGATGTGGATGAGTGTGGCAAATCAGAGGAATGGAATGGATATGTGTAAAGAGGAGAACATTTCAGATGAACTGAGAAGTGTGATTGAGCAAACAGTTGAACGTGTGAATGTGTCTATGATGCCTGGACTGGAAGTTGGTTTACAAACAAGAGCGGCTGAAATGACAACAGCCAAAGAGGAACAGGATCTGAACAACCTTATCTGTTGCAAGCAGCTACTATTCAAATTTCCACTAATCCACGAGATGACCCGTTTTTGCCTGTCCAGGTTAATGGCAATACTGTTGAAATTCTGATTGATAGTGGTGCAACTATTTCTACCATAAAATCCGATGAACATGTGTGTGTTCCCACAAATAACTTTGTCAAAACTGTTGGTGTTTCAGGTGTTCCACAGAAAGAGCCAATGTCCAAATGTACAAATGTCACAGTTGAAGGTAATGATATGGCACATTCATTTCTCATTTCTGACTCAAGCCCCATAAATCTCATGGGAAGAGATTTGCTCTGTAAGTTGCATGCATCCATCCACTGTACACCTGATGGTTTGTTTCTGAGTCTTCCTGATGAAAAAGCTCCACATGCATTTCAATTTCTAAAAACTGCAGCTGATTGTTTGTATTGTTGGGACCTGCCAAATTTCAATTTGCTCTCTATGTTCACAGTGCCCAGTATCCAAACTATTGCGAAAACCTCTCCTCCGTGTGCTGCTTTAATGTCCGGCATGAAGCCTATGCTACAGTGTCACTGCACAGCAGCCTTCAATCCTTCGGCGCAGTATAAACAGGTAGCTGACGCGGTAATAAATCAACAACAGGGTTGGTGAGTGAGCAATGTCTGTTTGTTGGTCCACAAGGATGTGCAATTCCAATTCAACTTTCTGGTCGTCAAAGTGCATTGTTTGATGTTGAATTCTCTTCTCCCCATGTCACAGTTGCAGTATCTTCTGGCTGTGAACCAAAACATCTTGGAGCCATGGTGGCGCGGTGTCAGGCCTTGAGGCGAGTCGTATCTACTCTGCCAGCCCAAACAATCACATATTTGGGTGACGAATTGTACATGATAACACTGACTGAACACATTGACCTGACACACAGTGTTTTTGTTTTGCATAAACCACCACCTCCACCAATCTATGGCCCTCCCTCAGAGCTCGCTGAGGTTCCATCCATTTTGTTGGCTAAGCATAAAAATCATGTTGGTTTGGTACTTTCTGCCCCACCACATCATGTTACACTCAAACCTAATGCATCATTGCCACGTATCAGACAGTACAAGTTACCACCACAAGCCATTGCAGGCATTGAACATGTCATTCAGTCTCTTTTGGATCAGGATGTGTTGACTCCCACCACCAGTCCATGTAACACACCTATGTTGCCCATCCCAAAACCTAATCGTCCTGGTGAATGGCGTTTTGTGCAAGACCTTCAAGCTATCAATAACATAGTGATTCCTCCTGCTGTTGTAGTTCCTGACACAGTTTCCATTTTGACGTCATTGCCGTGCAATTCCACACACTACACAGTCATTGATTTGTGCTCAGCTTTTTTCTCAATTCCTTTGCATCCAGACAGCCAGTATCTGTTTGCATTCACGTTCAAGGACAGGCAGTATACATGGAAACGGTTACCTCAGGGTTTCGTTTCGAGCCCCACAGTTTATGCGGCAGCGGTGAAAAGAGATCTGGATGACCTTACATTGCGGGGGGCTCAACACTTTTGCAGTATGCTGATGATCTTCTTGTCGCCTCACCATCTGAGGAGGCGTGTCGCACTGACTCCATCTTGCTTTTGAGGAGACTTGCTGAATGTGGACATCGGGCCTCCTTGGCTAAGTTGCAGTTTTGTAAACCTGAGGTCACCTACTTGGGTCATGTTCTGAGAAATGGTGAAAGACTCTTGTCGCCTGAGCGTGTTAAGCTGTTGAAAAACATGCCTCCTCCCACCACAAAGAAGCAAATGCTTTCTTTCCTGAGCATGACGAATTACTGCAGACATTGGATTTTTGAGTATGCATCTTTGGACTCTATTCTGAGAGCCGCTACACTGCAAACTGCACCCACATGCATTCAGTGGACTGATGAAATGCTTCAAGCCTTCAACAGCCTAAAACAGGCCCTCACCACAGCTCCAGCTTTGGGACTGCCTGACTATCAGCAGCCTTTCCATCTCCATGTGAACGAACGTGATGGCTACGCCACAGCCACCCTTGTGCAAAAGCATGGTTCTCATTACCGCCCCGTTGCATATTACTCGTGTCGTTTGGATACCGTGGTCCGTGGTATGCCTGCCTGCCTTAGATCAGTGGCTGCGGTTGCAGCAATGATTGACAAATCTGCTTCCATTGTTCTGGCTCATGACTGTGTTGTCTATGCATCTCATGCTGTTGTATCAATCTTGACCACTTCTGCAACACAACATTTGTCGGCTGCACGTCGTTCTGGCTATGAAGCTATCATTCTTGCGAGCACAAACATCACTTTGCGACGCTCACCACCCTTAAACCCCGCCACGTTTCTTCCGATGATTGACGACGTTTCTGATCATGATTGTCACGCTGTGATTAGTGAATGCACCTCCCCCAGACCAGATTTGCTGCAAACTCCGATTCCAAATTCTGACATGATTCTTTACACTGACGGCTCTGCTAGCCGACCATCTGATAACGTTCATTTGGCCGGCTATGCTGTTGTCACTGATTTTGATGTTCTGGAAGCTGATGCGTTGCCACAACACACCTCTGCTCAGGCAGCGGAACTGATCGCACTCACGAGAGCATGCGTACTCGCCAGCGGGAAAGTGGCAACTGTTTACACCGATTCCAGATACGCTTTCGGTGTCGCTCATGACTTTGGCCAAATTTGGAAAATGCGTGGTTTTGTCACATCTTCTGGTAAACCGTTACAACATCACATGTTGATCAGTGACCTCCTGAATGCGATTTTGCTTCCCTCTAAACTCGCTATTGTGAAATGTGCTGCACACACGAACAGTAATGATCCTGTCTCACAAGGAAATGCGCGGGCTGATGCTTCAGCTAAACAAGCTGCACTTTCCTCTTCCTCTTTGGTTCACCAATGTGTTTCCGCTCAACCTTGCGAGCCTATCTCACTGCCTCTCACTAATGACGTTGTGGCCCTACAGGGTCAGGCCGATGACAGAGAACGTAGTCTTTGGTTAGCTAAGGGTTGTGCTATTGACAAGGAGTCTGGCTTGTGGCTCCACCCTGATGGACGACCTGTTTGTCCTCGTGCTCTCCTACATGTGCTTGCGCGTGTTGCACACGGCCCATCACATGTAGGAAGAGGGATGATGAATGATGTCATACGCTCACAGTGGTTTGCTCCAGGTATCACACAGGTATCTCAAACACTTGTAGATGGCTGTATGATATGTCAACAGAACAGAAAAATGAACAGCACTGTAAGACATGACCATTTAGAGCCTCCATCAGGTCCCTTTGTAAATATGCAAATAGACTTTGTACATATGCCAAACTGTCAAGGTTACAAACACTTGCTTGTGATCACTGACCGTTTTTCTAAATGGGTAGAATGCTATCCAACAAGAAAAGAAGATGCGCGAACTGTTGTAAAATGTTTGTTGAAGGAACTCATTCCAAGATTTGGAGTGCCACGCGCAATTGACAGTGATAGAGGTCCAGCCTTTGTTTCACAGATCACACAGGCTCTCTCAAAAGCTCTTGGGTTCACTTGGCAGCTACATGTTCCATATCATCCACAAAGTTCAGGTCAAGTGGAAAGAATGAACTCAACCATCAAAGACAGACTGACAAAAACAATGATGGCAACGGGTTTAAAATGGCCTGACGCACTGCCTTTGGTATTGTACTCCATCAGGAGTACACCGAATGCAACAACAGGGCTGAGCCCACATGAAGTGTTGATGGGCCGACCCATGTCCACAGGTGTAAGTCCTCCTTTGACACCAAGCAAAACCACTCTGATTTGGACAGATGAGTACATGTCTGACTATGTAAAAAAGCTAACAGAAATTTTGAGAAAGTATCATTTACAGGTGGCTGACAGACTCCCGAGACCTTCAGATGAGCCCATTCACCCCTTTAGAGAAGGGGATTTTGTACTAATAAGATCTCTGGAAAAAGTGTCTTTGTCTCCTAGGTGGAAAGGACCATACCAGGTGCTGCTGTGGACGAGAACGGCTCTAAAAGTTGAGGGCAAACCAGAATGGGTGCACGCTACAAGGTGCAGGTTTGCTCCAAGAGCAGAGATCGCAGCAGCAGCGAGCCATGGCTAGTGATCGGGGGAACAATTCTCTTTGTTGTTGTTTTGTGTGGATCTCTTTTGCTCTGGTTACAGATGGCGAACAATCAGAGTAAGGTGACAGGAAGTCCATACTCCAACGACACTGATTCAGAGCTGACTGAGAGGGGAAACTCCCAGCTGAGAGATCCTGCAGACGATGCAGGGACCTCTTGTGGTGAGAATGAACTGATGAACCCTCCAGCACCCCGCACTGACATAAATTTGAATAAAGATGTTGCATTTGACACAAATGACTATGCTGAGACGTCCACGGATCACACAGAAAGAAAGACTGTTGTTCATCTTCGATCCAGACGATCTCCAACCACTATTGTGTTTCAATGCCAAAGTGAGAGATGTGTTTTGGTAGTTGTTATGTTGCTAAACCTGCAGTTCATCCCACAGGGAAAGCTTTTGGAGCAACAGGAAAGTTATCAAAATTAGTTTAATGATTTAATACACTCTACACAGATTATCTCATTTAATCACACAATAGTTTAATCACGCATTTGGAGTAATAAAGTATTGCCATACATGTTTGGTGTTTGATGAAGAAAATCTGCAATCACCGAGATGGATTCCATACCACCATGCATCGTATGTGCTAGTAACCTCTCCATGGTGGTGGCCCTCTACTGTGCGCTTAGCACATGGGTTGAAGATCACTCCTCTGTCGACTGTTACTTTTACATGATGATTTTATCAATGATTGTATTGTTGTGTTTTCATTTTGAAAGTTCCATTTTCTCTTTAATTAATTTAATCTGACATTGATTAACTGTAAGTTAAGTTGCATCTTATATAATCTTCATACACTTATTATTATTATTATTGTTATTATTGTTGGTTCATGTGTTGAAGTAAGTGATTGATCGCCCCTATGATATCATCTGGATGAGACATGACTTATTTGGGTTTTCCTCCCTGACATTGAGGTTTTTACCGTTGGTCTGTCTCCATGCTTAGTGCAGTTAGCGCAGGTGTCTTTTCCCTCCTCTCGCCCATGACAGGGGGGTTTTTGGCTCCTGTGAGTAGGCCCATGTGACTGTGGTTTCCACCGTGAGCCTTTGAACACTTCAGTGTTTAAGGGTTCTTTATCCCATAGAGGGTTTGCCTCCAGCGGTCCTTGTTGACGGGAAGGTCGGATCCCAGGGTCACATGTTAGATAGGCGGACATGCTATATAAGAGGGGTGACTCACTGACGCAAATGATTCTGTTTGTTTAAATGTGATTTATTTTACAACACTATCTTGATTGCTATTGAAGCATTTACTTGGTATGTTTACATATGTTGTGATTTACATTTTCACGTTTGGTCTCTTTGATGCTCTTGTATTGCGTGATGTTCTTTGATTCTGACGGCTTGACTTTAACTCACCCTTAAGGTGCTAAAATGTAGACTATTGATCTTATGATCAATAAGAGGGGATTGTTAGGGAAGAATTTCACTTCCCCGTATAGTTTGTGTAGTTAAAGGTCAATCCCTCTTCATTTATAGGTGAAAGTTGAGAATTAGATGTTTCCTTTTAGATATATTGCTAGAGACAGTTTATCTGACCTGTACTCTCTCCTAGGGCATGCCAAGGCCAAGTTCATTTCTCTGGCGCCTTCACCAGATAACACTCTGAGTGAGAGAGACTGTTGTTGTTCTCGTGTCACCTAGATGGTGTGAGTCTTTATCTTAATGTTTATGCCCAATAGCCAATGGAATGTTAGCACATCTCCCTTTGGGGGGCTCGGTCCACCTTCCTAGTATATGAATCTGAACTTTGCAGCTTGGCCCTCAGAATTGAGGTGGCATCACGCACTCATGTTGTGTCGATGACTCTTCTGTTCTCCTTGATCAAGTAAATTAAACTCCTTCAGTATAAGACATCCAAGACTCCGGTGCTTCTTCTTCTTCCTGCATCATCACAGAATTTCTCCCTAACACAGCCTACACGAGAGACTTCATTCCTCTTGACCGCGCACATATCCCCACCTGTCAAACAGCCAAAAAATGGAAACACCTTGTCAACATAGCCCAGGAGATACCCCCATTAATGGACTGTGGGGTCGGATTATTGATTGGCTATGACTGCTCCAGAGCTCTAATTCCAAGAAAGGTCATCACTGGGGGTGACTATGAGCCCTACGCCATGAAAACTGATCTTGGTTGGAGCATTGTGGGAAGAGCGCCACAGCATGTGAATGCTAAAGATGTGACTGGTCTTTGTCATCGGGTATCTGTCAGAGAGCTACCACCTTTAACACCATCTTCTGTCATTAAGGCTCTTGAGTCTGACTTTGCAGACACAAAATCAGGGGACAAAAGCATATCTCAAGAAGATATTTGCTTCCTGCAGATCCTAAAAGAAGGAATTCAGCAAAACGAGCATGGCAACCTTGAGATGCCTCTTCCTTTTAAAGTACGTCCTCACCTCCCAGACAATAAGAAGCTGGCTCTGGCTCGGCTGAAGCACCTCAAAAGGAAGCTGGACAGAGATCCCAAGTTCAAAAACGACTATGTGAGGTTTATGGAAGGAGTTTTCAAGGATGGTGATGCAGAGAAAGTAGACACCCACCCAGGGCCCGGAAAAGTCTGGTATATCCCACATCAAGGGGTTTACCACCCCAGGAAACCAGACAAGATTCGGGTGGTTTTCGACTGCTCTGCAAAGTACGACGGCACCTCATTGAATGATCATCTGCTAACAGGGCCCGACCTTACAAATGGGCTCACAGCTGTACTTTGCCGTTTCCGAAAACATCCCATTGCAGTCATGTGCGATGTGGAAAAAATGTTCCACAGGTTCCATGTCAGCAAAGAAGATAGAGACTATTTGCGGTTTCTCTGGTGGGAAAACGGGGACACAAACTCAGAACCCGTGGAGTACCGCATGAAGGTGCACCTGTTTGGAGCATCGTCTTCCCCTGGCTGCGCCAATTATGGCATGAAACATCTTGCCAGTCAAAATGAGGAAGAGTACCCCGCTGCGGCTAGCTTCATCAGGAAGCATTTCTATGTTGATGACGGCCCTCGTAAGTGTGAAATCAGTTGGTGAGGCAATCGAGTTAGTGAAGGAAGCTCAAGCTGTGTGTACCAAAGGAAAGTTGCACCTTCACAAATTCCTTTCCAATAATCGAGAGGTACTGGATTCCATCAACATTGCAGAACGCGCTGCGGAGGTAAAAAATGTTGATCTCAACCATGATAACTTACCAATGCAAAGGGTGCTTGGTATAAGATGGAACACAGAAAGCGACAGCTTCTCCTTCAAAGTGACACTTGATGAGAAACCAGAGACACGACGAGGTATTCTTTCAATTGTAGCCTCTTTGTACGATCCCTTAGGGTTTTTAGCGCCATTCATCCTTGAAGGGAAAAGAGTGCTGCAGGAGATGTGTCAGAGAGGTACGGGGTGGGATGAACCACTACCTAGGGATTTAAAGCTAAGGTGGAAGGCTTGGATGAAGGATTTGGAAAACCTTGAGAAGATCGAGATACCAAGGTGCTTCATACCTGACAGCTTCGGCGAGGTCCAGAGAGTTGAACTGCATTATTTCTCTGATGCGAGCAGTCAAGGATATGGACAGTGCTCTTACATCAGGTTGTTGAGCAAAGAGAAAGTGCACTGCTCCTTGGTCATGGGCAAAGCGAGAGTTGCGCCAACCAAAATAGTCACCATACCAAGGTTGGAGCTAACTGCCGCAGTAATCTCAGCAGCCATAAGCAACATGTTAAGGGAAGAGCTAGAGCTCAAGATCGATGAGGAGTATTATTGGACTGATTCTAAAGTGGTTCTTGGTTACATCAACAATGAGGCACGAAGATTTCATGTCTTTGTTGCGAACCGTGTTCAGAGAATTCGAGAAACCACTGACACAAGACAATGGCACTATGTCGATACAGGAGAGAATCCCGCCAACCATGCCTCCAGAGGTCTCAAGGTGGCTGACCTCATCAACTCGAACTGGCTCTCTGGTCCTAAGTTTTTATGGGAAAAAAGATAGCCTCAAACCAGGTCTCATCAGAGCTGCTGGTGGGAGATCCAGAGGTGAAGACTACACAGGTGCTGAAAACTGAGGCTGCAAGGCAATTTGACATCCAAGGACACCTGTTACGGTTCTCAAGATGGACCACAGCGGTCAGTGTCATTGGTCGTATCCAATGGTTAGCTAAGAGAATCAAGACAACCCAACCATTAAATGTGGAAGAGAGAAGGCAAGCCGCAATGACTCTTGTCAAGCTTGCACAACAGGATGCCTTCCAAGACGTGAACATGCTCAGCCAGAAATCAGGAAAGCTGCCTTGCAACCACCAACTCTATCAGCTTGACCCATTCCTCCAAGATGGTGTAATGAGGGTGGGAGGAAGACTGAGAAAGGCATCTGCGCCTCTTGAGTTGAGACACCCAGTAATCCTCCCTAAAGATGGCGCTGTCACAAACCTCCTCATTAGACATCATCATGACAAAATACAACACCAAGGCAGAGGACAAACTCTCAATGAACTAAGAGCCAATGGCTACTGGATAGTTGGTGGAAGTAAAGCTGTAGCTCAATACATCAGGCAGTGTGTACGGTGCAGGAGGGCGCGTGCGCCGGCAGAGGAACAACGGATGGCAGACTTACCGAGTGACCGTGTTGAGCCCTCACCACCGTTCACCTACTGCGGCATGGACTGCTTCGGACCCTTCCACACCAAACAGGGTCGTAAGGAACAAAAACGGTATGGCCTCCTCTTCACATGTCTTAGTTCCAGGGCAGTGCACATAGAGATGTTGGAGGATATGACAACAGATGCATTCATCAATGCCTTACGATGCTTTGTCGCTATCCGTGGAACTGTTAGACACATTAGATCGGACCAGGGCTCAAACTTTGTGGGAGCGAAAAACGAAATGGCAAAGGCTCTGAAAGAACTCAATAAGGAAAGAGTGGCTGCATATCTGGCAGACAATCAGTGTGACTTCCAGATGAACACCCACACTCAAGCCACAGTGGAGGCGTCTGGGAGCGCCAAATCAGAACGGTGAGAAGCGTATTGAGCACAGTCCTTGCCAACAGTGCTGGAAGACTGGACGATACTTCCTTAAGGACATTCCTTTATGAAGCCATGTGCATCGTAAACAACCGTCCTCTCACCGTCGACAACATCAGCGATCCCACAAGTTTGGAGCCACTCACGCCAAATCATTTGATTACAATGAAATCTTCTGTACCACTCCCCCCACCAGGAAAGTTCAGCAAGGAAGACCTGTATGCTAAAAAACGGTGGAGAAGGGTTCAATATCTGTCTGAACAATTTTGGCACAGATGGAGGAAGGAATACCTGTCAAACATTGCTCTGCAACAGCGATGGCATGCGCCAAGGCGTAATGTGGATGTGGGTGACATTGTGATCATCAAAGAGGAGGACGTCCCTCGCAATAAATGGAAACTTGCTAAGGTTGTTGAAGCATGTGAGGATGATGATGGATTGGTACGGAAAGTGACAGTGCAAGTTGGAGAACGGAAGTTAGGAAAAAGGAGTGAACGCCTCAACCAGCCATCCATCGTTCAAAGACCCATTCAGAAGTTAGTGGTTCTAGTGAAGAGCAATTAGAAAGGGGGAAAAAAGGCCAGCCATTGATTAACTGTCTCCTTTCTAAGCTAAAAGTGGTCATTATACTGTAGTTAATTCTCAAGTGGGTATTTTTTATGTGTTGGGAGGTGAATTATATGGTTTATCTGTGCTGTTGAATTTATTTGTTGTGAAAATCATACGTTTCAAATGTCAGAGTGTTAAGGAAACAAAAGACCCGTACTTTTAAATTACCATTAATTACTAAATGAAGAGTGTAAATGTATATCACAACTTCATTTGTATTAATCAAAGGTAATTGGTGGGAGTGTAGCTGACGCCAGGAAGTAACATGACATTTGTTTCAGATTTCTGTTCTTTACTATGTTAACAAACATATGGTTTGAATTTGCTGTAGTTGATTCACGGTTCTGCAGTCGATCTGAGACCATTATTGTGAAGGGTCACTTCCATCTGTGTGACGTATGTCGTGCTACAGTGTCGTAAATTGAATGAGAAGAAAGGGAGAGAAAGCGTCTATCACTGGCTAGCAGGCGTACACGGTAAATTGTTTGTTTAATTGATAGAATTAAGTACTTTCTCTGTAAGAAAATAATATAAAACTGTATGGATTGTGTTTGTTCACTGCAGTTTTCACGGTGTTCCATAACTGGAAGAAAATAAATTGTTGTGGTCATCAGTACGAAACGAGTCGTGTCGCCAGGGTAGATACAATAGCCGTAACGCTCTTCTCACTATTTGGGCTCCTGTCTCATCGGGGTTATCGCTGAAAGGACACGCCATTTTTTCCCAAACAGGGTGGAGCCTTTTCTTAGATTCAGATCAATCCTGAAAGCTACCCTGACCCGGAACAGGTTAGCCGTTTGGAGTAAGTTACCATGGTAACTAACCTCGATAAGAATCAATCCAGCTTTGTGATACTGGAAACCCAGGGTTAACCCTGAAGTTACCAGGCTAAGCCGGTAATCCTGCTTGGTGATACAGGCCTCTGGTTTCTGTTAGTGTCCTTGGTTTCTTGTTGTTTCTCCCTCCAACAGAAATGAATGACATAGATAGCTGCAGCAGTTTCCTCTAACTTTTTAATATTGTTTAGTTTTCTTTGTGTGAGTGCTGCAGGACAGGTGACACTGGAGGGACTGGTGTTCAGAGTTTCTCACCTCAGCTTCACACTCCCCTTAAGTGTGTGTTTGGAGCTCATTTTGCACCACGTCCTTCACTCTTTATATTTTCCATTATATTTTGGTTACTTTGCTGTATGTGTGTGTGTGTGTGTTTGTGTGTGTGTGCATGTGCAGGGTACAGAGCAGGGTGACTCCTCTGTCTCCATATAAACTTTCTCTCCTCTGATGGTGGCTACACCCAGCTGTCCTGTAGTGCTCCTTCCACTGACTCTTTCTTGCTGTTTTATACCATTTACATTAAAGTTGTGGGTTTGAATCTTTTGCTAGTTGCTGAGCTGCTGCATATTATTTAATAAAGATTGTAATCTTGGGGAAACATCTGTCTCTGCCCATTTTCTCTTTACTGTCACCTGGATCATCAAACTGGACCTGGGCCCTTTTTGGAGCCGAGTTTCCACAGTAAATGTTGATGATAAATCTGAGCCCTACCTTGGCCCTGGATACAATGAGACAACAACTATTTCAAATGTCCTTCATTCATCACATCAAAGTCAGTGATTCAAATTGTGTGTGAAGATCAATCAGGTTCAGTTGTGGGATAAAGATCTAAGATCTACAACAGTAAGAGTCAGTGAACTGACCTCAGAGTCTCCAGTCTACAGTCTGGACTCTCCAGAAAACCACTCAGATCCTTCACTCCTGAATCCTGCAGCTTGTTGTAGCCCAGGTCCAGTTCTGTCAGGTGGGAGGGGTTGGACTTCAGAGCTGAGACCAGAGAAGAACAGCTGATCTTTGACAAACTGCAGCCCCTCAATCTGAATAAAGAATAAAAGAAGTGAGTTGAGGACAAAGTTCCTTGTTGACAGCGTTCAGTGTTTCATCATCTGTTCAGAGCTGAAGAAGGTTTAGAAAGAACAAGTTTAGAAAATGAAAGTCAAACAGCTGAAGCAACAGGAAGCAGGTTCAAACAGTCCCATCCAGAGAGAGAAAACAGCTCATTAATATTCATGAGAAGCTGCTGCTGCTTCAACACAGAAGTAGTGACTCCAGCTCTTCAACTCTGCCAGCTCCACCTGTGGCTCCATCTATACAAACTGCGCATTTTCCACGCTCCTTTAGTCTGAAACCGAATCGTTAGAAATATACACAGCACCGGCTCTCGTTCCCGTCCCCGTCCCCGTCACGTCAACAACCAGTAAAGTAACGTATCACCTAAGTAACGTAAGTAACGTGTCACAGCATCAGCTGCACTGCGGTGAAGGGTTCATGCGCGCTCCCGCGCCGGCTTAGCTGATGGCTGCAGGTACGCGCAACGGCCGTCGTGTCAGTATTGAGTCTTATTTCTTGATCCCGCCCCAAGTTGCTTTAAGCTGCAGTAGAGGCACGGGAGGATGAGGAGGGGGGGGCTGGCGGCTCTGCTTGGAGCCTTGCTTGCGGGCTTTTTGCTCTGGGACGCACTATCCTCCGGTCCCACCAATAATGCACTCGCTTCTTCTTGCTCCTCTCCAACCTCATTCTTGTCCTTTTCTTCCTCCACGTCAGCAGCCAACCATGCTTTAATGTCAAAGAAGACATCTCCAAAATGGATCAGTTTGGGCTCATACCAGTCCATATGATCCTTCCGTCTTTTGTACAGACACTTGCAGCTCCACAAACTCTTCCAAGTACTTATTGAAAGCTTCAACATGTTTGTTGACTGTCTCTTTACTTTCCCCAGCTTCCAACACATGATTCATTTCATTCTTTGTGCGCGTCACAACCACAAGCTTTCCCCGTCGTGACGTCATTGTTTTTGTCGGCAGCATCTCATCAGCCTTTCCACTGACAAAAACAATAAGATCAACAATCTGAGCAAGATCATAGGCCATAATAAGCAGAGTGAACAATTCATTTCCATTGTAAAACTAAGTGAACAAATACAAAAGTAAAAAGTTCAATTGAACGGCTGCAACAAACTGTGTGGAGCTGAATTCAAGCAAATCTCTGTGCAAGATGAAGAAGAAGCTGTGACTGTTGACACACAGTGGAGCTGCTGCTACTGTTCCATCTGCTGCTGTTTCACATCAACGTCTCAACTGTTGCTCATGTTCAACACAAAGTGTATTAATGGAACTGCTTTGGCTCCATTCATAATGTCAACATTCATGTTGATGATAATGCACAGAGCCTGAGGAAAGAGGTGGAGCCAGCAGCTATTGATTATAGATCACTTATTGTCTGACACATTCAATGTGTTTGTGTCGTTGAGGTGAAATGTCAAGAGAAACAGTGAGTGGACTAAAAGCAGAGAAGAAGAAAACAGACGTCACCATGGAGATCCTCAGTGTGGATCAGTAGAATATCAGCCTCATGTCTGCAGCTCAGTGTCAACACAACTTTCACATCACATTCATCTGAGCACAGAAATAAAACATGGAGTCTGACCTCAGAGTCTCCAGTCTACAGTCTGGACTCTCCAGAAAACCACTCAGATCCTTCACTCCTGAATCCTGCAGCTTGTTCCAGCTCAGGTCCAGATGTCTCAGGTGGGAGGGGTTGGACTTCAGAGCTGAGCCCAGAGAAAAACAGCTGATCTCTGACAAACTGCAGTTCTTCAATCTGAATAAAGAATAAAAGAAGAAAAACATTCATATGTCACAGCTGGGAATAAGTTTTGATCACTTGATCCAAAATTGCATGGTTTGATTTCTGATGATTCTGATTTGTTTGTTTTATTATTTATGTTTATACCTGTTTTTGTTGCCTGTGATGTTTTGTTGCTTCGCTTGTGTTTTTGTGTGTGTTCTGTCATACTCTGGATCAAGTGGGACTTATTAGAGACAACTGTGACAAACTGCTGTGGCTTGGGATTGGCGGGCAAAACTGCATGCTGCCGTCTTTCTCAACTGATTGCATCGGAGAGAGAGACACATCACACTAAGGACGAAGTAGGGTGAGAGAGGACCGGTCGTGAAAGAGCGTGTTGGACTGAAAAGCTAGTCTACAGAGGAACAGTGTGAATGGACAGACGGCAGTAGACATGGTTCAACACAAACAAAGTGATAAGTAAAAGAAACTGAGCCAAGTCCACTTTGTGGAGTGTGTGTGTGAGCTGTCCTGTGTTGAACACCCCGAGCCTGAGAGCACTGGATGTTTTGTGCCCCAGAATCCTCAGAGGGAGGATCCAGTACGCCACAGCAGGGTCGGAACAGAGGGGTCGACGGCCGCAGGACCCGCTCCCCTTCCTACCTCATAGACCATGGACTTAGGTGGCCCCTCTGTCCCTTTATGCTAAAAGACTGGACTGTTTGATTGATATTGTTAAAACAGCTGTTGTTGCTGTTTTTCAAAAGAGGAACTTTAGTCTCAAGTAAATGAAGTTTTGCAGCTGTCAACAACTGGCCTGTATCTTGAGCCTGATCCAGGACTAAGGTCTTTGTTGGTCCTGGTCTCAGGAAACTAAAACTACAACACATTCAACTGAACACACACCTGTTGACAAACCCCACCCACCCACATCTTATTTGATGGCTTCAAAGCAGTCATACTTTATTTGAGTCAAACGCTCTGACTTTAAGATCAGATTCAAATCATCTATGTGAACAAAATGAAGACTGGCCTAACACTACAGAGCAGTCTAACATGTGTTTGTGACAGCGGCCCCTGAAGGTTGAAGTCAAGTCAACACACATTATTGATGAGGACTGAGTGAAATGAGCTGAAAGTGAAGAATCATTCTCAGTGGGAGAGAAGAACAACTGGATACAATGAGACAACAACTATTTCAAATGTCCTTCATTCATCACATCAAAGTCAGTGATTCAAGTTGTGTGTGAAGATCAATCAGGTTCAGTTGTGGGATAAAGATCTAAGATCTACAACAGTAACAGTCAGTGAACTGACCTCAGAGTCTCCAGTCTACAGTCTGGACTCTCTAGAAAACCACTCAGATCCTTCAGGTCTGAATTCAGCTCCTGGTTCCAGCTCAGGTCCAGTTCTGTCAGGTGGGAGGGGTTGGACTTCAGAGCTGAGCCCAGAGAAGAACAGCTGATCTCTGACAAACTGCAGCCCCACAATCTGAATAAAGAATAAAAGAAGAACAACATTCATACACCTCTTCATGTCAAAACTGATTGATCATTGCTGCTGACCTCAGGACAGTCTGTCAATACAGAATCAATATCTGATCAGACATGTTGGACTAAACACTGTCTCCAAAACGTCGTGCCTCTGAATTGATATTCCTTTGTTGATAAAAGCAACAGGAGGGCTTCAGACTACCTGTGAACATACTGAGCATCAACTTGACTCTGACACAAGACTTTGTTTTACAGCTCTGTTCACACACATGTCTGTTTTCTTGAAGTAAAAAACCCCTCGGTGTATGTTTGAACACACATCTGATGTTGTCTGTGAAACAATTGTGGGTTTTGTGGGATGTAAACAGCCTCAACAGCCTAAGATCTGTCTGCTCCCATTACACGCTGCTGTGGCCATGTGGGGACAGACACAACTACTGCATAACAAGAGCAATTCAAAAGAAAATCCTCACATTCATTCTTTTAGAGCTAAAATATCAGGAAACAACAGCCCCAGGTTGAATTTGCCTGGAATTGTCCTTGAAGTCAGTGAACACAACATCACATCAGTCTGTGTGCACTGTACAATCAACATGTTTCTTGTCAGGTGTGATGTGGATCAGAACATGTGGTCCAGTGCAGAAGAGCTGCAGATTCACACTGACTTTGTATTTTTCTGTTTGGAAATTGTATTTTCACACAGAAGTGAACAGCAGCTATGATGCACATTTCTCTTTTTCTTTCTTCATAAAGTTTTTACTGCAGAAATCCAGTCACTTCCTGACTGTGAACAACAAAAAAACTCATATTGAATTAAAACAGTGAAGAATCATTCTCAGTGGGAGAGAAGAACAACTGGAAACATGAGACAACAACTATTTCAAATGTCCTTCATTCATCACATCAAAGTCAGTGATTCAAGTTGTGTGTGAAGATCAATCAGGTTCAGTTGTGGGATAAAGATCTAAGATCTTCAACAGTAAGAGTCAGTGAACTGACCTCAGAGTCTCCAGTCTACAGTCTGGACTCTCCAGAAAACCACTCAGATCCTTCACTCCTGAATCCTGCAGGTTGTTGTCACTCAGGTCCAGTTCTCTCAGGTGGGAGGGGTTGGACTTCAGAGCTGAGACCAGAGAAGAACAGCTGATCTCTGACAAACTGCAGTGCTCCAATCTGAATAAAGAATAAAAGAAGAACAACATTCATACACCTCTTCATGTCAAAATTGATTGATCATTGATGCTGACCTCAGGACAGTCTGTCAATACAGAATCAATATCTGATCAGACATGTTGGACTAAACACTGTCTCCAAAACGTCGTGCCTCTGAATTGATATTCCTTTGTTGATAAAAGCAACAGGAGGGCTTCAGACTACCTGTGAACATACTGAGCATCAACTTGACTCTGACACAAGACTTTGTTTTACAGCTCTGTTCACACACATGTCTGCTTTCTTGAAGTAAACAAAACCCTCGTGTATGTTTGAACAGACATCTGATGTTGTCTGTGAAAAAAATTGTGGTTTTGTGGGATGTAAACAGCCTCAACAGCCTAAGATCTGTCTGCTCCCATTACACGCTGCTGTGGCCATGTGGGGACAGACACACTACTGCAGAACAGGA
The DNA here is from genome assembly GCA_021432705.1 of Caranx ignobilis. Lineage (NCBI taxonomy): Eukaryota > Metazoa > Chordata > Actinopteri > Carangiformes > Carangidae > Caranx > Caranx ignobilis. Next base: position 16,779,440 of record MU269989.1, read on the forward strand.
GCAATTCAAAAGAAAATCCTCACATTCATTCTTTTAGAGCTAAAATATCAGGAAACAACAGCCCCAGGTTGAATTTGCCTGGAATTGTCCTTGAAGTCAGTGAACACAACATCACATCAGTCTGTGTGACCTGTACAATCAACATGTTTCTTGTCAGGTGTGATGTGGATCAGAACATGTGGCCCAGTGCAGAAGAGCTGCAGATTAACAGTGACTTTGTATTTTTCTGTTTGGAAATTGTATTTTCACACAGAAGTGAACAGCAGCTATGATGCACATTTCTCTTTTTCTTTGTTCATAAAGTTTTTACTGCAGAAATCCAGTCACTTCCTGACTGTGAAAAACAAAAAAAACTAATATTGAATTAAAACAGTGAAGAATCATTCTCAGTGGGAGAGAAGAACAACTGGACACATGAGACAACAACTATTTCAAATGTCCTTCATTCATCACATCAAAGTCAGTGATTCAAGTTGTGTGTGAAGATCAATCAGGTTCAGTTGTGGGATAAAGATCTAAGATCTAAAACAGTAACAGTCAGTGAACTGACCTCAGAGTCTCCAGTCTACAGTCTGGACTCTCCAGAAAACCACTCAGATCCTTCACTCCTGAATCCTGCAGCTTGTTTCCGCTCAGGTCCAGGTGTCTCAGGTGGGAGGGGTTGGACTTCAGAGCTGAGCCCAGAGAAGAACAGCTGATCTCTGACAAACTGCAGCCCCACAATCTGAATAAAGAATAACAGATGTAGATCAAATCAGTGATAATGGATCAGATGTGTCCTGATCAATGATCAGTGTCTAAATGAGTAGAGGGACTTTGTCCTTCTGTTCTTGTCTTCTTCTGTTATTGGGCTCAAAGAGCCCTGAGCTCTATCAGAGAGTTTCAGACACATGACCAGATCTACAGTGAAGGAAAATCAGCTCTTTCTGGAACATTGAAGCCTGTAAATGTGTTTTGAACAGACACCAAGAATAAAATGATCAACAGTGAAAATGGACACAATAGGTTGTGTTTTCAAGAAGCAGCTGGAAATCAACTGGAACCTTAGAAACCTTTGATGTTTCCAGAAATCTCCCATCTGCTGCCGTTCATCATCATCACTGATGTGACTTCAGCTTGGTGAAATATTTGTTGAAGACAGATGCAGCTTCTGTCATGTTCAGATCAGCAGCAGAACATCTGTGAGTTTGATCCTCATCAAGTTTCTGATTTGAAGATCAAAAGTGTGTTTGTGAGTTTGTGTTTCCATCAGTGAGGCTTGGTGCCAGATGCTGCTGTTGTGAACAAACACTGCTAATAGCTAACAGCTAGACTATGGTCTTTTGCCAACAAATGTGATATAGTAAATCATTAGTGCTAGTTCTAAACGAACAATGTAACAAAATAACAGAGTGAAATGGTTTTTCTCGGCCTGTAGACTCAGAGATCATCTGATGATGTGAGAGGGAGAGGAAGAGGGAGAGGAAGACCAAGAGGGAGAGGGAGAGGTAGAGGTAGAGGTCAGCAAAGCAGGGGCAGTGGAACTGTCGGCGCCGCAAGAGGAAGATCCCGTGCACTACTCTGTGAGGATGAGGAGCGACTGGAAGCCCTCCAAAGACAACAAGAGAGGTGAATGGGGTTAGTGTATAGTATAGTAGTAGCAAAAACTCTCCTTGGAAAATCCGCTTGAAAGAGTTACATCACGCACGGTCGCCTACTACTATGACGTATGTGCAGAGTAACAGCAACTGAAAACTGTTGCAGCGGAGCTTTTCCAATGCAGGCTAACTAACAAACTAGCCGTCTCTGCCCTTTTATATTGCAAGTAAAAGCAAATGATGCCACTTAAACGGGAGGATCCAGTAGCTGCTGGACTACACTGCCCTGGTTCTAACATTACACCAGTCACTGTTAGATTGAATTACCTGTCTAGCAGAAAGCTTGCAACCTCCACGTCTATGTTCAAGTCCTTCTCACTCACGAGTTGTCTCCAGCTGGGAAAAGCTACCACCATGTAGACTCTGGTTTTATCCCGCTCATGTTTTCTTTTCTTGGGGGTTTGCCTTCCCTCTCACGGGGCAAAGAGTTTGCATGGTCCTCCATTTCAAGGGCAAATGGCAAGTAGAATGAACTGCAGGGCGCTTTCACCAACACAGTGGTCTTTGCTTGCTTCTCCTCCTCGCCCCCGACAACACACGGGGATTTAAAGGAAAAACGCGAAAGACGAACCAAGTTTGTCCCCTTTCAGCTACTGTATTCAAAGATGGTGATGCAACATGGCAGCCTTCAGTTGGGTGCATCGCCACCTATGTATTTGTAAACACTCATTCTAAGCGACGAGAAAGCTTTCATTTCTATGTGATTGTGATGAGACTTTGGTAAATATGTATTGATGAAAGCAATATTTGATTTTTGCTCATAAAAAGCCAAATAAATTTCACACTGTTCCTTAAAAAAGAAAGTGATGTTCAATTCAAAATGAAAGAACGACTGCATCTAAACTTACACATTAACTCTGTCAGTGATTCTTATACGGCCGCGGCCCCGTTTTTTTCAGAGAATGTCTGATCTGTTTCCTGTTTCCTCCCCTGTTGCCATGGTGACTCACAGTATCAGAGCTCCATTGATGATGGCTTTTTTCTAGTCGTCAGCACAGACTGTATATCATGGGGGCCTCAGGGTTGCCATATAGACCGGTGGGTTGAGCAGCCGCCACATATGCCACAGTTCGAATCCCAAATTCAGTGGCCCTTTGCTGCCTGTCATTCCCCCTCTCTCTGCCCCCCCATTTCCTGTCTCTCTCAACTATCCTACCAATTAAAGGCAAAAAGCCCAAAAACTATACTTAGGTCCATCAGACATGAGCTCAACTCACAGTGAACATACTGAGAGTCGACTGAACCAACTCAGATCAGCTGTTCTGGAACTGAAAACTCAGAGTTTGTTAAACCTTCTTTCTGGATACCCCTCAGGTCTCAGGACACTAAAAACACACATTCAACTGAACACACACCTGTTGACAAACCCCACCCACCCACATCTTATTTGATGGCTTCAAAGCAGTCAGTCAACAGACATTGTTGATGAGGACTGAGTGAAATGAGCTGAAAGTGAAGAATCATTCTCAGTGGGAGAGAAGAACAACTGGAAACTTGAGACACAACTATTTCAAATGTCCTTCATTCATCACATCAAAGTCAGTGATTCAAGTTGTGAGTGAAGATCAATCAGGTTCAGTTGTGGGATAAAGATCTAAGATCTACAACAGTAACAGTCAGTGAACTGACCTCAGAGTCTCCAGTCTACAGTCTGGACTCTCCAGAAAACCACTCAGATCCTTCACTCCTGAATCCTGCAGCTCGTTTCTGCTCAGGTCCAGGTGTCTCAGATGGGAGGGGTTGGACTTCAGCGCTGAGCCCAGAGAAGAACAGCTGATCTCTGACAAACTGCAGCCCTTCAATCTGAATAAAGAATAACAGATGTAGATCAAATCAGTGATAATGGATCAGATGTGTCCTGATCAATGATCAGTGTCTAAATGAGTAGAGGGACTTTGTCCTTCTGTTCTTGTCTTCTTCTGTTATTGGGCCTCAAAGAGTCCTGAGCTCTATCAGAGCGTTTCAGACACATGTCAGATCTACAGTGGAAGGAAAATCAGCTCTTTCTGGAACATTGAAGCCTGTAAATGTGTTTGAACAGACACCAAGAATAAAATGATCAACAGTGAAAATGGACACAATAGGTTGTGTTTTCAAGAAGCAGCTGGAAATCAACTGGAACCTTAGAAACCTTTGATGTTTCCAGAAATCTCCCATCTGCTGCCGTTCATCATCATCACTGATGTGACTTCAGCTTGGTGAAATATTTGTTGAAGACAGATGCAGCTTCTTCTGTCATGTTCAGATCAGCAGCAGAACATCTGTGAGTTTGATCCTCATCAAGTTTCTGATTGAAGATCAAAATCTAGATTTGAAAAGCAGAGAACTTCTCTCCATCACAAACACTATGACTGCTCTCACCTTCTTGTAGTAATAATAACACTGAGTCCTTTCTCTTCTGCAGCTCTTTGTTGAAATCCTCAACCAATGAACAAGTGAAACTTCAAACATTTGACCTGAACACAGACAAAAACTACAACAGACAAACTGACCTCAGAGTCTCCAGTCTACAGTTTGGACTCTCCAGTCCAGCACACAGAACCTTCACTCCTGAATCCTGCAGGTTGTTGTCACTCAGGTCCAGGTGTGTCAGGTGGGAGGGGTTGGACTTCAGAGCTGAGGCCACAATTTCACAGTGAGTCTCTGAGAGTCCACAGTCACGTAGTCTGTGATTAGAGAAAACATCAAATGTGTTCAAATCAAACTCTGATGTAAACAGTGGTGAAAATACAGTTGGTGCATATGATGGTGCCACATGATCATGTGATGGTTCAGCTCATCTTCTCTCACTGGGATGATCCTCATGGCTCGGTCCTGCACACCTGATTTGGTGGCCTTTTTAAATAGAGTCTATTTCCTCATGAAGGAGGCTCTGAGGCTTCCTCTTCTTTCATTCTATTCAACAACAACATCCAATGATATCACTAGATTTCAGTCAGGAGCTACAATAACATTCATGATCTTTGTAAAAGCACTAACCTAAACACCTGTTACTGAGTCAGGAGAAAGTTACAGAGACACAGAGCGTCATGGTAACTGCAGAGGGACTGCAGATGGAAATGAGCTTGAAGCTAACTCTGCTACAACACATCACATGGCAACATTTAGCCTGTGTGTAATATTGTACATGGGCCCATTAGAATCAAAGAGAAACATCAACTCTATAAAAAACCATAGTAAGTCAGTCACACACCTGTGTGTGCACGGTGTGAGAGGAGCAGCAGAATGGGAATAAATGACAACAACAGACTGATGGAGATTTCTCACTTTGCCCTGATGTTTGCTGCTCATATGCTACTGGATTTACTGGAGATGAAAACACCAGTGTGATATGATGGTGGATCAGCTCCAGGTAGTGTTGTAGTCAAGACCGCACCAACCCAGACCAAGACATTACCAAGACCAGAGAGTACCAAGACCGAGACAAGACCAAGACTTTTAGAGGTCCAGACCAAGACAAGACCAAGACTTTCAGAGGTCCAGACCGAGACAAGACCAAGACTTTTAGAGGTCCAGACCGAGACAAGACCAGGACTTTTAGAGGTCCAGACCAAGACAAGACCAAGACTTTCAGAGGTCCAGACTGAGACAAGACCAAGACCATATATATCAAAGGAAAATCATAACAAAACATCAAAATGTGACTTTTTTTAATTGAGGTTTGCTTTTAAATAAATGCGACAACAAAATCAATCTTTGCTCTGTTGTTTTCAGAACAAGTTCACACAGCCTCTTTCCTCCTGTCATCTTCACACTCTGTGCGCACTGTGCAGGGGGTGTGTCAGTCACTCACACTGACACCGGGCAGGTGGCATCTGCAGCTGGGGGACATCTTTACACTACCAATGATCTGAAGTTATTAGCTGTTTTTGAGAGGCTCCTTTTTCACTCTTATCAGTAAGCATGGACAAAAAGCCTAGCAGCGATGGTCTTGACCGGTCTCGTTCAAAAACCAGAGTCCACCCAGTCCAACACCGAGACAAGACCAAGAACCTAAAAAAATGTTTGTGAGACTGAGACCAATCTCGAGTACTACAACACTAGCTCCAGGCCAGTTTACCTCTGTTATAGGCAGAGTTGAATCTGACCGTTCCTCTCTCCTGAACACAAGAGGGAGGGGCTCAGTCTGTCAGGTGATGCCCCTCCCAACAGGTGAGCTGCCCAAATTGCAGGAGTTTAATCTTAAATCTTGTTGTCTTGGTTACATGAGCTGGAAACAGCTGGAAACACTGAGGTGGAAGATCAGTGGAGCTGCTTTCATTAGTTTCATCAGGTTTGAATCAAAGCAAAAAGTCCAAATAAACTCAACAAAAACACTAAACAAGTGTTTTTATTCACTGAGCAGCAACAATCACAACCAAGTGAAGAATCTCCATGTTGGAGCTCACAGCTTTTACAACAGCTCCAGAAAAAACACACCTGACCTGTAATTTGTCAAAGTCAAACTAAGAAGAATGAGAATCAATGAAACTGTGTTTATCTGACTTGACTAAACTACTGATCTGATCCACTGATCAATAATTAGAATGATCATGTCTGGACTCACTCAGCCTTTCTGCAGTTCCTCACAGCTGGGATCAGTCTCCATCGTCCCTCCTCTGATGTGTTGTACTTGTCCAGGTCCAACTCATCCAGAACTGCTCTGACATCTGCAGCATGTAGGCCAGAGCTGAGCACTGGAACTCAGAGAGTTTCTTCTCTGATCTGTTCTCTGACTTCAGGAACTGTTGGATCTCCTGATGAACTGACTGTCCTTCATCTCCGTCAGACAGTGGAAGATGTTGATGCTTCTGTCAGGAGAAATTTTATCACTGTTCATCTCCTTCAGGTTGTTGATGGCTCTCCGGATGGTTTCTGGACTGTCTCTCTCTGACCCAGCAGACCTCCTAACAGCCTCTGGTTGGACTCCAGAGAGAGGCCATGAAGGAAGCGAACAAACAGGTCCAGGTGACCATTTTGACTTCTGAGGGATTTCTCCATGGCTCTCCTCAGGAAGCCATCCAGGGTTGAATCAACATGTTGTTTTCCCAGGAAGTTCTCAGGACCTGTGGGTTGCTGTTGGTAACAGTGTGGAACATGTAGACTGCAGCCAGAAACTCCTGAAACACTCAGATGAACAAAGCAGTAGACTGTTTTCTGGAAGATCACACTCTTCTTTTGAGATCTCAGTACAGAGTCCTGACTTCACCAAGGCCTCTGTGACATCAAGAACCACACTGCTCCAGCTCTTCTTGGTAGAACATGATGTTCCTTTCTCCAGCTGTTCAAACGCCAGCCTCCCCAGCTTCAGAAGAACTTCCCTGTCGGCCTCCGTTCAGCTCCTGTGGACCGTCTCATGTCCCTCACTAGAGGTCGATGGACGATCTCCTACAAACAAAACATGACATTGTTGTAAATGAACAAGTTGAGATAGTTTTTTGTTTTGGCAGCTGATGATCACAAACTTACAACTTATCACAAACTCTACATTTGCTTTTCAGGGGTTCTTTCTAAAGACGCCCTCTTTAATGAAAGAAAAACAACAGCAGTCCAATCAGTGTTTCTATGTTTTATATCTAGTTGTCTTTCTTGCTGTGTTTGCTGGGCACATGTCTATCAGAAGCAGGAGTGTTGCTATATCTATTTCATGTTATTTAAAGTAAAGATGTTAATGTTCTCTGTTCATATGACAGAATGTGTTTGTTAATACCTGCAGTGAGAGGGATGAAGCAGCAGACCTCTGTGGACTCTTACCTTCTTCTGTTTTTAATGTTCACAGTTTAGACTAAATTACAGACGACACAGTGTCTGGTTCATTTCTGACTGCATTTCCACATGTTTTTTAAAACTCAGTAATATCTCACTGAAACAATGTAAAATGTTAATAAATCATTCCAAGTTTAGAAAGGCAGAAATAGCTGCTTCAGGATCAGATCCTCCTCTGCTCTCTCTGCCCCCCTCCTGGCTCCTTGAAGGAGGAAAGGCTGCTTGTCTCAGTCAGCAGGTCTTTACATGAGTTTGACTTGATTTGTGGCAAGCTAAGATAAATGTATAGAGCACACTCAGACAGCTTTCTGTTAGTTTATTTGAAATGATCAGCTGCTGAGTTGAAGTCATGCTATAACACAACCAACAACCTTTTCCTGCTGATAGTTAGTGAATGAAGTGGTGTCAGTAACAGAGGTGTGACCCTGGCCTCACCTCTGTGCACATCTGCTGCAATAACATGATGCAGCTGCTGTGACTGGAGGAGGCTGCACAGCCATCGGCCACTATCAGAGCTGAACTGGAGCAATAACAACAGTTTATAAAATGTCCTCTCCACCTCTGTCACTCACCGTATTTGTTCTTCTTCCCTTTGTCTGGACCAGAAGGAAGTGTGAGAACAGGCAGTCCATGGTCTTGCGGCAGCTCTCCTCTCTGCTCTGTGCTCAACATGTGCTCCAGAACTGTAGCACTGATCCAGCAGAAGACGGACTTGACACATGATGTGGAGGCTCCTGGACGTCTGATGTGTGACATCATTTGTCTGGACACATCTTCATCACTGCACCTCCTCCTGAAGTACTCTCCTTCTGGGCGTCAGTGAAGCCTCGGACCTCTGTTACCCTGTCAACACATGTAGGAGGGATCTGATGGCTGCTGCAGGTCTGGAGGTGATCCAGACCAGAGCACAGGGAAGCAGATTCCCCTGGATGAGGTTTGTCAGCAGCACGTTGACTGATGACGTTTGTGGACATCAGACACAACCTCCCTGTTGTTGAAGTCCAGTGACAGTCGGCTTCATCCAGGCCGTCAAAGATGAAGAGAAGTTTACAGACAGCCAGCTGCTCTGCTGGGACCTTCTGTAATGTGGATGGAAAACATGGAGCAGCCTGAGAAGACTCAACTGCTGATCTCTGATCAGGTTCAGCTCCCTGAACGAAAGCAGAAGCAGCAGACTGACATCTTGGTTCTCCAAGCCCTCTGCCCAGTCCAGAGTGAACTTCTGCACCGAGAAGTTTTTTCCAACGCCAGCGACGCCATTGGTCAGAACCACTCTGATGGGTCTCTGTTGGACAGGTGAGACTTCAGAGACACCGTCTCTCTGTTGGGACAGGTGAGACTGTAGAGACACTGTCTTTCTGTTGGAGGACAGGTGAGACTTCAGAGACACCGTCTTTCTGTTGGACAGGTGAGACTTCAGAGACATCGTCTCTTGTTGGAGCTGTAAATATTTCGTGATGTGTGTCGCAAATCTGACAAAAAAGTTTTTAGAATTTCATCTTGCTTTTGGACAGGTGAGGCTTTAGAGACTTTGCCTCGCTGTTGGACAGGTGAGACTGTAGAGACACTGTCTCTCTGTTGGACCAGGGAAGTCTTTAAAGATGTCGTTGCACTTGATTGGAGTGTCATGGAGGGGTTCTTCTTGGACGTTGTCTCCAGCTGTCTCTCAACCTCATGTGGGTATTAACCTCTTCACTCTGTCCCTCTGTGATGTAGAGCTCATTGTAGACCCTGTTGAGGAGGGTTCCACTTTCCTGTTCCATCAGTTCCTTCAGTCACTCGTTAACATCTGCTCCTCACACTGATCTTATGTTGATCTAAAGCTCCTGCAGACCACCATCTGCTGAGAGAGAAGAGACAGAGTCAGACTGAAGACAGAGAGTCTGACAATCTGATGGGATTCTTTTCATCAGCTACAGAAAAAACTACAGACAACAAAGAAAAGCTTTGAATGTTGTGCTGCTGATCATCATCTTAATGTCAGTGCTGTGTGATGGAACAATGACTCTGTAGAAAAAAAACAGGTACTGCTTTCAGAAATGACCACATCAGCAGACAGATGTTCATTCTCCCTTTGTACACAGCTGCTCTGATTGGCTGTCTGCAGTCCACCTCTGGTTCTGGGTCTTTGTCCACTGCAGGACAGCTGCTGTCCACAGAGACACACTCTTCTTCTCTCTGTCAAGGACATTTCTGTATCAACAACATGTCACAGTCACAGGTTCACATCTGTGCTCTGATTGGTTAGCCACATTAAGGGGGCAGGACTTCAGGAACCAGAGGAGCAGAGAGAGAGAAAGTAGAGGAAGACTCTCTCATGCTCTTTCAACTGTGGTTCTCATCCACATTTACTGACTTTCAAAAATAAAAGTCTCTCTGTATCAGCTACTGTGACTTCAGTTTAAAAGACTCAGACGTGTGGATCATTAAAGTGTCTCCTCCAACATGGAGACACTGTGTCTCTTCTCTGTCCTTCTGTCCACTGACAGCTCTACACACAGGTGGAGCTCAAACAAGGTGTTGACATGAGATCAGCTGATTGTGGGCGTGTCTGGATCCTCTATGGAAACTGTGGAGGTGGGAGATGGGGCTGGTGTTGATGCACCAACTTACAAAACAGTAACATGAGGACGCTCTGCTTTCTAAATCTGATGGACAGAGTGTGTGTGCATGTTTCTGTCTATGAGTTTTTGTGTGAACCTACACAGAGTTTGATGGATCTGATTCTGGTTTCTCTCTGTCCTTCACATGAGTCTAATGATGAATCATCTTCAGCTCAGTTACAGTAGAAACCATCTCTTACTGTGACTCTGAGGGTCCAGGTTCACGACTGAAGTTCTGGAGGATCAGCTTTGGACCTGTCACTCTCATAGAGGGACAGATGGATCCTGGAGACTCTGCTCATCCTCGTCTTTATCCACACGAACACTCATCTTCAGGACTTCAGTCTGAGAGGGAAACAAGTAACAATGATAGTGAGATAACACACACACACACACACACACACACACACACAACACTCACACACTCACACACACACACATTACAGAGTTTACAGTATTATAAACTGCAGCTGCTCAGTTTTCATGTGTATTATTCAGCTCATCACTTCCTGTGTCTCTCCTTTTCTCTCAGTGTCTCTGCAGAGTGTTCTGTCCTTTGTCCTGTTCTGCTCTTCTGGAAACATGCTGCCCAGGATCAAGCCAACAGGCAGGCAGGATCACTGGGATCCATCAGGTGTCTGCAGCCCAGGTGAGCTGATTTTAAAAAAGGCCGCTCAGATCCTCAGTCATCACACTCATCCTCTCCATCTAAAGTGTCAGAGCAGTGTCAGGTCAGGGGCAGAATCCTGCAGCAGAACATCACAACAGGAAACAGTCAATCATTTGTGCCAACAGCAATCAGACTGTTTAACAGTAGGTAAGGTTTAACTGTGATCCAGAGTGAACACATGCTGATGAAAGACTGTGAATGAGCTACATTTTCAATTATGAACATGGACTGAGGCATGTGTGTGTGTGTGTGTGTGTGTGTGTGTGTGTGTGTGTGCTTCTTTTTCTTCTGCATTGTGTAGGACAGGTTGTTGGTGTGAGTGTGTCTGTTGTGTTTTGTTTCTTTGTTTGTTTTAATTTATATGTTGGACAGGTGACGTGTGCGACCACATAAATTCCTCCCTGAGGATAATAAAGTGACTTTGAACCTTGAACCTTGATGTCTAATAGTTATAAAACATGGACACACACACACACACACCACACAGAAACTACAGACCTGCTGCACTGGTCTCTGCTGCTGCCACACCTGAGCCCACCTGACTTAACCAATAACGCTGTGTCACTCACACACACACACACACACACACACACACACACACCACACTCACACACAGTATATTCAACTGCAGCAGCTCAGTTTTCATGTGTGTTATTCAGCTCATCACTTCCTGTTGTCTCTCCTCCTTTTCTCTCAGTGTCTCTGTGTGGACTGAAGGTCACTGTGACTCTTCTTCCCTCCACAGTCCACAGGGACAAACTGACTCACACACTCTCACACTTCAATAACAAACTAGAAGAAGAAGAAGAATGTTGTGTTAACACTCACCTGCCTCACACTTCACTTTCTCTCCTTCTGCTCCGTCTCTTTAAAATGGAGTCTGAACTCACTGAACACTTCACTTGCTTGTCTGTACCTGTTGAACACCTGTTGTTTTAATGGCCCGCCTCCCTGTCTGCATTTACAGGAAGTCACATGACTCTGTGAGTGTGTGTTGTTCACTTCCAAGTTGTTTAAACTAGTAGTTATTTCATTGTCTGTTGTTTAAATGACAACTAATGTGTTTTAATGAGATAAACTCTGACTTTATCTCCAGCTTCATATAAATAATGTTGATGATGGTTGTGACAGAGAAGAGAAGTGACTTGATACAGGTAGAATGGCTCCATCTGCTGGACATCTCCTGGTATTACACCTGTATGGATTCATTCAATGTGAGCCCATATATAATATAGTCAGCTAATAGTGGGCTAGGATACAGCAGTGGTAGAAAAAAAGCTTCAACTTCTTGTGACCAAGAAGTCAGCAGCAGAAAAAAGGATAGAGTTAAAAGGCCTTATATTTCACAGGCCATGACAATGATGGCAGGTGTGTGACGTGTTGGCATGAACGAGGAGGATTATTACTTTATCATCCGTGTCTTTAGGGATCAGAGGTTGATAAAGAGACTGAAATAAGAAATTTAAAATACATTTAGTTCACTTTTTCACACGTGATGCAGCTTTCTATTAGTTTTTGTAACTGTGCTGCAAGAAATGACAAGGTTCTTTATTCAAGACACACAATGTCTGTTTTATTTACAATGGGGGGAAAAACGTGGACTTAAAAATAGATCCATGTTATATATAGAATTTGAATGCAACACTTGTTAAACTCATGTAAACGTGTATTTGAATCCACAGATCTTCTCCAGGAGATTTCAAATCAAACTTCAATGGTGGTAAAAGAGGTGTGTGACTGCCACCAAGCATCTTGTTCGGAGAACCAGTCAGACATCTGGGCCCGTATTCACAAAGACTCCTAAGACTAAAGAGCTGCTCTTAGTGACGGAGTTCTAAGAAAACTCTTAGAATTTCCCCTTAAAGTTAAGACTGGAGCCTTGTAAAGATCAAAGTTAGTGACAAAGCATCTCAGGCCTTCAGAGAGCTGCTAAGGTGACAAAGTGTGAAGAGGAGGGAGGAGGACGAGAAGAGTTTCTTAATAAAGCTTTTTAATTCTGACCCTCATGAGAGCCTCAGATCTCTTTCTACAAGTTTTACTTAGATCCTAAACTGAAGAGCAGCAGATGGACACCTGCTTCTACACCAAGCAGCACTCCATGCATTTTTTTTTTCTTTTGTCAAAAGCATGTTTGATTCAGTGAATGAGTTTAGACGACTGAGCAACTGATTCACACAACAGGAAGTAGTGTTTTAGCAATTCAGAGAAACTGCAACACATTTCTTGTTCTTGTGACACAAAACACACACATTTGACACATTTAACATTTGTTTGAGCTTCTTTTACACACAAGCTCAACTAAGACCAAAACAGTAGATGTTAACTGCTACATGTTCAGTTGCTTTCACACTGTTTGTCCAAACAGAAAACCTCATGTTGGAAACCAAAGCTAAAGGCTGAGGCTGAAGTGAACAGCAGTTCACATTGAAGACTGAAACAATTGATGTCCTAGATTTTGTTTCATTGCTTTGAAAAACAGCTGATTGAGCTCATGCAAATCCATCAATCACAGCTGATTAACATCTATATATACTGTAGCATCTAGGGAAACACACTCAGGTGTTTGAGCTTCTTTCAGTCACATGACCTGTTTGGGCTGATCTTGTTTGAAATAGAAAGATAGAAAGAGGAGGGAGAGGAAAACAGAAGAGCTGCTGAAGACAACATGTGTCAGTGTTTAGTTCACACTGTGTGATTGGAGCAAGAAATGAACTGTTGTGGGAATTGTGTGTTTCAGGTGTGATGTGTGTTAACAGTTGTGAACAAGTGTTTAAAGTCTTGACAAACAGCTCATAGTGATGGTAAAACACTGTCAATGAAAGTGTTTCCCAGTGATAACAGAGCAAACAATCATGACATCAACTTAAAGCTCTTAATCATCTCAAATTAAATCAACCTCAAAGAAAAAGACAGCCTCCCCTCTGGCACCTCCAAGACATTCCATGTTCCGTGCAGCAGGCCTATAGAGAACACACCGGGAGACACAGTTCAGGATTCAGCAGCTGTTGGATCCACCATTGGTTAGTTGTGGCGTTAGTGAAGGTACCACGTCAGAACCTTCAAGAATCATCATGGAGAACAAAACCTGCAAAGACACTTAGGGTTGGTGGTTGTGCAGCTCTGAGGACAGATGGAGGTAAGTGAGAAACTCCTGCTGTTGAGCCCTTTTTCTCCTGCACACATGTTCTAAAAAAGATCATTTCATAAAGTTAGATACAAGAATTCACAACTAACTGATGCTCCCATGTGTTTTCCTGGTCTACAGAGAGCTGCAGCAGCTCTAGTCAGCATAGTGCGTCACTTAAAAGGAAGGCAAACCCCGATAAGACTGATAGAAAAAGGAGAAGGGTCTCAGAGAGGCTGAACGCTGTGGCAGGAATAAAGAATGTATGGTGACAAGAAGGAAAAGGAAAGTGATAGATGTCAGAGAGGGGCCATGGCAACAGAAGAGGAAGATGCCAAAACCTGACCCTCTCAACCACAAGGATTCAGCCACCTCCTCCGTAGACAATGGTCAACCTTGGCTCATCATCTGAAGTTACCTCCAATATAGAAACTGAGCTGTTGAACCATTGACACTGTCACTGTCAACCAGCTGATGTTCCTCTGGGTTCTTCTCCTCTGCAGAGACCAGCACCCACCTGTTAGAGCAGGGGTGTCAAACGTACGGCCCGCGGGCCGGATCAGGCCCGCAAACGGGTTTAATCCGGCCCCCGAGATGATTTTTTGTAAAGTATAAAAATGAGCTGCAATTTTTCGATAAAAGAAACTGCTGTTCCAATTGCGTCCACTGGATGGCGCAATAGCAATTGTGTTTAGCAAGCAAAGTGTTTATAGGAGGCAGAACAAGTAGGTCAAGCAGGTGCAGCCAGTCTGGATGAGCTGCTTTGTTTTGCCCGCGATATTTATTACGGCTTCTACTTTTAACATCATGTGCTTTGGCACCTTCATTGCCCCAATATGTCTCTGTCAAAGAAGAGAAAAGTGACGCAGAGTGCAGAGTGTTCCAAGAAAAATGCTCATCCTCCTATTTATTCCCGGAAGTGAAAGGAAAGCTGTATGTTTGGTGTGTTCACAGCATGTGCAGTGCTGAAAGAACATAACCTTCGTCGCCACTATGTGAGTCTTCAAATATGACACTTTGAAGGAAGCGGAGAAGAGAGAAGGTGAATGAAGTGTTGTTGCGGGTCTGAAGAAACAGCAGTGTGTGTTTCCTCACAGCAGAGGACATCAGTGACGCTGCAGTCAAAGCCAGCTCCCTCATTGCTAATGAAACCGCAGTGGCTTCAAACCATTTAGTGAGGGTGAATTAGTAAAAACATGCATGATGAAGGCAGCGGAGACTGTGAGCCCTGAAACGGCCAGGCTTTAGCAGATATCAGCCTGACAAGAAACACAGCTGCAGACAGGATTTCCGATCTTTCAGTGGATTTGGACAGCAGCTTGAAGCCAAAACTAAAGTCGTTATTGCGTTTTCAGCCGCAATCGATGAAAGCACGGACATTGCAGATGTTGCAACAACTGGCCGTTTTCATCCGCGGAGTTGATGACACGTTGACCGTCACCGAGGAGTTCATGGAGTCGGTGCCGATGACAGATACAACGACAGCAGCTGATGTTTTCAGCGCAGTCGTCGGCGCGCTGCAGGGTCGGAGTGGACTGGTCCCGCGCTGTCAGCCTGGCTACAGGTGGTGCGCCCTCAGTGATCGGGACAAAAAGCAGGCGTTGTGACAAAGTTCAGAGAGAAAGTGCAATCTGCAAATGGAGGAGGTGATTTTTGGACTTTGCACTGTATCTTGCACCAGGAGGCTTTGTGTTTGCGAGTCATTAAAGATGGATGACGTCATGAAGGTGCTCATCCAAACTGTTGGTTTCATCCGATCCAGAAGCCTGAATCGCGTCAGTTTGACAGCCTTCTCAGAGAGAAACACCACATCCATGGCCTGCCGTACCACACTGAGGTAAGATGGTTGAGCCGAGGTGATGTGCTGAGGCGTTTCTTTGATTTACCAGAAGAAATTCAACAGTTGAGAAGAAAAGGGCAAAAAACCAGTGTTAGACTTTCATCCCGCAGAATGGATGCAGGACTTGCATTTATGCTGGATGTTACAGAGCAGCTGAAGAACTTGAACAAACAGCTGCAACAAAGTTGTCCCGCAGCTTTCTGACAGCACACGTTCTTTCAAGTTGAAGCTGTCATTGTGGGAGACGCAGCTCGCCGGTGCTGATGCAGCGCACTTCCCCTGTCTGAAAAATGTGCGCGCGACCCAACACGTGGCGACATGAAGCCGTTCAGAGACACAATAACGGGACTGTTACGGGAGTTTGAGCGACGCTTCAGATTTCTGCTGAACTGGAGAAAGACAGACTCTGATCTGCCCGTCAGCATCCAACTTGAAATAACAGACTTGCAGCGTGACTCGGATTTGAAGGGCAGTTTTTCCGCAGCTGGCTTCAACACATTTTATCAGAGTCTGTTGCCAGGTTACCACAACTTGACACATATCTTTGTGAGCAAGTCCTGGAGTTTGCTGCCACTCAGGATGTGACGCCTGATATTGATGCGCTGCTCAAAGCTAAAAGATGCCAGGTATCAGGAGCAAATAAACTATGCACCCCACTTAAAGTGCTGCATGAGACACTCTGATCTAGTTCTGTGATCTGTGATGTACTTCTGTGAATCACTGAGGCCTTGTGTGTTTGTGCCTTTTGTCCTCACCATTTACAAATGACTTGAGCTGTTTTATGATTAATAGTCATGCTGTGTTTGTACTATTTTGGACACACTGTCCTCAGGCTCCAGCTTTATGTTTGATGTTGATCGTATTAAAACAAAGAAAACAATCTCAAGGTGTTGTTTTGAAGTTATAAATACCACCATTTTACCGGTTCGGCCCACTTGGAATAGATTTTCCTCCATGTGGCCCCTGAGCTGAAATGAGTGTGACCCCCCTGATTTACACATGATGAAGGTGAGATTTTTAGTCCTGATTGTGGTGCAAGTGTGAGATGAAGTGTGTGTTTGAGAAGGTGAGCAGGGGCGACAGAGCGAGAGACGAGAGCAGCAAAGAGGAAGTGGTCAAGGTGAGCAAAGAAAGAAAACACCTTCTACTTCCGGTCGGACTCACGCAGTGTGTTTTAACAAGGCGACACAGCAGAGACTGAACTCATGGACTCAAAGAGAGCCAACTAGAACTGGTGGAGTCCTGCTCTCCAAAGAGGAGCCTTATCCACACTTGTTGATGCCAGCTCAGCTCTTGAGGTTTCAAATGATTCATCCAAAAAAAGAGACAAAACTTGATTTAATATGATTTGATTTGGAAAAAGACAAAATGTCATGTAGAACAAATGTAGTAATGGTGGATTCAGTGTTTTAGATTTTCACACCTTCCACTCCACCTTCAAAATAAGAGACTTATTCCATCCAAACTCATTGTGGAACTTTATTTCAACACAATTTTTTGATGCCTCAGGTGGTTTGAATGTTTGAATAAGATGTGATTATAATGTAGAAAAACTGCTGTGAAACTCTCCACTTTCATAAACACTTACTTTTCTGCTGCTCCTTGGTCCAAACATCATTTTTCTCCACACAAACACTATATATGGAACAAGCAGGATATATGTTTCAAGCAGAAATCATTCTTTTCACAGAGATGGGTTGATGATGGCAGACTACTGTCTGTCAGTTATTGAACAAGGAGGCTCAGCTCTTTACTTCCAATGAATTCCTATCAGAGAATCAAATTCCTGTCCTGCCCAGAGAATGTGATCATGTCTTCAGTGCTCTTCCTTCAGCTATTAAAACTCTGTTCTCCTCTACAAACAGACCTCCACCAACCTTTACCTCCAAATGACTCAAAACACACTCACATCCTTTTTGGAGTCATAAAGCTAATAATCAATGTATAAGGGAATGAATCCAAGGGACAGAATCAGTAAAGCTGCTTGTGTATTTGTCTGGAACAGTTTCTACCCTGAAACAGACTGGGAAAAAAGCAGGGTTATTACCTGGGACATGTTTTGTGTCAAATAAGGTGCGAGAGGCGTCTCTGAAAATATGAGTTTCCTTTATGTCTTTATTTTTTCTCTCTGTCACTTTCTTATTTGATTTCCTACATTATTATCATTATGTGTTTGTTTTGTTTTTCCCCCAAACTGCATCACCTCCACCATTCCTTGTTTCTATTACAGTCACCTTGTACATTGCATTGTGTAAATAACTTGTACAAATGCTCCACACAGAGCATTCTCACATACTGCATTGGTGCATGGTTTTCCAGCTGCACAGCAGCAAACAGGAAAGCGCTGCAGAGAGTTGTCACCTCGGCCCAGAGGATTATTGGTTGCCTCCTTCCTTCCCTGGAGGAAGTGTACAGCTCTCACTGCCTCAGGAAGGCTCAACACATCCTCAGGGATTCAAGCCACCCGGGAAATGCACTCTTTGACCTGCTGCCCTCTGGCAGACGGTTCAGGACTGTGATGTCACCAACAAACAGACTGAGAAACAGCTTCTACGCAAGAGCCATGGCTGCTCTAAATGCAGCCGAGCGACTGATGGGCTGAGACACATGTGCAACATGTGCTGCAATAAATGAAGAGTGCAATGGTAGAGTGGGATCTATTTCTTCATATATATGATGTTGTTGAATGTGAACGTGCTGTGCTTGCTGCTGGTGTTTGTTTCTCTGTGTGTTTCTGCTTCTTGTTTGTTCTTCTTTTTAATGACACCAAAGGGGGAGGATGGACCTCTCCATTTCTTTGTGCCTGCAAAGACAATAAAGACATTCTCATTCTACTTGTTGTGATTCTTCTACCTTTTACAGAGCATTATAGGCTGTAGACCTTCATTTGTATTGATCAGTTTCAGGATGTTTTTTTCACAGTAGCTGTTACTGTACTATAGTTTATGTTGGATGAATGCAGAGTAAATGCTAAATCCACAGAGCTGTCAAACTTTTTCATTCTTTACTTTTGGAGATGCAAAATGCATGTGCTGTACTGACCTGTGATCAGCAAACATGTCTCCATGAGCTACATGCCCTGAACACTGTGTTCTCCATGTGTTGGTGTAGTGTGTAATGACTGCTCAGCAGTGTTTTCTGTTTGACCCATTAGTGTCAGATCTGAAACATTGTTTGGTCCTGAGCAGGTCAAACTGTTTTGAGGCCATGGTTTGGTTTTGCAGAAACAATCAGAGGTTTTGTGAAAGTAGTTTGAGAAAAGAGTTTTGTGTTTCCAACTGTGAGAAAAGGACAGGAGGATTCAAAACATGTGTTTTATGGAAGTCTCCCATCAGCCAGTGATGAGGTCCATCATGTCTTCTTGTCTTAGTGTTACAGGAGCTCACAGCTGAGTTATGAAGAAAACATGTCACAACATGTGCTGCTTCCATTTCTGTCTCTGAGAAGCTGCACAGTCTGTTGTGAAACACTGCCAAACACTAACACTAACTAACTGCACAGTGACACAACACTGGCACATTTCCTCTCAACTTAACCAGGTCCTGTTAGTGTGATGGACACAGCCTCATGGCTGCACCACTCTGCCTTATCCCACCTTTTTCCCCACTGATCCAAAAATGGGCAACAAGATGGTGGAGCTGAGATTTCAGTGCAGCTCAGCTACAATATATTTGTCTTGGAGGAGGACATTTGCCACAGAAGCTGCTGCTCTAAAGTCTCATTTGAATGTGGGAGTCTATGGGACTGATGTTCCTGTCAGCTTTGGGCACTTGTGTGTTCAAACTTTTACAGCTCCATTAAATGTCTGTTACATACAAGATATTACAAGATGAGATAACACAACACAGCCCCACAAACCTCTCATGGTGTTTTGTTTTGTTACTGGTTACTAAGCAGATGGCTGTTGTCAAGGATTTCATACATCTGTCATATGCTTCTCATCACTCAATGCCACCAACCATGTGAAGTGTCCTTTTCTAGTGGTGGACCTCAAGTCTCTGTGCTTCATCTAGATCTTGTAGATGTCCCATACACCACAGCTGTTGAGGAGTGAGAGCTCCCTCTGTCTGTAGAGGATGATGATTCCATCCTCTGATGAAGGTGTGGAGGTCAGAGGGACAAAGATGTAGTGCACAGCAAAGAGGTGAAGCACATCAGAGATATCAAGCAGCCCACCTTCCTCCAGAGAGTCAACAACATCATGGTACTTGCTTGTGACTGCGACCCATACGTCACAAAGCCAAAGTCCCTCTAAGAGCCTGTGATCATTTATTGATATCAAACAGTTTTTATTTCACTTCTTTTCCAACCACATCAACATCTGTTCTATTTTTCCATCATATAATATGAACATTATGAAACTGAGACTTCCCTTGACAAAGATACACAAAAGTCCAATCTATCGAAAATCAAAGCAAAAACTAAATCATCAATCCAGATAAAGAATACATGAATGTTAATGAGGTCCATTTATCAAAGTCTTTTTCTACTAAACTATGTTTCAGAGGGAAATATTGGAGTTTGGACTTGACTCCATTTATGAGCAGTTGATCAAATATGATGCATCACTATAGATCAAAGCAGCCAACAGTATATGACACAGTTCAAAGTGGCTGACGAGGACAATTCAAAGGTCTGTACAGAGAAGAAAAAGGAGGAAACTCTTCATTCAAGTTGTCAGAGTTGTGGGGGTGTTACCTTTGATACTTTCATTTGCTCTTTTTCACTTGTTTGACATTTTTGTGACATGAGTTAAATTTGACGTTGGAAAATATTGATGAGTTTCTTCAACAATCTGGAGCAACTAAACTTTCACAGTCAGTAAAAGCTTCAAATCAAAGTTTGGCTCCGAGAGCTGGGTGAAGCCATGTCCGTTCCCAGCAGCAGGTGAATCAGGCTGCTTCTCCCATGGTGACATGGTCACATCAGACTGGGCTCCAATCAAGAAAAAAAGGCCCAATGGAAACAGGGCAAAGGACCAGCGCCCCCCTCAGGCAGGGAGGGAGAAGATAACACAGCAATAGAACATTCACAGTGAAGCTCAGAGCAGCTTTATGAGCTTTAAGTCCAGAGACACTGATGATGCTCTGTCAGGTCCAGAGGACACACAGGGATGATGGTGGACTGGACTCTGTGTGTGACAGTGGAGCTGTTCTCAGATCAGTTCAGACTGCAGCGCTGGGAGTCACCTCCACTTCTCTGGTTCATCTGCAGGAAGCAGGAATGATGAAGAAGCATGTCTGAAGGCCATGACTCCACCTACACACACAGACAGAGGAGAGGTGATGAATGACAGACTCTTGAGTCAGTGATGCAGCAGCCACTTCAGTCCTGTTCAGACCAGATGTGTCAGTTGTTGTTAGTCAGTAGTTGAGTGACTGGACATTGGCCTGTAGTGAGAGTGCTGCCGTTTCCTGTAACATTGTGTAGAGAGGGGAGGTGGAATCAGCTGGAGCTTCAGCTGCACACCTTCACACCTTTTCACACTATATTGCTGTGTTTGATTTCAATGTGCAGCAACTGTGTAGAAATATGAACAAAGACTGAAATGACATTGAACTCAAGTGAAATGTGCAGCATTTACTGCAGCATCACTGCTCCAACACTTCAGTGAGGGATTTCCTCCTCTTACCTGTCAGCTCATGTTACAGCTCAAACTTATCAAGTGCCTGTGGGACCACAGCATCTGATTGGCTGTTGACATTTCACACACAAACTATTCTATTCATCATTTCCACTAAAGTTGATCCACTGCATCTGCTGGAACGTAGTTTGTCCAGAAAAACAAAAAGACATTCTTCTCCATATTTATTGCAGACTAACATTATTCTAAAGCAAAGATCAACAACATGGATTTAGTCAATCTGATATGAGTGATAGATGCAACAGGACGTCTGGCTCCTACTTCCTGCTTTGGTCCTAACACCACAACACCTTTACCTGATACTGGAACATTTAGGACTCTGTTTGGCCAGCCTCCACACTCTGTTGTTTTGCTTCTTGTCTTGTTGTTTCTTCATTCAATCATGTGTTTCATTGAACTTCAGCTATGACATCCTGTCTATATGTCTATGTCTATATGTCTAAATGTCTTGTTGTGGATCTAAGTTACATGATGAAAAAAAACTCCAGAAACCAGTTAAACTGCCCAGAAACACTTTTCCTTCATGAGTTGATTGATCTGGGGGAAACAGCTACAGATGTGACTGACCTCAGAGTCTCCAGTCTACAGTCTGGACTCTTCTGGAGATCACTCAGATCTTTCAGGTCTGAATCCTTCAGGTTGTTCCCCACAGGTCCAGTTGTGTCAGGTGGGAGGGTTGAACTTTTAGAGCTGAGCCTAGAGAAGAACAGCTGATCTTTGACAAACTGCAGTCCACCAATCTGAATAAAGAATAAAAGAAGAACAACATTCATACACATCTTCATGTCAAAACTGATTGATCATTGCTGCTGAACTCAGGACAGTCTGTCAATATAGAATCAATATCTGATCAGACATGTTGGACTCAACACTGACTCCAACACTTTGATTCAGGACTGAACTGGATCAAAGTTTAAAGGTCCAGTCCTGAACCAGGACTAAGGTCTTTCTTGGTCCTGGTCTCAAGAAACTAAAACTACACACATTCAACTGAAAACACCACAACCAGCTCAGCCAACCATTATCAAGGGTGCAGCAGTGGAGATGGTGGATTCCTACAAATACTTGGGGGCAGTGATTGATAAAAACTTGACACATGACCTCAACACCTCAACAATCTGCAAAAAGGGCCTGCAAAGACTCTACTTTCTGCACAGACTAAAATCCTTTAATGTTGATAATAAGACTTGATGTTTTTATTCTACAGATCTTTTATTGAGTCAGTTTGAACTTTTTGCTTCATTTTCATTTGATGGAAACCTGTCAGTTAAAAACAAAAATCATCTGTTCAAAATTGTGCGAGAAGCCAATAAGATAACTGCATGCAGCAGCTCTCTCTCTCAGAGATCTTTGACAGACGAGTCTTACAGAAGGCTCGGTCCATCCTGTCCAGCTCTGATCACCCACTGTTGGAGGAATTCATGTCTCTGCCGTCTGGACGGAGATAGAAGCTACCTAGGGCACCAACAAATAGGTGGAAATGTTTCTTTGTTCCACGTGCAATCAGTGCAATCAATTTGCACAATTCTTAACCCCCCCCCCCCAAAATTCAAATGCTGATCTTTTAAATTGATGACAGGTTTCACTTCTTCACCTCAGTTCTTTATACTCTTCTTCTACTCTTTTTGATCCTTCTTTTTAACTCACTTTAGGATTGTTCTTATCAGGTTGGTTGTGCTGTACACTGCAATGTTGTTGTTTGAGACTGTTATTTATTTGTTATTGTTGTTGTGTTAATTGTACTGTCACTGCAAATCAAATTCCCCTGGAGGGACAATAAAAGCTCTGAACTCAACCTGTTGACAAACCCCACCCACCCACCCACATCTTATTTGATGGCTTCAAAGCAGTCAGTCTTTATTTGAGTCAAACGCTCTGACTTTAAGATCAGATTCAAAATCATCTCTGTGAACAAAATGAAGACTGGCCTAACACTACAGAGCAGTCTAACATGTGTTTGTGACAGCGGCCCTGAAGGTTGAAGTCAAGTCAACACACATTATTGATGAGGACTGAGTGAAATGAGCTGAAAGTGAAGAGAAGAACAACTGGAAACATGATGTAACCAGTAGTAACATGTCCGTCTCAGGCCACCGTAGGGCTGTCAGCCCCTCCCACTTCCTCACTGATGAACTGTTTGTTGTTATATAGGCCGACAGGTGAGCTCAGCTCGTCCCTTCTCCACTGCTGCTGTTTCTCTGTCCCTGGCCCCGGTGTGATTGTTACACACCATGCTGTGGTAGGAGCCAGTTTGAAATGGTTTATTGTTTGACATGTGTGTGTGTGTGTGTGTGTGTGTTTACTTTGGTCTGCTATATCCTAGGTCCTGATCCCTTACAAGCCCCGCTCCCACGTGTTGAACCACACGGGTAGTTGTATTGTGAGACAGAGGTCAAAGGTCAGTTTTCTTTGTTTAGGATGTGTTTGTCAGAATGGTGATTTATTGAATCTGTTTTTGTCTTTTATTATAGACAGACTGCCACTGCTGTTTTGTTGACCTTGTTTTGTTTGTGTTATTAGTATAGTTGCTTCATTGTTGTCTTGTTTTGATGTTATTTTGTCTACAGCTGAGGCTTGTATCACGAAGCCAGCTCAACTTACGCAGGGTTCCTCCAACCTATCCAGCTGAACCTATCCACAACAATGGCAGTCTGGATAAGCGGTATCACGATGCTGGTTATCAAACTCGGTAACTCAAGCCAGGTTTGTCTTATTGTGAATGGGTGAACGTGCACGTATAAAGGGCAGGTTCCAAGACAGCAGATCAATCACAGTCATGAGTGCCGATGTGTCAGAGGTATTCAAGTCCGGCCCGTGAGAACAGGTACCTCTCGTATAGATAATCATTGTGAAAATCTAACAGATGTGATCGATCCTGGAAAATCCTTCCACACCATTGTTGTGATAGACTACTTACAATATGTTTTCATCATCTATCATGTCTCATAAACTGGATACAATCACCGCTGTCCGGAGCTTCGCTACTTTATTTCGGTCTCCTTGGTAACAGTAACCATAGTTGTTATATTACACCTCCGGTACTGGGATTTCAAAATAAGGGCATACATGGAACGTCTTAACGGTTGTTTTGAACAACATAAAACATTACAGCCGTAACGCTCTTCTCACTATTTGGGCTCCTATCTCATCAGGGTTATCAGTGAAAGGACACACCATTTTTTCCCAAACAAGGTGGAGCCTTCTCTAGATTCAGATCAATCCTGAAAGCTCCCCTGACCCGGAACAGGTTAGCCGTTCGGGGTAAGTTACCATGGTAACTAGCCTCAATAAGAATCAATCCAGCTTCGTGATACCGAAGCCTGAAGTTACCAGGCTAAGCCGGTAATCCTGCTTGGTGATACAGGCCTCTGGTTTCTGTTAGTTTCCTGGTTTCTTGTTGTTTCTCCCTCCAACAGAAATGAATGACATAGATAGCTGCAGCAGTTTCCTCTAACTTTTTAATATTGTTTAGTTTTCTTTGTGTGAGTGCTGCAGGACCGGTGACAGCGTGGCCGCCCGGACGCTGGAGGGACTGGTGTTCAGAGTTTCTCACCTCAGCTTCACACTCCCCTTAAGTGTGTGTTTGGAGCTCATTTTGCACACGTCCTTCACTGTTTATGTTTTCCATTATATTGGTTACTTTGCTCTGTGTGTGTGTGTGTGTGTTGGGCATAGCGCAGTGTGACTACTGTGTCTCCATATACTTTCTCTCCTCTGATGGTGGCTACACCCAGCTGTCCTGTAGTGCTCCTTCCACTGACTCTTTCTTGCTGTTTTATACCATTTACATTAAAGTTGTGGGTTTGAATCTTTTGCTAGTTGCTGAGCTGCTGCATATATTTTAATAAAGACTGTAATCTTGGGGGAATCATCTGTCTCTGCCCATTTTTCTTTACTGTCACCTGGATCATCAAACTGGACCTGGGCCCTTTTTTGAGCCGAGTTTCCACAGTAAATGTTGATGATAAATCTGAGCCCTACCTTGGCCCTGGATACAATGAGACAACAACTATTTCAAATGTCCTTCATTCATCACATCAAAGTCAATGATTCAAGTTGTGTGTGAAGATCAATCAGGTTCAGTTGTGGGATAAAGATCTAAGATCTACAAAGGTAACAGTCAGTGAACTGACCTCAGAGTCTGCAGTCTACAGTCTGGACTCTCCAGAAAACCACTCAGATCCTTCACTCCTGAATCCCTCAGCTTGTTGGCGCTCAGGTCCAGGTGTCTCAGGTGGGAGGGGTTGGACTTCAGAGCTGAGCCCAGAGAAGAACAGCTGATCTTTGATAAACTGCAGTCGATCAACCTGAATAAAGAATAAAAGAAGTGAGTTGAGGACAAAGTTCCTTGTTGACAGCGTTCAGTGTTTCATCATCTGTTCAGAGCTGAAGAAGGTTTAGAAAGAACAAGTTTAGAAAATGAAAGTCAAACAGCTGAAGCAACAGGAAGCAGGTTCAAACAGTCCCATCCAGAGAGAGAAAAACAGCTCATTAATATTCATGAGAAGCTGCTGCTGCTTCAACACAGACGTAGTGACTCCACCTCTTCAACTCTGCCAGCTCCACCTGTGGCTCCATCTATACAAACTCATTTTGTGCAGCCACATTTCTCAGTGATTCTACTGACCATGCTCAAGTTGTCTGTTGCCATGACAACAAAGGTCTGACAAATGTCGAACGAAGCAGCTGATGAAGCGCAGAGTGTTGGGTCAAAAATAAAGGTCCAAAAAATTGGCCAGTTGTGTTCAAGGACCATTTATTTTCCAACATTAAATGATACAAAATTAAAGTCCTAAAAGGTTATAAGGTTATAAAATCCAACAAAGTGTTGTATATCCTCTCCAAAAATGACCAGAACAAACAGAGCTTGGTATGGCAGAGTCTAACCCCCTGAAAGGTGAGGTCAGACCCGAGTCAGATCCGAATCAGACTGAACTGTAGGACTCTGTACCCTCTTTTTATTCTTTACAAAGTGCACAACCTCAAATTCAAATTAGGGAAGGTTTCCTCCCTTATTTCTCCTAAAACTAATATTATTTGTCCAAAGATAATGGTGTCATCTTTCTCTTACTAGGTCCCTGCCTCAAACATGTGTCTTAATTCTAATGGTGTCACGTTTTTTCTACTTGTGCATTGTTTTTTGTAAGTTTACTCATTTGTGCTGTTGCCATTATTTCCGAGCCAGGCCCAAGTTGTTTTTTATAAAAACAAATGACAATTATTTTTGGTAAACTGCCTAATAAATTTGCTCTGGTATCTTTTAATGAGTTGTTGTGGTTGGCACACTTCACCTTTCGGCACCTGTTGTCGGCACCTGTTGCCTAGAGGTCTAGGCGCTTTCCAGGTGGTGGACACTCACCCCTCCCTTCTCATTCTTTCTATCTGCACAGAGCTCAGTTTTGGGTTTTTTCCACATACACTCACCCCTTCCCTCTCACTCTCTCTACCTTCTCGAAGCTCAGTTTATTTTCCTTTTTTTACCCAAGAAGAGACAGAAAAACCTGCTGACTGACTTCACACATTGAACCTGCTCCAACTTCTTCAAAGAGCTGAAACACGCACAACTTGTTATTATGACATGTTGGGCTGGCTGGAAAAAAATCTTCCATTCTAATCCATTTTCACTGGAAGAATCCAATATGGACTTATAAAAGCTGAGATTGATTTTAAACACACACTCCTGTGGCTGACACAACAAGATGTGGTCAGGTGAGTGCAGGTGTAGAGCTGCTGGTGTCACCTGAACAAAGATCCAACAGCTTTGTTTTCTTGAAATGATCAAATCAAATCCTGTTGAAATGTAGAACCGTTTTTAACACTAGATCTGATCACTAAAATGTGTGTCCTGCAAGAGATCCAATAAAAACACACTTAAAAGTGTCCAGTAGCAGGTGTGTGGTTGTAGCTGACATTTAAAAAGCATCAAGTGAATTGAAAACTGTGTGGGCTTTTGTCAGCATGTCCTGTCGGGATATTCTCATCCCACCCCACCCGCTGGCTGAGGATACAGCTCCAAAAATGTCAACTATCATCCTATGCTCCACACATTCTTTAGTGAGGTCTCCATTGGTGATTCACCAATAAGCTTGTTGGTCAAATCTGGACCCTGCAGCATTCTCCATTCAGAGAAGTTCCATGAAACGTGGCTCCACAGTCCAACACCACACGCAGTTTCTTTTTGCGTGGGTGGTATAGACCCCATGATGTGGTATATACCACACTTTGCCACTTTCAGTTACCAACTGCTCTTGTGGTACAACCTCAGCAGATCCTTTTGCCAGAACATCCTGCAGAAATGCTTGGTGTTCCTCCAGGAATGTTTGGTCTGGTTTGAAGCTTTTCAGCAGCTGTTGTGCTCTTTGCAGTGCCATATGCCTGTTGTTGGCCATGGTCACATCTGGTCACCAAAAGGCAACTTGAGCTAGTAGTGTCCATCTTTAAGCTCTGCTGAGTCCCAGATGTTCATGAACTTCTTGTCCTCCACTGACATTTCTTTTTGTTGGTAATGCTGTTCAGCAAAGTCTTGGTTGTACTGCTGGGTTAGGAGCTCTTCCAAGTTGGCAATGGCTATCCTGTTAACCTGTGCAGGATGACAGTTGCTCAGGTCACTGTCCTCCCTGTGCCCAAGTGGGCCATTAATTACCCCCCCAGGAGGCTTTTTATAGCAAACGCTCCATTACCTTCGCCGTTTTATCAGCGGCGTCTCGTCAATCAAAAACGCAATTAGGACAAAAGCTGGTCTGGCACCGAATAAATACTGTATATGCATTGAGTCATGGAGGCAGCTTCAGCTTGAACTGGGACTGCAGACAGATGCGGACATGGCTCATTTCCTAGTAACCAGGTAAGAAAACACTACAGCTCATGTTTAGAGCTTGATCTTCAAATCAGATGAGATGGCCGACTCGGGGTGACCTAACGTGCACAACTTAGTCCACACTGTGGAACATGACAACGTTACAGACTGCGCATTTTCCACGTCCTTTAGTCTGAAACCGAATCGTTAGAAATATACACAGCACCGCTCTCGTCTCGTTCCCGTCCCCGTCACGTCAACAGCCAGTAAGTAACGTATCACCTAAGTAACGTAAGTAACGTGTCACAGCATCAGCTGCACTGCGGTGAAGAGTTCATGCGCGCTCCCGCGCCGGCTTAGCTGATGGCTGCAGGTACGCGCAACGGCCGTCGTGTCAGTATTGAGTCTTATTTCTTGATCCCGCCCCAAGTTGCTTTAAGCTGCAGTAGAGGCACGGGAGGATGAGGAGGGGGGGCTGGCGGCTCTGCTTGGAGCCTTGCTTGCGGGCTTTTTGCTCTGGACGCACTATCCTCCGGTCCCACCAATAATGCACTCGCTTCTTCTTGCTCCTCTCCAACCTCATTCTTGCTCTTTTCTTCCTCACGTCAGCAGCCAACCATGCTTAATGTCAAAGAAGACATCTCCAAAATGGATCAGTTTGGGCTCATACAGTCCATATGATCCGCTTCCTGTTCTTCTTCACTTGAAAGGAGGTTTTGTACAGACATTTTGCAGCTCCACAAACTCTTCCAAGTACTTATTGAAAGCTTCAACGTGTTTGTTGACTGTCTCTTTACTTTCCCCAGCTTCCAACACATGATTCATTTCATTCTTTGTGTAGCTTAGGTGAAATGTCAAGAGAAACAGTGAGTGGACTAAAAGCAGAGAAGAAGAAAACAGACGTCACCATGGAGATCCTCAGTGTGGATCAGTAGAATATCAGCCTCATGTCTGCAGCTCAGTGTCAACACAACTTTCACATCACATTCATCTGAGCACAAAAATAAACATGGAGTCTGACCTCAGAGTCTCCAGTCTACAGTCTGGACTCTCCAGAAAACCACTCAGATCCTTCACTCCTGAATCCTGCAGCTTGTTGTTGCTCAGGTCCAGGTGTCTCAGGTGGGAGGGGTTGGACTTCAGAGCTGAGCCCAGAGAAGAACAGCTGATCTCTGACAAACTGCATCCCTCCAATCTGAATAAAGAATAAAAGAAGAACAACATTCATATGTCACAGCTGGGAATAAGTTTTGATCACTTGATCCAAAATTGCATGGTTTGATTTCTGTTTTCTGATGATTCTGATTTGATGATTTCATGGTGTTTGTTTTATTACTTATGTTTATACCTGTTTGTGTTGCCTGTGATGTTTTGTTGCTTCGCTTGTGTTTTTGTGTGTGTTCTGTCATACTCTGGATCAAGTGGGACTTATTAGAGACAACTGTGACAAACTGCTGTGGCTTGGGATTGGCGGGCAAAACTGCATGCTGCCGTCTTTCTCAACTGATTGCATCGGAGAGAGAGACACGTCACACCAAGGATGAAGTAGGGTGAGAGAGGACCGGTCGTGAAAGAGCGTGTTGGACTGAAAAGCTAGTCAACAGAGGAACAGTGTGAATGGACGGACGGCAGTAGACATGGTTCAACAAAACAAAGTGATAAGTAAAAGAAATTGAGCCAAGTCACTTTTGTCCAGTGTGTGTGAGCTGTCCTGTGTTGAACACCCCGAGCCTGAGAGCACTGGATGTTTGTGCCCCAGAATCCTCAGAGGGAGGATCCAGTACGCCACAGCAGGGTCGGAACAGAGGAGTCGACGGCCGCAGGACCCACCCCCCCCTCCTACCTCATAGACCATGGACTTAGGTGGCCCCTCTGTCCTTTATGCTAAAAGACTGGACTGTTTGATTGATATTGTTAAAACAGCTGTTGTTGCTGTTTTTCAAAAGAGAAATTTTAGTCTCAAGTAAATGAAGTTTTGCAGCTGTCAACAACTGGCCTGTATCTTGAGCCTGATCCAGGAATAAGGTCTTTGTTGGGCCTGGTCTGAAAGGTCACTGGAAGTGAATAATCATTCTCAGTGGAGAGAAGAACAACTGGAAACATGAGACAACAACTATTTCAATGTCCTTCATTCATCACATCAAAGTCAATGATTCAAGTTGTGTGTGAAGATCAATCAGGTTCAGTTGTGGGATAAAGATCTAAGATCTACAACAGTAACAGTCAGTGAACTGACCTCAGAGTCTCCAGTCTACAGTCTGGACTCTCCAGAAAACCACTCAGACCCTTCACTCCTGAATCCTGCAGCTTGTTGTAGCTCAGGTCCAGGTGTCTCAGGTGGGAGGGGTTGGACTTCAGAGCTGAGCCCAGAGAAGAACAGCTGATCTTTGACAAACTGCAGCTCTTCAATCTGAATAAAGAATAAAAGAAGAACAACATTCATACACCTCTTCATGTCAAAACTGATTGATCATTGATGCTGATCTCAGGACAGTCTGTCAATACAGAATCAATATCTGATCAGACATGTTGGACTAAACACTGACTCCAAAACGTGGTGCCTCTGAATTGATATTCCTTTGTTGATACAGGAGGGCTTCAGACTACCTGTGAACATACTGAGCATCAACTTGACTCTGACACAAGACTTTGTTTTACAGCTCTGTTCACACACATGTCTGCTTTCTTGAAGTAAACAAACCCCTCGGTGTATGTTTGAACAGACATCTGATGTTGTCTGTGAAAACAAATTGTGGTTTTGTGGGATGTAAACAGCCTCAACAGCCTAAGATCTGTCTGCTCCCATTACACGCTGCTGTGGCCATGTGGGGACAGACACAACTACTGCATAACAGGAGCAATTCAAAAGAAAATCCTCACATTCATTCTTTTAGAGCTAAAATATCAGGAAACAACAGCCCCAGGTTGAATTTGCCTGGAATTGTCCTTGAAGTCAGTGAACACAACATCACATCAGTCTGTGTGCACTGTACAATCAACATGTTTCTTGTCAGGTGTGATGTGGATCACAACATGTGGTCCAGTGCAGAAGAGCTGCAGATTCACACTGACTTTGTATTTTTCTGTTGGAAATTGTATTTTCACACAGAAGTGAACAGCAGCTATGATGCAGATTTCTCTTTTTCTTTGTTCATAAAGTTTTTACTGCAGAAATCCAGTCACTTCCTGACTGTGAAAAACAAAACACTAATATTGAATTAAAACAGTGAAGAATCATTCTCAGTGGGAGAGAAGAACAACTGGACACATGAGACAACAACTATTTCAAATGTCCTTCATTCATCACATCAAAGTCAGTGATTCAAGTTGTGTGTGAAGATCAATCAGGTTCAGTTGTGGGATAAAGATCTAAGATCTACAGCAGTAAGAGTCAGTGAACTGACCTCAGAGTCTCCAGTCTACAGTCTGGACTCTCCAGAAAACCACTCAGATCCTTCACTCCTGAATCCTGCAGCTTGTTGTAGCTCAGGTCCAGGTGTCTCAGGTGGGAGGGGTTGGGGTTGGACTTCAGAGCTGAGCCCAGAGAAGAACAGCTGATCTTTGACAAACTGCAGCCCTTCAATCTGAATAAAGAATAAAAGAAGAACAACATTCATACACCTCTTCATGTCAAAACTGATTGATCATTGCTGTTGAACTCAGGACAGTCTGTCAATACAGAATCAATATCTGATCAGACATGTTGGACTAAACACTGACTCTAAAACGTCGTGCCTCTGAATTGATATTCCTCTGTTGATAAAAGCAACAGGAGGGCTTCAGACTACCTGTGAACATACTGAGCATCAACTTGACTCTGACACAAGACTTTGTTTACAGCTCTGTTCACACACATGTCTGCTTCTTGAAGTAAACAAACCCCTCGGTGTATGTTTGAACAGACATCTGATGTTGTCTGTGAAAACAAATTGTGGTTTGTGGGATGTAAACAGCCTCAACAGCCTAAGATCTGTCTGCTCCCATTACACGCTGCTGTGGCCATGTGGGACAGACACAACTACTGCATAACAGGAGCAATTCAAAAGAAAATCCTCATATTCATTCTTTTAGAGCTAAAATATCAGGAAACAACAGCCCCAGGTTGAATTTGCCTGGAATTGTCCTTGAAGTCAGTGAAACAACATCACATCAGTCTGTGTGCACTGTACAATCAACATGTTTCTTGTCAGGTGTGATGTGGATCAGAACATGTGGTCCAGTGCAGAAGAGCTGCAGATTCACACTGACTTTGTATTTTCTGTTTGGAAATTGTATTTTCACACTGAAGTGAACAGCAGCTATGATGCAGATTTCTCTTTTTCTTTGTTCATAAAGTTTTTACTGCAGAAATCCAGTCACTTCCTGACTGTGAAAAACAAAACACTAATATTGAATTAAAAGAGTGAAGAATCATTCTCAGTGGGAGAGAAGAACAACTGGAAACATGAGACAACAACTATTTCAAATGTCCTTCATTCATCACATCAAAGTCAGTGATTCAAGTTGTGTGTGAAGATCAATCAGGTTCAGTTGTGGGATAAAGATCTAAGATCTACAGCAGTAAGAGTCAGTGAACTGACCTCAGAGTCTCCAGTCTACAGTCTGGACTCTCCAGAAAACCACTCAGATCCTTCACTCCTGAATCCTTTAGCTTGTTGATGCTCAGGTCCAGGTGTCTCAGGTGGGAGGGGTGGACTTCAGAGCTGAGCCCAGAGAAGAACAGCTGATCTCTGACAAACTGCAGCGCTCCATTCTGAATAAAGAATAACAGATGTAGATCAAATCAATGATAATGGATCAGATGTGTCTGATCAATGATCAGTGTCTAAATGAGTAGAGGAACTTTGTCCTTCTGCTCTTGTCTTCTTCTGTTATTGGGCCTCAAAGAGCCCTGAGCTCTATCAGAGCGTTTCAGACACATGTCAGATCTACAGTGGAAGGAAAATCAGCTCTTTTTGGAACATTGAAGCCTGTAAATGTGTTTGAACAGACACCAAGAATAAAATGATCAACAGTGAAAGTGGACACAATAGTTGTGTTTTCAAGAATCAGCTGGAAATCAACATCAAGTTTCTGATTAAAGATCAAAATCTAGATTTGAAAAAGCAGAAAACTTCTCTCCATCACAAACACTATGACTGCTCTCAGCTTCTTCTTGTAGTAATAATAACACTGAGTCCTTTCTCTACTCCAGCTCTTTGTTGAAATCCTCAACCAATGAACAAGTGAAACTTCAAACATTTGACCTGAACACAGACAAAAACTACAACAGACAAAACTGACCTCAGAGTCTCCAGTCTACAGTTTGGACTCTCCAGTCCAGCACACAGAACCTTCACTTCTGAACCCTGCAGGTTGTTCCAGCTCAGGTCCAGGTGTGTCAGGTGGGAGGGGTTTGGACTTCAGAGATGAGGCCACAATTTCACAGTGAGTCTCTGAGAGTTCACAGCGACGTAGTCTGTGATTAGAGAAAACATCAAATCTGTTCAAATCAAACTCTGATGTAAACAGTGGTGAAAATACAGTTGGTGCATATGATGGTGCCACATGATCATGTGATGGTTCAGCTCATCTTCTCTCACTGGGATGATCCTCATGGCTCGGTCCTGCACACCTGATTTGGTGGCCCTTTTTAAATAGAGTCTATTTACTCATGAAGGAGGCTCTGAGGCTTCCTCTTCTTTACTTTTATTCAACAACAACATCCAATGATATCACTAGATTTCAGTCAGGAGCTACAATAACATTCATGATCTTTGTAAAAGCACCAACCTAAACAGCTGTTACTGAGTCAGGAGAAAGTTACAGACACACAGAGCGTCATGGTAACTGCAGAGGGACTGCAGATGGAAATGAGCTTGAAGCTAACTCTGCTACAACACATCACATGGCAATATTTAGCCTGTGTGTAATATTGTACATGGGCCCATTAGAAATCAAAGAGAAACATCAGCTCTATAAAAACCATAGTAAGTCAGTCACACAGCTGTGTGTGCACGGTGTGAGAGGAGCAGCAGAATGGGAATAAATGACAGAACAGACTGATGGAGATTTCTCACTTGCCCTGATGTTTGCTGCTCATATGCTACTGGATTTACTGGGAGATGAAAAATACCAGTGTGATATGATGGTGGATCAGCTCCAGGTAGTGTTGTAGTCAAGACCGCACCAACCCAGACCAAGACATTACCCAGACCAGAGAGTACCAAGACCGAGACAAGGCCAAGACTTTTAGAGGTTGAGACCGAGACAAGACCAAGACTTTTAGAGGTCCAGACCGAGACAAGACCAAGACTTTTAGAAGTCCAGTTCCAAAGGAAAATCATAAACAAAACATCAAAATGTGACTTTTTTTAATAGAGGTTTGCTTTTAAATAAATGCGACAACAAAAACAATCTTTGCTCTGTTGTTTTCAGAACAAGTTCACATAGCCTCTTTCCTCCTGTCGTCTTCACACTCTGTGTGCACTGTGCAGGGGGTGTGTCGTCACTCACACTGACACCGGGCAGGTGGCATCTGCAGCTGGGGACATCTTTACACCACCAATGATCTGAAGTTATCAGCTGTTTTTGAGAGGCTCCTTTTTCACTCTTATCAGTAAGGCATGGACTAAAAGCCTAGCAGGGATGGTCTTGACCGGTCTTGTTCAAAAACTCGAGTCCGCCCAGTTCAACACCGAGACAAGACCAAGTACCTAAAAAATGGTCTCAAGACCGAGACCGATCTCGAGTACTACAACACTAGCTCCAGGCCAGTTTAACCTCTGTTATAGGCAGAGTTGAATCTGACCGTTTCTCTCTCCTGAACACAAGAGGGAGGGGCTCAGACTGTCAGGTGATGCCCCTCCCAACAGGTGAGCTGCTCAAATTGCAGGAGTTAATCTTAAATCTTGTTGTCTTGGTTACATGAGCTGGAAACAGCTGGAAACACTGAGGTGGAAGATCAGTGGAGCTGCTTTCATTAGTTTCATCAGGTTTGAATCAAAGCAAAAGTCCAAATAAACTCAACAAAAACACTAAACAAGTGTTTTTATTCACTAAGCAGCAACAATCACAACCAAGTGAAGAATCTCCATGGTGGAGCTCACAGCTTTTACAACAGCTCCAGAAAAAACACACCTGACCTGTAATTTGTCAAAGTCAAACTAAGAAGAATGAGAATCAATGAAAACTGTGTTTATCTGAACTTGACTAAACTAAAGATCTGATCCACTGATCAATACTTAGAATGATCATGTCTGGACTCACTCAGCTTTCTGCAGTTCCTCACAGCTGGGATCAGTCTCCATCGCCCCTGATGTGATGTGTTGTACTTCTCCAGGTCCAACTCATCCAGACCTGCTCTGACATCTGCAGCATGTAGGCCAGAGCTGAGCACTGGAACACAGAGAGTTCCTTCTCTGATCTGTTTCTCTGACTTCAGGAACTGTTGGATCTCCTGATGAACTGACTGTCCTTCATCTCTGTCAGACAGTGGAAGATGTTGATGCTTCTGTCAGGAGACATTTATCACTGTTTCATCTTCTTCAGGTGTTGATGGCTCTCTGGATGGTTTCTGGACTGTTCTCTCTCTGACCCAGCAGACCTCCTAACAGCCTCTGTTGGACTCCAGAGAGAGGCCATGAAAGGAAGCGAACAAACAGGTCCAGGTGACCATTTTGACTCATGAGGGATTTCTCCATGGCTCTCCTCAGGAAGTCATCCAAGGGGGGATGACTATATTTGATCTGTGGTTGATGACTGCGCACAGTTAATCTAAAAAACTTGGAAATCAAGACCCTCTCTTTATGTCGTCTTCTCTCAGGAAGTTCTCCAGGACCTGTGTGTGCTGTTGTGTAACAGTGAACATGTAGACTGCAGCCAGAAACTCCTGAACACTCAGATGAACAAAGCAGTAGACTGTTTTCTGGAAGATCACACTCTCTCTTTTGAAGATCTCAGCACAGAGTCCTGACTTCACCAAGGCCTCTGTGACATCAAGACCACACTGCTCCAGCTCTTCTTGGTAGAACATGAGTTTCCTTTCTCCAGCTGTTCAAACGCCAGCCTCCCCAGCTTCAGAAGAACTTCCCTGTCGGCCTCCGTCAGCTCCTGTGGACTCGTCTCATGTCCCTCACTAGAGGTCAATGGACGATCTCCTACAAACAAAACATGACATTGTTGTAAATGAACAAGTTGGAGATATTGTTTGTTTTGGCAGAAATAAGTGTTAAAATTTAAAAAACTTTGTAAATTCCTACCAAACCAACCGTACGTGCTGCAGTTTTGCAACTTTCACCAGAATGCAGCCCCAATACTGCAGGAACTTTTGTACATTTAACCTCATTGAACAAATTATGAAGTTCATCACTCTGTTTTATTCAAAAACTGTAAAACTTATAAAATTGTCCCACAACTTTTGCTCAATTGTCACCAATTTGCTACACTGAATCTTCAGATCGTCCTCCACAAACATACCACTCAGTGTTTTGATACTGAAAAACTGATCCTACCGTGCATGAAAACATTTTACTGTAAACAGCACTGTAAACATATACCAGCCAATTCTTGATAAATACATTTTCAATCTTCCTGAAAAAAGTTGACAATATTTTGGAGTCATGGTTGATGAAGTTTGGCAAATATCAGACTTTTATCTCAGAAACTGAATTTTGAAACATGTTGAATTCTGCTGTCATGGGAACAACTGCAGTCACCAACGTTTTCATGCTGTCAAGATACAATTTATGTTTTATCAGATTTTTGTCTTGATAACAGAATTTTTGACATTTTGACAATTTTTGAAATCTGCCTTGACAACTGCTGCCTGGCTGGTGACTGCCTGAGTCCATTTGTTAAGCCACACACCAGGTCTCACATCCAGCCAGTAGTGAGCTCCATGAGTTAGAGGCGGTTCTTGGTATCAGAGGTTGAGTTCAAGCCTCAGCTAATACAGAATGGAAGTTTAATGTCAACCTTCCTGTTGTCTCCCTATTTTGTGTCTTCTTACTAAATTGCAGAAATTTGTCCAAAATTGCTTGGCCCCGACCACTGCTTTCTCTCTCATATATGTATTTATTTATTATGGGCCCAGAATGTGGAACCTCTGAGTTGTGAAAACAGACAGAGCGTAACAACAATGAAGAGACGGAGTGATACCTGTGTCGTCCAAGTCGCATCTGTTTAATTCTATAAATTCTAAACATATTATTAACTCTCCAAATATCATGTTCTCCCATAACTTCATAAACACTAAGGCAAAGCAATTCAGAGTAAACTGAAAATAAAAGCATGTGGAAACTGTTAATCACAGGTGTGGGGGGCTATATGTGAGTGTATTGGTTACCAGCAGTGTAAAGCACACTTAACCACCTGCCTGCCAGAAAAGGGCACGGGGCAAAGAACACCCGACATGCTGTCAGCAACAGTGGCGGGTTTTCAGCTTTCGTAAACATCAATAAACATACGCAAATGACCATGAAATTCACTCTTAGCAGATGTACACACAAACAAAGCATTAACAACTTAAAAACATCAAACTGTGTCAAGTACTCACTTGTGAAAACAGAGAGAGTGATACAACAATGAAGACACAGAGTGATGCCTGTGTCCTCCAAGTCACGTTTGGAGAGCGGACACCTGAGACTACCGAACGACAACAGTTTCAGTCTCAAAGTTCCCACTTAACCTTATATACTGTGTATAGACTGTGACTGGAGGAGGCTGCACAGCCATCGGCCACTATCAGAGCTGAACTGGAGCAATAACAACAGTTTATAAAATGTCTCCTCTCCACCTCTATCACTCACTGTACTTGTTCTTCTTCCTCTTTGTCTGGACCAGCAGGAAGTGTGAGAACAGGTCAGTCATGGTCTTGGGCAGCTCTCCTCTCTGCTCTGTGCTCAACATGTGCTTCAGAACTGTAGCACTGATCCAGCAGAAGACTGGGACTTGACACATGAGGTGGAGGCTCCTGGACGTCTTGATGTGTGACATCATTCTGCTGGACAGCTTTTATTACTGGACCTCCTCCTGAAGTACTCCTCCTTCTGGGCGTCAGTGAAGCCTCGGACCTCTGTTACCCTGTCAACACATGTAGGAGGGATCTGATTGGCTGCTGCAGGTCTGGAGGTGATCCAGACCAGAGCCCAGGGAAGCAGATTCCCCTGGATGAGGTTTGTCAGCAGCACGTTGACTGATGACGTCTGTGTGACATCAGACACAACCTCCCTGTTGTTGAAGTCCAGTGACAGTCGGCTTTCATCCAGGCCGTCAAAGATGAAGAGAAGTTTACAGACAGCCAGCTGCTCTCTGCTGTGACCTTCTGTAATGTTGGATGGAAAACATGGAGCAGCCTGAGAAGACTCAACTGCTGATCTCTGATCAGGTTCAGCTCCCTGAACGAAAGCAGAACCAGCAGACTGACATCTTGGTTCTCCCAAGCCCTCTGCCCAGTCCAGAGTGAACTTCTGCACCGAGAAGGTTTTTTCCAATGCCAGCGACACCGTTGGTCAGAACCACTCTGATGGGTCTCTGTTGGACAGATGAGGCTTTTAGAGACAATGTCTCTCTGTTGGACAGGGAAGTCTTGAAAGATGTCGTTGCACTTGATTGGAGTGTCATGGAAGGTGTTCTTCTTGACGTTGTCTCCAGCTGTCTCACCTCATGTTGGGTATTAATCTCTTCACTCTGTCCCTCTGTGATGTAGAGCTCAGTGTAGACCCTGTTGAGGAGGGTTCCACTTCCTCTTCCATCAGTTCCTTCAGTCACTTGTTCACATCTGCCTCACACTGATCTATGTTGATCTAAAAGCTCCTGCAGACCACCATCTGCTGAGAGAGAAGAGACAGAGTCAGACTGAGACAGAGAGTCTGACAATCTGATGGGATTCTTTTCATCAGCTACAGAAAAACTACAGACACAAAGAAAAGCTTTGAATGTTGTGCTGTTGATCACATCTTAATGTCAGTGCTGTGTGATGGAACAATGACTCTTTAGAAAACAACAGGTCCTGCTTTCAGAAATGAGCACATCAGCAGACAGATGTTCACTCTCACTTTGTACACAGCTGCTCTGATTGGCTGTCTGCAGTCCACCTCTGGTTCTGGGTCTTTGTCCACTGCAGGACAGCTGCTTGTCCACAGAGACACCACTCCTCTTCTCTCTGTCAAGACATTTCTGTATCATCAACATGTCACAGTCACAGGTCCACATGTGATTGGTGGTCCACCTCAAGAGGGCGGGCTTCAGTGTTGAGAGGAGCAGAGAGAGAAAGTAGAGGAAGACTCTCTCACTCTCTTTTATCTGTCTGGTTCTCATCAACATTGACTGACTTTTCAAAATAAAGGTCTCTGTATCAGCTACTGTGACCTCAGTTTAAGGCTCAGATGTGTGGATCATTAAAGTGTCTCCTCCAACATGGAGACACTGTGTGTCTCTTCTCTGTCCTTCTGTCCACTGACAGCTCTACACACAGGTGGAGCTCACACAGGTGTTGACATGAGATCAGCTGATTGTGGGCATGTCTGAATCCATCTATGGAAACTGTGGAGGTGGAGATGGGGCTGGTGTTGATGCACCAACTTACAAAACAGTAACATGAGGACGCTCTGCTTTCTAATCTGATGGACAGAGTGTGTGTGCATGTTTCTGTCTCTGAGTTTTGTTGTGAACCTACACAGAGTTTGATGGATCTGCTTCCTGGTTCTCTCTGTTTCCTTCACATGAGTCTAATGACTGAATCATCTTCAGCTCAGTTTACAGTAGAAACTGTCTCTTACTGTGACTCTGAGGGTCCGGGTTCACGACTGAAGTTTGGCATCCCCCTATGGACCAGTCACTCTTCATAGACGACAGATGGATCCTGGAAACTCTGCTCTCAGTCTGTGGTTCTGACCTCTGCAAACACAAACATGTTTTTATTCATATCACATCAATCACTGATCAATTCTCTGATGACAGAGGCATTGTGAGAAGTCTACAGTGACATCAGCGTCCCAGCACCACACACTGTAGTGAAGGATGGAAGCAACACAGCAGCATCCATAGACAACAGTGTAGAGTCAGTCAGTCATTAACTGGTCCAGTCTCCAGCTGCTGACCACCTGTCTCACATCAGCTCTAAAAAAGCAGAGTGATACAAAGGCTGGCTCAACATCTAGATCCACTGGGTCAACATCTGGATCTACCTGCTCACCAGTCGTCCCCCTACAGCCCAGGGAAAAGAGAAATGAAGACCAAACAACATGAGGACGGAAACAAACAGCTGCTGATGTGTCTGCTCTTCTTCCCATCTCACCAACCAAACCAACAGTGTGTTAGTGTCCCTCAGCTCCTCCCCCTCTGTCTGAGGCTCTCAGCTCTCAGTTCATTGGTTCCTACTGAAGACTGAGTGTCTCACATACATAGTTTCATGTTTCTGAGGCTCAGTCACTTAGTGAAACAGCTGCTCACTGTAGTTTCTAGCAAACACACTGACTGTGCTCATTGAAGCTCATGATTCAGGCTGTAAAATGATCCTGTAAAGAGTCTGAACTCTGTTAGATCCCAGCTCATCAAGCTTCACAACACACTGATGAATCTTAATGAGCAGCACTGTCATTTATAACAGTGTGGCTTTGTTGTTACCTTATCAGCCCCTCATCACAGTCTCTTTGGTTTAAGGTTATGTTCTGGACCTTTGTTGTTCTGCTCCTTGTAAAAAGCAGCTGCTGAGATTCTGCTTCAGCTGCTGGAACTGATTTGATCCTCTGTCTCTGCTCTCTGTGTCTGACATGGCTCTGAATTCACGAGAAACACTCATCGGCCTGTTGCACAGCTCAAAGTGCCACCAGGAGGAGCTACTTGATGCAGCAACATCACCATGTTCCTTCTATCAGGTGGAAACAAGACAATGAACATTTAGTGCAAATGAAATGAGGACTTTAACCCAGTGGTTACTTCCTGTTTTTAACTAGATGCTGCTGACTGTTTCCTGTTGAAGAACGTTCAACACAAACTCAAAAGATTTTGAAGTTTATTTAGTCTTACATCTGATCAGCTGATCCAATCCTGCTTTAAACTTAATGAAACTGCCCATTGACCGGTCACTCTTTAAAGACAGACAGCTGGGTTCAGAGAGTCTGGTCTCTGCTGCTGGATCCTGAAACAACAACACAATGATAAATGGCATGTTGGAGAAAAACTGATGAAAAACATCTTCAATCTTTTAATAAACACAACAACTGACTTTTAGAGGAAAAGTCTTTTTCTGACTGTTTTAAATTCTGACCTTTCAAAAACAGATCGCCTCAGTTTGAATTGATGAAGACCAATGCACTCATCGCTCTGCATGGACACACAGCTGGATCTGGATCCAGGTCCAGGTCCAGTCTCAGGTCCAGCAGACTGATCCATGCTGCTGAGCTCACGTCCACATCAGCTCACACACACTTGTAGCTTCACCTGCAGAGGAAACACACATCATTCATGTGCACACCAACTCACATGTCCATCATGTCTCCAGCTGCTCTTCACTGATTGACTCTTCTTCTCTGCTTCATATCAGTGTCAGCTGAATGCAGTCACATGGCAGTGAGGAAGAGGAAGCTGCCATCAGCTGTTGTACTTCTACTATCAGTCCACTAGATGACGTCATGAAGCTGCAGTGAAGTGAAGAGCAGCCCAGCAGCATGATCCATGGACGACTGTGGCCCATGTCAAATGTTGGTGACAGTTTTCTGGCTGATATATATAGATAGATAGGTAGGTAGGTAGGTGGTAGGTAGGTAGGTAGGTAGGTAGGTAGGTAGATAGATAGATAGATAGATAGATTACTTTATTCACCCCCGTAGGGAAATTAGGTTGTCGTAGTAGACCAGTGTATTGGATGCATAAGATACAATAAAAATAAAATACAAATGTGCCTTTACAAATATTGTATGATATGGTATGTAATATCATACATTAGTGTGTAACTGTGGCTCTGACAGAGGTAGATGAATTGTAGAGTCTTGTTGCCGTAGTAGGAACAATTCCTGTATCGTTCCTTAGAGCAGCGGGGTTGAATGAGTCTGTTGCTGAAGCTGCTCTTAAACTTGTCCAGTGTGTTTTGGAGGGGGTGAGGGGGATTGTCAATGATTGCTAGCAGTTTCGCCAGCATTCTGTCCTCTACCACCTCCTCCAGGTGTTGCAAGTTTGGAGCCGACAACAGACTCTGCTTTTTTGATAATTGTTTCAGCCTGTTGGCGTCCTTTGCCTTGATGCCTGCACCCCAGGACACCGCAGCAAAGAAGATGGTGCCGCCACAACAGACTGGTAAAACATCTGTAGCATCTGAGCCGCCTCAGGAAGTAAAGCTGACTCAGGCCCTTTTTGTACACGCCTCTGTGTTGGTGTGCCAGTCCAGTTTATTGTCAGTTTCACACCAGGTACTTGACTCCACAGAGCTGGCTGAACATCCTTTCAGCACGTAGGAGCTGATGCGGTCTGGTCCAGCATTCTTTCCTCTGTTTGAGCCTCTCCAGCTCTCTCCTCACCTGGCTGGATGTGATGTGGAGTCCAGCCTGACGAGTGGGGGATATGGTAGGGTCTGAGGTGGATGTCAGCAGTGGGTTGGAGGGTGGAGGTGACGGGGTGGTGTAGAGAAGTATCTACTGCAGGAGGTGGTGGGGGAC
Organism: Caranx ignobilis; assembly: GCA_021432705.1. Lineage (NCBI taxonomy): Eukaryota > Metazoa > Chordata > Actinopteri > Carangiformes > Carangidae > Caranx > Caranx ignobilis. The sequence continues at coordinate 16,822,132 of MU269989.1, forward strand.
CATTGGGCTGTGAAGATGGTCTGGGCGTGGGGGTGTGAATAGTCCTCTGAGGATGACCTGGGTGTGGGAGGTGTGAATAGGTCCTCTGAGGATGACCTGCGTGGAGGGTGTGAAGAGGTCCTCTGAGGATGATCTGGGTGTGGGAGTGTGAATAGGTCCTCTGAGGATGACCTGGGCGTGGAGGGTGTGAAGAGGTCCTCTGAGGATGATCTGGGTGTCGTAGTGTGAAAAAGTCCATGGTGAATGTTAGTGGGGGCGGAGGGGATAGGTGTGGCGGGTGAGGTTTGGGGCAGGAGGTGGGAAGTTGCTGCTAGGAGGGCAGTAGAACGGCTGCCTGGGGTGGAGTTTGAACCTATTGAAGAACATGTTCAGCTCGTTGGCACGCTGTTCGTCCCCCTCAGCTGCACCGTCCCCTCTCCTCTGGAAGCCAGTGATCTCTCTCATCCCCCTCCAGACGTCCCTGTTGTTATTGTCCTCCAGTTTGCGCTCCAGTTTCTCCTGTATTTATCCTTGCTCTCCCTGATGCTGCGTTTGAGTTCCCTTTGTACACGTTTGGTTCTGCTCTGTCCCCTGATCTAAAGGCCCTCTTCTTCTCGTTGAGAAGGCCTTCAGGTCACTGGTACCCACGGTTTGTTGTTGGGTTAGCAGCGGACCTCTTTAGTGGGGATGGTGTTGTCAATGCAGAACCCATTGTACTCAGACACAGTCAGTCAGGCCATCAATGTCCTCACCATGTGGCTGATACAGAGCATCCCAGTCTGTGGCCTCCAGGTGCTCCACGCAATGTATCCATGGCCTCAGGAGACCATTTCCTCACTGTCCGCACTGTGATAGGTTGTTGCTTAACCACAGGCTTGTTGATGGTGAGAGCAGGACTAGGTTGTGGTCTGACCTGCCAACAGTGCAGCTGTACGCATCCTTACATACATACAGCAAGTCGAAGTCTTATTTTCCCGGTGGTGCATGTCACAAACTGGTAGAAGGTTGGGAGTGTGGATGAGAGGAAACATGGTTGATGTCCCCTGTGATGATGATGAAGGCCCCGGGGTGTTTTGTCTGTAATCCGCCAGCAGTAACAGTGTGGATGACATCGCATGCTGCTTCTGCGTTCCCAGATGGAGGAATAAACGTGATGGCGATGACACTGGTAAAACTCCCTCGGCAAATAATGTGGACGAAGTCCGACGGCGACGAGCTCGATGTCCGGGCTGCAGACCCGCTCTTTAACAGTGACGTGCCCGGGTGACACCACCTGTTGTGCACGAGCACAGCGAGTCCCCTCCTTTCTTCTTGCCCGTCGCGGTGTTGTCTCTGTCGGCTCAACCGTCTGGAAGCCGGGAATGGTGCTGTTGGAGTCCAGTATCTGCTCGTGCAGCCACGTTTCTGTGAAGCACAAGATACTGGACTCTCTGTATCCCTCTGCGTCCTGGTGAGCGCTTCCAGTTCATCCACTTTATTCGCTAGTGATCTCACGTTTCCAGTGATGACTGCAGGGATGTAAGGCTTGAACTTCCTCTTCTTCATCCTCTGTTAAGCCCCGCTCTGCATCCTCGCCGTCTCCTCTTTAGCTCCTCGGGTATGGTGGGTGTCTCTCTCCGGCCAGAGGGTCGGGTGCCTCCGGCCCATCAGCTGATCGCGGGTGTAGACAATGCGGGCAAGTGTTGCCGGCATGACTCTCAGCGATCCGAAGAACCCAAGTGCAAAAAAATGAGTATTAATGTGCAATATCCGTTATAAGAGCGTCTCGTCGTTGTGCGTTGCGAAAGTGCACAGACCAGTGCGTAAATAAATACAAAAATGAGCAACAAACGTAATAAATACAAAAACCTATCGAAATACCCGGAGCTGCTACGACAGGCAGCCGCTAGGACGGCGCCAAAACCTAAATATATGGTGAGTGTTGAGCTCACTTTTCTCACATTGAGCTGGTTTTTCTATCATCAGATCTGATCTATTAAAGCAGCTGCTTGTCTGTCTTGAGCTCAGTGTGGATCATTTTCATCTGATGTTGTTGATCTGTGTTGTTTCTGTTTTTAGGGATAATGTTTTTATTGAGTGATAATGTCTTTAAAACACGATGAACCAATGGACTGTACCACTCTGTAGAGAGGGTTTGTTATATTTCCAAAGGTAAATGTATAAAAATATATGTTTTTTTGAAACCAGATAAAATTAAAGGAATTTATCAAAACATACATTTAAAAATAATACAAAAATACTGACTCTAAACTTATGTACTTGCTGACTAAAGATGACATATTGTATTAGTCACAAGTTGAGTGAATGTGGTGACTTGATCAATAAAGGTTAAACGTGACATTTATAATCAGTTGTCTGTTCTAACTAAAGTTTTAAACTACAACTCTGACAGAAATCTGTTCAGATGAATCTTAAGGGCCCATAATATGCAAAATCCACTTTACACTGGTTCTGTAGTGGTTCTATGTGCTCCTGTGGCCTTTCTATGACGCCTGGAGGTGAAAACAGTCTGTCTGCTCCCTTCATTGATTGCTTCACTTTTCTGAGATCATGTGCCCAAAGGGACCAGTGGAGATGCAGCTGTTCTTGACATCAAGCAGCTAGCTCCTCCTCCTGCTACTGCCTTGGTACTGCCCCTGGGCCAGTCTAAAAAGATTGAGCTCTGCCCCTGAGATTTCTCCAGACCATGACGACAGTAAGAAGCGAGCGCCCCAAGTTATCAGCTGCAACAAGGAGCAGCATCAAGATTTATTTTCCCTCCCTTCATCCGAGCCTCACAAGAGACAGAGGCTGGAGTTTATGTTACAGTATGAGTTTACTGTAGCTGCACGTGTGCCAAGCACGTCAGTGTTCTCTGGTAGGCTGCTGCTTCTCATCACAGTGGGCACCGTGCAGAGTTTGCACTGCGCCGCAGTTTCACTTGTTTTTTATTGGACAGGGTTTCACACAGAACTTTGATGCTGTAGGAGTCTGTCCATGTTTCCTCCTTTTTCTGTGCCAGTAAAAGGGAACATTTACATTTTATCAGACAAGAAGACAGTCTCATGAATTATTTGATTTTTTTAATTGACTGATTCAAACATTAGAAAATCATTGTATTGTACTTATGTGTTTCTAAGTGTTTCTAATATTGTTGTTTTTCTAATATTGTTATTTAATTCTGTAAAGCGACTTTGAGTATTTTGAAAAGCGCTTTATAAATAAATTGTATTATTATTATTATTGCCCATCACAATGTCAACATTTAGCACATGGTACCATAGTGAAAACCACCCCCTCTCCCTGTGTGAGAGAGAGAGAGCCCTGTATATTTCTGTCTTAATGTATAACTGTGTATGTTGACTGTCTTTATATGAGTATCATTTGATCCATATTGTTTCTATATGTCTGTGCAGTTTCTTTCTCTTTACATGTGCTGTTTTTCTGTCCATGTTTGTACATTTGTTTTCTTCAATAAAAAAAGACAGAGACAAAAAAAGTGGAATCAGACTCCTGTCGCTCCTCCTCTTTCTCCTCAACAAATTTTCCTGTGTAACAGACTAATGGACCTGGACAGTCCATCAGATTACACGTGAGAAACGGACGGGTTAAAAATCAATCATCATGTCAGCGTTACGTCACTGAGGTGCGTTCAGGTGAACTAGGAAGAATAATGGAATAGTTTGACAGTTAAGTGAAGTGTTTGTAGTTGAAGTGCCCCTCCCTACTCTCCTGCTGTTAAGCTGGCCTGCACTCCCTGCTCATGACCCAGTCTGCCGTCCAGTAGTCCCATTAAGCTGGCCTTCTCTCCCTGCCCACCAGGAGCTGCCTTCATCATTTTTCGTTAACTGACTGATTCCATTTCCATGATTTCCGTATTTCATGTTGTAAATTGTTTTCTTGTCTGTATACAACATCTATTGCACGTCTGCCCGTCCTGGTGAGGGATCCCTCCTCTGTTGCTCACCCTGAGGTTTCTCCATTTTTTTTTCCCTGTTAAGGTTTTTCTTGGGAGTTTTTCCTCAGTTGATGTGAGGGTCTAAGGGCAGAGGATGTTGTCATAATGCTGTGTAAAGCCCTTTGAGACAAACTGTTTGTAAAAACGGGCTATACAAATAAAAGTGCCTTGTCTTGCCTTGCCTACTCATCAGCTCCTGTTGTCTCCTCCTTTTCTCTCAGTGTCTCTGTGTGGACTGAAGTTCACTGTGACTCTTCTTCCCTCCACAGTCCACAGGGACAAACTGACTCACACACTCTCACACTTCAATAACAACTAGAAGAAGAAGAAGAATGTTGTGTTAACACTCACCTGCCTCACACTTCACTTTCTCTCCTTCTGCTCCGTCACTTTAAGGAGTCTTGATCTCACTGAACACTTCACTTGCTTGTCTGTACCTGTTGAATACCTGTTGTCTTAATGGCCCCCGCCTCCTCCTTTTGCATTTACAGGAGTCACATGACTCTGTGAGTGTGTGTTGTTCACTTACAAGTTGTTTAAACTGGTTGTTGTTTCATTGTCTGTTGTTTAAATGACAACTAATGTGTTTTAATGAGATAAACTCTGACTTTATCTCCAGCTTCATATAAATAATGTTGATGATGGTTGTGACAGAGAAGAGAAGTGACTTGATACAGGTAGAATGGCTCCATCTGCTGGACATCTCCTGGTATTACACCTGTATGGATTCATTCAATGTGAGCCCATATATAATAGTTAAGCTAAATTGGGCTAGGATACAGCAGTGGTAGAAATAAAAGCTTCAACTTCTTGTGACCAAGAAGTCATCAGGAGAAAAAAGGATATAGTCAAAAGGCCTTATATTTCACAGGCCATGACAATGATGGCAGGTGGTGACCGTGTTGGCATCAACGAGGAGGATTATTACTTTATCATCCGTGTCTTTTAGGGATCAGAGGTTGATAAGAGACTGAAATAAGAAATTTAAAATACAGTTAGTTGACTTTTTCATACGTGATGCAGCTTTCTATTAGTTTTTTGTAACTGTGCTGCAAGAAATGACAAGGTTCCTGATTCAAGACACACAATGTCTGTTTTATTTACAATGGGGGAAAAACATGGACTTAAAAATAGATCCATGCTATATATAGAATTTGAATGCAACACTTGTTGTTAAAACTCATGTAAACTTGTATTGAATCCACAGATCTTCTCCAGGAGATTTCAAATCAAACTTCAATGGTGGTAAAAAGAGGTGTGTGAACTGCCACCAGCATCTTTTCAGAGAACCAGTCAGACATCTGGGCCCGTATTCACAAAGACTCCTAAGACTAAAGAGCTGCTCTTAGTGACGTAGTTCTAAGAAAACTCTTAGAATTTCCCCTTAAAGTTAAGACTGGAGCTTGTAAAGATCAAAGTTACTGACAAAGCATCTCAGGCCTTCAGAGAGCTGCTAAGGTGACAAAGTGTGAAGAGGAGGGAGGAGGACGAAGAAGAGTTTTCTTATAAGGCTTTTTAATTCTGACCCTCATGAGAGCCTCAGATCTCTTTCTACAAGTTTTACTTGGATCCTAAACTGAAGAGCAGCAGAGGGACCCCTGCTTCTACACCAAGCAGCACTCCATGCATTTTTTTTTTTTTTTGGTCAAAAGGATGTTTGATTCAGTGAATGATTTAGACGACTGAGCAACTGATTCACACAACAGGAAGTAGTGTTTTAGCAGTTCAGAAAAACTGCAAACCATTTCTTGTTCTTTTGACACAAACACACACATTTGACACATTTAACATTTGTTTGAGCTTCTTTTACACACAAGCTCAACTAAGAAACAAAACAGTAGATGTTAACTGCTACATGTTCAATGCTTTCACACTGTTTGTCAAACAGAAAACCTCATGTTGGAAACCAAAGCTAAAGGCTGAGGCTGAAGTGAACAGCAGTTCACATTGAAGACTGAAACTAATTGATGTCCTAGATTTTGTTTCATTGCTTTTGAAAAACAGCTGATTGAGCTCATGCAAATCCATCAATCACAGCTGATTCCCATCTATATATACTGTAGCATCTAGGAAACACTCAGGTGTTGAGCTTCTTTCAGTCACATGACCTGTTTGGGCTGATCTTGTTTGAAACAGAAAGATAGAAAGAGAGGGAGAGGAAAACAGAAGAGCTGCTGAAGACAACATGTGTCAGTGTTTAGTTCACACTGTGATGAAGTGTTTTTGGAATTGTGTGTTTCAGGTGTGATGTGTGTTAACAGTTGTGAACAAGTGTTTAAAGTCTTGACAAACAGCTCATAGTGATGGTAAAACACTGGAAATGAAAGTGTTTCCCAGTGATAACAGAGCAAGCAATCATGACATCAACTTAAAGCTCTTAATCATCTCAAATGAAATCAACCTCAAAGAAAAAGACAGCCTCCCCTCTGGCACCTCCAAGGTGGCCTCCTCCGTTTCCTGCCCCGCTTCCATAGAGGCCATCTTGGATGGTGCCGCCTCCTTTCCAGAGCTGTGGAGAGCTGCATACAAAAAAGACACACAAGGTGAGTTTCAGCTCAAACAAGGAAATGTTCATTAACACCTGTTAACTAAAATGCCTGCACTCAAATGAATCAGCAACTGTCAATAAAGGTGATATATGAAAAGAAAAGACTGTGTGTCATCACTGAAGATGAAAAGAAGAGCAAATAGTCAACTTGAAGTGGCCTCTATGTGTGGCCCCCACACTAACCAACAGATACAACTGAAAACATCTGTTTGCTGTTCAGCCAGGTGACTGACAAACAGCAGATATCAACAGCTGCACAGTGAGCTCGTGTTGTTCAACTCATTTGATCTGTGACGTAAGGATCAGAGACTGACTCAAGCATTCACTGTTGATTTTTAAACATGTGCATATTTTTAGAACACTTCTATGTGAGGTCACACACATGAACACATTCCATGTTCCGTGCAGCAGGCCGAAAGAGAACACACCGGGAGACACAGTTCAGGATTCAGCAGCTGTTGGATCCACCATTGGTTAGTTGTGGCGTTAGTGAAGGTACCACATCAGAACCTTCAAGAATCATCATGGAGAACAAACCTGCAAAGACACTTAGGGTTGGTGGTTGTGCAGCTCTGAGGACAGATGGAGGTAAGTGAGAAACTCCTGCTGTTGAGCCCTTTTTCTCCTGCACACATGTTCTAAAAAAGATCATTTCATAAAGTTAGATACAAGAATCACAACTAACTGATGCTCCCATGTGCTTTCCTGGTCTACAGAGAGCTGGAGCAGCTCTAGTCAGCATAGTGCGTCACTTAAAAGGAAGGCAAACCCTGATAAGACTGACAGAAAAAGAGAAGGGTCTCAGAGAGGCTGAACGCTGTGGCAGGAATAAAGAATGTATCGTGACAAGAAGGAAAAGGAAAGTGATGGATGTCAGAGAGGGGCCATCGCAACAGAAGAGGAAGATGCCAAAACCTGACCCTCTCAACCACAAGGATTCAGCCACCTCCTCCGTAGACAATGGTCAACCTTGGCTCATCATCTGAAGTTACCTCCAATATAGAACTGAGCTGTTGAACCATTGACACTGTCACTGTCAACCAGCTGATGTTCCTCTGGGTTCTTCTCCTCTGCAGAGACCAGTACCGACCTGTTTAGAGCAGGGTGTCAAACGTACGGCCCGCGGGCCGGATCAGGCCCGCAAACGGGTTCAATCCGGCCCGCGAGATGATTTTGTAAAGTATAAAAATGAGCTGCAATTTTTCAATAAAGAAACTGCTGTTCCAATTGCGTCCACTGGATGGCGCAATAGCAATTGTGTTAAGCAAGTAAAGTGTTTATAGGAGAGAACAAGTAGGTCAAGCAAGTGCACCAGTCTGGATGAGCTGCTTTGTTTTGCCCGCGATATTTATTACGGCTTCTACTTTTAACATCATGTGCTTTGGCACCTTCATTGTCCCAATATGTCTCTGTCAAAGAAGAGAAAAGTGACGCAGAGTGCAGAGTGTTCCAAGAAAAATGCTCATCCTCCTATTTCTTCCGGAAGTGAAAGGGAAAGCTGTATGTTTGGTGTGTTCACAGCATGTTGCAGTGCTGAAAGAACAGAACCTTCGTCGCCACTATGTGAGTCTTCAAATATGACACTTGAAGAAGCGGAGAAGAGAGAAGGTGAATGAAGTGTTGTCGGGTCTGAAGAAACAGCAGTGTGTGTTTCCTCACAGCAGAGACATCAGTGACGCTGCAGTCAAAGCCAGCTCCCTCATTGCTAATGAAACCGCAGTGGCTTCAAAACCATTTAGTGAGGGTGAATTTGTAAAAACATGCATGATGAAGGCAGCGGAGACTGTGAGCCCTGAAACGGCCAGGCTTTAGCAGATATCAGCCTGACAAGAACACAGCTGCAGACAGGATTTCCGATCTTTCAGTGGATTTGGACAGCAGCTTGAAGCCAAAACTAAAGTCATTTATTGCGTTTTTCAGCTGCAATCGATGAAAGCACGGACATTGCAGATGTTGCACAACTGGCCGTTTTCATCCGCGGAGTTGATGACACGTTGACCGTCACCGAGGAGTTCATGGAGTCGTGCCGATGACAGATACAACGACAGCAGCTGATGTTTTCAGCGCAGTCGTCGCGCGCTGCAGGTCGGAGTGGACTGGTCCCGCGCTGTCAGCCTGGCTACAGGTGGTGCGCCCTCAGTGATCGGGACAAAAGCAGGCGTTGTGACAAAGTTCAGAGAGAAAGTGCGATCTGCAAATGGAGGAGGTGATTTTTGGACTTTTCGCTGTATTTTGCACCAGGAGGCTTTGCGTTGCAAGTCATTAAATGGATGACTTCATGAAGGTGCTCATCCAACTGTTGATTTCATCCGATCCAGAAGCCTGAATCAGCGTCAGTTTGACAGCCTTCTCAAGAGAGAAACACCCATCCATGGCTGCCGTACCACACTGAGTAAGATGGTTGAGCCGAGGTGATGTGCTGAGGCGTTTTCTTTGATTTACCAGAAGAAATTCAACAGTTGATGAAGAAAAGGCAAAAACCAGTGTTAGAATTTCATCCCGCAGAATGGATGCAGGACCTTGCATTTCTGCTGGATGTTACGGAGCAGCTGAAGAACTTGAACAAACCTGCAACAAAGTTGTCCCGCAGCTTTCTGACAGCACACGTTCTTTCAAGTTGAAGCTGTCATTGTGGAGACGCAGCTCGCCGGTGCTGCTGATGCAGCGCACTTCCCCTGTCTGAAAAATGTGCGCGCGACCCAACACGTGGCGACATGAAGCCGTTCAGAGAACACAATAACGGGACTGTTACGGGAGTTTGAGCGACGCTTCAGATTTCTGCTGAACTGGAGAAAGACAGACTCTGATCTGCCCGTCAGCATCCAACTTGAAATAACAGACTTGCAGCGTGACTCGGATTTGAAGGGCAGTTTTCCGCAGCTGGCTTCAACACATTTGATCAGAGTCTGTTGCCAGGTTACCACAACTTGACACATATCTTTGTGAGCAAGTCCTGGAGTTGGCTGCCACTCAGGATGTGACCTGATATTGATGCGCTGCTCAAAGCTAAAAGATGCCAGGTATCAGAGTCAAATAAACTATGCGACCCACTTAAAGTGCTGCATGAGACACTCTGATCTAGTTCTGTGATCTGTGATGTACTTCTGTGAATCACTGAGGCCTTGTGTGTTTGTGCTCTTTGTCCTCACCATTTACAAATGACTTGAGCTGTTTTATGATTAATAGTCATGTTGTGTTTGTACTATTTTGGACACACTGTCCTCAGGCTCCAGCTTTATGTTTGATGTTGATCGTATTAAAACAAAGAAAACAATCTCAAGTTGTTGTTTTGAAGTTATAAATACCACCATTTTACCGGTTCAGCCACTTGGGAATAGATTTTCCTCCATGTGGCCCCTGAGCTGAAATGAGTGTGCCCCCCTGTTTTACAACATGATGAAGGTGAGATTTTTAGTCCTGATTGTGGTGCAAGTGTGAGATGAAGTGTGTGTTTGAGAAGGTGAGCAGGGGGCGACAGAGCCGAGAGACGAGAGCAGCAAAGAGGAAGTGGTCAAGGTGAGCAAAGAAAGAAAACACCTTCTACTTCCGGTTGGACTCACGCAGTGTGTTTTAACAAGGCCACATGGTGTCACAAGTCCTGTAGTAGGCGTGGAGAGAAGGAGCCCTTCGGAACGGATCGTTTTCCACCTGCGAGAGAAAGAGCCCAGCCAAACACTTCTTAGTGCTTTGACCAGCCTTTTGAAGATGGGCTCTGATCTAACATGAAGATAAACACTGTATATATCGCTTTTTCTTACCTTTACACTTTGTATAAACAACTATAGTGTGTTGCTTATGAAATCCATTTTATCTATGTAATGAACACATTTTGAACATTTTGAATTCTTGAAAAATAATTGCAATGTCTGAATGTCTCTTTCAAAGAAATGAAAAAGCTGAACTTAAATGATCCATGTAGCAAACAAAAGCAAAAAAAACGCCGTGAGCCTCATCCTTATATCGCCTTTGGGCTTTCAGAGCATGTAGCGGAGCCTTGAGCCAATATTGGGAAAAAAAGCACCGTGTCACTAAACAATGAAAAATAAATATTTGCAAAATATCTGCATAAAGATGTATTTGACCTGGTTAATGGGACTTCTGCTCCTGAACCTCTGCGCACAGCGTCTGCAAATCGGGGCTGTCGACGAGTCACTTTGATCTTTCCGCAGGACTGTGAGCTGTCATCTGTGAGGCGCGAGCGCTGTTTTGTTTTGAATGGAGTTCATGGTGGAGAACAGCTGCTCACATACATATGTGGATCGTCGAAATCGACAGGACTCCAAAGGCATTTTCTTCATGTTCATGTAGGTGTCGGGGATGGCTCCATGTCTCAAACACCAGTTTGTCCGCTCTTCTCTTGGAAGGTTCTCAATATCACTCCATTTGTGATGTGAGCAAGAGTGGCCTTCTGACGGGCAACATCTTCAAGGTCCTCTGTCAAGCGTTTGAATTTGACACCCACATGTCTTTGTCAGCTATGTCAGCCAGCTCCAGCTCCACATCAGCTTGACTTACACATGTCTCCAGACTTGGCCTTGCTGGGTTGAAAAGTCGCGACAAATGGACGGCGTTTTGGCGGGTAACCGGCTTCCGCGAGTATGACGTTTATTTTGAGCGACGAAAAACAATCAAATATTTTATTTTATTCATATTTTAATATTTCAAGATCACAATAATCTTCCAATTTAGAACTAAAATAATAAAAAAGAACTAACACAAATAAAATACTGTAACGTGATGATGAGACCAGTTGGAGGCACTTATTCTTTAATACTGGCTGTTGTAGGCCACAGCCACGCCGTACAGCACCTCACGTTGAACCCCCAGTTCTCTCCTCTCTAACCCCAAGCACTCTCTATGCCCCTCCCACAAAGCATCCAACACCGGAAGAACACACTGCAACCTGCCACAATAAAAAAACCAGCAGAACACATGCAACAACACACTCCTAACACAAAACAAATTACAACTAATTATGATATGAACTTGATTTTAAATCACGTGATCTGAATAGTTTTATACAGGGCTACACAGCTATGACACAAACACCACCTTGTGACACACCATCACTCCCAGTTTAACCACAGAACAAATGAATATATTAACACATTATCACATCACTTTGTTTACAGATACATTATTGATCCATGACTGCAGCACTAACCCAACAACCAAAAGTCCTTGTGTCCTCAGCCCACACGGGGCGCTACAGTATGAACAGTGTTATGTACATTCTGTCAGTTTGATGTGGAGACAGCAGGACATTCTTGTGTCCAGTATAACTCTGCAGTTCTTGTTGTAAGTTCATGATTTTGTTGTGTGAAGTGAACACAGTTATTTCATTTATGGAACAAGAAAGTGACTGTTTGTCATATGAACATAAAACATATTTTTACAACCACTGTTTAGTTCATTCAACTATTAAAATATAAGCTAAGTGCAGAGTATTTGTGTTGCTAATTGGCCTTGAACTAATTACGGTTTATCAGCTTTATAAATTCAGTCAGAGCAACTGAAAAAATCAAATTGTTGAGTTAATATTAAAAAATGATGTCAAGCTCACAAGGGATGAGTGTTTGTGTTGCACAGGGCACTGTCCTGGCTCCATTCCTGTTCACATTGTATACAGCAGACTTTAAATACAACTCTGAGTCCTGCCACATCCAGAAATACTCAGATGACACTGCTACTGTGGCATGTGTTAGGAATGGACAGGAATCTGAATATAGGGATTTGATAAAAGCTTCAGTGACTGAGTCACAAAAACTGCCTCATGCTGAACACCTCAGAGACAAAGGACATGACCATGGATTTCCATAGGTCCAAGCTCCCTCTTCAGCCATCCTTCACAACAGTGTGGCTGCGCTGTTGGTTTGTTTTCTCAGGTGGCATGAATGGACATTTTTTTGAGTCTTCAACAATCTGGAGCAACTAAACTTTCACAGTCATCAAGAAAAAAGGCCCAATGGAAACAGGGCAAAGGACAGCGCCCCCCTCAGGCAGGGAGGGAGAAGATAACACAGCAATAGAACATTCACAGGTGAAGCTCAGAGCAGCTTCATGAGCTTTAAGTCCAGAGACACTGATGATGCTCTGTCAGGTCCAGAGGACACACAGGGATGATGGTGGACTGGACTCTGTGTGTGACAGTGGAGCTGGTCTCAGATCAGTTCAGACTGCAGCACTGGGAGTCCCTCCACTTCCTCTGGATCTTCTGGATCTTTGGCCTGCACACACACACAGACAGAGGAGAGGTGATGAATGACAGACTCTTGAGTCAGTGATGCAGCAGCCACTTCAGTCCTGTTCAGACCAGATGTGTCAGTTGTTGTTAGTCAGTAGTTGAGTGACTGGACATTGGCCTGTAGTGAGAGTGCTGCCGTTTCCTGTAACATTGTGTAGAGAGGGGAGTGGAATCAGCTGGAGCTTCAGCTGCACACCTTCACACCTTTTCACACTATATTGCTGTGTTTGATTTCAATGTGCAGCAACTGTGTAGAAATATGAACAAAAGACTGAAATGACATTGAACTCAAGTGAAATGTGCAGCATTTACTGCAGCATCACTGCTCCAACACTTCAGTGAGGGATTTCCTCCTCTTACCTGTCAGCTCATGTTACAGCTCAAACTTATCAAGTGCCTGTGGGACCACAGCATCTGATTGGCTGTTGACATTTCACACACAAACTATTCTATTCATCATTTCCACTAAAGTTGATCCACTGCATCTGCTGGAACGTAGTTTGTCCAGAAAAAACAAAAGACATTCTTCTCCATATTTATTGCAGACTAACATTATTCTAAAGCAAAGATCAACAACATGGATTTAGTCATCTGATATGAGTGATAGATGCAACAGGACGTCTGGCTCCTACTTCCTGGTTTGGTCCTAACACCACAACACCTTTACCTGATACTGGAGCATTTAGGACTCTGTTTTGGCCAGCCTCCCACTCTGTTGGTTTTGCTTCTTGTCTTGTTGTTTCTTCATTCAATCATTTGTTTCATTGAACTTCAGCTATGACATCCTGTCTATATGTCTATGTCTATATGTCCAAATGTCTTGTTGTGGATCTAAGTTACATGATGAAAAAAACTCCAGAACCAGTTCAACTGCCCAGAAACACTTTTCTTCATGAGTTGATTGATCTGGAGGGAAACAGCTACAGATTTGACTGACCACAGAGTCTCCAGTCTACAGTCTGGACTCTTCTGGAGATCACGCAGATCCTTCAGGTCTGAATCCTGCAGCATGTTCCAGCTCAGGTCCAGGTGTCTCAGGTGGGAGAGGTTGGACTTCAGAGCTGAGCCCAGAGAAGAACAGCTGATCTTTGACAAACTGCACTCCATCAATCTGAATAAAGAATAAAGAAGAACACATTCATACACCTCTTCATGTCAAAACTGATTGATCATTGCTGCTGATCTCAGGACAGTCTGTCAATATAGAATCAATATCTGATTAGACATGTTGGACTAAACACTGACTCCAACACTTTGACTCAGGACTGAACTGGATCAAAGTTTAAAGGTCCAGTCCTGATCCAGGACTAAGGTCTTTCTTGGTCCTGGTCTCAAGAAACTAAAACTACACACATTCAACTGAAACACCACAACCAGCTCAGCCAACCATTATCAAGGGTGCAGCAGTGGAGATGGTGGATTCCTACAAATACTTGGGGACAGTGATTGATAAAAACTTGACACATGACCTCAACACCTCAACAATCTGCAAAAAGGGCCTGCAAAGACTCTACTACTCTACTGATTAACACACCTCTGTGGCTGAAGGTGTGTTAATTAGTGAATCACCTGTTGAAGTCTTTGGTTGAAGGGAAAACTTGCATTCACATGGCTCTCCATGGCACATGGTTTGCCACCCCTGTCCTAGGTTCTGATCACTTACGGCCCCACTACCATGTGTTGAACCACATGGGTAGTTGTATTGTGAGACAGAGGTCAAGGTCAGTTTTCTTTGTTTAGGATGTGTTTGTCAGAATGGTGATTTATTGAATCTGTGTTTGTCTTTTATTATAGACAGACTGCCACTGCTGTTTTGTTGACCTTGTTTTGTTTGTGTTATTAGTATAGTTGCTTCATTGTCGTCTTGTTTTGATGTTATTTTGTCTACAGCTGAGGCCTGTATCACGAAGCCAGCTCAACTTACCCAGGGTTCCTCCCAACCTATCCAGCTGAACCTATCCACAACAAGGCAGTCTGGATAAGCGGTATCACCATGCTGGTTATCAACTCGGTAACTCAAGCCAGGTTGTCTTATTGTGAATGGTGAACGTGCACGTAAAAGGGCAGGTTCCAAGGCAGCAGACCAATCACAGTCATGAGCGCCGATGTGTCAGAGAAGCGACACGTCAGCCCCCCCCCCCAAAAAAGTTCGCAGTGGTAATCAAGTCTGACATTGTTGTGATAGACTACTTACAATATGTTTTCATCATCTATCATGTCTCATAAACTGGATACAATCACTGCTGTCCGGAGCTTTGCTACTTTTATTTCTGTCTCCTTGGTAACAGTAACCATAGTTGTTACATTACACACTCCAGTACTGGGATTTCAAAATAAGGGCATACATGGAACGTCTTAACGGTTGTTTTGAACATCATAAAACATTACAGCCGTAACGCTCTTCTCACTATTTGGCTCCCTATCTCATCGGGGTTATCGGTGAAAGGACCGCCATTTTTTCCCAAACAGGGTGGAGCCTTTTCTTAGATTCAGATCAATCCTGAAAGCTACCCTGACCCCGAACAGGTTAGCCGGTGGAGGTAAGTTACCATGGTAACTAACCTCGAAAAGAATCAATCCAGCTTCGTGATACCGAAACCCAGGGTTAACCCTGAAGTTACCAGGCTAGCCGTAATCCTGCTTGGTGATACAGGCCTCTGGTTTCTGTTAGTTTCCTCGGTTTCTTGTTGTTTCTCCCTCCAACAGAAATGAATGACATAGATAGCTGCAGCAGTTTCCTCTAACTTTTTAATATTGTTTAGTTTTCTTTGTGTGAGTGCTGCAGGACCGTGACAGCGTGGCCGCCCGACGCTGGAGGGACTGGTGTTCAGAGTTTCTCACCTCAGCTTCACACTCCCCTTAAGTGTGTGTTTGGAGCTCATTTTGCACCACGTCCTTCACTCTTTATATTTTCCATTATATTTTGGTTACTTTGCTGTGTGTGTGTGTGTGTGTGTGTGTGCATGTGTTGGGTATGGAGCAGGGTGACTACTGTGTCTCCATATAAACTTTCTCTCCTCTGATGGTGGCTACACCAGCTGTCTGTAGTGCTCCTTCCACTGACTCTTTTTTTTGCTGTTTTTATACCATTTACATTAAAGTTTTGGGTTTGAATCTTTTGCTAGTTGCTGAGCTGCTGCATATTATTTAATAAAGACTGTAATCTTGGGGAATCATCTGTCTCTGCCCATTTTTTTTTACTGTCACCTGGATCATCAAACTGGACCTGGGCCCTTTTTTGAGCCGAGTTTCCACAGTAAATGTTGATGATAAATCTGAGCCCTACCTTGGCCCTGGATACAATGAGACAACAACTATTTCAAATGTCCTTCATTCATCACATCAAAGTCAATGATTCAAGTTGTGTGTGAAGATCAATCAGGTTCAGTTGTGGGATAAAGATCTAAGATCTACAACAGTAAGAGTCAGTGAACTGACCTCAGAGTCTCCAGTCTACAGTCTGGACTCTCCAGAAAACCACTCAGATCCTTCACTCCTGAATCCTGCAGCTTGTTGGAGCTCAGGTTCAGTTCTCTCAGGTGGGAGGGTTGGACTTCAGAGCTGAGACCAGAGAAGAACAGCTGATCTCTGACAAACTGCAGCACCTCAATCTGAATAAAGAATAAAAGAAGTGAGTTGAGGACAAAGTTCCTTGTTGACAGTGTTCAGTGTTTCATCATCTGTTCAGAGCTGAAGAAGGTTTAGAAAGAAACAAGTTTAGAAAATGAAAGTCAAAGAGCTGAAGCAACAGGAAGCAGGTTCAAACAGTCCCATCCAGAGAGAGAAAACGCTCATTAATATTCATGAGAAGCTGCTGCTGCTTCAACACAGACGTAGTGACTCCACCTCTTCAACTCTGCCAGCTCCACCTGTGGCTCCATCAATACAAACTCATGTTGTGCAGCCACATTTCTCAGAGATTCTACTGACCATGCTCAAGTTGTCAAAGACAACAAACATGTGAGGCTCAACGCTGTTAATCCAATATGGACTCATAAAAGCTGAGAGTGATTTTGAACACACACTCCTGTGGCTGACACAACAAGATGTGGTCAGGTGAGTGCAGTTGTAGAGCTGCTGGTGTCACCTGAACAAAGATCCAACAGCTTTGATTTCTGGAAACGATCAAATCAAATCAAATCAAATCCAGTTGAAATGTAGAAACGTTTTTAACACTAGAAGATCTGATCACTAAAGTGTGTGTCCTGCAAGAGATCCAATAAAAAACAAACTTAAAAAGTGTCCAGTAGCAGGTGTGTGGTTGTAGCTGACATTTAAAAAGCATCAAGTGAATTGAAACTGTGTGGGCTTTTGTCAGCATGTCCTGTCGGGATATTCTCATCCCACCCCACCCGCTGGCTGAGGATACAGCTCCAAAAATGTCAACTATCATCCTATGCTCCACACATTCTTTAGTGAGTCTCCATTTGGTGATTCACCAATAAGCTTGTTGGTCAAATCTGGACCCTGCAGCAATTCTCCATTCAGAGAAGTTCCATGAAACGTGGCTCCACAGTCCAACACCACACGCAGTTTCTTTTTGCATGGGTGGTGTAGACCCCATGATGTGGTATATACCACACTTTGCCACTTTCAGTTACCAACTGCTCTTGTGGTACAACCTCAGCAGATCCTTTTGCCAGAATATCCTGCAGAAATGCTTGGTGTTCCTCCAGAATGTTTGGTCTGGTTTGAAGCTTTTCAGCAGCTGTTGTGCTCTTTGCAGTGCCATATGCCTGTTGTTGGCCATGGTCACATCTGCTCACCAAAAGGCAACTTGAGCTAGTAGTGTCCATCTTTAAGCTCTGCTGAGTCCCAGATGTTCATGAACTTCTTGTCCTCCACTGACATTTCTTTTTGTTGGTAATGCTGTTCAGCAAAGTCTTGCTTGTACTGCTGGGTTAGGAGCTCTTCCAAGTTGGCAATGGCTATCCTGTTAACCTGCAGGATGACAGTTGCTCAGGTCACTGTCCTCCCTGTGCCCAAGTGGGCCATTAATTATCCCCCCAGGAGGCTTTTTACAGCAAACGCTCCATTACCTTCGCCGTTTTATCAGCGGCATCTCGTCAATCAAAACGCAATTAGGACAAAAGCTGCTCTGGCACCGAATAATACTGGATATGCATTGGAGTCATGGAGGCAGCTTCAGCTTGAACTGGGACTGCAGACAGATGCGGACATGGCTCATTTCCTAGTAACCAGGTAAGAACACTACAGCTCATGTTTAGAGCTTGATCTTCAAATCAGATGAGATGGCCGAGGACTCGGGGTGACCTAACGTGCACAACTTAGTCCACCACTGTGGAACATGACAACGTTACAGACTGCGCATTTTCCACGTCCTTTAGTCTGAAACCGAATCGTTAGAAATATACACAGCACCGGCTCTCGTCTCGTTCCCGTCCCCGTCACGTCAACAGCCAGTAAAGTAACGTATCACCTAAGTAACGTAAGTAACGTGTCACAGCATCAGCTGCACTGCGGTGAAGAGTTCATGCGCGCTCCCGCGCCGGCTTAGCTGATGGCTGCAGGTACGCGCAACGGCCGTCGTGTCAGTATTGAGTCTTATTTCTTGATCCCGCCCCAAGTTGCTTTAAGCTGCAGTAGAGGCACGGGAGGATGAGGAGGGGGGGCCGGCGGCTCTGCTTGGAGCCTTGCTTGCGGGCTTTTTGCTCTGGGACGCACTATCCTCCGGTCCCACCAATAATGCACTCGCTTCTTCTTGCTCCTCTCCAACCTCATTCTTGTCCTTTTCTTCCTCCACGTCAGCAGCCAACCATGCTTTAATGTCAAAGAAGACATCTCCAAAATGGATCAGTTTGGGCTCATACCAGTTCCATATGATCCGCTTCCTGTTCTTCTTCACTTGAAAGGAGCTTTTGTACAGACACTTGCAGCTCCACAAACTCTTCCAAGTACTTATTGAAAGCTTCAACATGTTTGTTGACTGTCTCTTTACTTTCCCCAGCTTCCAACACATGATTCATTTCATTCTTTGTGCGCGTCACAACCACAAGCTTTCCCCGTCGTGACGTCATTGTTTTTATCAGCAGCGTCTCATCAGCCTTTCCACTGACACACATGGTAACACGCAGGTGGAGAGATTTGATTCCCACTGAATTCCAACTCTGCATCAATATATTTGAGCCACAGCAGCAACAATATCCACTGTTATTGAGCACATGTCGCTGCGCTGCTTCTTTGTTTGAATGGGAGGCGGCGGCTCGTTTCTTTGCATCAGAACAAATGAATGAAATCCGCTCCTCACAAACCGCACACACTTGTCCACTGTCTCGCTGCGTGTGTCTTCTTTGTTTCTTTCAACACAACTTCTTTTCATCTTCAATCCATGAAGTTAAATTAAGTTTAAGTTAATAAACTCCCGGATGACAAAAGCTTCAATAAGGTGGTGAAAAACTGTTTTCAACCACCGCCTCTGAACCAAACATTTGGGGTTTTCCAATGCGCAGCCGCGCAGTTACCTGACCCATATATCCTCCTGTTACAGACCACACGCCCCCGGGGACATGACCAACCAAAAACAATAAGATCAACAATCTGAGCAAGATCATAGGCCATAATAAGCAGAGTGAACAATTCATTTCCATTGTAAAAAAAGTTAACAAATACAAAGGAAAAGTTCAATTGAACGGCTGCAACAAACTGTGTGGAGCTGAATTCAAGCAAATCTCTGTGCAAGATGTGAAGAAGAAGCTGTGACTGTTGACACACAGTGGAGCTGCTGCTACTGTTCCATCTGCTGCTGCTTCACATCAACGTCTCAACTGTTGCTCATGTTCAACACAAAGTGTATTAATGGAACTGCTTTGGCTCCATTCATAATGTCAACATTCATGTTGATGATAATGCACAGAGCCTGAGGAAAGAGGTGGAGCCAGCAGCTATTGATTATAGATCACTTATTGTCTGACACATTCAATGTGTTTTTGTGTAGTTGAGGTGAAATGTCAAGAGAAACAGTGAGTGGACTAAAGCAGAGAAGAAGAAAACAGACGTCACCATGGAGATCCTCAGTGTGGATCAGTAGAATATCAGCCTCATGTCTGCAGCTCAGTGTCAACACAACTTTCACATCACATTCATCTGAGCACAGAAATAAAACATGGAGTCTGACCTCAGAGTCTCCAGTCTACAGTCTGGACTCTCCAGAAAACCACTCAGACCTTCACTCCTGAATCCTGCAGCTTGTTCCAGTTCAGGTCCAGGTGTCTCAGGTGGGAGGGGTTGGACTTCAGAGCTGAGCCCAGAGAAGAACAGCAGATCTCTGACAAACTGCAGTCCTCCAATCTGAATAAAGAATAAAAGAAGAACAACATTCATATGTCACAGCTGGAATAAGTTTGATCACTTGATCCAAAACTGCATGGTTTGATTTCTGATGATTCTGATTTGATGATTTCATGGTGTTTTTTTATTATTTATGTTTCTACCTGTTTGTGTTGCCTGTGATGTTTTGTTGCTTCGCTTGTGTTTTTGTGTGTGTTCTGTCACACTCTGGATCAAGTGGGACTTATTAGAGACAACTGTGACAAACTGCTGTGGCTTGGGATTGGCGGGCAAAACTGCATGCTGCCGTCTTTCTCAACTGATTGCATCGGCGAGAGAGACACGTCACAGCAAGGACGAAGTAGGGTGAGAGAGGACCGGTCGTGAAAGAGCGTGTTGACTGAAAAGCTAGTCTACAGAGGAACAGCGTGAATGGACGGACGGCAGTAGACATGGTTCAACACAAACAAAGTGATGAGTATAAGAAATTGAGCCAAGTCCACTTTGTGGAGTGTGTGTGAGCTGTCCCTGTGTTGAAACACCCGAGCCTGAGAGCATTGGATGTTTTGTGCCCCAGATCCTCAGAGGGAGGATCCAGTACGCCACAGCAGGGTCGGAACAGAGGGGTCGATGGCCGCAGGACCCAGTCCCCCTTCCTACCTCATAGACCATGGACTTAGTGGCCCCTCTGTCCCTTTATGCTAAAAGACTGGACTGTTTGATTGATGTTGTTAAAACAGCTGTTGTTGCTGTTTTTCAAAAGAGGATTTTAGTCTCAAGTAAATGAAGTTTTGCAGCTGTCAACAACTGGCCTGTATCTTGAGCCTGATCCAGGACTAAGGTCTTATTTGATGGCTTCAAAGCAGTCAGTCTTTATTTGAGTCAAACACTCTGACTTTAACATCAGATTCAAATCATCTATGTGAACAAAATGAAGACTGGCCTAACACTACAGAGCAGTCTAACATGTGTTTGTGACAGCGGCCCTGAAGGTTGAAGTCAAGTCAACACACATTATTGATGAGGACTGAGTGAAATGAGCTGAAAGTGAAGAATCATTCTCAGTGGGAGAGAAGAACAACTGAAACATGAGACAACAACTATTTCAAATGTCCTTCATTCATCACATCAAAGTCATGATTCAAGTTGTGTGTGAAGATCAATCAGGTTCAGTTGTGGGATAAAGATCTAAGATCTACAACAGTAAGAGTCAGTGAACTGACCTCAGGTCTCCAGTCTACATTCTGGACTCTCCAGAAAACCACTCAGATCCTTCACCCCTGAATCCTGCAGCTTGTTTCTGCTCAGGTCCAGGTGTCCTCAGGTGGGAGGGGTTGGACATCAGAGCTGAGCCCAGAGAAGAACAGCTGATCTCTGACAAACTGCAGCGTTCCAATCTGAATAAAGAAAAAAGAAGAACAACATTCATACACCTCTTCATGTCAACTGATTGATCATTGCTGCTGACCTCAGGACAGTCTGTCAATACAGAATCAATATCTGATCAGACATGTTGGACTAAACACTGACTCCAACAGGACTGAACTGGATCAAAGTTTAAGGTCCAGTCCTGATCCAGGACTAAGGTCTTTCTTGGTCCTGAGGGGTATTCCAGAAAGCGAGTCATGTGAAAACTCAGAGGAAGTTAACCTTGAGATGAAGGAAACTCTGTGTCAGTCACCATGGTAACTGACTCTGTGAACCTAACCTGCTGGCTGGCAGGTTCCCTTGAAGAAACCCTGAGCCTGACGGAGCTGTCTGACAGGGGCTGTCCTTTCCTTGTCAATCTCATCATGTTGAAGCAGAAAATAACTCACATAGTTTTACGTCAGGAGGAGAATTCGTCCCTTTTAGATGAGCTCTCGTTCTCTGAACAGTAGCCTACACTTCTCATCACAGTCCCTCATTTATCTGAACAATGTTCTCCGGCCGCACATGGAACATCAGGCTACACGTCAGCGCTGATGTGCTCTCAGATCTGAACCATCCTCTTTGTTTTGATCACTTTGCAGGTTAATCAATCACCTTCCAGCAGTCAGAAAAAGAGAAACCTTCACATTTCATTTGGCTTTCTTTATTTCCTACAGATACAAAAGTAACAATTAGTAGGCATTGATTTCTATCACAACAACTACATTTCAAAGTCTGTGTTTCTAATTTGCTGCTGCATGAAGGGAAACATTAATAACTTCTAGTTCTGTCTGTAGATAGACAGTGTGTGTCTGCCTCTAATGTTGCCTTGGTCCTGGGGGTGACAGACGCCCACAGCCTCTGGTCACCCAGCGACCTGACTCAGGACCAGCTCCTCTGCCTCTGTCAGACGTGGTGGAGGTGGACCACCAGCTCTGCCTTCTTCCTGTTGGCTGAGTAGAACTCACATGTTCATCTGAGCAGGATATTAGGAGACAGGATGTGTGTTAATCAGCATCTGTGTTGTGGTTTAAGCTGCTACAAGCTGAAATAGCTACTGAATGAATTTTTACTTTATTTAATATGAGGAATATGAACAAAACCAAAGTGAGGAGCAGTCGAGAGACTGTTTTTATATTTCATTTTCAGTGGACTGCACTTTCATAAAAAAAAAAAAAAAAAACATTGAACAACATTCAACCACTTTCTCAAAGGTTCATATTAAAGCCACAGTGTGTGAGAATTACTGCCATCTAGTGGTGCGCTAATAGAATGCAAACAACTGAGTAGTACTCTCTGGCACCTCCAGGTCTGAGCGTGTTGTTTCCACACAGCAGCTGTGAAGAGTCAAAAATGGTCAATATGTCAACATCATGCACAACTTTGAGTTTTCTGTCAAGTGATGAGGTGCAGAACGATACGTATTCTGTTTTGTTATTAATTCTGATAAGTTATAAGCCTGTCCTCCATAATTAACATGTATTTGGTACCATGCTACTGCTAATAGCTAATAGCTAGACTACGGTCATTTTTGCCAACAAATGTGATACAGTAAATCATTAGTGCTAGTTCAAAACGAACAATGTAACAAAATAACAGAGTGAAATGGTTTTTCTCGGCCTGTAGACTCAGAGATCATCTGATGATGTGAGAGGGAGGGAAGAGGGAGAGGAAGACCAAGAGGGAGAGGTAGAGGTCAGCAAAGCAGGGGCAGTGGAACTGTCGGCGCCGCAACAGGAAGATCCCGTGTGTAGCCGGAGGTTGTTTCCCTCCCGGCCACTAGGTGGCACTGTGCAACTTGTCGTCGGGCACCCTGATCACTGGGGCGCGCTGGCCGCACTGTTATATACAGGTGTGTGGGCATACTTCAGTCTCTTTTCGCTTCCATCTCTGGTGGGCTGTGGTCTGGCGTGGCAGAGCCCTTTTTGTTTGGTGTGGCTGCCGTCGAGGCGCACAACATCCTCCACACAGGTAATGAACTCTGCCATTTTCCATTGTACATGTGCACAGCGGGCGTGTTGGTGATACAATCTCCGCTCTCGCAGCGTGTAGCACGGCCGACTGCTGGGGCCGTGGGAGACGAATTGCTCCGTTGGAAACCCTCTGGGCGCGGTGACTTGTTCGCTTGGTAGGTCGATGTTGTCTGTCTGCCCATCGAGTCTGTCACTCAGTTCTGAGCTGACTATCATCATGTGTACTTCAGGCTGTGGTGTAACTGAGCCGCGGCCTGTTAGGCCCTCGCTCTCCACGGAGGCCTCGTTGGTACATTGCAAAGTGGTATGTATACATCATGTCTTTAAAATGTTAGTGTTGATTAAATTAATTAATTCATTAAATAAGACGGTTGTGTGCTTATTTCAGAGTGGACCTCAATTGTTGGGCCCGCTATCGGCCACCACTCCCTGGATCTTCGCTGCTGTTTTGGCTCCCGTTGTTTGGACAATCGTGGCGACACCTATTTTAATAACTTTGGATTAATTTGCTTTCATTGGTTGCTCTGATTTGTGCTGAGTACACCCTTTTATTTAGGTTATATTTGCTGTTAGAAAATAATTTAGTTATTTGTATTTCTCTGGATTTGGTTTCTTTTGTTTTGTTTTGTTATTTTATTTACATATTGTTTGTCCACACCAGCCTGTGTGGCACGTATGGCATGTTTTATTAATGCTTCTCTCTGTCATTGGTCAGGTGCTGTGGGCCGACGGCGGCAATCCAATCCCTGGTGGCGGTGTTTTCTTCACGATCCCCTTTTGATGTGTGTGAGTGTGCAGTGTCACGGTGGTTTGTTTCAGGACCCCGTCCCCCTTTTTTTTTTTTTTTTTTTTGTTTTCTCCTGCCGCATAGTAAACCCCAGCCCTGTCCTCATACTCATTTCCTGCCTACGTGCTAATTTTATGGTGTTATTGTGTTGGGCTGGTGTGTGATCCCTTAATTTCGTTTCTATTTGTTTTGATAAATTTCTTTTTGTTAAATAAAATTCCTTTCTCTTAAGTGAACCTGTGTGACCTTACTCCTTTAAAGGAAGAGAAACATATATATATATATATATATATATATATATATATATATATATATATATATATATATATATATATATATATATATAAATAAAAGAATTTCCTGGGGTGAAATTCCCCTGGGTGGCGTTGTCGCAACCGGAACGAACTCGATCTCCCTCGCCCCGCCACACGTGCACTACTCTGTGAGGATGAGGAGCGACTGGAAGCCCTCCAAAGACAACAAGAGAGGTGAATGGGGTTAGTGTATAGTATAGTAGTAGCAAAAACTCTCCTTGGAAAATCCGCTTGAAAGAGTTACATCACGCACGGTCGCCTACTACTATGACTTATGTGCAGAGTAACAGCAACTGAAAACTGTTGCAGCGGAGCTTTTCCAATGCAGGCTAACTAACAAACTAGCCGTCTCTGCTGTTTTATATTGCAAGTAACAGCAATGATGCACTTAAACGGGAGGATCCAGTAGCTGCTGGACTACACTGCCCTGGTTCTAACATTACACCAGTCACTGTTAGATTGAATTACCTGTCTAGCAGAAAGCTTGCAACCTCCACGTCTATGTTCAAGTCCCTCTCACTCATGAGTTGTCTCCAGCTGGGAAAAGCTACGACCATGTAGACTCTGGTTTTATCCCGCTCATGTTTTCTTTTCTTGGGGGTTTGCCTTCCCTCTCACGGGGCAAAGAGTTTGCATGGTCCTCCATTTCAAGGGCAAATGGCAAGTAGAATGAACTGCAGGGCGCTTTCACCAACACAGTGGTCTTTGCTTGATTCTCCTCCTCGCCCCCGACAACACACGGGGATTTAAAGGGAAAACGCGAAAGGCCAGCCAAGTTTGTCCCCTTTCAGCTACTGTATTCAAAGATGGCGATGCAACATGGCAGCCTTCAGTTGGGTGCATCGCCACCTATGTATTTGTGAACAACTCATTCTAAGCTACGAGAAAGCTTTCATTTGTATGTGATTGTGATGAGACTTTGGTAAATATGTATTGATGAAAGTAATATTTGATTTTTGCTCATAAAAAGCCAATAAGTTTCACACTGTTCCTTTAAAGAAAGTGATGTTCAATTCAAAATGAAAAGACGACTGCATCTAAACTTACACATTAACTCTGTCAGTGATTCTTATTACGGCCGCGGCCCAGTTTTTCCCAGAAAATGTCTGATTCCTGTTTCCTCCCCTGTTGCCATGGTGACTCACAGTATCAGAGCTCCATTGATGATGGCTTTTTTCTAGTCGTCAGCATAGACTGTATATCAAACGGTCGTCAGGGGCGCTGTATAGCTCGGTGGGTTGAACAGGCACCACATATGCAGAGGCTACAGTCCTCGCTGCAGCCGGCCACCGTTCGAATCCCAAATCCAGTGGCCCTTTGCTGCATGTCATTCCGCCTCTCTCTGCCTCCCATTTCCTGTCTCTCTCACTATCCTATCAATTAAAGGCACAAAGCCTAAAAAAATACTTAGGTTCTTCAGGCATGAGCTCAACTCACAGTGAACATACTGAGAGTCGACTGAACCAACTCAGATCAGTTGTTCTGGAACTGAAAACTCAGAGTTCAGGGAGACACTCAGAGTTTGTTAAACTTCTTTCTGGATACCCCTCAGGTCTCAGGACACTAAAACTACACACATTCAACTGAACACACACCTGTTGACAAATCAGCTCTTTCTGGAACATTGAAGCTGTAAATGTGTTTGAACAGACACCAAGAATAAAATGATCAACAGTGAAAATGGACACAATAGGTTGTGTTTTCAACAATCAGCTGGAAATCAACTGAAACCTTAGAAACCTTTGATGTTTCCAGAAATCTCCCATCTGCTGCCGTTCATCATCATCACTGATGTGACTTCAGCTTGGTGAAATTTTGTTGAAGACAGATGCAGCTTCTGTCATGTTCAGATCAGCAGCAGAACATCTGTGAGTTTGATCCTCATCAAGTTTCTGATTTGAAGATCAAAATCTAGATTTGAAAAAGCAGAGAACTTCTCTCCATCACACACTGACTGCTCTCACCTTCTTCTTGTAGTAATAATAACACTGAGTCCTTTCTCTTCTGCAGCTCTTTGTTGAAATCCTCAACCAATGAACAAGTGAAACTTCAAACATTTGACCTGAACACAGACAAAACTACAACAGACAAACTGACCTCAGAGTCTCCAGTCTACAGTTTGGACTCTCCAGTCCAGCACACAGAACCTTCACTCCTGAATCCTGCAGGTTGTTGTAGCTCAGGTCCAGGTGTGTCAGGTGGGAGGGGTTGGACTTCAGAGCTGAGGCCACAATTTCACAGTGAGTCTCTGAGGGTCCACAGTCACGTAGTCTGTGATTAGAGAAAACATCAAATCTGTTCAAATCAACATCTGATGTAAACAGTGGTGAAAATACAGTTGGTGCATATGATGGTGCCACATGATCATGTGATGGTTCAGCTCATCTTCTCTCACTGGGATGATCCTCATGGCTCGGTCCTGCACACACTGATTTGGTGGGCCTTTTTAAATAGAGTCTATTTCCTCATGAAGGAGGCTCTGAGGCTTCTCTTCTTTCATTCTATTCAACAACAACATCCATGATATCACTAGATTTCAGTCAGGAGCTACAATAACATTCATGATCTTTGTAAAAGCACTAACCTAAACACCTGTTACTGAGTCAGGAGAGAGTTACAGAGACACAGAGCGTCATGGTAACTGCAGAGGGACTGCAGATGAAATGAGCTTGAAGCTAACTCTGCTACAACACATCACATGGCAACATTTAGCCTGTGTGTAATATTGTACATGGCCCATTAGAATCAAAGAGAAACATCAACTCTATAAACCATAGTAAGTCAGTCACACAGCTGTGTGTGCACGGTGTGAGAGGAGCAGCAGAATGGGATAAATGACAAGAACAGACTGATGGAGATTTCTCACTTTGCCCTGATGTTTGCTGCTCATATGCTACTGGATTTACTGGGAGATGAAAAACACCAGTGTGATATGATGGTGGATCAGCTCCAGGTGGTGTTGTAGTCAAGACCGCACCAACCCAGACCAAGACATTACCCAGACCAGAGAGTACCAAGACCGAGACAAGACCAAGACTTTTAGAGGTCCAGACTGAGACAAGACCAAGACTTTAGAGGTCCAGACCGAGACAAGACCAAGACTTTTAGAGGTCCAGACCGAGACAAGACCAAGTCCATATATATCAAGGAAATCATAGCAAAACATCAAATGTGAGTTTTTTTTAAGTTTGCTTTTAAATAAACGCGACAACAAAAACAATCTTTGCTCTGTTGTTTTCAGAACAAGTTCACACAGCCTCTTTCCTCCTGTCATCTTCACACTCTGTGTGCACTGTGCAGGGGTGTGTCAGTCACTCACACTGACACCGGGCAGGTGGCATCTGCAGCTGGGGGACATCTTTACACCACCAATGATCTGAAGTTATTAGCTGTTTTTGAGAGGCTCCTTTTCACTCTTATCAGTAAGGCATGGACAAAAAGCCTAGCAGCGATGGTCTTGTTCAAAAAACCTGAGTCCACCCAGTCAAACACCGAGACAAGACCAAGAACCTAAAAAAATGGTCTTGAGACCGATCTCGAGTACTACACACTAGCTCCAGGCAGTTTAACCTCTGTTATAGGCAGAGTTGAATCTGACCGTTTCTCTCTTCTGAACACAAGAGGGAGGGGCTCAGTCTGTCAGGTGATGCCCCTCCCAACAGGTGAGCTGTTCAAATTGCAGGAGCTTAATCTTAAATCTTGTTGTCTGGTTACATGAGCTGGAAACAGCTGGAAACACTGAGGTGAAGATCAGTGGAGCTGCTTTCATTAGTTTCATCAGGTTTGAATCAAAGCAAAAAGTCCAAATAACGCAACAAAAACACTAAACAAGTGTTTTTATTCACTGAGCAGCAACAATCACAACCAAGTGAAGAATCTCCATGTTGGAGCTCACAGCTTTTACAACAGCTCCAGAAAAAACACACCTGACCTGTATTTTGTCAAAGTCAAACTAAGAAGAATGAGAATCAATGAAAACTGTGTTTATCTGAACTTGACTAAACTACTGATCTGATCCACTGATCAATAATTAGAATGATCATGTCTGGACTCACTCAGCCTTTCTGCAGTTCCTCACAGCTGGATCAGTGTCCGTCGTCCCTCCTCTGATGTGTTGTACTTCTTCAGGTCCAACTCATCTAGAACCTGCTCTGACATCTGCAGCATGTAGGCCAGAGCTGAGCACTGAACTCAGAGAGTTTCTTCTCTGATCTGTTCTCTGACTTCAGGAACTGTTGGATCTCCTGATGAACTGACTGGTCCTTCATCTCCGTCAGACAGTGGAAGATGTTGATGCTTCTGTCAGGAGACATTTCATCACTGTTCATCTTCTTCAGGTTGTTGATGGCTCTCTGGATGGTTTTTGGACTGTTCTCTCTCTGACCAGCAGACCTCCTAACAGCCTCTGGTTGGACTCCAGAGAGAGTCCATGAAGGAAGCGAACAAACAGGTCCAGGTGACCATTTTGACTTGTGGGGATTTCTCCATGGCTCTCCTCAGGAAGTCATCCAGGGTTAAATCAACATGTTCTCCCAGGAAGTTCTTCAGGACCTGTGTGTTGCTGTTGGTGTAACAGTGGAACATGTAGACTGCAGCCAGAAAACTCCTGAACACTCAGATGAACAAAGCAGTAGACTGTTTTCTGGAAGATCACACTCTCTCTTTTGAAGATCTCAGTACAGAGTCCTGAGTTCACCAAGGCCTCTGTGACATCAAGACCACACTGCTCCAGTTCTTCTTGGTAGAACATGATGTTTCCTTTCTCCAGCTGTTCAAACGCCAGCCTCCCCAGCTTCACAAGAACTTCCCTGTCGCCTCCGTCAGCTCCTGTACGTCTCATGTCCCTCAAGAGGTCGATGGACCATCTCCTACAAACAAAACATGACATTGTTGTAAATGAACAAGTTGGAGATAGTTTTTTGTTTTGGCAGCTGATGATCACAAACTTACAACTTTATCACAAACTCTACATTTTGCTTTTCCAGGGGTTCTTTCTAAAGACGCCCTCTTTAATGAAAGAAAAAACAACAACAGTCAAATCAGTGTTTCTATGTTTTATATCTAGTTGTCTTTCTTGCTGTGTTTGCTGTGCAACATGTCTCTCAGAAGCAGGAGTGTTGCTATATTTATTTCATGTTATTTAAAGTAAGATGTTACAGCTTCTCTGTAATATGACAGAATGTGTTTGTTAATACCTGCAGTGAGAGGGATGAAGCAGCAGACCTCTGTGGCCTGTTACCTTCTTCTGTTTTAATGTTCATAGTTTAGACTAAATTACAGACGCCACAGTGTCTGGTTCATTGTGACTGTATTTCCATATGTTTTCTAAACTCAGTAATATCTTTAATTTCACTTGATGTTCAGTTTGGACTCAGGAGCTGAAGGAAAACCCTGGACACTGACTTGAAGTCATGCTATAACAGTACTTTGTGAATGAAGTGGTGTCAGAACAGAGGTGTTACCCTGGCCTCACCTCTGTGCACATCTGCTGCAATAACATGATGCAGCTGCCTGTGACTGGAGGAGGCTGCACAGCCATCGGCCACTATCAGAGCTGAACTGGAGCAATAACAACAGTTTATAAAATGTCCCTCTCCACCTCTGTCACTCACCGTACTTGTTCTTCTTCCTCTTTGTCTGGACCAGCAGGAAGTGTGAGAACGGTCAGTCATGGTCTTTGGCAGCTCTCCTCTCTGCTCTGTGGTCAACATGTGCTCCAGAACTGTAGCACTGATCCAGCAGAAGACTGGGACTTGACACATGATGTGAAGGCTCCTGGACGTCTTGATGTGTGACATCATTCTGCTGGACACACATCTTCATCACTGGACCTCCTCCTGAAGTACTCCTCCTTCTGGGCGTCGGTGAAGCCTCGGACCTCTGTTACCCTGTCAACACATGTAGGAGGGATCCGATTGGCTGCTGCAGGTCTGGAGGTGATCCAGACCAGAGCCCAGGGAAGCAGATTCCCCTGGATGAGGTTTGTCAGCAGCACGTTGACTGATGACGTCTGTGTGACATCAGATACAACCTCCCTGTTGTTGAAGTCCAGTGACAGTCGGCTTTCATCCAGGCCGTCAAAGATGAAGAGAAGTTTACAGACAGCCAGCTGCTCTGCTGTGACCTTCTGTAATGTTGGATGGAAAACATGGAGCAGCCTGAGAAGACTCAACTGCTGATCTCTGATCAGGTTCAGCTCCCTGAACGAAAGCAGAACCAGCAGACTGACATCTTGGTTCTCCAAGCCTTCTGCCCAGTCCAGAGTGAACTTCTGCACCGAGAAGGTTTTTCCAATGCCAGCGACACCATTGGTCAGAACCACTCTGATGGGTCTCTGTTGGACAGGTGAGACTGTAGAGACATTGTCTCTCTGTTGGACAGGGAAGTCTTTAAAGATGTCCTTGCACTTGATTGGAGTGTCATGGAGGGTGTTCTCCTTGGACGTTGTCTCCAGCTGTCTCACCTCATGTTGGGTATTAACCTCTTCACTCTCCCCTCTGTGATGTAGAGCTCAGTGTAGACCCTGTTGAGGAGGGTTCCACTTCCTCTTCCATTAGTTTCTTCAGTCACTCGTTCACATCTGCTCCTCACACTGATCTTATGTTGATCTAAAAGCTCCTGCAGACCACCATCTGCTGAGAGAGAAGAGACAGAGTCAGACTGAAGACAGAGAGTCTGACAATCTGATGGGATTCTTTTCATCAGCTACAGAAAAACTACAGACACAAAGAAAAGCTTTGAATGTTGTGCTGTTGATCATCATCTTAAATGTCAGTGCTGTGTGATGGAACAATGACTCTGTAGAAAACAACAGGTCCTGCTTTCAGAAATGAGCACATCAGCAGACAGATGTTCACTCTCACTTTGTACACAGCTGCTCTGATTGTTGTCTGTAGCTCACCTGTTTTTGTGGGTCTTTGTTGGCATTGGGGTGTCCTGAAGAACTAGACTGGTCCCAGTATGAGGTGAAACACTGTCTGGAAGGAAGACGAGTGGAGAGAGGTGAGCTAAAAGAAAACCTGGTCCTGAAAGTGGTCTGGTTTCTCTCTGGTTATGAGTTGACCTTAAATTTTGAGTGTAGCAGATGGGGCTGAGCTTAAAGCCACTGAGGTGCTGCTACAGGAGCTAATGAGGACTCAGTCTAATAAATCTGTTTTTTTGTTGTTGTTTTTTTTCTAAATCTGATGGACAGAGTGTGTGTGCATTTTCTGTCTCTGAGTTTTGTTGTGAACCTACACAGAGTTTGATGGATCTGCTTCCTGGTTTCTCTCTGTTTCCTTCACATGAGTCTAATGACTGAATCATCTTCAGCTCAGTTTACAGTAGAAACCGTTTCTTACTGTGACTCTGAGGGTCCAGGTTCAGGACTGAAGTATGGAGGATTCCATTCTTTGGACCAGTCACTCTTCATAGACAGACAGATGGATCCTGGAGACTCTGCTCTCAGTCTGTGGTTCTGACCTCTGCAAACACAACATGTTGTTATTCATATCACATCAATCACTGATCAGTTCTCTGATGACAGAGGCATTGTGGGAAGTCTACAGTGACGTCAGCGTCCAGCACCACACACTGTAGTGAAGGATGGAAGCAACACAGCAGCATTCATAGACAACAGTGTAGAGTCAGTCAGTCATTAACTGTGTCCAGTCTCCAGCTGCTGACCACCTGTCTCACATCAGCTCTAAAGAAGCAGAGTGATACAAAGGTGAGATGAGTAACTAACACTACTACAGCAAACAGCACATCCTGCTGCAGCTTATCTGACCACCACACAACTCCACTCACACAGTGGACACACACATGGAGTCACATCTGCACAAACATCAGTGGACTTGTTCAGACCTGGTATCAACATCTGTCTCAGCTCTAAGTTCAGGTGTGAATGAACCTTTCTGAGGTCCATCACTCAGGGTTTGTTTTGTCTCTGTGGTTAGGAACAGAAGCCAAATAAACCATAGAGTCCTTTCCTAAGTCTTTATGATTCTACTTACATCTTTCTTTGACCTCTTGATGTTTTCATCAAGGTGGAGGAGAAGTGTTTAGAGAGGAGACTGACTTTTGATCATGTGACATGAAAGGAGCCTCCTCAGCCGTCAGTATCAACAACACACTGAAGAGACAGAAGAACCAGGGAGAAGTTATTTCCTGTTCCAGTGACGTCGACTGCAGCAGCTCAACACACTGAACTAAACTCAGAGACAGTTTGGAGGTTCACAGGTTTGTAGCAGGTCTCTTACTGTGACTCTGACGGTCCAGGCCCGCACTGAAGTCTGTGGACGACCTTTGGACTTGTCACTCTTCATAGAGGGACAGATGGATCCTGGAGACTCTGCTCCGTCCTCATCTTCCTCCACATGAACACTCATCTTCAGGACTTCAGTCTGAGAGGAAAACAGTAACCTGACTGTGAAACAACACACACACAGTTTTTGATTTTTGAGTTGCTCTTACTTAACTATGAAGCTGATAAAGTGTGATTAGTTCAAGGCCAGTTAGCAACACAAACATATATATATATAGTTGAATATATTGTAACAGTTTGAATGAACTAAAAGAAAACATGTACTCAGTGTTTTATGAATTGATTGAATTGAATTGATTGAATTGAATGCCTTTATTGTCATTATACAAAGTACAATGAGATTTAAAACTTCACCATAAAGTGCACACATTAAATAGACAGAAAATTATGTACAAGTGGTTAGCATATGTCATATGTTCATATGACAAGTGGTCACTTTCTGGTTCCATCACATGAAATCATGGATCACCCCCGTCCTCCAAAACCTGCACTGACCCCCCATCACACACATAGTTCAAATCCTCCTTCTCACACACAAAGCACTCACAACCAGCCTCCCTCCTCCTTCCCTACATTTTGAAGTTGAGTGAGTGAATTGAGGTTTACAGAGTTCACAGTATAATAAACTGCAGCTGCTCAGTTTTCATGTGGATTATTCAGCTCATCACTTCCTGTTGTCTCCTCTTTTCTCTCAGTGTCTCTGTGTGGACTGAAGTTCACTGTGACTCTTCTTCCCTCCACAGTCCACAGGACAAACTGACTCACACACTCTCACACTTCAATAACACCTAGAAGAAGAAGAAGAATGTTGTGTTAACACTCACCTGCCTCACACTTGACTTTCTCTCCTTCTGCTCCGTCACTTTAAATGGAGTCTGAACTCACTGAACACTTTCACTTGGCTTGTCTGTACCTGCTGAAATGTCTTAATGGCCCCGCCTCCTCCTTTTGCATTTACAGGAGTCACATGACTCGTGAGTGTGTGTTGTTCACTTACAAGTTGTTTAACTGGTTCTTGTTTCATTGTCTGTTGTTTAAATGACAACTAATGTGTTTTTAATGAGATAAACTCTGACTTTATCTCCAGCTTCATATAAATAATGCTGATGATGGTTGGTGACAGAGAAGAGAAGTGACTTGATACAGGTAAGAATGGCTCCATCTGCTGGACATCTCCTGGTATTACACCTGTATGGATTCATTCAATGTGAGCCCATATATAATATAGTAAGCTAAATAGTGGGCTAGGATACAGCAGTGGTAGAAATAAAAGCTTCAACTTCTTGTGACCAAGAAGTCATCCGCAGAAAAAAGGATATAGTTTAAGGCCTTATATTTCACAGGCCATGACAATGATGGCAGGTGGTGACCGTGTTGGCATGACCGAGGAGGATTATTACTTTATCATCTGTGTCTTTAGGGATCAGAGGTTGATAAAGAGACTGAAATAAGAAATTTAAAATCATTTAGTTCACTTTTTCATACGTGATGCAGCTTTCTATTAGTTTTTTGTAACTGTTGCTGCAAGAATGACAAGGTTCTTTATTCAAGACACACAATGTCTGTTTTATTTACAGTGGGGAAAAACATGGACTTAAAATAGATCCATGCTATATATAAAATTTGAATGCAACACTTGTTTAAACTCATGTAAACTTGTATTTGAATCCACAGATCTTCTCCAGGAGATTTCAAATCAAACTTCAATGGTGTAAAAGAGGTGTGTGACTGCCACCAAGCATCTTGTTCAGAGAACCATCAGACATCTGGGCCCGTATTCACAAAGACTCCTAAGACTAAGAGCTGCTCTTAGTGACGTAGTTCTAAGAAAACTCTTAGAATTTCCTCTTAAAGTTAAGACTGGAGCCTTGTAAAGATCAAAGTTATTGACAAAGCATCTCAGGCCTTCAGAGAGCTGCTAAGGTGACAAAGTGTGAAGAGGAGGGAGGAGGACGAAGAAGAGTTTCTTATAAAGGCTTTTTAATTCTGACCCTCATGAGAGCCTCAGATCTCTTTCTACAAGTTTTACTTGGATCCTAAACTGAAGAGCAGCAGAGGGACACCTGCTTCTACACCAAGCAGCACTCCATGCTTTTTTTTTTTTTTTTGTCAAAAGCATGTTTGATTCAGTGAATGAGTTCAGACGACTGAGCAACTGATTCACACAACAGGAAGTAGTGTTTTAGCATTCAGAGAAACTGCAACACGTTTCTTGTTCTTTTGACACAAACACACACACATTTGACACATTTAACATTTGTTTGAGCTTCTTTTACACACAGCTCAACTAAGAGCAAAACAGTAGATGTTAACTGCTACATGTTCAATTGCTTTCACACTGTTTGTCCAAACAGAAAACCTCATGTTGGAAACCAAAGCTAAAGGCTGAGGCTGAAGTGAACAGCAGTTCACATTGAAGACTGAAACTAATTGATGTCCTAGATTTTGTTTCATTGCTTTTGAAAAACAGCTGATTGAGCTCATGCAAATCCATCATCACAGCTGGTTCCCATCTATATATACTGTAGCATCTAGGAAACACACTCAGGTGTTGAGGTTCTTTCAGTCACATGACCTGTTTGGGCTGATCTTGTTTGAAATAGAAAGATAGAAAGAGGAGGGAGAGGAAAACAGAAGAGCTGCTGAAGACAACATGTGGCAGTGTTTAGTTCACACTGTGATGAACTGTTTTTGGGAATTGTGTGTTTCAGGTGTGATGTGTGTTAACAGTTGTGAACAAGTGTTTAAAGTCTTGACAAACAGCTCATAGTGATGGTAAAACACTGGAAATGAAAGTGTTTCCCAGTGATAACAGAGCAAGCAATCATGACATCAACTTAAAGCTCTTAATCATCTCAAATGAAATCACCTCAAAGAAAAAGACAGCCTCCCCTCTGGCACCTCCAAGGTGGCCTCCTCCATTTCCTGCCCCGCTTCCATAAGAGGCCATCTTGATGGTGCCGCCTCCTTTCCAGAGCTGTGGAGAGCTGCATACAAAAGACACACAAGTGAGTTTCACCTCAAACAAAGAAATGTTCATTAACAGCCTGTTAACTAAAATGCCTGCACTCAATGAATCAGCAACTGTCAATAAAGGTGATATATGAAAAGAAAAGACTGTGTGTCATCATTGAAGATGAAGAAAGAGCAAATAGTCAACTTGAAGGTGGCCTCTATGTGTGGCCCCCACACTAACCACAGATACAACTGAAAACATCTGTTTAGCTGTTCAGCCAGGTGACTGACAAACAGCAGATATCAATAGCTGCACAGTGAGCTCGTGTTGTTCAACTCATTTGATCTGTGACGTAAGGATCAGAGACTGACTCAAGCGTTCACTGTTGATTTTTAAACATGTGCATATTTTAGAACACTTCTATGTGAGGTCACACACATGAACACATTCCATGTTCCGTGCAGCAGGCTATAGAGAACACACCGGAGACACAGTTCAGGATTCAGCAGCTGTTGGATCCACCATTTGTTAGTTGTGGGCGTCAGTGAAGGTACCACGTCAGAAGCTTCAAGAATCATCATGGAGAACAAACCTGCAAAGACACTTAGGGTTGGTGGTTGTGCAGCTCTGAGGACAGATGGAGGTAAGTGAGAAACTCCTGCTGTTGAGCCCTTTTTCTCCTGCACACATGTTCTAAAAAAGATCATTTCATAAAGTTAGATACAAGAATTCACAACTAACTGATGCTCCCATGTGTTTTCCTGGTCTACAGAGAGCTGGAGCAGCTCTAGTCAGCATAGTGCGTGTAGAGTCCTTTAACTTCTAAACCCAGGACCCACTGTTCGTTTGATGAAGTATGCAGGACACAAAGTTAAAGTTAAATTTGCTTCTAATTTATTAAATGAATACAGCAGAGAATCAAGGTTGAGATTGCTTACACAACAACATCCACATAATACCAACATACTATAGCTTGTATTTTATATGTGTCCTATAGCTTGTATGTGTTTTTATTTATTTCTGAGCACATATTTATTTCACACCGTGGGGATGGGGGGGGGAACGTAATTTCAAGTTTCTGTATGTCTTGCACAAATGGAAATTTGACAATAAGTTGACTTTTGACTTTGATACCAGTAACAGCAATCAGTGAGGAGACACAGAGACCATCAGGTTGCACCATTTTCCCAACCAACTATCAAACACATCAATGAATGGATCATCAATACCAGTGTGAGAGGCCATTTCATCATTAAGAACCATAAGGGCGTGGAGAAAACACCCCCTTTCTCAGCTAGCCACATGTCTAAGGCCTTTGTATTTTGCACCGTCCTCAAAGAATCTGCAGCCAGCTGTTCAGATAGCCCTCCAATCGCTGTACCTGTGAAATTGCCCAACCACTGAACATTGTGATAAACATAATTTATGTGACCAACATTTTATTAATTGTACACCACCAACAGAGAGAGGACTCAAACCCTGCAGCAATATGATTAGCCAGTACGTGTTCGCTGGGGACTCCTCTGGGACACCTATGGAAGCTATGTAAGTGGGAGAGGAAGACATCCAATCAAAGTTATCAGTGAACGTTTTCTATGAATGGCATTCTGAGTTTGAGCCTTGAGGTTTCTGCCGAGCATCTGTACTGAAATTAAAAGTCTGGTTAGGATGCAAACACCAGTCCAGTCTGGTGAGATAGTTAAACCGTGTTCTTCCTCCGCAGTACCAGAAGAGATCAGCACGAGCCCAACCTAAGGAAGACACTGCTCCAACAACTGACATCCACAGTGTCTGCACACCATGTTGTCGATACATTACCCATTACAGTCGAGGTGGTATGGTTGTCAGGCTGCAGTCTACTGAGGCAGGTGTAATTACCTGCTTTAGGAGAAAAGACTGGAGGGATGGTGGTTTTCTTCACAACAGGAACTGATTAGACAGCATGCCACAGTTAGCAGACATGTGTGATGCTATCATGCAATCAAAACCCTGTCTGTCCTGACTGAGGAGTAAGGGTGCAGGCGTTAGTTTCAGGACCAGTCTGGCAGATGAACAAACTAAACAATCAGTGATGCCTGAGGTTTTGGCCGTTGCTGCCATCCAATCCAGCCACAGGTTTTTATCCGAATATCCAGTAGCTAATCTCACCATGTCTTCACCTGAGATAATAATAATAACATAATACATTTTAT
Source organism: Caranx ignobilis (assembly GCA_021432705.1). Lineage (NCBI taxonomy): Eukaryota > Metazoa > Chordata > Actinopteri > Carangiformes > Carangidae > Caranx > Caranx ignobilis. Next base: position 16,860,064 of record MU269989.1, read on the forward strand.
TTATAAAGCGCTTTTCAAGGTACTCAAAGTCACTTTACCAAGATAAACAACCATATTGGATTTGGAGACACTTAAGAACACAGAAACACAATACACAGAGTTATCAAAACATAAGATATCAAACAGTCAGAACAATGAAAACACAATGGATAAAGATTTGGATGAAGTAGATAGACCAGACGGATCATAACAGTGCCAGTAGATGTAAGGATCAGAAAATGCTAATATGATGATAGATGTTAAATCAATTTTTAACACTTCATTTTCAAACTTATAAAAATATAAAAAATGTAAAAGATTTTTTCCTTTTTCTTTTTTTTTCTTTTTGACCTCGATCCTTTGTGTCTATATGAGGTGTGCTTCAACACAGAGAGCTTGAAACCTTCTGTATCTTTGAACCACTCTGACTGTTTTCTGATTTTTCTTATAGCAAAGCTGATTATATAATGGTGCTCCTGAATATAACAAAGCCCCCGACTGCCTCTCCCATGTCTGTGTAATCGATGATTATCTCTTCACCTGGCAGCTTGGGCAGAGGGAACTTTCCCTCATGTGGTTTCACAGTACTCTTTGTTTCTTTCCACAATGTATTAACCCATGAGCTTCCTCTAACACTGCTACAACCATGCCTGGTGGTAACACTGGTCTTCCATCTGGTTCATGTCACAAGTCCTTCTGTTTCTGTGCTCCTCTCTCCCTCCACACTGAAATGTCACACGGTGAGGCCTTGGCCTGTTCTTTTATCAACATATTTACATTGCAAGGCGGCAACATCTCTGTCACACTTGGTCCAGCTTGCATCATCATGAATCGTGGCTTGTATCCAGCTGTCTGCTTGGCTACTCTATCAGCTTCGTTGTTCCCTTTTGCAATCAGTGTGTTTGCTTTGTCATGTCCCTTACACTTTATTACAGCTACTGCTTTTGGTCTCATCAATGCTTCTGCCAGCTCCTGCATCTCTTTCTCATGTTTGATGGTGTGCCTGTTGTAGTTTTGAAACCTGCTCTCTTCCACTGACCTAGTCCTACATGAACTGCTCCTGCAACATATGCTGAATCTGTGTAGATGTTAACAACTTTTCCTGCTGTTGTTGTGACACTATTAACAACATCTGAGGCCCACAGCCTCCCTCTTGACATTCTCTATCAAATTCACCCTCCATGTTTGTGTGGTGTTTGTATACTTACTCTTTTATTGTTGAACTACTCACCTTCCTCTCGTTCCTAAGGAGAATAAATGAGTTAATGACCTCCCCAACGGCCAGTCACTTTGTATGGCATAACACCCGAGCAACTGACCCAACTGTTGTTAGTCTGCCAGGCCGGTCAGTGTGTATGGAGTACACCCGAGTCACTGACCCAATGAGCTGCACACACTTTTCAGTGCGGCGTGTGGTTTGTTCTCACCGTTAGGTTTCCCCCACACGTTTTCCAGCTCAGACACCTGGACAGACCACCACAGAGACACCGTTGTATCTACCACCCACTTGTGTTGTTGCCCCGTTTATTTTGCTTTGCCAATTCTGTTAGGATCCTTCTCAAAATGATCACACAGTCTCTCAGACACTGTGGGTCCCTCCAATATGGAATTTTTGACCACAGTTTGGAATCACAAGCTGATCGTCCCCAGCGGGAAAAACAGAAATGAAACACTCCAGCAGTAAATTCTCCTGAATTACTGCAACACACTCGCTCCCCTGGTCCTTGTAAACCACTTATAAACACAACGCCTCTCTGATCGAGGTTTTCCGCGCAATCGAAGCCGGGTTGTAACCATCACTTTGTAACCATCACTTTGTAACCATCACTTTGTAACCATCACTTTGTAACCAACACTATTCCTACCCTGAGTGCGAGGGGTCTCCGTTCCCTGTGGCAGGCTGATCAGACCTCCACAGTCCCGGTAAATTACCCAAGGGAGTTCTTGACACCAATCTTAATTTGCTCCGCGCCCTCTTCGCAAACGGGTCTAAGCATGCGAGTTTACCGCACCACGCCTTGCGACGGCTCTAGTCAAGCAGAAGTATTGCGAACCTGCCCCTTTTAATTTGGAGGATATGTACAAACAATCACTGATTCTACTGTTCTTTTATGAAGAACAGGCTTTGCGCTCACTAAGGAGATCCACTTCTAATCAGATCGTAGATCCTGAAGGGTTGATTGATCGATCTCCCTCGGCGGCACCACACTTCAGTTGTCAGTCACCGGGGACCCTTCCGCCGATCGCGATCTCCCTGGAGGCCCCCACTCAGCGTGCTAATCACCCGGGGACCCTTCCGCCGATCGCGTCAAGCAATCTCAGTCTTTGTGCTCTGAACCGTATGATAGACAATAGGGAAACTTAGTACAACGTTACTTTAGTCATTTTCGATGTGCAGAGTTTTGATGAAACAGGCTTCTGCTTACCGCTCCGTTTTAGAGGCCTCTGGTTGTCTGCCGCGTCCCACTTGTCTATATGTCCTGTAACAAAGTCTTTAACAGTAAACACAGATAAACATTCATTTCCTGCTTCATCACGTCGGGGTCACCAAATTGTTGAGTCCTTTAACTTCTAAACCCAGGACTCGCGTGTTGGTTTGATGAAGTATGCAGGACACAAAGTTAAAGTTCAATTCACATCTAATTTATTAAATGAATACAGCAGAGAATCAAAGTTTGAGATTGTTTACAGAGCTCTGGACCACAATGCTCCACCGCCTCTTCCTAAGCAGAGTGTGTGTCTTCCCCGTTTACACAGATCATTTTGTACAGTTCCACCCCCCCCCTTGACCTAGAGATACTTTCCCCAATCTACTTCTCTGCAGGCTGCGGCGACCTGTCTTCTCTACACTCACTGTCCTTGCACATAATCTCCTCTCCCTCAGCCCTGCACTACATTCCTTGTCTAGTCAAAACAGTCATACACAATATCAACAATACTTATACGTCAAAGATGATTACTTAAAGGATAGCATAGGAAGATTAAACACATAGCAACAGCAACACCTATCCTTCAGTAACTTACTCTTTCCCCTCTTAAAAGATTCCCCGCTAGCCGACGGTTGTCATAGTTCCTTGGGGCTAGCCTGCTTCTTATCAAGTGCTTTAAGATCCTGGCCTGGCTCCAACAAGGCGACGTGGGTCCAGGTTTTATAATCCACACAGGAGGAGGGCGACGGTGCGACTCGACCGCGGACTTTGTTCAAAAGCCAGAGATAGGCTCGGTGCTACGGAGGTGAATATACAGCGAGGCACAGACTGACGCTAGGCTACTGCTCCAGTATGATGAGCCGCCATCTTGCCCCTTACGGCATCATCTTGGTGACACCATTGCCTGGGGCTGGAGTTGTGTGTTAAAAGTAATTTGAAATAAAACTATTTAGTATGATTGGAAAAATAGGAGTTACAAAAAACTTGAATGATATGATAACATTTTCATTGTAATTCAGTGTAATTTAAGAAAAACACGAATAATTTTAGGCAGATGATGAGTGTAGATCAGTGTGCCTCGACAAGCCTTATCATATGTCTCCACCTAGTGGTAAAAGCAGTGAACTACTGCATCAGTCACAACCAGTTTCATCACCAAGTCATTGAAGTCTGAGTTTTTGGATGGAAGTCCCACTCAACAGCAGAACAGCCAGTGTGTTCCACCTTTGAAGTAACTTGTTTCAGTCTCTTATCAATCTCTGATCCCTAAAGACACGGATGATAAAGTAATAATCCTCCTCGTTCATGCCAACACGGTCAGCACCTGCCATCATTGTCATGGCCTGTGAAATATAAGGCCTTTTAACTATATCCTTTTCTCCTGATGACTTCTTGGTCACAAGAAGTTGAAGCTTTTATTTCTACCACTGCTGTATCCTAACCCACTATTTAGCTTACTATATTATATATGGTCTCACATTGAATGAATCCATACAGGTGTAGTACCCGGAGATGTCCAGCAGATGGAGCCATTCTACCTGTATCAAGTCACTTCTCTTCTCTGTCACAGTTTATCTCAGTTTATCTCTTTAAAACACATTAGTTGTCAATTTAATTCTCACTCAACTTCAAAATGTAGTGGAAACAGCAAAACTTTGAGTTTAGTGGAGACACGCAGATGAAATCTGTGATGTCATAATGAGCCTTATCTGACTGGAAATGTGTGTCAGTTCAACAGAAGCTTTTTGATCAGACAACAATATGCACCATATTGATATCAAATCAACAGGTGGCTGAATGTTGATTTGATGTTTATTAGACACAAACAAAACCATGTGTCATTTAAAGTCAAATGAACTTAGAATTTATCATGACTCAGCTAAATCCCGTCTGCTCACTCTACTCAAAGATTCATTGAAACAGTTTACACAGCAAACTTTTCACTATAGTAACATTACAGTTGTAGTCCAGCTGACATCACATACATGTGTCCAATGAGCCTCATCTGACCAGAGATTTATCAGTAGAACACAGTGTTTTTAATCCAATGATCAAATACTTTGTACAATTAACAGAAACCTTTGAACTTCTGCTGACACTTTTGGAATTGTATTGTGACATGGTCTTAATACAGACAGTCACAGGTCACATGTCTTTAACAGAGCAGAACACACACCATCACTCCCAGTTTAACCACAGAACAAATGAATATATTAACACATTATCACATCACTTTGTTTACAGATACATTATTGATCCATGACTGCAGCACTAACCCAACAACCAAAAGTCCTTGTGTCCTCAGCCCACACGGGGCGCTACAGTATGAACAGTATGTATGTACATTCTGTCAGTTTGATGTTGAGACAGCACGACATTCTTGTGTCCAGTATAACTCTGCAGTTCTTGTTGTAAGTTCATGATTTTGTTGTGTGAAGTGAACACAGTTATTTCATTTATGGAACAAGAAAGTGACAGTTTGTCATATGAACATAAAAACATATTTTTACAACCACTGTTTAGTTCATTCAACTATTAAAATATAAGCTAAGTGCAGAATATTTGTGTTGCTAATTGGCCTTGAACTAATTACGGTTTATCAGCTTTATAAATTCAAGTCAGAGCAACTGAAAATCAAAAACTGTTGACTTAATATTAAAAAATGAAGTCAAGCTCACAAGGGATGAGTGTTTGTGTTGCACAGGGCACTGCCCTGGCTCCATTCCTGTTCACATTGTATACAGCAGACTTTAAATACAACTCTGAGTCCTGCCACATCCAGAAATACTCAGATGACACTGCTACTGTGGCATGTGTTAGGAATGGACAGGAATCTGAATATAGGGATTTGATAAAGCCTTCAGTGACTGGAGTCACAAAAACTGCCTCATGCTGAACACCTCAGAGACAAAGGACATGACCATGGATTTCCATAGGTCCAAGCTCCCTCTTCAGCCATCCTTCACAACAGTGTGGCTGCAGCTGTTGGTTTGTTTTCTCAGGTGTCATGAATGGACATTTCTTTGAGTCTTCAACAATCTGGAGCAACTAAACTTTCACAGTCAGTAAAAGCTTCAAATCAAAGTTTGGCTCCGAGAGCTGGGTGAAGCCATGTCCGTTCCCAGCAGCAGGTGAATCAGGCTGCTTCTCCCATGGTGACATGGTCACATCAGACTGGGCTCCAATCAAGAAAAAAAGGCCCAATGGAAACAGGGCAAAGGACAGCGCCCCCCTCAGGCAGGGAGGGAGAAGATAACACAGCAATAGAACATTCACAGGTGAAGCTCAGAGCAGCTTTATGAGCTTTAATCCAGAGACACTGATGATGCTCTGTCAGGTCCAGAGGACACACAGGGATGATGGTGGACTGGACTCTGTGTGTGACAGTGGAGCTGTTCTCAGATCAGTTCAGACTGCAGCGCTGGGAGTCACCTCCACTTCCTCTGGTTCATCTGGAAGCCACTGATCATCAGGAGCTATAGCTGGTCCCACCTCCACCTACACACACACACACACACAGACAGAGGAGAGGTGATGAATGACAGACTCTTGAGTCAGTGATGCAACAGCCACTTCAGTCCTGTTCAGACCAGATGTGTCAGTTGTTGTTAGTCAGTAGTTGAGTGACTGGACATTGGCCTGTAGTGAGAGTGCTGGCGTTTCCTGTAACATTGTGTAGAGAGGGGAGGTGGAATCAGCTGGAGCTTCAGCTGCACACCTTCACACCTTTTCACACTATATTGCTGTGTTTGATTTCAATGTGCAGCAACTGTGTAGAAATATGAACAAAGACTGAAATGACATTGAACTCAAGTGAAATGTGCAGCATTTACTGCAGCATCACTGCTCCAACACTTCAGTGAGGGATTTCCTCCTCTTACCTGTCAGCTCATGTTACAGCTCAAACTTATCAAGTGCCTGTGGGACCACAGCATCTGATTGGCTGTTGACTATTCACACAGAAACTATTCTATTGATCATTTGCACTAAAGTTGATCCACTGCATCTGCTGGAACGTAGTTTGTCCAGAAAAACAAAAAGACATTCTTCTCCATATTTATTGCAGACTAACATTATTCTAAATCAAAGATCAACAACATGGATTTAGTCAATCTGATATGAGTGATAGATGCAACAGGACGTCTGGCTCCTATTTCCTGTTTGGTCCTAACACCACAACACCTTTACCTGATACTGGAACGTTTAGGACTCTGTTTGGCCAGCCTCCACACTCTGTTGCTTTTGCTTCTTGTCTTGTTGTTTCTTCATTCAATCATGTGTTTCATTGAACTTCAGCTATGACATCCTGTCTATATGTCTATGTCTATATGTCTAAATGTCTTGTTGTGGATCTAAGTTACATGATGAAAAAAAAACTCCAGAAACCAGTTAAACTGCCCAGAAACACTTTTCCTTCATGAGTTGATTGATCTGGAGGGAAACAGCTACAGATTTGACTGACCTCAGAGTCTCCAGTCTACAGTCTGGACTCTTCTGGAGATCACTCAGATCCTTCAGGTCTGAATCCTGCAGGTTGTTCCCCCACAGGCCCAGTTCTGTCAGATGGGAGGGTTGGACTTCAGAGCTGAGCCCAGAGAAGAACAGCTGATCTTTGACAAACTGCAGTTGATCAGTCTGAATAAAGAATAAAAGAAGAACAACATTCATACACCTCTTCATGTCAAAACTGATTGATCATTGCTGCTGATCTCAGGACAGTCTGTCAATATAGAATTAATATCTGATCAGACATGTTGGACTGTTAGGAAGAATTTCACTTCTCCATATAGTTTGTGTAGTTAAAGGTCAATCCCTCTTCATTATAGGTGAAAGTTGAGAATTAGATGTTTTCTTTTGATATATTGCTAGAGACGGTTTATCTGACCTGTACTCTCTCCTAGGGCATGCCAAGGCCAAGTTCATTCCTCTGGCGCCTTCGCCAGATAACACTCTGAGTGAGAGAGAGACCATTGTTGTTCTCGCGTCACCTAGATGGTGTGAGTCTTTATCTTAATGTTTATGCCCAATAGCCAATGGAATGTTAGCACATCTCCCTTTGTGGGCTCGGTCCACCTTCCTAGTATATGAATCTGAACTTTGCAGCTTGGCCCTCAGAATTGAGGTGGCATCACGCACTCATGTTGTGTCGGTGACTCTTCTGTTCTCCTTGATCAAGTCTATTAAACTTCTTCAGTATAAGACATCCAAGACTCCGGTGCTTCTTCTTCCTGCATCATCACAGAATTTCTCCCTAACATTGGACTAAACACTGACTCCAACACTTTGATTCAGGACTGAACTGGATCAAAGTTTAAAGGTCCAGTCCAAGGTCCAAGGTCCAAACTAAAACTACACACATTCAACTGAAAACACCATAACCAGCTCAGCCAACCATTATCAAGGGTCCAGCAGTGGAGATGGTGGATTCCTACAAATACTTGGGGACAGTGATTGATAAAAACTTGACACATGACCTCAACACCTCAACAATCTGCAAAAAGGGCCTGCAAAGACTCTACTTTCTGCACAGACTAAAATCCTTTAATGTTGATAAGACCTTGATGTTTTTATTCTACAGATCTTTTATTGAGTCAGTTTGAACTTTTTGCTTCATTTCATTTGATGGAAACCTGTCAGTTCAAAACAAAAATCATCTGTTCACAATTGTGCGAGAAGCCAATAAGATAACTGGCATGCAGCAGCTCTCTCTCAGAGATCTTTGACAGACGAGTCTTACAGAAGGCTCGGTCCATCCTGTCCAGCTCTGATCACCCACTGTTGGAGGAATTCATGTCTCTGCCGTCTGGACGGAGATAGAAGCTACCTAGGGCACCAACACATAGGTAGAAACTTTCCTTTGTTCACGTGCAATCAATGCAATCAACTTGCACAATTCTTAACCCCCCCCCCCAAATCAAATGTTGGCCTTTTAAATTGATGACAGGTTTCACTTCTTCACCTCAGTCCTTTATACTCTTCTTCTACTCTTTTTGATCCTTCTTTTTTACTCTCTTAGGATTGTTCTTATCAGGTTGGTTGAGCTGTACACTGCAATGTTGTTGTTTGAGACTGTTTATTTATTTGTTATTGTTGTTGTGTTAATTGTACTGTCACTGCAAATCAAATTTCCCCTGGAGGGACAATAAAAGCTCTGAACTGAACCTGTTGACAAACCCCACCCACCCACATCTTATTTGATGGCTTCAAAGCAGTCAGTCTTTATTTGAGTCAAACACTCTGACTTTAAGATCAGATTCAAATCATCTCTGTGAACAAAATGAAGACTGGCCTAACATTACAGAGCAGTCTAACATGTGTTTGTGACAGCGGCCCCTGAAGGTTGAAGTCAAGTCAACACACATTATTGATGAGGACTGAGTGAAATGAGCTGAAAGTGAAGAGAAGAACAACTGGAAACATGATGTAACCAGTAGTAACATGTCCGTCTCAGGCCACTGTAGGGCTGTCAGCCCCTCCCACTTCCTCACTGATGAACTGTTTGTTGTTATATAGGCTGACAGGTGAGCTCAGCTCGTCCCTTGTCCACTGCTGCTGTTTCTCTGTTCCTGGCCCCGGTGTGATTGTTACACACCATGCTGTGGTAGGAGCCAGTTTGAAATGTTTTTATTATTTGACGTGGTGGTGTGTGTGTGTATGTGTGTGTGCGTGTGTGTGAGTGTGTGTTTACTTTGGTCTGCTATATCCTAGGTCCTGATCCCTTACAAGCCCTGCTCCCACGTGTTGAACCACATGGGTAGTTGTATTGTGAGACAGAGGTCAAAGGTCAGTTTTCTTTGTTTAGGATGTGTTTGTCAGAATGGTGATTTATTGAATCTGTTTTTGTCTTTTATTATAGACAGACTGCCACTGCTGTTTTGTTGACCTTGTTTTGTTTGTGTTATTAGTATAGTTGCTTCATTGTTGTCTTGTTTTGATGTTATTTTGTCTACAGCTGAGGCCTGTATCACGAAGCCAGCTCAACTTACCCAGGGTTCCTCCCAACCTATCCAAACCTATCCTATGGAAAATCCTTCCACACCATTGTTGTGATAGACTACTTACAATATGTTTTCATCATCTATCATGTCTCATAAACTGGATACAATCACCGCTGTCCAGAGCTTCGCTACTTTTATTCCATCTCCTTGGTAACAGTAACCATAGTTGTTACATTACACCTCCGGTACTGGGATTTCAAAATAAGGAACGTCTTAAAGTTGTTTTGAACATCGTAAAACATTACAGCCATAACGCTCTTCTCACTATTTGGGCTCCTATCTCATCGGGGTTATCGGTGAAAGGACACGCCATTTTTTCCCAAACAGGGTGGAGCCTTTTCTTAGATTCAGATCAATCCTGAAAGCTACCCTGACCCGGAACAGGTTAGCCATTCGGAGTAAGTTACCATGGTAACTAACCTTGATAAGAATCAATCCAGCTTCGAGATACCGGAAACCCAGGGTTAACCCTGAAGTTACCAGGCTAAGCCGGTAATCCTGCTTGGTGATACAGGCCTCTGGTTTCTGTTAGTTTCCTTGGTTTCTTGTTGTTTCTCCCTCCAACACAAATGAATGACATAGATAGCTGCAGCAGTTTCCTCTAAGTTTTAATATTGTTTAGTTTTCTTTGTGTGAGTGCTGCAGGACCGGTGACAGCGTGGCCGCCGGACGCTGGAGGGACTGGTGTTCAGAGTTTCTCACCTCAGCTTCACACTCCCCTTAAGTGTGTGTTTGGAGCTCATTTTGCACCACGTCCTTCACTGTTTCAATTTTCCATTGTATTTTGGTTACTTTGCCATGTGTGTGGTGTGTGTGTGTGTGTGTGTGTGTGTGTGTGTGTTTGTTTGATTGTGTGTGTGTGTGTGTGTGCGTGTGTTGGGTACAGAGCAGGGTGACTACTCTGTCTCCATATAAACTTTCTCTCCTCTGATGGTGGCTACACCCAGCTGTCCTGTAGTGCTCCTTCCACTGACTCTTTTTTTTGCTGTTTTATACCATTTACATTAAAGTTGTGGGTTTGAATCTTTTGCTAGTTGCTGAGCTGCTGCATATTATTTAATAAAGACTGTAATCTTGGGGGAATCATCTGTCTCTGCCCATTTTTTCTTTACTGTCACCTGGATCGTCAAACTGGACCTGGGCCCTTTTTTGAGCTGAGTTTCCACAGTAAATGTTGATGATAAATCTGAGCCCTACCTTGGCCCTGGATACAATGAGACAACAACTATTTCAAATGTCCTTCATTCATCACATCAAAGTCAATGATTGAAGTTGTGCGTGAAGATCAGTCAGGTTCAGTTGTGGGATAAAGATGTAAGATCTACAACAGTAACAGTCAGTGAACTGACCTCAGAGTCTCCAGTCTACAGTCTGGACTCTCCAGAAAACCACTCAGATGCTTCACTCCTGAATCCTGCAGCTTGTTGATGCTCAGGTCCAGTTCTGTCAGGTGGGAGGGGTTGGACTTCAGAGCTGAGACCAGAGAAGAACAGCTGATCTTTGATAAACTGCAGCCCCTCAATCTGAATAAAGAATAAAAGAAGTGAGTTGAGGACAAAGTTCCTTGTTGACAGTGTTCAGTGTTTCATCATCTGTTCAGAGCTGAAGAAGGTTTAGAAAGAACAAGTTTAGAAAATGAAAGTCAAACAGCTGAAGCAACAGGAAGCAGGTTCAAACAGTCCCATCCAGAGACAGAAAACAGCTCATTAATATTCATGAGAAGCTGCTGCTGCTTCAACACAGACGTAGTGACTCCACCTCTTCAACTCTGCCAGCTCCACCTGTGGCTCCATCTATACAAACTCATGTTGTGCAGCCACATTTCTCAGAGATTCTACTGACAACTTGAGCATGGTCTATGGTCATGGTCTAGTTGAAATGTAGAAACGTTTTTAACAGTAGAAGATCTGATCACTAAAGTGTGTGTCCTGCAAGAGATCCTATAAAAACAAACTTAAAAGTGTCCAGTAGCAGGTGTGTGGTTGTAGCTGACATTTAAAAAGCATCAAGTGAATTGAAAACTGTGTGGGCTTTTGTCAGCATGTCCTGTCGGGATATTCTCATCCCACCCCACCCGCTGGGTGAGGATACAGCTCCAAAAATGTCAACTATCATCCTATGCTCCACACATTCTTTAGTGAGTCTCCATTTGGTGATTCACCAATAAGCTTGTTGGTCAAATCTGGACCCTGCAGCAATTCTCCATTCAGAGAAGTTCCATGAAACGTGGCTCCACAGTCCAACACCACACGCAGTTTTCTTTTTGCGTGGGTGGTATAGACCCCATGATGTGGTATATACCACACTTTGCCACTTTCAGTTACCAACTGCTCTTGTGGTACAACCTCAGCAGATCCTTTTGCCAGAACATCCTGCAGAAATGCTTGGTGTTCCTCCAGGAATGTTTGGTCTGGTTTGAAGCTTTTCAGCAGCTGTTGTGCTCTTTGCAGTGCCATATGCCTGTTGTTGGCCATGGTCACATCTGGCTCACCAAAAGGCAACTTGAGCTAGTAGTGTCCATCTTTAAGCTCTGCTGAGTCCCAGATGTTCATGAACTTCTTGTCCTCCACTGACATTTCTTTTTGTTGGTAATGCTGTTCAGCAAAGTCTTGGTTGTACTGCTGGGTTAGGAGCTCTTCCAAGTTGGCAATGGCTATCCTGTTAACCCGTGCAGGATGACAGTTGCTCATGTCACTGTCCTCCCTGTGCCCAAGTGGGCCATTAATTACCCCCCCTGGGAGGCTTTTTACAGCAAACGCTCCATTACCTTCGCCGTTTTATCAGCGGCATCTCGTCAATCAAAACGCAATTAGGACAAAAGCTGGTCTGGCACCGAATAAATACTGGATATGCATTGGAATCATGGAGGCAGCTTCAGCTTGAACTGGGACTGCAGACAGATGCGGACATGGCTCATTTCCTAGTAACCAGGTAAAAAACACTACAGCTCATGTTTAGAGCTTGATCTTCAAATCAGATGAGATGGCCGAGGACTCGGGGTGACCTAACGTGCACAACTTAGTCCACCACTGTGGAACATGACAACGTTACAGACTGCGCATTTTCCACGTCCTTTAGTCTGAAACCGAATCGTTAGAAATATACACAGCACCGGCTCTCGTCTCGTTCCCGTCCCCGTCACGTCAACAGCCAGTAAAGTAACGTATCACCTAAGTAACGTAAGTAACGCGTCACAGCATCAGCTGCACTGCGGTGAAGAGCTCATGCGCGCTCCTGCGCCGGCTTAGCTGATGGCTGCAGGTGCGCGCAACGGCCGTCGTGTCAGTATTGAGTCTTATTCTCTTGATCCCGCCCCAAGTTGCTTTAAGCTGCAGTAGAGGCACGGGAGGATGAGGAGGGGGGGCTGGCGGCTCTGCTTGGAGCCTTGCTTGCGGGCTTTTTGCTCTGGGACGCACTATCCTCCGGTCCCACCAATAATGCACTCGCTTCTTCTTGCTCCTCTCCAACCTCATTCTTGTCCTTTTCTTCCTCCACGTCAGCAGCCAACCATGCTTTAATGTCAAAGAAGACATCTCCAAAATGGATCAGTTTGGGCTCATAGCAGTCCATATGATCCGCTTCCTGTTCTTCTTCACTTGAAAGGAGGTTTTGTACAGACACATGCAGCTCCACAAACTCTTCCAAGTACTTATTGAAAGCTTCAACATGTTTGTTGACTGTCTCTTTACTTTCCCCAGCTTCCAACACATGATTCATTTCATTCTTTGTGTGCGTCACAACGACAAGCTTTCCCCGTCGTGACGTCATTGTTTTTATCAGCAGCGTGATCTGAGCAAGATCATAGGCCATAATAAGCAGAGTGAACAATTCATTTCCATTGTAAAACTAAGTGAACAAATACAAAAGTCAAAAGTTCAATTGAACGGCTGCAACAAACGTGTGGATCTGAATTCAAGCAAATCTCTGTGCAAGATGTGAAGAAGAAGCTGTGACTGTTGACACACAGTGGAGCTGCTGCTACTGTTCCATCTGCTGCTGCTTCACATCAACGTCTCAACTGTTGCTCATGTTCAACACAAAGTGTATTAATGGAACTGCTTTGGCTCCATTCATAATGTCAACATTCATGTTGATGATAATGCACAGAGCCTGAGGAAAGAGGTGGAGCCAGCAGCTATTGATTATAGATCACTTATTGTCTGACACATTCAGTGTGTTTGTGTAGTTGAGGTGAAATGTCAAGAGAAACAGTGAGTGGACTAAAAGCAGAGAAGAAGAAAACAGACGTCACCATGGAGATCCTCAGTGTGGATCAGTAGAATATCAGCCTCATGTCTACAGCTCAGTGTCAACACAACTTTCACATCACATTCATCTGAGCACAGAATTAAAACATGGAGTCTGACCTCAGAGTCTCCAGTCTACAGTCTGGACTCTCCAGAAAACCACTCAGATCCTTCACTCCTGAATCCTGCAGCTTGTTTCTGCTCAGGTCCAGGTGTCTCAGGTGGGAGGGGTTGACTTCAGAGCTGAGCCCAGAGAAGAACAGCTGATCTCTGACAAACTGCAGCCCCCCAATCTGAATAAAGAATAAAAGAGGAACAACATTCATACACCTCTTCATGTCAAGACTGATTGATCATTGATGCTGCGCTCAGGACAGTCTGTCAATATAGAATCAATATCTGATCAGACATGTTGGACTAAACACTGACTCCAAAACGTGGTGCCTCTGAATTGATATTCCTTTGTTGATAAAAGCAACAGGAGGGCTTCAGACTACCTGTGAACATACTGAGCATCAACTTGACTCTGACACAAGACTTTGTTTTACAGCTCTGTTCACACACATGTCTGCTTTCTTGAAGTAAACAAACCCCTCGGTGTATGTTTGAACAGACATCTGATGTTGTCTGTGAAAACAAATTGTGGTTTTGTGGGATGTAAACAGCCTCAACAGCCTAAGATCTGTCTGCTCCCATTACACGCTGCTGTGGCCATGTGGGGACAGACACAACAACTACTGCAGAACAGGAGCAATTCAAAAGAAAATCCTCACATTCATTCTTTTAGAGCTAAAATATCAGGAAACAAAAGCCCCAGGTTGAATTTGCCTGGAATTGTCCTTGAAGTCAATGAACACAACATCACATCAGTCTGTGTGCACTGTACAATCAACATGTTTCTTGTCAGGTGTGATGTGGATCAGAACATGTGGTCCAGTGCAGAAGAGCTGCAGATTCACACTGACTTTGTATTTTTCTGTTTGGAAATTGTATTTTCACACAGAAGTGAACAGCAGCTATGATGCAGATTTCTCTTTTTCTCTGTTCATAAAGTTTTTACTGCAGAAATCCAGTCACTTCCTGACTGTGAAAAACAAAAACTAATATTGAATTAAAACAGTGAAGAATCATTCTCAGTGGGAGAGAAGAACAACTGGAAACATGAGACAACAACTATTTCAAATGTCCTTCATTCATCACATCAAAGTCAGTGATTCAAGTTGTGTGTGAAGATCAATCAGGTTCAGTTGTGGGATAAAGATCTAAGATCTACAACAGTAAGAGTCAGTGAACTGACCTCAGAGTCTCCAGTCTACAGTCTGGACTCTCCAGAACCACTCAGATCCTTCACTCCTGAATCCTGCAGGTTGTTGTCGCTCAGGTCCAGGAGTCTCAGGTGGGAGGGGTTTGACTTCAGAGCTGAGCCCAGAGAAGAACAGCTGATCTCTGACAACCTGCAGCCCTTCAATCTGAATAAAGAATAACAGATGTAGATCAAATCAGTGACAATGGATCAGATGTGTCCTGATCAATGATCAGTGTCTAAATGAGTAGAGGGACTTTGTCCTTCTGTTCTTGTCTTCTTCTGTTATTGGGCCTCAAAGAGCCCTGAGCTCTATCAGAGCGTTTCAGACACATGTCAGATCTACAGTGGAAGGAAAATCAGCTCTTTCTGGAACATTGAAGCCTGTAAATGTGTTTGAACAGACACCAAGAATAAAATGATCAACAGTGAAAATGGACATAATAGGTTGTGTTTTCAAGAAGCAGCTGGAAATCAACTGGAACCTTAGAAACCTTTGATGTTTCCAGAAATCTCCCATCTGCTGCCGTTCATCATCATCACTGATGTGACTTCAGCTTGGTGAAATATTTGTTGAAGACAGATGCAGCTTCTGTCATGTTCAGATCAGCAGCAGAACATCTGTGAGTTTGATCCTCATCAAGTTTCTGATTTGAAGATCAAAAGTGTGTTTGTGAGTTTGTGTTTCCATCAGTGAGGCTTGGTGCCAGATGCTGCTGTTGTGAACAAACACTGCTCTTCTCTGCTGGAGTTTATCATCATTAAAAGTTGACTCTTCTACCTTCTGAGGAAATTCTGCTTCCTTCTGTTTTCTCTGTCTTTTTTGAGTTGGTCATATTTTGGGCTTCTCTTAGTGCCAGTACAGGTGGGCTGTCATACTCTTACAGGCGGGGGCTCACTGGGTGGAGGGTTCCTCCTCTCTGGGTCTTATTTTCCTGTACCTGCTGTGGTGGCCCCTCTTCCCCTCACTCACTCACTGTAGGCTTCCCTGACACCCTCACTCTTGTACTGGTGATCATCTCAGAGTAGAGACGCCATTTTTAATGAACATAAAGTATATTTTTGTCAGCTCAGTTTTCATGTGTATTATCCAGCTCATCACTGGGGATAAGTCCTGATGACAGAATACCATAATAATCACGAAACTTGGATTCAATCAAATTGTTGATTTGTTTTTCATGTTGAGTTATAAATGTTATTTTCCTCATTCTGTGTCTCCTGGTCATAGAACAGACTGTATAGTATCACAACACAGAAGACAACTACTGAACTAAATCTATGTAAAGTTTAGATTGGGCCCTTTGAATATCACATGAGACCAATGAGAAAAATCTGCTTCAATCCAGAAATGTTTGCCTTTTGAAAAGTCTGTCCATTTATATGCACTCAATACTTGGTTGAGGCTCCTTCTGTATGAGTTTCACTTTTTGAGTTGAACTACTGAAACAGACTATAACATGATATTCTCATTTATTGAGATGTGCCTGTATGTGGAAATATCCAGGGGATCAATTTACATAAAATGTGTTGTCACTTGTTTGTTCATCAAACTGTCTTCAACAGTAGTAGATGTATCTGTAGTGTCTGTACCACAACAACATACTATTGATGCTGGGCCGTATCCATGGACACGTCATGTGATGTAACATAAAACTTCAATAAAACCTGGTTCATCATTTATAAAATGCTTCATTAGACAGACAGACAGACTGAACACACACAACAACACACAGGAACCCTCTGTCACCACCTGCTGCTGTGTTCAAATGTCATTAGATAAACAGCTTGATGGATCCTCACCTGAGAGTCTCCAGTCTACAGTGTGGACTCTGCAGTCCACCACACAGCAGCTTCACTCCTGAGTCCTGCAGGTTGTTGTTGTAACTCAGGTCCAGGTGTCTCAGACTAGAGGACTGAGAGCTGAGGACTGAGGACAGAGCTCCACAGCTTCTCTCTGAGAGGTTACATCTGTTCAGGCTGAAGAGATGATCGTGAGGAATTAAAGAAGAAAGGAATGAATTTTCTGTCCTGTAGAAAACACACAAGTGTTTTTATATAATGATGAATAAATCCATCTGTCTCTACACTTACACAGCTTTGTTGGAGGCTTTGACCACTGGCAGCAGCCTCAGAAGAGCCTCCTCTGAACCAGAGTATTTCTTCAGGTCAAACTCATCCAGATGTTCTTCTGATGACAGTAAGATGAAGACCAGAGCTGACCACTGAGCAGGAGACAGTTTGTCTATGGAGAGACGTCCTGAACTCAGGGACTGTTGGATGTCCTCCACTAGAGAACGCTCATTCAGTTCATTCAGACAGTGGAACAGGTTGATACTTTTCTCTGCAGAGGGACTCTCTTCAATCTTCTTCTTGATGTACTGGACTGTTTTCTGATTGGACCCTGAGCCACTTCCTGTCTGTGTCATCAGGCCTCGTAGGAGAGTCTGATTGGTCTCCAGTGAAAGACCCAGGAGGAAGCGGAGGAACAAGTCCAGGTGTCCATTTGGACTCTGTAAGGCCTTGTCCACAGCACTCTGGTAGAAGAGTGTTGGTTCAGGTTTGTTTCTGAATAGTCTTGGCCAAAGGAAACTTATTTTTTCTCCTGACATTAGATTGACTCCATATTTGATGAAGGTCAGATGGACATGAAGAGCAGCCAGAAACTCCTGAACACTCAGATGGACGAAGCAGAACACCTTGTCCTGGTACAGGCCTCTCTCCTCTTTAAAGATCTGTGTGAACACTCCTGAGTACACTGAGGCTGCTCTGATATCGATGCCACACTCTGTCAGGTCTGATTCATAGAAGATCAGGTTTCCTTTCTGCAGCTGCTCAAAAGCCACTTTTCCCAGAGACTCAATCATCTTCCTGCTCTCTGGACTCCAGTGTGGATCTGTCTCAGCTCCTCCAACATACTTGACCTTCTTGACTTTGGACTGAACCACCAGGAAGTGGATGTACATCTCAGTCAGGGTCTTGGGCAGCTCTCCTCCCTCTCTGCTCTTCAACAGCTCCTCCAGAACTGTAGCAGTGATCCAGCAGAAGACTGGGATGTGGCACATGATGTGGAGGCTTCGTGATGTCTTGATGTGGGAGATGATCTTTCTGGCCTGCTCCTCATCTCTGAACCTCTTCCTGAAGTACTCCTCCTTCTGTGGTCAGTGAACCCTCTGACCTCTGTCACCATGTCAACACACTGAGGAGGGATCTGATTGGCTGCTGCAGGTCGTGTGGTTATCCAGAGGTGAGCAGAGGGCAGCAGTTTCCCCCTGATGAGGTTGGTCAGCAGCACGTTGACTGAGGTGGACTCTGTCACATCAGTCAGGATCTCAGTGTTGTGGAAGTCCAGAGGAAGTCGACACTCGTCCAGACCATCAAAGATGAAGACGACCTGGAACTGATCGAACCTGCAGATTCCTGCTTCTTTGTTATCAGTGAAGAAGTGATGAACAAGTTCCACCAAGCTGAACTTTCTCTCTTTCAGCACATTCAGCTCTCTGAAGGTGAAAGGAAATATGAAGTGTATGTCCTGGTTGTCTTTGTCCTCAGCCCAGTCCAGAGTGAACTTCTGTGTCAAGACTGTTTTCCCAATGCCAGCCACTCCCTTTGTCATCACTGTTCTGATTGGTCGGTCTCTTCCAGGTGAGGCTTTAAAGATGTCTTGTTGTCTGATGGTTGTTTCTGCTCTGTCTGGTTTCCTTGAAGCTGTTTCAATCTGTCTGACCTCATGTTCATCATTGACCCCTCCAGCCCCTCCCTCTGTGATGTAGAGCTCTGTGTAGATCTGCTTCAGAAGAGTTGGCTTTCCTGCTTTAGAGATGCCCTCAAACACACACTGGAACTTCTTCTTCAGCTCAGATTTGAGTTTACGTCCACAAACTGGCGCAAAATATTCTGAATGAAAACACAAGAAATAAGATCAGTAAGAAGATAGAACATTTTCATTCCTCTAAATAACCACTATATGAACATGTTTCCCTCCATCTCTTGATGTCAGTGAACGTCTCATTTGTCCATCATGATGAATCTTTAGGGAAATCATCTTACTGTTCTGCAGACACTCAGCCAGCTCCTCCTGCTTCATCCTCCTCAGGAGGTTCACTGTGATCTTCACTAATGCCTCTCTGCTGCTGCTCTCTGCTCAACATCCTCACGATCCAGCACCTCCTCATCCTCTCTCTGACTCCTTGAGCATTGTGGGTAATCTGGACTCAGAAGCTTGAGGATCTTCTTCAGCTCCTTCTTCACAAAAGTGACCATGTTCTCCTCCAGCAGCTGGAACAGAAACTCTGTGAGTGACAGCATCAAACTAAAACCATGGAGCCAAACATCAGATCCATCTTGGACACACTGACAATCCACTGGTGTCAAAGTGCAGCATGGACATGACTGTGAACACAACAGACATGTTCACACCTTCAATATGGAGTCCAGGTGTGTTTGATGCTGCTGGACAGACTGAGCACTGGGAACCTCTGAGCTCTCCTGGTTCACTCTGTAGAGGAATCAGTGTCAAGTGAAAATAAGTACAGGGAGATAATACAAGATGGACTTTATATGTCCCTTGAGGACATTCACAACAGACAGAGACACTTTGATTTCAGACCTGGTCCAACAACACGTCATACAAACTGGTTCTTTTCAACAATAACCTGAGTCTGAGTGTCAGTTACAGCTTACATCTGATCAGCTGATCCACCTCCTCCTTTAAAGTCAATGTCAACATGCTTTGACCAGTCGCTCTTTAAAGACAGACAGCTGGGTTCAGGAGAGTCTGGTCTCTGCTGCTGGATCCTGAAACAACAACACAACTGATGTGTCAATAGTTTTAGGTTTTCAAAAGAATTATCTGCCAAGTTATTTTTGAGTTACAGATGTGAATGACTTCCTTTTCTTCAGTTATGGAACAATGTTAACATGTGTACATCAAAGCCCTTTCAGGACACATTCACATCTGATGTCTTTTAAACTTTGTGTTTTTCCAAATCAACTGATCATTTGAAGATTTTCATCAAGTGCTGCACATCTTCAGTCTGAGCAAAGTGTTTAATAGAGGTTGTAGCAGGAACAGGAAATGACAAAACAGAGCTGGAAAGGAGGAGGAAAGAAGTAACACACCACACAAATTACATCTGGGCAACATGCCAATATAGAGGAATACACACATGTGATGAGTGTGAACCTACACAGAGTTTGATGGATCTGCTTCCTGGTTTCTCTCTGTTTCCTTCACATGAGTCTAATGGCCGAATCATCTTCAGCTCAGTTATAGTAGAAACCGTCTCTTACTGTGACTCTGAGGGTCCAGGTTCAGGACTGAAGTCTGGAGGTTCTTCTTTGGACCTGTCACTCTTCATAGAGGGACAGATGGATCCTGGACACTCTGCTTCATCCTCATCTTTATCCACACGAACACTCATCCTCAGGACTTCAGTCTGAGAGGGAAACAAGTAACAATGACTGTGAGATAACACACACACACACACACACACACACACACACAAACACACACACACACACTTACAGAGTTTACAGTATAATAAACTGCAGCTGCTCAGTTTTCATGTGTATTATTCAGCTCATCACTTCCTGTTGTCTCCTCCTTTTCTCTCAGTGTCTCTGCAGAGTGTTCTGTCCTTTGTCCTGTTCTGCTCTTCTGGAAACATGCTGCCCAGGATCAAGCCAACAGGCAGGCAGGATCACTGGGATCCATCAGGTGTCTGCAGCCCAGGTGAGCTGATTTTAAAAAGGCCGCTCAGATCCTCAGTCATCACACTCATCCTCTCCATCTAAAGTCTCAGAGCAGTGTCAGGTCAGGGGCAGAATCCTGCAGCAGAAAATCACAACAGGAAACAGTCAATCATTTGTGCCAACAGCAATCAGACTGTTTAACAGTAGGTAAGGTTTACTGTGATCCAGAGTGAACACATGCTGATGAAAGACTGTGAATGAGCTACATTTTCAATTATTAACATGGACTGAGGCATGTGTGTGTGTGTGTGTGTGTGTGCGTGCTTCTTTTTTTTCTGCATTGTGTGGGACAGTTTTGTTGGTGTGAGTGTGTCTGTTGTGTTTTGTTTCTTTGTTTGTTTTTTTTATATGTTGGACAGGTGACGTGTGCGACCACATGAATTTCCTCCCTGAGGACAATAAAGTTGACTTTGAACCTTGAACCTTGATGTCTAATAGTTATTAAACATGGACACACACACACACACACACACACACAAACACACACACAGAAAACTACAGACCTGCTGCACTGGTCCTTGCTGCTGCCACACCTGAGCCCACCTGACTTAACCAATAACGCTGTGTCACACACTCACACAGTATAATAAACTGCAGCTGCTCAGTTTTCATGTGTATTATTCAGCTCATCACTTCCTGTTGTCTCCTCCTTTTCTCTCAGTGTCTCTGTGTGGACTGAAGTTCACTGTGACTCTTCTTCCCTCCACAGTCCACAGGGACAAACTGACTCACACACTCTCACACTTCAATAACAACTAGAAGAAGAAGAAGAATGTTGTGTTAACACTCACATGCCTCACACTTCACTTTCTCTCCTTCTGCTCCGTCTCTTTAAAATGGCGTCTGAACTGTTGAACCCTTCTTTGACTTCCCCTTTCTTCTTCTCTGTATTTACAGGAAGTTACATGACTCTGTGAGTGTGTCTTGTTCACTTACAACTTGCTCACAGTTTTTCTCAGTTGCTTTGGTGCTTTTCTCAGATCAGAATGAAAATTCTCATAACTATTAATTCAACCTCCTCAACATTTAGTCATTTGTTCACATCATAGTAACAGTTTCTCCTTCCTTTGAACAAACTGCAAATGCTTTTGGACATGTATCAGTTGCTTTCATACAATTCTCTGCTGTTTTATAACATTATCATTTGCTTATGTCATGTCAGTCAAAATGAACTATACTTCTGAAAGCTGAATAGTCTTTCCCTATAAAACTAAGAGTCCTCATTTCATTGGTTGAGTCATTACATACAAGATTATTATAAGAGTTGTCAAAATCTGTCAAGCACAGAACAGGTATGTATAGTATTGGACAGCAATTCAGCACTAAAACATCTGCACTACACTCCTGTCATTGTGTCATGCATTACAGTTTTTCTCAGTCGCTCTCTCGCTTTTCTTGAAAGTGCATGATCGCCAGCCACATACACAGATGACCCTTCTGGCTGCAATGGATGCAGTGTGTGATGACATCACAGCAGATGCCTGCAGAGGCTGGATAAGACACTAAAAGATTCTCTCCACGCTGCATCACAAGAGAAGATATTCATTTTGATGTAGATGAGAGTTTGTGGTCCAACACACAGGAGCGTCAGGAGGTGTAGGAAGATGCAGGAAGACTGCATGTACAGTTTTCCCTAAGGAGACTGTCCTATGTTCACATTTCTACTTTAGTTCTTTTGTTTTTTTCTTTGTGCTCTGCAGTGCTGTCTTTTCCTTCCTGTATCGCCATGACATGCTCTGTTAACAAATTACAGTACAAACAGTGAAAGTGTAAATGTGAATCTTGTCCAGTCTCTAACCCACATACACTAAGGTGTAACTTACAATTTACTGTAATTGTCATCAAAACTTTAGCCATAGTTTACATCAGAACATCCCTCCAGAGGACACTGTTACATTGACAACATGACTAAGCAATTTGACTGTCTTATCCGTACACAATGACACAAGGACTTACTGTTTTGCAAATGTCGAGGATGACTGGGGAAATGTAGCAAAGCCACTGAGAAAAACTGAGAAAAAAGTGTAATACACAACATGTGTGAGTGTCACACAACAGCTCACTGCTCATTCCACAGATCTGAGCTCAAGAATCAAGCTGGAAATCAGTGGTGCCAGGACAGGAGCCACCTCTGCACATGATCCCTGGACTGGAGGAGAAACAAGCTCAACAAACAAACAACAAACAAACCGACTGGAACGACCACCGACGGCTCATCTGTGACGTCACAGAGAGAAAGATTTCCTCCCCTGGATTCGGTGGAATCAGACTCCTGTCGCTCCTCCTCTTTCTCCTCAACAAATATTTCCTATGTAACAGACTAATGGACCTGGACAGTCCATCAGATTTACACGTGAGAAGACGGACGGTTAATAATCAATCATCATGTCAGCGTTACGTCACTGAGGTGCGTTCAGGTGAACTAGGAAGAATAATGGAATAGTTTGACAGTAAAGTGAAGTGTTTGTAGTTGAAGTGCCCCTCCCTACTCATCAGCTCCTGTTGTCTCCTCCTTTTCTCTCAGTGTCTCTGTGTGGACTGAAGGTCACTGTGACTCTTCTTCCCTCCACAGTCCACAGGGACAAACTGACTCACACACTCTCACACTTCAATAACAACTAAAAGAAGAATAATAATGTTGTGTTAACACTCACCTGCCTCACACTCCTTCTGCTCCGTCACTTTAAAACGGAGTCTGAACTCACTGACCACTTCAAGTTTTACTTCTCCTTCTCTACAGTTACAGTAAGTCACATGACCCTGTGAGTGTGTGTTGTTCACTTACAAGTTGTTTAAACTAGTTCATCAGTTTCTTATAAAAGATCCAAAAAGCAACAGACACATTCATGAGCCCAGGAAAAACAACACATGAAAACAAAGGACAATTGAACCAAGACCCAGAAAAGTCAAATAAACAGTAGAAAGGACTTTCTTTGTAACTCCTATTGTTCAATTCTACTAAATAGTCTCATTTCATTTTAGTTTGAACACACACCTCCTGCTCCAGGCAGTGGTGTCCCCTCAATGATGATCAAAGAACCGTGGAAAACATCTGCACAGCTCCAACAGATTCATAGAAACAGGTCCAGGTGCATGGTGATCTATACCTCTATACCAATGGTCCACATAAAGAGGACAGAGATGCTCTCAGCCAGTTTCTGCACCAGCCACAGAGCCAAACTCCCCCCACCAGTTTTCTGGTGGATCTAACCCAGCTGGTTTTACACAGGAACTCTTTTAGATCTGAGCTCTTTTTATCTGCAGATCCAGGAGGCAGTATGTGCAGCACCTGCTCATCTCACTATGCCAACTTGTTGATGGGACAGTTTGAAGAAGATGTGAATCATAACAATCCTTTCTCTCATTGATTAGCTGCTGCTTCTGATATATTGATGACTTCTTTGTCTTGTTCTCAGGTTCCATTCCTGAGTTGGAAGCTTTTAGGGATCACCTCCATTCAAAAATGCCCACCATTAAATCCTCCTTGGAGAACAGTGATGAATCTGTGGCCTGTTGTTGATGTTTGAATGAAGACATCTGAAGGTTTGGACACCTCTGTCCACAGGAGCTGCTGATACAAACACATTTAGACATTTATTTGTGTGTGTTTATGTGTGTTTTGAATGTTTGTATCAGCTGTTCCAATCATTTTGATGACACGCTGAGGACGGCTGAGAGCTGAGACACGTCCTGTTTCATCCTTTGACCAACACATTTAGTTCACTTTTTCATACGTGATGCAGCTTTCTATTAGTTTTTGTAACTGTGCTGCAAAAATGACAAGGTTCCTGATTCAAGACACACAATCTCTGTTTGTTTACAGCTTAACTTCTTGTTGAGTCCACGTCATAACTGCAGTTTGTTCTGTCACATCTGGTAAATGAAAACACTCATGTTGAAGAGAATCTGGGCCTGTATTCACAAAGACTCCTAAGACTAAAGAGCTGCTCTTAGTGACATAGTTCTGAGAAAACTCTTTGTTTCTCATGGTCAAACATGTTCTTATCATCTACAGCTTCACAGAGGAGCATTTTGAATGTTACTAGACATTATCAAACAGAATCCCTGTTGACGACTAAGGACTGAATCCCCCACTGCTTGTCCTGCAGCTGGGATGTGGCACACAGCAGTTACAGCTGTTCTCAACCAAAACCAATCACAAGGATTTGTCATTTGCTGCTGCTGTGACTCCAGCCTTCTCACCACAGCTTTGTTTCAATGGACCTTGAGGTTTGCTGTGTGTCACCCTGTTGATCATGAACAGTATCAAAGCTTAGCTCCATGTTTAGGATCCTGTTCAATTTCCTGTTTACATCTGAATTGTTACTTAATATCTGGCTTTCTAATGTAAACATGTGTCAAGCTGCTGTGACAGGTGAACTGAGCTCACTCACACTGGGGCAACAACAAAGAGGAGATCTGCCTTTTTTATATATGATTTTATATACACAACAAATGTATGTCCACACTACACTAGCATGTACATGTCCTCTGTTCTCAAAGGAAAAATGATGGCAAAAGCTCTTCCAGGGAGATGCACTCAGCTTCTGACAGAAGTGAAGGAGAGAAAGTGGTAAAGCAATGAGGAGGGGTGAGTGGGGAAGGAGAGAGGAGGACACTTCCATCAGGGCTGTCTCCACTGGTGTCCTACATGATCTCTTGGCTTGCTATGTGACCTCTGGTTCAGAAGCTGCAACAATCCTGACATGAAAAAAGTCACAGTTCAGTTTGAGCTGCAGAGCAAAGGAGGTTTTGAACCTGAGATCCACAGAAATACTGTCTCAGCCTCAGCTGTAGCAGGAGCCTTTATCTCACCCTTCTCTCATCCAACATCATGGACACACAACAAACTCAGTGGCTGTGATGTAAAAATGGAGAAGTCATATGTGAGCACAGAGCACATACATAGTCACTGCAGGACCAGTGTACTGGTACTGGAGGATGTGGTGCAACTTCTCCCTCTCTGCTTCCTCATAGTATTTGTTCCTCTGCTCGGTTGACATAAACTTCCACTGTGGGCACACAACAACAAGCTGTCAGTACATAGTGATACACTACTACATGCAGCAACAGGCGGACTAGTGCACAAACACAAGCATGGAAACATGAACAGATCCACACGGATCCACAGGACCAGACTCTGCAATGCAAACTTCAAAATGCTGGAAATCCTCTGTTTAAAGTTTGACTGGTTCTCTGGTCACATGACAAGTTCATCTTGTTTTCTTTAAAATGACTGTGAAGATGTTTGAAGTTTTGTCTTCAGCTCTGATCAATGCAGGAAATCCTTGAGCACACTGTGATGAAGTGTGTGTGACACTGAGCGTCTCACACACTCAGACCAAACACACTCACCATCTGTCCAAGGACGATGTTCAACGATGCAGTGTCCTTGATGTTCAATCCTGCAGCAACATTTGAACTGTGCTCCCTCCTGAAAGTCATGAAAGCTTTGGGAGGCTTCTTGACATGTGGTCGGACGTCATCCTCTGGCCTCTCAGCTTTTCACTTTCTATGAGAAACAGTGAAAACAGAAGATGCTGCACAGTGTGTTTGTGCTGAACCAGGGTCTTACCTGGGCTGAAGGAGCACTGACTGAAGCTGCACCTCCTGGGACGATGGGCTGAGGCAGCTGGTGTGGTAGGAACTGTAAGATGAGTGGGGAGGTTATCATTCTGATTAACTGGCAGTCAATAAGGATATTGATAAGCAGCCTCAAGCTTCTGTTGGGCTGAGATTAAAATCAAACTCCTGCTCTCCTTCTGTTTCCTGAAGCTTCTTCCATTAATAACTAACTGGTCTTTCTGATACAGGGAGTGATACAGTTCTTATGAATCTACTGTCTCTGACCTACACTTGGTGTCTTACCTGTCTCTGGCTGTACACTTGAGCTGGCTCCATCACAGGTGGCTGACTCTGTGTTTCCAGGGGGATGAAGGGAGCAGCCTGAACATTGAGTCCAGAGCTGTGTGGAGCTGCTCCATCAGGGAAGAATCCAACATTTTCTCTGTCTACTGATGGAGGCTGGGTGGAGAAGCACATCTCAGCAGGGAGAGCAGGAGCAGGCGGAGGTGGTGGTGGAGGCACGGGGGAAGGTTTGAGCACATCTCCCACAGTGTCATCCACCATGACCTTCATGTTATCAGTCAGGTCGTCCCACTCCATCTCCTTGATGAGCTGATCAGATTCTACACTGAGATCCATGACGTTTGTTGTCACTGTGGTTCTCTGATAATGAACCTGTAACGTTATCAGGAAGCTGCTTTTCACACATTTCATTCTATAGATTATATTATATATTATAAGGAAAGACATGAAGGTGTAAAAGTACCAAGTGACCTGCACATGACTCCTTCACTACATTTCAGAGGGAATACTGTTTCTGTTCCTTCACTACATGAAACTCCTTGTAACTTCAGTACTTACGTGCTGCGTTCACTGACGGTCTGGTTATCTGAAAATGGACGTTTGTCTTGAAAATTGTTGCCGTTTCTCTCAAACTCTCATCATTGTCCTCTCTCCAGTTGTTTCTGAGGCTGTGAGTGTTCAGCTGTGTGCAGTCAACAGGTGAACTGAACCAACACAATCTCTCATTGTGTGCCATGTTCCATAGTATGACATCATCACAGATAGTATGACATCATCACAGATTCATTGAAACATTCTATTGAACTGTGCAGCTCAGACAGAATCACAAAACTGCCACAGTAGTAATAACCAGTCCAGTTTACTGATCACCACGACAACCATCCTCACTGTCCCATCACTTCAGTGCATACTCTAGTTCTCCTCCACTTAGTCCATGCTCATCAACTTATTGAATTTCCATCTAAAATAAAGAGTGAGATGTTTCAGCTCTTCAGGCCATCACCTTCTCTTCATTCAAGTGCTGCCAAAATGGACACATCCATTCTGTAGATGGTAGATACCAAGTGTTGAAGATGCTGTTTATATCCCAGAAACTATCACATCAATTATCTTGCTATCATTTCTATCAGAACCAGCACACGTTCTGTTTGGTTCAGTGTTTAGTGACTCAAAGTCACCAAAATATTTGATGGTGTTCCAGTAAAAAACAGTGAGCGCTTGTTTTAGATGTTTGAACAACAGAGACAGAGAGAAAAGCTTCAGCAGCAGCACATGACTTGTGCTTCAACGACAAGTCAAACAGCTGGACTGACAACTGTCCCTCTGTGTGGTCAACATTTTCAGGAAGCCTCACTGTTTGTCTTCCCATGCCCGCCTGGAGGAGTTCAAGCTCCTCAGTGTGCAGCCGTGTGTGGGATGGATTTTTTGGCAGCAGATCCAAATAGAGAGCAGGGCCCGTGTTCACTACGTGACGGCCCCAAGCGCTGTTGGCTCTGTCTGTGTGTGTGTGTGTGTCTCTTCCCCTGCAGGTGGCAGTCCTGGTGAGGCGGGGCTTGGGGATCAGGGACACCTGGGGCTGAGGTTGGCTGGGTACAAAGGGCAGCTGTTCGCGCCAAGACTGTCACGTGTGAACGGCAGTGGTGACGTCACTCTTGCAGTCAGTGTGATGAGTCCCCGGCAGGTAAAGCGCGCTTCCCCTTTGGGATTGGCGGTGTTACTGTAGTGTGGGGTGAAAGTGGTCAGAGGGCTGGTCTCGGGAGCGCGTCCATAGTCCTGACGGGTTGCCAGCTCGCTGCTCGCTTTGTCACACTGTTGGGAGAGAGCGCATCAGTGTCCCCTGAAGACTGGGCTTGAGTTCAGTCAGAAATGGACAGGCAGTTAGCGGGGATGTCCATCTGCTGAGCTCCTGCTGACTGTGCCTGTCTGCTATAGTCTGAGCTCACACTCGTATCTTCTCTTGTTCTCCTGGTGATGTTGCTGCGTGTCTGCTCTTATGGCAGGAGCAGAGGATTTAGTGAAAGCTGCTTCGGAGGAACTTGTGGAGCAGCTGTTCAAACTGGCAGAGCATCAGAACATATATGTCTCTGATAAAAGGCTGGAAGAAAATGTTCGGGCAGCTGTGAGAGCAAATGTGGATGAAGTGGGTATTTTGAAGTCCAAGCCTGTGCCACGTGTTGAGGGGAGGAGCTGCGGTGAGTGTCAGGCTCTGATTTAACGTCTGAACGACAGAAAGAACTGGTGACGTCACGGTTTCAGCTGGAAAAAGAAAAGGAAGTGGAGTCGGAGCAGGTGAGGCAAAAGGCTGAACTGGATCAAACTGTGGCGCTGGAAACAATAAGGCAGCAGCTCGAGTTGGCTGAAGTGGACTTGGAAAGCCAGAGGATGACTCTCATTAGAGGGGAGATTGGCTGCCAGTCGGGCCGGTGACTCAGTGATGATGTGAGGAGTCTGCGGTTAGTCCCGAGATGTAATGAAAGAGATGCTGACACATGTTTCCCCCTGTTGGAGCGTGTAGCCGACACGAGAGGTTGGAGTGATGCTGATGTCATGGTTATAAAGTTTGTAATTCATTAAGAACAGAAAAAAAAAAGAAAGATACTTAAGTATTTTCATGTGTTCAGACCCAGAGTTAAAAATAGTTAAAAAGATGAGTGGTCGCCAACTCTGTGTTCTACTGCTTTTGTGTTTGTATTTCCTATGTGAGGCGCTGTGATCGACTGGTGAGGTCTGAATTGTTGGCGCAAAAAAAAGAGGAAAAAAAAATGGAAGTGAACACCGATGTCGGACTCCTGTCGTTTTTCAGTCTTTTTCTTTCATATTTTCCCCGGTAACGGGGCGTAACATTTGGAGGCACCGCTGGGATAGTGTGCAGCTTGGTAAAACATCGACGAGAGGTGTTCCCAGCCGTCGCACATCCTTTAAAAAAAAAAAAAGAAAAAAGAACAACCCGGACAGTCGGGGCGAGTGAGAGGCCGGTCGCCGTGGAAACTCGACCGCTTTTCGGCTACAAGTGATCTGAGGTATTGCTATATACCAGGGGAGCTAACGGCTACGAAGATAAGTCGGCACCACGTCGCCGCTTCACACTGCTACTATGGCGTCGGCAGAGATGGAAAATCTACAACTCGGAATAATAAGAGAACTGTGTTCGCTGACAAGAGAAAGGTTGGTGGACTTGTGTGACTATTTAGCCCTCGATGGAGCGGGGTTTGAGGATGTTAGCAGCAGGGGACGGACGTCTCTCATAACGCTAATTTCAAGCTACATCCAGAGGGAAGAGCTAGAGCGCCTGGAGGATCAAGGTCTGGCCGAACTACTCCACCTTCAAGACAAAGTGTTCGAGCTACAGGTCATGTGTGCTCCTAGTGCAGTAAAACAAGCAGAGGAGCAGCAGAGAAAGCGAGAAGAGGAGGAAACAATAATAAAGGAAATTGAAGCATTGCAGCTGCGGCTAGCGAGCACACAGAACGAGGGGGACAACAAGGAGAAAAAAGACGGAAAAACAACAGCTACAGCAACAGTAAACAGGTAATGCAGAACACAGCTTACAACCCCCCACCTCATCACTGGCATAAAGACTTTAAAATCGCTGGACAGATTGGTGAGCCAGGCCAAAAGGACAAACTAACTTTTTCAAGCTTAGCAAGGCAAATTGAACATGGACTAAGCAAGGGGTTCCCAGAGCTGGAAATTGTGGATGCAGTAATTAGAGCTATAGCGCCTGGCATGCAGCTTCGCAGCTATTTGGAGGGCAAAGTAGACTTGACCTTACCGACACTGAGACGAATCCTCCGTTCACATTACCAAGAGAAAAGTGCAACAGATCTCTACACACAGCTGACTTCTGAGGTGCAAGGAATTAAAGAACCCCCCAGAACTTCCTCATTCGCACACTCGACCTGAGACAAAAGATTTTGTTTGCCTCGCAGGAATCTCAATCGGGCCTTCACTATGACCCGGGGCTTGTGCAACGATTGTTTCTGCACACGGTGTTGACTGGGCTGCAGAACGACAGCATCAAGCGGGACCTTCAGCCGTACTTGGAGCAGACTGACATCTCTGATGAACTGTTGCTTGAGAGAATGAACACTGCATGTGCCTGTGAAACAGAGAGACAGATGAAAAAGAAAATGGCGGGACAACAGAAATCTGTTACTGTTCATTCAGCTCAGTCAAGTAATGTTCCTGCAGAAAAGAAAGAAAAACCATCCACTCACCAAAATCCTAATGTTTCCCCCGTCGTCCTCTCCCAGCTTCAAGAGATCAAATCAGAGATTGCTCTGCTGAAAGACCTGAGAGTTGAAGTATCACAGATCAGGGAGTCCATGCTACAGCCCCAGCACACACCCACACCACCGCCACCAACAGGGGGTGCTGATGGCACCTCAGGACTGCAGTTCTCAGGTCACCAGACTCCGGATTTTTCACAGGGCTACTGGTTCAATGCTCGCCCTAGACATCGAGGTGGAGCTGCCCAGTACCAGCAAAGATGGGCCCCACAACACAGCTTCCCTCCATCAAATCGCGGACGGGTGAGGAGATGCTTTAGCTGTCAGCAGAGTGGAGCTGAGGATTACTGCACACACTGCTACAGGTGTGGCAGCAGCGACCATTTCCTTGCTGGATGTCGAGCAAGTGGGCACAGACAATGTGGAGGTGAGCCGTTAAACGGGAGGAGGTCATTCGCACGGGACGGGGAGTGACCACTCACACCGCAAGGTCCCAACCATGTGCATGCCAAGTGGATAATTGGGCTGAACACAAGAAACACTGGAAATCTCCCTTGTGTATGACTGCTAGTGCTACCTCAAAAAGAGAGAGACAGTCCAAGAGAGCTCCCTTAGTAGGAGAGAAACACATGGTGAGCTGCTTCATTCAAGGTCGGAGGGTTCAAGCCCTTTGGGACTCAGGCTCCCAAGTGACAATAATTGACGAGCTATGGAAAGAGGTGCACTTACCAGACACAAGACTGAGAGACATTTTTGATATTTTGGATGTGACACCGGGCCTAGATATAAAAGCCGCAAATGGGGAGAGCATGCCATACATAGGGTGGGTTGAAATAGCTTTCAGGCTAGCTTCTGGGGCTGCATCCAACACAGAAGTAATCGTTCCTACACTTGTAATGAAAGGTGGTAAACTTGCTCAACCAATCATTGGCTCTAATGTCATTAAGATTATTATTGACAGTGAAATGAAACAATCAGACACTACGCAGAGGCAACCGCTGAGCAAAACAGTGAGGGCAGCGTTCCCAGGCCACACAGAGACTTTTGTAGAACAAGTCACTGCTGTTGTTGAGCAGGTCAGTGTGAGACAAGCCAATGAGTATGTAGTTAAGACAAAGGGAGAGAATCAGCATACCCAAACACCAGTCAGTACAAGTTGAGTGTCATGTCTGCATGGATTCCCCACCTGAGAATGCAACTTTAATCTTCGAGCCTGATGTGAATCCTCGCTGGACAGAAGGACTTGAGCTGTGTGACATGCTGGTGGAGGTAACCAAAGGCACAAAAAAACCCTCTATCACTGTAAGTGTGCAGAACCCACAGATCACGACATAGTGTTAGCAGGAAAAACTGTTATTGGAACTGTTCAGTATGTCCATGCATTCTACCCCGCCTCTGTGTTAGAGAGAACTTGCCCACCACCATCAGTCACAACAAATCACATCACTGCAAAAGAGGATCAAACTGATGGTAATGTTTGGGATCCACCTGTAAATCTGAGTCACCTCAGTGAGCCCGAGCAGCAGATAGCTCGCCAGATGTTAAGAGAGGAGTCCGCTTCCTTTTCGAGAACAGATGATGATATTGGCTGTATAGAAAAGTTGCAACTGAGCATATCTCTTAAAGACACTGAGCCTGTAGCAAAAACATATCTCTCTGTGCCTAAGCCACTGTACCAGGAATGAAGGACTACCTGAGTGACCTCATCGCTCAGGGTTGGGTAGAGAAGTCAAACTCACCTTATGCTTCACCCGTCGTGTGTGTCCGTAAAAAAGACGGCAGTCTACGGCTGTGCATTGACTACCGTGAGGTGAACAGGAAGACACTCCCTGACCGTCAGCCTATCCCCAGAGTACAAGATATAATGGATGGCCTAGGAGGCAACTCATGGTTCTCTCTCCTAGACCAAGGAAAGGCGTACCACCAGGGATTCATGGCGAAGGAGAGCAGACCTCTGACCGCTTTTGTGACGCCATGGGGTCTCTATGAGTGGATCAGAATCCCTTTGGTCTCATGAACGCTCCAGCTGCCTTCCAGCGCTGTATGGAGGACTGTTTGGAAGGGCTGAGAGATGACATCTGCATCCCTTATTTGGATGACACTCTGGTTTTCAGCAGAACCTTTGAGGATCACGTCGAACATGTCAGGTCAGTGCTTCAGCGGCTACGTGAACATGGCATAAAGCTAAACCCAGGAAATGTGAGGTGTTCAAACGGGAGGTCCGCTACTTGGGGCGCATCGTGTCTGCAGAGGGCAGTAAAATGGACCCTGCTGATACTGCTGCAGTGAGAGCTTTAAAGGAGAAGAGGCCACAGACTGTGGGAGAACTGAGAGCAGTCATGGGGCTCCTGAGTTACTACCGGCAGTACATAAGAGACTTCTCCCGCATTGCCGGCCCACTTTATGCCCTCACGGAATCAGACCCCAAACCAGACAAACACAAAGACAGTAATATATGGACAAGAAAAGTGAAAGGAAAATTTAAAGGGCACCTTCACACCAACAGATCTCATGGACTGACGAGCATCAACGGATACTGGAGAGACTGATTGACTGTCTGGTCGAGCCACCGATCCTTGGATTCCCAGACTTCAACAAGTCATTCATCTTGCACACAGACGCTTCACACCAAGGTTTAGGTGCTGTGTTGTACCAAGAACAGGAGGGTAAACTACGTGTAATAGCCTATGCCTCACGCACCTTGACCAAAGCAGAAAAGAATTATCATCTTCATTCAGGGAAACTTGAATTCTTAGCTTTGAAGTGGGCTGTCACTGAGCGTTTCAGAGACTATTTAATCTGCTCTTCCTGTGTTGTATTCACTGACAACAACCCACTAACCTATGTGTTGTCAACAGCCAAACTAAATGCAACGGGGCATAGGTGGGTTGCGGAGTTAGCTGACTTTGACATAATCATCAAGTATCGTCCAGGCAAAGAAAATTGTGATGCTGATGGTCTTTCAAGAATGCCCTGTGACATAGAGACAATGATGGAAGAATGTACAGAGGAAATGTCGTCCCCTACAGTGCAAGCTACAGTGCAAGCTGTTGAAAGTGATGTTGCACACACAGCATGGTGCATGATGTCTCTTGAGTGTGCAGAAACAGGTGACAACACACCTACACCCTTGTCAAAAGCAGACATCTGTCGAGCTCAGAGAGATGATCCAACCATCGGCCCTGTCATCACCTGGAAACAACCAAATGAAAAGCCGACAAGACAGCAGCTAAAGTCAGTCAGTGTCCAGATTAAGTGCTTGCTTCGTGAGTGGGACAAACTTACCTTGGACGGAGATGGAATACTTCAACGAAAGACTGCAACCAAAACCAACTTGTTCTGCCTGGAAAATACAAATCAACAGTGTTGAGACAGCTCCACAATGAGATGGGACATCAAGGGGTGGAGCGCACAACATCACTCATCGGGATCGTTTCTTCTGGCCACACATGCAGCGAGAAATAGAGCACTATGTCACCCAAAGCTGTACATGTCTGAAACAGAAAAAGCCTTGCAGAGAAGCCAGAGCTCCACTCGTGCCGATTGTCACCCCCAGCCATTCGAACTTGTATCCATTGACTTCCTGCATCTGGATAAGTGTCGAGGTGGATATGAATACATACTGTTAATAGTAGATCATTACACGCGCTTTGCACAAGCCTATCCCACGACATCAAAATCGGCCAAGACTGTTGCTGATAAAATATTCAATGATTATGCACTCAAGTTTGGATTCCCCCTCAGAATTCACCATGACCAGGGAGGCGAGTTCGAGAATCAATTGTTTGCACAGCTGAAGAAGAACTGCGGAGTGATGGGCTCTCGAACCACGCCTTATCATCCGCAAGGCAACGGGCAAGTGGAACGGCTAAACAGAACACTGCTGCAAATGCTGAGGACGCTCACAGAGAAACAAAAGTCAGATTGGAGAGAGTCACTGCCCAAGCTCATCTACGCATATAACAGCACCAGAAGTGATGTCACAGGTTTTTCACCCTTTTACCTTCTGTTTGGCAGATCACCGAGACTCCCTGTTGACTTGTTGTTTGGTCTGACCCCTGAGACTGGGACTGCTGATCATAAAGAGTACATGAAAAAGTGGAAACAACAGATGCAAGAAGCTTATGAGATCACAACAGCAAATGCGAAGAAATGTGCTGAGAGGAGCAAAAGGAATCACGATCAAAAAGTCAGGAGTTCTGTGTTGTATGAGGGCGACCGTGTCCTTGTCAGGAATATGACACCTAGAGGAGGAACAGGAAAGCTCAGAAATCACTGGGAAGACTGCACATACAAAGTGATTCGTCAGATGGGAAAAGATATGCCCATATATGAAGTGTTACCTGAGCAAGGCAAAGCACGGGGACGTAGGATCCTACACCGTAACCTCCTGTTGCCCTGTGACCACCTACCTCTAGAAATCCAGCTCAAACCTGCAAAACAAAGACAAAGACACACAGCTCAGACTCATCATAACAAAGAACAAACAGACCAAGAGACAAACAACGATGATAGTGATGATGATGACTATGTGTACTGTCCTTTCACATATCAGCCTGTGTCTCAGCCCTCAGTCCCACAGACAGAGAGGACACTGATGAAGGTGTCCCACAGCTGGTGCAGGACTTTGAGCCTGAGCATCAGGACATGCACCAGCTGGAGCAGGATGCAGGAGATCCAGCGTCAGAAGAGGACATGCCGCTTCAAGAGGATATTGCACTGGAAGAGAGAATACCAGCAGCACAATTACCTGTTCAAAGTGAAAATCACGGTAAGAATGAGTCACAGCACCAGCGACCAGTGAGAGAGAGACGACCTCCAAGAGTCTTCACATATGATCAGCTGGGCCATCCCAGCTGCTGTGGCATTGGATTTCCAGAGGTCATGATGCACTACTATCCTCCAGCGTCCTATGGACCCATGCAAGCAGCAAGTACATGGACTGCTCCAGTACAGCACTGGAATTATCAGCCTGCTGTTGCACAGAGCTACTGACTGAAGAATATGCACTTATATATACACACACACCATACACTCCTTGATGGACTCTTTCACAGACTGAGTGTTGATGGACTCGCACAATTCATACACATACACTCAAGAATGGACTGTTGAAGACACAGTGTTGATATAAGTACATACATATCATACATTCTTGGATGGACTGTTTCACAAAGTGATTATTGACATCGATGCACACCTACATACCTCATACAGTCATGAATGGACTGACAAGCAGAATATTGATACATATGTGCTACATGCACTCCTGGACTGTGAGTAAGCCAAGTGATTGTATACACTGTTGAATGAGTAATTTGATGACATGGATAATGGGTGAATGCTTAAGTACTACTTTATTACACTACCTACCTTTTGGATGGGATGTCGGGGACGACATCTGTGTTGTAGGGGAGTGTGTCATGGTTATAAAGTTTGTAATTCATTAAGAACAGAAAAAAAAAAGAAAGATACTTAAGTATTTTCATGTGTTCAGACCCAGAGTTAAAAATAGTTAAAAAGATGAGTGGTCGCCAACTCTGTGTTCTACTGCTTTTGTGTTTGTATTTCCTATGTGAGGCGCTGTGATCGACTGGTGAGGTCTGAATTGTTGGCGCGAAAAAAGAGAGGAAAAAAAAAATGGAAGTGAACACCGATGATGTCGGACTCCTGTCGTTTTTCAGTCTTTTTCTTTCATATTTTCCCCGGTAACGGGGCGTAACACTGACAGGATAGTATTGTTCCAGTGCGCGCTGACAGGACGCGCAGGAAGCCTTGTCCTCACTGACTGCGCCTGACAGTGGTGACCACTCAAAGGTGAAGGCTGCGCTGTTCACAAGCTGTCAACTCGTTCCCGAGGCGCAAAGACAGAGGTGTCGGAACTGGAGGAAAGGTGATGGATCTCATTTGGAGCTGGGGACGCATTTTCACCGCTGGTCTGCAGCTGCTGGAGTAACGGACTGTGATGGGTTGTGTGAGCTGTTGGTGCTTGAGCAGGTTAAACATTCGGTCCCGGAAAGATTGGCGATGTCTATAAGTGAGAAGAAAGTCAATCCGGGGGTCCCTACCTGTGCTGATGGTCCGGTCCGGAGTGTGTCCTCCTGGGACAGGCCTGGGGGAAGGGTTTTCCCGTTCACAGAGGTGATCGGATCCGTGAGTGTGATGATGTGTCACTTTTGTCACAAGAAAGGCCACTGGAAAAAAGATTGCCCCGCGCGTGCAGCGCGCCCTAAGTATGGAGGGGCAGGAGGGGGGGGGGGGGCGGTGAGGCCATTGCCATGGCTGTGCCAGTTTCTGGTGCTGTCAGTGACAGGGTGGGGACCTTCCATCCTCCGCTCTGTTACATTCTGATCTGAGACCAGTTTTGCCGTTTGTTTCAAAGGGCCACGTGTCGCTGGTTTGAAGCCAGGACAAAGTGCTGGTGCTGATGCTGCGGGATACGGCGGCATTTGATTCTTTCATTTTAGGATCTGTCCTGCCTTTTTCCAAGGAGACGGATCCTGGGTGTTTTGTTCCCATAAGGGACATGGGAATGTCAGTTTACCTGTGCCGCTGCATAAACTGCTGCTGCATTCTGATTGGTTCAGTAGAGAAGTGAAATGGGGGGGGCGTCCAGCTCTGCCTGTGGAAGCATCCACATCATTTTGGCCAGGAGCGCTGGATCGATTCCCTCAGACATTAAAATGGTTGTTGTGGCCTACTGTGTGCAGATGAAGGCTGGGTGGGAAGAAGGGTTGCCGTGGTTACGGGAGGTCACGCAGGAGAGTACGAGGTTTGCCCCAACGGTTTGGTTTTTGGCCACACAGCGAGAGGTCCATTGGCTGCTCTGAAGAGGCTGGGAGGAGGCAGAAGCTCCTCAGAGTCTCTTGGACTATGTTAAAGGCTTCACACACCGTCTTTATGCTGCTACAGAGCTGGAAGAAGAAAAACTGGCCTTGGCGCAGAAGAAAATGAAGCATATTTATGACCGTCGAGCTGAGGCTCGCAGATTCTGTCCTGGTGACCAGGTTTTGGCACTGTGACCTTTGGTGACGTCACCCTTTCATGCAAAGTCCATGGGTCCTTATACGGTGGTCGAGCAGCTGTCAGAACAGAAGGATTTCATTTCCACTCCTGACCGACGAAAGAAAACTCACCTCTGTCACGTGACTTTGTTGAACACGTGTTCTGCTCAGAGAGTCCAGGGCAGAGTGCGCCACTGCTGCTCTACATGCTGTTTGTGTTGGTGACACGGTGCTCACTGCTGCTAGAGTTTGGGGAGGATGGTTTACCTCAGCATGATCCTGCTGTGTTGACTGGTCGGCTGAAGAATTCCCAGCTGCTGGCGAATTGGATCCCGTTACAGGACATGTCTCTGCAGCGCAGCAGCGCTCAGAGCTGGTTGGGTTCTTTGTTGAACGGTTACCATGGTTACGTTTACTTCTTCCTTTGCAAATAAAAGCATGTGTTACTGTTAATCCTCCTCCTCCGTTTGATCACTGGTTGTGCTCAGGGAGCCGGACCATAACAACTACATTCAGAGCCTCCTCTCAGAGAGCTGCTGACTCAGCCTCCACATGCCAAGCAAGGAATCTTAGCTTCAGAGTGATTCAGGAAGTTTCTGAGAGCAACTCTGAGCAAGGAGGGGACAGAAACTTTGACCTTAGTGAGGGGGGGGGTTGACCCCGTTGCTAGGTATGACTCATTCTTTCTGAAGCTCTGATTGGTTGTTAAAACAAGGAAGAAAAACAGCTCAAATGCCAGTGTCCATCAGTTGCACCAACAACACCAGGCTGCCCACTGTGTCCATCAGTGTCCGTCTGTGAGCCTGCAACATGTGGACATCCAGCGGAAAGTAAGTCAAGTGTTCTACAACAGGAGGCTGTCATTGATCACTGTGCTGATGGAGGTTGTGACAGATCCAAGTCATTGTTTGCATTTCCTTGCATCCAAACTGCAGTTATGACGTGGACTCAACTTTCCCCCACTGTAAATAAAACAGACATTGTGTGTCTTGAATCAGGAACCTTGTCATTTCTTGCAGCACAGTTACAAAAACTAATAGAAAGCTGCATCACGTATGAAAAAGTGAACTAAATGTGTGTGGTCAAAGGATGAAACAGGACGTGTCTTAGCTCTCAGCCGTCCTCAGCGTGTCATCACAATGATTGGAACAGCTGATATAGTGAAGCAGTGAGGAGCCATCAGCTCTAAGCCGCTTCACCTGTGTGTAACCAATGAGCCGCCGCTCCCAAAGGAGGAGGGATGAACAAGGTGGACAATTCAAGAGGCACAGTTTAACATCTGTAGGTCACATGACCCACTGTCAAAATCTATACATCACAACAAGCATTCAAACACACATCATACAATGGTACATAGGCTGTATTCAAATGCAAGACAAGACACGTTAGGGGGGTGTGAATAGGGCCAATAGACAAAAGTCTAGATCCATTCTTTATCATAGATACAATATAGATGTAGATGAACATGTGTCCCAAAAAAGCACCCATAATAATTCCTGGTTGAAGCCTCTTGGCTCTCTGTCTGTAGCACATGAATCCAAGAGGCTTCTCTCTGTCTCCTCCCCTTCTGGGAGAGTGGACCACCTCAATGGGCTGAAACTTAAGGAGCAGGTGTCATGTCCCACAGAGTGAAAATGTCTCCTCATGGTTCCTAATGTTGCTTTTGTCTTCAGATATCCTGAGCTTTAATTCTCCTTTTGTTTGACCTACGTAAGAAAGACCACAGGGGCATTTTACAACATATACAACACATTTCCTTTTCCATGGAATTCTGCTTTGAACTCTGTATTTTTGACCCGTGTGTGGATGGAGGAAAGTATCAGGCCTGATCACAGCATTACACTGGGCACAGTTACCACAAGGGAAGTTACCAGCTGGCTTGTTGCTCATCAACTGTGTCATCACTGCAAATTCTTCTTGTTGTCAGGAGCTGACTGTAAGGAAGGCCTCTCTTTAAAGAAGCAGGCTGATCACTGCTAACATGTCCAAATGTCTTTCTATCAGCAGCTTCTCATATGTCTCCACCTAGTGGTCAAAGCAGGGAACTACTGCATCAGTCACAACCAGGTTCATCACCAAGTCATTGAAGTCTGGAGGTTTTTGGATGGAAGTCCCACTCAACAGCCAGAACAGCCAGTGTGTTCCACCTTTGAAGTAACTTGTTTCAGTCTCTTTATCAACCTCTGATCCCTAAAGACACGGATGATAAAGTAATAATCCTCCTCGTTCATGCCAACACGGTCACCACCTGCCATCATTGTCATGGCCTGTGAAATATAAGGCCTTTTAACTCTATCCTTTTTTCTCTGATGACTTCTTGGTCACACAGCTCTAGTTTACACCAAAACTAAATCAGGATCTGCTCTGTATTTGTTTGTTTGTTGTTTGTTGTGGAGCTAACAGAGGGCTGTGAGTGGCTGTGCTGACCTGCAGCTGTTTGATTTGTGTTGAATTCCCCCACACACTGAACTTAAAGTGACAGAATCACAGGATTCAAACAAACCTCATAGGATGTGTCCATAACTGAATCAATATTCATCTAATAATAGATATGATCAATAAAACACAGAACAGAGGGGTCTTCTGTCAATAGAAGCTTTTATTTCTGATGCTCTCAGTTGTCCAGCAGATGGAGCCATTCTACCTGTATCAAGTCACTTCTCTTCTCTGTCACAACCATCATCAACATTATTTACGTGAAGCTGGAGATAAAGTCAGAGTTTATCTCATTAAAACACATTAGTTGTCATTTTAAACAACAGACAATGAATTAACAACTTGTAAGTGAACACACACATTCACAGAGTCATGTGACTTCCTGTACCTGTAGAGAGAAGGGGAGCCAGTGAAAGTGAAAGGTTAGCCCTCAGCACTTGCCCTCACCATCATAAGGTCGTGCCATTATCTGAACAGCTTAAGTGAACTTGGTGATAATAAGGCATTTGTCTCTATGGTTACAGAGTCTGATGAGGACGCAGAGCTCATTATCAGTGAAAACACAGAGAGAAAATGTATTATTAGAGTACCTGTTGTTGAATTTTTCCCGTTAACCGCCCCAGCCCCGGTCCACCACTCTTTTTTTTCTTTTTTCTTTTTTTTTTTTTCCTGCTATTCTGTTCTATGGATGGTCCATCACTGTCTGCTGGTATTTCTTTCATAAGAGGCATTTTAGCGCTACAACCTACGACTTGTGGACTGACTGACTCTGGGCTGTATTACTGAACAGAGTCAGCTGAGCAAGTGCGTTCAATTGATCTCTTCCACTCCTCCCTGACCCCTGCCCACTTTCCCTCTGCTCTCCAAGTGGCCTCTGTGTGACACATTAACACAGCTGAGGAAGAGTCAACGAGGGAAACTCGACCCACTTTTGGAACGTAGCCAAAATGTTCAGTGAGCCCAGTCTTTTTATAAACAGTCTATGGTCCAGACTCCATTTTAAGAGACGGAGCAGAAGGAGAGAAAGTGAAGTGTGAGGCAGGTGAGTGTTAACACAAACATTCTTCTTCTTCTTCTAGTTGTTATTGAAGTGTGAGAGTGTGTGAGTCAGTTTGTCCCTGTGGACTGTGGAGGGAAGAAGAGTCACAGTGACTTCAGTCCACACAGAGACACTGAGAGAAAAGGAGGAGACAACAGGAGCTGATGAGTAGGGAGGGGCACTTCAACTGATCACTGCTACTTTACTGTCAAACTATTCATTATTCTTCCTAGTTCACCTGAACGCACCTCAGTGACGTAACGCTGACATGATGATTGATTTTTAACCCGTCCGTCTTCTCACGTGTAAATCTGATGGACTGTCCAGGTCCATTAGTCTGTTACACAGGAAATATTTGTTGAGGAGAAAGAGGAGGAGCGACAGGTCTGATTCCACTGAGTCCAGAGGAGGAGAACTCTCTCTCTCTCTCTCTCTCTCCTCTCTCTTTCTCTTCCAGTGTGACGTCACAGACATGTTATTGGTCATTGTTCCAGTCGGTTGTTGTCGTTGTTTCCTCCAGTCCAGGGATCATGTGCAGAGGTGGCTCCTGTCCCGCAGCACTGATTTACAACTTGATTCTTTTTGAGTTGAGAACTTGAGTCTTTTTTTTCATTTTAGTTTTTATTGAAAATTTAAAAACATATAAATAAGTACAGGGTTGATGATACAGGTGTTGGTTTTGTTTTGGTGACATGTCATATAAAGAATGACATTATAAATCAAAACAAATATATCACATGTAGAAAATCCAGTCCATAATATAAGAGTGTGCTGCTGCATTTAGTCTCTGGTTCCAGAGTTTTATCTGCTTTTGTGTAGTTCCAAAAAAGTTCCTGAGAGCTTGTCTCGTCCTCCATGTTGCCTTTCAGTCTACAAAGCACAGACTCATAGGATGCCGTCTCCACCACTGCATCCACCCAGTCCCTCAGATAAGGAGACACAACAGTTTTCCAATGTCTTAAGATAACTCTGGAAGCTGTAACCGAGCCTACAATAATAACAGAAAATGTTCTTTTAGATACATTTGGTTTTCTTCTGTCCCCTAGTAGACACATAATTCACATCCACAGACACATTCACTCAGGAAGTCCACAACTTTTACCCAGAATGCAGCCACTAACGTACACTCCCATATACAGTGCAAGAAAGTTCCCAGTCCTGTTTTACGTTTCCAACACTTATTGTCATTCAGCAGTTTCATTCTATGTAATCTCACAGGGTATGGTAATATCTGTGTATGATCTTGTACTGTGATTTTAACGACCAGAGCAAGAGGACCCACAAAGTAGAGGCACAGACAGTTGAGTGGCAAGAGGGCAAGTCAGTTTATTACCAGAAGATCAATCCAAACACAGGCAGAGGTATCCAAATCACTAGGCTAAACTCGTAGTCAAACTAAACAGGGTCAAAATCTCAGGGGGTCTAGGAATACACAAAGAAGGCTGGAAATGCTCACTGGAACAGGCAAGACAATCTGGCAGAGAAGGGAGGGAGAGACAGCTTAAAACACAAGGGTGGGGGGACAATGACACACAGGTGAAAGACATCAAGGTAATCACAGTCAGGAAACTCGACAGACAGAAGGGATGACAGACTGCTCAAAAATAAATCAGGAAATAAACAAGAGACAAGACAGGACAGAACCTAACCCTAAACACATCTAAAGGGTCCTGAGAGTAACCCCCTCTACAGCTGACACCTGATGGCCCAGGATCTTGAGGGTTGTCCTGCCAAAAGTCTCTAATCAACTGAAGGTCCATAATGTCCTTAAAAGTGACCCAGGACCATTCTTCCGGTCCGTAGCCCTCCCAGTCGACCAAATACTGCAATCCCCAGCCCCACCGCCTGACTGCCAACAGCCGCTTCACCGTACAGACTGGCTTGCCATCGATGAACCGAGGAGACAGAGGGGGCTTGGCGGGTGGGACGAGAGTGCTCTCACGAAATGGCTTCACCCGGCTGACATGGAATGTAGGGTGGATGCAGGAGGACCTGGAGAGGCTGTGTCTCACAGCAGAGTCATTAATAACCTTTGACACAGGGAATGGACCTATGAACCTAGGTGCCAGCAAGACACTGTGTGAAGAGGTAGATCCTTGGTGGAGAGCGAACACTCTGGCCCAAGATAGACTCAGGCCATTCCTGTTCTGGGAACAGTGCCGAAGACACATTGGAAGGGCATCAGACCGGTGGAGGCTGAAGGTAGAGTATTCTGAGCATACTTTATCCAGGTAAGCATCCTGGACCACGAGGAGGAGTTCTGGGAGGAGAGACGCCAGTCTCCAATTCCTGGTTAAGTCTCTCCACATGGTCGTTGGTCTGTGTGATAACCTGACGTCAGGCTCACTGTAGCTCCTAGCAGCTGACAGAAAGCTTTCAAGAAACGTGCCACGAACTGCGGCCCCCAGTCAAACAACACATTTCTGGGGAAACCGTGAACTCGAAACACATGATTGAGAACTACCTCTGCAGTTTCATTAGCAGAGGGCAACTTAGGCAGAGCAATGAATTCCACCATCTTGGAGAATCTATCTACAATTGTCAATATGGTGGTGTTACTTTCAGATAGCAGCAGTCCGGTCACAAA
Source organism: Caranx ignobilis (assembly GCA_021432705.1). NCBI lineage: Eukaryota > Metazoa > Chordata > Actinopteri > Carangiformes > Carangidae > Caranx > Caranx ignobilis. Next base: position 16,903,934 of record MU269989.1, read on the forward strand.
GTCCAGGGAGATGTCTGACCAGGGGCACCGTGGTATAGGGAGTGGCTGGAGGAGACCCGCAGGAGGGGCATTGGAAGGCTTGTTCTGTGGTGCATATGGAGCATACTGTATGTTTGATGTATAGACATTTCTAGCAGTTGTATATAACATGTTGTTTGACATGAATTTCTGTCTGATGATAGAAAAACAAGCTCAATGTGAGAAATGTGAGCTCAACACTCACCATATATCAGCCAGAAAACTGTCACCAACATTTGACATGGGCCACAGTCTTCCATGGATCATGTTGCTGGGCTGCTCTTCACTTCACTGCAGCTTCATGACGCCATCTAGTGGACTGATAGTAGAAGTACAGCAGCTGATGGCAGCTTCCTCTTCCTCACTGCTGTGTGACTGCATTCAGCTGACACTGATATGAAGCAGAGAAGAAGAGCCAATCAGTGGAGGAGCAGCTGGAGACATGATGGACATGTGAGCTGGTGTACACATGAATGATGTGTGTTTCCTCTGCAGGTGAAGCTACAAAGTGTGTGTGAGCTGATGTGGACGTGAGCTCAGCAGCATGGATCAGTCTGCTGGACCTGCACCCGGAACTGGACCCGGACCTGGACCTGGACATGGACATGGACCAGGATCCAGCTGTGTGTCCATGCAGAGCGACGAGTCCATCGGTCGTCATCAACTCATCTTGAAGCGATCTGTTTTTGAAAGGTCAGAATTTGAAACAGTCACAAAGACTTTTCTCTCTAAAAATCAGTTGTGGTGTTTATTAGGAGATTGAAGATGTTTCTCATCAGTTTTTCTCCAACATGCACATTTATCAGTTGTGTTGTTGTTTCAGGATCCAGCAGCAGAGACCAGACTCTCCTGAACCCAGCTGTCTGTCTTTAAAGAGCGACTGGTCAATGGACAGGCCCATTGACTTTAAAGTAGGACATGGATCAGCTGATCAGATGTAAGACTAAACTAAACTTCAAATCTTTTGAGTTTGTATTCAACGTTCTTCAACAGGAAACATGTCAGCAGCATCTAGTTAAAACAGGAAGTAACCACTGGGTTAAAGTCCGCATTTCATTTGCACTAAATGTTCATGGTCTTGTTTCCACCTGATAGAAGGAACATGGTGATGTTGGCTGCATCAAGTAGCTCCTCCTGGTGGCAGCTTTGAGCTGTGCAACAGGCTGATGAGTGATTTCTAGTGAATTCAGAGCCACGTCAGACACAGAGAGCAGAGACAGAGGATCAAATCAGTTCCAGCAGCTGAAGCAGAATCTCAGCAGCTGCTTTTACAGGAGCAGAACAACAAAGGTCCAAAACATAACCTTAAACCAAAGAGACTGTGATGGAGGGCTAATAAGGTAACAACAAAGTCACACTGTTAAATGACAGTGCTGCTCATTAAGATTCATCAGTGTGTTGTGAAGCTTGATGAGCTGGGATCTAACAGAGTTCAGACTCTTTACAGGATCATTTTACAGCCTGAACCATGAGCTTCAATGAGCACAGTCAGTGTGTTTGGTAGAAACAACTCTACTTCTGTGACCAGTTTTTTTGCATTCACATCTTCAGTGATATCACTGTTTACTTTCAACAATGCTTCTGTCATCAGAGAACTGATCAGTGATTGATGTGATATGAATAAAAACATGTTTGTGTTTGCAGAGGTCAAAACCACAGACTGAGGTCAGAGTCTCCAGGATCCATCTGTCCCTCTATGAAGAGTGACTGGTCCAAAGAACTTCCTCCAGACCTCAGTCCTGAACCTGGACCCTCAGAGTCACAGTAAGAGACAGTTTCTACTGTTAACTGAGCTGAAGATGATTCAATCATTAGACTCATGTGAAGGCAACAGAGAGAAACCAGGAAGCAGATCCATCAAACTCTGTGTAGGTTCACAACAAAACTCAGAGACAGAAACATGCACACACACTCTCTCCATCAGATTTAGAAAGCAGAGCGTCCTCATGTTACTGTTTTGTAAGTTGGTGCATCAACACCAGCCCCATCTCCACCTCCACAGTTTCCATAGATGGATTCAGACACATCCACAATCAGCTGATGTTTTCAATCAGCTCACCTCTCTCCACTCGTCTTCCTCTACTTTCTCTCTATCTGTCTCTCTGTTCAGTGAAGTCCCAACCTCTTGAGGTGTTTAACCAATCAGAGCACAGATGTGAAGCTGTGACTGTGACACGTCATACAGAAATGTCTTGACAGAGAGAAGAGGCGTGGTGTCTCTGTGGACAAGCAGCTCTCCTGCTGTGGACAAAGAGCCAAAACCAGAGGTGGACTGCAGACAGCCAATGAGAGCAGCTGTGTACAAAGTGAGAGTGAACATCTGTCTGCTGATGTGCTCATTTCTGAAAGCAGGACCTGTTGTTTTCTACAGAGTCATTGTTCCATCACACAGCACTGACATTTAAGATGATGATCAACAGCACAACATTCAAAGCTTTTCTTTGTGTCTGTAGTTTTTCTGTAGCTGATGAAAAGAATCCCATCAGATTGTCAGACTCTCTGTCTTCAGTCTGACTCTGTCTCTTCTCTCTCAGCAGATGGTGGTCTGCAGGAGCTTTTAGATCAACATAAGATCAGTCTGAGGAGCAGATGTGAACGAGTGATTGAAGGAACTGATGGAAGAGGAAGTGGAACCCTCCTCAACAGGGTCTACACTGAGCTCTACATCACAGAGGGACAGAGTGAAGAGGTAATACCCAACATGAGGTGAGACAGCTGGAGACAACGTCCAAGAAGAAGACCCTCCATGACACTCCAATCAAGTGCAAGGACATCTTTAAAGACTTCTCTGTCCAACAGAGAGACAATGTCTCTAAAGTCTCACCTGTCCAACAGAGAGCCATCAGAGTGGTTCTGACCAACGGCGTCGCTGGTGTTGGAAAAACCTTCTCGGTGCAGAAGTTCACTCTGGACTGGGCAGAGGGCTTGGAGAACCAAGATGTCAGTCTGCTGCTTCTGCTTTCGTTCAGGGAGCTGAACCTGATCAGAGATCAGCAGTTGAGTCTTCTCAGGCTGCTCCATGTTTTCCATCCAACATTACAGAAGGTCACAGCAGAGCAGCTGGCTGTCTGTAAACTTGTCTTCATCTTTGACGGCCTGGATGAAAGCCGACTGTCACTGGACTTCAACAACAGGGAGGTTGTGTCTGATGTCACACAGACGTCATCAGTCAACGTGCTGCTGACAACCTCATCCAGGGGAATCTGCTTCCCTGGGCTCTGGTCTGGATCACCTCCAGACCTGCAGCAGCCAATCAGATCCCTCCTACATGTGTTGACAGGTAACAGAGGTCCGAGGCTTCACTGACGCCCAGAAGGAGGAGTAGTACTTCAGGAGGAGGTCCAGTGATGAAGATGTGTCCAGCAGAATGATCTCACACATCAAGACGTCCAGGAGCCTCCACATCATGTGTCAAGTCCAGTCTTCTGCTGGATCAGTGCTACAGTTCTGGAGCACATGTTGAGCACAGAGCAGAGAGGAGAGCTGCCCAAGACCATGACTGACCTGTTCTCACACTTCCTGCTGGTCCAGACAAAGAGGAAGAAGAACAAGTACGGTGAGTGACAGAGGTGGAGAGGACATTTTGTAAACTGTTGTTATTGCTCCAGTTCAGCTCTGATAGTGGCTGATGGCTGTGCAGCCTCCTCCAGTCACAGGCAGCTGCATCATGTTATTGCAGCAGATGTGCACAGAGGTGAGGCCAGGGTAACACCTCTGTTACTGAGACCACTTCATTCACTAACTATCAGCATGATAAGGTTGTTGGTTGTGTTATAGAATGACTTCAAGTCTGCAGCTGATCGCTCCAAACAAATTAAGAGAGAGCTGTCTGAGTGTGCTAGATCTTTTATCTAATTTGCCACAAATCAAAAATGAGTCAAACTCTTATAAAGACCTCTCCTCCCTTTAGCAGCAGGGAGGGGGCAGGGAGAGCAGAGGAAGATCTGATACTGAATCAGCTTCTTCTGTCTTTCTAAACTTCACTTCACTTCAGTGTTTTCCTGTCAGGAAAATGATTTATTAACATTTTACATTTGTTTCAGTGAGATATTGTTGAGTTTATTTAGAATCATGTATAAATACAGTCACAATGAACCAGACACTGTGTCGTCTGTAATTTAGTCTAGACAACTAGATATAAAACATATAAACACTGATTTGACTGTTGTTCTTTTTTCTTTCATTAAAGAGGGCGTCTTTAGAAAGAACCCCTGGAAAAGCAAAATGTAGAGTTTGTGATAAAGTTGTAAGTTTGTGATCATCAGCTGCCAAAACAAAAAATATCTCCAACTTGTTCATTTACAATAATGTCATTTTGTTTGTAGGAGATCGTCCATCAACCTCTAGTGAGGGACATGAGACGAGTCCACAGGAGCTCACTAAGGCTGACAGGGAAGTCCTTCTGAAGCTGGGGAGGCTGGCGCTTGAACAGCTGGAGAAAGGAAACATCATGTTCTACCAAGAAGAGCTGGAGCAGTGTGGTCTTGATGTCACAGAGGCCTTGGTGAACTCAGGACTCTGTACTGAGATCTTCAAAAGAGAGAGTGTGATCTTCCAGAAAACAGTCTACTGCTTTGTTCATCTGAGTGTTCAGGAGTTTCTGGCTGCAGTCTACATTTTCCACTGTTACACCAACAGGAACACATGGGTCCTGGAGGACTTCCTGGGACAACAATATTATTATTTGACCCTGGATGACTTCCTGGAACAAGTCATCCATCCTTTATATTATGAGGAATTTTCTGAAAGTTACGGGTTGTCAGAAGAAGAAGAAGAAGAAGAAGAAGAAGAAGAAGAAGAAGAAGAAGAAGAAGAAGAAGAAGAAGAAGAACAAGAACAAGAACAAGAACAAGAACAAGAAGAAGAACAAGAACAACAAGAACAACAAGAACAACAACAACAACAACAACAACAACACAAACAACAACAACAACAACAACAACAACAACAAGATTTTAGTGATTTAACCCTGGATGACTTTCTGAGGAGAGCCATGGAGAAATCCCTCAGAAGTCAAAATGGTCACCTGGACCTGTTTGTTCGCTTCCTTCATGGCCTCTCTCTGGAGTCCAACCAGAGGCTGTTAGGAGGTCTGCTGGGTCAGAGAGAGAACAGTCCAGGAACCATCCAGAGAGCCATCAACAACCTGAAGGAGATGAACAGTGATGAAATGTCTCCTGACAGAAGCATCAACATCTTCCACTGTCTGACGGAGATGGAGGACCAGTCAGTTCATCAGGAGATCCAACAGTTCCTGAAGTCAGAGAACAGATCAGAGAAGAAACTCTCTGAGATCCAGTGCTCAGCTCTGGCCTACATGCTGCAGATGTCAGAGCAGGTTCTGGATGAGTTGGACCTGAGGAAGTACAACACATTAGAGGAGGGACGACGGAGACTGATCCCGGCTGTGAGGAACAGCAGAAAGGCTGAGTGAGTCCAGACATGATCATTCTAATTATTGATCAGTAGTTTTAGTCAAGTTCAGATAAACACAGTTTTCATTGATTCTCATTCTTCTTAGTTTGACTTTGACAAATTACAGGTCAGGTGTGTTTTTTCTGGAGCAGTTGTAAAAGCTGTGAGCTCCAACATGGAGATTCTTCACTTGGTTGTGATTGTTGCTGCTCAGTGAATAAAAACACTTGTTTAGTGTTTTTGTTGAGTTTATTTGGACTTTTTGCTTTGATTCAAACCTGATGAAACTAATGAAAGCAGCTCCACTGATCTTCCACCTCAGTGTTTACAGCTGTTAGTATGACTGCATGTGAGAGAAGTTTCAGTGTGAGTCAGTGTGGGCGGAGTCTAAAGATGAGGTGAAGTTGAAGCGAAGTTGGGGGGGCTGGTCATTTACAACCTCCCATCTGCAATGTAAATGACTCCTATAGGTCAGTGCTACGTAGTGTATGTAGTGTGAGTAAAGTGGCCCAGTCACTGCAGACAACTCTAAACTTGTTACCACGGCAACAATATTTAAAATCCTGCAATTTGAGCAGCTCACTTGTCAGGAGGGGCATCACCTGACAGACTGAGCCCCTCCCTCTTGTGTTCAGCAGAGAAAAACAGTCAACAGATTCAACTCTGCCTGTAACAGAGGTTAAACTGGCCTGGAGCTGATCCATCATCATATCACACTGGTATTTTTCATCTCCCAGTAAATCCAGTAGCATATGAGCAGCAAACATCAGGGCAAAGTGAGAAATCTCCATCAGTCTGTTCTTGTCATTTATTCCCATTCTGCTGCTCCTCTCACACCATGCACACACAGCTGTGTGACTGACTTACTATGGTTTTTATAGAGTTGATGTTTCTCTTTGATTTCTAATGGGCCCATGTACAATATTGCACACAGGCTAAATGTTGCCATATGATGTGTTGTAGCAGAGTTAGCTTCAAGCTCATTTCCATCTGCAGTCCCTCTGCAGTTACCATGACGCTCTGTGTCTCTGTAACTTTCTCCTGACTCAGTAACAGGTGTTTAGGTTAGTGCTTTTACAAAGATCATGAATGTTATTGTAGCTCCTGACTGAAATCTAGTGATATCATTGGATGTTGTTGTTGAATAGAATGAAAGAAGAGGAAGCCTCAGAGCCTCCTTCATGAGGAAATAGACTCTATTTAAAAAGGGCCCACCAAATCAGGTGTGCAGGACCGAGCCATGAGGACCATCCCAGTGAGAGAAGATGAGCTGAACCATCAGATGATCATGTGGCACCATCATATGCGCCAACTGTATTTTCACCACTGTTTACATCAGATTTTGATTTGAACAGATTTGATGTTTTCTCTAATCACATACTACGTTCCTGTGAACTCTCAGAGACTCACTGTGAAATTGTGGCCTCAGCTCTGAAGTCCAACCCCTCCCACCTGACACACCTGGACCTGAGCTGGAACAAGCTGCAGGATTCAGGATTGAAGGTTCTGTGTGCTGGACTGGAGAGTCCAAACTGTAGACTGGAGACTCTGAGGTCAGTTTGTCTGTTGTCGTTTTTTGTTTGTTTTAATGTCACTTTCACTTGTTCATTGGTTGAGGAATTCAACAAAGAGCTGCAGTAGAGAAAGGACTCAGTGTTATTATTACTACAAGAAGAAAGTGAGAGCAGTCATAGTGTTTGTGATGGAGAGAAGTTCTCTGCTTTTTCAAATCTAGATTTTGATCTTCAAATCAGAAACTTGATGAGGATCAAACTCACAGATGTTCTGCTGCTGATCTGAACCAGACAGAAGCTGCATCTGTCTTCAACAAATATTTCACCGAGCTTAAGTCACATCAGTGATGATGATGAACGGCAGCAGATGGGAGATTTCTGGAAACATCAAAGGTTTCTAAGGTTCCAGTTGATTTCCAGCTGCTTCTTGAAAACACAACCTATTGTGTCCATTTTCACTGTTGATCATTTTATTCTTGGTGTCTGTTCAAACACATTTACAGGCTTCAATGTTCCAGAAAGAGCTGATTTTCCTTCCTCTGTAGATCTGAAACTCTCTAATAGAGCTCAGGGCTCTTTGAGGCCCAATAAGAGAAGAAGACAAGAACAGAGGACAAAGTCCCTCTACTCATTTAGACACTGATCATTGATCAGGACACATCTGATCCATTATCACTGATTTGATCTACATCTGTTATTTTTTATTCAGATTGACCAGCTGCAGTTTGTCAGAGATCAGCTGTTCTTCTCTGGGCTCAGCTCTGAAGTCCAACCCCTCCACCTGAGACACCTGGACCTGAGCTACAACAAGCTGCAGGATTCAGGAGTGAAGGATCTGAGTGGTTTTCTGGAGAGTCCAGACTGTAGACTGGAGACTCTGAGGTCAGACTCCATGTTTATTTCTGTGCTCAGATGAATGTGATGTGAAAGTTGTGTTGACACTGAGCTGCAGACATGAGGCTGATATTCTACTGATCCACACTGAGGATCTCCATGGTGACATCTGTTTTCTTCTTCTCTGCTTTTAGTCCACTCACTGTTTCTCTTCACATTTGACCTCAACTACACAACACATTGAATGTGTCAGACAATAAGTGATCTATAATCAATAGCTGCTGGCTCCACCTCTTTCCTCAGGCTCTGTGCATTATCATCAACATGAATGTTGACATTATGAATGGAGCCAAAGCAGTTCCATGAATACACTTTGTGTTGAACATGAGCAACAGTTGAGACGTTGATGTGAAACAGCAGCAGATGGAACAGTAGTATAGTGTATTGCTGTGTTGATGAAAAAAATGATCACCGCTGACACGTCTTCTCTCAATGATAAAAAGACTTTATTGCGGGAAAGGACAATGTCAAAACCTCTGGCCGAATCTGAGGGAGTCTCTGGTGCCAATCATTGAGCTGTTCAGCTCCAACACACTCCTTATATATCGTTTCTGAGTACATTCCTTAGTCAGGGAGAAGCCACCAACCATCAATATGGTGAATAACCTTTAACTTTTTAACTTTTAGAAGGGTTAACCTTTCAACTTTTAGGACCCTCCGTCCTTGACTATCTAGCCTTGACCACCCAGGTACTTGACCCTTTAGGTTAAACAAACATCCGGCTCACCTGATAGCCTATTCGTTGGAAACAGCCTAAGGCAGGAGGCCCTAATGGCACAGACACAATAAAGGACATTTTGGAAGCACAAGTTGCACACAGGAAGAAGATGGCGTTTCGGACACCACAGTAGCATTTAACACAATTCTGCCTCACAGACTGGTGTCGAAATTGTGTTATCTGGTAATATCTGACCCCACTCTCAAAAACTTTTTGACAGATCGCCCCCAGAGGGTGAGAGTGGGACCCCATATCTCCCCAGCCATCAGCCTCAGCACTGGCTCCCCTCAGGGCTGTGTGCTGAGCCCCTCATTATGTGCACTCTATACACATGGCTGTACCACCCTACACATCAGCAACAGCTTTATAAGTTTGCTGATGATATGACTGTGGTCGGACTCATTTCAGGAGGGGACGAGTCTGCATACCGGGATGAGGTTGAGCGGCTGTCTGTATGGTGCAAAGCGAACAACCTCATCCTCAACACTAACAAAACAAAAGAACTGGTCTTGGACTTCAGGAGCAAGACAACACACATCCAGCCCCTGCTTATCAGTGGGGAGTGTGTGGAGAGGGTCCCCAACATCCAGTACTTGGGTGTCGACATCGAGAATGACTTGACCTAGAGCAACAACCCAGAGCCACCATCAAAAAGGCACAGCAGATACTTTTTTCTGAGGATTCTGAAGAACAACAACCTCAGTCAGAAACTGTTTGTATCTCTTTTACAAATGCTCCATACAGAGCATTCTCACATACTGCATTGGTGGATGGTTTTCCAGCTGCACAACAGCAAACAGGAAAGCGCTGCAGAGAGTCATCACCTCAGCCCAGAGGATTATTGGCTGCAACTTCCTTCCCTGGAGGAAGTGTACAGCTCTCACTGCCTTAGGAAGGCTCAACACATCCTCAGGGATTCAAGCCACCCGGGAAATGCACTCTTTGAACTGCTGCCCTCTGGCAGACGGTTCAGGACTGTGACGTCACCAACAAACAGACTGAGTTTTTATGCAAGAGCCATGGCTGCTCTAAATGCAACCGACTGATAAATCAACTGAAACACATGTTACAGCAAATTAAATATGTAGTAATAGAGTCAGATTTATTTATTTACTCATATTTATTTAATGTGAATATGGTGTGATTGTTTGTAGTGTTCTTTCTGTGTATCTTTGCTTCTTTTTTTAATGACACCGAAGGGGGAGGATGGACCTCTCAATTTCTTTGTGCTTGTTGCAAAGACAATAATGACATTCTATTCTATTCTATTCTAGCAGAAGCTCCACTGTGTCAACAGTCACAGCTTCTTCTTCACATCTTGCACAGAGATTTGCTTTAATTCAGCTCCACACAGTTTTCAATTCACTTGATGCTTTTTAAATGTCAACTACAACTACACACCTGCTACTGGACACTTTTAAGGAATGTTTTCTTGCTTGGTTTTTGGTGTGTTACTGATGAATGGAAATCAATCAATATACCTTATATATCAACTTGACAACTATGACATTTCAGTTGTTTTTATTGGATCTCAGGACACACACTTTAGTGATCAGATCTTCTAGTGTTAAAAACGTTTCTACATTTCAACTGGATTTGATTTGATTTGATTTGATTTGATCATTTTAAGAAAACAAAGCTGTTGGATCTTTTGTTCAGGTGACACCAGCAGCTCTACACCTGCACTCACCTGACCACATCTTGTTGTGTCAGCCACAGGAGTGTGTGTTCAAAATCACTCAGCTTTTATGAGTCCATATTGGATTCTTCCAGTGAAATTGGAGTTGGAGCAGGTTCAATGTGTGAAGTCAGTCAGCAGGTTTTTCTGTCTCTGTGCTTCATCAGCTGCTTCATTCGACATGTGTTTCTAGATGTTTGTTGTCATGGCAACTGTGTTGAAGCAGCAGCAACTTCTCATGAATATTAATGAGCTGTTTTCTCTCTCTGGATGGGACTGCAGTAACCTGCTTCCTGTTGCTTCAGCTGTTTGACTTTCATTTTCTAAACTTGTTCTTTCTAAACTTCTTCAGCTCTGAACACATGATGAAACACTGAATGCTGTAAACAAGGAACTTTGTCCTCAACTCACTTCTTTTATTCTTTATTCAGATTGGAGCACTGCGATTTCTCAGAGATCAGCTGTTCTTCTCTGGGCTCAGCTCTGAAGTCCAACCCCTCCCACCTGAGACACGTGGACCTGAGCTACAATGACCTGCAGGATTCAGACCTGAATGATCTGAGTGGTTTTCTGGAGAGTCCAGACTGTAGACTGGAGACTCTGAGGTCAGTTCACTGACTGTTACTGTTGTAGATCTTAGAGCTTTATCCCACAACTGAACCTGATTGATCTTCACACACAACTTGAATCATTGACTTTGATGTGATGAATGAAGGACATTTGAAATAGTTGTTGTCTCGTGTTTCCAGTTGTTCTTCTCTCCCACTGAGAATGATTCTTCACTTTCAGCTCATTTCACTCAGTCCTCATCAATAATGTCTGTTGACTTGACTTCAGCCTTCAGGGGCCACTGTCACAAACACATGTTAGACTGCTCTGTAGTGTTAGGCCTGTCTTCATTTTGTTCACATAGATGATTTGAATCTGATCTTAAAGTCAGAGCATTTGACTCAAATAAAGACTGATTGCTTTGAAGCCATCAAATAAGATGTGGGTGGGTGTGTCATAGTCCTTGTCTGTCACTTTCTTTTATGTTCCTGTTTTATTTTGAAGTCCTGTCCTGTCCTCCTGTGTGCTCCCTGGTCGTGATTACCCAATGTGTTTCACCTGCCTTGATTACACCACCTGTGTCCTCCCTTGTGTATTTACCCTCAGTGTCTCCCTTTGATCATCTGCAGTTGTACCCCATGTTCCTTACCTGCGTTTTGTCCCTTGAGCTCTTTATTCCTGTGGTTTATCCTGTGTTGTCCTTGTTGTGTCCTAGCCCTATGCCCTATTCCTGGTTTAATTGACTTTATTGTTTTCTGTTGTACTTTTGTTCGTCTGAGACTTAGGCTCATTGACCCTTTTTGTTGGTACTTTGTTTCTGTTGCACTTTAAAGACCTTTTGATTTACCTTTTCTTAATAAATACGTTTGTCACTTCTGCGTTCTGTCTGCACGTGGGTCCTCATTCCCCCCACCCTGAAAGAATGATCAGACAAAACAATGGACCCAGCAGACAGATCCCCTCCGCGAATGATTGATTCACACAATTTACTCCGATGACAGAGCCAGCCTTCCTTACAAGCTTATCCAGCCTCTTTGCCTGCTTTTTCCTAAACTTCCTCCCCAGCAGAATGCAGCATAATATAAAACACTTGCCACCACAGAGTGATAAAACATCTGCAGCATCTTATTACAGATGTTTAGAGATCTGAGCTTTCTTAGGAAAAAGATGTGGCTCTGCCCCTTTTTGTAGAGTGCATTTGTGTTAACAGAGCAGTCCAACTTGTTATCAAGGTGAACACCTAGATATTTATAGGTTGTCACCACCTCGATGTCCACTCCACAAGTATTCATTGGCTGAAGAGGGAGCTTGGACCTATGGAAATCCATGATCATTTCCTTTGTCTTTGAGGTGTTCAGCATGAGGCAGTTTTTGTAACTCCAGTCACTGAAGGCTTTCATCAAATCCCTATATTCAAATTCCTGTCCATTCCTAACACATGCCACACTAGCAGTGTCATCTGAGTATTTCTGGATGTGGCAGGACTCAGAGTTGTATTTAAAGTCTGCCCTATACAATGTGAACAGGAATGGAGCCAGGACAGTCCCCTGTGGAGCCCCTGTGCTACTCATTAATGTCCCAGAAAAACAGTTCCCCAACCTGACAAACTGTGGCCTTTCTGTCAGGTCATCTGTGATCCAGGAGACAAAGGAAGAATCCACTCCCATCTCTTTGAGCTTGTTTTTGAGTATGTTGGGTTGGATGGCATTAAATGCACTTGAAAAATCAAAAAACATGATTCTTACATAAGCGCCAGTTTCCTCCTGTAAAACAGTCAACCTGTCTGTCAATGTCCATACTGTACTCGTCTGTTTCCAGCAGCACATCCCAATCTGTGCATTCAAAGCAGTCCCCTACAGCCTCGCTAGCCTCAGGTGTCCATTTCCTTACTGTAAGTGTTGTTGAAGGTTCCCTCTGCACACAGGGTTTGTAACAGCTCTGCTGAAAAACCAAGTTGTGATCTGACCTGTCCAGTGTGGTAAGGCAGTAGCTCTGTAAGCTTCTTTGACATTGGCATACAGCGGATCAAGGGTTTTGTTTTCTCTGGTAGCACAATTAACAAACTGTGTAAATCTAGTTAGGTGGGAGGAGAGGGTAACATGATTGAAGTCTCCTGATATTATTGTGAGTGCTAACAGATGATGCTGTCCACTCTTGGTTTATGATGTGTGTGCAGAATATGTGTTAAGTATGTGTGTGAATCTGCTGTGAGTCAGGCATGTATCTATTGCAACAGACCTAGCTGACAGAGAGAGAAGACACTGCAGTTACATCTTGTCCTCGCTTATCACGTGAGAGTCACCGCTATCTGGTGTCGTAAGGACACTCATCAGGTTATGTGAGTTCAAGCACAGGACAGAGCACACAGTGTCAGATCATCTAATTGTAACAGAACAGTGCATACATAGTGTCAAATCATAGCTTATTCGTAACATTCCCCTTTTGATATGATTTTATCATGCCAATCAAATGAGGTAGGTCCTCTATCTCTGTAGTGTATCACATCTTCCACTGGTGACCATCCCAACAGGGCCCCAAACTGCAGGTGACCACAACACCGTACTGTGCATTTACCAGCAGCAGCAATTTTCATTGCACAAGCATGTGGGAATCTCTAAACATTCATTTGATTGGACAATAAAACATTCTCTAAAACACTGATTAAACAGTCATTCATAAACCATCTAGTAACTTTTATTAATAATCATTTAGTAACCACAAAGAGAATACTATAAGTATGGTATCACACCTCTACATGAATGTGAGAACTATATGTAGAAATGTATTAGACCTTAGCAGTTGTTGTCAAGTGTACAAACAAGGGTTTTCTTCATCCTCAGTCTTGGGATCCACTTCAGTCTTGTCCTCTCCAGGCTCACATAGGGAGACCCGGGGAATGGTCCCTCCAGTATGCTGGACAACCTGATAAGGAGGTGGTGCAGCAAACTTATCATTAATGGCCGTAGTAATACATTTTAGACAGAGGTGCCTGATGCATTGTATGCAGCAACAACCACATAGGGTTAACATCGTCACTGCTGCCACTAAGGAGAGAAGTACAGAGGTGATTAAGGTCTTCCACTTACCAAAGACATTGTCTAACCAACCAGGTAATGGATTGTCTATCCCTGAGTGTTCAGCTAACTCTTCTGACAGGGTCTTAAGGCTGGAGAGGGCTCAGGTTATAGAGCCATCTGGAGCAGTATTATTAGGAATGAACACGCAACAGTCTTGGCCAAACATAGAGCATACACCACCTCTCTTAGCAAGTAAAAAATCCAGGGCCAGTTTGTATTGGTAAGTCATCAGTGTGGTAGCAGACAATTGTCCATGTAGGACGACTACGGCATCTCTAGTCATGTTGTTAAGTCTCTGAACACTGAAGTGGATGTAATTAATTCTGTCCACATTTTTGTTGATAGTCACCCACCAAAACAGGGATGATTCAAATCCGCTGCAACTTGGTTCACTAACTTGTATTTATCAGGTACGCCTCTGGGAACCCCAATTGCGTCTATGTAAGTTGGTGAATTTTGGTATAAATCAAATGCAGCCCTCTTACGTTTTGTCTGAGTGGGGCGATGTTCATGAGTTATGATGCAAGGCTGAACGCCATGAGGCTACTTCCGATCGGCGCGATTAACAATACCATAGTGCAAGTCCCAGACCAGTTAATAGGCAGTGTATTTCTCAATCATTTTCCGACACAATAACAGTAACCATCCGATCGAGCATAGGTGAGTTTTGTGATATTTGTCCAATTGGTAACATTGATAGTATTTGTACACCAGTCGTCTGGAATGTCACCTATGCTGAAATATCAGTTCTAGTTATACAAGTATGTTCATTCTTGACCAGTGTGAAAATTGGGGGCAACGCTTCAGGTAAGGGTAACGGGTATGGGGTCTCCTAATATCTACACACTTCCTCAGGATTTTCAGTCATATGCAGATGCATCATGCAGTCGGTTTCTTTGCAGGAGAACGGTGATGGCACAGTTAAAAAGGCTGGTCTGGGGGTGGAACACGCTATACAGTCTTCTTTGCTAGTTACTTTGGCTGCGTTTTCTACCCAATTCAACCAGTAATTTTCTTGTGTAAAACCTGTCTCTATGGCTAGGGTTTCCTTAATAGTTAGGTCAGTGACTTTTTTCGTTGCAGTACCGGAGTGGGTCAATTTGTTGTTACCAGTCGCCGGAGAAGAGGGTCGCTATGAAACCTAGGGGATCCGTCGCAGGATCTTCAATGCCAATAATGTAGTGACCGGCATCCGATGGTTGGGGTTTTTTTAGTGCAAGAATGAGCGGGTTACAGGACCCCCTTTTACAAGGATACTTTGGTACGCCTTTAATTAACATTAATCGGGACTTCAACAGGTTTTTTAAGTTGATAACCCCCATCATCGGATCCAGTGTTTACTAGTACGTGTTACTAGGGGCATTTTGGACGGTCAGGTTATTTCTGGTATGGAGCGATACGCATGTAACTTTTAGTCTGTCCGTAATATAACTCGTATGCTCCACAGTCCACGACCGAGCATAGATCAAACTTTACAATGCCATCCACATTTTCAGTAAATCGCCATTTCAGGGGTCGCCTATGTCTCCATGATCTCGTTGCCAATCGATGCTCAGCTGTCTGAGGAGGGGTTGACGGTAGACCTCTCTTCCCATAAGGGGCATGACAGCAAGCAGGGTCATTATGATTAGGGCCCGAGCGGACGACAGCGTCGTCCTCGACGAGGACCCTATTGTTATTCGTTTGGAGGGATTTTCATTATTTTTCCGCGTCTTTAAACCCCGATTTGGCCCCTTTCCCATGCTCAAAAACTTACAGATTTTTCTATTTTCAAGCGTTCACTGAAAAAATTCGATATTTTGGTGGTCTTGCACATAGGCGTGGCAAAATGGCGAAATAGCGCCCCCTAGGATATTTTGAAAAAGTCCATAGGAAAGTTGGCGTAAATGGACGAAAATCGGTACATATATGTATATCATAGAGATCTACAAAAAAGTTCATTAAAGACCCGTCCGAAACCCGACAGGAAGTCGGCCATTTGATTTGAATTTTTCACGCTCAAAACGAACTCCTCCTAGGGATTTCACCCGATTGACTTCAAATTTGGTACAGATCATCGGCTAAGTATCGACATTAAAAGTTATTCGCAGAATTTCTGTAGGTCAAACGGTGTGGCCGCTAGGGGGCGACAAATTTAGCTTATTCGCTAAAATATTTCAAATTGCTCTCACGCCCACATTCTTGATCCTAGCAGCTTCAAACTTGATACACATGTGTACGTGAGTGAGACGCACAAAAAAGTCGGCCTATGTCATGGTGAAATGTCAACAGGAAGTCCGCCATTTTGAATTGAATTTTTTCGTATTTGAAGTCCTACTCCTACAGATTTCACTTGATTGACTTCAAATTTACTACAGATCATCTACTCTGCATCCTAATGAAGAGGTATTAAAAGAATGTTGATAGGTCAAAGGGCGTGGCTGCTAGGGGGTGACAAAATTTGGCGAATTTCGATTTCTCGCTATCAAACTTCGAACGGCTCTCACGTGCGGATACTTGGTCCTAGCAGCTTCAAACTTGCTGGACATGATCAGGGCTTCGCCCTGAACGTCCTGATATATTGACTTCCCACTTTACTCATAGCGCCCCCTGTTGGCAACAGGAAATGTGCAGCTTTTACTCCAACATGTATAAATACTACATAGTTAAGCCTATCAACTCCATTCCACTTCCAGTACATGCAGAACAAGTTGGTGAAGCTACATTATGAATGGCGTGAAGCTACGACCAATGGCGTCCGTGTGGCGGTACAACGACTAATGACCCTTCGTCGTAAAATTACGTTTGACTTTTTGATGGCTTTAAGGAACTCGTACCCACATGAAATTTGGCACGCAGGTCAAGACTGACGAGCTCTTTCATTTGATATGCGGCACGCCCATGGGCGGGGCCAAACGCCTCAACAGCGCCACCTTGAAATTTTCAAAAACCCCTCCCCATAGGGCTTTTTTTGGAGTAGGAAGTTGAAACTTGGTACACATGTCTATCTTGTCCAGACGCACAAAAAAGTCTCTTGCACCAATGGTCAGAACCAAACAGGAAGTCGGCCATCTTGATTTTTATTGCCAACTTTTCGCAATTTCCACGACTCGTATTTGAACGAACTCCTCCTAGGGATTTCGTCCGATCGACTTCATATTGTATGACCATCATCTCAAGACCTTTGTGATCAAAACGTGTTCGCAGATTTTTTCTATCTCAAGGGGCGTGGCTGTAATTGCGATTATTCAACAACAAAATGTTTAGTGTTTGTTCATGCCTTTAATATGCTCATAGCTTCATGAAAATTGGTACACATGTGAGGAGTGACAAGTATTCCCCGGTGATACAAGTCTGGCACATGGGCGGGGCAGAATGCCTCAACAGCGCCACCTTGAAATTTTCAAAAGCCCCTCCCCATAGGGGTTTTTTTGGAGTAGCAACATGAAAATTGGTGCACGTGTGTAACATGTACATACGCACAAAAAAGTCTCTGGCACCACTGGTCAGAACCAAAAAGGAAGCCCGCCATTTTGATTTTAATGGTCTACTTTTTTTGGCCATTTCATCATGTTTGAAACGTGAATAACTTTGCATGTGTTTCACCTACGAGCATGAAAATCGGTAGGCTGATAGAACTCATCAAGACGAACAAAAAAGGTAGGAGGTTCGAAGCTGTAAAGTCAACAGGAAGTCCGCCATTTGACCTCAAAGGTCAAGTTTTGGTGATTTTCCGCCGTTTTGACTTTAATGCTCTACTTCTTTTGGCCATTTCATCATGTTTGAAACGTAAATAACTTTGCGTGTGTTTCACCTATGAGCATGAAAATCGGTAGGCTGATAGAACTCATCAGGACGCACAAAAAAGCTCGGGGTCCAAAGCTCTAAAGTCAACAGGAAGTCCGCCATTTGACCTCAAAGGTCAAGTTTTGGTGATTTTCCGCTGTTTTGACTTTAATGCTCTACTTCTTTTGGCCGTTTCATCATGTTTGAAACGTAAATAACTTTGCGTGTGTTTCACCTATGAGCATGAAAATCGGTAGGCTGATAGAACTCATCAGGACGCACAAAAGGTTGGGGGTCCAAAGCTCTAAAGTCAACAGGAAGGCCGCCATTTGACCTCAAAGGTCAAGTTTTGGTGATTTCTACACAACACTTAAACAAAATTCTCCTAGGGATTTCATCGGATCGACTTCATACTTCATGAACATCATCTCAAGACCTTTGTGATCAAACGTTAATAAAAAGCTTTGCTCTACGTTAAGGGCGTGGCCACTATGGCGCCGCCATTTCTCATGCCTCGCCATGGAACATCAAATCCTTATAACTCCATCATGCATTGTGTCAGTGACTTCAAACTTCACATGTGTGACCAAGGCCCGCCCCTTAACACATGTGACCACATCTGGTTGCGCTCGCAGCGCCACCTGGTGGATGACCCGTCAACGTGCTGTAACTCCTTAATGCATTGTCCGATTTGCTCCAAACTTCACGTGTGATGAGTCTCTGCCCCTCAATACACCTTACCAGGTCTGGCAACGCTCATAGCGCCACCTGGTGGATGAAGGGAACATTGCATTTTTTCCATTTTTCCCGGTTTCTCCTCTCCTCTCCAGCTTCGGGCCGCGGCCTCCCCGAGCCGCAGGGCCCTCCCCGAGCCGCAGGGGCCCGCGGTCGCATGTGGCGAGGGCCCGTTCACAGCCGCTTGCGGCTTTAATTATGATTGTTATTATGACTTTGGGTCTGTGGTAGCACTGTTGTCGTCAGTTGCATCGTCAGGTGTCTGGTCAAGGTCTGTTTTAGTCTCTGAGGGTACGATGGAGTCATTGTCAGTGGATAAAGTTCTTAGGTCAGTTCGAACCTCAGTTAGTGTTCTTTCATTAGGGTCCTGGGTGAAAGTACAGTGGGTCTTATGGATCCAATTACTCAGTCTGTCGTCCGTCAACCATACATTTACACAATGGGATGTAGCTTCTGCTACTTTGTATGGCCCCTTCCACCAAGGCAAAGACCAGTTGAGTTCGCTGACTTCCCTTAAGACACAGTCTCCTACTTCAACAGGTGAAGTATCCTGGCCCTGCTCCTTGGTGAGTATGGTGAGAAATACTCATCACCATGTTGTTCAACTGTTTCACATATTGACATAAGTTCTTATGCTGCAACATAACAGGTGGTGAATCTGTTGGTGCAGTAGTGAACGGACAGGGCATTTTCCTTCCTGTCAGGATTTCATGTGGGCTAACGTTCAAGGTGGCGTTTGAAGTAGATCTTAGGTAAAATAGTACAATGGGCAGTGCTTCA
This sequence comes from Caranx ignobilis, assembly GCA_021432705.1. Lineage (NCBI taxonomy): Eukaryota > Metazoa > Chordata > Actinopteri > Carangiformes > Carangidae > Caranx > Caranx ignobilis. Next base: position 16,923,077 of record MU269989.1, read on the forward strand.
ATCCAGGTTAGCTTTGTGTCTGCACAGACTTTTGCCAGGCTTTCTATGATGGTTCTATTTGCCCGTTCCACCAGCCCTTGTGAGGCCGGGTGATAAACTACACCAAACTTATGTCTGATCCCAACATCTTTTCTTTTCTACTTCCCTGAGTTCATCATTTGAGAAGTGGGGACCATTATCAGATCTTATTATTTCTGGTACTCCAAATGTGGGTTTGATTTCTCTTGTCAGCCATTTAACTACCTCTCTCCCTTTTTCAGTCTTGGTGGGTATGGCTTCCACCCACCTGGAAAATGAATCTGCACAGATCAGAAGATATCATTTACCTTCCATTCTATGATCTGCTCCCATATCAGTAAAATCAATTACTGTTTCTTTCCATGGAGCATCAGGCACTGGGAAGCTGCCTAATCCTGCCTTGAGTGAGATTTTTGGGTTGAACTGATTACATATCAGCTTGCACGAAATATTTAGTGATGTCTTTCAGGTAGGGATGCCACCAATGTTGTGAGATGAGAGTGGTTATTTTTGGACTGGCACAGTGCCCTCGACTGTGCGCTTCTTGGCATAGTAGATTTAGTAGTCCAGCCAGAGCTACTATTTTGCATTCATGATTCCTCCAGAGCCCTGTAGAATCTGTCATGTCTCCTTTTTCTTTCCATGTCTGTTTTTCAGATGTGGCTGCAGCCTCCTGAAGTTCTTTTATGTTTTGCACACATAGCTCTCTATGTGGTTCGTCTGCAGACATTTGTTTATGCGTTGTATCCAGCAATTGCTTTTGCTGCCATGTCTGCTGCAATGTTGCCTCTTGCTATTTTACCATCTCCTTTTTGATGTCCTCTGCACTTGACCATAGCAATCTGTGTTGGTTCAAGTAAGGCGTGATAGAGGTCGAGCAGTTGATTTAGATGTTTCACTGGAGTTCCGGCTGATGTAACAAAACCTTTTCTTCTCCCGAGACACATATCCACATGTACTGCCTGAACCGCATATGCTGAATCAGTGTAAATAGTCACCGATTTTCCTTTTGATAATTTACAGGCTTCGGTTATTGCGACTAGTTCTGCCATCTGGTGTTTCTTCTACCACAGCATATGATGTTATCAATGAACCGGTCCGTGCGTGATGACTATGTCCATTGCAATTTGGGTCATTTGAGTGTTTTCAATTAGTTCTTTGTGTAGGTTAGAATGTAGCTGCATCTCTTTGTCAGTTTCTGCTGCGCAGTTGTGGTCTTGTTTGGTATCCATCTGTGAGGCCATATTTGCTCCTATGCTGGTGAAATGGATGTGAGGTTTGTTGAGTAGTTGTTGTAGGCCTTGAATTCTTTGTGCTGACAGGGTAAATGCGTTGGAGTCAAGAAATGCTTTTACTCCATGTGTTGTGTGCACAACAGTCTGATTTCCCATTGTAATATGGGAGGTTTTTTGTACTGCTTTCCCTATAGCTGCTACATGTCTGACACATGTAGGATGTCCAATTTCCACATTGTCCAATTTGGAACTGTAATACATTAGTACTTTCCTGTCCGTAGTGTTCCTCCTCTCCCCCTTTTGAAAGAGGATGGCATTTCCATCAACATCATGATGGAATGGCTCTGAATAGTTTGGAGCATGAAGAGAACAGGCCGTGGCTAATGCATTTTTCACTTCAACAAAGGCAATGGAGCACTGTAGTTTTTGTATCCCCCTTGTGTGATGAGTGTGCGCAATGGTGCTACCAAACCGGAGAAAACGAGCACAAATTTTTTGCTGTAGGTCACTAGGCCCAAGAGCTGCATCATAGATTTCAGTGGTAGGTTAGAGTGACTCAGAATGTCTGTTTTCTGTGCACTGGTCATGTGCAGGCCAGAAGAACAGATGACGTGGCCTAAGAAAGTAACTTAAGGTCTCCCAATTTGGAGTTTAGATTTTGAAACTTTGAACCCGCAGTCTGCAAGATGACATAAGACCATCTTGATCGCAGTCATGATGGACACTGAGTCAGGAGCTGCCAAAAGGATGTCATCCATGTACTGGAGAAGTGTAATGCCATCAGGCAAAGTCAGGAATTGTAGCTGTTGTTTTAGGACATGACTGAGTATGAGTATGTGTATTGCGCACCTTTGTACAAAAAGGCGAACATTGCTTGTGAGTCTGGGTGTAGAGGCACACAGAAAAAAGCGTTGGCCAAGTCAATGCAAGAGAAAAAATGTTTGTCAGCTGAGATGGCATTTAACATGGTGTATGGGTTTGGCATGTCATAGTTGGTGGGGACAACTACTTTGTTAATGGGTCTCAGATCGTGGACCATGTGATAGTCGGGTTTACCTGGTAAGGTCTACTCTGAGCCTGTGGTCCCCAAGAATAGGGACCTGGTCTTGTGGAGACCGGATGGCATGGGTAGGGGGTATGGTTGCACAGTTGCAAGAGGGATCTGGGGCAGCTGTGGTGTGTGGAGCCTGTTGAGGCATCTGTTTAGCAGAGGCCTTGTTATGGTTCACTTTATCTCTCATTTCTTTTAACTGAGATCTCGCCAATTGTGTCTGGAGATGTCAACTCCTTCTTTTCCTGCTCTCGCTTCTCAAGTTCATTATCTATGTGTAGCCAGGCAGTCTGAGCAGCCATTTCTAATATCAGAATATCTGTGTTCTCAGTTGGGTGGTTCGCTGCTGCCGCCTAGTGGAGTAACTGAGCAATAGGGATTTGTGCACTGACGAGTGTTTTCAGTCAGAGAGAGACCAACACGAGTGTGGAGAGTCGAGCTAAACAGTGTCAGCAGAAAACTGTTAGCAGCAGGAGGTAACAGTTCATTTTTTGTTCCTCGAGTAGAAAAAGTAGCGAAGCTACATTAGAAGAGTTTTTTTGACCACGGAAAGAGAAGTCGTCCGACGCCACGGAGTTGCTGACCCGTCTGAGCGGCGTGGCTGTCGAATATCCCGGCTGGTTTTTTGTTAAGCTGTTCTATAGACTGGATTTGAGTTGCACAAGCTGCCTCCACCTCGCTGCCTTCTGGTTTCCACCTCATCATTCCCCATCATCGCTGGACCCTGGATCTTCAGTCATCATCTCCATCATCTTCAGTCCTCATCTTCTCCACTCACCTCAGAATTTCCCTCATCTGTGACCAGGATGGACAGTCTTTCTCATAAAGGGTGGTAGGAAACTTGAGTACACTCAGAGACAAACAGAAACATTCATAAACTTGGGTTGAGTAAGCAAAGACTGACTCATACTCACCTGGTTGACACTATAAGTGTATATTTTGGGTTATTGAGATCTCAATTAATGTTTTGTTTTGGTTTTTTATTTTGGTGGGTCCAACAAACATTTACTTTTACATTGAGCATTTTTTGAGTTTGGATACCAGTGTACAACTGAATTTCATGGTGAATTCTGAACAATTTAGTTGCCATATTTGTTGATGATTATAATTTAACTTGCAATTGGGCCACATTGAGTAATTTTGTTCATGCCTAGTTGTTAGCAGGTTAAAGGGCCTGGTTACAAATATGGAAAGTGTTTTGGAGTGAACGGACACGTTTAAAGTTATTGTTTACTTGAAAGTGAATATTAAAACAAGTGAAACAACCGTTAAACATTTCATCAGAGACAATGGAGAAATTTAAACAAATTCAGATGTTGGTGTGAATTATTGTGGGAAGGATTGAAGGGTTTTCATATAATCTTACTGCTCTACATTAACGCCAGTCTCCTCTTAGAACCTAGACATTAGATACACCGGCCGGATTGGTGACACACACACACACCAGGGTGGTTACATATGTATTGGATAACATGAGCCGCCCATACAGAATACGTCAGGCTCGGCAGTCCAACCACTTGTTTTAACATCATTTGTACTGAAGAGGGCAGCGAAGCTTCTACTGCTCCTCTGAAAAGCAGCTCATAGTGTTGCTTGGAGCGGGGTCTTCACCAGTTCTATCCTGCCATAAATCTCTTACCCTGAGCAGATATGCTGTGCCTCTTTTGTCGTCATTCGGTGGAATGCGACACAGTTCATCTGACTTCATTTGTCTGGGGAACTTCTCTCGTATTGCAAGCCACAGCGGGTATATGAGTTGATGTAAGGGTGTGCTGTCTGAGTCTGTGTGTGCTGAACAAAGCTGCTCAATATCCTTCAGCATTCCCAAGGACATGCATGAGGTGAATACTCGTCTAAAATTGCCAAGAGCTGGGACCACGGGTGGCGGGTCGGAACACAAGTGTATGTTGCCATGATTGGGTCTACGCGTGGAGATATGAGGTTAGACCATGCACTCAGTGGTCACCACCTGGAGCTCCTGAATTGTTTATATGATTTGGTTCGGATGGTAGAGCCTATTGTGGCGGCACGAGGGGTGATTTACTAAGTTATCTCAGCAGATATTTTCTTTTATCCTACCGACAACGCCATGACCCATAGGAAAGGTCAATTATCAACTACTGTAATAGGACACAGGTTCGTTCAAATCAGGGAGGTTAGGAGACGGAGTTCGAAAATAATATACAACACTTTATTGTTAAATAAGCACAAGGTCTGGGACAATAAGAAAATAAATATGAAGGGAGCCCAACTGAAAAAGGGGTTGCGAGCTGAGGCTTACCGGCTGGAGGAGGAGTCAACAAAGGAAAGTGACGTCCAAAAAGGAAGAGGGGAACATTCCATTCACACAGCAAAACGTGAGGTGCACACAAAATAATCTTGAATGGGAATCACACGCACACAAGGGACCACCACCACCCAGGAGGAACCACCACCCCCACCGTCGGCCTCCAGCTCTAGATAAATAAAAACACAGTTAACAGGGCTCACCATCAAAGAAACAACCAATATCCCAAAACATAAACAGGCTAACGAATGATCAATTAATAAACTAAATAATAATAAAATGGGTTAATCAGAAGTCAACCAACTAACGAAAAAGAAAATTAGAGAGTCTCTGGCCAGAGATAACTCAACAGTTAATCTTAATCAATTAAATCATTTATAAAGCAAGTTTCCCTCCCAAAAGAAAAGTAGATAATTCCAATAAACTCCAAAATAAACCAATCATTCAAACTAAACACAAAGAACTGAACTAATATGAAATTACCAAAATAAGTTAATTTGAAAAAATAAACAAAATTACACCACACCTTGGCAAATTACATTAAAACACACACACACACCAACACACACACACACAGTCCGAGCAGGTGGCTGAGAGTTCCAACGGGGCTCGTAACGTCCAATACCAGCGGCAACACACACCACGTCCGTGCAGCAGCAGCAGAAAACAGGGCCAGCAGAAAGACACAGGTCAACCAGGAACGGCCGCCAGGACCCCACCCCAAGCCAGCAAAGCAGCAGTAGCAGCAAAGTAGCGGTGGCAGCAATGTAGCAGGTAGCCGTGGCTAAATAGCCGAGATTTCTCTCTATTGTTCTTACTCCACCGCGGCGGCCCAGTCACCGTGTCCAGTCCGGTCAGTTTGCGTCCCCACCAAAGAGGGAGAGGGGTGAAGAGGGTCGGCGCAGCGGGGGAGGACTGCCACCACACACCATGCGACCAGCCACTGTTAGAGGGAGAGGAGCGGAAGGGGCTTAGCACCTGGCTAAAACAATTAGCAATGGTAGCTCACTGTAACTCACCTAAGCTCCAGTCAGCATCGGCAAACGACCCTATTGCATCGCCACAACCACATCGGAGATGCCGATCTATGACAAGATTATGTTTACGTTAAATAATACTTAACGAACTAAACGAGTGACAAATCGGCGTGCTAAGGGGTGCGTACCTGTGCTATGCGGTGAGCGGCAGAGGCAACAACCCGGAAGTGGACGGGCCGAAGAGGCAGGAAGCGAGAGGCCGGGGGGGGTGTCCTACATTTATCCTCTCTGCGTAAACAGTGATTGGCTGATTAGCCGGATAGGGCAGGTAAAACAGAAGGTATAGCAGTGCCTCATACCACTACACTATGATCAGGTTTTTAGTGATGTTGTGTCAAACGTGTCAGACAAGGCCACTGAAGCAGGTGGTTCCATTAGTGTGCTGGAGGTGGTTGGAGTGGTACTTCTTCATGAGATTTCATTCAGATACTCTTCTGCCTGGTTTTGTGTATCTGTATCTCCTGGATACGGAGCTGTTTGCAGCAGACCATTTTTGACAACCACTAATGGAGCTATGACAGGGGATGTATGTCGGGTCGTGTTGAGGGTTTCGGAGCTAGTGTGGGTGGTTTGTGGCATCTGATGTTAGAGCACTTCTAACATTGCATGTGCTTCAGTGTAAGGAGAGGACGTAGCTGTTAAAGACTCATTGTTCACAGTTTTTTCAGTCATGGTGGTTTCAGTTGCAGTTCGTTCGGCTTTCAATGCAATGGGTTGTGTCCTTGGAGAAGGCAGAGTTCTTACTGGCATTTGATGTGTGGGTTGTGCAGAAGAGTGTCTGAACGGGGAACTGTCAGTTGGTGTGTGATTGCAAATTTGACTTCACCAATGCCCCACCTCCTTTTCTCTCTTGTAACTGCAAATTTGATTTCACCAATGCCCCATCTCTCTCTCTCTCCAAGACCCCTTTGTCTTTTTACCATTTTACCACAAAATTCTGCAATCAATCCATCATCTCTGATTGCACACAGACTGCGTCACCACAGAATGCAGTCTTCAACGTGTCAATGGTTGAAGCATCTGGACCTGAAACTACAACGTTTGGTTTACTGTGTAATGGACTTCAGCTGACATCTACACAGTCCAGGAACATGGAAAACTAAGTCATGGACACAGATGGAGAGGACATGGTTAAGACAAGAACTGGCAAGAAGAGCCAGTAAGTCTGACAGCAATGTCTGTTACTACTGTGATCAACATGGACATTAGGTACGTGATTGTCCCACAAGAACATCACCAACTCCAAGAAACAAGTTAGACTGAGGATGATCGGGGGTCGGTCGGAGGGGATGGATTTCTGCTGACAAGCTTAACCAACCGTGAGGTCTGAGGAAGGTACTGCACCACATTCACACATACATACTGAGCAAATTAACACATCTATTGAAAACTCAAGCAATGGATATGCGACTGCTCTAACATATGTCCAATACACATCTGATCATTTCAAGAAATTTCTGAAACACACTGACCATTGCGGAAGAAAGTGTTGTTTTCTTAGTTGACTCAGAAGCCACACATTCTGTGATAAAAGCTTTAGAACTCACTACAAAACCAAAACTGAGCTGAGATTATGTGTACTCTGTTGGTTCATCAGGTCAAACAATTAGAGAGAATGTTACTGTCCCACTCAAATGTGAGGATGGACCAAACACAAGCTTCAAACACGCATTCTTGCTCTCAAAAGTCTGTCCCATTAACCTGATGGGCAGAGACTTGATGTGCAAGTTAGGTCTTTGTCTGATATCAACACCAGAGGGTGTGAAAGTTAACAAACTATCTGATCTAGACCTAAATTTCTCAAATTCTTTTGTTCATTACACCCCAAACTTACAATATGCATATCAATGGAAATTACACCATTAACTGCCTCTAAGCTTGTTACAAAAGCTAGAAACAGTTTTAACAACTGACTTCATGACACCAGAGAACCTGCATTGCACCTCTCATGTGTCACCAGGACCTGATGAGCCATATGAGGAAGGTTGGTTGAAAGAGATATTTGATATACTCACACTGACACACATTTATTGGACACAACATAAATGTGCTATATCAGTGTCTCTTACACCAACTCAGTATGATGTGTACACCATAGACCATTCTGTCCCACACATCACACTTGCAAAACACATATCAGATAACTGGGAAGATTTGGGCCCATGTATAAAATCATGTCAGCGCGCAGCCTATTGGCAAGAAACATCTGATCGATCTGCCCTATCTTTACCATCACTGCAGGGCTACTCTTAAGAGTTTAATATCTGTTGTGCACATTCAAGAAAATCCAGCTGGTACCTAAATGCATTTCTGAATTTGTTTGTCTGTCTGTCTGTCTGCCTGTCTGTCTGTCTGTCTGTCTGTCTGTTTGTTTGTTTTTTTTTTTTTAAAAACAAGTTGCAACTATTACAGCTCTACAGGACGTCCCTAAGACACTGTGGGTTGTCAATAAGTTAGTATGGTGTTGGCCTCATCAAAGACTGAACTTGTTGAGATCACTCCAAAACCTTAGACCTTGCAAGGCTCAAAATTCACCCAAACAACAAGCAACTGATGACATAAACCGGTCTTTGAGTCTCTTAAAGAAGCAGGAGTAATTGTTGCCTGTGATGACTCTCAGTGAGCGCACTCTTGTTTTTTCATGCTAAGATGATCAGAGATAGTTTTAGTCTTAGTCTTTCTGGTCCATCCAGACAATCAATTTTTGGTCTTTAGCTTCAGTAGACAAGACTTCACATCCACATGCTTGCACCAAGATTACTATGAAGTTTTCCCACCATTTACAGTGAAGCTCTCAAACAAACTCTTGAACCTCTTGTTCTCTCTCCAGGCACAGCTTTAACTTTAACAGTATGTTGATGACCTTATGATCTGCAGTCCAACCAAAGAACAATGCGAAGCCAACACAGTCAAACTCTTGAAACATCTGGCTAACAGTGGTCACAAAGCCAGCTTGTCAAAACTTCAATTTGTCCGGGAAAAAAGTCATTTTCTTAGGACACGTCATTACTTCCGAAGGAAAAACTCTTTCACCAAAAGAGTTGAGGCCATTCAAAACCTCCCAAAGCCCATCACCAAAAAAAAAAACAGATGTCTTTTCTTAGCATGTGTTCTTATTGCAGACAATTCATTTCAAACTATGTCATTCTTGAACTTCCACTCACCTCCCTCATTCATGGAAAAGGTCTACAATCACAGGATCAGATCACATGGACTCCTGAAGCAGAACAATCCTTTATCACATTAAATCTTGCCTTACAGACCGCTCCAACTCTGGGTCTACCAGACCCCACCAGATCCTTCACTCAGACAGTCGATGAAAAAGATGGATGCATGACTTCTGTTTTGTTACAGGATCATGGAAATAAACTACGCCGGTAGCTTATTTCTCTTCTAAACTTGATCCCGTGGCTGGATCCTAACATGTCTTAGAGCTGTAGCTGCTGTTTAGAAAGCAATCATGGCTTCCAGAGACATTGTGGAGTATTCTGATGTTACTCTCCTGGTTCCACATGCTGTGTCTATGATTTTACTTGAAAAAAAAAAAAAACTTCTCACCTCTCCACAGCACGATGGCTGAGATACAACACCGTACTTTTAGACATGCCTAACATTACTGTCAAACGATGCAATGTGTTAAACCCTGCCACTCTCTTTCCCACACCACATGATGGAGAAGAGCATAATTGTGTTGCTGTCCCCCAACAGGTCTGCTCTCCAAGACCAGACCTTCAGGAAACACCACTAACTAACCCAAATTTGGTTCTTTTTGTAGATGGATCTGCTTCACAGAACTCACTGGTTGCTGGTTGCAACAGTGTTGGATTTGCTGCTGTCAATAATGACAAAACTTTTCCCTTAGGTTCTTTCTCCTCTCACTAATCTGCTCTCACTTTGCTAATGTGACACATGGGTAAAACCATGTGTCAAAAGGGGGGATGTAAGATGCCATAACTCAAATCTGGTTCACTAAACTCAACACTGGTTCACCAAAGGTTTTTCATTTCATGCGAAAAAATTTTGTCATGTATGGTTTGTGCTACGCATAACGCAGGTGAAATCTGCCTTCCACTCCCAGTTTCCACGTCACTTCATGACTTTGAGCCTGGCAACTGGTGGTGATAAAGGACCTGAGAAGGAAGCACTGGCACTCCAAACGCTGGCAAGGTCCATTCCAGATACTCCTGACAACATACACTGCTGCGAAGATCGCAGAGAGAGCAACGTGGATTCACGTCAGCCACTGTAGGAAGGTCCCTGAACCAACGGAGGAAAACTCAACTGTCAACCTGGACAACACAAGAACGGACGAGCGCAAGACAGACAACACAAGGACAAAATCTCTATCCATCAGACTACACCATGCACTACCAGACCCTAACCCTGATTCTATCATGTTTGACGATAGTGATAGAGACTTACACCTATACCCCTGCCAAAACTGTCACTTTGACAGAAGGACGAAATGCTACATTCACCTGTTGTCTACCCCGAAAACTCCACAACACGCATACTATGCCAAATATGATAAATACCTATGCAGACATCCCTGTGGTCCACATGATTGGCACTCAGTTGTGACCGCTACTGACAAAAAAACCCAAACAGTGATCCCCGCTTCATCATAACAAAAAATTCCAACGGAGTCCAGATCACCATCTCCGATCTCAAATCCACCGATGCAGACACATATTGGTGTGGAATCGAATACCCAAGCTCTGATATGTGCAGACAACTCAGAGTTGTGGTCCATGAGCCACCAGAACCAGATAGCACCTCACCTAACATACCATCAGGTGTCAACACCATCTCAGCAACCTCTGAGATACAAGACAACCACCTGGATGACTTAAACATTGCAAATCACAAAGATGACACAGCACAACAAGCCCTCAAACAATGCAATGACAACAGTGCATGTGCCCTAGCTCTTTTACACAAGAAGTGGATGTTTGTACGTCTTGTTTTTTGTCTATGTTTTGTACAACAGATGCAGCAGATGAAAATCATCCTTTCCATCCACACACACTCCATGACTTCCAGCTGTGAAGACCGCTGAAAGAGCAGCATCAGTGTATGCCAACCACTGCAGAAAGTTTCCTGAGCCAACACAGGAATCCGTCATCAACCAGAGCAACACAAAGAGGAACTCTGTGGATTCAGCAAAGACCATCCAGATGCGCAGAACTGTCTCCATCACACCTACAACTACCAGCTGAGCTGAGGAGCAACGCAACGGCCCAACGGATAGACAGATTTCCATCAGGATATATACGACCATCAAGAGATTGGAGGAAGACCATGGGCATCAATAATGCCCAAGAGAAATGCCCAAGTGGATTACATCAAAGTCTTACCACACACCAGGAGACAAACTACATCAACTCATGGACCATAGCCCTCAACAGACAAAAAACACTAACTGTTAGGTGTGCAGAAGAACTCCTGTTACTCTGTGACTCTTGCCATACTTCAACTCCAGCCATGAACATTCTGTCTGCCCAAACCCACCACAACTGAAAAAAAAACTGTGCCCAACTTGAACCACGGTCAGACACTGTTCCATGTGTCCACCTAAAAATGATGGTGGAGAAAACAACAACAATTCTCTTTGCCCCTTTTCTGCTCCCTTTTTTCCTCTCCACTTCCCTCTGGACAACACCTGGACAAGATTTGTTGAAACCCCCGTTTCAAGCTACAGAATCACATCAGAATTTGAATAGACAACTGAAGATCTTGCAAATTCTGCTGCAGAAGACACGTCCCTGCTTTCATAAGGAATGACTGCAATAAAGTTGAAGACTTTACAGAATTGTGCTGCACAATTACGTTCTGGCCACATCAGGAAAACGTCATTGCCATCAATGGGACTGAACATCGTCTGTTTATTCAGGTCTTAACCGACATGAAATAACAAAGCATGTAACGTGTAACTATATTACAATCTTTTACATAACTCAGACACCACAAGTTTGTTTTTGGATGATTGACAAAATCTAGGGTCACTGGTTATTTAAGATTTGAATCTGTACTCTGCTTTTAATCACCTGTTCAGTCCCCTGATCTCTGAAATCCATGTTAAAATCTCTATACTCCAGAACCACTACTAAGATCCCCCCAGCTACAACTCTCTGTACCCCATGCATGAATACGGGTTTAGAACATGTTTAGAATTAGCATCACACCTTTTTTCTTTTTGTTGTCATTTTGTTTTAAGCTGTACCTGCCTCACCTGACCTCACCTTAATTCTTTACTTTTTCTCCTTTAACAACTGTTATGATGATTAAGTTATGACTTTGTATTTGTGATTAATTAATAATCAAAAGGAGGAATTGTGATTGCAAATTTGACTTCACCAATGCCCACCTCCTTTTCCTCTTGTAACTGCAAATTTGATTTCACCAATGCCCCATCTCTTCTCTCTCCAAGACCCCTTTGTCTTTTTACCATTTGCAATTTATATTGTCTAGACCCCTTAACCTCTTATCCATAGATTACTCCAGGTGTGAAAACATCCCAGGGTGGCGGTTCCAATACCGCCACCCAGACAAAGGGGTGTGAAATTCATCCTAGGGGCATTCCCCACCTATAAATGTTTAGCTCACCCCATGTCCGGGGTCTTTCCTTTACCATTACCGCTCGGGTGAGGACTGACCTTTCCTTGCAGGAAATAAAAACTTGTCGGCCGGCAGAAGTCTCTATTTCATTATTCACCAACAGCGAACGGCAAAAAAACTTCCACGACATTGGTTAGAAAGGTTTTTGCCTTCTTCACCTGTTTTTCTATCTTCCCCTGAGTAGTATGCCTGTGTCATGCAGTTTAGCTTGGGTTTGTTCCAAACTTCTGGCTGCTAATAAAAAACACGCTGCAGTCGCTTAATTTTGGTGGAGCACATTCATAGTCTCCAGACATTCCTTTTTCTTGCATTTCTTTTGTCAACAAATCTATCTAGCCCCTTCTTTTCTTCATCTTTCGGGACTTTCTTTTGCCATCTGGTTATTGTTTCATATAATACCAGCCCCTAAGAGCCGGGTTTACATTCTTTCCACTTATCCACAGTTTTCTGTGACATTTTTAAGTGGTTTAACATGTGTTGTTGGATGAAGGTGAATGACACATTGCCCAAGTGAGGACCCGGTCAAGAAGCTTCTACGCAGGGTCTAGTACTCTGTGCGCTTGATCGCTAGGGATACTCCCAGTCTTAATCACTCGTTTTGATTCACCAGGTTCCGCAACACCCTAGCTAATAATCCCTTTGTATCCTATGCCAACTCCCATTTTAAAGAACTACTTGAGATCCGTGTGGGTGCAGGAATTCTCGATCAGTCTCAGCTGCATACACCAGCACAGTGAAAATATCAATCAAGCAGGAAACCTCCCCATTTATCCCTGTGTCCTCATGAAGATTTTTTTTTTTTTTCTTCATGATTCTCAGGAATTACTCAACAGGAGTCTTCACTTAATGTGGCATCGAGCACTTCTCGGCATCGAGCTCTTTCTCAACATCACCTAACGTTGCATGGGCTTATTCACAACAAACCAGCATCGAGCACTTCTCGGCATCGAGCTCTTCTCGGTATCACCCCGGTGGCATTGGCTTATTAACAACAAACTGGCATCGGCCTGTTTAGAATAGACTGGCATCGAGCGTCCTCGATACATATATCTATATGATGTCCTTACACAATTAAGAACACCCTCAGTGGTTATTCATTCATATGATGAATTTTACGGTTTTTATTTGGCCGAATTCAAAACAGACTAGGACTCTTTCTGTCACGTGAGACTATGTGTTTTTAAACTTTGCATGTGACCATTTAGTATTAATAAACAAGCAATTCACTTCTTGGTAGAAATTTTGTATAATTTTAGCAATCAGAGGATTACCTTAATCAGACAAATTAATTTAGTGTCCAATTTGCAGAAATTCTGATAGAAAAAGGTTTTCTGCTTACCCCTTTGTAGCCGGCTTTAAAACTGTCTGGAAAAAGTTTTCCTCCAATCCACTCGACGACGGTCCTCACTTTGGACACGGTCTCAGAGTCAACCAATCTGGGACACAGCACTGAATTGTTGGAGTCGGTTCTTTCATTGGAAGACCACGAACAAACAGAGAAGTCCTCAGTTCACAGATGAAGGATTTATTCAGGTCACAGGTAAAGCACAGCAGCGCTGGGTGCGTAGTGACAGAGCTCACTCAGGATCTCAGCCAAAATGAACACAACTTTGAGAAAACAGTTCACATTTATAGTTCACAGTTAACCTTCTGGGCTGAGCCTGCCCCATACAGAGGTTGGACTTTTGAAACACCTGTTTCCAGTGTCCAGCCAGCAGAGCGACCAGCTCCTGTCTCCAGTATCCAGCTGGCGGTTCGCCCGGCTCCTGTCTCCAGTGTTGAGCTATTGGAGTGCCTGCCGCGTTCCGCTGGTGGTGTGCTCAATGACACACCCAGCTCCTGTTTCAGGTACCCAGTCAGGATCGGCCCGGCCCATGCACGAGTATTCAGCCAGTGGTTCGTCCATCTCCAGTTGCAAGTGTCCAGCCAGTGGTCCGTCTGGCAGTACATCCAGCTCCTGTTGCCGGTGTCCAGCCGGTGATCCGTCCAGCTCCTGTCACCGGTGTCCAACCGGTGGTCCATCCGACGGTCCATCCAGTTACTGTCGCTGGTGTCCAGCCGGTGGTCCGTCCGGTGGTCCGTCCGGTGGTCCGTCCGGTGGTCCGTCCAGTGGTCCGTCCGGCTCCTGTCACCAATGTCCAGCCAGTGGTCTGGCTCCTGTTGCTGATGTCCAGCTGGCAGTCCAACCCACCTCTGTCCCTCTAGTCCTGCAAGCAGCGCTGCCCTCCAGCCCGCCCTCCCGAGGGCACTCACCAGCGGTATCGCCCTCCAGCCTGGCCTCCCAAGGGGACTCGCCGCAGGGGGGGGTTACTGTTATGGTCTGTGTCTGTCACTTCCTGTTGTGTTCCTTTTATTTTGAAGTCCTGTCCTGTCCTCCTGTGTACTCCCTGGTCGTGATTACCCAATGTGTTTCACCTGTCTTGATTACACCACCTAGGTCTTCCCTTGTGTATTTAGCCTCAGTGTCTCCCTTTATCTTTGTCTGATCGTCTGCAGTTGTACCCCATGTTCCTTACCTGCGTTTTGTCCCTCAAGCTCTTTGTTCCTGTGGCTTATCCCCTGTTGTCCTTGCCATGTCCTCGTCCTGTGCCCTATTCCTGGTTTAAGTGAGTTCCCTTGTTTTCTTAGTCTCTTGTGTTGAATTTTATTGTTTTCTGTTGTACTTTTACTTGTCTGATACCTAGGCTCGTTGACCCTTTTTGTTGGTACTTTGTTTCTGTTGCACTTTGAAGACCTTTTGATTTACCTTTTCTTAATGAATACCTTTTGTTATTTCTGAGTTCTGTCTGCACTTGGGTCCAGTGGTGCATGGTCCCTGGAGAAGTGGGTATACTCTCAATTTTCACTTTTTTTTTTTTTTAAGTAGTCCAGAAAAAAAAGCCCTGTTTTAGAAACAGTGACATGTAAGACTACTCTATTTAGTTTACCCAAAAATCCATCATTTCTACTTGCTCACTATTATAAAATTATCATGACTTGATTAGGAGCAGTTTGTAGTTACTATTGGTCACACAAGCAGCCTGGATAAAATAAAATAACATCATATTAATCTGTCAAAATCATCTTTGGTACAGTGTGAGGCTTCACTTTTCAATACACTGGAGATGCAATTTACTGCCTCTATATGTTCTGACCTGGTGGTAGTAGACTGGGTCCTTGTCGCTCACACTGACTTGCCTGGCGAGCTCCAGGATGGGAGCTGCCAGGGCTGCTGGTTTCAGGGCTGGGGTCTGCCTGGGCCTGGTCTGGACCTGGTTTGTGCCTCTTTACAAAAAAATCCGCAATATCTCCCTTCCTTTTCATTGTTATCTGTCCCTATACAAATAAGACAGCCTGGTTAGACCTCAATATTGTTTTAGGCTGAATCTATTAAACTACTAAACTATTTGTCCCCATTCTTCTGTTTTAACTTACTTAAAAATCAGCTACCAGCCTAGCTACTATAAAATTAAACTAGATCATGTAGGTTAGTCAGGGCTAAGTAACTTGGCTAACATTATAATTTAGACCTTTACAATAACAAACAAGCTTCATAGACATTGAGATAATCAGTTTCGTCTAACATTACAGTCTGGTATGAAATTCTTGCAAACTGGGTTGATTAAACACTTACTAAAAACCAACAATGACACAGTTTCCCCACATTATCGCAATCTAGCTAGCTTCAGGCTAACGTTAGGATAAAGTTGGCCTTTCATAACGTACTTAGCCGACTCGCACAGTTTAACTATTGGCGACAAAATCTCTTCTCCTCTAAATGTGCAGTCATATATTGCCTTTAGTTTAAAACAATGATTCATTTGGAAACCACCTTAAAACTTACCTCAGAATTATGTCTTCCATGAAAGTAGGTTCCCTCGATACGTGCCACTCACTTGAAAGATGTTTATTCTGCCTTTCTCATTCGCATTTCCAATAATCGCACATCTTTCAAGGAGACGTGCAGTGACCTGTCAATCAACTGGGGTGGCACTGGCACCTGAGGTGTTGGCAATATTTTCCTCGGCATGACCCACCCTACTCTGCCTCTGATTGGCTCATCAGTCCTCATGCCTAAAGTTAAACAATCTAATCAGTGAAGGCAGCGAGTACCAGCCAATTAGAGGCAGAGTAGGGTGGGTCATGGCTTCACCATCCTTGAGGGAAAAATGGTCAATCTGGCTCACAGATATTACTGAATGGTGCGCATCAGGAGGGATTTAGAAGTGGGTATACGCAATGCTGACTGAAAAATAACTAGGTATACGCTGTATACAGGCGTATACTGGCGTATACCCTGGACTACACCACTGCTTGGGTCCTCATCCCCCACCCTGACAGGATGGGGTTTGTCAACAGGTGTGTGTTCAGTTGAATGTGTGTAGTTTTAGTTTCCTGAGACCAGGATCAAGAAAGACCTTAGTGCTGGTTTAGGACTGGATCTATAAACTTTGATCCAGTTCAGTCCTGAATCAAAGTTCAGTCCTGAATCAAAGTGTTGGAGTCAGTGTTTAGTCCAACATGTCTGATCAAATATGGTAAATAGTAAATGGACTTGCACGTACATAGCACTTTTCTAATCACTTGGACCACTCAAAGCGCTTTACACCGCTTTTGTCGCATTGACCCTTTCACACACATTCATACAGCACTGTTCTCAGACAGGCTTTTTGGGGGCTAATCATTCACACACATCCGATGACACATCAGAGGGCAAGTATGGGTTCAGTGTCTTCTCCAAGGACACATCGACATGTGGCCTGGAGGAGCCAGGGATCGAACCACTGACCTTCCGGTTTGTGAATGACCCCCTCTACCTCCTGAGCCACAGCTGCCCAAATATTGATTCTATATTGACAGAATGCCATGAGGTCAGCAGCAAAGATCAATCAGTTTTAACATGAGGAGGTGAATAAATGTTGTTCTTCCTTTTATTCTTTGTTCAGATTGCGGGACTGCAGTTTGTCAAAGATCAGCTGTTCTTTTCTGGGCTCAGCTCTGAAGTCCAACCCCTCCCACCTGAGACACCTGGACCTGAGCTACAACAAGCTGCAGGATTCAGGAGTGAAGGATCTGAGTGGTTTTCTGGAGAGTCCAGACTGTAAACTGGAGACTCTGAGGTCAGACTCCATGTTTTATTTCTGTGCTCAGATGAATGTGTTGTGAAAGTTGCGTTGACACCGAGCTGCAGACATGAGGCTGATATTATACTGATCCACACCAAGGATCTCCATGGTGACATCTGTTTTCTTCTTCTCTGCTTTTACTCCACTCAGTGTTTCTCTTCACATTTCACCTCAGCTACACAAACACATTGAATCTGTCAGACAATAACTGATCTATAGTCAATAGATCAGTTAATGGCTCTTCCTCTCTCCTCAGGCTCTGAGGGTGGAAGGCAGCAGATGGAACAGTAGCAGCAGCTCCACTGTGTGTCAGCAGTCACAGCTTCTTCTTCACATCTTGCACAGAGATTTGCTTTAAATGAGCTCCACACAGTATTGTGAACATGTGTTTGTTCTGAATATGCACTTCAAGTGGGAGCAGCAAGGTCTGTTAGCTCTGAGTTTTCACTCAACTTTTGCTGTATTTTTTTGTGTTTTTGTATGTTCTTGTCGTATTTTGTCAAATACTGATGGATACTTCAGTGGGGAGAGGAGATTCTTCAGGAGAGGAGCTTTTTCCATTTAAAATTGAGCAAATCTGGAGGATGCCACCCTGTTCCAGCTGAGATGAAGAGGTGCTTTTGTGGTTGCTGTGCAGGTAGTGCAAAAGTTAAAGGCTTGGAAGTGGAGATGTACTGTAGGCCCTTTCTGCCATCAGTCATCATGGGAAATATCAACTCTCTGCCCAACAAGAGTGATGAGCTGGAGAGATTAGATTAGATTAGATTAGATTAGATTCAACTTTATTGTCATCGCACATGTCACAGGTACCAATGCAGACAGCATCTGACCAGAAGTGCATAGCAGTGAATAAATACCTATGTACAATGTAAACAGACTATGATACAGTATGAGTAACTATGATGATATAAATGTCAATGGGTACAGGTATGTACAGACTATAAACAGGTTATTGACTATGATACAAGACTATGACTATGATACAATTGTATGATTACAATGATTATGATATAATTAACAGTATGTACAGTAGTGCAATGAAGTAGGTGCAGTTGATAGTGCAGTAATAAGTCCAGTTCACTTTCCGAGGGGGTTCAGGGATGGGAGGATAGTGTGTGTGTGAACGGGGGAGGGGACATTGGGGGGCAGAGTTCAGCAGGGAGACAGCTGTAGGAAAGAAGCTGTTCCTGAACCTGGTGGTTTTTGTCCGTAGGCTCCTGTAGCACCTTCCAGAAGGCAGGAGGGCAAACAGTCTGTGTGCTGGGTGATATGAGTTTTTTGTGATGTTTGTTGCTCTCCTGATACAACGCTTCCTGTAGATGTCCTCAATGGTAGGAAGTGAGGCTCTGGTGATGCGCTGGGTGGTTTTCACCACCCTCTGCATCGCCTTCCGGTCTGCAACAGAGCAGTTCCCATACCAGGCTGTAATACAGTTGGTAAGGATGCTCTCGATGGTGCATCGGTAGAAGTTCACCAGGATGTCTGAAGAGAGGTGGTTTTTCTTCAGTGTCCTCAAGAAGAAGAGGCGCTGGTGAGCCTTCTTGATCTTGATGATATTGATGAAGACTCAGAAAGCAGACATTTTTCTCAAAATATAACAATACTTGTGTACATCCCACCAATGACTTCTGCTAAAGTTTATGTGAAGGTCTCCATGAAGTCATTGCTAGGATACTGTCTAAACATCCTGAGGCATTTGCCTCCAGTCATGTCTCCCTGATGGACTCACTGGGGGTTGTGGTGGAGAGATGCACACTGAAGATGGTAGAGGCCATTCTGAACAACTCAGATCATCTACTTTATAACACCTTGATGGAACAAGAAGAGAGCAGTGGTGGATGGCTCCTCTCTTTTCACTGCAGGACGGAGAAATATAGAAGATCCTTTGTACCTTCAGCCATCAGGTTTTTAATTCTTCTGCAAATGGTAGATGAGCTGACAGACAAATGAATTTCCCTCTGGGGATCACCCCAATTCTCTTGGGAATTAATAAAGTAATTTGTATTCGTATTGACTTCGCCCGATGCTTTAGAAATGTTAACTACAACCACACACCTGCTACTGGACACTTTTAAACTTGCTTTCATTGGATCTCTTGCAGGACACACACTTTAGTGATCAGATCTTCTAGTATTAAAAACATTTATACATTTCAACTGGATTTGATTTGATTTGATTTGATCATTTCAAGAAAACAAAGCTGTTGGATCTTTGTTCAGGTGACACCAGCAGCTCTACACCTGCACTCACCTGACCACATCTTGTTGTGTCAGCCACAGGAGTATGTTTTCAAAATCAATCTTAGCTTTTATGAGTCCATATTGGATTCTTCGAAGGAAAATTGATTTGAATGGGAGAATAGCTTTTTTTCCAGCCAGCCCAACATGTCATAATAACAAATTGTGTGTGTGTGCTGGTTTCAGCACTTTGAACAAGTTGGAGCAGGTTCAATGTGTGAAGTCAGTCAGCAGGTTTTTCTGTCTCTGTGCTTCATCAGCTGCTTCATTCAACATGAGTTTCTTGACGTTTGTTGTCATGGCAACAGAGTTCAGCCTCACATGTTTGTTGTCTTTGAAAACTTGAGCATGGTCAGTAGAATCTCTGAGAAATGTGAATGCACAACATGAGTTTATATAGATGGAACCACAGGTGGAGCTGGCAGAGTTGAAGAGGCGGAGTCACTACGTCTGTGTTGAACCAGCAGTAGCATCTTCTCATGAATACTAATGAGCTCTCTCTGGATGGGACTGTTTGAACCTGCTTCCCGTTGCTTCAGCTGTTTGACTTTCATTTTCTAAACTTGTTCTTTCTAAACCTTCTTCAGCTCTGAACAGATGATGAAACACTGAACGCTGTCAGCTCACTTCCTTTATTCTTTATTCAGATCGGTGGAGTGCAGTTTGTCAGAGATCAGCTGTTCTTTTCTGGGCTCAGCTCTGAAGTCCAACCCCTCCCACCTGAGACTACTGGACCTGAGCTACAACAACCTGCAGGATTCAGGAGTGAAGGATCTGAGTGGTTTTCTGGAGAGTCCAGACTGTAGACTGGAGACTCTGAGGTCAGACTCCATGTTTTATTTCTGTGCTCAGATGAAATGTGATGTGAAAGTTGTGTTGACACTGAGCTACAGACATGAGGCTGATATTCTACTGATCCACACTGAGGATCTCCATGGTGACATCTGTTTTCTTCTTCTCTGCTTTTACTCCGCTCACTGTTTCTCTTCACATTTGACCTCAACTACACAAACACATTGAATGTGTCAGACAATAAGTGATCTATAATCAATAGCTGCTGGCTCCACCTCTTTCCTCAGGCTCTGTGCATTATCATCAACATGAATGTTGACATTATGAATGGAGCCAAAGCAGTTCCATGAATACACTTTGTGTTGAACATGAGCAACAGTTGAGATGTTGATGTGAAACAGCAGTAGATGGAACAGTAGCAGCAGCTCCACTGTGTGTCAACAGTCACAGCTTCTTCTTCACATCTTGCACAGAGATTTGCTTTAATTCAGCTCCACACAGTTTTCAATTCACTTGATGCTTTTTAAATGTCAGCTACAACCACACACCTGCTACTGGACACTTTTAACCCAACATGCCATACAAGTTGTGTGTGTGCTGGTTTCAGCACTTTGAACAAGTTGGAGCAGGTTCAATGTGTGAAGTCAGTCAGCAGGTTTTTCTGTCTCTGTGCTTCATCAGCTGCTTCATTCAACATGTGTTTCTCGACGTTTGTTGTCATGGCAACTGAGTTCAGCCTCACATGTTTGTTGTCTTTGACAACTTGAGCATGGTCAGTAGAATCTCTGAGAAATGTGGCTGCACAACATGAGTTTGTATAGATGGAGCCACAGGTGGAGCTGGCAGAGTTGAATAAGCGGAGTCACTACGTCTGTGTTGAACCAGCAGTAGATTCTCATGAATATTAATGAGCTGTTTTCTCTCTCTGGATGGGACTGTTTTAACCTGCTTCCTGTTGCTTTAGCTGTTTGACTTTCATTTTCTAAACTTGTTCTTTCTAAACCTTCTTCAGCTCTGAACAGATGATGAAACACTGAACACTGTCAACAAGGAACTTTGTCCTCAACTCACTTCTTTTATTCTTTATTCAGATTTGTGGAGTGCAGTTTGTCAGAGATCAGCTGTTCTTCTCTAGGCTCAGCTCTGAAGTCCAACCCCTCCCACCTGAGACACCTGGACCTGAGCTACAATGATCTGCAGGATTCAGGAGTGAAGGATCTGAGTGGTTTTCTGGAGAGTCCAGACTGTAGACTGGAGACTCTGAGGTCAGTTCACTGACTGTAGACTGTTACTGATCCAGTGTTTCCCTGTAAGATCCCTGGTAATTAGCCCCTCACCAAGGCTTATTACTGGACCAGCTCTCCATTTAAAGGGTATATTCTATATTCTCTATTATATTCTGTAGTCATAACAAGTTCTGACCTGAGTAGAAATTCTAAAGTGTTTAAGCTGGTGACGAGGAAACTCGCCTAGCTTCTGGCTGCCTTCATCCGGACGTCTATCCCGCTTCCCCAAGTCACTACTCCTGGTTGAGCAGCCCTGCCAGCCAGTAACACCTGACACACCCGTTAACGGCAGCTTTCCTCTTATGATCTGGGCTCTTGTTATTGGCTAGGTTAAATTTAAGGGTTTGGAAAATAACCCTGTTTAAATCTCTCTTAAGTGGACACAAAACTAGATTAACCTTTAAGAACATTAAGAATGTTGTGCACACCAATGCTTAGCTTTTTACCATCATGGACAGCTTCTCAATGTGAAGGGGTAACTCCCCTGATTGGTTCTCTCTTTGGACTGGCCATCTGTGTGTTCTGGAGAATCAAAGAACGGCTAGCAGTTTTTAAAGGTTTTTTAAATACTAGAGAGAGAGAGAGAGAGAGAGAGAGTGTTTCTGAGGCCTCCTCCCTCGGCCTGCCTCAGCCTGTTCCCCATCTCAGCTTTCATTTACTTTTATTTGACCTTTGCCCTACCACTCTCATTATTACTTCAGATGGTTACAGACATCATTTTCACCATATGTCAGGTTTCAACACAAACTTAACAGTATCCCCTGTGTCAACACAAACTTCACAATAGCCAAAATCACATATGACTCTCTCACCCTAACCTTACCATTGGGTCTCCATTGTTAAAGTTTGGTCTTACAGGGTGCCATGTGGCGCAGTGTGTTAAGCGGGCGCCCCATATGCAGAGGCTATAGTCCTCGCGGCAGTCAGCCCCGGTTCAAATCCCATAATCCCTATGCTATCCAATAAAGGCAAAAATTGCCAAAAAATATACTTAAAAAAATAAAAGTTTAGACTTACTTCTTGTTTCGTTGTTACAATCGGGACTCATGTAAACATTCCAGTCAGTTGTCATGGAAACATGATGCTCTGCCACTCTCTCTCCTGTCAAAAGTTAATCTAGCTCACCCAGCGGACCTCTCTCTCTCCCTCTCTCTCGCTCTTGCTCTCGCTCTCTCTCTCCTACATGGGTTTAACCCACACTGTACAAATAAAATAAAATGCTCAAAAAGCCCCATCAAATCATCTGCCGGTAAGCTAAATAACATAAAATGCTGGCCAAACGTCAACTGCACTGATAGGACATAAAAGGGCCTGTTGTCATTGGTCCAGATTACACACGTTAGTAACCTAATACATATTTTCTTTCTTTTTTATATATCAAGGTTAAATGTTAAATGTTGTGCTTTAGATGACGTGGAAGTGCCACATCACAAGGTAGGCGCGTGTTGTAGTAATCCCATGCAGTTTCGGGAGCTCTGAGCTGGACCGGAGTGAAAACAAAGTGTGTACTAGTTGAAAAATGAAACAATGTATCACTGTGTACTGCACCAGTAGTTGTGAAACATCCTCTGTGGCTGCACTTCAGCAGTTTTTAAAGGAACTGTTATTTTAACTGTTATTAAGTTAGACAATTAAAGAAAGTGTAACCAAGCATTATGGGCACCTACACTTCATGAATATAAAAATTACAACAACATGCAGGCATAGTAGTACACACACGCACACACAAAGTATACTATATATATATATATATATACATACATATATATATATCAAAAACACACTGGTATTGGTACTCGGTATCGGCTGATACCCACAACACTAGTATCGGGATCGTACCGGGAGGGAAAAAATGGTATCCAAACATCTCATAAACATTTTATAATTTATATAGCCTAAGTCGGTTTGGAGCCAAAATCCCCCCCCAAACCAAAAAAGCTGAGGGGAAACACAGTGCTGAAGCCATCAAATAAGATGTGGGTGGGGTTTGTCAACAGGTGTGTTTTCAGTTGAATGTGTGTAGTTTTAGTTTCCTGAGACCAGGAGCAAGACAGACCATAGTCCTGGATCAGGACTGTGGGTTAGGGTTAGGCAGATCAGCACAACGTGCCCGGAATGAAAACAAAGTTACACAACAACCACGTTTGTAACTTTGTTTTCATTCTGGGCAAGTTGCAGAACAGAGATGTGCCTGGGTGGTCATGCCACAAAAAGTAGCAGCCAGAGGAACAAATGTGTCTAATATACAACCACCTACAGGATACCCACCTGGCTTTATACGCCAAAGTGAAGATGAATGCGCAGTAATTGGGTTGAACCAGTTAATGTCAATTTACCTACCCTAACACTGAATTGGTAAGAATGTAAATGTTAGCATGCCATTGTAAGAAGAAGAAAAAAAAAAACCTAAACATGACTTGAATATTTAATTTCCCCTAGGGGATTAATAATTGGTCATATATTAACAGATACTTAAAATATTTAGTGTATATAATGTAATTATATTTTGACTTTATTTATTCTTTATTCAGATTAAAGTGCTGCAGTTTGTCAGAGATCAGCTGTTCTTCTCTGGGCTCAGCTCTGAAGTCCAATCCCTCCCACCTGAGACACCTGGACCTGAACAGAAACAAGCTGCAGGATTCAGCGGTGAAGGATCTGAGTGATCTCCAGAGGAGTCCAGACTGTAGACTGGAGACTCTGAGGTCAGTCACATCTGTAGCTGTTTCCCTCCAGATTAATCAACTCATGAAGGAAAAGTGTTTCTGGGCAGTTTAACTGGTTTCTGGAGTTTTTTTTCATCATGTAACTTAGATCCACAACAAGACATTTAGACATATAGACATAGACATATAGACAGGATGTCATAGCTGAAGTTCAATGAAACACATGATTGAATGAAGAAACAACATGACAAGAAGCAAAACCAACAGAGTGTGGTGTTGTCTGTTTATGTGTGTATATGTCTGTGTAGATGGTGGCCACCAGTGAGACCATAGTTTCTTCATTATGTCCTACCAGGTGAACTAGAGGAGGAGGTGGAGGAGGTGACTCCCAGCGCTGCAGTCTGAGCTGATCTGTACAGTGGGTGGGAGGTGCAAATCAACATTACAAAATCAGAAACACTTTTACAAAGCTTGAGACAAATTTACATTTAGGAAAACATTTTTACATGTCATAAAACAAAATTGCATTACCATAACACATTCACAAAGTCCTGAAACAAATTTACAAACTACATCAAATGGAAAGGGAATGTACCAACTCCGACCAAGGTTGACCCGGTGTAGATGACCTAAAGATATGTTCATGATAAACGTGTTATTTTTATGGTTATTTACTTATTTTCCTCAGATTTAGTTAAAGTCAGGTTAATATTTCATGGTTTGTAAATGACGTCAGAGTTAAGCTTTTATTTTGAAAGCGTCTAACGAGGAGCGAGAGTTTCCGGAGTTTTAGCGACGGTCAACAAGAGTGGAAACAAGAGAAAAGTGTGTCTGCTAACTGCAGTAAAGTAAATGTGGGTCATAACATGAGCACCTGGCGGATAAAGGCACAAGGGTCGTTTGTGTTGCTGTGTTGAATGTCCAGCTCAGGTTTTGATGCCCTTTGATACCGTTTATAATGTGTTTTCTTTTCTGCTAACGAGGATGCTAAGTAGCATTAGCGGACCTAACGTGTCGATTTATGTTATCGGTCGTTGTCGTAAACAGTTATGTCATTAATCACTCAGTTCATGTAATGAAACGTATTTGTGTGTTTTGCATAAGAGGTGAGAAAGTTAAAAACAGAGTATGTGGTTAAAAACTGACGGTTAAAATCTTTATTTCATGGTAAACATTATTCTATACTGCACTCTGTAGGAGATTGTCTTCAAGCTAAAATTTGAATTTAGTAGCACTTTAAACATAATTTCCTAAGTAAACCTGTAAGGCTACAATAAGTTTATTAATATTAGAAAAGAGAACTATTTTATTTTTCTTCTTTTCTTTAGCTCTTACGGTGTGATTGCAGTTTAAACATTCTGCGGAATAAAAATTAAAAAGAGTCTGACCATCATTCTGCCGGGACGCTTCACATACATTTATATGACGTCTCTGTAACTATAACTTGAGATATACCTTCCTTAAGACAGCTTGTGTATACATGTGCCAACAGTTTATAATCATTATTTAACATGTGATAACATGTGATAGGTCTCAGATTGTCTGTGATGTTGAGATTTTTACCCGGTTTTGGAATTAAAACTATAAACCCCTGTTTCATACTTGTGGGAAGATTGTGTTCACTGAGAGCTTCAACTAAAACTCGAGCTATGTCCCAGAAATGTTTGTAGAAATTGGCTGTCAATCTTGTTCAGAGTATGATTTTCTGTACAATATATCATTTTTGGTTTGTCTTCTTCTGTATGATTGCTTTTATTACAAAGTGTGTTCAGATTTGTAATAAGCTCTTTTTCTTCTTTTCTCGCCCTCAGAGCTCTTTCTTTACTATAAGATACAGAGGATTTTCTGACATTATATTGAAAAGATTCCCATTTGTTTGTAAAGGACTGAATTTCAGGGTCATTTATAGACGCGTCCACCATGGCTCTGATGCTCCCACAGTATTCCTCATCTTTTAGCAAATTTGAGTGAAATTTCCAAAGACCTCTGTTCATTTTACTATTAATATCAGGCTTCAGCTCTAAATGTACTAGAGGTGGTCTGTTAAAGGAGCGATATCCATTGATATTTCAGAAACATGCTGTGATAAGTCACCAATTATCAGTTCTAGACTTCCATGTTTTGTCTCGTTTAAACCAAGAGTATTGTAACATCTCAGGGTTCTTGACTCTCCAAGTATTGTCTAACAGCAGTGTGTTACAAACATCCATCACTGTGTTGTTAAAGTGATGAGTATTAAATCTCAACGGGTATCTATCTTTCCGCTCATCTGGGGTCATATTAAAGTCACCTCCAACAAGTATAGAATCAGTAGGATAAACACTTTTCAAATCCTCAATCACAGTGCCAATAGTCACATCTAATCCTTGTTCTGGGAACTTATATTGTAACCATACAGACTGCAGATGCTAAAAACACATGACTAACACTATCCAGTGACCATTTATATCTGCTTTGTGAGATATGACTTTTCCTGGGCAGCTGTTCAGTAGAACAGCAACTCCACCTGACCCAGAGGAACCATGGCTGAATCTAACTTTATCCCCCCATTGATTAGACCAGAACTTCTCATCATTGTTTTCAGACTGTGTTTCTTGTAGGAATGTCACATGTGCTTTTAAGCCCTTACAGGACAAAAATATTGCTTTTCTTTTATCCTCGTTTTGCAGACCTCTAGTATTTAAACTATTCAGTGTTAACTGACATGGAAGAGAATCTAGTCAGTAGTCCAACCTTAGAAGAATAAGAGTTGTTCTCATATGTAGGCGCACTGTGAGCCTGATTTTACCTAAGATCATGGCACTGGAATAGGGTGGGTGTTGATGAAAGCAGTGGGAGCTCAGAAAAAGGCTGCTGACCGAGCGACCTGGCTTCCTTTGTTTCCGGCCACACTGCATCTGGCGCCTCCTTGTCAGCTTTGGTCAGGTCCTCTGTGAAGCCAGTTCCGTGCTCCTTGCATGCTGCGTGATTCTTGGAAGCTCACCAAGTTGTGTGGCGGTGGATCCTCATGGTGAACTGCACCATGATCTGTCGGTTCTTTCCGTCAGCTTTTCTCGACCATGTCCTCCATCTTCTCTGAGCTCTGTGGTGTGATTGTAGATTGGATCTTGATCATTCTCTCTCTGGTCTGTTTTCCCTCCATCTCCTTCAGACCACGGAGATTCAAGCGCCTCTTGTATCTCTCACATCCCAGCAGTCTCATCTTGAGGTCTTTGTTTTCAGTTGTGACTGCAGAGACTTGTTTTTCTACAACTGACACTTTTTCCTTCCTTGATTTCTTTGAAGTTGAAATCCAGACTCTGTTTTCACTGAGCCTGGAGCTGAAACTTCCTACCACGGAGGTTAGACTTTTAGCAGCCTTGAACATGGCAGCGTGAGGATGAGGAGGAGGCAGAGCTCATCATCAGTGAAGAGACAGAGAGACAAAGAAAGAGAGGGAGAGCAGTATCTGTTCTTGAATAGATATCATATCAACAGGTTCTGGCCCTGTGGCTGCTCCATCACTGTCTGCAGCTAGTTCTTATTATAAGAGGCAGACTGCCTCACGCACGACTTGTGGTCGACCCGTGATTGTATGAGCTGGTCATGAGCTGCGGTCAGACCAGCGTCTCTCGGTCGCTCCAACATTTCAAGTGCGCGCTTATTGCAGACTTTATGGCAAATCCGCCGAGACAACCGGGGAAATCAGCGCGAGCTCGCTGCAGGCCAAGGGCAACACAGAGATGAATGAGTGACGTCAGAGCAGTAACAGGTTCGGTGCTTGTTCATATTAAAGCAGCTCTCCTCTCACCCTGCAGAGCGGCTCTTTGAAATGCACTTTAAACCACTGCATCTGTTCAACTCTTCCACTCTGTTAGATTTCTGCTTTTTATCCAGCACATGTTGGAACAGTTTGAATGTGATGAACTTGATCTAATGATCACGAACTTTCTCTCTGTTAATACAACTAATTATGATATGAACTTGATTTTAAATCACGTGATCTGGATAGTTTTATACAGGGCTACACAACTATGACACAAACACCACCTTGTGACGCAGTCACCTCATCTCCTTCTCACTGCGGTAACAGCTGCCACTGTGCTTACAGCTGGGCTGATGCTTTTCAAGTCACAGTCCCTGCAACTTATTATTATTATTATTTATTATTAGTTAGTCATTAGTTATGACGTGGACTCAACAAGAAGTGAAGTTGTAAATAAAACAGACATTGTGTGTCTTGAATCAGGAACCTTGTCATTTCTTGCAGCACAGTCACAAAAACTGATAGAAAGCTGCATCATGTATGAAAAAGTGAACTAAATGTGTTGGTCAAAGGATGAAACAGGACGTGTCTCAGCTCTCAGCCGTCCTCAGCGTGTCATCACAATGATTGGAACAGCTGATATAGTGAAGCAGTGAGGAGCCATCAGCTCTAAGCCGCTTCACCTGTGTGTAACCAATGAGCCGCCGCTCCCAAAGGAGGAGGGATGAACAAGGTGGACAATTCAAGAGGCACAGTTTACATCTGTAGGTCACATGACCCACTGTCAAAATCTATACATCACAACAAGCATTCAAAACACACATCAGTACAATGGTACATAGGCTGTATTCAAATGCCAAGACAAGACACGTTAGGGGGGTGTGAATAAGGCCCAATAGACAAAAGTGTAGATCCAATTCTTTATCATAGATAAAATATAGATGTAGATGAACATATGTCCAAAAAACAGCCCATAATAATTCCTGGTTGAAGCCTCTTGGGCTCTCTGTCTGTAGCACATGAATCCAAGAGGCTTCTCTCTGTCTCCTCCCCTTCTGGGAGAGTGGACCACCTCAATGGGCTGAAACTTAAGGAGCAGGTGTCATGTCCCACAGAGTGAAAATGTCTCCTCATGGTTCCTAATGTTGCTTTTGTCTTCAGATATCCTGACCTTCAATTCTCCTTTTGTTTGACCTACGTAAGAAAGACCACAGGGGCATTTTACAACATATACAACACATTTCCTTTTCCATGGAATCCTGCTTTGAACTCTGTATTTTTGACCCGTGTGTGGATGGAGGAAAGTATCAGGCCTGATCACAGCATTACACTGGGCACAGTTACCACAAGGGAAGTTACCAGCTGGCTTGTTGCTCATCAACTGTGTCATCACTGCAAATTCTTCTTGTTGTCAGGAGCTGACTGTAAGGAAGGCCTCTCTTTAAAGAAGCAGGCTGATCACTGCTAAAATGTCCAAATGTCTTTCTATCAGCAGCTTATCATATGTCTCCACCTAGTGGTTAAAGCAGTGAACTACTGCATCAGTCACAACCAGGTTCATCACCAAGTCATTGAAGTCTGGAGGTTTTTGGATGGAAGTCCCACTCAACAGCCAGAACAGCCAGTGTGTTCCACCTTTGAAGTAACTTATTTCAGTCTCTTTATCAACCTCTGATCCCTAAAGACACGGATGATAAAGTAATAATCCTTCTCGTTCATGCCAACACGGTCACCATCTGCCATCATTGTCATGGCCTGTGAAATATAAGGCCTTTTTTCTGCTGATGACTTCTTGGTCACAAGAAGTTGAAGCTTTTATTTCTACCACTGCTGTATCCTAGCCCACTATTTAGCTTACTATATTATATATGGGCTCACATTGAATGAATCCATACAGGTGTAATACCAGGAGATGTCCAGCAGATGGAGCCATTCTACGTGTATCAAGTCACTTCTCTGTCACAACCATCATCAACATTATTTATATGAAGCTGGAGATAAAGTCAGAGTTTATCTCATTAAAACACATTAGTTGTCAATTTAATTCTCTCACTCAACTTCAAAATGTAGTGGAAACAGCAAAACTTTGAGTTTAGTGGAGACAGTCAGATGAAATCTGTGATGTCATAATGAGCCTTATCTGACTGGAAATGTGTGTCAGTTCAACAGAAGCTTTTTGATCAGACAACAATATGCACCATATTGATATCAAATCAACAGGTGGCTGAATGTTGATTTGATGTTTATTAGACACAAACAAAACCATGTGTCATTTAAAGTCAAATGAACTTAGAATTTATCATGACTCAGCTAAATCCCAGTCTGCTCACTCTACTCAAAGATTCATTGAAACAGTTTACACTGCAAACTTTTCACTATAGTAACATTACAGTTGTAGTCCAGCTGACATCACATACATGTGTCCAATGAGCCTCATCTGACCAGAGATTTCTATCAGTAGAACACAGTGTTTTTAATCCAATGATCAAATACTTTGTACAATTAACAGAAACCTTTGAACTTCTGCTGACACTTTTGGAATTGTATTGTGACACGGTCTTAATACAGTCAGTCACAGGTCACATGTCTTTAACAGAGCAGAACACACACCATCACTCCCAGTTTAACCACAGAACAAATGAATATATTAACACATTATCACATCACTTTGTTTACAGATACATTATTGATCCATGACTGCAGCACTAACCCAACAAGCAAAAGTCCTTGTGTCCTCAGCCCACACGGGGCGCTACAGTATGAACAGTGTGTATGTACATTCTGTCAGTTTGATGTTGAGACAGCACGACATTCTTGTGTCCAGTATAACTCTGCAGTTCTTGTTGTAAGTTCATGATTTTGTTGTGTGAAGTGAACACAGTTATTTCATTTAATGGAACATGAAAGTGACTGTTTGTCAAATGAACATAAAAACATATTTTTACAACCACTGTTTAGTTCATTCAACTATTAAAATATAAGCTAAGTGCAGAATATTTGTGCTGCTAATTGGCCTTGAACTAATTACGGTTTATCAGCTTTATAAATTCAAGTCAGAGCAACTGAAAAATCAAGAATTGTTGACTTAATATTAAAAAATGACGTCAAGCTCACAAGGGATGAGTGTTTGTGTTGCACAGGGCACTGCCCTGGCTCCATTCCTGTTCACATTGTATACAGCAGACTTTAAATACAACTCTGAGTCCTGCCACATCCAGAAATACTCAGATGACACTGCTACTGTGGCATGTGTTAGGAATGGACAGGAATCTGAATATAGGGATTTGATAAAAGCCTTCAGTGACTGGAGTCACAAAAACTGCCTCATGCTGAACACCTCAGAGACAAAGGAAATGACCATGGATTTCCATAGGTCCAAGCTCCCTCTTCAGCCATCCTTCACAACAGTGTGGCTGCAGCTGTTGGTTTGTTTTCTCAGGTGGCATGAATGGACATTTTTTTGAGTCTTCAACAATCTGGAGCAACTAAACTTTCACAGTCAGTAAAAGCTTCAAATCAAAGTTTGGCTCCGAGAGCTGGGTGAAGCCATGTCCGTTCCCAGCAGCAGGGGAATCAGGCTGCTTCTCCCATGGTGACATGGTCACATCAGACTGGGCTCCAATCAAGAAAAAAGGCCCAATGGAAACAGGGCAAAGGACAGCGCCCCCCTCAGGCAGGGAGGGAGAAGATAACACAGCAATAGAACATTCACAGGTGAAGCTCAGAGCAGCTTTATGAGCTTTAAGTCCAGAGACACTGATGATGCTCTGTCAGGTCCAGAGGACACACAGGGATGATGGTGGACTGGACTCTGTGTGTGACAGTGGAGCTGTTCTCAGATCAGTTCAGACTGCAGCGCTGGGAGTCACCTCCACTTCCTCTGGTTCATCTGGAAGGAACTGATGATCAAGGTCTAGTCCCACTCCCACCTACACACACAGACAGAGGAGAGGTGATGAATGACAGACTCTTGAGTCAGTGATACAGCAGCCACTTCAGTCCTGTTCAGACCAGATGTGTCAGTTGTTGTTAGTCAGTAGTTGAGTGACTGGACATTGGCCTGTAGTGAGAGTGCTGCCGTTTCCTGTAACATTGTGTAGAGAGGGGAGGTGGAATCAGCTGGAGCTTCAGCTGCACACCTTCACACCTTTTCACACTATATTGCTGTGTTTGATTTCAATGTGCAGCAACTGTGTAGAAATATGAACAAAGACTGAAATGACATTGAACTCAAGTGAAATGTGCAGCATTTACTGCAGCATCACTGCTCCAACACTTCAGTGAGGGATTTCCTCCTCTTACCTGTCAGCTCATGTTACAGCTCAAACTTATCAATGCTGTGGGACCACAGCATCTGATTGGCTCTTGACATTTCACACACAAACTATTCTATTCATCATTTCCACTAAAGTTGATCCACTGCATCTGCTGGAACGTAGTTTGTCCAGAAAAAGAAAAAGACATTCTTCTCCATATTTGTTGCAGACTAACATTATTCTAAAGCAAAGATCAACAACATGGATTTAGTCAATCTGATATGAGTGATAGATGCAACAGGACGTCTGGCTCCTACTTCCTGCTTTGGTCCTAACACCACAACACCTTTACCTGATACTGGAACATTTAGGACTCTGTTTGGCCAGCCTCCACACTCTGTTGGTTTTGCTTCTTGTCTTGTTGTTTCTTCATTCAATCATGTGTTTCATTGAACTTCAGCTATGACATCCTGTCTATATGTCTATGTCTATATGTCTAAATGTCTTGTTGTGGATCTAAGTTACATGATGAAAAAAAACTCCAGAAACCAGTTAAACTGCCCAGAAACACTTTTCCTTCATGAGTTGATTGATCTGGAGGGAAACAGCTACAGATGTGACTGACCTCAGAGTCTTCAGTCTACAGTCTGGACTCTTCTGGAGATCACTCAGATCCTTCAGGTCTGAATCCTGCAGGTCGTTCACCCTCAGGTCCAGTTCTCTCAGGTGGGAGGGGTTGGACTTCAGAGCTGAGCCCAGAGAAGAACAGCTGATCTTTGACAACCTGCAGTAGGTCAATCTGAATAAAGAATAAAAGAAGAACAACATTCATATACCTCTTCATGTCAAAACTGATTGGTCGTTGCTGCTGAGCTCAGGACAGTCTGTCAATATAGAATCAATATCTGATCAGACATGTTGGACTAAACACTGACTCCAACACTTTGATTCAGGACTGAACTGGATCAAAGTTTAAAGGTCCAGTCCTGATCCAGGACTATGGTCTTTCTTGGTTCTGGTCTCTAGAAACTAAAACTACACACATTCAACTGAAAACACCACAACCAGCTCAGCCAACCATTATCAAGGGTCCAGCAGTGGAGATGGTGGATTCCTACAAATACTTGGGGACAGTGATTGATAAAAAGTTGACACATGACCTCAATACCTCAACAATCTGCAAAAAGGGCCTGCAAAGACTCTACTTTCTGCACAGACTAAAATCCTTTGATGTTGATAAGACCTTGATGTTTTTATTCTACAGATCTTTTATTGAGTCAGTTTGAACTTTTTGCTTCATTTCATTTGATGGAAACTTGTCAGTGAAAAGCAAAAATCATCTTTTCAAAATTGTGCGAGAAGCCAATAAGATAACTGTCATGCAGCAGCTCTCTCTCTCAGAGATCTTTGACAGACGAGTCTTACAGAAGGCTTGGTCCATCCTGTCCAGCTCTGATCACCCACTGTTGGAGGAATTCATGTCTCTTTATACTCTTCTTCTACTCTTTTTGATCCTTCTTTTTTACTCACTTTAGGATTGTTCTTATCAGGTTGGTTGCGCTGTACACTGCAATGTTGTTGTGTGACACTGTTTATTTATTTCTTATTGTTGTTGTGTTAATTGTACTGTCACTGCAAATCAAATTTCTCCTGGAGGGACAACAAAAGCTCTGAACTGAACCTGTTGACAAACCCCACCCACCCACCCACATCTTATTTGATGGCTTCAAAGCAGTCAGTCTTTATTTGAGTCAAACGCTCTGACTTTAAGATCAGATTCAAATCATCTCTGTGAACAAAATGAAGACTGGCCTAACACTACAGAGCAGTCTAACATGTGTTTGTGACAGCGGCCCCTGAAGGTTGAAGTCAAGTCAACACACATTATTGATGAGGACTGAGTGAAATGAGCTGAAAGTGAAGAGAAGAACAACTGGAAACATGATGTAACCAGTAGTAACATGTCCGTCTCAGGCCACCGTAGGGCTGTCAGCCCCTCCCACTTCCTCACTGATGAACTGATGGTTGTTATATAGGCTGACAGGTGAGCTCAGCTCGTCCCTTCTCCACTGCTGCTGTTTCTCTGTTCCTGGCCCCGGTGTGATTGTTACACACCATGCTGTGGTAGGAGCCAGTTTGAAATGTTTTATTGTTTGACGTGGTGGTGGTGTGTGTGTGTGTGTGTGTGTGTGTGTTTACTTTGGTCTGCTAGAACTTGATCGCTTACAAGCCCCGCTCCCACGTGTTGAACCACATGGGTAGTTGTATTGTGAGACAGAGGTCAAAGGTCAGTTTTCTTTGTTTAGGATGTGTTTGTCAGAATGGTGATTTATTGAATCTGTGTTTGTCTCTTATTATAGACAGACTGCCACTGCTGTTTTGTTGACCTTGTTTTGTTTGTGTTATTAGTATAGTTGCTTCATTGTTGTCTTGTTTTGATGTTATTTTGTCTACAGCTGAGGCCTGTATCACGAAGCCAGCTCAACTTACCCAGGGTTCCTCCCAACCTATCCAGCTGAACCTATCCACAACAATGGCAGTCTGGATAAGCGGTATCACGATGCTGGTTATCAACTCGGTAACTCAACCCAGGTTTGTCTTATTGTGAATGGGTGAACGTACACGTATAAAGGGCAGGTTCCAAGGCAGCAGACTAATCACAGTCATGAGCGCCCATGTGTCAGAGGTATTCAAGTCCGGGCCGTGAGAACCAGTACCTCTCGTATAGATAATCATCGTGAAAATCTAACAGATGTGATCGATCCTGGAAAATCCTTCCACACCATTGTTGTGATAGACTACTTACAATATGTTTTCATCATCTATCATGTCTCATAAACTGGATACAATCACCGCTGTCCAGAGCTTCGCTACTTTTATTTCCGTCTCCTTGGTAACAGTAACCATAGTTGTTATATTACACCTCCGGTACTGGGATTTCAAAATAAGGGCATACATGGTCTTAATGGTTGTTTTGAACATCATAAAACATTACAGCCGTAACGCTCTTCTCACTATTTGGGCTCCTGTCTCATCGGGGTTATCGCTGAAAGGACACGCCATTTTTTCCTAAACAGGGTGGAGCCTTTTCTTAGATTCAGATCAATCCTGAAAACTACCCTGACCCGGAACAGGTTAGCCATTTGGGGTAAGTTACCATGGTAACTAACCTCGATAAGAATCAATCCAGCTTGGTGATACCGGAAACCCAGGGTTAACCCTGAAGTTACCAGGCTAAGCCGGTAATCCTGCTTGGTGATACAGGCCTCTGGTTTCTGTTAGTTTCCTTAGTTTCTTGTTGTTTCTCCCTCCAACAGAAATGAATGACATAGATAGCTGCAGCAGTTTCCTCTAACTTTTTAATATTGTTTAGTTTTCTTTGTGTGAGTGCTGCAGGACCGGTGACAGCGTGGCCGCCCGGACGCTGGAGGGGCTGGTGTTCAGAGTTTCTCACCTCAGCTTCACACTCCCCTTCAGTATGTGTCTGGAGCTCATTTTGCACCACGTCCTTCACTGTTTATATTTTCCATTATATTTTGGTTACTTTGCTCTGTGTGTGTGTGTGTGTGTGTGTGTGTGTGTGTATCTGTTGGGTACAGAGCAGGGACTACTCTGACTCCATATAAACTTTCTCTCCTCTGATGGTGGCTACACCCAGCTGTCCTGTAGTGCTCCTTCCACTGACTCTTTCTTACTGTTTTATACCATTTACATTAAAGTTGTGGGTTTGAATCTTTTGCTAGTTGCTGAGCTGCTGCATATTATTTAATAAAGACTGTAATCTTGGGGAATCATCTGTCTCTGCCCAATTTTTCTTTACTGTCACCTGGATCATCAAACTGGACCTGGGCCCTTTTTTGAACCGAGTTTCCACAGTAAATGTTGATGATAAATCTGAGCCCTACCTTGGCCCTGGATACAATGAGACAACAACTATTTCAAATGTCCTTCATTCATCACATCAAAGTCAGTGATTCAAGTTGTGTGTGAAGATCAATCAGGTTCAGTTGTGGGATAAAGATCTAAGATCTACAACAGTAAGAGTCAGTGAACTGACCTCAGAGTCTCCAGTCTACAGTCTGGACTCTCCAGAAAACCACTCAGATGCTTCACTCCTGAATCCTGCAGCTTGTTGAAGCTCAGGTCCAGTTCTTTCAGGTGGGAGGGGTTGGACTTCAGAGCTGAGACCAGAGAAGAACAGCTGATCTCTGACAAACTGCAGCCCCTCAATCTGAATAAAGAATAAAAGAAGTGAGTTGAGGACAAAGTTCGTTGTTGACAGTGTTCAGTGTTTCATCATCTGTTCAGAGCTGAAGAAGGTTTAGAAAGAACAAGTTTAGAAAATGAAAGTCAAACAGCTGAAGCAACAGGAAGCAGGTTAAAACAGTCCCATCCAGAGACAGAAAACACTCATTAATATTACGGCTGGGTATCACCAGGTACCTCGCAATACGATACTATCATGATATTTTGCCCACGATAACGATAATATCACGATACAGCGATTCTGCGATAATCGATATATTGCAAGAAGTTTCATCCACGATACATCACGATATCTGTGTCACTGAAGAAATTCTGAATTTATTGACTGCACTGAATCCATTTTACATGAGTTACAAAACATTGTCAATTGAGGATGCACTGATTGCTATTTTCTGGCCGATCATGATCACTGATTTTTAAAAAGCCTGACCTGCCGATCTCGATTTTGGCCAATTTTTTATATATCCTACAGCGTACTCCTTGAACATTTGAATCTTATTTTATTGAAAAACAATACCTGTGAAACAATAAAATACACACTTGTTGTTTTACCTGCACATGAGATAGTTCTCTATGATTTTCAATAATGATGTAGGTGTTTATATTGTCAGTATCTAAACAGATAGATAGAGCGCGAGAGAGATGGATGAACACACACACAGAGGGGCAGAAAGCCTTATTGACTGGCGCGGAGAAATGTGCGTCTGGTGTGAACGGAAGGGCTCCGGCTCGCGCACGATTTTCGTTGCGCGGCGCTTAGCAGGGCTTCCTCATCCTGGCGTCAACCCTCTCTCACGCAGAGCAGAGGGGGACAGTGGCTGACTTTTAGACCTTTACAGAGGTAGATAAGATCGGTAGATGAGATCGGTTTCACATAAAAGAAATGCCGATCCCGCAAAATTAAGGAAACCGGCGCCAATCGATCGGTGCACCCTATCAATTCACATGAATGACAGCCAAGTAAGACAAAGTGTATACTGCACACAGTGGCTCTTCTTTACACACAATGTCCAATGTGCTTGTGTCACGTTTTGCTATTCCTCCGCCCTGCGCAATTTTGTTCTTCTTCTTTTTACGGCTGTACTGCGTCATTTCCATTCACTACCTCTGCACCCACTCTTATTCATGGTAAGTTCCATCATGTGGAGGCTTGAAGTAGTGACTCTGTAAATCGAAATTGCAGCAGGGTTTTGTGAGAGAATCTGTTTAGAGCGGCTGTATGTTTATTGTTTAAATATGGATATTTAGCGGCAATGTATCGATAACGTAACACACAACGAAATATAGCGATATATCGTTGTATCGATATTTTGGCACACCCCTAATTAATATGAGAAGCTGCTGCTGCTTCAACACAGATGTAGTGACTCCACCTCTTCAACTCTGCCAGCTCCACCTGTGGCTCCATCTATACAAACTGCGCATTTTCCACGTCCTTGAGTCTGAAACCGAATCGTTAGAAATCTACACAGCACCGGCTCTCGTCTCGTTCCCGTCACGTCAACAGCCAGTAAAGTAACGTATCACCTAAGTAACGTAAGTAACGTGTCACAGCATCAGCTGCACTGCGGTGAAGAGTTCATGCGCGCTCCCGCGTCGGCTTAGCTGATGGCTGCAGGTGCGCGCAACGGCCGTCGTGTCAGTATTGAGTCTTATTTCTTGATCCCGCCCCAAGTTGCTTTAAGCTGCAGTAGAGGCACGGGAGGATGAGGAGGGGGGGCTGGCGGCTCTGCTTGGAGCCTTGCTTGTGGGCTTTTTGCTCTGGGACGCACTATCCTCCGGTCCCACCAATAATGCACTCGCTTCTTCTTGCTCCTCTCCAACCTCATTCTTGTCCTTTTCTTCCTCCACGTCAGCAGCCAACCATGCTTTAATGTCAAAGAAGACATCTCCAAAATGGATCAGTTTGGGCTCATACCAGTCCATATGATCCGCTTCCTGTTCTTCTTCACTTGAAAGGAGCTTTTGTACAGACACTTGCAGCTCCACAAACTCTTCCAAGTACTTATTGAAAGCTTCAACATGTTTGTTGACTGTCTCTTTACTTTCCCCAGCTTCCAACACACGATTCATTTCATTCTTTGTGCGCGTCACAACCACAAGCTTTCCCGTCGTGACGTCATTGTTTTTATCAGCAGTGTCTCATCAGCCTTTCCACTGACACACATCGTAACACGCAGGTGGATAGATTTGATTCCCACTGAATTCCAACTCTGCATCAATATATTTGAGCCACAGCAGCAACAATATCCACTGTTATTGAGCACATGTCGCTGCGCTGCTTCTTTGTTTGAATGGGAGGCGGTGGCTCGTTTCTTTGCATCAGAACAAATGAATGAAATCCGCTCCTCACAAACCGCACACACTTCATCCACTGTCTCGCTGCGTGTGTCTTCATTGTTTCTTTCAACACAACTTGTTTTCATCTTCAATCAACTTCAGCTTAACTTCTTCAACTTCAATCTGTTCTAGACTGTTTGCTACATTATTAAGACATCCACAAGAAAACGAAAAGCTCCTTTATGGCGACAAAAGCTTCAATAAGGTGGTGAAAAACTGTTTTCAACCACCGCCTCTGAACCAAACATTTGGGGCAGTTACCTGACCCATATATCCTCCTGTTACAGACCACACGCCCCGGGGACATGACCAACCAAAAACAATAAGATCGACAATCTGAGCAAGATCACAGGCCATAATAAACAGAGTCAACAATTCATTTCCATTGTAAAACTAAGTCAACAAATACAAAAGTAAAAAGTTCAATTGAACGGCTGCAACAAACTGTGTGGAGCTGAATTCAAGCAAATCTCTGTGCAAGATGTGAAGAAGAAGCTGTGACTGTTGACACACAGTGGAGCTGCTGCTACTGTTCCATCTGCTGCTGTTTCACATCAACGTCTCAACTGTTGCTCATGTTCAACACAAAGTGTGTTAATGGAACTGCTTTGGCTCCATTCATAATGTCAACATTCATGTTGATGATAATGCACAGAGCCTGAGGAAAGAGGTGGAGCCAGCAGCTATTGATTATAGATCACTTATTGTCTGACACATTCAATGTGTTTGTGTAGTTGAGGTGAAATGTCAAGAGAAACAGTGAGTGGACTAAAAGCAGAGAAGAAGAAAACAGACGTCACCATGGAGATCCTCAGTGTGGATCAGTAGAATATCAGCCTCATGTCTGCAGCTCAGTGTCAACACAACTTTCACATCACATTCATCTGAGCACAGAAATAAAACATGGAGTCTGACCTCAGAGTCTCCAGTCTACAGTCTGGACTCTCCAGAAAACCACTCAGACCCTTCACTCCTGAATCCTGCAGGTCATTTCTGCTCAGGTCCAGGTGTCTCAGGTGGGAGGAGTTGGACTTCAGAGCTGAGCCCAGAGAAGAACAGCTGATCTTTGACAAACTGCAGTTCTTCAATCTGAATAAAGAATAAAAGAAGAACAACATTCATACACCTCTTCATGTCAAAACTGATTGATCATTGATGCTGAGCTCAGGACAGTCTGTCAATACAGAATCAATATCTGATCAGACATGTTGGACTAAACACTGACTCCAAAACGTCGTGCCTCTGAATTGATATTCCTTTGTTGATCAAAGCAACAGGAGGGCTTCAGACTACCTGTGAACATACGGAGCATCAACTTGACTCTGACACAAGACTTTGTTTTACAGCTCTGTTCACACACATGTCTGCTTTCTTGAAGTAAACAAACCCCTCGGTGTATGTTTGAACAGACATCTGATGTTGTCTGTGAAAACAAACGGTGGTTTTGTGGGATGCAAACAGCCTCAACAGCCTAAGATCTGTCTGCTCCCATTACACGCTGCTGTGGCCATGTGGGGACAGACACAACTACTGCATAACAGGAGCAATTCAAAAGAAAATCCTCACATTCATTCTTTTAGAGCTAAAATATCAGGAAACAACAGCCCCAGGTTGAATTTGCCTGGAATTGTCCTTGAAGTCAGTGAACACAACATCACATCAGTCTGTGTGCACTGTACAATCAACATGTTTCTTGTCAGGTGTGATG
Source organism: Caranx ignobilis (assembly GCA_021432705.1). Classification (NCBI taxonomy): domain Eukaryota; kingdom Metazoa; phylum Chordata; class Actinopteri; order Carangiformes; family Carangidae; genus Caranx; species Caranx ignobilis. The sequence goes on from MU269989.1 coordinate 16,963,724, forward strand.
TGGATCAGAACATGTGGTCCAGTGCAGAAGAGCTGCAGATTCACACTGACTTTGTATTTTTCTGTTTGGAAATTGTATTTTCACACAGAAGTGAACAGCAGCTATGATGCAGATTTCTCTTTTTCTTTGTTCATGAAGTTTTTACTGCAGAAATCCAGTCACTTCCTGACTGTGAAAAACAAAACACTAATATTGAATTAAAACAGTGAAGAATCATTCTCAGTGGGAGAGAAGAACAACTGGAAACATGAGACAACAACTATTTCAAATGTCCTTCATTCATCACATCAAAGTCAGTGATTCAAGTTGTGTGTGAAGATCAATCAGGTTCAGTTGTGGGATAAAGATCTAAGATCTACAACAGTAACAGTCAGAGAACTGACCTCAGAGTCTCCAGTCTACAGTCTGGACTCTCCAGAAAACCACTCAGATCCTTCACTCCTGAATCCTGCAGCTTGTTCCAGCCCACTTCCAGGCGTCTCAGGTGGGAGGGGTTGGACTTCAGAGCTGAGCCCAGAGAAGAACAGCTGATCTTTGACAAACTGCAGCTCTCCAATCTGAATAAAGAATAAAAGAAGAACAACATTCACACACCTCTTCATGTCAAAACTGATTGATCATTGATGCTGAGCTCAGGGCAGTCTGTCAATATAGAATCAATATCTGATCAGACATGTTGGACTAAGCACTGACTCCAAAACGTTGTGCCTCTGAATTGATATTCCTTTGTTGATAAAAGCAACAGGAGGCTTCAGACTACCTGTGAACATACTGAGCATCAACTTGACTCTGACACAAGACTTTGTTTTACAGCTCTGTTCACACACGTCTGCTTTCTTGAAGTAAACAAACCCCTCGGTGTATGTTTGAACAGACATCTGATGTTGTCTGTGAAAACAAATTGTGGTTTTGTGGGATGTAAACAGCCTCAACAGCCTAAGATCTGTCTGCTCCCATTACACGCTGCTGTGGCCATGTGGGGACAGACACAACTACTGCATAACAGGAGCAATTCAAAAGAAAATCCTCACATTCATTCTTTTACAGCTAAAATATCGGGAAACAACAGCACCAGGTTGAATTTGCCTGGAATTGTCCTTGAAGTCAGTGAACACAACATCACATCAGTCTGTGTGCACTGTACAATCAACATGTTTCTTGTCAGGTGTGATGTGGATCAGAACATGTGGTCCAGTGCAGAAGAGCTGCAGATTCACACTGACTTTGTATTTTTCTGTTTGAAATTGTATTTTCACACAGAAGTGAACAGCAGCTATGATGCAGATTTCTCTTTTTCTTTGTTCATAAAGTTTTTACTGCAGAAATCCAGTCACTTCCTGACTGTGAAAAACAAAACACTAATATTGAATTAAAACAGTGAAGAATCATTCTCAGTGGGAGAGAAGAACAACTGGAAACATGAGACAACAACTATTTCAAATGTCCTTCATTCACCAGAGAAGAACAGCTGATCTCTGACAAACTGCAGTCCTCCAATCTGAATAAAGAATAACAGATGTAGATCAAATCAGTGATAATGGATCAGATGTGTCCTGATCAATGATCAGTGTCTAAATGAGTAGAGGGACTTTGTCCTTCTGCTCTTGTCTTCTTCTCTTATTGGGCCTCAAAGAGCCCTGAGCTCTATCAGAGCGTTTCAGACACATGTCAGATCTACAGTGGAAGGAAAATCAGCTCTTTCTGGAACATTGAAGCCTGTAAATGTGTTTGAACAGACACCAAGAATAAAATGATCCACATTCAAAATGGACACAATAGGTTGTGTTTTCAAGAAGCAGCTGGAAATCAACTGGAACCTTAGAAACCTTTGATGTTTCCAGAAATCTCCCATCTGCTGCTGTTCATCATCATCACTGATGTGACTTCAGCTTGGTGAAATATTTGTTGAAGACAGATGCAGCTTCTGTCATGTTCAGATCAGCAGCAGAACATCTGTGAGTTTGATCCTCATCAAGTTTCTGATTTGAAGATCAAAAGTGTGTTTGTGAGTTTGTGTTTCCATCAGTGAGGCTTGGTGCCAGATGCTGCTGTTGTGAACAAAACACTGCTCTTCTCTGCTGGAGTTTATCATCATTAAAAGTCCACTCTTCTACCTTCTGAGAAAATGCTGCTTCGTTCTGTTTTCTCTATCTTTTGTGAGTTCTTCATATTTTGGGCTTCTCTTAGTGCAAGTACAGGTGGGCTGTCATACTCTTACAGGTGGGGGCTCACTGGGTGGAGGGTTCCTCCTCTCTGGGTCTTATTGTCATGCCCCAAAAGTGCTGCGTATTCTAAGCTGTGTGTCTTTTGCTTTGCAGTGTGTGTGAGCTCTCCCTCCCAGTACCTGCTGGTGGTGGCCCCCTTCCCCTCACTCACTCACTGTATGCTTCCCTGACACCCTCACTCTTGTACTGGTTATCATCTCAGAGTAGAGACGCCATTTTTAATGAACATGAAGTATATTTTTGCTTTTCAGCTCAGTTTTCATGTGTATTATCCAGCTCATCACTGGGGATAAGTCCTGATGACAGAATACCATAATAATTATGAAACTTGGATTCAATCAAATTGTTGATTAGTTTTTCATGTTGAGTTATAAAATGTTATTTTCCACATTTCTCTGTCTCCTGGTCATTGAACAGACTGTATAGTATCACAACACAGAACACAACTACTGAACTAAATCTGTGTAAAGTTTAGATTGGGCCCTTTGAATATCACATAAGACCAATTAGAAAAATCTGCTTCAATCCAGAAATGCTGGCCTTTTGAAAAGTCTGTCCCTTTATATGCACTCAATACTTGGTTGAGGCTCCTTTTGTATGAGTTTCACTTTTGATTTGAACTACTGAAACAGACTATTCCATGATATTCTCATTTATTGAGATGTGCCTGTATGTGGAAATATCCAGGGGATCAATTTACATAAAGATGTGTTGTCACTTGTTTGTTCATCAAACTGTCTTCAGCAGTAGTAGATGTGTCTGTAGTGTCTGTACCACAACAACATACTATTGATGCTGGGCCGTATCCATGGACACGTCATGTGATGTAACATAAAACTTCAATAAAACCTGGTTCATCATTTATAAAATGCTTCATTCAGACAGACAGACTGAACACACACAACAACACACAGGAACCCTCTGTCAACACCTGCTGCTGTGTTCAAGTGTCATCAGATAAACAGCTTGATGGATCCTCACCTGAGAGTCTCCAGTCTACAGTGTGGACTCTCCAGTCCACCACACAGCAGCTTCACTCCTGAATCCTGCAGGTTCATGTTCCAGCTCAGGTCCAGGTGTCTCAGACTAGAGGACTGGGAGCTGAGGACTGAGGACAGAGCTCCACAGCTTCTCTCTGAGAGGTTACAGCTGTTCAGGCTGAAGAGATGATCATGAGGAATTAAAGAAGAAAGGAATTCATTTTCTGTCCTGTAGAAAAGACACAAGTGTTTTTATATAATGATGAATAAATCAATCTGTCTCTACACTTACAGAGCTTTGTTGGAGGCTTTGACCACTGGCAGCAGCCTCAGAAGAGCCTCCTCTGAACCAGAGTATTTCTCCAGGTCAAACTCGTCCAGATGTTCTCCTGATGACAGTAAGATGAAGACCAGAGCTGACCATTGAGCAGGAGACAGTTTGTCTGTGGAGAGACGTCCTGATCTCAGGTACTGTTGGATCTCCTCCACTAGAGAACAATCATTCAGTTCATTCAGACAGTGGAACAGGTTGATGCTTTTCTCTGCAGAGGGACTCTCTTCAATCTTCTTCTTGATGTACTGGACTGTTTTCTGATTGGCCCCTGAGTCATTTCCTGTCTGTGTCATCAGGCCTCGTAGGAGAGTCTGATTGGTTGGCAGGGAAAGACCCAGGAGGAAGCGGAGGAACAAGTCCAGGTGTCCATTTGGACTCTGTAAGGCCTTGTCCACAGCGCTCTGGTAGAAGTTTGTCTCTGCAGACTTGACTTGTGTTGTTTCAGTCTTCTTAGAGGTTGTTTGTTGTTGTCCAGAGTTGAAGAAGGTGAGATGGACATGAAGAGCAGCCAGAAACTCCTGAACACTCAGATGGACGAAGCAGAACACCTTGTCCTGGTACAGGCCTCTCTCCTCTTTAAAGATCTGTGTGAACACTCCTGAGTACACTGAGGCTGCTCTGATATCGATGCCACACTCTGTCAGGTCTGATTCATAGAAGATCAGGTTTCCTTTCTGCAGCTGCTCAAAAGCCACTTTTCCCAGAGACTCAATCATCTCCCTGCTCTCTGGACTCCAGTGTGGATCTGTCTCATCTCCTCCATCATATTTGACCTTCTTGACTTTGGATTGAACCACCAGGAAGTGGATGTACATCTCAGTCAGGGACTTGGGCAGCTCTCCTCCCTCTCTGCTCTTCAACAGCTCCTCCAGAACTGTAGCAGTGATCCAGCAGAAGACTGGGATGTGGCACATGATGTGGAGGCTTCGTGATTTCTTGATGTGGGAGATGATCTTTCTGGCCTGCTCCTCATCTCTGAACCTCTTCCTGAAGTACTCCTCCTTCTGTGGGTCAGTGAACCCCCTGACCTCTGTCACCATGTCAACACACTGAGGAGGGATCTGATTGGCTGCTGCAGGTCGTGTGGTTATCCAGAGGCGAGCAGAGGGAAGCAATTTCCCCTTGATGAGGTTGGTCAGCAGCACGTTGACTGAGGTGCACTCTGTCACATCAGTCAGGATCTCAGTGTTGTGGAAGTCCAGAGGAAGTCGACACTCGTCCAGACCGTCAAAGATGAAGACGACCTGGAACTGATCAAACCTGCAGATTCTTGCTTCTTTGGTTTCAGTGAAGAAGTGATGAACAAGTTCCACCAAGCTGAACTTTCTCTCTTTCAGCACATTCAGCTCTCTGAAGGTGAAGGGAAATATGAAGTGTATGTCCTGGTTGTCTTTGTCTTCAGCCCAGTCCAGAGTGAACTTCTGTGTTAAGACTGTTTTCCCAATGCCAGCCACTCCCTTTGTCATCACTGTTCTGATTGGTCGGTCTCTTCCAGGTGAGGCTTTAAAGATGTCTTGTTGTCTGATGGTTGTTTCTGCTCTGTCTGGTTTCCTTGAAGCTGTTTCAATCTGTCTGACCTCATGTTCATCATTGACCCCTCCAGCCCCACCCTCTGTGATGTAGAGCTCTGTGTAGATCTGCTTCAGAAGAGTTGGGTTTCCTGCTTTAGAGATGCCCTCAAACACACACTGGAACTTCTTCTTCAGGTCAGATTTGAGTTTACGTCCACAAACTGCAGCAAAATATTCTGAATGAAAACACAAGAAATAAGATCAGTAAGAAAATAGAACATTTTCATCCCTCTAAATAACCACTATATGAACATGTTTCCCTCCATCTCTTGATGTCAGTGAACGTCTCATTTGTCCATCATGTTGAATCTTTAGAGAAATCCTCTTACTGCTCTGCAGACACTCAGCCAGCTCCTCCTGCTTCATCCTCCTCAGGAGGTTCACTGTGATCTTCACTAATGCCTCTCTGCTGCTGCTCCTCTGCCCTTCATCCTCACTGTCCAACACCTCCTCATCCTCTCTCTGACTTCCTGAGCATTGTGGGTAATCTGGACTCAGAAGCTTGAGCATCTTCTTCAGCTCCTTCTTCACAAAAGTCACCATGTTCTCCTCCAGCAGCTGGAACAGAAACTCTATGAGTGACAGCATCAAACTAAAACCATGGAGCCAAACATCAGATCCATGTTGGACACACTGACAGTCCACTGGTGTCAAAGTGCAGCATGGAGATGACTGTGAACACAACAGATGGAACAGCAGCTGTTGGACATGTTCACACCTTCAATATGGAGTCCAGGTGTGTTTGATGCTGGGCAGACTGAGCACTGGGAACCTCTGAGCTCTCCTGGTCCACTCTGTGGAGGAATCAGTGTCAAGTGAAAATAAGTACAGGGAGATAATACAAGATGGACTTTATATGTCCCCTGAGGACGTTCACAACAGACAGAGACACTTTGATTTCAGACCTGGTCCAACAACATGTCGTACAAACTGTTTCTTTTCTACAATAACCTGAGTCTGAGTGTCAGTTACAGCTTACATCTGATCAGCTGATCCACCTCCTCCTTTAAAGTCAATGTAAAAGTCCTTTGAGTCGTCGCTCTTTAAAGACAGACAGCTGGGTTCAGGAGAGTCTGGTCTCTGCTGCTGGATCCTGAAACAACAACACAACTGATGTGTCAATAGTTTTAGGTTTTCAAAGGAATTATCTGCAGAGTTATTTTTGAGTTACAGATGTGAATGACTTGCTTTTCTTCAGTTATGGAACAATGTTAACATGTGTACATCAAAGCCCTTTCAGGACACATTCACATCTGATGTCTTTTAAACTTTGTGTTTTTCCAAATCAACTTGAGGAAAGAAGTAACACACACCACACAATCACATCTGGGCAACATGCCAATGTAGAGGAATACATACATGTGATGACTGTCACAGCTGGGCCATAATGATGGAGCAGTGATTTTCTAAGCCTATGAACTTAGACATTTACACAGCAGTTCTCTGCCAGCTCTCCTTTCTGCACCTGCTGCAGAGACTGTGTTGCTTTTTGTCTGGATTATATGTTTGACCTCTTCATGTTGCTGTTGTTCATTGTTGCTGGAAATTTAATTTCTGTTCCTCATTTATCAAATACACTCCTCTGCTGCTGTTACTACTGCCAGACGTGTCCATGTTTGTGATTGGTCAGATGCTGCAAACACCACCTAATTGTTTGGTTTAGTGAAGCCGGGTAACTAGAAGATACCCTGGGTATGTTGAACCTGCTTCACAGTACAGGACCCAGATTATTATGATGTTGCTATAGAAGCTCAGACATTCAGAGACAACAGGAAACATGTCTGCTTCTCATCAACATTTGTCTCCTGTGACTTCAGTTTAAAGGCTCAGACGTGTGGATCATTAAAGTGTCTCCTCCAACATGGCGACACTGTGTCTCTGTCCTTCTGTCCACTGACAGTTCTACACACAGGTGGAGCTCACACGGGTGTTGACATGAGATCAGCTGATTGTGGGCGTGTCTGAATCCATCTATGGAATCTGTGGAGGTGGAGATGGGGCTGGTGTTGATGCACCAACTTACAAAACAGTAACATGAGGACGCTCTGCTTTCTAAATCTGATGGAGAGTGTGTGTGCATGTTTCTGTCTCTGAGTTTTGTTGTGAACCTACACAGAGTTTGATGGATCTGCTTCCTGGTTTCTCTCTGTTTCCTTCACATGAGTCTAATTGTAGTGAGTAACAGTTAGGGCTATTGAATATAGCCCTTCCTCCCTCCTCGAAGGCTCCTCCCCCTTTAAGCAGGGTCGAGTATAAAAAAGCCACAAAATGGCTGATTCAGCCCTTGCTGGTTCCTGCTCCCCTTGGTGGTAAGTCGCTCCTGGCCTCTTCTAAAAAGTTTGTCCCATGAGTTTTTAATATACTAACTGGTTTTTTTTTATGTGTTTTTAGGCACCCTGCTGCTTTTTGTTTTTTTGTTTCTCTGTCAACTGGTCTTTTTGGTTGGGGTTTTGTTAACATTTTGTTTGTTTTGCTTTCAGGTTTCTTTTGTTGACAGTGTGGTCCGAGAGTCCAAGTGGGAGGCTAGGCACTGCGGTGGGAACCTCACTCTTATTGCATGCAGAAGTCGCCTGGTCACTGTAGTGTATTTTGTTTTGTTTATTGTGTAGTGTTTCACCCAGGTGCGGAGTAGGGGCACTTCCCCATATAGTCTGCCTCCCCTTGAGGCTCTGGCCACACTGTGGTCTTAGTTGTTAATTTTAGTTCATTTGGATTAAGTATCTTTTTTTTTTATTAGGTATAATAAATCATTTCACTTATGTTGTGTATAACTCTTTTCTTGTCGTTTCAGTTTTAGTTATGGTTTAATAATAAATTTATTTGATACTTCAAATAAAATTCTTCTTTCTTTATCTGCGGCCCCTGCCCCCTCAGTTGTTGAACCTGTGTCCCTTTTTTTCCCTTGATTGTAATTATTTTTGTCCTATTTCCTGGGGTGAAATTCCCCAGGTGGCGTTGTCAGGTTTTTTTTTTGATTTCTTTAATTTTCCCCTCCCTTTTTGTTTAAACTTACATTCCCCCCCCCCAAACCTCCACCTCTCGCCACATTCTGGCGTTGTCGGCAGGATGACTGAAGGCAGGGACTCGTAGTTTTGTGTTTTGTTTTTTTTGTTTTTTCCCCCAACCACAATTGATCTGTATTGTAAAGTTTTGGTTCATTTTTGTATAGCAGCAGGGTGCTGGGTGGCTTCCCCATGGCGAACGAACTTGAGCAGTTGAAGGACTTGGTTGCACGGCTGCAAGCAGAGAACGACCAGATGCGTCAGGAACGAGAGGCTAACCGGCCTGGGCCTAGCACATCCTCTGCCAGCTCCTCAACCACTGCCCCTGTCACTGAGAGACTGATCTACCTCCCCAGGGACAGAAAATGCCCGTTGTTTAGGGGCAGGGGAGGACTAAGTATTGGAGAATGGACTGAGGAGGTCAATGCCTGCATCCGTGCTCGTCACCTGTCTCCAGCAGACCATCTGGAGGGGAAGCCAAGGAAGAAATCAAATATCGATCTTCTGAAGAGAGGGGTGATCCAATTAAAGTCCTGCGGATACTCAAAGAACTCTATGGGTGTACGAAGTCATACGTGTCTCTCCAGGAGGACTTTTTCTCTAGAAAACAACAAGATGGTGAAACATTGCAAGAATTTTCTCATGCATTAATGTGTCTGATGGAAAAGGTTGTACAAAAATCCCCTCATGGTTCAATAAGTAGGGATTGTAAAGAAGTGTTGTTGAGAGACCAATTTATTGAACATGTGTTTGATTGTTCCCTTCGCAGAGAACTCAAGCAGTTTGTCCGGGGACACCCAACTGCCACTCTGATCGATGTTCGCACGGAGGCCATTAGGTGGGAGCAGGAAGGGATGCCTAGTGGCACTAGGGGCAGAAGCCATTCTCTTCCCAATGCATATGGCTACCAGCATACCGTGCAAAGCCACCAGTTTGACCACCAGGGGGCAGGTAACTCACCCTCCAGCTCAGAGTTGAGTGAGCTGAAGGAATTCTCAGGAACCAGCAAGAACAGCTGAATCAGCTTACTAAGAGCCTTACAGCCCTTAAGGTAGGACCTAGAAATCGATCAGGGCATGGTCAAAGAACACTGGTTTGTTTGAGATGTCAAAAGCCTGGCCATTTTGCCAGGGAGTGCAGGGAGGATTTTGCAGCCATTCAGTCATGTCCAACTCCAGTAGCCACACGATCCAAATCTAGACATGCTCCCCAGGACCAGGGAAACGGGCACCCCCTGAACCACTGAGCCAAAGTTCAGGTGGGGCCACTCCTGGCTCAGACTTGATCAATAGCCATGAGAGATTGGTATCAGCATGTCCCACTATGTCTGTACTAATGGGAGGGGTGTGGGTCCCCTGCTTGGTTGACACTGGTTCAATGGTGTCAACTATCACTGAAAGTTTCTTTCTGCAACATTTTGAACCTTGGGGCCTAGAGAAACTTCAGTCTTGTAATTGGCTACGGTTGAGTGCTGCTAATGGGCTAGCGATACCGTATGTGGGCTACCTGGAATTGGACGTGCAGCTCTGTGGCAAAACTATTACCAGACGGGGGGTGTTGGTTGTCAGAGACACCTTTAATGGCGGGTCCTCAATCCCTAGTGTGCTGGGGATGAATATCATCAAGGAATGTTATTGGGAGTTGTTTGTGCAACATGGGCCCGCTCTCTTTAACATACCGTCTGTGTTACAGGCCCCTACCTCCATTCAACAGGCCCTTCAGCAGTGTCATCGGATTGAAACTAATGCCCCTACTGACCACTCAGGCCATGTGAAGGTAAAAGGGGGGAGGGTCTGTAGAGTCCCAGGGGGTAATATGAAAATGGTGGCAGCTACAGGTCCCCAACACCTGCAAGATCAGATTTTGTTTGAGCCCCTTAGCAGTGGTTTGCCTGCTGGGCTCATGGCATCTCCATCCCTGGTCAACATGAGTAGGGGTATGGTGCATATCCCTATTGTAAATGTGGGAGCCCAGGAGGTGGTGTTGTACCCAAATACCATCCTGGGTACTGTAAGTGAGTCTTACCTTGTTCATTCACCTGATCACCTCATTGAAGACGGGGTTGCAGCTACAGTGTCTTCACAGACTGCAGGTCTAGTGCAGGATAAGATCGAGGCAGTTGATTTAACGGCACTTACCCCAGATGAGCAGTATGAAGTTAGGGCACTACTGCAGAAGTACAGTGGCATCTTCTCAGCCTTTGAGGGAGATTTAGGCTGCACTAACCTCATTTCTCATGATATCCCTCTAACAGATGATGTGCCAGTGCGTCAGCGCTATCGGCGCATCCCGCCATCAGAGTATGAGGCAGCAAAGGCCCACATATGCCAACTTCTGGAGGCACAGGTCATCAGAGACAGTAGTAGCCCCTTTGCCTCTCCCATTGTGCTTGTGAAAAAGAAAGATGGCAGCCTCCGCTTGTGTGTGGATTATAGACTCCTGAACAGTAAGACCCGCAAGGATGCATTCCCCCTACCTCGCATTGAGGAATCACTCGATGCGCTTTCAGGGGCTCACTGGTTCTCTACCTTTAGACTTGGCTGCAGGATACAATCAGGTACCTGTCACAGAGGGGGACAAAGCAAAGACCGCTTTCTGCACCCCATTTGGGTTGTTTGAGTTTAAACCGGATGCCCTTTGGATTGTGCAATGCCCCCAGCACTTTCCAAAGGTTGATGGAACGAATCTTTGGGACCAACATGGTCAATCATTGTTGCTGTATTTGGATGATGTCGTTGTGTTTTCTGCTACTGTGACAGACCATATTCAACGCCTGGATGCTGTGCTGGGTCGTCTGCAACATGAAGGACTCAAGGTCAAGCTGGAAAAGTGCTCATTCTTCAGGCCAGAGGTGAGCTATCTGGGTCATGTCATTTCCAGGGAAGGGGTCGCTACTGATCCTGGAAAAATTGAAGCTGTTGCAAAGTGGCCAAGGCCTAACCATGTGTCCGAGCTGCGCTCTTTCTTAGGGTTTGCCAGCTACTATCGACGCTTTGTTGAGGGGTTTGCCAAGTTGGCAGCCCCTCTGCATCGCCTCGTAGCCCAGCTCAATGCCACAAAGGCCGAAAGCCACCAGAAGCCAGCCTGCCGCTGCGTGGACAGCAGAGTGCGAGCAGAGTTTCGAAGGACTGAAAAAAGGCTGGTGTCTGCTCCTGTCTTGGCCTATGCTGACTTCTTACTGCCCTTCATCTTGGAAGTTGACGCCAGCTACAGTGGACTGGGTGCTGTACTCTCTCAAGAACAAGAAGGTAAAGTTCGACCCATCGCCTATGCCAGTCGTAGCCTCAAGCCAACTGAACGCAACATGAACAGTTACAGCTCCATGAAATTGGAATTTCTTGCCCTTAAATGGGCAATGACTGAAAATTCAGAGACTATCTGTTGGGACATAAGTGCGTGGTGTATACTGACAACAACCCTCTTAGTCATCTATCTACTGCAAAGTTGGGTGCTACAGAGCATCGTTGGGCCGCACAGTTGGCTTCTTTTGACTTTTCTATCAGATACAGGCCTGGTCGGAGCAACAAGAATGCCGATGCACTTTCCAGGCAGCATCCATCAAGCGTCCATGAGTCAGGGCCTGCAGCTCCTGGACATCAGTCCCAAGACTGCTACAACAGGCTGTTGCAGAGAATCAGGTGACTCAAGCCACTGTCTCCGCTTTTCCCTGTTCCACTGCACCTGATTTGTATGCCTTACAGGAAGCTGACCAGTCATCAATGAGTTCCGGAGGTTCTGGACCAGGAAGAGGGCCCCAGACGCAGCTGAAAGACGCAAAGCTTCTAAAGAGGTGCTTGTGCTGGCCAAGCAGTGGGACCGGCTGGTAGAGCAAGGAGGGGTGCTCTATCGCCAGGTCGTCCTCAGCGGAGGTGAAGTCTTCCAGTTGGTGGTGCTCCCTGCATCTCTTAAGACCCAGGTGCTTCAGCAGCTGCATGATGAACATGGACACCAAGTGCAGAGCGGACAACAGAGCTGATCAGACAGCGGTGCTATTGGCCAGGGATGCACCATGACATCAAGCAGTGGTGTCAGGACTGTGAGCGTTGCCAGGTAGCTAAAAACACTCAACCTGTTGCCTGTGCATATATGGGTCACCTGCTTGCCTCTCGTCCCAATCAGGTGTTGGCTATAGATTTCACCATCCTGGAGCCCTCAAGGAATGGAATGGAGAACATTCTGGTTATGACAGACGTATTCTCAAAGTACACCCAAGCCATCCCAACTCACGATCAACGAGCATCCACAGTGGCCAGGGTGCTGGTTAATGAGTGGTTCTGTAGGTTTGGTGTGCCTGGTCGCCTTCACTCGGACCAGGGCCGGAACTTTGAAAGCAACCTCATCCAACAGCTCTGCCATATGTATGGTATTGAGAAAAGCCACACCACCCCATACCACCCAGCCGGAAATGGCCAATGTGAGAGGTTTAACCGTACCTTACACAACCTCCTTCGCACCCTGCCCAGCACCAAGAAGCGGGACTGGTCCTGCTACCTGCCCCAGGTTACTTTTGCCTACAACACCACTGCACATCAGTCTACCGGTGAGTCGCCATTTTTCTTGATGTTTGGCCAAGACCCACAATTACCTGTTGACTTTCTTTTGGGCAGAGTACAGGAACCAGCAGCTGGTCATCCCCATGATTGGATTGTGGAACACCAGACTCGGTTAAATCATGCTTTCGAGAGTGCATCCAAGCATCTAGCAGTAGCAGCTGCCCGGCGGAAGGAGAACTATGACAAGCATGTCCGAGACATCCCCTTTCAGGAGGGTCAGCTGGTCCTCCTTCGAGACACTGGCGTAAGGGGCCGACACAAGATTCAGGACATCTGGGGCTCTACAGTGTACAAAGTACTGAAGGCCCCTGGGGTGGGAGGATCTGTGTACACTGTGGCTCCTGTGGAAGACCCCCAGCAGGTAAAACATGTCCATCGTTCACTGTTAAAACGCAAAATGGGTCCTGTTGCTGCCTGTCCCCCAGAGAGCCTCCTGAAATGGTGGTACCCATCCCAACGGAGTCGTCTGACGGTGACTGGGCAGTACTGATCTCCGAACCCATGGCTGCCCCAGAAGAGCCCATGTTGCCTCAGCCAGTCCCAGTTACCTCCCCACCAAGCCAAACAGACACTGCCACAACATCGCAGCCAGGCACAGGCCCAGAAATCTCAACATCTACAGTGCCCATCCAAAGCCCTAGTGAGGCCCACGGAGAACTGCCCGTTCAAATGCAGGCCAGCACTCGAACCTTCACCATCTTCCTCAGGCTGCTGGGAGTAGTGCTATTGGGGCTGCTGCCTCTCTGAGACCTGTGCTAAGTGGCTCTGCTGTGTTTAGACCCTGGCAATAAGTGTTAATCGCCGGGTCGACGATTGAAAACCCGGGGGTAGATTGTAGTGAGTAACAGTTAGGGCTATTGAATATAGCCCTTCCTCCCTCCTCGAAGGCTCCTCCCCCTTTAAGCAGGGTCGAGTATAAAAAAGCCACAAATGGCTGATTCAGCCCTTGCTGGTTCCTGCTCCCCTTGGTGGTAAGTCGCTCCCTGGCCTCTTCTAAAAAGTTTGTCCCATGAGTTTTTAATATACTAACTGGTTTTTTTTTATGTGTTTTTAGGCACCCTGCTGCTTTTTGTTTTTTTGTTTCTCTGTCAACTGGTCTTTTTGGTTGGGGTTTTGTTAACATTTTGTTTGTTTTGCTTTCAGGTTTCTTTTGTTGACAGTGTGGTCCGAGAGTCCAAGTGGGAGGCTAGGCACTGCGGTGGGAACCTCACTCTTATTGCATGCAGAAGTCACCTGGTCACTGTAGTGTATTTTGTTTTGTTTATTGTGTAGTGTTTCACCCCAGGTGCGGAGTAGGGGCACTTCCCCATATAGTCTGCCTCCCCTTGAGGCTCTGGCCACACTGTGGTCTTAGTTGTTAATTTTAGTTCATTTGGATTAAGTATCTTTTTTTTTATTAGGTATAATAAATCATTTCACTTATGTTGTGTATAACTCTTTTCTTGTCGTTTCAGTTTTAGTTATGGTTTAATAATAAATTTATTTGATACTTCAAATAAAATTCTTCTTTCTTTATCTGCGGCCCCTGCCCCCTCAGTTGTTGAACCTGTGTCCCTTTTTTTTCCCTTGATTGTAATTATTTTTGTCCTATTTCCTGGGGTGAAATTCCCCAGGTGGCGTTGTCGGGTTTTTTTTTTTGATTTCTTTAATTTTCCCCTCCCTTTTTGTTTAAACTTACATTCTCCCCCCTCAAACCTCCACCTCTCGCCACATAATGATTGAATCATCTTCAGCTCAGTTTACATTAGAAACCGTCTCTTACTGTGACTCTGAGGGTCCAGGTTCACGACTGAAGTTTGGAGGATTTCCTTTGGACCAGTCACTCTTCACAGACAGACAGATGGATCCTAGAGACTCTGCTCCAACCTCATCTTCGTTCAAACGACTCCTCTTCAGGGCTTCAGTCAGTCTGAGAGAGAAACAAGTAACAATGACTGTGAGATAATACAGATGCACACACACACACACACACACACACACACACACACACACACACACACACACACACACACACACACCACACACACACACACACACAACACACACACACACACACACACACCCACACACCCACACACCCACACACCAGGTTAGGTTATGATTTTCAAATATTCTAATAATTATTACCTTTGGATTAAGTCAAATAGTTGATTTGTTTTTCATGTTGAGTTATAAGATGTTATTTTCCATTGGGTCAGGTCCTAAAAATCCAGCCTGATCTGACCCAAGCTGAGCATGTGACCATTCTCTCTGAGCCCGGTCCGTCCTATTAACTGGATTTATTGATTTAAACTGACATTTAGAATCAGTTGTCTGTTCTAACTAAAGTTTTAAAATACAACTCTGACAGAAATCTGTTCAGATGAATCTTAATGAGCAGCACTGTCATTTAGAACAGTCAGACTTTACTGTGACCTTATTAGGCCTCCATCACAGTCTCTGTGGTTTAAGGTCACGTTGTGTTTATGACACAACAGCTTGCTTACACTCTTCCCAGCAGTGATGCAGGCAGGGTGACTATGTGCATAGCACAATGTGCACATGAACAACTAAGGCGCACACCCAGAGCACCTTGGTTTTTCCAAGGGACCTCACCCACTGCAAGCTAGAGACCGTCCTATCAGGCTTTCATCAACATGTGAGATGCGACACCTTAAACAATAGAACACTTGACATGCTATGGCATTATATTGCCAAGGCATTGTAAGTGTTCTGTTGCCCCCCCCCCCATTTCAGACCATAATACAATCCAACCCTCATATAAATCAGTCTTCAAATCAAGCAAACATGAACAACACTGTTAAGTGTGGACGGATGAATGATGAGGAGCTAAAGGGGTGTTTTTGTCAACAGACTGGTCTATATTTCACACTTCAGAGCTTGATGAGACGACAGACATCATACCTGATTATATTAAATTTTGTAGTGATAATGTGGTAGTCAAAAAGTATGCAACGATTAATTGAAACATCAAGCCCTACATAACAAAAGAAATAAGTGTGCATAAATAGAAGAAAGCATGCACTCAGAAATAAAGACAGAGCAGGTCTGACAGAAGCTCAAAAAGAACTGAAACCACTGACTACAGCAAGGAGACGACACAGACAATCTATGGAGCTGAGTCTCTTAGCTTCTTACTGTGTCCTGTTTGGGCCACTCCCAGCCTGTACAGTAGCTCTGAACGTGACAGCCGTCTCTTCAACCTCCACCTGTGGATGCAGAATTTTTCCTCTGCCACTGGTCTTGGTTTTGTTAGCCATTTTGATTCCCTCTAGTCCAGACATGACCTTTTTAAATCTGATGGGCTGCATCCCAACAGGAAAGGAACAAGGAGGCTGATCATGAATTTTATTAATTTTATTGCTTTTTGCTCGAATTGACACCCTTCCCCGCAGGTCCCCACTCAGTGTTCTGGCCCAGCCTCAATTAGCTCCGCCCCTGACCATGCCGGCCGTGCTGGTGCTAGTGTTTCTGCTAGTTTTTCTTCTAGTGTTTGTTCCAGTTCAATTGCAAGCTTCAGTTTCAATTCTGCTTACAGCTCTTTTATTCCTGTTAGGATCTCTGGGAAGATGTGTGTGTAAGACCGAATGTGCTCCCTCCACACAGACCCAGTCTTGTTGCAGTTATTATAACTAGCTCCACCCTGTGGCCACTTCAACCAGACAGTTATCACATAACGACTATTTCAAACAGATACAATTTACAAACCTGACAGTGTCCAGAGCTGGCCACTTCTCAAATCAGCAGCGCAGTGCTAATCTAGCCATTCTTCACCCTCTACTCCGTGCATCAACTCAGAATACCATGGACCTTAATATTTTCCTGATAAATGCAAGATCCATATCAAATAAAATTTTTATATTGAAAAACTTCTTCACATCCCACAATCTGGACTTCATGTTTCTAACTGAGACATGGCTGCAAGCTGGGGAGTGTTCAGCCTTTTCAGAACTTCTTTCTCCTAACTGCTCCTACCTTAGCTCTCCTCGAACCTCTGGTAAAGGTGGAGGTCTGGCAGCTGTTTTTAAATCTGTCTTCCAGTGCCAGTTGCCTACACCAGTTACTTACTCTAGCTTTGAGTTGCTACTGTTGAACTGAATGGCCCCTCTCCTGTTCTCTGTGCAGTGGTATACCGACCACCAAAATTCAACAAGGATTTTAAAAAGGAGTTCTCTAAACTTTTATCCGACATTGTATTGGACTACAACCATCTTTTAATCTGTGGTGATTGTAATGTTCATGTATGCTGTGATGACAAGCCTATGGTTAAAGACTTCACTGATTTAATTAACTCCTTTAACCTCACTCAGGCAGTGTCGGGTCCCATGCACAAGAAGGGGCACACTTTGGACCTTGTGCTGTCCCTTGGTGTTTCTGTTGTTATTAATGAAATTTGTGACACATGTATATCAGACCATATACTTGTTCTGTTCACTGCAACTGTCGCCTGCTCTGTAAAACCCTCTCCTCCTGCACTTCGCCGCCATGCCATAACTAGCAATACCCCATCTCAGTTCTCTGCTGCTTTTAAAGACTCTGTGCTGTTTAGCTTAGATGCGCACACTGAAACCTTGTCTGCTGATAATCTTTTAGATTTTTTTCAAATGTACGTGCACTAAGATTTTCTAAGGAGGAAATGCTCAAAAGGACCTTCGGAACCTTGGTTAAATGACCATACCCGCTCTCTGAGACGTGCATGTCTGCAGGAGGACAGGAGATGGAAAAAGGATAAGCTCTGTGTCTTAAGAGATTTGCCTGTCGGACAATCAAGAAGCTGCTAAAAGTGCAAAAACTGGTTATATTTCTTAACTAATCTCTAAAAACTGTCAAAGGCCAAAGGCATTGTTTTAGTGCCTTTAACTCCTTGGTCAATCCGTGTGACTCAGCCATAGTCACACCTTCATCCATCCTCTGTGATAGATTCCTAAGTTTTTTTGCTGAGAAAATATCTGTCCTCAGATCCTGAGGACATTCCCGCTGATCTTGACCCTCATGAGGTTTCTATGTGCCCAGCAGTGTTGGATCACTTTGAGTCCATCACATTATCAGCTCTACACGAAGTTCTCTGCCCTGATAATTTCCCTTCTGATAACATTCCCTCTCGCCTGTTGAAGGGTTTTGACACTGTGGGGACATATATCCTTTCACTGGTTGATACTTGTCTTGTGTCCGGTCGTGTTCCTGCTCACTTCAAACATGCTGTAGTAGAAACCCTGTTAAAAAACAAACATTTTGATCCCACTGTACTCTCCCACTTTAGGTCTTTTTGTAAATTGCCCTTTTTGTCCAAATTTCTGGAGAAAGTTGTTTTATCACAGTTACAAGATTTTTTAGGTCAACATAGTATCACGAAGAATTTCAATCTGGTTTTTAGACACCTTCATAGCACTGAGACAGTTCTTTTAAAGATTTTTAATGATTTGATTTTAGCAGTCGGCTCTGGTCACTCTGCAGTCCTAGTTCTGCTGGATTTAACGGCTGCTTTGGACACAGTCGACCACAAAATCCTCCTGTCTTGCTTGGAGAACTATGTTGGGATTGGGGTACTACCCTAAAAAGGTTTCACTCCTACTCGATGGACAGGACATTTCAATTCGCCTGGGAGATCATTTATCTGGACGTGCTCCTCTAGCATGTGGGGTCCCCAAGGGTACGGTTCTGGGCCCCACCCTATTTTCATTATATATGTAGCCCCTAGGATCTATAATTGAAAAGCACCATGTCTTGTTCCACTGTTTTGCAGATGATGTTCAGATATACATGCCCTTAAAAATCAAAAGCAAAGGCGCACTGCAGCCTCTGCTTGATTAACTAGATGAAGTCAAGATGTGGCTGTCCTCAAACTCTTTAAAAGTAAATGAGAGCAAGACAGAAGTTATTGTATTTGGCTCCCCACTGCCGTTGGGGGATGAACCCATCCTTGTCCCTATCTCCTCTCATATGCTCCCCTCTGTGAAAAGTCTGGGAGTGCACTTTGATAATTCTTTTAAATTTGGAAAACAAATTTCATCTGTGGTCAGGTCAAGCTTTTTTCAATTGAGATTACTAAGCAAAATACGTTGACGTAGAGAAGGTAGTACATGCTTTTATTAAAAACTGGCTGGACTACTGCAATGCTTTGTATGTGGAACTAGACCTGTCCTCTATCCGATGCCTCCAGCTGGTCCAAAATGCGGTCCGCTCGCCTTTCAACAGGCACCAGAAAAAGGGATCACATAACGAAGTCCCTCCACTGGCTCCTTGTTTGTCACAAGGTAAGTTTTAAAATTCTATTATTAACATTCAAGGCCATGAATGGCTTGGCTCCCCCTATCTGAGTGAGGTGCTTGTTGCTCACGCTCCGGCAAGAACATCACGGTCAGCTGACCAGCTCCTCCTCGTTACACTCTAGGCTAAAAACAAGAGGTGACCGAGCCTTTGCATCACTGCTCCAAAACTTTGGAATAATTTGCCACTCTCTGTTAGAACAGCTCCAACATTAGGACATTTTAAGTCCCTACTAAAAACCCACCTCTTCTTCTTGGCTTTTAATACTCCAAATTGATTTCATCATGATAGATCTTATTGTATCTGACAGGTTTTATGTTTAATTGCAGTTCTCTGATCTATTTTATTATTGTGCTTTTATGTAATGTATTTATTTTGCAATAGTGTTTGTCCATAATTGTGAAGTGCCTTGGCTAAAGGGGCTATATAAATAAAGCTTGATTTGACTGAAATGAAATTAGTAACTAATATGAACCCTGCACAAAAAACAAATCATCACTCTGGATGATCAGCAGAAATCAAATGAGCTGAATGACTTTTATTGAAGATTTGACTCAGAGTTGGACAGGGTGATGCAGTCCCTACCAGACACTGATGATAATTGGCTACAAGTGGGACCCATCTAGTGTGCAGTGCCTCTTTAGGAGTGTGTGCACAAATAAATCCTCAGGTCCAGACGGAGTATCGGCCCCTCCTGCTCAAAAAATGTGCAGAGGAACTAACACCAGCATGATGCCCTATGTTCAAGCCATCACTAGACACCCACACTGTCCCAGCTCTATGGAAGAGGGTGATAATATACCTGTGTCCAAAAAAGCTCTGTGCCATAGAGAATAATGACTTTCGTCTAATAGCTTTGACTTCTATCATAATGAAATGTTTGAGACAAAACAGAAGTAAAACCTGTGTTAGAATTTGCCTACAAACAGAGACTGTAGACGATGCAAGGCCTAGGGTTCGCATGTTGCTTTATTCCAAGCACCTCAAAGACACAAAAGCCTTGAATTATATTTATTGATTTCAGCTCAGTTTTTGCAACACACCTACTTTTAAAGAAAATGACTGTGAATCGTGTCTTATGAAATGGTTTTACTCTTTTTTAACCAATCATACACAAGTGAAGGTCAAGCAGACACTGTCAGATACCAAATACTGTCACACAGGAGGTTGTGGTGTCTACAATAATCTTTACAATGTATACAAACGACTGTAGAAGAAAACATCCCAATAATTATATTTTTTAATTTACAGATGGCACAGCACCTGTGCCTCCTGCACAGAGACATGGACTCCTGTTTTATCATGATTAGATCAACACCTTAATTAAATGGTGTGATAAAAGTCATGTGATTTTAAGGTGTTGAAAACTAAAGAAATGGTGACTGACCTGAGAAAAGTGACCATGCATGATCCAGTGGTCATTGATAAGATCAAACCGTCTGTCAGGTGGCCACATAAATACTTACAGGTCCATATGGAAACACACACATGACCACGTAAGTAACAAACTGAGGCTGTGTGGTGTTAATCTTTTAATAAACACAACAACTGACTTTAGAGAGAAAAGTCTTTCTGACTGTTTTAAATTCTGACCTTTCACCAGCAGATCGCTTCAAGTTGAGTTGATGACGACCAAGGACTCATCGCTCTGCATGGACACACAGCTGGATCCAGGTCCAGGTCCAGGTCTACGTCTAGATCTACATCTAGGTCTACGTCCAGGTCCAGGTCCAGGTCCAGGTCCAGCAGACTGATCCATGCTGCTGAGCTCCCGTCCACATCAGCTCACACACACTTTGTAGCTTCACCTGCAGAGGAAACACACATCATTCATGTGCACACCAGCTCACATGTCCATCATGTCTCCAGCTGCTCTTCACTGATTGGCTCTTCTTTCTGCTTCATATCAGTGTCAGCTGAATGCAGTCACACAGCAGTGAGGAAGAGGAAGCTGCCATCAGCTGCTGTACTTCTACTATCAGTCCACTAGATGGCGTCATGAAGCTGCAGTGTGAAGTGAAGAGCAGCCCAGCAACATGATCCATGGACGACTGTGGCCCATGTCAAATGTTGGTGACAGTTTTCTGGCTGATATATGGTGAGTGTTGAGCTCACTTTTCTCACATTGAGCTGGTTTTTCTATCATCAGATCTGATCTTTATTAAAGCAGCCTGCTTGTCTGTCTTGTGCTCAGTGTGTAACTACAAACTCTGACAGAAATCTATTCAGATGAATCTTAAAGAGCAGCACTGTCATTTAGAACAGTCAGTGTGGTTTAAGTCACGTTGTTAATACACAACATGTGTGAGCGTCACACAACAGCTCACTGCTCATTCCCCTGATCTGAGCTCAAGAATCAAGCTGGAAATCAGTGGTGCCAGGACAGGAGCCACCTCTGTACATGATCCCTGGACTGGAGGAGAAACAAGCTCAACAAACAAACCGACTGGAACAACCACCGACGGCTCATCTGTGACGTCACAGAGAGAAAGATTTCTCCCCTGGACTCGGTGGAATCAGACTCCTGTCGCTCCTCCTCTTTCTCCTCAACAAATATTTCCTGTGTAACAGGACTAATGGACCGGACAGTCGGTCAGATACTAGCAAAATTTTAAACCTTGTTCAAACATACTGTAGCGCCCTGTGTGGGCTGAGGACACAAGGACTTTTGGTTGTTGGGTTAGGCTGCAGTCATGGATCAATAATGTATCTGTAAACAAAGTGATGTGATAATGTGTTAATAATTCATTTGTTCTGTGCTTAAACTCGGGAGTGATGGTGTGTCTTCTGCTCTGTTAAAGACATGTGACCTGTGACTGTCTGTATTAAGACCATGTCACAATACAGTCACAAATATTTGCTGTTTCCACTACATTTTTAAGTTGAGTGAATTGAGGTTTACAGAGTTTTACAGTATAATAAACTGCAGCTGCTCAGTTTTCACGTGTGTTATTCAGCTCATCACTTCCTGTTGTCTCCTCCTTTTCTCTCAGTGTCTCTGTGTGGACTGAAGTTCACTGTGACTCTTCTTCCTCCACAGTCCACAGGGACAAACTGACTCACACACTCTCACACTTCAATAACAACTAGAAGAAGAAGAAGAATGTTGTGTTAACACTCACCTGCCTCACACTTCACTTTCTCTCCTTCTGCTCCGTCACTTTGAAATGGAGTCTGAACTCACGCAAGTCTTTCATTTTTGACTTCCTCCTTCTTCTTCTCTCCAGTTACAGGAAGTCACGGACTCTGTGAGTGTGTGTTGTTCACTTACAAGTGTTTAAACTAGTTATTTCATTGTCTGTAGTTTCAAATGACAACTAATGTGTTTTAATGAGATAAACTCTGACTTTATCTCCAGCTTCATATAAAACCCTTATAGTTTACAGTCCAAAATTTTTTACGATCACTTTGACCCATTTTTCAATACTTTTAACACTTTTCAAAACTCTTCCCACACTTAGCACAACATCAGCCTGTGTGGGCTACACTTAACACATTTCTTGTTCTTTTGACACAAAACACACACATTTGACACATTTAACATTTGTTTGAGCTTCTTTTACACACAAGCTCAACTAAGACCAAAACAGTAGATGTTAAACTGCTACATGTTCAATTGCTTTCACACTGTTTGTCCAAACAGGAAAACCTCATGTTGGAAACCAAAGCTAAAGGCTGAGGCTGAAGTGGACAGCAGTTCACATTGAAGACTGAAACTAATTGATGTCCTAGATCTGTTTCATTGCTTTTGACAAACAGCTGATTGAGCTCATGAAATCCATCAATCACAGCTGATTCCCATCTATATATACACTGTAGCATCTAGGAAACACACTCAGGTGTTGAGGTTCTTTCAGTCACATGACCTGTTTGGGCTGATCTTGTTTGAAATAGAAAGATAGAAAGAGGAGGGAGAGAAAACAGAAGAGCTGCTGAAGACAACATGTGTCCAGTGTTTAGTTCACACTGTGATGAAGTGTTGTGGGAATTGTGTGTTTCAGGTGTGATGTGTGTTAACAGTTGGAACAAGTGTTTAAAGTCTTGACAAACAGCTCATAGTGATGGTGAAACACTGGAAATGAAAGTGTTTCCCAGTGATAACAGAGCAAGCAATCATGACATCAACTTAAAGCTCTTAATCATCTCAAATGAAATCAACCTCAAAGAAAAAGACAGCCTCCCCTCTGGCACCTCCAAGGTGGCCTCCTCCATTTCCTGCCCCGCTTCCATAAGAGGCCATCTTGGATGGTGCCGCCTCCTTTCCAGAGCTGTGGAGAGCTGCATACAAAAAGACACACAAGGTGAGTTTCACCTCAAACAAAGGAAATGTTCATTAACAGCCTGTTAACTAAAATGCCTGCACTCAAATGAATCAGCAACTGTCAATAAAGGTGATATATGAAAAGAAAAGACTGTGTGTCATCATTGAAGATGAAAGAAAGAGCAAATAGTCAACTTGAAGGTGGCCTCTATGTGTGGCCCCCACACTAACCAACAGATACAACTGAAAACATCTGTTTAGCTGTTCAGCCAGGTGACTGACAAACAGCAGATATCAATAGCTGCACAGTGAGTCGTGTTTTCAACTCATTTGATCTGTGACGTAAGATCAGAGACTGACTCAAGCGTTCACTGTTGATTTTTAAACATGTGCATATTTTACAACACTTCTATGTGAGGTCACACACATGAACACATCCATGTTCCGTGCAGCAGGCCTATAGAGAACACACCGGGAGACACAGTTCAGGATTCAGCAGCTGTTGGATCACACCATTGGTTAGTTGTGGCGTTAGTGAAGGTACCACTCAGAAGCTTCAAGAATCATCATGGAGAGAACAAACCTGCAAAGACACTTAGGGTTGGTGGTGTGCAGCTCTGAGGACAGATGGAGGTAAGTGAGAAACTCCTGCTGTTGAGCCCTTTTTCTCCTGCAAACGTGTTCTAAAAAAGATCATTTCATAAAGTTAGATGCAAGAATTCACAGCTAACTGATGCTCCCATGTGTTTTCCTGGTCTACAGAGAGCTGGAGCAGCTCTAGTCAGCATAGTGCGTACTTAAAAGGAAAGGCAAACCCTGATAAGACTGATAGAAAAAGGAGAAGGGTCTCAGAGAGGCTGAACGCTGTGGCAGGAATAAAGAATGTATCGTGACAAGAAGGAAAGGGAAAGTGATGGATGTCAAGAGAGGGGCCATGGCAACAGAAGAGGAAGATGCCAAAACCTGACCCTCTCAACCACAAGGATTCAGCCACCTCCTCCGTAGACAATGGTCAACCTTGGCTCATCATCTGAAGTTACCTCCAATATAGAAACTGAGCTGTTGAACCATTGACACTGTCACTGTCAACCAGCTGATGTTCCTCTGGGTTCTTCTCCTCTGCAGAGACCAGCACGACCTGTTAGAGCAGGGCTGTCAAAGTACGGCCCGCGGGCCGGATCAGGCCCGCAAACGGGTTTTAATCCGGCCCGCGAGATGATTTGTAAAGTATAAAAATGAGCTGCAATTTTCAATAAAAGAAACTGCTGTTCCAATTGCGTCCACTGGATGGCGCAATAGCAATTGTGTTAAGCAAGGCAAACTGTTTATAGGAGCAGCGAACAAGTAGGTCAAGCAAGTGCAGCCAGTCTGGATGAGCTGCTTTGTTTGCCCGCGATATTTATTACGGCTTCTACTTTTAACATCATGTGCTTTGGCACCTTCATTGTCCCAATATGTCTCTGTCAAAGAAGAGAAAAGTGACGCAGAGTGCAGAGTGTTCCAAGAAAAATGCTCATCCTCCTATTTCTTCCCGAAAGTGAAAGGGAAAGCTGTATGTTTGGTGTGTTCACAGCCATGTTGCAGTGCTGAAAGAACAGAACTTCGTCGCCACTATGTGAGTCTTCAATATGACACTTTGAAGGAAGCGGAGAAGAGAGAAGGTGAATGAAGTGTTGTCGGGTCTGAAGAAACAGCAGTGTGTGTTTCCTCACAGCAGAGACATCAGTGACGCTGCAGTCAAAGCCAGCTCCTCATTGCTAATGAAACCGCAGTGGCTTCAAAACCATTTAGTGAGGGTGTGAATTTGTAAAAACATGCATGATGAAGGCAGCGGAGAGACGTGAGCCTGAAACGGCAGGCTTTAGCAGATATCAGCCTGACAAGAAACACAGCTGCAGACAGGATTTCCGATCTTTCAGTGGATTTGGACAGCAGCTTGAAGCCAAAACTAAAGTCGTTTATTGCGTTTTCAGCTGCAATCGATGAAAGCGCGGACATTGCAGATGTTGCACAACTGGCCGTTTTCATCCGCGGAGTTGATGACACGTTGACCGTCACCGAGGAGTTCATGGAGTCGGTGCCGATGACAGATACAACGACAGCAGCTGATGTTTTCAGCGCAGTCGTCGGCGCGCTGCAGGGTCGGAGTGGACTGGTCCCGCGCTGTCAGCCTGGCTACAGGTGCGTGCGCCCTCAGTGATCGGGACAAAAGCAGGCGTTGTGACAAAGTTCAGAGAGAAAGTGCGATCTGCAAATGGAGGAGTGGTTTTGGACTTTTCACTGTATTTTGCACCAGGAGGCTTTGTGTTGCAAGTCATTAAAGATGGATGAGTCATGAAGGTGCTCATCCAAACTGTTGATTTCATTCCGATCCAGAAGCCTGAATCAGCGTCAGTTTGACAGCCTTCTCAGAGAGAAACACCACATCCATGGCCTGCCGTACCACACTGAGGTAAGATGGTGAGCCGAGGTGATGTGCTGAGGCGTTTCTTGATTTACCAGAAGAAATTCAACAGTTGATGGAAGAGAAAAAGGGCAAAAAAACCAGTGTTAGAGTTTCATCCGCAGAATGGATGCAGGACCTTGCATTTCTGCTGGATGTTACAGAGCAGCTGAAGAACTTGAACAAACAGCTGCAACAAAGTTGTCCCGCAGCTTTCTGACAGCACACGTTCTTTCAAGTTGAAGCTGTCATTGTGGGAGACGCAGCTCGCGGTGCTGATGCAGCGCACTTCCCTGTCTGAAAAATGTTGCGCGCG
Source organism: Caranx ignobilis (assembly GCA_021432705.1). Lineage (NCBI taxonomy): Eukaryota > Metazoa > Chordata > Actinopteri > Carangiformes > Carangidae > Caranx > Caranx ignobilis. The sequence continues at coordinate 16,989,676 of MU269989.1, forward strand.
ACCCAAACACGTGGCGACATGAAGCCGTTCAGAGACACATAACGGGACTGTTACGGGAGTTTGAGCAACGCTTCAGATTTTCTGCTGAAACTGGAGAAAGACAGACTCTGATCTGCCCGTCAGCATCCAACTTGAAATAAACAGACTTGCAGCGTGACTCGATTTGAAGGGCAGTTTTTTCCGCAGCTGGCTTCAACACATTTGATCAGAGTCTGTTGCCAGGTTACCACAACTTGACACATATCTTTGTGAGCAAGTCCTGGAGAGTTGGCTGCCACTCAGGATGTGACGCCTGATATTGATGCGCTGCTCAAAGCTAAAAGATGCCAGGTATCAGGAGTCAAATAAACTATGCAAACCCACTTAAAGTGCTGCATGAGACACTCTGATCTAGTTCTGTGATCTGTGATGTACTTCTGTGAATCACTGAGGCCTGTGTGTTTGTGCTCTTTGTCCTCACCATTTACAAATGACTTGAACTGTTTTATGATTAATAGTCATGTTGTGTTTGTACTATTTTGGACACACTGTCCTCAGGCTCCAGCTTTATGTTTGATGTTGATTGTATTAAAACAAAGAAAACAATCTCAAGTTGTTGTTTTTAAGTTATAAATACCACCATTTTACCGGTTCAGCCCACTTGGGAATAGATTTTCCTCCAGTGGCCCCTGAGCTGAATATGAGTGTGACCCCTGATTTACCACATGATGAAGGTGAGATTTTAGTCGTGATTGTGGTGCAAGTGTGAGATGACGTGTGTGTTTGAGAAGGTGAGCAGGGGCGACAGAGCCGAGAGACGAGAGCAGCAAAGAGGAAGTGGTCAAGGTGAGCTGAAGAAAGAAAAACACCTTCTACTTCCGGTCGGACTCACAGTGCAGTGTGTTTTAACAAGGCGACACAGCAGAGACTGAACTCATGGACTCAAAGAGAGCCAACTAGAACTGGTGGAGTCCTGCTCTCCAAAGAGGAGCCTTATCCACACTTGTTGATGCCAGCTCAGCTTGTAACAATTTCCCTTTTCCTGCTGAGAAAAAATATAACATAAAGGGGAACTGGCACAACGCGTTCAGCAGGCGGATTCAGGCTCGCGCATTCGCTTATCAATGAGGAAAAAGAAAACTCTGAGCAAACCATCACTGTCCTCCCCCGCGGTATCAATCATTATTACTTAACTCAAAACGCATCCACAAAGGACGGAATTACATCGGCAACAAAAAAACAGTAACAAACCCGTATTCACACCCCCGTTGTCCCGCAACCCCAGGTCCGTGTATGCAAGCGTGTGTATGAAGCTGCGTGAGTCTGCAAACAGTTCCCACAGGAAGGCGCCGCGACTTCGTTGCGGGGTCGCGCATTCCTCCCGACCCAGCGTTCGAAACGTGTCGGACCCGGCCGCGCGCGCGTCCGAACCGTCTATAATCCTCAGGTAATCCACCGAAAATCCACAGATAATCCACCAAAGATCCACAGATAATCACCAAGGAAGAAACTATCCCGATTCGGAACTCCCGCGCCAGCCGCCGTCACAAACGCTGTCCGTCTCTTTGTCACAGTCACTTCCCCTGTTCCCACGTCACATCCCCCTTTACCCCTCGGGCTCCCCCCATGTTCATCTAATACAAAAAACACATATGCTCACTTATCCTGCCTTACCCTTGCCTCCGATCATGAACCACAAATTAACTAATAAATAAACCCGGCCGGACATAATTGGGACAAAACTAAGGAGGGGAAAAAAAACACAAAGCAAACCCCTCCTTGACCCAGAGTCCGTGACCCTGGTCTGAACCAATGGCTCACTACAAGCTCTTGAGGTTTCAAATGATTCGTCCAGAAAAAGAGACAAAACTTGATTTGATTGTATTTGGAAAAAGAAAAAATGTCATGTAGAACAAATGTAGTAATGGTGGATTCAGTGTTTTAGATTTTCACACCTTCCACTCCACCTTCAAAATAAGAGACTTATTCCATCAAAACTCATTGTGGAACTTTATTTTCACACATATTTTGATGCCTCAGTGGTTTGAATGTTTGAAAAGATGTGATTATAATGTAGAAAAACTTGCTGTGAAACTCTCCAACTTTCATAAACACTTTTTTCTGCTGCTCCTTGGTCCAAACATCATTTTCCTCCACACAAACACTATATATGGAACAAGCAGGATATATGTTTCAAGCAGAAATCATTCTTTTCACAGAGATGGGTGATGATGGCAGACTACTGTCTGTAGTTATTGAACAAGGAGGCTCAGCTCTTTACTTCCAATGAATTCCTATCAGAGAATCAAATTCCTGTCCTGCCCAGAGAATGTGATCATGTCTTCAGTGCTCTTCCTTCAGCTATTAAAACTCTGTTCTCCTCTACAACCAGACCTCCACCAACCTTTACCCTCCAAATGACTCAAACACACTCACATCCTTTTGGAGTCATAAAGCTAATATTCAATGTATAAGGGAATGAATCCAAAGGGACAGAATCAGTAAAGCTGCTTGTGTATTGTCTGGAACAATTTCTACCTGAAACAGACTGGGAAAAAGCAGGTTATTACCTGGGACATGTTTTGTGTCAAATAAGGTGCGAGAGGCGTCTCTGAAAATATGAGTTTCCTTTATGTCTTTATTTTTTCTCTCTGTCACTTTCTTTATTTGATTCCTACATTATTATCATTATGTGTTTTGTTTTGTTTTTCCCCCCAAACTGCATCACCTCCACCATTCCTTGTTCTATTACAGTCACTTGTGCATTGCATTGTGTAAATAACTTGTACAAATGCTCCACACAGAGCATTCTCACATACTGCATTGGTGCATGGTTTTCCAGCTGCACAGCAGCAAACAGGAAAGCGCTGCAGAGAGTGGTCACCTCGGCCCAGAGGATTATGGTTGCCACCTTCCTTCCCTGGAGGAAGTGTACAGCTCTCACTGCCTCAGGAAGGCTCAACACATCCTCAGGATTCAAAGCCACCCGGGAAATGCACTCTTTGACCTGCTGCCCTCTGGCAGACGGTTCAGGACTGTGACGTCACCAACAATCAGACTGAGAAACAGCTTCTACACAAGAGCCATGGTGCTCTAAATGCAGCCGAGCGACTGATGGGCTGAGACACATGTGCAACATGTGCTGCAATAAATGAAGAGTGCAATGGTAGAGTGGGATCTATTTCTTCATATATATGATGTTGTTGAATGTGAACGTGCTGTGCTTGCTGCTGGTGTTGTTTCTCTGTGTGTTTCTGCTTCTTGTTTGTTCTTCTTTTTAATGACACCAAAGGGGGAGGATGGACCTCTCCATTTCTTTGTGCCTGCAAAGACAATAAAGACATTTCATTCTACTTGTTGTGATTCTTCTACTTTTACAGAGCATTATAGGCTGTAGACCTTCATTTGTATTGATCAGTTTCAGGATGTTTTTTCACAGTAGCTGTTACTGTACTATAGTTTATGTTGATGAATGCAGAGTAAAGGCTAAATCCACAGAGCTGTCAAATCTTTTTCATTCTTTACTTTTGGAGATGCAAAATGCATGTGCTGTACTGACCTGTGATCAGCAAACGTGTCTCCATGAGCTACATGCCCTGAACACTGTGTTCTCCATGTGTTGGTGTAGCGGTGTAATGATGCTCAGCAGTGTTTCTGTTTGACCCATTAGTGTAAGATCTGACAAAATTGTTTGGTTCTGAGCAGGTCAAACTGTTTGAGGCCATGGTTTGGTTTTGCAGAAACAATCAGAGGTTTTGTGAAAGTAGTTTGAGAAAAGAGTTTTGTGTTCCAACTGTGAGAAAAGGACAGGAGGATTCAAAACATGTGTTTTATGGAAGTCTCCCATCAGCCAGTGATGAGGTCCATCATGTCTTCTTGTCTTAGTGTTACAGGAGCTCACAGCTGAGTTATGAAGAAAACATGTCACAACATGTGCTGCTTCCATTTCTGTCTCTGAGAAGCTGCACAGTCTGTTGTGAAACACTGCCAAACACTAACACTAACTAACTGCACAGTGACACAACACTGGCACATTTCCTCTCAACTTAACCAGGTCCTGTTAGTGTTGATGGACACAGTCTCATGGCTGCACCACTCTGCCTCATCCCACCTTTTTCCCCACTCATCAAAAATGGGCGACAAGATGGTGGAGCTGAGATTTCAGTGCAGCTCAGCTACAATATATTTGTCTTGGAGGAGGACATTTGCCACAGAAGCTGCTGCTCTAAAGTCTCATTTGAATGTGGGAGTCTATGGGACTGATGTTCCTGTCAGCTTTTGGCACTTGTGTGTTCAAACTTTTACAGCTCCATTAAATGTCTGTTACATACAAGATATTACTAGATGAGATAACACAACACATCAAGCAGCCCACCTTCCTCCAGAGAGTCAACAACATCATGGTACTTGCTTGTGACTGCGACCCATACGTCACAAAGCCAAAGTCCATCTAAGAGCCTGTGATCATTTATTGATATCAAAAACTTTTTTATTCACTTTTTTCCAACCACATCAACATCTGTTCTAATTTTCCATCATATAATATGAACATTATGAAACTGAGACTTCCCTTGACAAAGATGCACAAAAGTCCAATCTATCAAAAATCAAAGCAAAAACTAAATCATCAATCCAGATAAAGATACATGAATGTTAATGAGGTCCATTTATCAAAGTCTTTTCTACTAAACTATGTTTCAGAGGGAAATATTTGAGTTTGGACTTGACTCCATTTATGAGCAGTTGATCAAATATGATGCATCACTATAGATCAGGCATGGGCAAACTGTTCCATGAAGGGCCGGTGTGGCTGCAGATTTTCGTTCCAACCAAGCAGCAGCACACCAGACTTGAGTCATCCAATCAACTGATCTCAGTCTTCAGACAGTTGATTGGTCAAGCTGTGTGCTCTTGGTTGGCTGGAACAAAAACCTGCAGCCACACGGCCCTTGAGGAATAGTTTGCCCATGCCTGCTATAGATCAAAGCAGCCAACAGTATATGACACAGTTCAAAGTGGCTGACGAGGACAATTCAAAGGTCTGTACAGAGAAGAAAAAGGAGGAAACTCTTCATTCAAGTTGTCAGAGTGTGTGGGGGTGTTACCTTTGATACTTTCATTTGCTCTTTTTTCACTTGTTTGACACTTTTGTGATGTGAGTTCAAGTAGATGTTGGAAAACATTGATGAGTTTCTTCAACAATCTGGAGCAACTAAACTTTCACAGTCAGTAAAAGCTTCAAATCAAAGTTTGGCTCCGAGAGCTGGGTGAAGCCATGTCCGTCCCAGCAGCAGGTGAATCAGGCTGCTTCTCCCATGGTGACATGGTCCATCAGACTGGGCTCCAATCAAGAAAAAAAGGCCCAATGGAAACAGGGCAAAGGACAGCGCCCCCCCAGGCAGGGAGGGAGAAGATAACACAGCAATAGAACATTCACAGGTGAAGCTCAGAGCAGCTTTATGAGCTTTAAGTCCAGAGACACTGATGATGCTCTGTCAGGTCCAGAGGACACACAGGGATGATGGTGGACTGGACTCTGTGTGTGACAGTGGAGCTGTTCTCAGATCAGTTCAGACTGCAGCGCTGGGAGTCGCTTCCACTTCCGCTGGATCGACTGGATCGTTGGCCTGCACACACACAGACAGAGGAGAGGTGATGAATGACAGACTCTTGAGTCAGTGATGCAGCAGCCACTTCAGTCCTGTTCAGACCAGATGTGTCAGTTGTTGTTAGTCAGTAGTTGAGTGACTGGACATTGGCCTGTAGTGAGAGTGCTGCCGTTTCCTGTAACATTGTGTAGAGAGGGGAGGTGGAATCAGCTGGAGCTTCAGCTGCACACCTTCACACCTTTTCACACTATATTGCTGTGTTTGATTTCAATGTGCAGCAACTGTGTAGAAATATGAACAAAGACTGAAATGACATTGAACTCAAGTGAAATGTGCAGCATTTACTGCAGCATCACTGCTCCAACACTTCAGTGAGGGATTTCCTCCTCTTACCTGTCAGCTCATGTTACAGCTCAAACTTATCAGGTGGCTGTGGGACCACAGCATCTGATTGGCTGTTGACATTTCACACACAAACTATTCTATTGATCATTTGCACTAAAGTTGATCCACTGCATCTGCTGGAACGTAGTTTGTCCAGAAAAACAAAAAGACATTCTTCTCCATATTTATTGCGACTAACATTATTCTAAAGCAAAGATCAACAACATGGATTTAGTCAATCTGATATGAGTGATAGATGCAACAGGATGTCTGGCTCCTAATTCCTGGTTTGGTCCTAACACCACAACACCTTTACCTGATACTGGAACATTTAGGACTCTGTTTGGCCAGCCTCCACACTCTGTTGCTTTTGCTTCTTGTCTTGTTGTTTCTTCATTCAATCATGTGTTTCATTGAACTTCAGCTATGACATCCTGTCTATATGTCTATGTCTATATGTCTAAATGTCTTGTTGTGGATCTAAGTTACATGATGAAAAAAAACCTCCAGAAACCAGTTAAACTGCCCAGAAACACTTTTCCTTCATGAGTTGATTGATCTGGAGGGAAACAGCTACAGATTTGACTGACCTCAGAGTCTCCAGTCTACAGTCTGGACTCTTCTGGAGATCACACAGATCCTTCAGGTCTGAATCCTGCAGGTCGTTGATGCGCAGGTCCAGTTCTCTCAGGTGGGAGGGGTTGGACTTCAGAGCTGAGCCCAGAGAAGAACAGCTGATCTTTGACAAACTGCAGTCCCTCAATCTGAATAAAGAATAAAAAAGAAGAACAACATTCATACACCTCTTCATGTCAAAAACTGATTGATCATTGCTGCTGACCTCAGGACAGTCTGTCAATATAGAATCAATATCTGATCAGACATGTTGGACTTAACACTGACTCCAACACTTTGATTCAGGACTGAACTGGATCAAAGTTTAATGGTCCAGTCCTGATCCAGGACTAAGGTCTTTCTTGGTCCTGGTCTCAGGAAAACTAAAAACTACACACATTTAACTGAAAACAGCACAACCAGCTCAGCCAACCATTATCAAGGGTGCAGCAGTGGAGATGGTGGATTCCTACAAATACTTGGGGACAGTGATTGATAAAAACTTGACACATGACGTCAACACCTCAACAATCTGCAAAAAGGGCCTGCAAAGACTCTACTTTCTGCACAGACTAAAATCCTTTAATGTTGATAAGACCTTGATGTTTTTATTCTACAGATCTTTGATTGAGTCAGTTTGAACTTTTTGCTTCATTTCATTTGATGGAAACCTGTCAGTTAAAAACAAAAATCATCTGTTCAAAATTGTGTGAGAAGCCAATAAGATAACTGGCATGCAGCAGCTCTCTCTCTCAGAGATCTTTGACAGACGAGTCTTACAGAAGGCTCGGTCCATCCTGTCCAGCTCTGATCACCCACTGTTGGAGGAATTCATGTCTCTGCCGTCTGGACGGAGATAGAAGCTACCTAGGGCACCAACACATAGGTAAAACTTTCCTTTGTTCCACGTGCAATCAGTGCAATCAACCTGCACAATTCTTAACCCCCCCCCCAAAATTCAAATGTTGGCCTTTTAAATTGATGACAGGTTTCACTTCTTCACCTCAGTCCTTTATACTCTTCTTCTACTCTTTTTGATCCTTCTTTTTTACTCACTTTAGGATTGTTCTTATCAGGTGGTTGTGCTGTACACTGCAATGTTGTTGTTTGACACTGTTTATTTATTTCTTATTGTTGTTGTGTTAATTGTACTGTCACTGCAAATCAAATTTCCCCTGGAGGGACAATACAAGCTCTGAACTCAACCTGTTGACAAACCCCACCCACCCACCCACATCTTATTTGATGGCTTCAAAGCAGTCAGTCTTTATTTGAGTCAAACGCTCTGACTTTAAGATCAGATTCAAATCATCTCTGTGAACAAAATGAAGACTGGCCTAACACTACAGAGCAGTCTAACATGTGTTTGTGACAGCGGCCCCTGAAGGTTGAAGTCAAGTCAACACACATTATTGATGAGGACTGAGTGAAATGAGCTGAAAGTCAAGAGAAGAACAACTGGAAACATGATGGAACCAGTAGTAACATGTCCGTCTCAGGCCACCGTAGGGCTGTCAGCCCCTCCCACTTCCTCACTGATGAACTGTTTGTTGTTATATAGGCCGACAGGTGAGCTCAGCTCGTCCCTTCTCCACTGCTGCTGTTTCTCTGTTCCTGGCCCCGGTGTGATTGTTACACACCATGCTGTGGTAGGAGCCAGTTTGAAATGGTTTATGGTTTGACGTGGTGTGTGTGTGTGTGTGTGTGTGTGTGTTTACTTTGGTCTGCTATATTCTAGGTCCTGATCCCTTACAAGCCCTGCTCCCACGTGTTGAACCACATGGGTAGTTGTATTGTGAGACAGAGGTCAAAGGTCAGTTTTCTTTGTTTAGGATGTGTTTGTCAGAATGGTGATTTATTGAATCTGTTTTTGTCTTTTTTATTTCGAGACAGACTGTCACTGCTGTTTTGTTGACTTGTTTGTTTGTGTTATTAGTATAGTTGCTTCATTGTTGTCTTGTTTTGATGTTATTTTGTCTACAGCTGAGGCCTGTATCACGAAGCCAGCTCAACTTACCCAGGGTTCCTCCCAAACCTATCCAGCTGAACCTATCCACAACAATGGCAGTCTGGATAAGCGGTAGAGACCAATCACAGTCATGAGCGCCAATGTGTCAGAGAAGCGAGGTGAGCAAAGTCCCCCCCTCCACAAAGTAAAAAAAAAGATGGCAGAGGTATTCAAGTCCGGGCCGTGAGAACCGGTACCTCTCGTATAGATAATCATCGTGAAAATCTAACAGATGTGATCGATCCTGGAAAATCCTTCCACACCATTGTTGTGATAGACTACTTACAATATGTTTCATCATCTATCATGTCTCATAAACTGGATACAATCACCACTGTCCATAGTTGTTACATTACACCTCCGGTACTGGGATTTCAAAATAAGGGCATACATGGAACGTCTTAACGGTTGTTTGAACATCATAAAACATTACAGCCGTAACGCTCTTCTCACTATTTGGGCTCCTATCTCATCGGGGTTATCGCTGAAAGGACACGCCATTTTTCCAAAACAGGGTGGAGCCTTTTCTTAGATTCAGGTCAATCCTGAAAGCTACCCTGACCCGGAACAGGTTAGCGTTTGGGGTAGGTTACCATGGTAACTAACCTCGATAAGAATCAATCCAGCTTGGTGATACCGGAAACCCAGGGTTAACCCTGAAGTTACCAGGCTAAGCCGGTAATCCTGCTTGGTGATACAGGCCTCTGTTTCTGTTAGTTTCCTTGGTTTCTTGTTGTTTCTCCCTCCAACAGAAATGAATGACATAGATAGCTGCAGCAGTTTCCTCTAACTTTTAATATTGTTTAGTTTTCTTTGTGTGAGTGCTGCAGGACCGGTGACAGCGTGGCCGCCCGGACGCTGGAGGGACTGGTGTTCAGAGTTTCTCACCTCAGCTTCACACTCCCCTTAAGTGTGTGTTTGGAGCTCATTTTGCACCACGTTCTTCACTCTTTATATTTTCCATTATGTTTTGGTTACTTTGCTGTGTGTGTGTGTGTGTGTGCGTGTGCGTGTGCATGTGTTGGGTATGGAGCAGGGTGACTACTCTGTCTCCATATAAACTTTCTCTCCTCTGATGGTGGCTACACCCAGCTGTCCTGTAGTGCTCCTTCCACTGACTCTGTTTTGCTGTTTTATAACATTTACATTAAAGTTGTGGGTTTGGATCTTTTGCTAGTTGCTGAGCTGCTGCATATTATTTAATAAAGACTGTAATCTTGGGGGAATCATCTGTCTCTGCCCATTTTTTCTTTACTGTCACCTGGATCATCAAACTGGACCTGGGCCCTTTTTTGAGCGCCGGTTTCCACAGTAAATGTTGATGATAAATCTGAGCCCTACCTTGGCCCTGGATACAATGAGACAACAGCTATTTCAAATGTCCTTCATTCATCACATCAAAGTCAGTGATTCAAGTTGTGTGTGAAGATCAATCAGGTTCAGTTGTGGGATAAAGATCTAAGATCTACAACAGTAACAGTTAGTGAACTGACCCCAGAGTCTCCAGTCTACAGTCTGGACTCTCCAGAAAACCACTCAGATCCTTCACTCCTGAATCCTGCAGGTCGTTTCCACTCAGGTCCAGGTGTCTCAGGTGGGAGGGGTTGGACTTCAGAGCTGAGACCAGAGAAGAACAGCTGATCTCTGACAAACTGCAGCTCCACAATCTGAATAAAGAATAAAAGAAGTGAGTTGAGGACAAAGTTCCTTGTTGACAGTGTTCAGTGTTTCATCATCTGTTCAGAGCTGAAGATGTATCTACCCTGGCGACACGACTCGTTTCGTAATGATGACCACAACAATTTATTTTCTTCCAGTTATGGAACACCGTGAAACTGCAGTGAACAAACACATTTCATACAGTTTTAAATTAGTTTCTTACAGAAAAAGCACTTAATTCTATCAATTAAACAAACAATTTACCGTGTACGCCTGCTAGCCAGTGATAGACGCTTTCTCTCCCTTCTTCTCATTCAATTTACGACACTGTAGCACGACATACGTCACACAGACGGAAGTGACCCTTCACAATAATGGTCTCAGATCGACTGCAGAACCGTGAATCAACTATAGCAAATTCAAACCATATGTTTGTTAACATAGTAAAGAACAGAAAATCAGAAACAAATGTTATGTTATTTCCTGGCGTCAGCTACAGAAGAAGGTTAGAAAGAACAAGTTTAGAAAATGAAAGTCAAACAGCTGAAGCAACAGGAAGCAGGTTCAAACAGTCCCATCCAGAGAGAGAAAACAGCTCATTAATATTCATGAGAAGCTGCTGCTGCTTCAACACAGACGTAGTGACTCCACCTCTTCAACTCTGCCAGCTCCACCTGTGGCTCCATCTATACAAACTCATGTTGTGCAGCCACATTTCTCAGGAGCTTTTGTACAGACACTTGCAGCTCCCACAAACTCTTCCAAGTACTTATTGAAAGCTTCAACATGTTTGTTGACTGTCTCTTTACTTTCCCCAGCTTCCAACACATGATTCATTTCATTCTTTGTGCGCGTCACAACCACAAGCTTTCCCCGTCGTGACGTCATTGTTTTTATCAGCATCGTCTCATCAGCCTTTCCACTGACAAAAACAATAAGATCAACAATCTGAGCAAGATCATAGGCCATAATAAGCAGAGCGAACAATTCATTTCCATTGTAAAACTAAGTGAACAAATACAAAAGTAAAAAGTTCAATTGAACGGCTGCAACAAACTGTGTGGAGCTGAATTCAAGCAATTCTCTGTGCAAGATGTGAAGAAGAAGCTGTGACTGTTGACACACAGTGGAGCTGCTGCTACTGTTCCATCTGCTGCTGTTTCACATCAACGTCTCAACTGTTGCTCATGTTCAACACAAAGTGTATTAATGGAACTGCTTTGGCTCCATTCATAATGTCAACATTCATGTTGATGATAATGCACAGAGCCTGAGGAAAGAGGTGGAGCCAGCAGCTATTGATTATAGATCACTTATTGTCTGACACATTCAATGTGTTTGTGTAGTTGAGGTGAAATGTCAAGAGAAACAGTGAGTGGACTAAAAGCAGAGAAGAAGAAAACAGACGTCACCATGGAGATCCTCAGTGTGGATCAGTAGAATATCAGCCTCATGTCTGCAGCTCAGTGTCAACACAACTTTCACATCACATTCATCTGAGCACAGAAATAAAACATGGAGTCTGACCTCAGAGTCTCCAGTCTACAGTCTGGACTCTCCAGAAAACCACTCAGATCCTTCACTCCTGAATCCTGCAGCTTGTTGGAGCCCAGGTCCAGGTGTCTCAGGTGGGAGGGGTTGGACTTCAGAGCTGAGCCCAGAGAAGAACAGCTGATCTTTGACAAACTGCAGCCACTCAATCTGAATAAAGAATAAAAGAAGAACAACATTCATATGTCACAGCTGGGAATAAGTTTTGATCACTTGATCCAAAATTGCATGGTTTGATTTCTGATGATTCTGATTGACGATTTCATGGTGTTTGTTTTATTATTTATGTTTCTACCTGTTTGTGTTGCCTGTGATGTTTTGTTGCTTGGCTTGTGTTTTTGTGTGTGTTCTGTCATACTCTGGATCAAGTGGGACATATTAGAGACAACTGTGACAAACTGCTGTGGCTTGGGATTGGCGGGCAAAACTGCATGCTGCCGTCTTTCTCGACTGATTGCATCGGAGAGAGAGACACGTCACACCAAGGATGAAGTAGGGTGAGAGAGGACCGGTCGTGAAAGAGCGTGTTGGACTGAAAAGCTAGTCCACAGAGGAACAGCGTGAATGGACGGACGGCAGTAGATGTGGTTCAACACAAACAAAGTGATAAGTAAAAGAAACTGAGCCAAGTCCACTTTGTTGAGTGTGTGTGAGCTGTCCTGTGTTGAACACCCCGAGCCTGAGAGCACTGGATGTTTTGTGCCCCAGAATCCTCAGAGGGAGGATCCAGTACGCCACAGCAGGGTCGGAACAGGGGTCGACGGCCACAGGACCCGCTCCCCCTTCCTACCTCATAGACCATGGACTTAGGTGGCCCCTCTGTCCCTTTATGCTAAAAGACTGGACTGTTTGATTGATATTGTTAAAACAGCTGTTGTTGCTGTTTTCAAAAGAGGAATTTCAGTCTCAAGTAAATGAAGTTTTGCAGCTGTCAACAACTGGCCTGTATCTTGAGCCTGATCCAGGACTAAGGTCTTTGTTGGTCCTGGTCTCAGGAAACTAAAACTACACACATTCAACTGAACACACACCTGTTGACAAAACCCCACCCACCCACATCTTATTTGATGGCTTCAAAGCAGTCAGTCTTTATTTGAGTCAAACGCTCTGACTTTAAGATCAGATTCAAATCATCTCTGTGAACAAAATGAAGACTGGCCTAACACTACAGAGCAGTCTAACATGTGTTTGTGACAGCGGCCCCTGAAGGTTGAAGTCAAGTCAACACACATTATTGATGAGGACTGAGTGAAATGAGCTGAAAGTGAAGAATCATTCTCAGTGGGAGAGAAGAACAACTGGAAACATGAGACAACAACTATTTCAAATGTCCTTCATTCATCACATCAAAGTCAGTGATTCAAGTTGTGTGTGAAGATCAATCAGGTTCAGTTGTGGGATAAAGATCTAAGATCTACAACAGTAACAGTCAATGAACTGACCTCAGAGTCTCCAGTCTACAGTCTGGACTCTCCAGAAAACCACTCAGATCCTTCACTCCTGAATCCTGCAGCTTGTTGTCACTCAGGTCCAGGTGTCTCAGGTGGGAGGGGTTGGACTTCAGAGCTGAGCCCAGAGAAGAACAGCTGATCTCTGACAAACTGCAGTGCTCCAATCTGAATAAAGAATAAAAGAAGAACAACATTCATACACCTCTTCATGTCAAACTGATTGATCATTGATGCTGAGCTCAGGACAGTCTGTCAATATAGAATCAATATCTGATCAGACATGTTGGACTAAACACTGACTCCAAAACGTCGTGCCTCTGAATTGATATTCCTTTGTTGATAAAAGCAACAGGAGGGCTTCAGACTACCTGTGAACATACTGAGCATCAACTTGACTCTGACACAAGACTTTGTTTTACAGCTCTGTTCACACACATGTCTGCTTTCTTGAAGTAAACAAACCCCTCGGTGTATGTTTGAACACACATCTGATGTTGTCTGTGAAAACAAATTGTGGTTTTGTGGGATGTAAACAGCCTCAACAGCCTAAGATCTGTCTGCTCCCATTACACGCTGCTGTGGCCATGTGGGGACAGACACAACTACTGCAGAACAGGAGCAATTCAAAAGAAAATCCTCACATTCATTCTTTTAGAGCTAAAATATCAGGAAACAACAGCCCCAGGTTGAATTTGCCTGGAATTGTCCTTGAAGTCAGTGAACACAACATCACATCAGTCTGTGTGCACTGTACAATCAACATGTTTCTTGTCAGGTGTGATGTGGATCAGAACATGTGGTCCAGTGCAGAAGAGCTGCAGATTAACACTGGCTTTGTATTTTCTGTTTGGAAATTGTATTTTCACACAGAAGTGAACAGCAGCTATGATGCAGATTTCTCTTTTTCTTTGTTCATAAAGTTTTTACTGCAGAAATCCAGTCACTTCCTGACTGTGAAAAACAAAAACACTAATATTGAATTGAAACAGTGAAGAATCATTCTCAGTGGGAGAGAAGAACAACTGGAAACATGAGACAACAACTATTTCAAATGTCCTTCATTCATCACATCAAAGTCAGTGATTCAAGTTGTGTGTGAAGATCAATCAGGTTCAGTTGTGGATAAAGATCTAAGATCTACAACAGTAACAGTCAGAGAACTGACCTCAGAGTCTCCAGTCTACAGTCTGGACTCTCCAGAAAACCACTCAGATCCTTCAGGTCTGAATCCTGCAGCTCGTTGTCGCTCAGGTCCAGGTGTCTCAGGTGGGAGGGGTTGGACTTCAGAGCTGAGCCCAGAGAAGAACAGCTGATCTTTGACAAACTGCAGCCTTCAATCTGAATAAAGAATAAAAGAAGAACAACATTCATACACCTCTTCATGTCAAAACTGATTGATCATTGATGCTGAGCTCAGGACAGTCTGTCAATATACAATCAATATCTGATCAGACATGTTGGACTAAACACTGACTCCAACACTTTGATTCAGGACTGAACTGGATCAAAGTTAAAGGTCCAGTCCTGATCCAGGACTAAGGTCTTTCTTGGTCCTGAGGGGTATCCAGAAAGCGAGTATGTGAAAACTCAGAGGAACTTGAGATGATGAGATGAAACTCTGTGTCAGTCACCATGGTAACTGACTCTGTGAACCTAACCTGCTGGCTGGCAGGTTCACTTGAAGAAACCCTGAGCCTGACGGAGCTGTCTGACAGGGGCTGTCCTTTCCTTGTCAACCCCATCATGTTGAAGCAGAAACAACTCACATAGTTTTGCGTCAGGAGGAGAATTCGTCCCTTTTAGATGAGCTCTCGTTCCCTGAACAGTAGCCTACCACTTCTCATCACAGTCCTCATTTATCTGAACAATGTTCTCCGGCCGCACATGGAATATCAGGCCACACGTCAGCGCTGATGTGCTCTCAGATCTGAACCATCCTCTTTGCTTTGATCACTTTGCAGGTTAATCAATCACCTTCCAGCAGTCAGAAAAAGAGAAAGCCTTCACATTTCATTTGGTTTCTTTATTTCCTACAGATACAAAAGTAACAATTAGTAGGCATTGATTTCTATCACAACAACTACATTTCAAAGTCTGTGTTTCTAATCTGCTGCTGCATGAAGGGAAACATTAAATAACTTCTAGCTCTGTCTGTAGATAGACAGTGTGTGTCTCCTCTAATGTAGGCCCTTGGGTCCTGGGGGTGACTGATGCCCACAGCCTCTGGTCACCCAGCGACCTGACTCAGGACCAGCTCCTCTGCCTCTGTCAGACGTGGTGGAGGTGGACCACCAGCTCTGCCTTCTTCCTGTTGGCTGAGTAGAACTCACATGTTCATCTGAGCAGGATATTAGGAGACAGGATGTGTGTTAATCAGCATCTGTTGGTGGTTAAAGCTGCTACAAGCTGAAATAGCTACTGAATGAACTTTTACTTTGTTTAATATGAGGAATATGAACAAAACCAAAGTGAGGAGCAGTCGAGAGACTGTTTTTATATTTTAACTTTGAGTGTTGTGTCAAGTGATGAGGTGCAGAACGATACGTATTCTGTTTTGTTATTAATGCCGATAAGTTATAAGCCTGTCCTCCATAATTAACATGTATTGGTACCATGCTACTGCTAATAGCTAATAGCTAGACTACGGTCATTTTTGCCAACACATGTGATATAGTAAATCATTAGTGCTAGTTCTAAACGAACAATGTAACAAAATAACAGAGTGAAATGGTTTTTCTCGGCCTGTAGACTCAGAGATCATCTGATGATGTGAGAGGGAGAGGAAGAGGGAGAGGAAGACCAAGAGGGAGAGGTAGAGGTCAGCAAAGCAGGGCAGTGGAAGTGTCGGCGCCGCAAGAGGAAGATCCCGTGCACTACTCTGTGAGGATGAGGAGCGACTGGAAGCCCTCCAAAGACAACAAGAGAGGTGAATGGGGTTAGTGTATAGTATAGTATTAGCAAAGGCTCTCCTTGGAAAATCCGCTTGAAAGAGTTACATCACGCACGGTCGCCTACTACTATGACTTATGTGCAGAGTAACAGCAACTGAAAACTGTTGCAGCGGAGCTTTTCCAATGCAGGCTAACTAACAAACTAGCCGTCTCTGCCCTTTTATATTGCAAGTAACAGCAAATGATGCCACTTAAACGGGAGGATCCAGTAGCTGCTGGACTACACTGCCCTGGTTCTAACATTACACCAGTCACTGTTAGATTGAATGACCTGTCTAGCAGAAAGCTTGCAACCTCCACGTCTATGTTCAAGTCCTTCTCACTCATGAGTTGTCTCCAGCTGGGAAAAGCTACCACCATGTAGACTCTGGTTTTATCCCGCTCATGTTTTCTTTTCTTGGGGGGTTTGCCTTCCCTCTCACGGGGCAAAGAGTTTGCATGGTCCTCCATTTCAAGGGCAAATGGCAAGTAGAATGAACTGCAGGGCGCTTTCACCAACACAGTGGTCTTTGCTTGCTTCTCCTCCTCGCCCCCGACAACACACGGGGATTTAAAGGTAAAGTGCGAAAGATGAACCAAGTTTGTCCCCTTTCAGCTACTGTATTCAAAGATGGCGATGCAACATGGCAGCCTTCAGTTGGGTGCATCACCACCTATGTATTTGTAAACAACTCATTCTAAGCTACGAGAAAGCTTTCATTTGTATGTGATTGTGATTAGACTTTGGTAAATATGTATTGATGAAAGCAACATTTGATTTTTGCTGATAAAAAGTCAAATAAGTTTCACACTGTTCCTTTAAAAGAAAGTCATGTTCAATTCAAAATGAAAAGACGACTGCATCTAAACTTACACATTAACTCTGTCAGTGATTCTTATTACGGCCGCGGCCCAGTTTTTCCAGAGAATGTCTGATTCCTGTTTCCTCCCCTGTTGCCATGGTGACTCACAGTATCAGAGCTCCATTGATGATGGCTTTTTCTAGTTGTCAGCATGTATATCAAAAGGGTCGTCAGGGGCGCCATATAGCTTACTGGGTGAGCAGGCGCCCCATATGCAGAGGCTACAGTCCTCGCTGCAGTCGGCCACGGTTCGAACCCCAAATCCAGTGGCCCTTTGCTGCATGTCATTCCCATTTCCTGTTTCTCTCAACTATTCCATCTATTAAAGGCAGAAAGCCTAAAAAATTTACTTTAAGGAAAGGGTCGTCAGGCATGAGCTCAACTCACAGTGAACATACTGAGAGTCGACTGAACCAACTCAGATAAGCTGTTCTGGAACTGAAAACTCAGAGTTCAGGGAGACACTCAGAGTTGTTAAACCTTCTTTCTGGATACCCCTCAGGTCTCAGGACACTAAAACTACACACATTCAACTGAACACACACCTGTTGACAAAACCCACCCACCCACCCACATCTTATTTGATGGCTTCAAAGCAGTCAGTCTTTATTTGAGTCAAACGCTCTGACTTTAAGATCAGATTCAAATCATCTCTGTGAACAAAATGAAGACTGGCCTAACACTACAGAGCAGTCTAACATGTGTTTGTGACAGCGGCCCCTGAAGGTTGAAGTCAAGTCAACACACATTATTGATGAGGACTGAGTGAAATGAGCTGAAAGTGAAGAATCATTCTCAGTGGGAGAGAAGAACAACTGGAAACATGAGACAACAACTATTTCAAATGTCCTTCATTCATCACATCAAAGTCAGTGATTCAAGTTGTGTGTGAAGATCAATCAGGTTCAGTTGTGGGTTAAAGATCTAAGATCTACAACAGTAACAGTCAGTGAACTGACCTCAGAGTCTCCAGTCTACAGTCTGGACTCTCCAGAAAACCACTCAGATCCTTCAGGTCTGAATCCTGCAGCTTGTTGTCGCTCAGGTCCAGGTGTCTCAGGTGGGAGGGGTTGGACTTCAGAGCTGAGCCAGAGAAGAACAGCTGATCTCTGACAAACTGCAGTGCTCCAATCTGAATAAAGAATAACAGATGTAGATCAAATCAGTGATAATGGATCAGATGTGTCCTGATCAATGATCAGTGTCTAAATGAGTAGAGGGACTTTGTCCTTCTGTTCTTGTCTTCTTCTGTTATTGGGCCTCAAAGAGCCCTGAGCTCTATCAGAGCGTTTCAGACACATGTCAGATCTACAGTGGAAGGAAAATCAGCTCTTTCTGGAACATTGAAGCCTGTAAATGTGTTTGAACAGACACCAAGAATAAATGATCAACAGTGAAAATGGACACAATAGGTTGTGTTTTCAAGAAGCAGCTGGAAATCAACTGGAACCTTAGAAACCTTTGATGTTTCCAGAAATCTCCCATCTGCCGCCGTTCATCATCATCACTGATGTGACTTCAGCTTGGTGAAATATTTGTTGAAGACAGATGCAGCTTCTGTCATGTTCAGATCAGCAGCAGAACATCTGTGAGTTTGATCCTCATCAAGTTTCTGATTTGAAGATCAAAAGTGTGTTTGTGAGTTTGTGTTTCCATCAGTGAGGCTTTGTGCCAGATGCTGCTGCTGAACAAACACTGCTCTTCTCTGCTGGAGTTTATTATGATTAAAAGTCCACTCTTCTACCTTCTGAGGAAATTCTGCTTCCTTCTGTTTTCTCTGTCTTTTGTGAGTTGGTAATATTTTGGGCTTCTCTTAGTGCCAGTACAGGTGGGGGCTGTCATGCTCTTACAGGTGGGGGCTCACTGGGTGGAGGGTTCCTCCTCTCTGGGTCTTATTTTCATGCCCAAAAGTGCTGTGTATTCTAAGCTGTGTGTCTTTTGCTTTGCAGTGTGTGTGAGCTCTCCCTCCTAGTACCTGCTGGTGGTGGCCCCTCTTCCCCTCACTCACTCACTGTAGGCTTCCCTGACACCCTCACTCTTGTACTGGTGATCATCTCAGAGTAGAGACGCCATTTTTAATGAACATAAAGTATATTTTTGTCAGGCCAGTTTTCATGTGTATTATCCAGCTCATCACTGGGGATAAGTCCTGATGACAGAATACCATAATAATTATGAAACTTGGATTCAATCAAATGTTGATTTGTTTTTCATGTTGAGTTATAAAATGTTATTTTCCACATTTCTCTGTCTCCTGGTCATTGAACAGACTGTATAGTATCACAACACAGAACACAACTACTGAACTAAATCTGTGTAAAGTTTAGATTGGGCCCTTTGAATATCACATAAGACCAATTAGAAAAATCTGCTTCAATCCAGAAATGTTGGCCTTTTGAAAACTCTGTCCATTTATATGCACTCAATACTTGGTCGAGGCTCCTTTTGTATGAGTTTCACTTTTTGAGTTGAACTACTGAAACAGACTATTCCATGATATTCTCTCTTATTGAGATGTGCCTGTATGTGGAAATATCCAGGGGATCAATTACATAAAAATGTGCTGTCACTTGTTTGTTCATCAAACTGTCTTCAGCAGTAGTAGATGTATCTGTAGTGTCTGTACCACAACAACATACTATTGATGCTGGGCCGTATCCATGGACACGTCATGTGACGTAATATAAAACTTCAATAAAACCTGGTTCATCATTTATAAAATGCTTCATTCAGACAGACAGACTGAACACACACAACAACACACAGGAACCCTCTGTCAACACCTGCTGCTGTGTTCAAGTGTCATCAGATACACAGCTTGATGGATCCTCACCTGAGAGTCTCCAGTCTACAGTGTGGACTCTGCAGTCCACCACACAGCAGCTTCACTCCTGAGTCCTGCAGGTTCTTGTTGTAGCTCAGGTCCAGGTGTCTCAGACTAGAGGACTGGGAGCTGAGGACTGAGGACAGAGCTCCACAGCTTCTCTCTGAGAGGTGACAGCTGTTCAGGCTGAAGAGATGATCATGAGGAATTAAAGAAGAAAGGAATTAATTTTCTGTCCTGTAGAAAACACACAAGTGTTTTTTATATAATGATGAATAAATCCATCTGTCTCTACACTTACAGAGCTTTGTTGGAGGCTTTGACCACTGGCAGCAGCCTCAGAAGAGCCTCCTCTGAACCAGAGTATTTCTTCAGGTCAAACACATCCAGATGTTCTTCTGATGACAGTAAGATGAAAACCAGAGCTGACCATTGAGCAGGAGACAGTTTGTCTGTGTAGAGACGTCCTGATCTCAGGGACTGTTGGATCTCCTCCACTAGAGAACGATCATTCAGTTCATTCAGACAGTGGAACAGGTTGATACTTTTCTCTTCAGAGGGACTCTCTTCAATCTTCCTCTTGATGTACTGGACTGTTTTCTGATTGGACCCTGAGTCACTTCCTGTCTGTGTCATCAGACCTCGTAGGAGAGTCTGATTGGTCTCCAGTGAAAGACCTAGGAGGAAGCGGAGGAACAAGTCCAGGTGTCCATTTGGACTCTGTAAGGCCTTGTCCACAGCACTCTGGTAGAAGTTTGTCTCTGCAGATTTAACTTGTGTTGTTTCAGTCTTCTTAGAGGTTGATTGTTGGTGTGACATCAGGTTGAGTCCAGAGTTGAAGAAGGTCAGATGGACATGAAGAGCAGCCAGAAACTCCTGAACACTCAGATGGACGAAGCAGAAGACCTTGTCCTGGTACAGGCCTCTCTCCTCTTTAAAGATCTGTGTGAACACTCCTGAGTACACTGAGGCTGCTCTGATATCGATGCCACACTCTGTCAGGTCTGATTCATAGAAGATCAGGTTTCCTTTCTGCAGCTGCTCAAAAGCCACTTTTCCCAGAGACTTAATCATCTCCCTGCTCTCTGGACTCCAGTGTGGATCCGTCTCAGCTCCTCCATCATACTTGACCTTCTTGACTTTGGACTGAACCACCAGGAAGTGGATGTACATCTCAGTCAGGGTCTTGGGCAGCTCTCCTCCCTCTCTGCTCTTCAACAGCTCCTCCAGAACTGTAGCAGTGATCCAGCAGAAGACTGGGATGTGGCACATGATGTGGAGGCTTCGTGATCTCTTGATGTGGGAGATGATCTTTCTGGCCTGCTCCTCATCTCTGAACCTCTTCCTGAGGTACTCCTCCTTCTGTGGGTCAGTGAACCCTCTGACCTCAGTCACCATGTCAACAAACTGAGGAGGGATCTGATTGGCTGCTGCAGGTCTTGTGGTTATCCAGAGGCGAGCAGAGGGAAGCAGTTTCCCCTGATGAGGTTGGTCAGCAGCACGTTGACTGAGGTGGACTCTGTCACATCAGTCAGGATCTCAGTGTTGTGGAAATCCAGAGGAAGTCGACACTCGTCCAGACCGTCAAAGATGAAGACGACCTGGAACTGATCAAACCTGCAGATTCCTGCTTCTTTGGTTTCAGTGAAGAAGTGATGAACAAGTTCCACCAAGCTGAACTTTCTCTCTTTCAGCACATTCAGCTCTCTGAAGGTGAAGGGAAATATGAAGTGTATGTCCTGGTTGTCTTTGTGTTCAGCCCAGTCCAGAGTGAACTTCTGTGTTAAGACTGTTTTCCCAATGCCAGCCACTCCCTTTGTCATCACTGTTCTGATTGGTCGGTCTCTTCCAGGTGGGGCTTTAAAGATGTCGTGTTGTCTGATGGTTGTTTCTGCTCTGTCTGGTTTCCTTGAAGCTGTTTCAATCTGTCTGACCTCATGTTCATCATTGACCCCTCCAGCCCCTCCCTCTGTGATGTAGAGCTCTGTGTAGATCTGCTTCAGAAGAGTTGGGTTTCCTGCTTTAGAGATGCCCTCAAACACACACTGGAACTTCTTCTTCAGGTCAGATTTGAGTTTACGTCCACAAACTGCAGCTAAATATTCTGAATGAAAACACAAGAAATAAGATCAGTGAGAAAATAGAACATCTTCATTCCTCTAAATAACCACTATATGAACATGTTTCCCTCCATCTCTTGATGTCAGTGAACGTCTCATTTGTCCATCATGTTGAATCTTTAGAGAAATCCTCTTACTGCTCTGCAGACACTCAGCCAGCTTCTCCTGCTTCATCCTCCTCAGGAGCTTCACTGTGATCTTCACTAATGCCTCTCTGCTGCTGCTCCTCTGCTCTTCATCCTCACTGTCGACACCTCCTCATCCTTTCTCCAACTCCCGAAGCATTGTGGATAATCTGGACTCAGAAGCTTGAGGATCTTCTTCAGCTCCTTCTTCACAAATTTGACCATGTTCTCCTCCAGCAGCTGGAACAGAAACTCTATGAGTGACAGCATCAAACTAAAACCATGGAGCCAAACATCAGATCCATGTTGGACACACTGACAATCCACTGGTGTCAAAGTGCAGCATGGAGATGACTGTGAACACAACAGATGGAACAGCAGCTGTTGGACATGTTCACACCTTCAATATGGAGTCCAGGTGTGTTTGATGCTGCCGGGCAGACTGAGCACTGGGAACCTCTGAGCTCTCCTGGTCCACTCTGTGGAGGAATCAGTGTCAAGTGAAAATAAGCACAGGGAGATAATACAAGATGGACTTTATATGTCCCCTGAGGACGTTCATAACAGACAGAGACACTTTGACTTCAGACCTGGTCCAACAACACGTCGTACAATCTGGTTCTTTTCTACAATAACCTGAGTCTGAGTGTCAGTTACAGCTTACATCTGATCAGCTGATCCACCTCCTCCTTTAAAGTCAATGTCCCAGTGCTTTGAGTCGTCGCTCTTTAAAGACAGACAGCTGGGTTCAGGAGAGTCTGGTCTCTGCTGCTGGATCCTGAAACAACAACACAACTGATGTGTCAATAGTTTTAGGTTTTCAAAAGAATTCTCTGCAAAGTATTTTTGAGTTACAGATGTGAATGACTTCCTTTTCTTCAGTTATGGAACAATGTTAACATGTGTACATCAAAGCCCTTTCAGGACACATTCACATCTGATGTCTTTTAAACTTTGTGTTTTTCCAAATCAACTTATCATTTGAAGATTTTCATCAAGTGCTGCACATCTTCAGTCTGAGCAAAGTGTTTAATAGAGGTTGTAGCAGGAACAGGAATGACAAAACAGAGCTGGAAATGAGGAGGAAAGAAGTAACACACACCACAGAATTACATCTGAGCAACATGTCAATGTAGAGGAATACACACATGTGATGACTGTCACAGCTGGGCCATAATGATGGAGCAGTGATTTTCTGAGCCTATGAACTTAGACATTTACACAGCAGTTCTCTGCCAGCTCTCCTTTCTGCACCTGCTGCAGAGACTGTGTTGCTTTTTCTCTGGATTATGTTTGACCTCTTCATGTTGCTGGAAGTTTATTGTCTGCTGCTGTTACTACTGCCAGACGTGTCCATGTTTGTGATTGGTTCGATAATGCAAATGTTACCGGCGCCAGAGCTAGGGGTCTCTGGTCGGCAGAATAAACCACTCAGGTGGCGGGCACTGAGCGGCTGAGCTACGGTGTGACTGAGCAACCTGTGGAGCAACCTGTGGATCCAAACATAGGACACGGTCCCTCGTTAGCTCCTGTTGCTTCCGCTAAGCGCCTTTATTGTCTGCACTCGCTCTTCAAAGTTCACATTCCATATAATCAACATTACAACATACCGTACCAACTACCAGTACTCTCAAGATAATATTACAAAACTAGAAAATTCCCTCTGGGAAATTTTGAAAGGGCCACGGGGGGCTACTGCGGGGGTACCATCTCTGTCAACATGGGAATCAAACCCATCACCAAACTAATCAGACAGACACATCATCATCTTGTACTGAGCACTGATATTGAGGAGCCATAATCACATTAAGTCACCTGTGTGTGTGTAACTGTAATCACATGAAGTTACCTGTGGTGTGTGTGTGAGATAGAGAGAGAGAGAGAGAGGAGTGCGCGCATACGCGCGCATGTGTGTGTGTTTGTGTGTGTGTGTTGGTGTTGTTGTGTGGGAGTGTGTGGGAGTGGAAGAGGAGTGCGCGCATACGCGCGCATGTGTGTGTCGGTGTGTGTGTGTGTGTGTACCTGTAACTGTAATGACATTAAGTTACCTCTGGGGTGTGTGTTAGTGTGTGTGTGTGTGTTAGTTAAAGAGGCAGCATAACATGTAGTAAAAATCGTAAATTTAAGTGTAATAATTTGAAGAGTTGAAGTCTGCTGCAATACACTGGGGAAAAAATTAAGTCTACTCAAATACATTGGAAACTGACAGCAGAAGAACATTGTAAGAAATAGATAGATGATCTTAACGAGCTCCACCTGCAGCCAACTGGTGGTTGCCAATGACGACAGAGGCACCCTAGCCAGAGACAGACAGAAACGTGGAGGAAAAAGGGCAATTTTCTCCCTCTGCGCTGGTCTCACATTTGGGCTTACACCGACAAAACGGTAGCTCCTATCAAAAAAAAAGCAGATCCTGGGCGGCGTAAGGACTTCCTGAACACGTTGATATGCTTTTGGTGTTTCTACAGTAAATATTTTGGGGTCATTTGGGAGTTTCAAACAGGGTCCCTTCTGCTTCTCTCGGAAAATCTTTGTATTAGAGTCAATGAGGAGCCGAGAGAGAAGTGACCGCACTGAGAGGCTCAGAATTTAAATTCTGTAAGTCTCTCTGGTTTGATGAGCACATTGTCAGAGACACAACAAGTTTGTCTACAACTGTGGAAAAAAACATGTGTGTAGAGTGTAATTTGTGGCCGGGAGGACGAGAGAAAGAGAAAAGTTTCAGACAATTTCAGACAACTTCTCCCACTCTAGCTGATGATGTCACCCACTCTAACACGAACATTCCATGCAATACACACCCATTATAAACTCAAAATTTCTCCAAAAATGATCATGGTCATTGAACAGTGATTGATCAAAAACTATACGACCTATCAAAACCAACACACCAACACACAAGACTTACACCAATACACCAACACACAAGACTTGTGTCTACAGTTTAAAGTTTGAATGAAGTCTGTAGGTGAAAGTATGCCTGAGCAGTAGACATTTGAAAAACTCCAATGATTTTTCTTTTTTGATCGTTTTTTTTCGCCCGTCCCATTCATTCCTATGGAGAATTTTTCGCAGTTTTTCGCGACTTACGTCGCGAAAAACTCATATTTCGTAGAGAAAAGTAATAGCGCACCGATCCCGATCGAACCGCACGTTTTGATATATAATTTGTCCTACAACTCCTCAAACTGTAGGACGAGTTAAGGGCCGAAATTTTGGAGGAAGAGGAAAAATAAGAAGAAAAAACACGCAGTATAACAATAGTGCCTCGGGGCTTCGCCCTAAAAATAACACTAAGCGAGTTACGTTTACAGTTGGAATTTAGCTAGTCACACACACACACACACATTCTTGTTCAACCAACCTCATGGGGATGTGAACGCCCGATAACAAACCACGACAATATAGTAAGTGTTTCACAACTTAAAGCATTCATCTTAACTTCAGTGCTTTAGCACATGCTGTTACTCATTTCAACTTAACAAAACTGTATCAACCATACACTTTACCAACCTGTGGATCCTAACATAGGACACGGTCCCTCGTTAGCTCTTGTTGCTTCCGCTAAACGCCTTTATTGTCTGCGCCCGCGCAGAGCAAGCAGAGCAGAGAACGCTTGGATCCACTGGTGGTGGAGCACCCTCTACTGGTGCAAACGGTTATTACAAAAGGTAAAAAATAAAAGGTTCGAATATTAAAATGAAAAAAAGGGGGGTGTCTGTTAATAAAAAAAACTATATATGTGGCTATTTTCACATCCACTACACAAACACCAACTAATTGTTTGGTTTAGTGAAGCAGAGTAACTGGAAGATACACTGGGAATGTCTCTGCTCTCAGTCTGTGGTTCTGACCTCTGCAAACACAAACATGTTTTTATTCATATCACATCAATCACTGATCAGTTCTCTGATGACAGAGGCATTGTGGGAAGTCTACAGTGACATCAGCATCCAGCACCACACACTGTAGTGAAGGATGGAAGCAACACAGCAGCATCCATAGACACAGTGTAGAGTCAGTCAGTCATTAACTGTGTCCAGTCTCCAGCTGCTGACCACCTGTCTCACATCAGCTCTAAAGAAGCAGAGTGATACAAAGGTGAGATGAGAGGATCACACACTGACACTGCTCAGCATCTGGATCCACTGGCTCAACATCTGGATCTACCTGCTCACCAGTCGTCCCCCTACAGCCCAGGGAAAACAGACATGAAGAAAACAAAATGAGGACGGAAACAAACAGCTGCTGATGTGTCTGCTCTTCTTCTCCATCTCCAACCAAACCAACAGTGTGTTAGTCCGTCCCTCAGCTCCTCCCCCTCTGTCTGAGGCTCTCAGCTCATTGGTTCCTACTGAAGACTGAGTCTCTCACATATATAGTTTCATGTTTGTGAAGCTCAGTCACTTAGTGAAACAGCTGCTCACTGTAGTTTCTAGCAAACACACTGACTGTGCTCATTGAAGCTCATGGTTCAGGCTGTAAAATGATCCTGTAAAGAGTCTGAACTCTGTTAGATCCCAGCTCATCAAGCTTCACAACACACTGATGAATCTTAATGAGCAGCACTGTCATTTAGAACAGTGTGACTTTGTTGTTACCTTATTAGCCCTCCATCGCAGTCTCTTTGGTTTAAGGTTATGTTCTGGACCTTTGTTGTTCTGCTCCTGTAAAAAGCAGCTGCTGAGATTCTGCTTCAGCTGCTGGAACTGATTTGATCCTCTGTCTCTGCTCTCTGTGTCTGACATGGCTCTGAATTCACTAGAAATCACTCATCGGCCTGTTGCACAGCTCAAAGCTGCCACCAGGAGGAGCTACTTGATGCAGCCAACATCACCATGTTCCTTCTATCAGGTGGAAACAAGACCATGAACATTTAGTGCAAATGAAATGAGGACTTTAACCCAGTGGTTACTTCCTGTTTTAACTAGATGCTGCTGACATGTTTCCTGTTGAAGAACGTTCAACACAAACTCAAAAGATTTGAAATTTACTTCAGTCTTACATCTGATCAGCTGATCCACGTCCTGCTTTAAAGTTAATGAACCCGCCCTTTGACCGGTCGCTCTTTAAAGACAGACAGCTGGGTTCAGGAGAGTCTGGTCTCTGCTGCTGGATCCTGAAACAACAACACAACTGATAAATGTGCATGTTGGAGAAAAACTGATGAAGAACATCTTCAATCTTTTAATAAACACAACAACTGACTTTTAGAGAGAAAAGTCTTTCTGACTGTTTTAAATTCTGACCTTTCAAAAACAGATCGTCTCAATTTGAATTGATGACGACCGATGGACTCGTCGCTCTGCATGGACACACAGCTGGATCCAGGTCCAGGTCCAGCAGACTGATCCATGCTGCTGAGCTCACGTCCACATCAGCTCACACACACTTTGTAGCTTCACCTGCAGAGGAAACACACATCATTCATGTGCACACCAGCTCACATGTCCATCATGTCTCCAGCTGCTCCTCCACTCATTGGCTCTTCTTCTCTGCTTCATATCAGTGTCAGCTGAATGCAGTCACACAGCAGTGAGGAAGAGGAAGCTGCCATCAGCTGCTGTACTTCTACTATCAGTCCACTAGATGGCGTCATGAAGCTGCAGTCAAGTGAAGAGCAGCCCAGCAACATGATCCATGGACGACTGTGGCCCATGTCAAATGTTGGTGACAGTTTTCTGGCTGATATATGGTGAGTGTTGAGCTCACTTTTCTCACATTGAGCTGGTTTTTCTATTATAGTAGTATATATATATATATATATATATATATATATGTATATATATATATATACATACATACATATACTACTATGATAAGTAGTAGTAATATATATATATATATATATATATGTATATATATATGAAATATAGCACAGTTATACTGGACATAAAAATGTGGTTCTGTCTTAACATCAAACATAAAATATATAGTTCAAACATACTGTAGCGCCCCGTGTGGGCTGAGGACACAAGGACTTTTGGTTGTTGGGTTAGTGCTGCAGTCATGGATCAATAATGTATCTGTAAACAAAGTGATGTGATAATGTGTTAATATATTCATTTGTTCTGTGCTTAAACTGGGAGTGATGGTGTGTGTTCTGCTCTGTTAAAGACATGTGACCTGTGACTGTCTGTATTAAGACCATGTCACAATACAATTCCAAAAGTGTCAGCAGAAGTTCAAAGGTTTCTGTTAATTGTACAAAGTATTTGATCATTGGATTAAAAACACTGTGTTCTACTGATAGAAATCTCTGGTCAGATGAGGCTCATTGGACACATGTATGTGATGTCAGCTGGACTACAACTGTAATGTTACTATAGTGAAAAGTTTGCTGTGTAAACTGTTTCAATGAATCTTTGAGTAGAGTGAGCAGACTGGGATTTAGCTGAGTCATGATAAATTCTAAGTTCATTTGACTTTAAATGACACATGGTTTTGTTTGTGTCTAATAAACATCAAATCAACATTCAGCCACCTGTTGATTTGATATCAATATGGTGCATATTGTTGTCTGATCAAAAAGCTTCTGTTGAACTGACACACATTTCCAGTCAGATAAGGCTCATTATGACATCACAGATTTCATCTGACTGTCTCCACTAAACTCAAAGTTTTGCTGTTTCCACTACATTTTGAAGTTGAGTGAGTGAATTGAGGTTTACAGAGTTTACAGTATAATAAACTGCAGCTGCTCAGTTTTCATGTGTGTTATTCAGCTCATCACTTCCTGTTGTCTCCTCCTTTTCTCTCAGTGTCTCTGTGTGGACTGAAGTTCACTGTGACTCTTCTTCCCTCCACAGTCCACAGGGACAAACTGATTCACACACTCTCACACTTCAATAACAACTAGAAGAAGAAGAAGAATGTTGTGTTAACACTCACCTGCCTCACACTTCACTTTCTCTCCTTCTGCTCCGTCACTTTAAAATGAAGTCTGAACTCACTGAACACTTTCACTTTCACTGGCTCCTCCTCCTTCTTCTTCTCTACAGTTACAGTAAGTCACGTGACTCTGTGAGTGTGTGTTGTTCACTTACAACTTGTTTAAACTTGTCTACTAACTGAGCTATACGACACGCAATTTTATCCAGTTTCCACTCTTTGGCCGGCCTGACTCACTCGATTTTTTTTAAATTATTACTTATAGATTGATTGATTGATTGATTGATTGCTTTTTTGCTGTCGCATCAACACAGCCGCATCATCACGTGGCCGTTGTGGCATTTGTCCATATTTTGCCCTGTGCTCTGTCCGTCACTGTCTGCAACTTGTGCACATTCAGATCATTGGTGAGACATGTGCTTGCAGCGCTGCGGAGACCCGGACTTTACCCGGCAACAAGAAATACTATTTTCCGATTGGCTGATAGATCGCTAATTCAAGACAGCTGTATGGACGGACTAGACGGAGTAAACTGCCTTTGCACCATCCATTCATAGATAACTAATGTATGTGCGGCGAGTTTTATCACTTCTCAGCGTGAGAAATGTCATGTGTGAACGTGTGAAGTTGAGCTCATCACTTCCTGTTGTCTCCTCCTTTTCTCTCAGTGTCTCTGTGTGGACTGAAGTTCACTGTGACTCTTCTTCCCTCCACAGTCCACAGGGACAAACTGACTCACACACTCTCACACTTCAATAACAACTAGAAGAAGAAGAAGAATGTTGTGTTAACACTCACCTGCCTCACACTTCACTTTCTCTCCTTCTGCTCCGTCACTTTAAAATGGAGTCTGAACTCACTGAACACTTTCACTTCCTTGTCTGTACCTGTTGAACACCTGTTGTTTTAATGGCCCCGCCTCCCCGTCTGTGTTTACAGGAAGTCACATGACTCTGTGAGTGTGTGTTCTTCACTTACAATTTGTTTAAACTGGTTGTTATTTCATTGTCTGTTGTTTAAAATGACAACTAATGTGTTTTAATGAGATAAACTCTGACTTTATCTCCAGCTTCATATAAATAATGTTGATGATGGTTGTGACAGAGAAGAGAAGTGACTTGATACAGGTAGAATGGCTCCATCTGCTGGACATCTCCTGGTATTACACCTGTATGGATTCATTCAGTGTGAGACCATATATAATATAGTGAGCTAAATAGTGGGCTAGGATACAGCAGTGGTAGAAATAAAAGCTTCAACTTCTTGTGACCAAGAAGTCATCAGAGAAAAAGGATGTAGTTAAAAGGCCTTATATTTCACAGGCCATGACAATGATGGCAGGTGGTGACCGTGTTGGCATGAACGAGGAGGATTATTACTATTACTAATCATCCGTGTCTTTAGGGATCAGAGGTTGATAAAGAGACTGAAATAAGAAATTTAAAATACATTTAGTTCACTTTTTCATACGTGATGCAGCTTTCTATTAGTTTTTGTAACTGTGCTGCAAGAAATGACAAGGTTCTTTATTCAAGACACAAAATGTCTGTTTTATTTACAATGGGGAAAAAACGTGGACTTAACTTCTTGTTGAGTCCACGTCATAACTGCAGTTTGCCCTGTCCCATCTGGTAAATGAAAACACACATGTTGAATCACCTTCAGACAGGAGTTGGGTTTGGAATCACATTGGAAAAAATAAATCCATGTTATATATAGAATTTGAATGAACACTTGTTGTTAAACTCATGTAAACTTGTATTTGAATCCACAGATCTTCTCCAGGAGATTTCAAATCAAACTTCAATGGTGGTAAAAAGAGGTGTGTGACTGCCACCAAGCATCTTGTTCAGAGAACCAGTCAGACATCTGGGCCCGTATTCACAAAGACTCCTAAGACTAAAGAGCTGCTCTTAGTGACGTAGTTCTAAGAAAACTCTTAGAATTTCCCCTTAAAGTTAAGACTGGAGCCTTGTAAAGATCAAAGTTACTGACAAAGCATCTCAGGCCTTAAGAGAGCTGCTAAGGTGACAAAGTGTGAAGAGGAGGGAGGAGGACGAAGAAGAGTTTCTTAATAAAGGCTTTTTAATTCTGACCCTCAACTTTGTCAAGGCGTTTAAAGTTTATCAGCCTGTAACAGAGTCCGGTGATGAGACGGAGACGGAGGAGGAAGAGTCCACCCCTACAGATGATGATGTCACCTTTTTGGATCTGTCAGAAATCCTCTCAGCTGAGAATGAAAGTGATGGTCAGCTGTCTCTTCCCCCGCACCACAGCTGTGCTTCACACACCATCAACATCATTTCCACAAGTGATGTAGAGAAATATTTAACCACCAATGCTGAGAGCAAGGCTGTGTACAGGAGGAGCACAGCAAAATGCACAGCTCTTTGGACCAAATCAAGTAGATCTACCCTTGCATCAGAAACAGTGGAGGAAGCCACAAGAAGAAAGCTCCTGGTACCAACGTCTACGAGGTGGAATTCCTTTTTTGATGCTGTAAAGAGAATTGCAGACTTCCCCATGTGTGAGCTAAATACTCTGTGCACCAAGCTGGGAGTTAAGTGCTTCAACGACAAAGAGTACCAGTTCCTGCATGAGTACTGTACCGCCATGTATCCTCTCACTGCAGCACTGGACATTTTACAAGGTGACTGTCCTTATGGGACATTACTACCCACACTTGAAGCTCTGATGCAGAAGACCCTGGCTGTGAAAGATGCCCTCTCCAGAATGACTGCAGGCCTTCCAGAAGCCATAGTGAAGATATGTTCCATCTTTAAGCTGGTTAAAATTTCTTGCATCACACTATTAATGAACATGGAACAGAACATTCATTATCATTGCAAACAAAGATTAAAACAAATGTCAGTAAGTAACCTAAAACAAAATGAAATCCCACATTAGGCATGGTTTGCAAATAATTCACAGAGCCCTGCCAGTGTGCCCACCACATCAGCCAGCCAAGGTGAAATGGACTTTTTCACATTTGAGGCAGAACCAGAGGAGGAGACCTACTCTGCAGAAAAGGAAGTCATGGACTACCTGAGGGCAGCCTATGATCTTCAGATTCTGCATCAGTTTCCAAACATTAAGAACATCTTCTTAAAGTATAACTCTCCATCCCCATCAACTGCTCCTGTGGTCCTGTGGTCCTGTGTCTGGGAGTTTTGGTGCTCACACCGAGAAGAAATAGACTTTCTGACAAGAGGTTTGAGAAGATTCTGTTACTGAGGTACAGCCACTGGTTTACTCACCCCACTCCACTGTTTGACTCATAACATGCGATTACAACATAGGATTAGGCCAAAGTAACAACAGTAGTGGACATTAGAGCTGACGTGTGTTATACACTGTTTTGTTTTGTAAAACCAGTCCTTGCTGCTCTAATGCTGTGAACAACAGGTTCAGTGTTCATCATTTATTTTATATTTTATAAAAGAAAAGTATTTAGGTTAACTGTCTTTATTTTATTTTATTATTTTTTATAAAAACGTGTTTTTTCATGAAATAGTTTTTATGTTCAACTTAAAATGTCAGGAGATACATTGTTGACATTACTGTTAAAAATGCACTTCCATTAAAGTGAATATTGGCAAAACCGGTTGTCATTTTTATGTTGATGTGCTTGTTGAGATGACGGCCATTTTGAAAAGAGAGACACAGGAAGTTTGGAAGGTCATACCCCCCCACACACACAATATGTCATTGTAAAGGGCCAGTTGTCCTCTTTAAGGAACAACAGGACTTAATAAGGTGACATGATGTCCACTACAGAGGACAGAAATGTATTGCTGGGTCTCAGGAGGAGTCCCTCAGGCCTCCACACTGAGTCCACATCAGTCCTGTGGTGTAAATCTAATGACAGAGCACTCAGTGGCTCAGACAGCAGGAGAGCAGCGGCTCATCTCCGCCTCCTCCGCAGGCTGATTCAGGCGCTAAAGCTGCCTCCAGTCATCAGTAAGTGGAGCTGCACACAAAGAACCACTCTGTGTTCAACCACTGACCATCCACTAACTCTACTTCTGCTCTTATTCCAGCGCTTCCACCCACAACATCCACACAACATGGCCGACACGCTGCTGTGGCTCCAGACTTTACAGTCACAGCTCTGACTCAGCTACAGTAACATTAGAACAACACAACAACAACACAAGCAGAAGAGAAGTCAGCTAACCACAGGTGTTAACCAGGAAACATTCAAAGTGTTCACGTTACCTTCACAGGAGAAAATCAAGTGCCACACAACTGTTGCTTCAAAGTTGGACTCTGAAACTTTGAACTTTGACTCACCTGTTGGACGTGACGCTGTTATCTTACCTGGAATAATGAACCTGCTCCGCTGCACTTCCCACCCCTCCCCCAGCTCAGGATCCAGGTGTGCTCTGTATCTGTTCATGTACCACCCTCCACTGGAGCTCAGCTGTCTTCAGGAGCTTCACACAGAGCTGCTAGACTGCCTTCTTCCCCACAGCCTGAATGAAATGTGTCCAGCTGTGAAAGACAGCAGCTGACCTCCTCCTTGCTGCCCCCCCTCCACCGCTGGGCTCACAGACAGAGTGGGAAAGCTGGACTCTCCTCCCTTTTCTCCTCTCCACCTTTTGGTGGTGTTAGCATCTAGCAATATCCTGATATCAGAGCTTTGTGTCATGTAGTTAAATAGGTTCAGGTGAAATTCTGCATCACACGGCAAAAGAGAAATGGCACAGGATTACAGGATTATGGGTAATGGCCACACTGTTAGGGAGAAATTCTGTGATGATGCAGGAAGAAGAAGCACCGGAGTCTTGGATGTCTTATACTGAAGAAGTTTAATTTACTTGATCAAGGAGAACAGGAGAGTCATCGACACAACATGAGTGCGTGATGCCACCTCAATTCTGAGGGCCAAGCTGCAAAGTTCAGATTCATATACTAGGAAGGTGGACCGAGCCCACAAAGGGAGATGTGCTAACACTCCATTGGCTACTGGGCATAAACATTAAGATAAAGACTCACACCATCCAGGTGACGCGAGAACAACAACAGTCTCTCTCACTCAGAGTGTTATCTGGTGAAGGCGCCAGAGGAATGAACTTGGCCTTGGCATGTCCCTAGGAGAGAGTACAGGTCAGATAAACTGTCTCTAGCAATATATCTAAAAGAAAACATCTAATTCTCAACTTTCACCTATAAATGAAGAGGGATTGACCTTTAACTACACAAACTATACGGAGAAGTGAAATTCTTCCCTAACACACGCCAACAGAGGATTTGCTTTGAGGTAAGAGTGAGAACAAACCTGTAAAGAATAAGAAAATAAATGTGGAAATCTAAAGAGAAATCTTTTTCATTTCTTCACAGTGATGCTACACGATGGTTCCCTTTTCTTGACACAGATCTTTGCGTGTGTGTTGAACTATGCAAGGTCTTTCTGGCTACAGGGGTTGGGGAGTAGGGGGCAGATGAGGCAATGCTCCATGGTGTGATCTGCTTCTCCACAATCACAGATGGTTGATCCAGTTTTACAGCCCCATTTATTCAGAGCAACCCTGGATCGTCCTGCTCTCCTCATCTAAAGAGAAATAAAAGTTTTGGTCTAAGTTGAGCTTGTGTGTAAAAGAAGTTAAAACACATTTTAAATGTGTTAAATGTGTGTGTTTTGTGTCAGAAGAACAAGAAATCTGTTAATTGTATAGCCCGCACAGCCTGATGTTGTGCTAACTGTGTGAAGAGTTTTGGAAATGCGTTCAAAGTATTGAAAAATGGGTCAAAGTGATCGTAAAAAAAACTGTCATCCATACAGGTGTAATACAGGAGATGTCCAGCAGATGGAGCCATTCTACCTGTATCAAGTCACTTCTCTTCTCTGTCACAACCATCATCAACATTATTTATATGAAGCTGGAGATAAAGTCAGAGTTTATCTCATTAAAACACATGAGTTGTCATTTTAAACAACAGACAATGAAATAACAACCAGTTTAAACAACTTGTAAGTGAACAACACACACTCACAGAGTCACGTGACTTCCTGTAACTGGAGAGAAGGAGAAGCAGGAAGTCAAATGAAAGTGTTCAGTGAGTTCAGACTGCATTGTAAAGTGACGGAGCAGAAGGAGAGAAAGTGAAGTGTGAGGCAGGTGAGTGTTAACACAACATTCTTCTTCTTCTTCTAGTTGTTATTGAAGAGTGAGAGTGTGTGAGTCAGTTTGTCCCTGTGGACTGTGGAGGAAGAAGAGTCACAGTGAACTTCAGTCCACACAGAGACACTGAGAGAAAAGTTGCTTGTCATTGGTTCTAACTAATGCTTCACACACCTCCTCATGAGTGAAAGCTGAGGTTCACCTGAGAGCAACTGTTCAATTTAGGAAACATTTCCAGGAAAAAATGATAAAGAAATGTATAAAACTTGCTTGACAGATTTTGACAATGAGTTCAACAATTTGTATGTAATGACTCAACCAATGAAATGAGGACTCTTAGTTTTATAGGGAAAGACTATTCAGCTTTCATATGTATAGTTCATTTTGACTGACATGACATAAGCAAATGATAATGTTATAAAACAGCAGAGAATTGTATGAAAGCAACTGATACATGTCCAAAGTGTTTGCAGTTTGTTCAAAGGAAAGAGAAACTGTTACTATGATGTGAACAAATGACTAAATGTTGAGGAGGTTGAATTAATAGTTATGAGAATTGTCATTCTGATCTGAGAAAAGCACCAAAGCAACTGAGAAAAACTGTAAGCAAGTTGTAAGTGAACAAGACACACTCACAGAGTCATGTGACTTCCTGTAAATACAGAGAAGAAGAAGGGGAAGTCAACGAAGGGTTCCATAGTTCATACTGCATTTTAAAGTGACGGAGCAGAAGGAGAGGAGGTGAAGTGTGAGGCAGGTGAGTGTTAACACAACATTCTTCTTCTTCTTCTAGTTGTTATTGAAGTGTGAGAGTGTGTGAGTCAGTTTGTCCCTGTGGACTGTGGAGGGAAGAAGAGTCACAGTGAACTTCAGTCCACACAGAGACACTGAGAGAAAAGGAGGAGACAACAGGAAGTGATGAGCTGAATAACACACATGAAAACTGAGCAGCTGCAGTTTATTATACTGTAAACTCTGTTAGAATGTGTGTGTGTGTGTGTGTGTGTGTGATACCTGCTGACATTTAACGTTGAAAGTACATGAGTTTCCTCTGAGAGGAGGGTGGGGGAGGGGTGCACAAAACACGTGAAGCCTGAGCATAACTACAAAAACACTGCTGGTGCTTCCACATGGTGTCTGACAGTATAGGATGCAGTCACACATATTCAAATAACAGTGGGAAATATCCCTATTCACTTCCAGTTTATGCAAGCAAATGGGCAAATGAAGCATTTGTGGAAGAGTTGGGAAACAGGAGCACAAGGAAATTTTAATTTATGAAACATAAAAAATAATTCCAAAGCTCAATCTCAATTCAGAAATCTGATTGAGGTCTGTTTCAGGAGAAGGAAAAAGAGAAGGAGAGAGGGGGAAAAAAAGGATAACAATTAGCATTAAACAAATAGCCTCATACCCTACCTGGCCTCACAACAAGTAAGTGCACCTGCCCTCAGTTCACCACAAAGCTGAATGAGGCTCCTCTTAAATAGGGACGAGAGCTAGGCTAAACTGGCCTTATCAGGGCCTGTGTGTGACAAAATTGTATCGATATCCCTCATATTAATTTCTGTAGGTAGGTGGTTATTGGTATTTGGTTTGCCTGTTTTGTTTGTTTACTGTTATGTGTGGTGTGTGAATACTGTAAATATACAAAGTGTCAAAAAAAAAAAAAAAGAAAGAAAAAAAGGGGCTGGTTAGGCCATGGACCGCCATGTTTCTCAGTATTGTGGGGTCAGATTTATCCTGTTGAGGTCATTGCTCACCAGACGGCCAAGGAAACTGAGGGATCAACTGCCTCTACATGTGCAGGCTCTTGCCTTACAAACTGGTTGAAATAATTGTCAAATGATCATTGTTTTTGTTGCATTACTAAGGGAAAATGTAAAGAAAAATTTGTTGAATAAACTAGGTAAACTAGGTGTAAATAAATACAGTGAGAGATTTGTGGAGCTGATCAGTTTAATCATCATTGTGTTATCTCATGTAGTAAAGGTGTGTATGTAATGGACATTTAACAGACATGTTAAAGTTACACATTACAGCTTTAAAATTGTGTGTGTGATCTCACAGTCAGCATTACCGGTTTCAGTCTCAGGCTGACTGAAGTCCTGAAGATGAGTGTTTGTGTGAACGAAGTTGAAGACAGAGTGGTGTCTCCAGGATCCATCTGTCCATCTACGAAGAGTGACAGGTCCAGAAGAGAGCCTCTGAACTTCAGTCCTGGACCTGGACCCTCAGAGTCACAGTAAGAGACCTGCTACAAACCTGTGCACAGTCAAGGTGTTTGGTAGAAACTACACATATACATTGAGAAGCTGTGTCTTTCCTTTCTTAAACGTGAACTATAAATCTGGCAGTCTTAGTCCTCAGTAGGAACCAATGATCTCAGAGCTGAGAGCCTCAGACAGAGGGGGAGGAGCTGAGGGACGGACTAACACACTGTTGGTTTGTTATCAAACCACAAACACACAGGCTGAACTCAAGAGACAGAATCAACATGGAGAAGAAGAGCAGACACATCAGCAGCCGTTTGTTTCCATCCTCA
This sequence comes from Caranx ignobilis, assembly GCA_021432705.1. Classification (NCBI taxonomy): domain Eukaryota; kingdom Metazoa; phylum Chordata; class Actinopteri; order Carangiformes; family Carangidae; genus Caranx; species Caranx ignobilis. The sequence goes on from MU269989.1 coordinate 17,027,355, forward strand.
TGTTGTTTTCTCTTCATGTTTCAATTCCCTGGGCTGTAGGGGGACGACTGGTGAGCAGGTAGATCCAGATGTTGAGTCAGTGGATCCAGATGTTGAGCAGTGTCAGTGTGTGATCCTCTCATCTCACCTTTGTATCACTCTGCTTCTTTAGAGCTGATGTGAGACAGGTGGTCAGCAGCTGGAGACTGGACACAGTTAATGACTGACTGACTCTACACTGTTGTCTATGGATGCTGCTGTGTTGCTTCCATCCTTCACTACAGTGTGTGGTGCTGGATGCTGATGTCACTGTAGACTTCCCACAATGCCTCTGTCATCAGAGAACTGATCAGTGATTGATGTGATATGAATAACAACATGTTTGTGTTTGCAGAGGTCAGAACCACAGACTGAGAGCAGAGTCTCCAGGATCCATCTGTCTGTCTATGAAGAGTGACTGGTCCAAAGAACTTCCTCCAGAATTCAGTTGTGAACCTGGACCCTCAGAGTCACAGTAAGAGACGGTTTCTACTGTAAACTGAGCTGAAGATGATTCAGTCATTAGACTCATGTGAAGGAAACAGAGAGAAACCAGGAAGCAGATCCATCAAACTCTGTGTAGGAATCTTCACTCAGGACTGCCCCAGCCCCAGATGTTTTATTCAGGCAGTTTTTTGACAGAAGACACACTGGGGCTGTGGTATATTGGCAACATTTTGTTTTATTAATTTTGAATCTTGCTAGGGTGCTCCAATCAGGGTTTTTGGGGCCGATCACCAATCACTGAAATCAGTATCGCTGATACTGATACCAATACCGATCACGCAGCCTTTATTTGAATTTGAAGCTTGCTTTTTATAATGTAGCATTAATTATTCATTAAGTTATTTAAGTTATTCTTGACACTGTATATTAAGCATTATTAAATTAAAGAGATTAGAGAGTATCATAAATTGACAACTCTTTTATTTGCAGGAATATGCAACATTCCAGATGGTTGAGGCTAGACATGGCTTTTAATTCACCTCAGTTGCTCAAAATAAGTGGAATTAAGTTTTCAAGAAAGGATTCCTATTTTTTTGATGAATATGTGGCTTTATACTCGTTTTTATTAATTTTTTATGCATGGGTGCAGCAACCACATGGATTCAGCATTGCTGCATTAGTATGATCTATAAATAATTATCTGACACAGTGTTACAGTCTCATAGTAAACGAAGCAATGGTTCAAAACAATGGTTCAGTAACATACAATAGTAACAACAGTATTAATCAAAACCAAAGAACTCAAAAGGGATGTAGGTGCCGGCTGAACAAAACAAAAGGGAGATGGGGGACAGAGACCGACCCAGCAGTGGGCCATAGGATCTCCCCACCGTCAACTAAAGCTACCTAACCAGAACTGCCTAAAGACCCAAAAGAACTAACCGAAAATGGGACCACCAGCCACCTACATCCCAAACTAAAACAACAAAGCCCAGCGATAAAAAAAAAATGCATGGGAACTGTAAACAAAAGAACGCTTGGAATGTAAACTAAACAAAACGAGGAGAAATGAACCCAAACCTCCTCCCAACTTGTCAGGGAGTGTGTGTGTCAGAGAAAGAGAAAGACAAAATGAGACCCTGCACCTCTCTCCTCCCCTGTAAATACTCCCCCCCATTCCTGAGGGGGTCTGTTCAGGTGTTCAGCAAACAGTGGGAGGAGGGAGCTGGGAGAGAGAGAGGAACCGGGGCCGCGCATAACACACAGCCATACCCTGCCTTGTCTGTTATACGCCGATTCAGATTTGCATACACCAGGTCAGACCTGGTCAAACTTGGTGTGAGATTTTTGCGTGCACTACACTCACATTCAGAGTGATAAATGACAATCCTTGCATCAGATTTGGCGTACACCCATTTATTTCATGTATGCATGTTTGATAAATGAGGGGGACCGAGAGATGAGTGAACTCTCGCATACAGCTCGTTGAAGACCATTAACTGTGAGCATTAAAATATTGCAGTCAAAGGACAGTTCAGTCTCAGATGCAACAGTCAGAATTTAAGGTCAGATACAGAAACCAGACCACTTCAGGACCAGTTTTCATTCCGCTCACCTCCCTTCACTCAACTTCCTCTACTTTCTCTCTCTCTGCTCCCCTGGTCACTGAAACCCTGCCCTTCTCGGGTGGTTAACCATTTAAGCACAGATGTGGACCTGTGACTGTGACATGTTAGTGATACAGAAATGTCTTGACAGAGAGAAGAGGAGTGGTGTCTCTGTGGACGAGCAGCTGTCCTGCTGTGGTCTCTGTCAGGACGTCCTGAAGGATCCAGTCTCCACCAGCTGTGGACACTGGTTCTGCAGACAGTGCTTCACCTCATACTGGGACCAGTCTGGTTCTTCAGGAGACCCCCCCTGTCCCCAGTGTGGAAAAAGACCCAGAACCAGAGGTGGACTGCAGACAGCCAATCAGAGCAGCTGTGTACAAAGTGAGAGTGAACATCTGTCTGCTGATGTGCTCATTTCTGAAAGCAGGACCTGTTGTTTTCTACAGAGTCATTGTTCCATCACACAGCACTGACATTTAAGATGATGATCAACAGCACAACATTCAAAGCTTTTCTTTGTGTCTGTAGTTTTTCTGTAGCTGATGAAAAGAATCCCATCAGATTGTCAGACTCTCTGTCTTCAGTCTGACTCTGTCTCTTGTCTCTCAGCAGATGGTGGTCTGCAGGAGCTTTTAGATCAACATAAGATCAGTGTGAGGAGCAGATGTGAACAAGTGACTGAAGGAACTGATGGAACAGGAAGTGGAACCCTCCTCAACAGGGTCTACACTGAGCTCTACATCACAGAGGGACAGAGTGAAGAGGTTAATACCCAACATGAGGCTAGACAGCTGGAGACAACGTCCAAGAAGAACACTCTCCATGACACTCCAATCAAGTGCAACGACATCTTTAAAGACTTCTCTGTCCAACAGAGAGACAATGTCTCTAAAGCCTCACCTGTCCAACAGAGACCCATCAGAGTGGTTCTGACCAACGGCGTTGCTGGCGTTGGAAAAACCTTCTCGGTGCAGAAGTTCACTCTGGACTGGGCAGAGGGCTTGGAGAACCAAGATGTCAGTCTGCTGCTTCTGCTTTCGTTCAGGGAGCTGAACCTGATCAGAGATCAGCAGTTGAGTCTTCTCAGGCTGCTCCATGTTTTCCATCCAACATTACAGAAGGTCACAGCAGAGCAGCTGGCTGTCTGTAAACTTCTCTTCATCTTTGATGGCCTGGATGAAAGCCGACTGTCACTGGACTTCAACAACAGGGAGGTTGTGTCTGATGTCACACAGACATCATCAGTCAACGTGCTGCTGACAAACCTCATCCAGGGGAATCTGCTTCCATCAGCCCTGGTCTGGATCACCTCCAGACCTGCAGCAGCCAATCAGATCCCTCCTACATGTGTTGACAGGGTAACAGAGGTCCGAGGCTTCACTGACGCCCAGAAGGAGGAGTACTTCAGGAGGAGGTCCAGTGATGAAGATGTGTCCAGCAGAATGATGTCACACATCAAGACGTGCAGGAGCCTCCACATCATGTGTCAAGTCCCAGTCTTCTGCTGGATCAGTGCTACAGTTCTGGAGCACATGTTGAGCACAGAGCAGAGAGGAGAGCTGCCCAAGACCATGACTGACCTGTTCTCACACTTCCTGCTGGTCCAGACAAAGAGGAAAAAGAACAAGTACGGTGAGGGACATGAGACGAGTCCACAGGAGCTGATGGAGGCTGACAGGGAAGTTCTTGTGAAGCTGGGGAGGCTGGCGTTTGAACAGCTGGAGAAAGGAAACATCATGTTCTACCAAGAAGAGCTGGAGCAGTGTGGTCTTGATGTCACAGAGACCTTGGTGAACTCAGGACTCTGTACTGAGATCTTCAAAAGAGAGAGTGTGATCTTCCAGAAAACAGTCTACTGCTTTGTTCATCTGAGTGTTCAGGAGTTTCTGGCTGCAGTCTACGTGTTCCACTGTTACACCAACAGCAACACTCCGGTCCTGAAGAGCTTACTGGGAGAACAACATGTTGATTTATCCCTGGATGACTTCCTGATGAGAACCATGGAGAAATCCCTCAGAAGTCAAAATGGTCACCTGGACCTGTTTGTTCGCTTCCTTCATGGCCTCTCTCTGGAGTCCAACCAGAGGCTGTTAGGAGGTCTGCTGGGTCAGAGAGAGAACAGTCCAGAAACCATCCAGAGAGCCATCAACAACCTGAAGAAGATGAACAGTTATAAAATCTCTCCTGACAGAAGCATCAACATCTTCCACTGTCTGATGGAGATGAAGGACCAGTCAGTTCATCAGGAGATCCAACAGTTCCTGAAGTCAGAGAACAGATCAGGGAAGAAGCTCTCTGAGATCCACTTCTCAGCCTTGGCCTACATGCTGCAGATGTCAGAGCAGGTTCTGGATGAGTTGGACCTGGAGAAGTACAACACATCAAAGGAGGGACGATGGAGACTGATCCCAGCTGTGAGGAACTGCAGAAAGGCTGAGTGAGTCCAGACATGATCATTCTAATTATTGATCAGTGGATCAGATCAGTAGTTTAGTCAAGTTCAGATAAATACAGTTTTCATTGATTCTCATTCTTCTTAGTTTGACTTTGACAAATTACAGGTCAGGTGTGTTTTTTCTGGAGCTGTTGTAAAAGCTGTGAGCTCCAACATGGAGATTCTTCACTTGGTTGTGATTGTTGCTGCTCAGTGAATAAAACACTTCTTTAGTGTTTTTGTTGAGTTTATTTGGACTTTTTGCTTTGATTCAAACCTGATGAAACTAATGAAAGCAGCTCCACTGATCTTCCACCTCAGTGTTTCCAGCTGTTTCCAGCTGTTAGTACGACTGCATGTGAGAGAAGTGTAGTATTAAAGCTTTAGTGCAGGCATCTCCAAACTACTCCACGAAGGGCCGGTGTGGCTGCAGGTTTTTGTTCCAACCAAGCAGCAGCACACCAGACTTCACTCATTAATCAACTGATTGGTCAAACTGTGTGCTCTTGGTTGGTTGGAACAAAAACCTGCAGCCACACCGGCCCTTCATGGAATAGTTTGGTGATGCCTGCTTTAGTGTCTCCAGAGGGAGCTGTGTGCAGTCTGATAAATGTCTTCAGGTGACGTGAAGTTGAGGTGAAATTGGGGGAGGGGGGCTGGTCGTTTACAACCCCCCATCTTCACTGTAAATCACTCCCATAGGTCAATGCTACGTTGTGTATGTAGTGTGAGTAAATTGCCAGTCATTGTCGACAACTCTAAACTTGTTACCAAGGCAAAAAGATTTAGATTAGCTCCTGCCATTTGAGCAGTTTATCTGTCAGGAGGGGCATCTCCTGACAGACTGAGCCCCTCCCTCTTGTGTTCAGGAGAGAGAAACGGTCAGATTCAACACTGCCTATAACAGAGGTTAAACTGGCCTGGAGCTGATCCACCATCATATCACACTGGTATTTTTCATCTCCCAGTAAATCCAGTAGCATATGAGCAGCAAACATCAGGGCAAAGTGAGAAATCTCCATCAGTCTGTTCTTGTCATTTATTCCCATTCTGCTGCTCCTCTCACACCGTGCACACACAGGTGTGTGACTGACTTACTATGGTTTTTATAGAGTTGATGTTTCTCTTTGATTTCTAATGGGCCCATGTACAATATTACACACAGGCTAAATGTTGCCATGTGATGTGTTGTAGCAGAGTTAGCTTCAAGCTCATTTCCATCTGCAGTCCCTCTGCAGTTACCATGACGCTCTGTGTCTCTGTAACTTTCTCCTGACTCAGTAACAGGTGTTTAGGTTAGTGCTTTTACAAAGATCATGAATGTTATTGTAGCTCCTGACTGAAATCTAGTGATTTCATTGGATGTTGTTGTTGAATAGAATGAAAGAAGAGGAGCCTCAGAGCCTCCTTCATGAGAAATAGACTCTATTTAAAAAGGGCACCAAATCAGGTGTGCAGGACCGAGCCATGAGGATCATCCCAGTGAGAGAAGATGAGCTGAACCATCACATGATCATGTGGCACCATCATATGCACCAACTGTATTTTCACCACTGTTTACATCAGATTTTGATTTGAACACATTTGATGTTTTCTCTAATCACAGACTACGTGACTGTGGACTCTCAGAGACTCACTGTGAAATTGTGGCTTCAGCTCTGAAGTCCAACCCCTCCCACCTGACACACCTGGACCTGAGCTCCAACACCCTGCAGGATTCAGCAGTGAAGGTTCTGTGTGCTGGACTGGAGAGTCCAAACTGTAGACTGGAGACTCTGAGGTCAGTTTGTCTGTTGTAGTTTTTGTCTGTGTTCAGGTCAAATGTTTGAAGTTTCACTTGTTCATTGGTTGAGGATTTCAACAAAGAGCTGCAGAAGAGAAAGTACTCAGTGTTATTATTACTACAAGAAGAAGGTGAGAGCAGTCATAGTGTTTGTGATGGAGAGAAGTTCTCTGCTTTTTCAAATCTAGATTTTGATCTTCAAATCAGAAACTTGATGAGGATCAAACTCACAGATGTTCTGCTGCTGATCTGAACATGACAGAAGCTGCATCTGTCTTCAACAAATATTTCACCAAGCTGAAGTCACATCAGTGATGATGATGAACGGCAGCAGATGGGAGATTTCTGGAAACATCAAAGGTTTCTAAGGTTCCAGTTGATTTCCAGCTGATTCTTGAAAACACAACCTATTGTGTCCATTTTCACTGTTGATCATTTTATTCTTGGTGTCTGTTCAAACACATTTACAGGCTTCAATGTTCCAGAAAGAGCTGATTTTCCTTCCACTGTAGATCTGACCTGTGTCTGAAATGCTCTGATAGAGCTCAGGGCTCTTTGAGGCCCAATAAGAGAAGAAGACAAGAACAGCAAATGAGTTGTAAGGGCTTATTTAGACAGGGATGTATCTTTTCGAATCATGTCCAAACTATTTAATTCAATACAGCTGGAGCCAAATGAAGGTGTAGGACCATCTCAAAGATGAATAAAAGAAATTGGCAGCCCCTGAATGACCAACAGGAGTGTCACATCAAAGGGTCTGGAAACTTATGTTCAGGTGTTATTTCAGTTTTCTTTTTTTAATAATTAGCAAAAATGTCTAAAATTCTTGGTTTGTGCTGTCATGATGGGTGGTGAGTGTAGATTGAGATTTTTCGACTTTAACATAAAGTTGCGACATAATAAATGTAAAAATATTGAAGGGGGTCTGAATAAATTTTGTACCCACTTCTTTTTCATTTAGATTGGAGAACTGCAAGTTGTCAAAGGTCAGCTTCTCATCTCTGGGCTCAGCTCTGAAGTCCAACCCCTCCCACCTGAGACTCCTGGACCTGAGCTCCAACAAGCTGCAGGATTCAGACCTGAAGGATCTGAGTGGTTTTCTGGAGAGTCCAGACTGTAGACTGGAGACTCTGAGGTCAGATTCCATGTTTTATTTCTGTGCTCAGATGAATGTGATGTGAAAGTTTTGTTCTGTCAGAACAATAACTGATCTATCATCAATAGCTGTTGGCTCCTCCTCTTTCCTGAGGCTATGAAATATTCAAAGCCAACATGTGATTAGGGCTGGGTGTTGCCATTAATTTGCTGAATGGTTCGGATCCACAGGGTCCTGACTCGATCACATTTGGTTCAGAGATATTTCACTTACAATTTCTATTTGTTTAAAATTGTTTCTAAACCATCTTCAGCTCTGAACAGATGATGAAACACTGAACACTGTCAACAAGGAACTTTGTCCTCAACTCACTTCTTTTATTCTTCATTCAGATTGAGGGGCTGCAGTTTGTCAGAGATCAGCTGTTCTTCTCTGGTCTCAGCTCTGAAGTCCAACCCCTCCCACCTGATAGAACTGGACCTGAGTAACAACAAGCTGCAGGATTCAGGAGTTAAAGATCTGAGTGGTTTTCTGGAGAGTCCAGACTGTAGACTGGAGACTCTGAGGTCAGACTCCATGTTTTATTTCTTTGCTCAGATGAATGTGATGTGAAAGTTGTGTTCTGCCAGAACAAAACTGATCTATCATCAATAGCTGGTGGCTCCTCCTCTTTCCTGAGGCTCTGTGATGTTTCTAGTGAAATATTCAAAGCCAACATGTGATTAGGGCTGGGTGTTGCCATTAATTTGCTGAATGGCTGTTACTGTTGTAGATCTTAGATCTTTATCTCACAACTAAACCTGATTGATTTTCACACACAACCTGAATCATTGACTTTGATGTGATGAATGAGGGACATTTGAAATAGTTGTTGTCTCATGTTTCCAGTTGTTCTTCTCTTCACTTTCAGCTCATTTCACTCAGTCCTCATCATAATGTGTGTTGACTTGACTTCAACCTTCAGGGGCCGCTGTCACAAACACATGTTAGACTGCTCTGTAGTGTTAGGCCAGTCTTCATTTTGTTCACACAGATGATTTGAATCTGATCTTAAAGTCAGAGCGTTTGACTCAAATAAAACTGACTGCTTTGAAGCCATCAAATAAGATGTGGGTGGGTGGGTGGGGTTTGTCAACAGGTGTGTGTTCAGTTGAATGTGTGTAGTTTTAGTTTCCTGAGACCAGGACCAAGAAAGACCTTAGTCCTGGATCAGGACTGGACCTTTAAACTTTGATCCAGTTCAGTCCTGAATCAAAGTGTTGGAGTCAGTGTTTAGTCCAACATGTGTGATCATTGATTCTATACTGACAGACTGTCCTGAGGTCAGCAGCAATGATCAATCAGTTTTGACAACACTGGTTTTGACAGAGGTGTATGAATGTTGTTCTTCTTTATTCTTTATTCAGATTGGAGACCTGCAGTTTGTCAGAGATCAGCTGTTCTTCTCTGGGCTCAGCTCTGAAGTCCAACCCCTCCCACCAGAGGCACCTGGACCTGAGCAACAACAACCTGCAGGATTCAGGAGTGAAGGATCTGAGTGGTTTTCTGGAGAGTCCAGACTGTAGACTGGAGATTCTGAGGTCAGACTCCATGTTTTATTTTTGTGCTCAAATGAATGTGATGTGAAATTTATGTTGACACTGAGCTGCAGACATGAGGCTGATATTCTACTGACTCACACTAAGAATCCTCATGGTGATGTCTATTTTCTTATCTGGTTTCAGTCCAGTCACTGTTTCTCTTCAGATTTCACCTCAACTAAAGAAACATTTCTCTACACTTCATCTGTCTGACAATTACTGATCTATAATCAATAGCTGCTGTTAGGTATATCAACTACCCAGACATGGACCCAAAAGCACTACTTGACTCTTTTGATCCCAAACAGATGAGTACTTCATTGAAACACACAATAAATATACAGGAACCAAGGAGAGGCAACTGAATCAAGGCAAGGCCTAAATGAGGACCACACAAACAGAAACAGAATCAAGAAAACAGTGAGGCAAAACTAAAAATCAGGCTGGAATGCAAGCAACAAGGAACATAGATGAACTGGCACAAGGACAAGGGAGGGTGCAGACTGGTCAGGATAGTTGGCCTCAGGTTTGCCTGGGGCCCTGGAGTTGTTCTTAGAAGGCAGGAACACTGTGGGGCAGTGGACTAACAGGTTTGGATAGTTGCTGTCGCGATGTCATGCTGTGCAATTACCTAACCACACAAAAGTCTGCAATTTTCGATTTAATGTGTGTCTGTGAAAGGGACAATCTCTCCTGTGTGGACGTGTGCAACTTTACCGGACACACATGCTGTGTGCAGCAGGTATGGTCACATGACTACCCAGTACACAGCAGACAGCTGTCCATATCCTTGCAGGACCCTCTCCCCACATTACCATGATTACAGGGCCTTTGGACCTGAATAAGATTGCTGCAGAGAGCTAACTGTGCTTTCCTCCACGACACATATGGTGCCTCTAAAAAATTGCAGTGTATTCAACCGTTGGGGCGAACAGCCAGGGAAGTTCCGGTTCCATTTCCACGTTTATATTTGTTTTTTTTCCTTTCTTTCTTTTTTTAACCGTAATGGCCACACTCATCTGTAGTCTCCTCTCTTGTCCTCCATTGTCTGGGTGTGGGTGGGTGTGCCTGTGTTACTGGTATGAGTGCAGCACTTGTGTGTTGCAGTTATTCAACATTTTGGATCCTAAACTGACAAAACCAACAAAAAGAAGTAATTCCATCCCTGCACATTTACTGGTGCTCTCCATGCTTGGGTTTTTAGCCACAGGGTCTTTCCAACAGGAGACTGCTGATAGATCTGGCATATCCCAGTCATCCACAGCAAGTGGAAGTGAAGCAGGGTTTCGCGCTATTGCCAACATGCTTAGTGTCATCAGTGCCATACACATCAAGGCTCCATTTAATGATGCATTTACATATTAACCAGAAAAAACTTTTATTCCATAAATGTGCAGCTGATATGAGATGCAACATGTGTGTTGCTACACATTGAGACTCAGTGACGTGGTTGCTTAAAGCACCACCTCTGGTGGTCAGTAGAAATTCATATAACTGCGATTACATACATAACCAACGTTTTTTTTTTTTTTTTTTAAGTATATTTTTTGGGCACTTTTGCCTTTATCGGATAGCACAGTGTAGAGTGACAGGAAATGGGGAGGCAGAGAGAGGGGGAATGACATGCAGCAAATGGCGCCCAATGCGGGATTCGAACCAGGGCCGACTGCAGCGAGGACTATAGCTTAACCCATTTAACCCATTGCGCCACACGGCACCCCACCTTCAGGAATATATCTTGAACAAATGACTCGTCATAATTTGGTGCATAGAAATTTAAAAGAGCCCAGGGCTCTGAACTTTTAACATATGATACTGCCAAATAAAGCTATTATAGCAAGGAATTTATGAACAGTGCCGGCACCTCAGGCTATGCGGGCATGGCAGCAGTTCGAAATGGGCCATTGTAATAACAAGTATTAAAACAGTTAATGCAGAGAGGTCCCAGTGCTGTAAGCAGCAGTTCAGCTGCTTTGAACAAATAAGGCGTGGCGTTGAGCCATGACCTTGCTGGTATAATCCGGGAAGATAAGGACCTTACCTCCATTGTACTCCATGGACTGTTGTCTGCCAAGGCGAGGAATCAACTCCTTCTCCTGAAAGTGGTGGATGCGCACCAGGATTGTGCACAGTTTGGCACCGATGGCCGGCTTCGGCTGGAGGGAGCGGTTGACTGGATCCGGAAAATGTTCATCAAGCAGTTTGGGGATTAGTCTGGAGACAATTCAGTGGGTCTACCTTCCTCCTCAGCCTCTTGTATCCCCATGATTTTGATGTTGTGCCTCCGGGAGCGGGCCTCCAAGTCAAGCACCTTGGATTTCCAGTCTGTTAGAGCTTTTAGGGAGGTATATACACACACTTACAGTCTATGAGTAGAAAAGCAATATAGAGATGATTTTTTAAGTGGGGGAGAGGAGCTCTGACTAAACACGTCTACATCCTTCGCATCCTTGTATTCTTGAAACGGCAGCTCTATGTCGCATACAATAACAACATCCTTCTACAAAGGATCCCTCATCGTTCTACCGATATGTGTCACAAAAACATAATGAGTCATTGTTGGCCAGTGGTTAGTTAGCTCCTCTGACCTGTTGGTTCATAAAATGTGCAGTTTGTTGGAACAATAAAGAAAATGAGGAGAGGCCACAGTGTTTTGGGTGTCTCAAAATACTAGTCTCTGATAGGATTTAGCCAAACAAGTAAAGACACCACTTGGAGGTGCCCATCACGAACACGAAGAAAAGCTTTTTAAATTATTAAGGTAAAAAAAAAGATTTGCGCTACTTTTAAGTATCATGGGAAATTTTGTTTATGCAGAGAATGTGTGCAATCTAAGAATATGTTTCTGTTTTTCTGTTTTTGTCCAGAGAGCAAATCTTTTGAAACGAATGAATACTGTTATCTAGTTAACTTACAGGATTCATGGTCCGAGTCACTTTTAATACTTCCACTCCAGTGATGTCACATTGTTTCGTGTTTCTCAGTTAGGTCAAAATACAAAAGTCTTCACAGTCCAACCTCACATGTTTGTTGTCTTTGACAACTTGAGCATGGTCAGTAGAATCTCTGAGAAATGTGGCTGCACAACATGAGTTTGTATAGATGGAGCCACAGGTGGAGCTGGCAGAGTTGACTGGGCGGAGTCACTATGTCTGTGTTGAAGCAGCAGCAGCTTCTCATGAATATTAATGAGCTGTTTTCTCTCTCTGGATGGGACTGTTTGAACCTGCTTCCTGTTGCTTCAGCTGTTTGACTTTCATTTTCTAAACTTGTTCTTTCTAAACCTTCTTCAGCTCTGAACAGATGATGAAACACTGAACACTGTCAACAAGGAACTTTGTCCTCATCTCACGCCTTTCATTTTTTCTTCATTCAGATTGGAGGGCGGCAGTTTGTCAAAGATCAGCTGTTCTTCTCTGGTCTCAGCTCTGAAGTCCAACCCCTCCCACCTGACAGAACTGGACCTGAGCTACAACTGGAACCTGCAGGATTCAGGAGTGAGGATCTGAGTGGTTTTCTGGAGAGTCCAGACTGTGGGCTGGAGACTCTGAGGTCAGTTCACTGACTGTTACTGTTGTAGATCTTAGATCTTTATCCCACAACTGAACCTGATTGATCTTCACCAGTGTTGGCAAATCTACAGAGCACAAACATAGGCTATAACAGAACTCATAGCTGAAAGAATAAATTAAACCAAAGGCAGGTTTATTAAAATACACCTTAGGTCACAATCAGCTATTCAGGACAACTTGCTGAAAACAACAATAGCCTAACTTGGTGAAATTACAGTATTACAACTAGGGGTGGGTGATATAGCAAAAATATCATATCATGATTTTTAACAGTAAAATCACGATCACTATTGGTTTTTGACTATTTTGCAAGTGACTGAGCAGTGCAACTAAACTATTTCCCTATGTAAAAACTAAAAATATAGCCCTAAAAAAAAAAAAATTTTACACAGCACTAAGGCCAAAGAACCTTTCTGAACAGATTTTAATCAGATAATGAAGATCTAATAATAATCAGCTCCTTTGGCTCCTCAGACACAGGCTGCTACAGCTGATCTCACCCATAGACTGTACATAAAAAGGCTGGGTCACTCCTTGCTCAGCTAAACTATAAACTCAAACTCAAGTCTGATTGGACAAGTTGCCACATCAATACGTGAGTAAAATCAGCCTAGTTGCGCTATAGAGCTGCCACTTCAAGGATACAAGCAAACGTTGCTTTTTTTTTCATATTGCCTGTTCATTCATCATCCCTTTACACTGTGAATCAAAAAGGTGGAGAATGAGAAATCTGCTCTACATGTAGTTCGCTAATTTTAAAAACGCACCGGCAGCAGTGCCCACTGATCTGTAATGAGACTGTTGTTATGCTTTCACGGGAGTCAAATGACTGCTGTGTGGAAAACCACACTGTGGTCTGTAATCAAGGTGCAGATGAGTGTGTTTGGAACTGACGAGAGGATCAAAAAAAGCCAACACGGCCGTAGCCGCCGGGATATGATGACCCCGCCCACCCTAAGGAGATACTATGAAGGACTCAGCTGTAATGGAAAAGGACCTAAACTGAGTTGAGTAGAGAGTCAAGTGGAGTAGAGCTGTAACTGTGTAGTGGAAAAGGGCCATTAGATTGGTTGATCGCTGCACTGAATGTTTGCTGTTGTATGACGTCGCACCCGTACACACAACCCTGGCAGTCTGAATACGCCTAAACAATGTTGTTTGAAATAGTCGTGGGGAGGAAAATACATTCACGGATACTTTTTGGAGTCAAAGCTTAAATACCAATAAAATATAATACCTCATAAAATCATGATTAAGACTTTTTAATACTTTTTAAGGGCCTTAATTTTCCTGCAATTGATTTATCAACTTATAATACTTTTTATGACCCTGTGGACACCCTGAAGAAAGACCTTAGTCCTGGATCAGGACTGGACCTTTAAACTTTGATCCAGTTCAGTCCTGAATCAAAGTGTTGGAGTCAGTGTTTAGTCCAACATGTCTGATCAGATATTGATTCTATATTGACAGAATGTCCTGAGGTCAGCAGCAATGATCAATCAGTTTTGACATGAAGAGGTGTATGAATGTTGTTCTTCTTTTATTCTTTATTCAGATTGAGGAGCTGCAATTTGTCAGAGATCAGCTGTTCTTCTCTGGTCTCAGCTCTGAAGTCCAACCCCTCCCACCTGAGAGAACTGGACCTGAACAACAACAACCTACAGGATTCAGACCTGAAGGATCTGATTGATCTCCAGAAGAGTCCAGACTGTAGACTGGAGACTCTGAGGTCAGTCACATCTGTAGCTGTTTCCCTCCAGATCAATCAACTCATGAAGGAAAAGTGTTTCTGGGCAGTTTAACTAGTTTCTGGAGTTTGTTTGTTTTTTCTCATCATGTAACTTAGACACATAGACATAGACATATAGACATAGACATATAGACAGGATGTCATAGCTGAAGTTCAATGAAACACATGATTGAATGAAGAAACAAGACAAGAAGCAAAACCAACAGAGTGTGGAGGCTGGCCAAACAGAGTCCTAAATGTTCCAGTATCAGGTAAAGGTGTTGTGGTGTTAGGACCAAACCAGGAAGTAGGAGCCAGACGTCCTGTTGCGTCTATCACTCATATCAGATTGACCAAATCCATGTTGTTGATCTTTGCTTTAGAATAATGTTAGTCTGCAATAAATATGGAGAAGAATGTCTTTTTGTTTTTCTGGACAAACTACATTCCAGCAGATGCAGTGGATCAACTTTAGTGGAAATGATCAATAGAATAGTTTGTGTGTGAAATGTCAACAGCCAATCAGATACTGTGGTTCCACAGGCACTTGATGAGTTTGAGCTGTAACATGAGCTGACAGGTGAGAGGAGGAAATCCCTCACTGAAGTGTTGGAGCAGTGATGCTGCAGTAAATGCTGCACATTTCACTTGAGTTCAATGTCATTTCAGTCTTTGTTCATATTTCTACACAGTTGCTGCACATTGAAATCAAACACAGCAATATAGTGTGAAAAGGTGTGAAGGTGTGCAGCTGAAGCTCCAGCTGATTCCACCTCCCCTCTCTACACAATGTTACAGGAAACGGCAGCACTCTCACTACAGGCCAATGTCCAGTCACTCAACTACTGACTAACAACAACTGACACATCTGGTCTGAACAGGACTGAAGTGGCTGCTGCATCACTGACTCAAGAGTCTGTCATTCATCACCTCTCCTCTGTGTGTTTGTGTAGGTGGAGGTGGAACTAGAGCTTCTTCATCAGGAATCAGAGGAAATTGTTTCCCATCAACGTCACTAAAGAAAGCTAAGCTCATCTAAAAGCCAGACCTAAGGCCCTTTCACACGGGGACGTATTTTTCATGCAAGTAATTTGCGTATCAATTGTTTTTTCAAACCCCGTTTTTCATCACGAGTCCTCCGCGCAGGCAGCCTCCGCAATGCACTGGATCAATTCATCTATCAGCTGTTTCAGTATTCCTCCACGCAGACAGGTGGAGGAATACTGAACGAGTTGGTTAGTTCCAGGTAAACTGACTTTTTTCCAACTAGATGATGCATGGTAAATTTACACTTTAGATCATACTCTTGAACTGGTGTATTATTTTGAGACGGGACTTCTGCCTGTGTCTCGCTGCAGCGTGATGCACCAGTACTTCTCAGTGGAGGGGAGCAGAGACATTTCTACTGCAGATATTATACTTAGTGGCCGTTTGTACCTCATACAACCTCACCTAAAACAAATTGAACTATCCCTTTGACTAATCCAGGCCATAGTTGAGATTCATCATGACATCACGTCACTTCATATGTTTTGTAAAGTTCTTATGGTTTTTGTTGTGTTTTTAATGACCAAAACAGAGAAATCAGACATTTACAAGGTGCTTACTACATCTTTACTACAGGACCAATGGCTACAGACTGAACAACGCATATATCAGTGCGCATGTAAACACTAAACAGAATCTGCTGTAGGGCATAAAGAAGGGCTATAGCTCTGCATTAAAAAGTAGTCCTTTCACTACATTTTTTTGTGGCAGAACGTGACTTTAAGACTTAAAATGTGTTGTCACTTTATTGTCATCTTATAATATGTTTCCGCTGGGAACGGACATGGCTTCACCCAGCACTCGGAGCCAAACTGTGATTTGAAGCTTTTACTAACTGTGAAAGTTTAGTTGCTCCAGATTGTTGAAGAAACTCATCAATATTTTCCAACATCAAATTGAACTCACGTCACAAAAATGTCAAACAAGTGAAAAAAGAGCAAATGAAAGTATCAAAGGTAACACCCCCACAACTCTGACAACTTGAATGAAGAGTTTCCTCCTTTTTCTTCTCTGTACAGACCTTTGAATTGTCCTCGTCAGCCACTTTGAACTGTGTCATATACTGTTGGCTGCTTTGATCTATAGTGATGCATCATATTTGATCAACTGCTCATAAATGGAGTCAAGTCCAAACTCAAATATTTCCCTCTGAAACATAGTTTAGCAGAAAAGACTTTGATAAATGGACCTCATTAACATTCATGTATTCTTTATCTGGATTGATGATTTAGTTTTTGCTTTGATTTTTGATAGATTGGACTTTTGTGCATCTTTGTCAAGGGAAGTCTCTGTTTCATAATGTTCATATTATATGATGGAAAAATAGAACAGATGTTGATGTGGTTGGAAAAGAAGTGAAATAAAAAGTGTTTGATATCAATAAATGATCACAGGCTCTTGACAAAACAAACTTAATGATATTTAGTAAGTGAGGGAAACATATCAATGCATCAATAAACATGGAAGGTGTTGAAACTGACAGAGTGAAGGAAACTAAGTTCTTAGGTGTCATGAGAGATGAGAATTTGAACTGGAAATCACATCTAAACCACACAAAGGTGAAAATATCTACAACAACAGCTCTGTTCCACAAAGTCAAGGGTTCATTAGATAATAAAACATTGTACATTTTCTACAAGTCAATGATAGTTCCATATGTGACTCACTGTGTTGATGTTGGGGAAAGCAGCAGCTGATCCATCACAATCACACAGATGTCTGTAGTCCACATTATTAATGTTCCAGCTCCACAATCAACTTCCTTGTCTACAGCTGTGTGCTCACACAGTGGATCTCTCACACCAAGTTAATTACCAGGAAACATGGCACAGGATTCATAACACACAGAAACACAGCTACCACACATTCAGGAATACATTTCAATCTCTTTTTTTTAGCGAGAGGTTCATTTCTTTTTTTCTTTTCTTTTTTTTCCATGCGTGAAGACCTTGCTAATGTTATTGGCATGCTGATGCAGTAACTCACCAGGATCGATTGTTTACAGTCCTCGCAGTTGGACGCAGTTCTACTCGAAGCCACAGATCCTCAACTGTCTGCCGTTCATCAATATCTTGTTTGTGTGTCAAGTTTCTTCACTTTCTCTTCATTCAGTCAGACTCAGATCTAGTTTCTCTGTCCCCAGCATCCACACAGACCAAGCACCAGGTGAAGGCAAAACAGAGAGCAGTGCAAGATGAGAACTCATCCAACTCTTTGAAACACTGAAGCAGAGCAGAACATGTCTCTCTGCTCCCAGTGGTTCAATTAGAAAGTCACTGACTTTGGACATTGGACATCATTAGAAATCAACCACATTCGGTTGTAGGGGAGGAAATATTTAGAGACATTTATCTAATATCTCCCCAATACATATTCTGTCTTTCCGGTGTTAAGAGGAGGTTTAATTAAAGTAAAGTAGTTAATTTATTCAATCTGACTCCATTTGATTAAGATAACTTTACTATTAAATATTATTTAGTGTCAGTAGTTAACCAGTAATTAAGAATATAAGCCTTTTAAGAATTGATCTCTACTGTTAAGAGATCTGACATCAGTCTTAGTTCAGGGATGGCAGATACAGGTTAACAAACCACTCAGTGACCTTCTTAACATGGAAGAATAGCCCTGATGTCTGGGTTGAAGTATTCAGAGGTATTAGAACATGATACTCAATCTTGTCTGTCCAACTCAGAGGTTAAGGGTGTGAACAGCGTCCAGTGAAACTTACCATATAACTAAGGTCTTTGGGATACAGTATTTAACTAGTCCCTATCTTAGTTCAGGGATGGCAGATATAGACTTAGCCTATTCAGTGACCTTCTTAACATAGAAGAACGGCCCTGACACCTGGGTTGAGATATTCAGAGGTTATAGAACATAACTCAATAGTTACAGAACATGATATTCAATCTTTTCTATTCAACTCAGAGGTTAAGGGTGTGAGTGTTACCCAGTGAAACTGACCATATAACTAAAGACCTACTAGGTATCTGATAACAGATCCTCACTACAAGAGTAAAATCTCAACAAGGCAATATTAGAAATGAATGGTTAACATTCCAGTTTATTGTGATGTACAGTAAGTGAACAAACTATAGCCAATAGCAGCAATACTTGAGAAACAGTTATTGTAACACACTCAGCGTGTGGGAGCTCTGGTAAGCAGATCAACTCAAAGGTTGGGTCCTTGCTCTTTCCCTTAAATATCCAACCAGAACAAAGACACTTTTAATCACATCAATCAATATGAATTTGCATGGAGACACCACTCACATCTGGAGACCTTTGATCATCAGGGTGTATGTCACAGGACAATAACTTCACACTGAGACCATCAGACATGTAACATTTCAAGGGAAGTCAGGTAGATAGGAGGTGTTAAGGAGACACTAATCAAAAGGCATAATACACAAAGTAGTTTCTTCCAGTCTGGGGGAAACTTCCATTGTTTTGGGGATGAGAGTTCAGGGTGATGTTGAACTGTCTTACATATTGATGCGCTGCTCAAAGCTAAAAGATGCCAGGTATCAGGAGTCAAATAAACTATGCAACCCACTTAAAGTGCTGCATGAGACACTCTGATCTAGTTCTGTGATCTGTGATGTACTTCTGTGAATCACTGAGGCTTTGTGTGTTTGTGCTCTTTGTCCTCACAATTTACACATGACTGGAGCTGTTTTATGATTAATAGTCATGTTGTGTTTGTACTATTTTGGACACACTGTCCTCAGGCTCCAGCTTTATGTTTGATGTTGATCGTATTAAAACAAAGAAAACAATCTCAAGTTGTTGTTTTTAAGTTATAAATACCACCATTTTACCGGTTCAGCCCACTTGGGAATAGATTTTCCTCCATGTGGCCCCTGAGCTGAAATGAGTGTGACCCCCCTGATTTACAACATGATGAAGGTGAGATTTTTAGTCGTGATTGTGGTGCAAGTGTGAGATGAAGTGTGTGTTTGAGAAGGTGAGCAGGGGGCGACAGAGCCGAGAGACGAGAGCAGCAAAAAAGGAAGTGGTCAAGGTGAGCAAAGAAAGAAAACACCTTCTACTTCCGGTCGGACTCACGCAGTGTGTTTTAACAAGGCGACACAGCAGAGACTGAACTCATGGACTCAAAGAGAGCCAACTAGAACTGGTGGAGTCCTGCTCTCCAAAGAGGAGCCTTATCCACACTTGTTGATGCCAGCTCAGCTCTTGAGGTTTCAAATGATTCGTCCAGAAAAAGAGACAAAACTTGATTTGATTTGATTTGGAAAAGAGAAAATGTCATGTAGAACAAATGTAGTAATGGTGGATTCAGTGTTTTAGATTTTCACACCTTCCACTCCACCTTCAAAATAAGAGACTTATTCCATCCAAACTCATTGTGGAACTTTATTTCAGCACATATTTTTGATGCCTCAGGTGGTTTGAATGTTTGAATAAGATGTGATTATAATGTAGAAAAACTTGCTGTGAAACTCTCCAACTTTCATAAACACTTACTTTTCTGCTGCTCCTTGGTCCAAACATCATTTTTCTCCACACAAACACTATATATGGAACAAGCAGGATATATGTTTCAAGCAGAAATCATTCTTTTCACAGAGATGGGTTGATGATGGCAGACTACTGTCTGTCAGTTATTGAACAAGGAGGCTCAGCTCTTTACTTCCAATGAATTCCTATCAGAGAATCAAATTCCTGTCCTGCCCAGAGAATGTGATCATGTCTTCAGTGCTCTTCCTTCAGCTATTAAAACTCTGTTCTCCTCTACAACCAGACCTCCACCAACCTTTACCCTCCAAATGACTCAAACACACTCACATCCTGTTTTGAGTCATAAAGCTAATAATCAATGTATAAGGGAATGAATCCAAAGGGACAGAATCAGTAAAGCTGCTTGTGTATTTGTCTGGAACAGTTTCTACCCTGAAACAGACTGGGAAAAAGCAGGTTATTACCTGGGACATGTTTTGTGTCAAATAAGGTGCGAGAGGCGTCTCTGAAAATATGAGTTTCCTTTATGTCTTTATTTTTTCTCTCTGTCACTTTCTTTATTTGATTCCTACATTATTATCATTATGTGTTTGTTTTGTTTTCCCCCAAACTGCATCACCTCCACCATTCCTTGTTTCTATTACAGTCACCTTGTACATTGCATTGTGTAAATAACTTTTACAAATGCTCCACACAGAGCATTCTCACATACTGCATTGGTGCATGGTTTTCCAGCTGCACAGCAGCAAACAGGAAAGCGCTGCAGAGAGTGGTCACCTCGGCCCAGAGGATTATTGGTTGCCACCTTCCTTCCCTGGAGGAAGTGTACAGCTCTCACTGCCTCAGGAAGGCTCAACACATCCTCAGGGATTCAAGCCACCCGGGAAATGCACTCTTTGACCTGCTGCCCTCTGGCAGACGGTTCAGGACTGTGAGGTCACCAACAAACAGACTGAGAAACAGCTTCTACGCAAGAGCCATGGCTGCTCTAAATGCAGCCGAGCGACTGATGGGCTGAGACACATGTGCAACATGTGCTGCAATAAATGAAGAGTGCAATGGTAGAGTGGGATCTATTTCTTCATATATATGATGTTGTTGAATGTGAACGTGCTGTGCTTGCTGCTGGTGTTGTTTCTCTGTGTGTTTCTGCTTCTTGTTTCTTCTTCTTTTTAATGACACCAAAGGGGGAGGATGGACCTCTCCATTTCTTTGTGCCTGCAAAGACAATAAAGACATTCTCATTCTACTTGTTGTGATTCTTCTACCTTTTACAGAGCATTATAGGCTGTAGACCTTCATTTGTATTGATCAGTTTCAGGATGTTTTTTTCACAGTAGCTGTTACTGTACTATAGTTTATGTTGGATGAATGCAGAGTAAATGCTAAATCCACACAGTTGTCAAATCTTTTTCATTCTTTACTTTTGGAGATGCAAAATGCATGTGCTGTACTGACCTGTGATCAGCAAACATGTCTCCATGAGCTACATGCCCTGAACACTGTGTTCTCCATGTGTTGGTGTAGTGTGTAATGACTGCTCAGCAGTGTTTCTGTTTGACCCATTAGTGTAAGATCTGACAACATTGTTTGGTTCTGAGCAGGTCAAACTGTTTTGAGGCCATGGTTTGGTTTTGCAGAAACAATCAGAGGTTTTGTGAAAGTAGTTTGAGAAAAGAGTTTTGTGTTTCCAACTGTGAGAAAAGGACAGGAGGATTCAAAACATGTGTTTTATGGAAGTCTCCCATCAGCCAGTGATGAGGTCCATCATGTCTTCTTGTCTTAGTGTTACAGGAGCTCACAGCTGAGTTATGAAGAAAACATGTCACAACATGTGCTGCTTCCATTTCTGTCTCTGAGAAGCTGCACAGTCTGTTGTGAAACACTGCCAAACACTAACACTAACTAACTGCACAGTGACACAACACTGGCACATTTCCTCTCAACTTAACCAGGTGCTGTTAGTGTTGATGGACACAGCCTCATGGCTGCACCACTCTGCCTTATCCCACCTTTTTCCCCACTCATCCAAAAATGGGCAACAAGATGGTGGAGCTGAGATTTCAGTGCAGCTCAGCTACAATATATTTGTCTTGGAGGAAGACGTTTGCCACAGAAGCTGCTGCTCTAAAGTCTCATTTGAATGTGGGAGTCTATGGGACTGATGTTCCTGTCAGCTTTTGGCACTTGTGTGTTCAAACTTTTACAGCTCCATTAAATGTCTGTTACATACAAGATATTACTAGATGAGATAACACAACACAGCCCCACAAACCTCTCATGGTGTTTTTGTTTTGTTACTGGTTACTAAGCAGATGGCTGTTGCCAAGGATTTCATACATCTGTCATATGCCTCTCATCACTCAATGCCACCAACCATGTGAAGTGTCCTTCTCTAGTGGTGGACCTCAAGTCTCTGTGCTTCATCTAGATCTTGTAGATGTCCCATACACCACAGCTGCTGAGGAGTGAGAGCTCCCTCTGTCCGTAGAGGATGATGATTCCATCCTCTGATGAAGGTGTGGAGGTCAGAGGGACAAAGATGTAGTGCACAGCAAAGAGTTGAAGCACATCAGAGATATCAAGCAGCCCACCTTCCTCCAGAGAGTGAACAACATCATGGTACTTGCTTGTGACTGCGACCCATACGTCACAAAGCCAAAGTCCCTCTAAGAGCCTGTGATCATTTATTGATATCAAACAGTTTTTATTTCACTTCTTTTCCAACCACATCAACATCTGTTCTATTTTTCCATCATATGATATGAACATTATGAAACTGAGACTTCCCTTGACAAAGATGCACAAAAGTCCAATCTCTCAAAAATCAAACAAAAACTTTCATTTGCTCTTTTTTCCACTTGTTTGACATTTTTGTGATGTGACTTCAATTTGACGTTGGAAAATATTGATGAGTCTCTTCAACAATCTGGAGCAACTAAACTTTCACAGTCAGTAAAAGCTTCAAATCAAAGTTTGGCTCCGAGAGCTGGGTGAAGCCATGTCCGTTCCCAGCAGCAGGTGAATCAGGCTGCTTCTTCCATGGTGACATGGTCACATCAGACTGGGCTCCAATCAAGAAAAAAGGCCCAATGGAAACAGGGCAAAGGACAGCGCCCCCCTCAGGCAGGGAGGGAGAAGATAACACAGCAATAGAACATTCACAGGTGAAGCTCAGAGCAGCTTTATGAGCTTTAAGTCCAGAGACACTGATGATGCTCTGTCAGGTCCAGAGGACACACAGGGATGATGGTGGACTGGACTCTGTGTGTGACAGTGGAGCTGTTCTCAGATCAGTTCAGACTGCAGCACTGGGAGTCACCTCCACTTCCTCTGGTTCATCTGGCTATCTCTAAAGATCTGGAAGCAGTGGCTGGTCATACCTACACACACACAGACAGAGGAGAGGTGATGAATGACAGACTCTTGAGTCAGTGATGCAGCAGCCACTTCAGTCCTGTTCAGACCAGATGTGTCAGTTGTTGTTAGTCAGTAGTTGAGTGACTGGACATTGGCCTGTAGTGAGAGTGCTGCCGTTTCCTGTAACATTGTGTAGAGAGGGGAGGTGGAATCAGCTGGAGCTTCAGCTGCACACCTTCACACCTTTTCACACTATATTGCTGTGTTTGATTTCAATGTGCAGCAACTGTGTAGAAATATGAACAAAGACTGAAATGACATTGAACTAAAGTGAAATGTGCAGCATTTACTGCAGCATCACTGCTCCAACACTTCAGTGAGGGATTTCCTCCTCTTACCTGTCAGCTCATGTTACAGCTCAAACTTATCAAGTGCCTGTGGGACCACAGCATCTGATTGGCTGTTGACATTTCACACAAAAACTATTCTATTGACCATTTCCACTAAAGTGGATCCACTGCATCTGCTGGAACGTAGTTTGTCCAGAAAAACAAAAAGACATTCTTCTCCATATTTATTGCAGACTAACATTATTCTAAAGCAAAGATCAACAACATGGATTTAGTCAATCTGATATGAGTGATAGATGCAACAGGACGTCTGGCTCCTACTTCCTGGTTTGGTCCTTACATCACAACACCTTTACCTGATACTGGAACATTTAGGACTCTGTTTGGCCAGCCTCCACACTCTGTGGTTTTGCTTCTTGTCTTGTTGTTTCTTCATTCAATCATGTGTTTCATTGAACTTCAGCTATAACATCCTGTCTATATGTCTATGTCTATATGTCTAAATGTTTTGTTGTGGATCCAAGTTACACGATGAAAAAACCCCCTCCAGAAACCAGTTAAACTGCCCAGAAACACTTTTCCTTCATGAGTTGATTGATCTGGAGGGAAACAGCTACAGATTTGACTGACCTCAGGGTCTCCAGTCTACAGTCTGGACTCTTCTGGAGATCAGTCAGATCCATCAGGTCTGAATCCTGCAGGTTGTTCATTCTCAGGTCCAGTTGTCTCAGGTGGGAGGGGTTGGACTTCAGAGCTGAGACCAGAGAAGAACAGCTGATCTCTGACAAACTGCAGCCCTTCAATCTGAATAAAGAATAAAAGAAGTACCACATTTATACACCTCTTCATGTCAAAACTGATTGATCATTGCTGCTGACCTCAGAACAGTCAATATAGCATCAATATCTGAACAGAGATGTTGGACTCAAACACTTTGTTTCAGGACTGAACTCGAACTTTAAAGGTCCAGTCCTGATCCAGGAATAAGGTCTTTCTTGGTCCTGGTCTCAGGAAACAAAAACCACAAACATTCAACACCTACTGACAAACCCCACCCACCCACATCTTATTTGATGGCTTCAAAGCAGTCAGTCTTTATTCGAGTCAAACGCTCTAAAATCAGATTGAAAATTCATCACATCAAAGTCAGTGATTCAAGTTGTGTGTGAAGATCAACCAGGTTCAGTTGTGTGATAAAGATCTAAGATCTACAACAGTAACAGTCAGTGAACTGACCGCAGAGTCTCCAGTCTACAGTCTGGACTCTCCAGAAAACCACTCAGATCCTTCACTCCTGAATCCTGCAGCTTGTTGGTGCTCAGGTCCAGGTGTCTCAGGTGGGAGGGGTTGGACTTCAGAGCTGAGCCCAGAGAAGAACAGCTGATCTCTGACAAACTGCAGTGCTCCAATCTGAATAAAGAATAAAAGAAGTGAGTTGAGGACAAAGTTCCTTGTTGACAGCGTTCAGTGTTTCATCATCTGTTCAGAGCTGAAGAAGGTTTAGAAAGAACAAGTTTAGAAAATGAAAGTCAAACAGCTGAAGCAACTGGAAGCAGGTTCAAACAGTCCCATCCAGAGAGAGAAAACAGCTCATTAATATTCATGACAAGCTGCTGCTGCTTCAACACAGACGTAGTGACTCCGACTCTTCAACTCTGCCAGCTCCACCTGTGGCTCCATCTATACAAACTCATGTTGTGCAGCCACATTTCTCAGAGATTCTACTGACCATGCTTAAGTTGTCAAAGACAACAAACATGTGAGGCTGAACTCTCTTGCCATGACAACAAACGTCTAGAAACATGTGTCGAATGAAGCAGCTGATGAAGCACAGAGGCAGAAAAACCTGCTGACTGACTTCACACACTGAACCTGCTCCAACTTGTTCAAAATGCTGAAACCAGCACACACACAACTTGTTATTATGACATGTTGGGCTGGCTGGAAAAAATCTGTTCTCCCATTCAAATCTATTTTCACTTGAAGAATCCATTATGGACTCATAAAAGCTGAGAGTGATTTTGAACACACACTCCTGTGGCTGACACAACAAGATGTGGTCAGGTGAGTGCAGGTGTAG
Source organism: Caranx ignobilis (assembly GCA_021432705.1). NCBI lineage: Eukaryota > Metazoa > Chordata > Actinopteri > Carangiformes > Carangidae > Caranx > Caranx ignobilis. The sequence goes on from MU269989.1 coordinate 17,052,943, forward strand.
AGCTGCTGGTGTCACCTGAACAAAGATCCAACAGCTTTGTTTTCTTGAAATCATCAAATCAAATCAAATCAAATCAAATCCAGTTGAAAAGTAGAAACGTTTTTAACACTAGAAGATCTGATCACTAAAGTGTGTGTCCTGCAAGAGATCCAATAAAAACAACTGAAATGTCAAAGTTGTCATGTTGATATTTAAGGTGAATTCCGGCAAGAAAACATTCCACCTTAAAAGTGTCCAGTGGCAGGTGTGTGGTTGTAGTTGACATTTAAAAAGCATCAAGTGAATTGAAAACTGTGTGGAGCTGAATTCAAGCAAATCTCTGTGCAAGATGTGAAGAAGAAGCTGTGACTGTTGACACACAGTGGAGCTGCTGCTACTGTTCCATCTGCTGCTGTTTCACATCAACGTCTCAACTGTTGCTCATGTTCAACACAAAGTATATTAATGGAACTGCTTTGGCTCCATTCATAATGTCAACATTCATGTTGCCGATAATGCACAGAGCCTGAGGAAAGAGGTGGAGCCAGCAGCTATTGATTATAGATCACTCATTGTCTGACACATTCAGTCTGTTTGTGTAGCTGAGGTGAAATGTCAAGAGAAACAGTGAGTGGACTAAAAGCAGAGAAGAAGAAAACAGACGTCCCCATGGAGATCCTCAGTGTGGATCAGTAGAATATCAGCCTCATGTCTGCAGCTCAGTGTCAACACAACTTTCACATCACATTCATCTGAGCACAGAAATAAAACATGAAGTCTGACCTCAGAGTCTCCAGTCTACAGTCTGGACTCTCCAGAAACCACTCAGATCCTTCAGTTCTGAATCCTGCAGCTTGTTGTAGCACAGGTCCAGGTGTCTCAGGTGGGAGGGGTTGGACTTCAGAGCTGAGCCCAGAGAAGAACAGCTGATCTTTGACAAACTGCAGTTCTCTAATCTGAATAAAGAATAACAGATGTAGATCAAATCAGTGATAATGGATCAGATGTGTCCTGAACAATGATCAGTGTCTAAATGAGTAGAGGGACTTTGTCCTTCTGTTCTTGTCTTCTTCTCTTATTGGGCCTCAAAGAGCCCTGAGCTCTATCAGAGCGTTTCAGACACATGTCAGATCTACAGTTCATATACCTCTTCATGACAAAATTGATTGATCATTGCTGCTGAGCTCAGGACAGTCTGTCAATATAGAATCAATATCTGATCAGACATGTTGGACTAAACACTGACTCCAATACTTTGATTCAGGACTGAAGAGGTTCAATCGATTGTTCGATCGTTATCGTTTTGACATTTCCCGTGGACTGATATGACCTGTGTGATTTCAGCCTGGACTCAGCCCGGCCCGGCACGTCCGTTTGTGAACTGCAGCCTAGTTGAGGACTCTTGAGTTATTTGTATCCAGTTTTTGAGTAGGTGACAGAAAAGTCGCCTGGAAAAGGGTCCGTATTAACCCACTGAAATGACGCATATTACCACCTGAGGAGGCGGACACTGTCACTAATTAAATTTTCACTGTTGCATGTAAACTGAGACAAGGACTGATCTCCAACAAGATGCCCAAATTGAGCTATGAGCATAGTTCAATTAAGCTGTGCATGTAAACATACTGAATAAGACAACTATTTCAAATTTCCTTCATTCATCACATCAAAGTCATTGATTCAAGTTGTGTGTGAAGATCAATCAGGTTCAGTTGTGGGATAAAGATGTAAGATCTACAACAGTAACAGTCAGTGAACTGACCTCAGAGTCTCCAGTCTACAGTCTGGACTCTCCAGAAAATCACTCAGATCCTTCACTCCTGAATCCTGCAGCTTGTTCCAGCTCAGGTCCAGGAGTCTCAGGTGGGAGGGGTTGGACTTCAGAGCTGAGCCCAGAGAAGAACAGCTGATCTCTGACAAACTGCAGTGCTCCAATCTGAATAAAGAATAACAGATGTAGATCAAATCAGTGATAATGGATCAGATGTGTCCTGATCAATGATCAGTGTCTAAATGAGAAGAGGGACTTTGTCCTTCTGTTCTTGTCTTCTTCTCTTATTGGGCCTCAAAGAGCCCTGAGCTCTATCAGAGCGTTTCAGACACATGTCAGATCTACAGTGGAAGGAAAATCAGCTCTTTCTGGAACATTGAAGCCTGTAAATGTGTTTGAACAGACAGCAAGAATAAAATGATCAACAGTGAAAACGGACACAATAGGTTGTGTTTTCAAGAAGCAGCTGGAAATCAACTGGAACTTTAGAAACCTTTGATGTTTCCAGAAATCTCCCATCTGCTGCCGTTCATCATCATCACTGATGTGACTTCAGCTTGGTGAAATATTTGTTGAAGACAGATGCAGCCGGGTGACGTAGTCACTCCAGCATGTCCTGGGTCTTCCCCAGGGCCTCCTTCTGGTGGGACATGCCCAGACCACCTCCCGAGGGAGGCGTCCAGGGGGCATCTAATACAGATGCCCGCGCCACCTCAGCTGGCTCCTCTTGATGTGGAGGAGCAGCGGCTCTACTCCGAGCTCCTCCCGGGTGACAGAGCTTCTCACCCTATCTCTAAGGGAGCGCCCCGCCACCCTGCGGAGGAAACTCATTTCGGCCGCTTGTATCCGGGATCTCGTTCTTTCGGTCATGACGCAGAGTTCATGACCATAGGTGAGGGTAGGAACGTAGATCGACTGGTAAATCGAGAGCTTTGCCTTTCGGCTCAGCTCCCTCTTCACCACGACGGACCGATACAACGACCGCATTACTACGGCCGCCGCACCGATCCGCCTGTCGATCTCACACTCCATCCTTCCCTCACTTGTGAACAGGACCCCGAGATACTTAAACTCCTCCACCTGAGGCAGGAACTCTCTCCCGACCCGAAGAGGGCAAACCACCTTTTTCTGGTCGAGAACCATGGCCTCAGACTTGGAGGTGCTGATTCTCATCCCAGCTGCTTCACACTCAGCTGCAAACCGCCCCAGTGCATGCTGGAGGTCCTGGCTCGAAGGAGCCAACAAGACAACATCATCCGCAAAAAGCAGAGATGAAATCCGGTGACTCCTGAACCGGACCCCCTCCGGACCCTGGCTGCGCCTAGAAATTCTGTCCATAAAAATAATGAACAGAACCAGTGACAAAGGGCAGCCCTGCAGAGGCCAACATGCACCGGGAACAGGTCTGACTTACTGCCGGCAATGCGAACCAAGCTCCTGCTCCAGTTGTACAGAGACCGTACAGCCCTCATCAGAGGGCCTCCGACCCATACTCCCGAAGCATCTCCCACAGAATACCACGGGGGACACGGTTGAATGCCTTCTCTAAGTCCACAACACACATGTGGACTGGTTGGGCAAACTCCCATGAGCCCTTGAGTACCCTATGGAGGGTATCGAGCTGGTCCAATGTTCCAAGACCAGGATGAAAACCACATTGTTCCTCCTGAATCTGAGGTTCGACTATCGGCCGAATTCTCCTCTCCAGCACCCTGGAAGAGACTTTCCCCAGGAGGCTGAGGAGTGTGATTCCCCGATAGTTAGAACACACTCTCCGGTCCCCCTTTTTGAAAAGAGGGACCACCATCCCGGTCTGCCAGTCCAGAGGCACTGTCCCTGACTGCCACGCGATGTTGCAGAGGCACTGAGCACTGCTTCCCCGTCCTGAGGCACCGGATGGTTTGCCAGAATTTCTTCGAGGCCGATCGGTAGTCCTCCTACATGGCCTCCCCGAACTTTTCCCATACCTGAGTTTTTGCTTCCGCAACTGACCGGGCTGCTGCACGCTTGGCCTGCCGGTACCCATCAGCTGCCTCAGGAGTCCCCGAGCCAACCAGGCTCGGTAGGACTCCTTCTTGAGCTTGACAGCATCCCTTACTTCCAGTGTCCACCGGGATTCGGGGATTGCTGCCACAACAGGGACTGGAGACCGTGCAGCCACAGCTCCGAACAGCCGCGTCAACAATGGAGGTGGAGAACATGGTCCACTTGGACTCAATGTCTCCAGCCTCCCTCGGGATCTGGTCAGAGCTCTCCCAGAGGTGGGAGTTGAAGACCTCAATGGTAGAGGGTTCTGCCAGACGTTCCCAACAGACCCTCACAGTACATTTGGGTCTGCCGAGTCTTTCCAGCTTCCCCCCCGCCACCAGATCCAACTCACCACCAGGTAGTGATCAGTTGACAGCTCAGCCCCTCTCTTCACCCGAGTATCTGAGACATACGGCCGGAGGTCAGATGACACGACTACAAAGTCGATCATTGATCTCTGGCCTAGGGTGTCCTGGTGCCACGTGCACTTATGGACACCCTTATGCTCGAACATGGTGTTCGTTATGGACAGACTGTGACTAGCACAGAAGTCCAACAACAGAGCACCGCTCGGGTTCAGATCGGGGAGGCCGTTCCTCCCAATCACACCCCTCCAGGTATCACTGTCGCTGCCCACGTGAGCGTTGAAGTCCCCCAGCAGAACAATGGAGTCCCCAGTTGGGGCACTTTCCAGTACCCCTTCCAGGGACCCCAAGAAGGCCGGGTACTCTGCACTGCCATTTGGCCCGTAAGCCGAAACGACTGTGAGAGACCCATCCCCAACCGGAGGCGCAGGTCAGGTCAGTGTTCAACCTTATGTCATTTAACACTTTAATAAGAGCTGTTTATATACTGTGGTGAGGCTGGAAGCCTGATTGAAAAGTCCACTGGAATTCACGATCTTGACTATAAAAGGAAGGTTTGAGATAGGTCTGTAGTTGGTTAACATGGAAGTGTCAACAAAAGAAATGTCTACCTTTAGAGATAACCAGATCCAGAGGGTGGCCTCGAGTGTGTGTGGGCCCTTGTGGGCCTATGTTGAAAGAGGCCAAAGGTGTCAAGTAGATCACAAGTGAGTGTGTCACTGATGTGAAACTCATCAATGATTTTTCCTGAGTGCCTTGGAGGTCTATAAATGATTAGAAAAAGAACTTTTGGCTCACCCTTTACTAAAAAACAGAGATATTCAAAAGAACTACAATCACAATATAATTTCCTTGCAATAAAATACTGATTTAAAAATGGCAGCAACTCCCCCACCCTTCTTGCCACTTCGTCACTTATTCATAAAACTGAAATTTGTTGGTGCTGCCTCATTGAGAATGGTACCTCAGCTACAGCCAGTCAGCCATGTTTCACTAAGAAGTAAAAAAGTCTAGATCAGGGGTCAGCAACCTTTAACACAGAAAGAGCCATATGAACTCGGTTTCCACGGAAGGGAAAACACTGGAGCCGCAAATACTTTTTGATCTAAAATGAAAAAAACATGCATTTATTAAAAAGAAAAATATATATATATATATATATATATATATATATATATATATAAAAAAAATATTTTAAAAAAACAACAACAACAACAACTTCCCTTTCATGCTTCAGGGTTCACCGCAGCCATACACTTATTAGTGCTTTGACTACCCTTTTGAAGATGGGCTATCTTATCTAAAATGAAGATAACACTGTATATATTGCTTTTTCTTACCTTTACACTTTGTATAAACAACTATAGTGTGTTGCTTATGAAATCCACGAAGTGCTACAGAGAAATTAAAAGCTTTTTAAATTAAAAAGCTGAACTTAAATGATCCATGTAGCAAACAAAAGCAAAAAAATACCGTGAGCCGTCATCCTTATATCGCCTTTGGGCTTTTAGAGCATGTAGCGGAGCCTTGACCCAATAAATTGGGGAAAAAAAGCACTGTGTCACTAAACAATGAAAAATAAATATTTGCAAAATATCTGCATAAAGATTTATTTTACCTGGTTAATGGGACTTCTGCTCCTGAACCTCTGCGCACAGCGTCTGCAAATTGGGGCTGTACGAAGTCACTTTCATCTTTACACAGGACTGTAAGCTGTCATCTGTGACGCGTGAGCGCTGTTTGTTTTTAATGGAGTTCATGGTGGAGAATAGCTGCTCACATACATATGTGGATCCCCACATGTCCCCACATGTGGACACCCACATGTCTTTGTCAGCTATGTCAGCCAGCTCCAGCTCCACATCAGGTTGACTTACACATGTCTCCAGACTTGGCTTTGCTGGGGTTGAAAGACACGACAAATGGACGGCGTTTTGGCGGGTATACCGCCTTCCACGAGTATGACGTTTATTTTGAGCGACGAAAAACAATAAAATTTAAAAATTATTTATTTTATCAATATTTTAATATTTCAAGATCACGATAATCTCCCAATTTAGAACTAAAATAATAAAAAAAGAACTAACATAATGATGTCATTTACTAACAGTGATTTGTTGGCTAGTGATCTGAGTAGGGCTAACCTTATGGAGATAACAGGAGACAATGGTATGTTTCGAGGTTGACATGCTACACTCAATAAATTAGCAGATTTAAATGAGCCTTTTTTATTCCTCACCAGTTGAACCACTTTTCTGTGTGTGTGTGTGTGTGTGTGGGTGAAATTGATTGAGTGGCACACGTATCTTTGAGCCATCTGTTTAGCATCATAAGCTTGCTGAATCTCTCATCTCCTTGCAGAACTTTCAGTAGAGGTCCTCAGTATTCAGACACTTCTTTGAGATATCAGACACCACGTTGTTGGTAAAACAGAGTACTTTGGTGTTTTTCTTGCTGCAAAAGTGTTTTATCTCATTCACATCTCTGTCACCCACTGTCAGAGTTTAGGCCCAGTGGTTAGCTCTTTCTGCAGCCTTTTAGCATATAATGATTTAGCCTCACGCCTTCCTCTAGTGCTGGAAGATGAGCTTTCATTTGGGAAGTGAGGATTTTGAAATTGTGGAGCACATCTGTTCTCTAGTAGAATTCCTGTGTCCTGGGGCAGAATGCTCTTAGTTTTGTTGTAGCATCGGTCCATGGTTGTTTTCTCCTTGGTACTGGGATACTGTGCGATGGTAGTGCAGGCCACTCAGAGTTATCATGAGTCTCCAGCTGCTGGGATCTGCCTGTTAACTGTCTTCCCATATCTGAAGGAAGTGATTTATCATGCTTTGGCTTTGCAAGAGAGTTAGGACTGGTTGATTTACTGCCATTTACACCTGGTTCCGGCTTCTTGGTGGTGCCAATTAGCTTTCTGTTAGCCTGCGCTTTTTCACTGTTTTGAGACAACAGCAGAGTGGGTTCTTCTTGATTCTTCAGTCCTTGCGCCAGTCCACCGTCCCGTCCTGTCTTAAATCCTTCATCATAGTCCCTCTCCCCAAAAAGCAAGCGATTGTCAGCCTCAATGACTACAGGCCAGTAGCATTGATTTCCGTGGTAATGAAGTGCTTCGAGAAGCACATCAGGAACCACATCATGACTTTCATCCCTCCTTCGTTCGACACACACCAGTTTGCCTACAGAGCTAACAGATCTACAGAGGACGCCGTGACCACCGCTCTCCACACTGTCTTGTCCCACCTAGAACAACGGGAGAGCTATGCACAGCTGCTCTTCATAGACTTTAGCTCGGCATTTAACAACATCCTTCCCCACAGACTGGTGAACAAGTTGTCGGACATTGGTCTTCCTTACCTCACCTGCCTCTGGATTAAGAGCTTCCTTACAGAACGCACCCAGAGGGTCAGAGTGGGCCCACACCTCTCCACAGCCATCAGCCTCAGCACTGGCTCCCCACAGGGCTGTGTGCTGAGCCCCCTCCTTTACACACTATATACCCACGACTGCACTCCCATCCACCACAGCAACACCATCGTGAAGTTCGCGGACGACACGACAGTGGTGGGGCTCATCACAGGGGAAGATGAGTCAGCCTACAGGGAGGAAGTGGAAGGACTGACAGTGTGGTGCCGTGACAACAACCTGCTCCTGAACACAAATAAGACCAAGGAGCTGGTTGTTGACTTCAGGAAAAAGAGGCACTACATCCAGCCACTCCACATCGATGGGGTCTGCATGGAGAGGGTCTCGGATTTCCGCTTCCTTGGAGTCACCATCAGTGACAACCTGACCTGGGGACTGCACATTGCAGAGCTGGTGGGGAAGGCCCAGAAGAGACTCTACTTCCTGAGGGTCCTCAAGAAAAACAACATCACAGAGAAACTTCTGGCGTCCTTCTACCGCAGCACAGTGGAGAGCGTCCTGAGCTACTGCCTCTGTGCATGGTACTCCAGCTGCACAGTTGCACAGAGGAAAGAGCTACACAGGATAATTGGCACTGCCCAGCGGATCGTCGGATACAGTCTCCTCCCTCTAGAGGACCTGTACAACTCGCGCTGCCTCAAAAGTGCTGCCAGGATCCTGCTAGACCCCACTCACCCTGGACACGGACTGTTCGAACGCCTGCCCTCTGGCAGACGTTTCAAATCAAATCAAATCAAATCAAAAAATTTATTTATATGGCACTTTTCATACATAAAAGCAACACAAAGTGCCTCACAGAGGCTAAAAACAACAAACAAAGCCCAACCCTCCCTCTATTGTAAAAACACAGAGACACAGAGACAGACACGTGCACACACAGAAACACACACGCACATATACATACAAGCTCACCCCCACTGCACACACTAGCAAGAAACATGGCCGGGCACTGAGACCTGGAGCAAGGAGAAAGCCACCCTTGGGGGCCAACCACACTGAGAGGGGCCCTGGCCCACGACAGCAGGGAGCGCCGCTATAAGGTCAGCCCCGACCCGGGCGGACAGGAAGCCCCACACAGGAGTGCAGCATCCTCCAGCCACCCGGGCTAGAGCCGCCTACAGGACAGCATCCCCGCCAGTAGACCAGAAGAGATGTAGTCAAACATATAACTAAAACAGTAAAGAATAAAAATTAAATATGATAAGAATAATAAAGTCAATAAAAGAACTTAATACAATTGATTAAAAGCCTGATTAAAAGTGGTATTGAATAAAGATTAAATATGATAAAAGGTCTAATTAAGAACAATAAAGGAAATTAATTAAAAGCCTGACTGAAAAGGTGAGTCTTGAGCCTCTTTTTAAAAACTTCAACGGTCTCTGAGCCCCTGAGGTTCTCCAGCAGGCTGTTCCACAATCGGGGGCCATAATAACTAAAAGCCGCCTCCCCGTGTGTTTTCGATCTAACATGTGGCATGGTTAAAAGGCCAGTGCCGGAAGACCTCAGGGTCCTCGAGGGTTGATATGGTAAAAGTAAGTCGCATAAATAAGAGGGCCCAAGACCGTTAAGACACTTAAAAACAAGTAGAAGAACCTTAAAATCGATCCTGAAACGCACAGGGAGCCAATGCAGCGATTTTAAAATTGGTGTAATGTGCTCCCGCCCTCTGGTCCTCATCAGCACTCGTGCAGCTGAATTCTGCAGTAGCTGAAGATTAGAGATGCTCTTTTTGGGAAGGCCAGAGAGCAGGGCATTACAGTAATCTAAACGACAAGAGATAAAAGCATGCATCAGTGCCTCCGTGCTGGCCTGAGAGAGAAACAGGCGGACTCTGGCTATATTTTTAAGATGGTAGAAACCAGTCTTTGCTATATTTTTGATATGTGGGATAAAACTAAGCTCAGAGTCAAAAAGCACGCCCAGATTTTTTACAGTTTGTGATGGTTTAAGATCTTGTAGTTTTGTTAAAAGTTTCTCTCTCTGGGCTTCAGGACCAATGACTAAAACCTCTGTTTTGTCCTGGTTGAGCTGTAGGAAGTTTCCTGCCATCCATGACTTGATATCTGAAATGCAGTTAAAAAGGGCATCAATAGGCCCTGTGTCATCAGGAGCCACGGCAATGTACAGTTGCGTATCATCAGCATAACTATGAAAGCTGATGCCGTGCCTCCTAATGACGTCCCCAAGGGGAATCATGTAAAGATTAAAAAGGATTGGACCTAAGATTGAACCTTGGGGAACCCCACACTTGATCTCATGGGTTTCAGATCCATAAAAACACACACAAACAGACTTAAGAACAGTTTTTACCCATCAACCATATCACTTCTTAACGCTGCTACATCCCGCTGATGTGAATTTATTTATTTATTTATATGTACATATATAGTTTTTTGTATCTTTTGTATTTTTTTTTTTTTTTTTTTTTTTGTATTTTTTATATTGAGGCTTTATCTTCATCTTTATCTTTTTATTTTTATACCGGCACTGTTGTGGTCACTTTCGAATTTCGTTGTTCAACTTGTTGAATAATGACAAATAAAGATTCTGATTCTGATTCTGATTCTTTCCCATATTGTCCATTTACCTCCACATTCACTTCGAGACAATGAATTTATGTTTCTATTTCTGCTATCTTCTGGAGCAGTTTGTGGTAATCATCAGTGGAAAAGGAGGCATCTTGCTGCTAATTAGCTTTTGTTAGCTGAGCTCCTCAATCCCAGTCACAATAGTGCAGGCTTGTGCTGCTGATAGGCCCCACTCACAAATTAAAACAGTTTAAAATGACAGTGGTACCCTTCAGGAACTTTCAGAAATCAAGCTCCCAGTGATATATAGGTATCCAGGACCTGCTTTTTAGTAGAAGGAAAGGATTGCAATGAAAAAAAGAGAGCAAGAGAGAGTAAAGCAGAGAGAAAAATAGTGAAGCATCGAGCAAAACAGGAAGAGGTGACCTGAATAGACAAAAAACTACAACAGACAAACTGACCTCAGAGTCTCCAGTCTACAGTTTGGACTCTCCAGTCCAGCACACAGAACCTTCACTCCTGAATCCTTCAGGTTCCTGTTGGAGCTCAGGTCCAGGTGTGTCAGGTGGGAGGGGTTGGACTTCAGAGCTGAGGCCACAATTTCACAGTGAGTCTCTGAGAGTCCACAGGAACGTAGTCTGTGATTAGAGAAAACATCAAATCTGTTCAAATCAAAATCTGATGTAAACAGTGGTGTAAATACAGTTGGTGCATATGATGGTGCCACATGATCATGTGATGGTTCAGCTCATCTTCTCTCACTGGGATGATCCTCATGGCTCGGTCCTGCATGTCTGATTTGGTGGGCCCTTTTTAAATGGAGTCTATTTCCTCATGAAGCAGGCTCTGAGATTCAACTCTGCCAATAACAGACGTTAAACTGGCCTGGAGCTGATACATCACATCACACTGGTATTTTTCATCTCCCAGTAAATCCAGTAGCATATGAGCAGCAAACATCAGGGCAAAGTGAGAAATCTCCATCAGTCTGTTCTTGTCATTTATCCCATTCTGCTGCTCCTCTCACACCGTGCACACACAGGTGTGTGACTGACTTACTATGGTTTTTATAGAGTTGATGTTTCTCTTTGATTTCTAATGGGCCCATGTACAATATTACACACAGGCTAAATGTTGCCATGTGATGAGTTGTAGCAGAGTTAGCTTCAAGCTCATTTCCATCTGCAGTCCCTCTGCAGTTACCATGACGCTCTGTGTCTCTGTAACTTTCTCCTGACTCAGTAACAGGTGTTTAGGTTAGTGCTTTTACAAAGATCATGAATGTTATTGTAGCTCCTGACTGAAATCTAGTGATATCATTGGATGTTGTTGTTGAATAGAATGAAAGAAGAGGAAGCCTGACTGTTTCTCTCTCCTGAACAGAAGAGGGAGGGGCATCACCTGACTGACTCAGCCCCTCAGCTGCTCAAATTGCAGGAGTTTAATCTTAAATCTTGTTGCCTTGGTAACAAGTTTAGAGTTGTCTGCAATGACAGGGTCACTTTACTCACACTATGTACCAAACATAGCATTGACCTATAGGAGTAATTTACAGTGAGGATGGGGGGTTGTAAACAAACAGCCCCACCAACTTCAACTCAACTTCAGCTCATCTTCAGACTCCACCCACACTGAAACAGGTGACATCACCTGAGGACATTTATCAGACTGCACTCAGCTCCCCCTGGAGACACTATCGCTTTAATACTACACTTCTCTCACATGCAGTCATACTAACACCTGGAAACAGCTGGAAACACTGAGGTGGAAGATCAGTGGAGCTGCTTTCATTAGTTTCATCAGGTTTGAATCAAAGCAAAAAGTCCAAATAAACTCAACAAAAACACTAAACAAGTGTTTTTATTCACTGAGCAGCAACAATCACAACCAAGTGAAGAATCTCCATGTTGGAGCTCACAGCTTTTACAACAGCTCCAGAAAAAACACACCTGACCTGTAATTTGTCAAAGTCAAACTAAGAAGAATGAGAATCAATGAAAACTGTGTTTATCTGAACTTGACTAAACTACTGATCTGATCCACTGATCAATAATTAGAATGATCATGTCTGGACTCACTCAGCCTTTCTGCAGTTCCTCACAGCTGGGATCAGTCTCCGTCGTCCCTCCTCTGATGTCTTGTACTTCTTCAGGTCCAGCTCATCCAGAACCTGCTCTGACATCTGCAGCATGTAGGCCAGAGCTGAGCACTGGAACACAGAGAGTTTCTTCTCTGATCTGTTCTCTGACTTCAGGAACTGTTGGATCTCCTGATGAACTGACTGGTCCTTCATCTCCGTCAGACAGTGGAAGATGTTGATGCTTCTGTCAGGAGACATTTCACCACTGTTCATCTCCTTCAGGTTGTTGATGACTCTCTGGATGGTTTCTGGACTGTTCTCTCTCTGACCCAGCAGACCTCCTAACAGCCTCTGGTTGGACTCCAGAGAGAGGCCATGAAGGAAGCGAACAAACAGGTCCAGGTGACCATTTTGACTTCTGAGGGATTTCTCCATGGCTCTCCTAAGGAAGTCATGCAGGGGGGGATGACTGTTTTTGATCTGTGGTTGATGACTGTGCACAGTTAATCTAAAGAACTTGGAAATCAAAGACCCTCTCTTTATGTCGTCTTCTATTAGGAAGTTCTCCAGGACCTGTGTGTTGCTGTTGGTGTAACAGTGGAACATGTAGACTGCAGCCAGAAACTCCTGAACACTCAGATGAACAAAGCAGTAGACTGTTTTCTGGAAGATCACACTCTCTCTTTTGAAGGTCTCAGTACAGAGTCCTGAGTTCACCAAGGCCTCTGTGACATCAAGACCACACTGCTCCAGCTCTTCTTGGTAGAACATGATGTTTCCTTTCTCCAGCTGTTCAAACGCCAGCCTCCCCAGCTTCACAAGAACTTCCCTGTCGGCCTCCGTCAGCTCCTGTGGACTCGTCTCATGTCCCTCACTAGAGGTCGATGGACCATCTCCTACAAACAAAACATGACATTGTTGTAAATGAACAAGTTGGAGATAGTTTTTGTTTTGGCAGCTGATGATCACAAACTTACAACTTTATCACAAACTCTACATTTTGCTTTTCCAGGGGTTCTTTCTAAAGACGCCCTCTTTAATGAAAGAAAAAAGAACAACAGTCAAATCAGTGTTTCTATGTTTTATATCTAGTTGTCTTTCTTGCTGTGTTTGCTGTGCAACATGTCTATCAGAAGCAGGAGTGTTGCTATATTTATTTCATCTTATTTAAAGTAAAGATGTTAATGCTTCTCTGTAATATGACAGAATGTGTTTGAGGGAAACCCCTGGATACTGAGTTGAAGTCATGCTATAACTCAACCAACAACCTTATCCTGCTGATAGTTAGTGAACGAAGTGGTGTCAGTAACAGAGGTGTTACTCTGGCCTCACCTCTGTGCACATCTGCTGCAATGACATGATGCAGCTGCCTGTGACTGGAGGAGGCTGCACAGCCATCGCCCACTATCAGAGCTGAACTGGAGCAATAACAACAGTTTATAAAATGTCCTCTCCACCTCTATCACTCACCGTACTTGTTCTTCTTCCTCTTTGTCTGGACCAGCAGGAAGTGTGAGAACAGGTCAGTCATGGTCTTGGGCAGCTCTCCTCTCTGCCCTGTGCTCAACATGTGCTCCAGAACTGTAGCAGTGATCCAGCAGAAGACTGGGACTTGACACATGATGTGGAGGCTCCTGGACGTCTTGATGTGTGACATCATTCTGCTGGACACATCTTCATCACTGGACCTCCTCCTGAAGTACTCCTCCTTCTGAGCGTCAGTGAAGCCTCGGACCTCTGTTACCCTGTCAACACATGTAGGAGGGATCTGATTGGCTGCTGCAGGTCTGGAGGTGATCCAGACCAGAGCCCTGGGAAGCAGATTCCCCTGGATGAGGTTTGTCAGCAGCACATTGACTGATGACGTCTGTGTGACATCAGACACAACCTCCCTGTTGTTGAAGTCCAGTGACAGTCGGCTTTCATCCAGGCCGTCAAAGATGAAGAGAAGTTTACAGACAGCCAGCTGCTCTGCTGTGACCTTCTGTAATGTTGGATGGAAAACATGGAGCAGCCTGAGAAGACTCAACTGCTGATCTCTGATCAGGTTCAGCTCCCTGAACGAAAGCAGAAGCAGCAGACTGACATCTTGGTTCTCCAAGCCCTCTGCCCAGTCCAGAGTGAACTTCTGCACCGAGAAGGTTTTTCCAACGCCAGCGACACCGTTGGTCAGAACCACTCTGATGGGTTTCTGTTGGACCGGTGAGACTGTAGAGACACTGTCTCTCTGTTGGACAGGTGAGACTGTAGAGACACTGTCTCTCTGTTGGACAGGGAAGTTTTTAAAGATGTCGTTGCACTTGATTGGAGTGTCATGGAGGGTGTTCTTCTTGGACGTTGTCTCCAGCTGTCTCACCTCATGTTGGGTATTAACCTCTTCACTCTGTCCCTCTGTGATGTAGAGCTCAGTGTAGACCCTGTTGAGGAGGGTTCCACTTCCTCTTCCATCAGTTCCTTCAGTCACTCGTTCACATCTGCTCCTCACACTGATCTTATGTTGGTCTAAAAGCTCCTGCAGACCACCATCTGCTGAGAGAGAAGAGACAGAGTCAGACTGAAGACAGAGAGTCTGACAATCTGATGGGATTCTTTTCATCAGCTACAGAAAAACTACAGACACAAAGAAAAGCTCTGAATGTTGTGCTGTTGATCATCATCTTAAATGTCAGTGCTGTGTGATGGAACAATGACTCTGTAGAAAACAACAGGTCCTGCTTTCAGAAATGAGCACATCAGCAGACAGATGTTCACTCTCACTTTGTACACAGCTGCTCTGATGGCTGTCTGTCTGCAGCTCACCTGTTCTTGTGGATCTTTGTTGGCATTGAGGGTCTCCTGTAGAACTAGACTGGTCCCAGTATGAGGTGAAACACTGCCTGGAAGGAAGAAGAGTGGAGAGAGGTGAGCTAAAAGAAAACCCGGTCCTGAAAGTGGTCTGGTTTCTCTCTGGTTATGAGTTGACCTTAAATTTGAGTGTAGCAGTTGGGGCTGAGCTTAAAGCCCCTGAGGTGCTGCTACAGGGGCTAATGATGACTCGGTCTAATAAATCTGTTTTTTTTTTGTTTGTTTTTTTAACCTGATGGAGAGACTGTGTGTGCCTGTTTCTGTCTCCGAGTTTTGTTGTGAACCTACACAGAGTTTGATGGACCTGCTTCCTGGTTTCTCTCTGTTTCCTTCACATAAGTCTAATGACTGAATCATCTTCAGCTCAGTTTACAGTAGAAACCGTCTCTTACTGTGACTCTGAGGGTCCAGGTTCACGACTGATGTCTGGAGGAAGTTCTCTGGACTCGTCACTCTTCATAGACGGACAGATGGATCCAGGTTCACGACTGATGTCTGGAGGAAGTTCTCTGGACTCGTCACTTTTCATAGACAGACAGATGGATCCTGGAGACTCTGCTCTCAGTCTGTGGTTCTGACCTCTGTAAACACAAACATGTTTTTATTCATATCACATCAATCACTGATCAGTTCTCTGATGACTGATGCATTGTGGGAAGTCTACAGTGACATCAGCATCCAGCACCACACACTGTAGTGAAGGATGGAAGCAACACAGCAGCATCCATAGACAACAGTGTAGAGTCAGTCAGTCATTAACTGTGTCCAGTCTCCAGCTGCTGACCACCTGTCTCACATCAGCTCTAAATAAGCAGAGTGATACAAAGGCTGGCTCAACATCTGGATCCACTGGGTCAACATCTGGATCTACCTGCTCAGGGAAAAGAGACATGAAGACAAAACAACATGAGGACGGAAACAAACAGCTGCTGATGTGTCTGCTCTTCTTCTCCATCTCCAACCAAACCAACAGTGTGTTAGTCCGTCCCTCAGCTCCTCCCCCTCTGTCTGAGGCTCTCAGCTCTCAGCTCATTGGTTCCTACTGAAGACTGAGTCTCTCACATATATAGTTTCATGTTTGTGAAGCTCAGTCACTTAGTGAAACAGCTGCTCACTGTAGTTTCTACCAAACACACTGACTGTGCTCATTGAAGCTCATGGTTCAGGCTGTAAAATGATGCTGTAAAGAGTCTGAACTCTGTTAGATCCCAGCTCATCAAGCTTCACAACACACTGATGAATCTTAATGAGCAGCACTGTCATTTAGAACAGTGTGACTTTGTTGTTACCTTATTAGCCCTCCATCACAGTCTCTTTGGTTTAAGGTTATGTTCTGGACCTTTGTTGTTCTGCTCCTGTAAAAAGCAGCTGCTGAGATTCTGCTTCAGCTGCTGGAACTGATTTGATCCTCTGTCTCTGCTCTCTGTGTCTGACATGGCTCTGAATTCACTAGAAATCACTCATTGGCCATGCTCCAAAACACACAGTGTCAACTAAACACTGACACATGTTGTCTTCAACAGAAACATTCACAAGTCAGTCAGAAGTCAGTCACAGCAGAGTCATAAAAACACTAACATGTGTCACATCTGCTGTTTTACAATCAACACAATATTGTATTGATCTGAAATTGACTTTTGTGCTGTAGTTTCCTTTGAACCTCTCTACACTACAAAAAGTGAGCGACCCATCTCAGAGCAGCTTTGCAGAATGAACACTTTACAAAAAAGAGGAGAATAACTGACAACAATTCTACAGTGAAGCAGCTGGAAATGACTGCAGAAGAAGAACAATCTGCATCACAGCTGCTGCTCATTCATAGATGTGTGAAAATGGAATTTACAAACAGAAGAAATACAGTAACAATGAAAAACACAAAGTCACTGCTAATCTGCAGCTCTTCTGTTTTCCTCTCCCTCCTCTTTCTATCTTTTTCATCAGTCCAAACAGGTCATGTGACTGAAAGAAGCTCAACACCTGAGTGTGTTTCCTAGATGCTACAGTATATATAGATGGGAATCAGCTGTGATTGATGGATTAGTTTCAGTCTTCAATGTGAACTGCTGTTCACTTCAGCCTCAGCCTTTAGCTTTGGTTTCCAACATGAGGTTTTCTGTTTGGACAAAGAGGCTCTAATTTCATACCAGGTGCAGGTGAGGTGGACGGTGTTGAACCCCATGCAGTGGTAATTTCGTCCGGTGCAACACGGCGCGCAGTCAATTTGGCAATTTGGTAGAGCGAGGTGTGCCGAGATGGGTGTGGCAGGCAGTAGGGGGAGGAGTCGACAGATTCAGCTTGGAGCAGTGACAGTTTTGTGCCAAAAGGCATCGCTGAAAGCTCACCAGCTCCAACCTGGTCTACTCTGAGCACAAGGCGGAGCAGAGCTGGTGGAGTGGTAGTTTGGCTGACCAGCGCACAGTGCACACATGTCACCAAGACCTCACAGCTCCTCACAGCACTGCTCCTCCTTCTGTGGCTGCTTCTCTCCTCCTCCACCACTGACCTGTGTTAATCTGTAACCACCATCAGCTGCAGGACTAATGTGACCTCTGATCACATCATAACACAATAAAAGAGTCAGTATCAAAGAACTGATAAGACAGAAGAACCAGGAGAAGTTATTTCCTGTTCCAGTGATGTCGACTGCAGCAGCTCAACACTAAACTAAACTCTGTTACAGAGACAGTTTGGAGGTTCACAGGTTTGTAGCAGGTCTCTTACTGTGGCTCTGAGGGTCCAGGTCCAGGACTGAGGTCTGGAGGCATCCATTCTTTGGACCTGTCACTCTTCATAGGGGGACAGATGGATCCTGGAGACTCTGCTCCGTCCTGATCTTCGTCCACACGAACACTCATCTTCAGGACTTCAGTCAGTCTGAGAGGGAAACAAGTAACACTGACTGTGAGATAATGTGAGGAAGAAGAATAATGATGATGATGAACACTCACCTGCCTCACACTTCCCTTTCCCTCCTTCTGCTCCGTCCACTTTAAAATGGCGTCGTACCTGGCTGCAGCCTGGAGAACAGGGTAGAGCTCAAGGACAAAGGTTGAACTCCACCCTGTTTGGATGTCACTGGTTTAATGGATGTTTAACTCCACCTCCATCTGCTCTCACTGGTTTAACTGGAGGATTGTAGGAGACACAGATATCATGACACAAACTGCCTCTGTTCATGTGTTCTTTCACATTTCAAACGTTACACTGGTTTTAAACTGTGACAAAAACAACATGTAAACCATGTGTCACTTCCTGTTCATGTTGTACTCTACTTTTCACTACACAACATGTATTTGATAGTTAGACTTAGAATGAAGCTCTGATGACTTGTTGAACTTTCTGTTCAGTGATAATTACAGTGACATGCAAAAGTTTCAAAATGTCTGTTCATGTGGACGGTTAAACAAGTGGAAGATGAAAGTTAATGAAAGTTAAACAGGAAACACTCTCTGTCAACATTTGAAGCAATATCAGTGTGTTCTTTTAGTTTTCTACAGTTTCAGACTGAAAAGGGAAACAAAGCAGCAGCCTGCAACAGAATGGGAAACACAGGAGACTGGAGCTCTCAGATCACTTTGACCAAGGTGTCAGACAAGCTGTGTACTGTGAGAGTTTCTAAGGGTGTGTGGGGGGGGACTACTAGGTACTAACTATGCAGGGTGGCCAAACCTTTTCCTTTTCTGTCATTTTAAAAATGAAATGTAAAAGATGAAAATTAAAATATATATATATAAATATATATTGTTTAAAATGTGACAGGAACGTGTCATCTGGAACTTTATGTCTTTTGGAGATCATTTCATCTTCCACTTGCTGAACTGTTCACATGAACAGAAAGTTTGACCAGGGGTGCCCAAACTTCTGCAGGCCACTGTATGTATCTCCAGATTTGAATGTTTGTGTTCAACTGAAGGAAAAATGTGTATACACACATACACACACTTGGCTGTTAGACACAAACTACATGTGACTGAGTTTATAAAACCTTCACCAACATCCTGACTGTAACTGTGGAGAAAAGTGAAAAATTAGACACAAGTATTGACGCTGGAAACACAACTATAGAAGTGAGCAGCAGAACAGCTGACGTGCAGAGTGATGGGAAATTTCAGCTTCAGCCCACTAAACTCAACTTTGTGGAGGTGGTTTAAAATGCATTCTAGCTTCTCTCCATTGGCTTCCTGTAGGATATAGAAAAGACGTCAGAGTCCTTCTACTGACTTACAAGGCTCTTAATGACAAAGCTCCATCTTATCTGAAAGACCTCATTATCTCATACTGTCCTACCAGAGCACTTCGCTCCCAGAATGCAGGTCTGTTAGTGACCCCCAGTATCTCTAAAAACAGACTGGGAGGTAGAGCCTTCAGTTACCAGGCTCCTCTATTATGGAACCAGCTCTCTCCATGGGTCAGAGAGGCAGACACTCTTTCTACATTTAAGTCCAGGCTTAAAACCTTCCTCTGTGACGGAGCTTTTGGTTGATCTCTGGTGCATATTTCAAATATCTGGACATAACTTTGGTCGTTGTCGTTTTGAATGAGCTGAAGAAAGCATCTGAAAAACCCAGCACATCACTATTAGCAAACGTTAACCTCTCAATTATGACAAAATACCAAGCTGAACACAGTGATGTCATGCATTATCTTTCAGAGCAGATGGTACAAAAGGTGATGCAGCGCTCATATGTAACCTTTTTGTTTTTAAGTGTGTGAGTTAAATTTTCACTCACATTGGTGCAATGCATGATTCCGACTATTTTGGAAACACAGGACAAGCATTAAGACAACTAAAAAATTTCCTCTGGGAAATTTTGAAAGGGCCACAGGGGGCTACTGCCGGGGTACCATCTCTGTCGCCATGGGAATCAAACCCACGACCAAACTAATCAGACAGACACATGATCATCTTTAACTGAGCACTGATATTCAGGAGCTGTGATCACATTAAGTCACCCGTGTGTGCGTGTGTGTGTGTGTGCATGTGTGTAACTGTAATCACATACAGTTACCTGTATGTTTGTGTGTAACTATAATGACATAAAGTTACCTGTGTTGTGTGTGGGGGAGGAGTGTGCGCTCTGTGTGTTAGAGCCCTTATAGAGCACATAGTGTACATGTGAAATATTTAGATTTACAGCTGGAAAGTGAGCAGTAGCTGCAGCTGTCAGGTACATGAGCTGCAGTACAAGCAGGAAGTGGCTCAACAAGGAAACACTCACAACTGTTCTGCACTACATGATCTAAATGAAATGTGATGTGGGTGGCTTTCTGAACATCATCTAGAGCCTTAAAAACCCTGTGAGTCCCTCAGGCCTCCACACTGAGTCCACATCAGTCCTGTGGTGTAAATCTAATGACAGAGCGCTCAGTGGCTCAGACAGCAGGAGAGCAGCGGCTCATCTCCGCCTCCTCCACAGGCTGATTCAGGCACTAAAGCTGCCTCCAGTCATCAGTAAGTGGAGCTGCACACAAAGAACCACTCTGTGTTCAACTACTGACCATCCACTAACTCTGCTTCTGCTCTTATTCCAGCGCTTCCACCCACAACATCCACACAACATGGCCGACACGCTGCTGTGGCTCCAGACTTTACAGTCACAGCTCTGACTCAGCTACAGTAACATTAGAACAACACAACAACAACACAAGCAGAAGAGAAGTCAGCTAACCACAGGTGTTAACCAGGAAAACATTCAAAGTGTTCACGTTACCTTCACAGGAGAAAATCAAGTGCCACACAACTGTTGCTTCAAAGTTGGACTCTGAAACTTTGAACTTTGACTCACCTGTTGGACGTGATGCTGTTATCTTACCTGGAATAATTAACCTGCTCTGCTGCACTTTCCTCACTGAAATCAAATCCAAAGTGAACACAGAAACCTCAAACCTCTACGTGTTGGTTCTGGCCCATAGAGGCCGATGGTGCAGCTCATCAGCTCTGTGTCTTGATCCAGCTCATCTGAACTCTTCCTCTCTCCTGCAGGCTCATCATCTTCCCTGGACTCTCATCCTCTGATGAATCTCTTTCTGAATCTCCCTCAGTGATTTTGTAGAGAATCCTCTCAGCCTCTGTCAAAGAGCTGTTCCTAAATACATGTGAATCCTGATGTCCACCACAGAATGCAGTTTGCTTACAGGAGGAACAGGGGGGTAGAGGACGTCACTCTGACCCTACTTCACCTTCTCTATAGCCACCTTGAAAAAGGAAAAACACACACCTGTCTACTGTTTGCAGATTTCTCTTCAGTGTTTGACACCATCCAACCTCATAGCTGACAAACTCTTACCTCACCTCAGTCTTGATCTCTCCCTGCTGGGATGGATTCTACATGTTTTGACAAATAGACCACAGATGGTAAGAGTCAAAGGAGTCCTGTCTGACAAGAGGCTCTCCTCAACTGGCTCCCCCCAGGACTGTATCCTCTCCCCCCAGGGCTGTATCCTCTCCCTCCAGGGCTGTTGTATCCTCTCCCCCCAGGACTGTATCCTCTCCCCCCAGGGCTGTATCCTCTCCTCACTTTAGTACATTTTGTACAAGTCTTTATGAAAACAGACATTCAGACACTCAGGAACGTGACTCCAAGGCCCAGAAAAGAGGAGGTTTACGTCTTTTAACACTGATAAAGCTGTTTGAACAATATTTTATAAATCATTTGTTGAATCAGTTTGAACCTTTGCCATCATTTACTGGTTTGGAAATCTCAAGGTTGAGAGCAGAAACACTACAGAGTGTGGTGAACTCCTGCTCCAAGCTGATAGGACGACCTCAGCTGACTCTGTCTGCTCTGTACAACAGACACCTGGTCAGAGAAGCCCCCTCCATCCTCGCCCACTCATCACACCCTCTATTGGAGGAGTTCACCTCCTGCCCTCCAGGCAGAGGTGTAGGGTGCCAGGCTTTAAGAGCTCAAGGGCTCAGGGCTCATTCATCTATAAGGCCATCGCTGCCATAAAGCAGCAATAGAAAATGCACCGGTCACTTTGTCTCAAATCACACGTGTCACTTTGTAGAAATTCTAAATGTTGCATCTGTCTGGACTTTTTAGGTCGTTTAAAACTGTGCAGACTTTGACACGTTGCACTTTAGGAGAAGAAGAGGTTTTTAATTTGATCCCCACTTGTATTTCTTTTTGTAATGAAATGTATAAATTGTGTATATTCTGTCACTTTTGCACACGACGATCACTCGTGTTACTGGGCTGCTGCTGCCCACTGTCTGTCTGTTGTTGTTTTGTAAAGGTCTGTTAGTGTTTTATGTGTTTGGGTGTTTTAGGCTGCATTTGAATTGTCCTTCAGGGACAATAAAGATTTACAACAACAATGTAGAGGACATTTTTAAAATTAACTTTTTTTCATGTGAAAATGAATCAGTTCAGCTCAGAAAATTCACTTCTATGTTGATGAGATGTTTCCTTATAATAAACAATCCAAATATTACATTGAAAATGCTTCACATTGTCAACATCATGCTGACCTTTACATTTCCTCTAAAATGTGCTTGTTGAGATGTCGGCCATTTTGAAAAGAGAGACACAGGAAGTTTGGAAGGTCACACCCCCCCACACACACAATATGTCATTGTAAAGGGCCAGTTGTCTCTCTTAAGGAACAACAGGACTTAATAAGGTGACATGATGTCCACTACAGAGGACAGAAATGTATTGCTGGGTCTCAGGAGTAGTCCCTCAGGCCTCCACACTGAGTCCACATCAGTCCTGTGGTGTAAATCTAATGACAGAGCACTCAGTGGCTCAGACAGCAGGAGAGCAGCGGCTCATCTCCGCCTCCTCCACAGGCTGATTCAGGCGCTAAAGCTGCCTCCAGTCATCAGTAAGTGGAGCTGCACACAAAGAACCACTCTGTGTTCAACCACTGACCATCCACTAACTCTGCTTCTGCTCTTATTCCAGCGCTTCCACCCACAACATCCACACAACATGGCCGACACGCTGCTGTGGCTCCAGACTTTACAGTCCCAGCTCTGACTCAGCTACAGTAACATTAGAACAACACAACAACAACACAAGCATAAGAGAAGTCAGCTAACCACAGGTGTTAACCAGGAAAACATTCAAAGTGTTCACGTTACCTTCACAGGAGAAAATCAAGTGCCACACAAATTGCTTGATTATGACTGTACTATAGGTGTTGCAGTGTATCAAGGGATTTGTAGTGTGAGCGCTGTACGGCTGCTCATTAATAATAGCAATATGAAGTTTTCTCACGGGCCACATAAAACTGTATCACAGGCTGGATCTGGCCCCGGGGCCTTGACTTTGACATCCTCTCCACACCTGCAAACATGTGTCTGCTCACATGCTCTGAATGAATCACCATAACCACATTGAAGTTTATCATACCTGCACTCTCCCATGGACAGTGCAGTGCTTTTCTGTTTTGGTTCTGTGACCTGTGACCTTTCTCTGCCTGAGCAGCTTTAGTTGCTGCCTTGAAAATTGAATGAAAATATTTCAGATGATGTTACAGTTTGAGTTGTTGGCTGCATTCTGTTGTGTCTGTGACGTCATAAACACCTGAAGAAGAACTTTCACTCTGTGCATCAGAAGAGCCACATACATCTGAGCAGTCAGTTCGTATCTCTTCATCTCAGTGAGATTGGATTGTTTGATTATTGAGTTCGACTACAAGAGCAACATGGACGAAAGGATTTTAGAAGAAGTGATTTATGTGTCATCTGGAAGCGACTCAGGTGAGTGTGAAACAAACAGCTCCAGCTGCTTTCCATCCACTCCTTTGTCTGTACCTGGTGTTTCAAACAAATCATTTCTATGTCAAATGGAGTTACTTTTTCCTGTGTCAAGATACAGAACCATGCAGCTTTCATTAAAGTAGAGTCTGGAGGCTTTTGCTCAAAAGTAAACGCTAGACTTATACAAATGAAACCCTGCTTCATCTTCACCTATGGGCTTCTAGTCCTGTGTGTTGGTGACTGTTTCTGCCTGTATTTTGGTCTTTTGCTTTGTTTTGTTGCGAGCGTGGACGTTTCTGGGTGGAGAGTGTTTTCTCTCCGCCATTGACAGGGCAGGTGAAGTTTCGTACAGCACGAGGAGAAGGGCCGCTAGCCTCGCTAGCTGTCCCGGATGCTAGGGTGGTAGCGGCGGATGCTATCTGCCACGGCTAACACTCGCTAGCGGTAGCGGCTAGCATCCGCCGTTAGCATCCGCCGTTAGCACCCGCTCCCCGGTAAGGGCCAGGTATCGGCCCGCGGCTCCAGCGCTTCACTCGGACTGTATTTCCTTTTCTTTCCAGTCCTGACAACTGTTGGTGCTGCTGCTGTCAGGGGCAGGAGGCTGCACAGTTGAGCCGAGAGGAGAGGCCCGGTTTGAATGTTGTTTAAAAAATGCACCCAACAAACTCCAGACTCTACCTTTAAGACACTGGAAAATAGCCACAGATTTTTACATTTGCTTTGATAAAGAACTTTTTTTTAGAAACTGCATTATAGACTAAATGACTAGAATATGATATGATATTGAATATGAATGTGTGGTTGTTATTATTTGCCATGTGCAAGGAAAAAGACAGTTGAAAAAGACATTAAAGGAATATTGTAGAGATGTGAGATGGCAGGGCTGAAGATTCATTAGTGTGATGTTCACTTGGTTTGGGGTTTCTGCAGGCATCTGCTCCTCCAAACCCACCACCAGTCTGTGGGCCAGTGGTAAGAAGAGGAGGGTCAGCTCTGACCAGGAGTCGCCCAGGAAACGGCTGAGAAAAGCCAAAGAGCCCGTTGAGGAGGTACTGGAGGCGAGGGGCTCCAAGAGGAAGGCCACAGATATGGTTGTGGACACTGACAGCTGCTTCAGCATCGATGACTCATCCATTACGTCAGTGAAGGATGCCAGTGGTAAGAACCTTTAGTTCACTTTAGTACTATTGTGAAGAGACCTCATCTGTCATTCAGGTTTGGGGATAGGATCATAATGTCACATATATGCTGCAGCTGCCATGTGCAGATGATGTGTGGAAAAAGTCACTCGTGTGAAAAACTGTTGGTGCTGAATGTTTCAGAATTTTGCATTTTGTTCAGCCTTGCCTTGCCTTGCCTTACAGGAGCTGTGATTGTAATTGAGAGCAGTGACAGCGACACTAAACCGGTGATGGCCTCCAAGAAAAGGGCCAGAACTGAGGAACCTGACACCAGCAGCAGCAGCAGCACCAGCAACAGCAGCAGCAGAAGAAGCAGCAACAGCAGCAGCACCAGCAGCAGCAGCACCAGCACCAGCACCAGCAACACCAGCAACACCAGCAACAGCAGCAGCAGAGGCAACAGCAACAACAGCAGCAGCAACAACAGCAGCAGCAACAGCAGCAGCAGCAGCACCAGCGACAGCAGCAGCAGAAGAAGCAGCAGCAGCAGCAGCAGCAGCAGCACCAGCAACACCAGCAACAGCAGCAGCAGAAGAAGCAGCAGCAGCAGCAGCAGCACCAGCAACAGCAGCAGCAGAAGAAGCAGCAGCAGCACCAGCACCAGCAACACCAGCAACAGCAGCAGCAGAAGAAGCAGCAGCAGCAGCAGCAGCACCAGCAACAGCAGCAGCAGCAGAGGCAACAGCAACAACAGCAGCAGCAGTAAAGCAAACACTGTGTCGGTGGAGGACATCAAAGGTGATTCAACAACTTTCAGTGGATTCTTATTCAGTACTTGATTTGAGTTGATCAAAATGTTGACACCACCACACAAACCACCACAGTTTCATTTGTAGCTTAGTCGTGAGTTGCTGGTGAGTGATTGCTGTTAGTTGCTGTGAGCAGATGATGTAAAGAAAAACTTGACTAACATGTGCTGTTTGGGTTTCTAGTTTTGCCAGGGAGCTTCGGTGACTCCACCACATCCACGCCCACCAACAGCCAGAGGGGTGGCAATGATGAAGGGTTGGTGGGCACTGTCCAGGAAACCAGTGAGGAGGCAGAGGAGGATGGCAGTGGTAAGACGGACACTTGAGTGCTCCGGTTCATAGACTTTCTTACTGTGATGACATCGTCACATTGTTTGAGAAATTAGTTGTTAATATCTGAGCTATTTCCATGACAACTGAGCAGATTCCATGACTTTGACATGAGCTGGTTGACACCTTTGACCATTGGATGTGTGTGTGTGTGTGTGTGTGGGTGTGAGTGTGGGTGAGGGTCGGTTTTCTTCTTGATCGTAATGTTTTCGACCTCTGTGAAGCACTTTGTCCATGAAAAGTGCTGTGTGTAAATAAGTAAAGTTAAGTGTGTGTGTGTGTTACTGTTTTAAAATATGAATCCTGGGAAAATATGAGTGTCTTTCCTCACATGTACAGGGCTCATAGTTTTGTGTTGTGTCTTGTTGTGAGTAGATGATTTTGAAGACAAGTATGAGCAGCTCCAGCAGCTGGGAAAGGGAGGATTTGGATGTGTTTACGCTGGCACAAGAAAAGCTGATGGCTCACCAGTGGCCATCAAACGTATCCGGACGCTGGTTAAGAGACAGTCAATGGTGAGTGACCTGATCTGATGTCTCAGCACGAACAACACACGCGCCACACTGTCATTGGGATGGTTCAACCGACATTTATCTTTATGCTGCCATCACAAATACATCAGATGTGAGAGAAAACTCTCGTACTTTGAAATTATTACTTTGTTTCTAAAACCTCGATCTAATTCCTCACATGTGGAACAAGGACTAAACTGAGCTGTGTAGAGTGAGTCGCTGATTCGTAACTCGTCCCTTATTGTGTTACAAGTGACCCATGTTACGACCATGTGCCTGGTCCTCCCTGTGTTTCTTTCTTCCTTTAGCTCATCAATGGAAGGAGGCGCTCGCTCCCCACTGAGGTTTTCCTGATGATGAGGCAGCAGGTGGACCAGAGACAGCGGGAGAATCTGCAGCAGTGTCCTTACTGGACTTTTATGATGGAAAGGGTGAACTCATCCTTGTCATGGAGAGGCCCGTCCCCTCTCAGGACCTGCGGCGCTATCGCTTTGAGAACAAAGGTCCCCTGGAGGAGAACCTGGCCAAGGTAATGAAGCTGGAGCCAGATTTAATTATTCATTTCATCCAAACTTTCTGGTTTTAACAAAGGATTCGTCAGCGTCTCGTATCGTATAAAACTAGACATCCATGTCTTTTTAAAAGCGATTGATGAACAACACACACAGCCCATACAAAACTAAAACCTGAGCTTCAAAACGAAATGTCAGCAATTCTGTAACTTTGTGATGTCACATCATGTGTTGCGATCCAAAGCTTCCTACATAGACTTTGTTTGTTGGAAAGCTGCTACATAAATAAATACATCTAGATAAATATCAGCAGCACCTTTGTAACTTAAACTCATGTCTGTCTCTTTATCTCTGTCTCAGAGCATCATGAAGCAGCTGGTAGACGCAGCCATAGACTTGCACTCTAGGGGATTTTCCATCGAGACATCAAACCGTCAAACCTGCTCATCGAGACCGGCTCTGCTCAGCCACGAGTGCGCGTCATGGATTTTGGCTGTGGCTGCATTTTGAGCAGGAAGCCCTATTCCACCTTCTCTGGTATGACACCTGGCCTCTGCTCCTGCTGTTCATTTATCTGTTGATCATGAAATTTGAGCTCGCTCCTCATCCTTCATGTCCATCTCACATTCTGCAGGAACCCGAGCGTACGCTCCCCCAGAGTATTTACCAAACTGAAGTACTGGGCCGGCCCCACCACAGTCTGGCAGTTGGGTTCAGTTCTGTACGAGATCCTGGACGGAGCCAGAAATTTCAATACACTCGAGTTCTGTTGTGTCGGGGTCTCTGTTGGCAGCAGGTTCTCCGAAGGTAAGACAGCGCAGGACTGAACAGAGTAACTACAGTGCAGTGTGCATCAGTCATTGCAGCGCATCGCTGCAGCTTCCAGTCTGATCTTCTCTTTGTTCACAGACTGCCACGACTTCCTGCGAGCATGCTTGATGACAAACCCAGAGAAGCGGGCTACTCTGGAGCAGCTCCACCAGCATCCCTGGCTCATGTAATCCTGGATCTCCGGCACTCAGAGCTCCTTCCCTCATCATTCACCCTCCTCATCTTCATCAACTTCTTCAGCCACGTCTCTGATGTCTCCTGGTTCCGAGTGCTTCTCCTCCTCTGCATGTCACCTCTGTGGCTAGCGGCCAACAACAACAGTTTGACCTCCCAGTTCCGACACCACTTGCTCCCTCCACTCCACAAACACTCCCAATCGGGTACTGAGCCTTCACCCCTCACCTGTGGAATGTATATATATGTAATATAATAATATAGGTTAATGTGGAGATGTGTAAATATGTAAATAAATGCCCATGTCATGATTTGTGAGCTCAACTGACTCTAATTCATCTGGTGTTAAATGACCTAAATACAGGATCTCCAAGCAGCTGACTACAGAGACTTTGGCCACATACTGCACATTATTTATGTGCATTGTGAGACAAGTGTGACCACAAAAACCATTTCCATGCTATAAGCTCAGACACTGTGATCACAAAGTAGCTGCTAACTTGATGATTTAGAAGAAGACAGAGATCAGTGAATTCTGAACAGAGACAATTGATGACAGAAGCACCAAGTGAGCCAAACCAGTGATGGAGACAAAGTGTGTTTTCAACATGACTTTTGAGAAAGTATGTGAGATGTGTATGTTTTATAAGAAGGAAACTGTGTGCTGTACTGCAAAGGGTGAGTCTAGTGTTGTTTTCATGTATCTTTACAACACATGGTGATGTTTAATGCACGGTTCTGATTTTGAGAATCTCTCAGCTCTGACTTGATGATGATCTAATTAGAAGTGACACAAAGAGACACAGATTTGTCCACAAATCTACAGTCAGGCAGCTGCCAGATCAGGATAAAAAAATCATGGTGGCTGTTTTGCTTGATGCTGGTGCTTTAATTATATATTTTTTTCATGTACCAGTTTAAAACATCACCCGTGTGCATTTAGTTTAGTTCATAATTTCAAGCCTAATTTTCTTGCCACTACATGAAGCCTGGGGTTTCTGACCTGAGCTGGGCCTCGGAGCTGATATGTTGGAGGCTCCAGCCCACTGAAAGGTGCTTAGAGCATTTCCTCTACCACATAAATGATGGCAACATAACACTGGGATGGATGTGAATTTGGACAGGCTTATGATGTGCACTGAAGAATTTGTGCCACACTTTGTGCAATACATTTCTGCAGCAGTGTTTAATTGAACAAACAGTAAAACAAAATCATGTGGCTGGATAAAAAACAAAGCCATACGAATACGAATACGAATTACTTTATTGATCCCCAAAGGGAAATTCATTTGTCTGTCAGCTCATCAACCATTTGCAGAAGAATTAAAAGCCTGATGTCTGAAGGTACAAAGGATCTTCTATATTTCTCCGTCCTGCAGTGAAGAGAAGAGATGTAATATAGATGTAAAATATAGATGTAGATGAACATAATAGCCCATAATAATTCCTGGTTGAAGCCTCTTGGGCTCTCTGTCTGTAGCACATGAATCCAAGAGGCTTCTCTCTGTCTCCTCCCCTTCTGGGAGAGTGGACCACCTCAATGGGCTGAAACTTAAGGAGCAGGTGTCATGTCCCACAGAGTGAAAATGTCTCCTCATGGTTCCTAATGTTGCTTTTGTCTTCAGATATCCTGACCTTCAATTCTCCTTTTGTTTGACCTACGTAAGAAAGACCACAGGGCATTTTACAACATATACAACACATTTCCTTTTCCATGGAATCCTGCTTTGAACTCTGTATTTTTGACCCGTGTGTGGATGGAGGAAAGTATCAGGCCTGATCATAGCATTACACTGGGCACAGTTACCACAAGGAAGTTACCAGCTGGCTTGTTGCTCATCAACTGTGTCATCACTGCAACTTCTTCTTGTTGTCAGGAGCTGACTGTAAGGAAGGCCTCTCTTTAAAGAAGCAGGCTGATCACTGCTAACATGTCCAAATGTCTTTCTATCAGCAGCTTATCATATGTCTCCACCTAGTGGTTAAAGCAGTGAACTACTACATCAGTCACAACGAGGTTCATCACCAAGTCATTGAAGTCGGAGGTTTTTGGATGGAAGTCCCACTCAACAGCCAGAACAGCCAGTGTGTTCCACCTTTGAAGTAACTTATTTCAGTCTCTTTATCAACCTCTGATCCCTAAAGACACGGATGATAAAGTAATAATCCTCCTCGTTCATGCCAACACGGTCACCACCTGCCATCATTGTCATGCTGCTAATTGGCCTTGAACTAATTACGGTTTATCAGCTTTATAAATTCAAGTCAGAGCAACTGAAAAATCAAAACTTGTTGACTTAATATTAAAAAATGAAGTCAAGCTCACAAGGGATGAGTGTTTGTGTTGCACAGGGCACTGCCCTGGCTCCATTCCTGTTCACATTGTATACAGCAGACTTTAATACAACTCTGAGTCCTGCCACATCCAGAAATACTCAGATGACACTGCTACTGTGGCATGTGTTAGGAATGGACAGGAATCTGAATATAGGGATTTGATAAAAGCCTTCAGTGACTGGAGTCACAAAACTGCCTCATGCTGAACACCTCAGAGACAAAGGACATGACCATGGATTTCCATAGGTCCAAGCTCCCTCTTCAGCCATCCTTCACAACAGTGTGGCTGCAGCTGTTGGTTTGTTTTCTCAGGTGGCATGAATGGACATTTTTTTGAGTCTTCAACAATCTGGAGCAACTAAACTTTCACAGTCAGTAAAAGCTTCAAATCAAAGTTTGGCTCCGAGAGCTGGGTGAAGCCATGTCCGTTCCCAGCAGCAGGTGAATCAGGCTGCTTCTCCCATGGTGACATGGTCACATCAGACTGGGCTCCAATCAAGAAAAAAAGGCCCAATGGAAACAGGGCAAAGGACAGCGCCCCCCTCAGGCAGGGAGGGAGAAGATAACACAGCAATAGAACATTCACAGGTGAAGCTCAGAGCAGCTTTATGAGCTTTAAGTCCAGAGACACTGATGATGCTCTGTCAGGTCCAGAGGACACACAGGGATGATGGTGGACTGGGACTCTGTGTGTGACAGTGGAGCTGTTCTCAGATCAGTTCAGACTGCAGTGCTGGGAGTCACCTCCACTTCCTCTGGTTCATCTGGCTGTCACTGATCATCAGGAAGCTATGGCTGGTCCCACCTCCACCTACACACACACACAGACAGAGGAGAGGTGATGAATGACAGACTCTTGAGTCAGTGATGCAGCAGCCACTTCAGTCCTGTTCAGACCAGATGTGCCAGTTGTTGTTAGTCAGTAGTTGAGTGACTGGACATTGGCCTGTAGTGAGAGTGCTGCCGTTTTCTGTAACATTGTGTAGAGAGGGGAGGTGGAATCAGCTGGAGCTTCAGCTGCACACCTTCACACCTTTTCACACTATATTGCTGTGTTTGATTTCAATGTGCAGCAACTGTGTAGAAATATGAACAAAGACTGAAATGACATTGAACTCAAGTGAAATGTGCAGCATTTACTGCAGCATCACTGCTCCAACACTTCAGTGAGGGATTTCCTCCTCTTACCTGTCAGCTCATGTTACAGCTCAAACTTATCAAGTGCCTGTGGGACCACAGCATCTGATTGGCTGTTGACATTTCACACACAAACTATTCTATTGATCATTTGCACTAAAGTTGATCCACTGCATCTGCTGGAACGTAGTTTGTCCAGAAAAACAAAAAGACATTCTTCTCCATATTTATTGCAGACTAACATTATTCTAAAGCAAAGATCAACAACATGGATTTAGTCAATCTGATATGAGTGATAGATGCAACAGGACGTCTGGCTCCTACTTCCTGGTTTGGTCCTAACACCACAACACCTTTACCTGATACTGGAACATTTAGGACTCTGTTTGGCCAGCCTCCACACTCTGTTGGTTTTGCTTTTGTCTTGTTGTTTCTTCATTCAATCATGTGTTTCATTGAACTTCAGCTATGACATCCTGTCTATATGTCTATGTCTATATGTCTAAATGTCTTGTTGTGGATCTAAGTTACATGATGAAAAAAAACTCCAGAAACCAGTTAAACTGCCCAGAAACACTTTTCTTTCATGAGTTGATTGATCTGGAGGGAAACAGCTACAGATGTGACTGACCTCAGAGTCTCCAGTCTACAGTCTGGACTCTTCTGAAGATCATGCAGATCCTTCAGGTCTGAATCCTCCAGGTTGTTGTTGCTCAGGTCCAGGTGTCTCAGGTGGGAGGGGTTGGACTTCAGAGCTGAGCCCAGAGAAGAACAGCTGATCTTTGACAACCTGCAGTTGATCAATCTGAATAAAGAATAAAAGAAGAACAACATTCATACACCTCTTCATGTCAAAACTGATTGATCATTGATGCTGATCTCAGGACAGTCTGTCAATATAGAATCAATATCTGATCAGACATGCTGGACTAAACACTGACTCCAACACTTTGATTCAGAACTGAACTGGATCAAAGTTTAAAGGTCCAGTCCTGATCAGGACTAAGGTCTTCCTTGGTCCTGGTCTCAGGAAACTAAAACTACACACATTCAACTGAAAACACCACAACCAGCTCAGCCAACCATTATCAAGGGTCCAGCAGTGGAGATGGTGGATTCCTACAAATACTTGGGGACAGTGATTGATAAAAACTTGACACATGACCTCAACACCTCAACAATCTGCAAAAAGGGCCTGCAAAGACTCTACTTTCTGCACAGACTAAAATCCTTTAATGTTGATAAGACCTTGATGTTTTTATTCTACAGATCTTTTATTGAGTCAGTTTGAACTTTTTGCTTCATTTCATTTGATGGAAACCTGTCAGTTAAAAACAAAAATCATCTGTTCACAATTGTGCAAGAAACCAATAAGATAACTGGCATGCAGCAGCTCTCTCTCTCAGAGATCTTTGACAGACGAGTCTTACAGAAGGCTCGGTCCATCCTGTCCAGCTCTGATCACCCACTGTTGGAGGAATTCATGTTTCTGCCGTCTGGACGGAGATAGAAGCTACCTAGGGCACCAACAAATAGGTAGAAACTTTCCTTTGTTCCACGTGCAATCAATGCAATCAACTTGCACAATTCTTACCCCCCCCTCAAATTCAAATGTTGGCCTTTTAAATTGATGACAGGTTTCACTTCTTCACCTCAGTCCTTTATACTCTTCTTCTACTCTTTTTGATCCTTCTTTTTTACTCACTTTAGGATTGTTCTTATCAGGTTGGTTGTGCTGTACACTGCAATGTTGTGGTTTGAGACTGTTTATTTATTTCTTATTGTTGTTGTGTTAATTGTACTGTCACTGCAAATCAAATTTCCCCTGGAGGGACAATAAAAGCTCTGAACTGAACCTGTTGACAAACCCACCCACCCACCTACATCTTATTGAAGTCAACACACATTATTGATGAGGACTGAGTGAAATGAGCTGAAAGTGAAGAGAAGAACAACTGGAAACATGATGTAACCAGTAGTAACATGTCCGTCTCAGGCCACCGTAGGGCTGTCAGCCCCTCCCACTTCCTCACTGATGAACTGTTTGTTGTTATATAGGCCGACAGGTGAGCTCAGCTCGTCCCTTCTCCACTGCTGTTGTTTGTCTGTTCCTGGCCCCGGTGTGATTGTTACACACCATGCTGTGGTAGGAGCCAGTTTGAAATGTTTTATTGTTTGATGTTGTGGTGTGTGTGTGTGTGTGTGTGTGTGTGTGTGTGTGTGTGTAACTTTGGTCTACTGTATCCTACCTGATCCCTTACAAGCCCCGCTCCCACGTGTTGAACCACATGGGTAGTTGTATTGTGAGACAGAGGTCAAAGGTCAGTTTTCTTTGTTAGGATGTGTTTGTCAGAATGGTGATTTATTGAATCTGTGTGTTTGTCTTTATTATAGACAGACTGCCACTGCTGTTTTGTTGGCCTTGTTTTGTTTGTGTTATTAGTATAGTTGCTTCATTGTTGTCTTGTTTTGATGTTATTTTGTCTACAGCTGAGGCCTGTATCACGAAGCCAGCTCAACTTACCCAGGGTTCCTCCCAACCTATCCAGCTGAACCTATCCACAACAATGGCAGTCTGGATAAGCAGTATCACGATGCTGGTTATCAACTCAGTAACTCAAGCCAGGTTTGTCTTATTGTGAATGGGTGAACGTGCACGTATAAAGGGCAGGTTCCAAGGCAGCAGACCAATCACAGTCATGAGCGCCCATGTGTCAGAGGTATTCAAGTCCAGGCTGTGAGAACCGGTACCTCTCATATAGATAATCATCGTGAAAATCTAACAGATGTGATCGATCCTGGAAAATCCTTCCACACCATTGTTGTGATAGACTACTTACAATATGTTTTCATCATCTATCATGTCTCATAAACTGGATACAATCACCGCTGTCCGGAGCTTCGCTACTTTTATTTCCGTCTCCTTGGTAACAATAACCATAGTTGTTACATTACACCTCCAGTACTGGGATTTCAAAATAAGAGCATACATGGAACGTCTTAACGGTTGTTTTGAACATCATAAAACATTACAGCCGTAACGCTCTTCTCACTATTTGGGCTCCTATCTCATCGGGGTTATCGGTGAAAGGACACGCCATTTTTTCCCAAACAGGGTGGAGCCTTTTCTTAGATTCAGATCAATCCTGAAAGCTCCCCTGACCCGGAACAGGTTAGCCGTTCAGGGTAAGTTACCATGGTAACTAACCTCGATAAGAATCAATCCAGCTTTGTGATACCGGAAACCCAGGGTTAACCTGAAGTTACCAGGCTAAGCCGGTAATCCTGCTTGGTGATACAGCCTCTGGTTTCTGTTAGTTTCCTTGGTTTCTTGTTGTTTCTCCCTCCAACAGAAATGAATGACATAGATATCTGCAGCAGTTTCCTCTAACTTTTAATATTGTTTAGTTTTCTTTGTGTGAGTGCTGCAGGACTGGTGACAGCGTGGCCGCCCGGACGCTGGAGGGACTGGTGTTCAGAGTTTCTCACCTCAGCTTCACACTCCCCTTAAGTGTGTGTTTGGAGCTCATTTTGCACCACGTCCTTCACTCTTTATATTTTCCATTATGTTTGGTTACTTTGCTCTGTGTGTGTGTGTGTGTGTGTGTGTGCATGTGTTGGGTACGGAGCAGGGTGACTACTCTGTCTCCATATAAACTTCTCTCCTCTGATGGTGGCTACACTCAGCTGTCCTGTAGTGCTCTTTCCTCTTTTGCTGTTTTATACCATTTACATTAAAGTTGTGTGTTTGAATCTTTTGCTAGTTGCTGAGCTGCTGCATATTATTTAATAAAGACTGTAATCTTGGGGAATCATCTGTCTCTGCCCATTTTCTCTTTACTGTCACCTGGATCATCAAACTGGACCTGGGCCCTTTTTAGAGCCGAGTTTCCACAGTAAATGTTGATGATAAATCTGAGCCCTACCTTGGCCCTGGATACAATGAGACAACAACTATTTCAAATGTCCTTCATTCATCACATCAAAGTCAGTGATTCAAGTTGTGTGTGAAGATCAATCAGGTTCAGTTGTGGGATAAAGACCTAAGATCTACAACAGTAACAGTCAGTGAACTGACCTCAGAGTCTCCAGTCTACAGTCTGGACTCTCCAGAAAACCACTCAGATGCTTCACTCCTGAATCCTGCAGGATGTTACAGCTCAGGTTCAGTTCTGTCAGGTGGGAGGGGTTGGACTTCAGAGCTGAGACCAGAGAAGAACAGCTGATCTTTGTCAAACTGCAGTCGATCAATCTGAATAAAGAATAAAAAAAGTGAGTTGAGGACAAAGTTCCTTGTTGACAGTGTTCAGTGTTTCATCATCTGTTCAGAGCTGAAGAAGGTTTAGAAAGAACAAGTTTAGAAAATGAAAGTCAAACAGCTGAAGCAACAGGAAGCAGGTTCAAACAGTCCCATCCAGAGAGAGAAAACAGCTCATTAATATTCATGAGAAGCTGCTGCTGCTTCAACACAGACATAGTGACTCCACCTCTTCAACTCTGCCAGCTCCACCTGTGGCTCCATCTATACAAACTCATGTTGTGCAGCCACATTTCTCAGAGATTCTACTGACCATGCTCAAGTTGTCAAAGACAACAGACATATGATGCTGAACTCTGTGGACATGACAACAAAGTCTAGAAACACATGTCGAATGAAGCAGCTGATGAAGCACAGAGACAGAAAAACCTGCTGACTGACTTCACACATTGAACCTGCTCCAACTTGTTCAAAGTGCTGAAACCAGCACACACACAATTGTTATTATGACATGTTGGGCTGGCTGGAAAAAACCTGTTCTCCCATTCTAATCCATTTTCACTGGAAGAATCCAATATGGACTCATAAAAGCTGAGAGTCATTTGAACACACACTCCTGTGGCTGACACAACAAGATGTGGTCAGGTGAGTGCAGGTGTAGAGCTGCTGGTGTCACCTGAACAAAGATCCAACCGCTTTGTTTTCTTGTAACGATCAAATCAAATCAAATCAAATCCAGTTGAAATGTATAAACCTTTTTAACAGTAGAAGATCTGATCACTAAAGTGTGTGTCCTGCAAGAGATCCAATAAAAACTCACTTAAAAGTGTCCAGTAGCAGGTGTGTGGTTGTAGCTGACATTTAAAAAGCATCAAGTGAATTGAAAACTGTGTGGGCTTTTGTCAGCATGTCCTGTCGGGATATTCTCATCCCACCCCACCCGCTGGCTGAGGATACAGCTCAAAAATGTCAACTATCATCCTATGCTCCACACATTCTTTAGTGAGTCTCCATTTGGTGATTCACCAATAAGCTTGTTGGTCAAATCTGGACCCTGCAGCAATTCTCCATTCAGAGAAGTTCCATGAAACGTGGCTCCACAGTCCAACACCACACACAGTTTCTTTTTGTGTGGGTGGTATAGACCTCATGATGTGGTATATACCACACTTTGCCACTTTCACTTACCAACTGCTCTTGTGGTACAACCTCAGCAGATCCTTTTGCCAGAACATCCTGCAGAAATGCTTGGTGTTCCTCCAGGAATGTTTGGTCTGGTTTGAAGCTTTTCAGCAGCTGTTGTGCTCTTTGCAGTGCCATATGCCTGTTGTTGGCCATGGTCACATCTGGCTCACCAAAAGGCCACTTGAGCTAATAGTGTCCATCTTTAAGCTCTGCTGAGTCCCAGATGTTCATGAACTTCTTGTCCTCCACTGACATTTCTTTTGTTGGTAATGCTGTTCAGCAAAGTCTTGGTTGTACTGCTGGGTTAGGAGCTCTTCCAAGTTGGCAATGGCTATCCTGTTAACCCGTGCAGGATGACAGTTGCTCAGGTCACTGTCCTCCCTGTGCCCAAGTGGGCCATTAATTACCCCCCAGGAGGCTTTTTCCAGCAAACACTCCATTACCTTCGCTGTTTTATCAGCGACATCTCGTCAATCAAAACGCAATTAGGACAAAAGCTGGTCTGGCACCGAATAAATACTGGATATGCATTGGAGTCATGGAGGCAGCTTCAGCTTGAACTGGGACTGCAGACAGATGCGGACATGGCTCATTTCCTAGTAACCAGGTAAGAAAACACTACAGCTCATGTTTAGAGCTTGATCTTCAAATCAGATGAGATGGCCGAGGACTCGGGTGACCTAACGTGCACAACTTAGTCCACCACTGTGGAACATGACAACGTTACAGACTGCGCATTTTCCACGTCCTTTAGTCTGAAACCGAATCGTTAGAAATATACACAGCACCGGCTCTCGTCTCGCTCCCGTCCCCGTCACGTCAACAGCCAGTGAAGTAACGTATCACCTAAGTAACGTAAGTAACGTGTCACAGCATCAGCTGCACTGCGGTGAAGAGTTCATGCGCGCTCCGCGCCGGCTTAGCTGATGGCTGCAGGTACGCGCAACGGCCGTCGTGTCAGTATTGAGTCTTATTTCTTGATCCCGCCCCAAGTTGCTTTAAGCTGCAGTAGAGGCACGGGAGGATGAGGAGGGGGGCTGGCGGCTCTGCTTGGAGCCTTGCTTGCGGGCTTTTTGCTCTGGGACGCACTATCCTCCGGTCCCACCAATAATGCACTCGCTTCTTCTTGCTCCTCTCCAACCTCATTCTTGTCCTTTTCTTCCTCCACGTCAGCAGCCAACCATGCTTTAATGTCAAAGAAGACATCTCCAAAATGGATCAGTTTGGGCTCATACCAGTCCATATGATCCGCTTCCTGTTCTTCTTCACTTGAAAGGAGGTTTTGTACAGACACTTGCAGCTCCACAAACTCTTCCAAGTACTTATTGAAAGCTTCAACATGTTTGTTGACTGTCTCTTTACTTTCCCCAGCTTCCAACACATGATTCATTTCATTCTTTGTGTGCGTCACAACCACAAGCTTTCCCCGTCGTGACGTCATTGTTTTTATCAGCAGCGTCTCATCAGCCTTCCACTGACAAAACAATAAGATCAACAATCTGAGCAAGATCATAGACCATAATAAGCAGAGTGAACAATTCATTTCCATTGTAAAACTAAGTGAACAAATACAAAAGTAAAAAGTTCAATTGAACGGCTGCAACAAACTGTGTGGAGCTGAGTTCAAGCAAATCTCTGTGCAAGATGTGAAGAAGAAGCTGTGACTGTTGACACACAGTGGAGCTGCTGCTACTGTTCCATCTGCTGCTGTTTCACATCAACGTCTCAACTGTTGCTCATGTCAAACACAAAGTGTGTTAATGGACTGCTTTGGCTCCATTCATAATGTCAACATTCATGTTGATGATAATGCACAGAGCCTGAGGAAAGAGGTGGAGCCAGCAGCTATTGATTATAGATCACTTATTGTCTGACACATTCAATGTGTTTGTGTAGTTGAGGTGAAATGTCAAGAGAAACAGTGACTGGACTAAAAGCTGAGAAGAAGAAAACAGACGTCACCATGGAGACCCTCAGTGTGGATCAGTAGAATATCAGCCTCATGTCTGCAGCTCAGTGTCAACACAACTTTCACATCACATTCATCTGAGCACAGAAATAAAACATGGAGTCTGACCTCAGAGTCTCCAGTCTACAGTCTGGACTCTCCAGAAAACCACTCAGATCCTTCACTCCTGAATCCTGCAGCTTGTTTCTGCTCAGGTCCAGGTGTCTCAGGTGGGAGGGGTTGGACTTCAGAGCTGAGACCAGAGAAGAACAGCTGATCTCTGACAAACTGCAGTCCCTCAATCTGAATAAAGAATAAAAGAAGAACAACATTCATATGTCACAGCTGGAATAAGTTTTGATCACTTGATCCAAAATTGCATGGTTTGATTTCTGATGATTCTGATTTGATGATTTCATGGTGTTTGTTTTATTATTTA
Organism: Caranx ignobilis; assembly: GCA_021432705.1. NCBI lineage: Eukaryota > Metazoa > Chordata > Actinopteri > Carangiformes > Carangidae > Caranx > Caranx ignobilis. The sequence continues at coordinate 17,092,264 of MU269989.1, forward strand.
TGTTTCTACCTGTTTGTGTTGCCTGTGATGTTTTGTTGCTTCGCTTGTGTTTTTGTGTGTGTTCTGTCATACTCTGGATCAAGTGGACTTATTAGAGACAACTGTGACAAACTGCTGTGGCTTGGGATTGGCGGGCAAAACTGCATGCTGCCGTCTTTCTCAACTGATTGTATCAGAGAGAGACACACGTCACACCAAGGACAAAGTAGGGTGAGAGAGGACCGGTCGTGAAAGAGCGTGTTGGACTGAAAAGCTAGTCCACAGAGGAACAGTGTGAATGGACGGATGGCAGTAGACATGGTTCAACACAAACAAAGTGATAAGTAAAAGAAACTGAGCCAAGTCCACTTTGTCGAGTGTGTGTGAGCTGTCCTGTGTTGAACACCCCGAGCCTGAGAGCACTGGATGTTTTGTGCCCCAGAATCCTCAGAGGGAGGATCCAGTACGCCACAGCAGGGTCGGAACAGAGGGGTCGACGGCCGCAGGACCCGCTCCCCTTCCTACCTCATAGACCATGGACTTAGGTGGCCCCTCTGTCCCTTTATGCTAAAAGACTGGACTGTTTGATTGATATTGTTAAAACAGCTGTTGTTGCTGTTTTTCAAAAGAGGAATTTTAGTCTCAAGTAAATGAAGTTTTGCAGCTGTCAACATCTGGCCTGTATCTTGAGCCTGATCCAGGACTAAGGTCTTTGTTGGTCCTGGTCTCAGGAAACTAAAACTACACACATTCAACTGAACACACACCTGTTGACAAACCCACCCCCCCACATCTTATTTGATGGCTTCAAAGCAGTCAGTCTTTATTTGAGTCAAACGCTCTGACTTAAGATCAGATTCAAATCATCTCTGTGAACAAAATGAAGACTGGCCTAACACTACAGAGCAGTCTAACATGTGTTTGTGACAGCGGCCCCTCAAGGTTGAAGTCAAGTCAAAACACACATTATTGATGAGGACTGAGTGAAATGAGCTGAAAGTGAAGAATCATTCTCAGTGGGAGAGAAGAACAACTGGAAACATGAGACAACAACTATTTCAAATGTCCTTCATTCATCACATCAAAGTCAGTGATTCAAGTTGTGTGTGAAGATCAATCAGGTTCAGTGTGGGATAAAGATCTAAGATCTACAACAGTAAGAGTCAGTGAACTGACCTCAGAGTCTCCAGTCTACAGTCTGGACTCTCCAGAAAACCACTCAGATCCTTCACTCCTGAATCCTGCAGCTTGTTCCTGCTCAGGTCCAGGTGTCTCAGGTGGGAGGGGTTGGACTTCAGAGCTGAGACCAGAGAAGAACAGCTGATCTTTGACAAACTGCAGTTCTTCAATCTGAATAAAGAATAAAAGAAGAACAACATTCATACACCTCTTCATGTCTTCATGTCCTTTGTGGATCAAAGCAACAGAAGGGCTTCAGACTACCTGTGAACATACTGAGCATCAACTTGACTCTGACACAAGACTTTGTTTTACAGCTCTGTTCACACACATGTCTGCTTTCTTGAAGTAAACAAACCCCTCGGTGTATGTTTGAACAGACATCTGATGTTGTCTGTGAAAACAAATTGTGGTTTTGTGGGATGTAAACAGCCTCAACAGCCTAAGATCTGTCTGCTCCCATTACACGCTGCTGTGGCATGTGGGGACAGACACAACTACTGCAGAACAGGAGCAATTCAAAAGAAAATCCTCACATTCATTCTTTTAGAGCTAAAATATCAGGAAACAACAGCCCAGGTTGAATTTGCCTGGACACAATAGGTTGTGTTTTCAAGAAGCAGCTGGAAATCAACTGGAACCTTAGAAACCTTTGATGTTTCCAGAAATCTCCCATCTGCTGCCGTTCATCATCATCACTGATGTGACTTCAGCTTGGTGAAATATTTGTTGAAGACAGATGCAGCTTCTGTCATGTTCAGATCAGCAGCAGAACATCTGTGAGTTTGATCCTCATCAAGTTTCTGATTTGAAGATCAAAATCTAGATTTGAAAAAGCAGAGGATTTCTCTCCATCACAAACACTATGACTGCTCTCACCTTCTTCTTGTAGTAATAATAACACTGAGTCCTTTCTCTTCTGCAGCTCTTGTTGAAATCCTCAACCAATGAACAAGTGAAACTTCAAACATTTGACCTGAACACAGACAAAAACTACAACAGACAAACTGACCTCAGAGTCTCCAGTCTACAGTTTGGACTCTCCAGTCCAGCACACAGAACCTTCACTGCTGAATCCTGCAGGGTGTTGACACTCAGGTCCAGTTGTGTCAGGTGGGAGGGGTTGGACTTCAGAGCTGAGGCCACAATTTCACAGTGAGTCTCTGAGAGTCCACAGCGACGTAGTCTGTGATTAGAGAAAACATCAAATGTGTTCAAATCAAACTCTGATGTAAACAGTGGTGAAAATACAGCTGGTGCATATGATGGTGCCACATGATCATGTGATGGTTCAGCTCATCTTCTCTCACTGGGATGATCCTCATGGCTTGGTCCTGCACACCTGATTTGGTGCCCTTTTTAAATAGGGTCTATTTCCTCATGAAGGAGGCTCTGAGGCTTCCTCTTCTTTCATTCTATTCACAACAACATCCAATGATATCACTAGATTTCAGTCAGGAGCTACAATAACATTCATGATCTTTGTAAAAGCACTAACCTAAACACCTGTTACTGAGTCAGGAGAAAGTTACAGAGACACAGAGCGTCATGGTAACTGCAGAGGGACTGCAGATGGAAATGAGCTTGAAGCTAACTCTGCTACAACACATCACATGGCAACATTTAGCCTGTGTGTAATATTGTACATGGGCCCATTAGAAATCAAAGAGAAACATCAACTCTATAAAAACCATAGTAAGTCAGTCACACACCTGTGTGTGCACGGTGTGAGAGGAGCAGCAGAATGGGAATAAATGACAAGAACAGACTGATGGAGATTTCTCACTTGCCCTGATGTTTGCTGCTCATATGCTACTGGATTTACTGGGAGATGAAAAACACCAGTGTGATATGATGGTGGATCAGCTCCAGGTAGTGTGTAGTCAAGACCGCACCAACCCAGACCAAGACATTACCCAGACCAGAGAGTACCAAGACCGAGACAAGGCCAAGACTTTTAGAGGTCCAGACCGAGACAAGACCAAGACTTTTAGAGGTCCAGACCGAGACAAGACCAAGACCATATATATCAAAGGAAAATAACAAAACATCAAAATGTGAGTTTTTTTATTGAAGTTTGCTTTTAAATAAATCCGACAACAAAAAACAATCTTTGCTCTGTTGTTTTCAGAACAAGTTCACACAGCCTCTTTCCTCCTGTCATCTTCACACTCTGTGCGCACTGCGCAGGGGGTGTGTCAGTCACTCACACTGACACCGGGCAGGTAGCATCTGCAGCTGGGGGACATCTTTACACCACCAATGATCTGAAGTTATCAGCTGTTTTGAGAGGCTCATTTTTCAGTCTTATCAGTAAGGCATGGACAAAAAGCCTAGCAGCGATGGTCTTGACCAGTCTCGTTCAAAAAACCTGAGTCCGCCCAGTCCGACACCGAGACGAGACCAAGAACCTAAAAAACGGTCTTGAGACCGAGACCGATCTCGAGTACTACAACACTAGCTCCAGGCCAGTTTAACCTCTGTTATAGGCAGAGTTGAATCTGACCATTTCTCTCTCCTGAACACAAGAGGGAGGGCTCAGTCTGTCAGGTGATGCCCCTCCCAACAGGTGAACTGCTCAAATTGCAGGAGTTCAATCTTAAATCTTGTTGTCTTGGTTACATGAGCTGGAAACAGCTGGAAACACTGAGGGGAAGATCAGTGGAGCTGCTTTCATTAGTTTCATCAGGTTTGAATCAAAGCAAAAAGTCCAAATAAACTCAACAAAAACACTAAACAAGTGTTTTTATTCACTGAGCAGCAACAATCACAACCAAGTGAAGAATCTCCATGTTGGAGCTCACAGCTTTACAACAGCTCCAGAAAAACACACCTGACCTGTAATTTGTCAAAGTCAAACTAAGAAGAATGAGAATCAGTGAAAACTGTGTTTATATGAACTTGACTAAACTACTGATCTGATCCACCGATCAATAATTAGAATGATCATGTCTGGACTCACTCAGCCTTTCTGCAGTTCCTCACAGCTGGGATCAGTCTCCATCGTCCCTGATCTGATGTGTTGTACTTGTTCAGGTCCAACTCATCCAGAACCTGCTCTGACATCTGCAGCATGTAGGCCAGAGCTGAGCACTGGATCTCAGAGAGTTTCTTCTCTGATCTGTTCTCTGACTTCAGGAACTGTTGGATCTCCTGATGAACTGACTGGTCCTTCATCTCCGTCAGACAGTGGAAGATGTTGATGCTTCTGTCAGGAGACATTTTATCACTGTTCATCTCCTTCAGGTTGTTGATGGCTCTCTGGATGGTTTCTGGACTGTTCTCTCTGTGACCCAGTAGACCTCCTAACAGCCTCTGGTTGGACTCCAGAGAGAGGCCATGAAGGAAGCGAACAAACAGGTCCAGGTGACCATTTTGACTTCTGAGGGATTTCTGCATGGCTCTCCTCAGGAAGTGATCCAGGGTTGAATCAACATGTTGTTTTCCCAGGAAGTTCTTGAGGACCTGTGTGTTGCTGTTGGTGTAACAGTGGAACATGTAGACTGCAGCCAGAAACTCCTGAACACTCAGATGAACAAAGCAGTAGACTGTTTTCTGGAAGATCACACTCTCTCTTTTGAAGATCTCAGTACAGAGTCCTGAGTTCACCAAGGCCTCTGTGACATCAAGACCACACTGCTCCAGCTCTTCTTGGTAGAACATGATGTTTCCTTTCTCCAGCTGTTCAAACGCCAGCCTCCCCAGCTTCAGAAGAACTTCCCTGTCGGCCTCCGTCAGCTCCTGTGGACTCGTCTCATGTCCCTCACTAGAGGTCGATGGACCATCTCCTACAAACAAAACATGACATTGTTGTAAATGAACAAGTTGGAGATAGTTTTTGTTTTGGCAGCTGATGATCACAAACTTACAACTTTATCACAAACTCTACATTTTGCTTTTCAGGGGTCTTTCTAAAGACGCCCTCTTTAATGAAAGAAAAAACAACAACAGTCACATCAGTGTTTCTATGTTTTATATCTAGTTGTCTTTCTTGCTGTGTTTGCTGTGCAACATGTCTATCAGAAGCAGGAGTGTTGCTATATTTATTTCATGTTATTTAAAGTAAAGATGTTAATGCTTCTCTGTAATATGACAGAATGTGTTTGTTAATACCTGCAGTGAGACGGATGAAGCAGCAGACCTCTGTGGCCTGTTACCTTTTTCTGTTTTTAATAGTGCTGTCAAAGCTAACGCGTTAATTTTGGCGATTAAGTTTAAACTTTTAACGCATTAAAAAAAATTAACGCAATTAACGTGGTTTGTTTACTTCCGGTGACAGCTGACCCATAACCTTTGGTCACATGCGCGGGCAAACCTGGCAAATGGCGGAAAGATGGCTACGGAGGGACCTTCACAGGGAAAGTTTTCTTTTAAAAAGTTGCCCGACGGCTCGTTGGACAAACCAAGGCAATTTGCACAGTTTGCAAAGCCGAATTTAGTTACCACAGAAGTAACTCGTCTTAACGTATCACCTCAAAGCAAAAAACACCTGCTGAAATTACCTCCAGGGGACCCCGCCAGTCTACATACAGGAGTGTGGCACTCGTGGGCGAATAACGAAACCCGTAAGTGAAAAGTTAACCAATTCCTTGGTTATTTGGATAGTTAAAAACTGCCGCCCAGTTAGCATAGTAGAGGATGATGACTGACAGCGCTCGTAACATGGTTGCTGCTGTGAGGCTACTTCGATTTGAACATCTGCCTTGCATGGCCCACTGTCTGCAAAGAACGGTCACAGTCTCACTTAAAGACAGCGGATTTGAAAGTGTTCTGGCCAAATGTCGCAAGATTGTCGGGCACTTTAAGCATAGTCCATCTAACGCTCAGGAATTAAGCCAACAGCAAGTTGCACACGGACTTAAGCAAGAATCACTTGCTCAGGACGTTGCAACAGATGGAATTCTACGCTGGAAATGGTAAATGCATGTAAATGATGCAGCTGTCTGTGACTGGAGGAGGCTGCACAGCCATCGGCCACTATCAGAGCTGAACTGGAGCAATAACAACAGTTTATAAAATGTCCTCTCCACCTCTATCACTCACCGTACTTGTTCTTCTTCCTCTTTGTCTGGACCAGCAGGAAGTGTGAGAACAGGTCAGTCATGGTCTTGGGCAGCTCTCCTCTCTGCTCTGTGCTCAACATGTGCTCCAGAACTGTAGCACTGATCCAGCAGAAGACTGGGACTTGACACATGATGTGGAGGCTCCTGGACGTCTGGATGTGTGACATCATTCTGCTGGACACATCTTCATCACTGGACTCCTCCTGAAGTACTCCTCCTTCTGGGCATCAGTGAAGCCTCGGACCTCTGTTACCCTGTCAACACATGTAGGAGGGATCTGATTGGCTGCTGCAGGTCTGGAGGTGATCCAGACCAGAGCCCAGGGAAGCAGATTCCCTGGATGAGGTTTTGTCAGCAGCACGTTGACTGATGACGTCTGTGTGACATCAGACACAACCTCCCTGTTGTTGAAGTCCAGTGACAGTCGGCTTTCATCCAGGCCGTCAAAGATGAAGAGAAGTTTACAGACAGCCAGCTGCTCTGCTGTGACCTTCTGTAATGTTGGATGGAAAACATGGAGCAGCCTGAGAAGACTCAACTGCTGATCTCTGATCAGGTTCAGCTCCCTGAACGAAAGCAGAACCAGCAGACTGACATCTTGGTTCTCCAAGCCCTCTGCCCAGTCCAGAGTGAACTTCTGCACCGAGAAGGTTTTTCCAACGCCAGCAACGCGCATGGTCAGAACCACTCTGATGGGTCTCTGTTGGACAGGTGGGACTTCAGAGACATTGTCTCTCTGTTGGACAGGTGAGACTTCAGAGTCTTCGTCTCTCTGTTGGACAGGTGAGACTTCAGAGTCATCGTCTCTCTGTTGGACAGGGAAGTCTTTAAAGATGTCATTGCACTTGATTGGAGTGTCATGGAGGGTGTTCTTCTTGGACGTGTCTCCAGCTGTCTCACCTCATGTTGGGTATTGACCTCTTCACTCTGTCCCTCTGTGATGTAGAGCTCAGTGTAGACCCTGTTGAGGAGGGTTCCACTTCCTGTTCCATCATTCCTTCAGTCACTCGTTCACATCTGCTCCTCACACTGATCTTATGTTGATCTAAAAGCTCCTGCAGACCACCATCTGCTGAGAGAGAAGAGACAGAGTCAGACTGAAGACAGAGAGTCTGACAATCTGATGGGATTCTTTTCATCAGCTACAGAAAAACTACAGACACAAAGAAAAGCTTTGAATGTTGTGCTGTTGATCATCATCTTAAATGTCAGTGCTGTGTGATGGAACAATGACTCTGTAGAAAACAACAGGTCCTGCTTTCAGAAATGACCACATCAGCAGACAGATGTTCACGCTCACTTTGTACACAGCTGCTCTGATTGGCTGTCTGCAGTCCACCTTCTCTTCTGGGTTTTTTCCACACTGGGGACAGAGGGGTGTCCTGAAGAACCAGACTGGTCCCAGTATGAGGTTAAGCACTGTCTGCAGAACCAGTGTCCACAGTTAGTGGAGACTGGATCCTTCAGGACGTCCTGACAGAGACCACAGCAGGACAGCGGCTCGTCCACAGAGACACCACTCTCTTCTCTCTGTCAAGACATTTCTGTATCATTAACATGTCACAGTCACAGGTCCACATCTGTGCTCTGATTGGTTAACCACCTTTAGAGGACAGAGCTTCAGTAACCAGAAGAGCAGAGAGAGAAAGTAGAGGAAGACTCTCTCACTCTCCTTCAACTGTCTGGTTATTTAGAGACGTTTCAAAATAAAAGTCTCTCTGTATCAGCTACTGTGACTTCAGTTTAAAGGCTCAGACATGTGGATCATTAAAGTGTCTCCTCCAACATGGAGACATTGTGTCTCTTCTCTGTCCTTCTGTATGTCCTCTGACAGCTCTACACACAGGGGAGCTCACACAGGTGTTGACATGAGATCAGCTGATTGTGGGCGTGTCTGAATCCATCTATGGAAACTGTGGAGGTGGAGATGGGGCTGGTGTTGATGCACCAACTTACAAAACAGTAACATGAGACGCTCTGCTTTCTAAATCTGATGGACAGAGTGTGTGTGCATGTTTCTGTCTCTGAGTTTTGTTGTGACCTACACAGAGTTTGATGGATCTGCTTCCTGTTTTCTCTCTGTTTCCTTCACATGAGTCTAATGACTGAATCATCTTCAGCTCAGTTTACAGTAGAAACCGTCTCTTACTGTGACTCTGAGGGTCCAGGTTCACGACTGAAGAATGGAGGATCTTCTTTGGACCAGTCACTCTTCATAGACAGACAGATGGATCCTGGAGACTCTGCTCTCAGTCTGTGGTTCTGACCTCTGCAAAACACAAACATGTTTTTATTCATATCACATCAATCACTGATCGTTCTCTGATGACAGAGGCATTGTGGGAAGTCTGCAGTGACATCAGCGTCCAGCACCACACACTGTAGCGAAGGATGGAAGCAACACAGCAGCATCCATAGACAACAGTGTAGAGTCAGTCAGTCATTAACTGTGTCCAGTCTCCAGCTGCTGACCACCTGTCTCACATCAGCTCTAAAGAAGCAGAGTGATACAAAGGTGAGATGAGAGGATCACACACTGACACTGCTCAGCATCTGGATCCACTGGCTCAACATCTGGATCTACCTGCTCACCAGTCGTCCCCCTACAGCCCAGGGAAAAGAGACATGACGACAAAACAACATGAGGACGGAAACAAACAGCTGCTGATGCGTCTGCTCTTCTTCTCCATCTCCAACCAAAAACAACAGTGTGTTAGTCCGTCCCTCAGCTCCTCCCCCTCTGTCTGAGGCTCTCAGCTCATTGGTTCCTACTGAAGACTGAGTCTCTCACATATATAGTTTCATGTTTCTGAGGCTCAGTCACTTAGTGAAACAGCTGCTCACTGTAGTTTCTACCAAACACACTGACTGTGCTCATTGAAGCTCATGGTTCAGGCTTAAAATGATCCTGTACAGAGTCTGAACTCTGTTAGATCCCAGCTCATCAAGCTTCACAACACACTGATGAATCTTAATGAGCAGCACTGTCATTTAGAACTGATCCATGTCCTGCTTAAAGTCAGTGAGTCTGCTCATTGACCGGTCGCTCTTTAAAGACAGACAGCTGGGTTCAGGGAGTCTCTGGTCTCTGCTGCTGGATCCTGAACAACAACACAACTGATAAATGTGCATGTTGGAGAAAAACTGATGAAAAACATCTTCAATCTTTTAATAACACAACAACTGACTTTTAGAGAGAAAAGTCTTTCTGACTGTTTTACAGTGTTTTACCATCACTATGAGCTGTTTGTCAAGACTTTAAACACTTGTTCACAACTGTTAACACACATCACACCTGAAACACACAATTCCCAAAACAGTTCATCACAGTGTGAACTAAACACTGACACATGTGTCTTCAGCAGCTCTTCTGTTTTCCTCTCCCTCCTCTTTCTGTCTTTCTGTTTCAAACAAGATCAGCCCAAACAGGTCATGTGACTGAAAGAACCTCAACACCTGAGTGTGTTTCCTAGATGCTACAGTATATATAGATGGAATCAGCTGTGATTGATGGATCAGTTTCAGTCTTCAATGTGAACTGCTGTTCACTTCAGCCTCAGCCTTTAGCTTGGTTTCCAACATGAGGTTTTCTGTTTTGACAAAGAGGCTCTAATTTCATACCAGGTGCAGGTGAGGCAGACGGTGGTGAACCCCACGCAGTGGTAATTTAGTCTGGCGCAACACGTCGCGCAGTCAAATTTGGCAATTTGGTAGAGCGAGGTGCACCAAGATGGGTGTGGCAGGCAGTAGGGGGAGGAGTCGACAGATTCAGCTTGGAGCAGTGACAGTTTTGTGCCAAAAGGCATCACTGAAAGCTCGCCAGCTCCAACCTGGTCTACTCTGGTTGCAAGGCGGAGCAGAGCTGGTGGAGTGGTAGTTTGGCTGACCGGCGCACAGTGCGACACACGTCACCAAACCTCACAGGCAGGTTTCCAGAATGTCAGACACATTTCAATGCAATAAATCATCACAACAACCACTATTCAATGTCACTATCTGAATCAGCACATACATTTATATCTATATCGATGTCACTCACATCTGATGTCAGATCAAAGGCTGTTGGCGCATAATGGAAACTCAACCTGACTGAATGAACACAGCTGAAACCAACAAGCTCACATCTCTTCAGCCACAAACAGCCTCGGCATCAGATAGTGAGGACATATTCAGCATCTCTCATCTCACAGAATTCAAAAGAACAGAGAAAAAGAGAGACGCTGGCCGACAAGGACCAGGCCACGGAGCTTGTGATGCGTCCTTTACGCACAGGTGCTTCAGATTTCATCCCCGTTACACATGGTATTTGTTTATGTTGTGATCTGTGCATCTGCTCATCTTTGTTACACGGGTTTAAATATAGGTTTCTAAATGTGGATGCAGATTTAAAGGTGAGGAGAGGAGCTCTTTTTGGTGAAGATCTGAATCAGCTGTTTTAAACCCACTCACGCCTTCTCCCCTCCCTCTTTCCCACTTGCGCCGGTAGGAGGGACGGAGGAGGACTTGTGCCAGGGTGCGCCGAGACACGCCCCGCTGGCGTGACCTTCCGCCAGGTCTACGACATTAGAGCCCACTGTGTGAAAGCAGCTGAACATGTATCAGTTAACATCTACTGTTTTGGTCTTAGTTGAGCTTGTGTGTAAAAGAAGTTCAAACAAAATGTTAAATGTGTTAAATGTGTTTTGTATTGTATTTAAAACTGTAAATTCTGACCTTCATCAACAGATCGCTTCAAGTTCTGCATGGACACACAGCTGGATCTGGATCCAGGTCCAGGTCCAGGTCCAGCAGACTGATCCATGCTGCTGAGCTCACGTCCACATCAGCTCACACACACTTTGTAGCTTCACCTGCAGAGGAAACACACATCATTCATGTGCACACCAGCTCACATGTCCATCATGTCTCCAGCTGCTCCTCCACTGATGGCTCTTCTTCTCTGCTTCATATCAGTGTCAGCTGAATGCAGTCACACAGCAGTGAGGAAGAGGAAGCTGCCATCAGCTGCTGTACTTCTACTATCAGTCCACTAGATGGCGTCATGAAGCTGCAGTCAAGTGAAGAGCAGCCCAGCAACATGATCCATGGACGACTGTGGCCCATGTCAAATGTTGGTGACAGTTTTTCTGGCTGATATATGGTGAGTGTTGAGCTCACTTTTCTCACATTGAGCTGGTTTTTCTATCATCAGACAGAAATTCATGTCAAACAACATGTTATATACAACTGCTAGAAATGTCTATACATCAGACATACATCTAAACCTACATGTTCAGTGTTAACAATAATCAATAAAGTCTCTGGAAAACCCTGATAAGAGCATGAGGTGATCAGTATTGATCAGTGATAGACAGTAACAGACAGTATTGATCAGTGATAGGCAGTAACAGTCAGTATTGATCAGTCAAGGCTCTTAATGACTCAGCCATCTTATCTCAGAGACATCATCCTTCCTTATGTCCTACCAGAGCACTTCACTCCCAGAATGCAGTTCTGTTAGTGACTCCCAGTATCTCTAAAAACAGACTGGGAGGTAGAGCCTTCAGTTACAGAGCTCCTCTTCTCTGTGGAACTGGGATTTAGCTGAGTCATGATAAAATTCTAAGTTCATTTGACTTAAATGACACATGGTTTTGTTTGTGTCTAATAAACATCAAATCAACATTCAGCCACCTGTTGATTTGATATCAATATGGTGCATATTGTTGTCTGATCAAAAAGCTTCTGTTGAACTGACACACATTTCCAGTCAGATAAGGCTCATTATGACATCACAGATTTCATCTGACTGTCTCCACTAAACTCAAAGTTTTGCTCTTTCCACTACATTTTGAAGTTTGAGTGAGTGAATTGAGGTTTACAGAGTTCACAGTATAATAAACTGCAGCTGCTCAGTTTTCATGTGTGTTATTCAGCTCATCACTTCCTGTTGTCTCCTCCTTTTCTCTCAGTGTCTCTGTGTGGACTGAAGGTCACTGTGACTCTTCTTCCCTCCACAGTCCACAGGGACAAACTGACTCACACACTCTCACACTTCAATAACAACTAGAAGAAGAAGAAGAATGTTGTGTTAACACTCACCTGCCTCACACACTCACTTCTCTCCTTCTGCTCCGTCACTTTAAAATGGAGTCTGAACTCACTGAACACTTTCACTTTGACTTCCCGCTTCTTCTTCTCTCCAGTTACAGTAAGTCACATGACACAGTGAGTGTGTGTTGTTCACTTACAAGTTGTTTAAACTTGTAAGTGAACAACTGAGTGTCTACCAACTGAGCTATAGTACACGCAGTTTTATCCAGTTTTCCATTCTTTTGGCCGGCCTGACTCACTCGATTTTTTAAAAATTATTATTGATTGATTGATTGATTGATGTTTGCTGTCGCATCAACACAGCCACATCATCACGTGGCCGTTGTGGCATTTGTCCATATTTTGCCCTGTGCTCTGTCCGTCACTGTCTGCAACTTGTGCACATTCAGATCATTGGTGAGACGTGTCCTTGCAGCGCTGCGGAGACCCGGACTTTACCCGGCAACAAGAAATACTATTTTCCGATTGGCTGATAAATCGCTAATTCAAGACAGCTGTATGGACGGACTAGACGGAGTAAACTGCCTTTGCACCATCCATTCATAGATAACTAATGTATGTGCGGCGAGTTTTATCACTTCTCAGCGTGAGAAATGTCATGTGTGGCGTGTGAAGATGAGCTCATCACTTCCTGTTGTCTCCTCTTTTCTCTCAGTGTCTCTGTGTGGACTGAAGGTCACTGTGACTCTTCTTCCCTCCACAGTCCACAGGGACAAACTGACTCACACACTCTCACACTTCAAAACAACTAGAAGAAGAAGAAGAATGTTGTGTTAACACTCACCTGCCTCACACTTCACTTTCTCTCCTTCTGCTCCATCACTTTAAAATGGAGTCTGAACTCACTGAACACTTCACTTCCTTGTCTGTACCTGTTGAACACCTGTTGTTTTAATGGCCCCGCTCCCCGTCTGCGTTTACAGGGAGTCACATGACTCTGTGAGTGTGTGTTGTTCACTTACAAGTTGTTTAAACTAGTTGTTATTTCATTGTCTGTTGTATAAAATGACAACTAATGTGTTTTAATGAGATAAACTCTGACTTTATCTCCAGCTTCATATAAATAATGTTGATGATGGTTGTGACAGAGAAGAGAAGTGACTTGATACAGGTTAGAATGGCTCCATCTGCTGGACATCTCCTGGTATTACACCTGTATGGATTCATTCAATGTGAGCCCATATATAATATAGTAAGCTAAAATAGTGGGCTAGGATACAGCAGTGGTAGAAATAAAAGCTTCAACTTCTTGTGACCAAGAAGTCATCAGCAGAAAAAAGGATATAGTTTAAAGGCCTTATATTTCACAGGCCATGACAATGATGGCAGTGGTGACGACCGTGTTGGCATGAACGAGGAGGATTATTACTTTATCATCCGTGTCTTAGGGATCAGAGGTTGATAAAGAGACTGAAATAAGAAATTTAAAATACATTTAGTTCACTTTTTCATACGTGATGCAGCTTTCTATTCGTTTTTGTAACTGTGCTGCAAGAACTGACAAGGTTCCTGATTCAAGACACACAATGTCTGTTCTATTTACAATGGGGAAAAAACATGGACTTAAAAATAGATCCATGCTATATATAGAATTTGAATGCAACACTTGTTGTTAAACTCATGTAAACTTGTATTGAATCCACAGATCTTCTCCAGGAGATTTCAAATCAAACTTCAATGGTGGTAAAAAGAGGTGTGTGACTGCCACCAAGCATCTTGTTCAGAGAACCAGTCAGACATCTGGGCCCGTATTCACAAAGACTCCTAAGACTAAAGAGCTGCTCTTAGTGATGTAGTTCTAAGAAAACTCTTAGAATTTCCCCTTAAAGTTAAGATTGGAGCCTTGTAAAGATCAAAGTTACTGACAAAGCATCTCAGGCCTTAAGAGAGCTGCTAAGGTGACAAAGTGTGAAGAGGAGGGAGGAGGACGAAGAAGAGTTTCTTAATAAAGCTTTTTAATTATGACCCTCAACTTTTTCAAGGCGTTTAAAGTTTATCAGCCTGTAACAGAGTCCGGTGATGAGATGGAGACGGAGGAGGAAGAGTCCACCCCTACAGATGATGATGTCACCTTTTTGGATCTGTCAGAAATCCTCTCAGCTGAGAATGAAAGTGATGGTCAGCTGTCTCTTCTCCCGCACCACAGCTGTGCTTCACACACCATCAACATCATTTCCACAAGTGATGTAAAGAAATATTTAACTACCATGCTGAGAGCAAGGCTGTGTACAGGAGCAGCACAGCAAAATGCACAGCTCTTTGGACCAAATCAGTAGCTCTACCTTGCATCAGAAACAGTGGAGGAAGTCACAAAAAGAAAGCTCCTGGTACCAACATCTACGAGGTGGAATTCCTTTTTTGATGCTGTAAGAGAATTGCAGACATCCCCATGTGTGAGCTAAATACTCTGTGCACCAAGCTGGGAGTTAAGTGCTTCAAAGACAAAGAGTACCAGTTCCTGCATGAGTACTGCACCGCCATGAATCCTCTCACTGCAGCACTGGACATTTTACAAGGTGACTGTCCTTATGGGACATTACTACCCACACTTGAAGCTCTGATGCAGAGACCCTGGCTGTGAAAGATGCCCTCTCCAGAATGACTGCGGGCCTTCAGATGCCATAGTGAAGGTATGTTCCATTTTTAAGCTGGTTAAATTTCTTGCATCACACTATTAACTAGAAAAATTCCCTCTGGGAAATTTTGAAAGGGCCACAGGGGGCAACTGCCGGGGGTACCATCTCTGTCAAATGGGAATCAAAACCACGACAAACTAATCAGACAGACACATGATCATCTTGTACTGAGCACTGACTGTACTGAGCATTGAGGAGCCATAATCACATTAAGTCACCTGTGTGTGTGTGTGTGTGTGTGTGTAACTGTAATCACATGAAGTTACCTGTGGTGTGTGTGTGTGAGAGTGGAGTGCGCGCAGAGGCGCGCATGTGTGTTGTTGTGTGTCAGGTGTGTGTGTGAGTAGGAGTGTGCGCGCATACGCGCGCATATGTATGCGTGTTGTGTGTGTGTGTACCTGTAACTGTAATGACATTAAGTTACCTGTGGGGTGTGTGTTAGTGTGTGTGTGTTAGGTGAAGAGGCAGAATAACATGTCGTAAAAATCGTAAATTAAGTGTAATAATTTGAAGAGTTGAAGTCTGCTGCAATACACTGGGGAAAAAAATGTAAGTCTACTCAAACACATTGGAAACTGACAGCAGAAGAACATTGTAAGAAATAGATAGATAGATAGATAGATAGATAGATACATAGATACATAGACAGATAGGTCTGTGGGTATGTGTCTGTGTGTGCGTGTGACTGACTTGATACTCAGAGATCTGTAACGAGCTGCATGTGTCAGTCTGATCTTAACGAGCTCCATCTGCAGCCAACTAGTGGTTGCCAATGACGACAGAGGCACCCTAGCCAGAGACAGACAGAAACTTGGGGAAAAAGGGCGATTTTCTCCCTCTGTGCTGGTCTCACATTTGGCTTATAGCGACAAAACGGTAGCTCCTATCAGAAAAAACAGCAGATCCTGGGCGGCGTAAGGACTTCCTGAACACTTTGATATGCTTTCTACAGTAAATATTTTAGAGATGCGGGCGAGTTTCAAAGAGGGGTCCCTTCTGCTTCTCTCAGAAATCTTTGTATTAGAGTCAATGAGGAGCAGACTCTAATAATCATACTATGATATTTAATAATAATTATTATAATAATAAACAATCAAAAAGAACATTGAAAATGCTTCACATTGTCAACATCATGCTGACCTTTACATTCCCATAAATGTGCTTGTTGAGAGATGTCGGCCATTTTGAAAAGAGAGACACAGGAAGTTTGGAAGGTCATACCCCCCCAACACACACAATATGTCATTGTAAAGGGCCAGTTGTCCTCTTTAAGGAACAACAGGACTTAATAAGGTGACATGATGTCCAACAGAGGACAGAACTGTATTGCTGGGTCTCAGGAGGAGTCCCTCAGGCTCCCACACTGAGTCCACATCAGTCCTGTGGTGTAAATCTAATGACAGAGCACTCAGTGGCTCAGACAGCAGGAGAGCAGCGGCTCATCTCCACCTCCTCCACAGGCGATTCAGGCACTAAAGCTGCCTCCAGTCATCAGTAAGTGGAGCTGCACACAAAGAACCACTCTGTGTTCAACTACTGACCATCCACTAACTTGCTTCTGCTCTTATTCCAGCGCTTCCACCCACAACATCCACACAACATGGCCGACACGCTGCTGTGGCTCCAGACTTTACAGTCACAGTCTGACTCAGCTACAGTAACATTAGAACAACACAACAACAACACAAGCAGAAGAGAAGTCAGCTAACCACAGGTGTTAACCAGGAAAACATTCAAAGTGTTCACGTTACCTTCACAGGAGAAAATCAAGTGCCACACAACTGTGCTTCAAAGTTGGACTCTGAAACTTTGAACTTTGATCACCTGTTGGACGTGACGCTGTTATCTTACCTGGAATAATTAACCTGCTCCGCAGCACTCCACCCCTCCCAGCTCAGGATCCAGGTGTGCTCTGATCTGTTCATGTACACCCTCCACTGGAGCTCAGCTGTCCGTTCGTCAACGGGCAGCTTGTACAGGCCAGGGAAACGGTTGGAGCAAAAAGCCCCGCCCACCTCCACTACCTCACCTCTGCCAGAGAGCGTGGCTTCAGGAGCTTCACACAGAGCTGCTAGACTGCCTTCAGAGTAGTGTGTGTATTTGTACAAACATCCTAGATGTTCCTAATAATCTGATTTCAAACACCTGGTGTCAGCCTGCACTCAGAAATTGCCATGGTGATTTGACCTGCTTAGTCTTACCAGTGTTTTGATATAATGTTGGGGGGGGGGGCACCTAGACACCTAAACAAAACACACATCAACGTGCCAATAAAGAGGAACAGGAGCCAGGTTCAGGCAGACAACACACACAAGATGTGGTTATGAAAGAGCATGGTTTGTCCTCAGCTTGCTGTTAAAACACAGTCACATGCTGCATTTAAATTCACTGTTACATTTTGCTATTGTCCAGATTTGATGGAACGAGCCCTCGTCCGCGGTGGTCACGTGTTCTGACGTGGGGCTGTAACAGCTGGTTGTTGTTGTTACTGTTGTGAAGCTTTCATTTGTTCGATGAATGTAAAGGTTCTACGTTTGAATATGTTTTACTGTTACTTGATGCTGTGGTGTTGTTATGTCCCCAGTGCTGCACTGAAGACTGAAGGAAACGTGGGAACACGAGGGGGTCAGTGAAGTGGTTTGGATTCATCCTCTGGGGAACATGAGTCTGTACAGAGCTTTTTTCCCACAATGCTACACTTCAGCTTAAGGACCAGTGGGGAAACATGTAGGAAACATGGCCATGTTCACATTGTGTATGTTTTGGCTTTTAAATGTTATTTTCCTGGTTAATATGGATCTTTATTGTCTTGCTTGCCTTTTAACTTGGTTAGGTGCTAAATGAACGTCAATATTTGGGGGTACAAAAAAAAAGAGCAAAGAATAAAGAGTCATGACTGGCAATGGAGGGACAGAGATGTGACTGTCCTCCAGCACAGGTCCTGTTGTGAATGACTGCTGTGCTCTGAGTTCTGCTTCACAGTTCCAACAGCAGAAGAAATACAGTTCCAGCCTGAAGAAGTTGTAAGTGTGACCTTGTTTCTCATGGTCAAACATGTTCTTATCATCTACAACTTCACAGAGGAGCATGTTGAATGTTACTAGACATTATCAAACAGAATCCCTTTGACGACTAAGGACTGAATCCCCCACTGCTTGTCCTGCAGCTGGGATGTGGCACACAGCAGTTACAGCTGTTCTCAACAAAACCAATCACAAGCATTTGTCATTTGCTGCTGCTGTGACTCCAGCCTTCTCACCACAGCTTTGTTTCAGTGGACCTTGAGTGTTGGTGTGTGTCACCCTGTTGATCATGAACAGTATCAAAGCTTAGCTCATGTTTAGGATCCTGTTCAATTTCCTGTTTACATCTGAATTGTTACTTGATATCTGGCTTTCTAATGTAAACATGTGTCAAGCTGCTGTGACAGGTGAACTGAGCTCACTCACACTGGGGCAACAACAAAGACGAGATCTGCCTTTTTATGATTTTATATACACAACAAATGTATGTCCACACTACACTAGCATGTACATGTCCTCTGTTCTCAAAGGAGAAATGATGGCAAAAGCTCTTCCAGGGAGATGCACTCAGCTTCTCACAGAAGTGAAGAAGGAGAGAGAGAGAGTGGTTCCATTAATAACTAACTGGTCTTTCTGATACAGTTCTTATGAATCTACTGTCTCTGACCTACACTTGGTGTCTTACCTGTCTCTGGCTGTACACTTGAGCTGGCTCCATCACAGGTGGCTGACTCTGTGTTTCCAGGGGGATGAAGGGAGCAGCCTGAACATTGAGTCCAGAGCTGTGTGGAGCTGCTCCATCAGGGAAGAATCCAACATTTTCTCTGTCTGCTGACTGAGGTTGGGTGGAGAAGCACATCTCAGCAGGGAGAGCAGGAGAGGGCGAGAGGTGGTGGTGGAGGCAGGGGGGAAGGTTTGAGCACATCTCCCACAATGTCATCCACCATGACCTTCATGTTATCAACCAGGTCGTCCCACTCCATCTCCTTGATGAGCTGATCAGATTCTACACTGAGATCCATGACGTTTGTTGTCACTGTGGTTCTCTGATAATGAACCTGTAACGTTATCAGGAAGCTGCTTTTCACACATTTCATTCTATAGATTATATTATATATTATAAGGAAAGACATGAAGGTGTAAAAGTACCAAGTGACCTGCACATGACTCCTTCACTACATTTCAGAGGGAAATACTGTTTCTGTTCCTTCACTACATGAAACTCCTTGTAACTTCAGTACTTACGTGCTGCGTTCACTGACGGTCTGGTTATCTGAAAATGGAGGTTTGTCTTGAAAACTGTTGCTGTTTCTCTCAAACTCTCATCATTGTCCTCTCTCCAGTTGTTTCTGAGCTTGCAAGTGTTCAGCTGTGTGCAGTCAACAGGTGAACTGAACCAACACAATCTCTCATTGTGGGCCATGTTCCATAGTATGACATCATCACAGATAATATGACATCATCACAGATTCACTGAAACATTCTATTGAACTGTGCAGCTCAGACAGAATCACAAAACTGCCACAGTAGTAATAACCAGTCCAGTTTACTGATCACCACGACAACCATCCTCAGTGTCCCATCACTTCAGTGCATACTCTAGTTCTCCTCCACTTAGTCCATGCTCATCAACTTATTGAATTTCCATCTAAAATAAAGAGTGAGATGTTTCAGCTCTTCAGGCCATCACCTTCTCTTCATTCAAGTGCTGCCAAAATGGACACATCCATTCTGTAGATGGTAGATACCAAGTGTTGAAGATGCTGTTTATATCCCAGAAACTATGACATCAATTATCTTGCTATCATTTCTATCAGAACCAGCACATGTTCTGTTTGGTTCAGTGTTTAGTGACTCAAAGTCACCAAAATATTTGATGGTGTTCCAGTAAAAAAACAGTGAGCGCTTGTTTTAGATGTTTGAACAACAGAGACAGAGAGAAAAGCTTCAGCAGCAGCACATGACTTGTGCTTCAATGACAAGTCAAACAGCTGGACTGACAACTGTCCCTCTGTGTGGTCAACATTTTCAGGAAGCCTCACTGTTTGTCTTCCCATGCCCGCCTGGAGGAGTTCAAGCTCCTCAGTGTGCAGCGCGTGTGTGGGATGGATTTTTTGGCAGCAGATCCAAATAGAGAGCAGGGCCCGTATTCACTACGTGACGGCCCCAAGGCCCTGTTGGCTATGTCTGTGTGTGTGTGTTGTGTGTGTGTGTGTGGGTGTCTCTTCCCCTGCAGGTGGCAGTCCTGGTGAGGCGGGGCTTGGGGATCAGGGACACCTGGGGCTGAGGTTGCCTGGGTACAAAGGGCAGCTGTTCGCGCCAAGACTGTCACGTGTGAACGGCAGTGGTGACGTCATTCTTGCAGTCAGTGTGATGAGTCCCCGGCAGGTAAAGCGCGCTCCCCCTTTGGGATCGGCGGTGTTACTGTAGTGTGGGGTGAAAGTGGTCAGAGCGCTGGTCTCGGGAGCGCGTCCATAGTCCTGACGGGTTGCCAGCTCTCTGCTCGCTTTGTCACACTGTTGGGAGAGAGAGCATAAGTACCCGCCATCAGTGTCCCCTGAAGACTGGGCTTGAGTTCAGTCAGAAATGGACAGGCAGTTAGCGGGGATGTCCATCTGCTGAGCTCCTGCTGACTGTGCCTGTCTGCTATAGTCTGAGCTCACACTCGTATCTTCTTCTGTTCTCCTGGTGATGTTGCTGCGTGTCTGCTCTTATGGCAGGAGCAGAGGATTTAGTGAAAGCTGCTTCGGAGGAACTTGTGGAGCAGCTGTTCAAACTGGCAGAGCATCAGAACATATATGTCTCTGATAAAAGGCTGGAAGAAAATGTTCGGGCAGCTGTGAGAGCAAATGTGGATGAAGTGGGTATTTTGAAGTCCAAGCCTGTGCCACGTGTTGAGGGGAGGAGCTGCGGTGAGTGTCAGGCTCTGATTTAACGTCTGAGCGACAGAAAGAACCGGTGACGTCACGGTTTCAGCTGGAAAAAGAAAAGGAAGTGGAGTAGGAGCAGGTGAGGCAAAAGGCTGAACTGGATCAAACTGTGGCGCTGGAAACAATAAGGCAGCAGCTCGAGTTGGCTGAAGTGGACTTGGAAAGCCAGAGGATGACTCTCATTAGAGGGGAGGTTGGCTGCCAGTCGGGCCGGTGACTCAGTGATGATGTGAGGAGTCTGCGGTTAGTCCCGAGATGTAATGAAAGAGATGCTGACACATGTTTCCCCTGTTGGAGCGTGTAGCCGACACGAGAGGTTGGAGTGATGCTGACAGGATAGTATTGTTCCAGTGCGCGCTGACAGGACGCGCAGGAAGCCTTGTCCTCACTGACTGCGCCTGACAGTGGTGACCACTCAAAGGTGAAGGCTGCGCTGTTCACAAGCTGTCAACTCGTTCCCGAGGCGCAAAGACAGAGGTGTCGGAACTGGAGGAAAGGTGATGGATCTCATTTGGAGCTGGGGACGCATTTTCACCGCTGGTCTGCAGCTGCTGGAGTAACGGACTGTGATGGGTTGTGTGAGCTGTTGGTGCTTGAGCAGGTTAAACATTCGGTCCCGGAAAGATTGGCGATGTCTGTAAGTGAGAAGAAAGTCAATCCGGCGGCTGATGACTATTTGTTGCCCCACAGGAGAGGCGGGGGGGGGGGGGGGGGGGGGGGGGTGTCCCTACCTGTGCTGATGGTCCGGTCGGGAGTGTGTCCTCCTGGGACAGGCCTGGGGGAAGGGTTTTCCCGGCTCACAGAGGTGATCGGATCCGTGAGTGTGATGATGTGTCACTTTTGTCACAAGAAAGGCCACTGGAAAAAAGATGCCCCGCGCGTGCAGCGCGCCCTGAGTATGGAGGGGCAGGAGGGGGGGCGGTGAGGCCAGCTGCCATGGCTGTGCCAGTTTGTGGTGCTGTCAGTGACAGAGTGGGGACCTTCCATCCTCCGCTCTGTTACATTCTGATCTGAAACCAGTTTTGCCGTTTGTTTCAAAGGGTCACGTGTCGCTGGTTTGAAGCCAGGACAAAGTGCCGGTGCTGATGCTGCGGGATACGGCGGCATTTGATTCTTTCATTTTAGGATCTGTCCCGCCTTTTTCCAAGGAGACGGATCCTGGGTGTTTTGTTCCCATAAGGGACATGGGAATGTCAGTTTACCTGTGCCGCTGCATAAACTGCTGCTGCATTCTGATTGGTTCAGTGGAGCAGTGAAATGGGGGTGCGTCCAGCTCTGCCTGTGGAAGCATCCACATCATTTTGGGGGATGATGTTGCTGGGGGCGGGTCTGGCCTGATCAGCCAGCCCGTCCGCTGCTTTCCCCGGTACCTATGGGCACTCGTGGGCCGGATGAAAATGAAACGCATCTTCCTGAGGTGTTGAAGGCACGCGCTGTGACTCGGCCGATGTCGAGGGCTGGTTCCAGCGCCGATGGCGTGGATCAGGAGCAGAAAGTCTTTGCTGCTGAATCTTTCATTTCACATCTGTCTGATGGTCCGTTTTCCGTGTCCCACAGTGAGTTGGTGAAAGAACAAAGGGCCGATCCCACGTTGGCAGAACTGTTCCAGTCTGTGCGTCCTGTGGATGAGGTGAAAGACGTGGCGCAGGGATACTTCATTGAGAAGGGGCTATTGTTGAGGAAGTGGGTGCCACATGGAGAGGGGTTTGTGGGGGGGCCAGTGTATCAGGTGGTGATGCCTTCAAAATGTGGTGATGTGGTTCTCCAGGTAGCTCATGATGAGTCTGGTCACATGGGGGCTGCTAAAACATATGATCGGATTCTGCGGCATTTCTTTTGGCCGCGAGTAAAGAAAAGTGTCTCTGCTACATAAACACGTGTCACACCTGTCAGGTGACGGGAAAACCCAACCACGTCATTAAGGTGGCTCCTTTGTGTCCGATTCCGGCTGCGAGTGACCCGTTTAATCACCTAATAATCGCTTGTGTCGGCCCTCCTCCTCCTTCTAAACCGGGTTCAGTGTATTTGTTGACAGTGATGTGCCAGAGTACCAGGTCCCCCGCTGCGTATCCGTTACGCACGCTGTCAGCCGAGGCGGTGGCGCGTGCGCTGAGCCACTTCATTTCCATCTTCGGCTTTATTCCAGAAGTGATTCAGAGTGACCAAGGGTCCAACTTTTCCTCGCATTTCTTTGCACAAGTGTTGAAACAGCTGCACATTGCGCACAGCCAGTCATCTGCGTATCACGCACAAAGCCAAGGAGCGCTGGATCGATTCCCTCAGACATTAAAATGGTTGTTGCGGGCTACTGTGTGCAGATGAAGGCTGGTTGGGAAGAAGGGTTGCCGTGGTCACGGGAGGTCACGCAGGAGAGTACGGGGTTTAGCCCCAACGGTTTGGTTTTTGGCCACACAGCGAGAGGTCCATCGGCTGCTCTGAAGAGGCTGGGAGGAGGCAGAAGCTCCTCAGAGTCTCTTGACTATGTTAAAGGCTTCACACACCGTCTTTATGCTGCTACAGAACTGGAAGAAGAAAAACTGGCCTTGGCGCAGAAGAAAATGAAGCATATTTATGACCGTCGAGCTGAGGCTCGCAGATTCTGTCCTGGTGACCAGGTTTTGGCACTGTGACCTTTGGTGACGTCACCGTTTCAGGCAAAGTTCATGGGTCCTTATACGGTGGTCGAGCAGCTGTCAGAACAGAAGGATTTCATTTCCACTCCTGACCGACGAAAGAAAACTCAACTCTGTCACGTGACTTTGTTGAACACGTGTTGTGCTCAGAGAGTCCAGGGCAGAGTGCGCCACTGCTGCTCTACATGCTGTTTGTGTTGGTGACACGGTGCTCACTGCTGCTAGAGTTTGGGAGGATGGTTACCTCAGCATGATCCTGCTGTGTTGACTGGTCGGCTGAAGAATTCCCAGCTGCTGGCGAACTTGGATCCCGTTACAGGACATGTCTCTGCAGCGCAGCGCTCAGAGCTGGTTTGGGTTCTTTGTTGAACGGTTACCATGGTTACATTTACTTCTTCCTTTGCAAATAAAAGCATGTGTTACTGTTAATCCTCCTCCTCTGTTTGATCACTGGTTGTGCTCAGGGAGCCGGACCATAACAACTAAATTCAGAGCCTCCTCTCAGAGAGCTGCTAACTCAGCCTCAACATGCCAAGCAAGGAATCTTAGCTTCAGAGTGATTCAGGAAGTTTCTGAGAGCAACTCTGAGCAAGGAAGGGACAGAGACTTTGACCTTAGTGAGGAGGGGGGGTTGACTCCGTTGCTAGGTATGACTCATTCTTTCTGAAGCTCTGATTGGTTGTTAAAACAAGGAAGAAAAACAGCCCAAATGCCAGTGTCCATCAGTTGAACCAACAGCACCAGGCTACCCACTGTGTCCATCAGTGTCCGTCTGTGAGCCTGCAACGTGTGGACATCCAGCAGAAAGTAAGTCAAGTGCTCTACAACAGGAGGCTGTCATTGATCACTGTGCTGATGGAGGTTGTGACAGATCCAAGTCATTGTTGCATTTTTCCACTTCAACATCTTAATGTTGTCATCAGCTTCATTTCTGCCTTTATTGCAGTGTTGAACTCATCTTTTATCAGGTGGAGCACAAACATGATCCCTGTACGCTCTGATCTGGAGCCTTTCATTAAACCACTGTCATTCAGTGTTTGGAGAACATCTCTCCACCTCTCTGTCTTTCTGCCATTTCCTTCTCTGCTCAAGAAACTCTTCTTCGTCCTCCTCCCTCCTCTTCACACTTTGTCACCTTAGCAGCTCTCTTAAGGCCTGAGATGCTTTGTCAGTAACTTTGATCTTTACAAGGCTCCAGTCTCGGAGGGGAAGGGGAGTTTTATCAGAACTACATCACTAAGAGCAGCTCTTTAGTCTTAGGAGTCTTTGTGAATACAGGCCCAGATGTCTGACTGGTTCTTTGCAACATGCTTGTTTTCATTTACCAGATGGGACAGAACAAACTGCAGTTATGACGTGGACTCAACAAGAAGTGAAGTTGTAAATAAAAAGACATTGTGTGTCTTGAATCAGGAACCTTGTCATTTCTTGCAGCACAGTTACAAAAACTAATAGAAAGCTGCATCACGTATGAAAAAGTGAACTAAATGTTTGGTCAAAGGATGAAACAGGACGTGTCTCAGCTCTCAGCCGTCCTCAGCGTGTCATCAAAATGATTGGAACAGCTGATATAGTGAAGCAGTGAGGAGCCATCAGCTCTAAGCCGCTTCACCTGTGTGTAACCAATGAGCCGCTGCTCCCTTTGGGACCACCTCAATGGGCTGAAACTTAAGGAGCAGGTGTCATGTCCCACAGAGTGAAAATGTCTCCTCATGGTTCCTAATGTTGCTTTTGTCTTCAGATATCCTGAGCTTTAATTCTCCTTTTGTTGACCTACGTAAGAAAGACCACAGGGGCATTTTACAACATATACAACACATTTCCTTTTCCATGGAATCCTGCTTTGAACTCTGTATCTTTGACCCGTGTGTGGATGGAGGAAAGTATCAGGCTGATCATAGCATTACACTGGACACAGTTACCACAAGGGAAGTTACCAGCTGGCTTGTTGCTCATCAACTGTGTCATCACTGCAAATTCTTCTTGTTGTCAGGAGCTGACTGTAAGGAAGCCTCTCTTTAAAGAAGCAGGCTGATCACTGCTAAAATGTCCAAATGTCTTTCTATCAGCAGCTTATCATATGTCTCCACCTAGTGGTTAAAGCAGTGAACTACTGCATCAGTCACAACCAGGTTCATCACCAAGTCATTGAAGTCTGGAGGTTTTTGGATGGAAGTCCCACTCAACAGCCAGAACAGCCAGTGTGTTCCACCTTTGAAGTAACTTATTTCAGTCTCTTTATCAACCTCTGATCCCTAAAGACACGGATGATAAAGTAATAATCCTATCCTATTGAATTCCCCCACACACTGAACTTAAAGTGACAGAATCACAGAATTCAAACAAACATCAGTGAAATTGTACCGGTTCATTATTATTTTCATTTGTTTTCTGCTGCTTGAGCTCAAAGTCCCGTCAGCTGGAATGGGCCAGAATCATGAAACTTGGCCCAATGATTGGAAATGATGCTATCAACACCAAACTTGGTATGTGACATCGGGGACCGTGACGGTCATTTCTATTATAAATGAGTAAGATTGGTCAAAAAACATGGCCGCCGTCAAGCAAAATATTCTTGCAAAGGGCGGGGCTTAGCAAATATTGGCCCCAAATCATTACCTGTTTTTCTGATTAAGAAAAGGCCCACCAAAACATTTTGAGCTCAGCCCATAGAGGGCGCCACAAACAATTATGAATGTGTAGCTGAAAACCCGGTTTCGAGAAATCTGGGGCTTCTAAAGGGTGTGTATGGCGTGGAGGAGATGTCGGATGCGGCTGGTGAGGGTCAGGGTGGCTGGTTTGAGTTAGAACCCGCTAATTGCTGCTTGCGGCTATATTTTTACTTGTAACACCTCTGTGCTTTTAAACAGGAAACATGTCAGCAACTCTTCTACCACTGCTGTATGCTAGCTCACTATTTCATTCATGGGCTCACAGTGAATGAATCCATACAGGTGTAGATGGAGCCATTCTACCTGCATCAAGTCACTTCTCTTCTCTGTCACAACCATCATCAACATTATTTATATGAAGCTGGAGATAAAGTCAGAGTTTATCTCATTAAAACACATTAGTTGTCATTTTAAACAACAGACAATGAAATAACAACTAGTTTAAACAACTTGTAAGTGAAACACACACACACACGCACACACACACGCACGCACGCACGCACGCACACACGCACACACGCACACACACGGAGTCATGTGACTCCCTGTAGGGTAAAATGCAGGAAGGAGAGAGGAGGAGGAGCCAGTGAAAGTGAAAGTGTTTACTGTTCACACTATTTTGAAGTGGACAGAGCAGAAGGAGAGAAACTGCAGTCTGAGGCAGGTGAGTGTTAACTGGGACATGGAACTTTCACATTGCAATCGATATAGTACTGATACCTGGTTCCGGGAGACCGAGACCGTATGCAATCAGTCTGTTTTGTGTGTAGCTATGTGTGGTAATTAAAATTATTTTTATTTATTTAAAAAAATTGTCAAAATATATAAATTTTGAATGTTTATTGTTATGGTTCAGTGCAAACTGCCGGAATAATAAAGGCAACAGAGCAAGATCTGTTTAAAACGGGCTTCAGAATGTGCACAGACAGGAGGGGCTAAACCAGACCCGCGGCCCGACTCACTCCACCACATCCAGCCAAAAAAAAAAAAAAAAAAAAAAAGGGAGCCAGGGAGCCCCTGGCCGGCCCCAGCCAGCCACTGTGTTGTGAGAGATAAAGAGCGGGCAAAGAAGGGCAATGCACTGCGAGCAGCTCTATGAGGAGTCAACCAGACAGTCCTCCACTGTCTCACAGACACGAGGGTGCGTTCAGGTACCGAAATGAGGGAATTTCGTTGGTACCACAAAACACTATCTTCA
This sequence comes from Caranx ignobilis, assembly GCA_021432705.1. Classification (NCBI taxonomy): domain Eukaryota; kingdom Metazoa; phylum Chordata; class Actinopteri; order Carangiformes; family Carangidae; genus Caranx; species Caranx ignobilis. The sequence goes on from MU269989.1 coordinate 17,119,670, forward strand.
TCTTCTTCTTCTTCTTCTTAATGAAGTGTGAGAGTGTGTGAGCGTTGTCAATGTGTTAGTGAGAGATAAGGAGGGGCAGGGAGGGGCCCCGCGCTGTGTGCAGCTCTGCAGGTGACGTCAGCCACACATTCCTCCCACTCCTTTTAATGCATGATCATAAAAAAAAACTAGACCCTGAAATGATTGTATTAGCCTGTTTTGTTTTTTTTTTTTCCATTGTGTAACTCTGCTACACAAATTCACAACAGTGGGCAAGGCATTTTCAATTGTATAGCACAGGGGTTTCCCAAACTTTTCCATGCCAAGGCCCCCGAAATGTCATTAGCCTCTGCCCAGGGACCCCCTTTGCAAACTCACCGAGTTTAAGGCTTTATGTCAGGAGCAACCGCCAGGTCAACATGGGCAGTTTATCATGTCATGAATGATATTTTGACTGGCAGGCAGTTAGAAGATGAGCACGGCAAATAAGATTTTGAAATGTTCTATTGTTATAATTTATATTTTTATAATGCTCAGAATATAATAATTTGACTTTATTTTCTGATTTTATGTGATTTATTCTCATCTTACCACTGGTACACCTCACAACATCCTCTGCCCTTAGACCCTCACCTCGACTGTGGAAACACAGAGAGAGCGCAAGACACCAAAGCCAAACTACAAAGAGCAACAAATAATGACAGTTCAAAATGTACAAGTGGAGACGAGAGGAGACGGGAGGGAGGGAGAGGGAGAGGGAGAGGGCTCCATGTAAGCTGATGTGTCCCCGGCTGTCTGAGCTATAGCAGTGTAGCTATAAAATGGATCAGGGCCACCTGAGGCAGCCATAACTAAAAGCTCTGTCATACAGGAAGGTTTTAACTGTTAGTAGGATTTTTAAAAATGTTGAAGTTACCTTCACCCTTCAAAGGTAATAGTTTTTCCAAAAGTTGTGTAAATAAAACTATTTTAAAAATACACAGATTAAAAATAGACAGATAAAGTTAAAGGTGTATATACACACACACACACACACACACACACACACATATATATATATTATATATGTATGTATATATTAAATGTGTAAAAACAGTATTTATTCTAAATCTATGTTCGTAGCTTACACTTTTAAAAGTATTTTTGGGGCTTTTGTGTCTTTAATTGACAGAACAGACGTAGAGCCCAGATATAGAGAGAGGGGGAATGACATGCAGCAAAGGGCCACGGTGGAATCTAACCGGGACCACTGCGGTGAGGACTATAGCCTCTGCATATGGGACACCTGCTCAACCTTCAGTATTTGTACTCAGCTCACAAATATTTTTTTTATAAACTTTTTAAACGTTATTGTAATATAGTAATGAGATACTGATTGTGGTTCTTTGTCCGATAAAGGGTTAATCCTGCACTTATATGTAGAGAGAGTGTCTGCCTCTCTGACCCATGGAGAGAGCTGGTTCCATAATAGAGGAGCCTGGTAACTGAAGGCTCTACCTCCCAGTCTGTTTTTAGAGATACTGGGGTCACTAACAGACCTGCATTCTGGGAGTGAAGTGCTCTGGTAGGACACTATGGGATAATGAGATCTTTCAGATAAGTTGGAGCTTTGTCATTAAGAGCCTTGTAAGTCAGGCCAGGAACACCTGTATCAGAAAGAACAGGAAGGTGTCTACTTAGAGGCAAAATAATAATAATAATATAATAATAATAATAATAATAACTAACAGTAATAACAAAAAAACAACAACAGAACAGTGCTCCTCTGTCAGAGTGTGTGTGCGTGTGTTCAGGACTTCACACTAAATTTGGACCGACATAGCTTGCAAAACATGTGGTAGCCTATTTACTGACATGGCTAGTGACTAGAAATTGGAAGCTCTGGCACCAAGCAGACTGAAATTTCGACCATAATTTGTTTTTAGGAGCTGTTTCGTTCATATTCAAATAAGTTCCGCCTCTAGCGTGGGCATGGATGTGATCTTGAACCGCAATGATGCACGGCATGCTTAGCACGTCGGCTGGGGCTATTTGAGCTGGGTTGCCAGGTACCACGGCACACCAAACACCCAAATGACTCATCACTATGAAATCGGAATAGTAGCGGGAGAAATTACCAATCAGCAGCAGGCAGGAGAAAGGGTTATAAATAGGGAGACTCCCACATATATCGGGAGTGTTGGCAGGTATGCTACTATGATAAGTAAACTTGACCTTGAGGTCCTTCAGGCAAGTATTTCAAGTCGAAGGAGGAGCACAGGGAAAGCCTTGTGATGCATTGAGTGATAGAAACTTGTGTTAGGGTTAAACCATATACTAACCTTAGTGTGCAGTGGTGCTTAAAGCGATAAAGTAAACAGACGGAGGATTGAGAGAGTCTACCACACAACAACAGGGTGCTACAGGCACAAACAGGAAATGACGTAACATGCTCACTGAAATTCTGGAAGAGTTCCCAGAGACAGAAACAGCACCACCTGTATATTTGGAAAAATCTGTCAGAATTCTATTTTTAAACTTTAGCTCTAACAGACAACTTATTAAAAATGTTGTTTAAATCAATAAATCCAGTTAATAGGACGCACCGGGCTCAGAGAGAATGGTCACATGCTCAGCTCAGGTCAGACCAGCCTGGACTTTTAGGACCTGATCTAAACTTTACACAGATTTAGTTCAGTAGTTGTGTTCTGTGGTGCCATGTTCTGATGTTGTCAATTACCCAGGGACAAATAAATGTGTGATATTTTATTTATAAATCAACATGAAAAACAAGTCAACTATTGATTTTATCTCAATTAAATATTAGAATATTTGACTGTCATGACTGATCCACAAAAATGAGCTGAATAATACGTATGAAAATTGATCTGTATACTCTGTGTGTATGTGTGTGTCTCTGTATGATGTGTGTGTTATCTCAGTTATTTACTTACGTCAGTTACTTGTTTCCCTCTCAGCCTGACTGAAGTCCTGAAGATGAGTGTTGTGGTCAAAGACGAGGACAGAGCAGAGTCTCCAGGATCCATCTGTCCCTCTATGAAGAGTGACTGGTCCAAACATCGTCCTCCAAACTTCAGTCGTAAACCTGACCCTCAGAGTCACAGTAAGAGACGGTTTCTACTGTAAACTGAGCTGAAGATGATTCAGTCATTAGACTCATGTGAAGGAAACAGAGAGAAACCAGGAAGCAGATCCATCAAACTCTGTGTAGGTTCACAACAAAACTCAGAGACAGAAACATGCACACACACTCTGTCCATCAGATTTAGAAAGCAGAGCGTCCTCATGTTACTGTTTTGTAAGTTGGTGCATCAACACCAGCCCCATCTCCACCTCCACAGTTTCCATAGATGGATTCAGACACGCCCACAATCAGCTGATCTCATGTCAACACCTGTGTGAGCTCCACCTGTGTGTAGAGCTGTCAGTGGACAGAAGGACAGAGAAGAGACACAGTGTCTCCATGTTGGAGGAGACACTTTAATGATCCACATGTCTGAGCCTTAAACTGAAGTCACAGTAGCTGATACAGAGAGACTTTTATTTTGAAAAGTCAGTAAATGTTGATGAGAACCAGACAGTTGAAAGAGAGTGAGAGAGTCTTCCTTTACTTTCTCTCTCTGCTGCTCTGCTTACTGAATCCTCACCTTCTCGAGGTGGCCAACCAATCAGAGCACAGATGTGGACCTGTGAGTGTGACATGTTAGTGATACAGAAATGTTTTGACAGAGAGAAGAGGAGTGGTGTCTCTGTGGATGAGCAGCTGTCCTGCAGTGGTCTCTGTCAGGACGTCCTGAAGGATCCAGTCTCCACCAGCTGTGGACACTGGTTCTGCAGACAGTGCTTCACCTCTTACTGGGACCAGTCTGGCTCTTCAGGACACCCCTCCTGTCCCCAGTGTGGAAAAAGACCCAGAACCAGAGATGGACTGCAGACAGCCAATCAGAGCAGCTGTGTACAAAGTGAGAGTGAACATCTGTCTGCTGATGTGCTCATTTCTGAAAGCAGGACCTGTGTTTTCTACAGAGTCATTGTTCCATCACACAGCACTGACATTAAGATGATGATCAACAGCACAACATTCAAAGCTTTTCTTTGTGTCTGTAGTTTTTCTGTAGCTGATGAAAAGAATCCATCAGATTGTCAGACTCTTTGTCTTCAGTCTGACTCTGTCTCTTCTCTCTCAGCAGATGGTGGTCTGCAGGAGCTTTTAGATCAACATAAGATCAGTGTGAGGAGCAGATGTGAACGAGTGACTGAAGGAACTGATGGAACAGGAAGTGGAACCCTCCTCAACAGGGTCTACACTGAGCTCTACATCACAGAGGGACAGAGTGAAGGGGTTAATACCCAACATGAGGTGAGACAGCTGGAGACAACGTCCAAGAAGAAGAAACACCCTCCATGACACTCCAATCAAGTGCAACGACATCTTTAAAGACTTCCCTGTCCAACAGAGAGACGGTGTCTCTACAGTCTCACCTGTCCAACAGAGAGACAATGTCTCTGCAGCCTCACCTGTCCAACAGAGAGACAGTGTCTCTACAGACTCACCTGTCCAACAGAGAGACAATGTCTCTACAGTCTCACCTGTCCAACAGAAACCCATCAGACTGGTTCTGACCAATGGCGTCGCTGGCGTTGGAAAAACCTTCTCAGTTCAGAAGTTCACTCTGGACTGGGCAGAGGGCTTGGAGAACCAAGATGTCAGTCTGCTGCTTCTGCTTTCGTTCAGGGAGCTGAACCTGATCAGAGATCAGCAGTGAGTCTTCTCAGGCTGCTCCATGTTTTCCATCCAACATTACAGAAGTCACAGCAGAGCAGCTGGCTGTCTGTAAACTTCTCTCATCTTTGATGGCCTGGATGAAAGCCGACTGTCACTGGACTTCAACAACAGGGAGGTTGTGTCTGATGTCACACAGACGTCATCAGTCAACGTGCTGCTGACAAACCTCATCCAGGGGAATCTGCTTCCCAGGGCTCTGGTCTGGATCACCTCCAGACCTGCAGCAGCCAATCAGATCCCTCCTACATGTGTTGACAGGGTAACAGAGGTGCGAGGCTTCACTGACGCCCAGAAGGAGGAGTACTTCAGGAGGAGGTCCAGTGATGAAGATATGTCGAGCAGAATGATGTCACACATCAAGATGTCCAGGAGCCTCCACATCATGTGTCAAGTCCCAGTCTTCTGCTGGATCAGTGCTACAGTTCTGGAGCACATGTTGAGCACAGAGCAGAGAGGAGAGCTGCCCAATACCATGACTGACCTGTTCTCACACTTCCTGCTGGTCCAGACAAAGAGGAAGAAGAACAAGTACGGTGAGTGATAGAGGTGGAGAGGACATTTTATAAACTGTTGTTATTGCTCCAGTTCAGCTCTGATAGTGGCCGATGGCTGTGCAGCCTCCTCCAGTCACTGGCAGCTGCATCATGTTACTGCAGCAGATGTGCACAGAGGTGAGGCCAGGGTAACACCTCTGTTACTGACACCACTTCATTCACACACTATCAGCAGGAAAAGGTTGTTGGTTGAGTTATAGAATGACTTCAATTCAGCAGCTGATCGTTTCAAATAAACTAACAGAAGCTGTCTGAGTGTGCTCTATACGTTTATCTTAGTTTGCCACAAACCAAGTCGAACTCTTGTAAAGAGCTGCTGACTGAGACAAGCAGCTTCTCCTTCTAGGAGCACGGAGGGGGCAGATAGAGCAGAGGAGGATCTGATCCTGAAGCAGCTTATTCTGCCTAACGAAACTTGGAATATGATTTATTGACATTTTACATTTGTTTCAGTGAGATATTACTGAGTTTAGAAACATGTGGAAATACAGTCAGAATGAACCAGACATCTGTGTCGTCTGTAATTTAGTCTAAACTATGAACATTAAAAACAGAAAAAGGTAACAGTCCACAGAGGTCTGCTGCTTCATCCCTCTCACTGCAGGTATTAACAAACACATTCTGTCATATTACAGAGAAGCATTAACATCTTTACTTTAAATAACATGAAATAAATATAGCAACACTCCTGCTTCTGATAGACACGTTGCACAGCAAACACAGCAAGAAAGACAACTAGATATAAAACATAGAAACACTGATTTGACTGTTGTTGTTTTTCTTTCATTAAAGAGGGCGTCTTTAGAAAGAACCCCTTGAAAAGCAAATGTAGAGTTTGTGATGAAGTTGTAAGTTTGTGATCATCAGCTGCCAAAACAAAACTATCTCCAACTTGTTCATTTACAACAATGTCATGTTTTGTTTGTAGGAGATCGTCCATCGACCTCTACTGAGGGACATGAGACAAGTCCACAGGAGCTGACGGAGGCCGACAGGGAAGTTCTTCTGAAGCTGGGGAGGCTGGCGTTTGAAGAGCTGGAGAAAGGAAACATCATGTTCTACCAAGAAGAGCTGGAGCAGTGTGGTCTTGATGTCACAGAGGCCTTGGTGAACTCAGGACTCTGTACTGAGATCTTCAAAAGAGAGAGTGTGATCTTCCAGAAAACAGTCTACTGCTTTGTTCATCTGAGTGTTCAGGAGTTTCTAGCTGCAGTCTACATGTTCCACTGTTACACCAACAGCAACACACAGGTCCTGAAGAACTTCCTGGAAAACCACATGTTGATTTAACCCTGGATGACTTCCTGAGGAGAGCCATGGAGAAATCGCTCAGAAGTGAAAATGGTCACCTGGACCTGTTTGTTCGCTTCCTTCATGGCCTCTCTCTGGAGTCCAACCAGAGGCTGTTAGGAGGTCTGCTGGGTCAAAGAGAGAACAGTCCAGAAACCATCCGGAGAGCCATCAACAACCTGAAGGAGATGAACAGTGATGAAATGTCTCCTGACAGAAGCATCAACATCTTCCACTGTCTGACAGAGATGAAGGACCAGTCAGTTCATCAGGAGATCCAACAGTTCCTGAAGTCAGAGAACAGATCAGAGAAGAAACTCTCTGAGATCCAGTGCTCAGCTCTGGCCTACATGCTGCAGATGTCAGAGCAGGTTCTGGATGAGTTGGACCTGAAGAAGTACAACACATCAGAGGAGGGACGACAGAGACTGATCCCAGCTGTGAGGAACTGCAGAAAGGCTGAGTGAGTCCAGACATGATCATTCTAATTATTGATCAGTGATCAGATCAGTAGTTTAGTCAAGTTCAGATAAACACAGTTTTCATTGATTCTCATTCTTCTTAGTTTGACTTTGACAAATTACAGGTCAGGTGTGTTTTTTCTGGAGCTTTGTAAAAGCTGTGAGCTCCAACATGGAGATTCTTCACTTGGTTGTGATTGTTGCTGCTCAGTGAATAAAAACACTTGTTTAGTGTTTTTGTTGAGTTTATTTGGACTTTTTGCTTTGATTCAAACCTGATGAAACTAATGAAAGCAGCTCCACTGATCTTCCACCTCAGTGTTTCCAGCTGTTTCCAGCTCCTGTAACCAAGACAACAAGATTTAAGATTAAACTCCTGCAATTTGAGCAGCTCACCTGTTGGGAGGGGCATCACCTGACAGACTGAGCCCCTCCCTCTTGTGTTCAGGAGAGAGAACAGGCAGATTCAACTCTGCCTATAACAGAGGTTAAACTGGCCTGGAGCTAGTGTTGTAGTACTCGAGATCTGTCTTTTTATTTTTTAGGTCCTTGATCTTGTCTCGGTGTTGGACTGGGCAGACTCTGGTTTTTTGAATGAGACCGGTCAAGACCATCGCTGCTAGGCTTTTTGTCCATGCCTTACTGATAAGAGTGAAAAAGGAGCCTCTCAAAACAGCTGATAACTTCAGATCATTGGTGGTGTAAAGATGTCCCCCAGCTGCAGATGCCACCTGCCCGGTGTCAGTGTGAGTGACTGACACACCCCCTGCGCAGTGTGTACAGAGTGTGAAGACGACAGGAGGAAAGAGGCTGTGTGAACTTGTTCTGAAAACAACAGAGCAAAGATTGTTTTTGTTGTCGCATTTATTTAAAAGCAAACTTAAATAAAAAAACTCACATTTTGATGTTGTGTTATGATTTTCCTTTGATATATATGGTCCTGGTCTTGTCTCGGTCTGGACCTCTACAAGTCTTGGCCTTGTCTCGGTCTTCTCTCTGGTCTGGGTAATGTCTTGGTCTTGGTTGGTGCGGTCTTGACTACAACACTACCTGGAGCTGATCCGCCATCATATCACACTGGTATTTTTCATCTCCCAGTAAATCCAGTAGCATATGAGCAGCAAACATCAGGGCAAAGTGAGAAATCTCCATCAGTCTGTTCTTGTCATTTATTCCCATTCTGCTGCTCCTCTCACACCGTGCACACACAGGTGTGTGACTGACTTACTATGGTTTTTATAGAGTTGATGTTTCTCTTTGATTTCTAATGGGCCCATGTACAATATTACACACAGGCTAAATGTTGCCATGTGATGTGTTGTAGCAGAGTTAGCTTCAAGCTCATTTCCATCTGCAGTCCCTCTGCAGTTACCATGACGCTCTGTGTCTCTGTAACTTTCTCCTGACTCAGTAACAGGTGTTTAGGTTAGTGCTTTTACAAAGATCATGAATGTTATTGTAGCTCCTGACTGAAATCTAGTGATTTCATTGGATGTTGTTGAATAGAATGAAAGAAGAGGAAGCCTCAGAGCCTCCTTCATGAGGAAATAGACTCTATTTAAAAAGGGCCACCAAATCAGGTGTGCAGGACCGAGCCATGAGGATCATCCCAGTGAGAGAAGATGAGCTGAACCATCACATGATCATGTGGCACCATCATATGCACCAACTGTATTTTCACCACTGTTTACATCAGAGTTTGATTTGAACACATTTGATGTTTTCTCTAATCACAGACTACGTTCCTGTGAACTCTCAGAGACTCACTGTGAAATTGTGGCCTCAGCTCTGAAGTCCAACCCCTCCCACCTGACACACCTGGACCTGAGTGACAACTACCTGCAGGATTCAGCAGTGAAGGTTCTGTGTGCTGGACTGGAGAGTCCAAACTGTAGACTGGAGACTCTGAGGTCAGTTTGTCTGTTGTAGTTTTTGTCTGTGTTCAGGTCAAATGTTTGAAGTTTCACTTGTGCATTGGTTGAGGATTTCAACAAAGAGCTGCAGAAGAGAAAGGACTCAGTGTTATTATTACTACAAGAAGAAGGTGAGAGCAGTCATAGTGTTTGTGATGGAGAGAAGTTCTCTGCTTTTTCAAATCTAGAGTTTGATCTTCAAATCAGAAACTTGATGAGGATCAAACTCACAGATGTTCTGCTGCTGATCTGAACATGACAGAAGCTGCATCTGTCTTCGACAAATATTTCACCAAGCTGAAGTCACATCAGTGATGATGATGAACGGCAGCAGATGGGAGATTTCTGGAAACATCAAAGGTTTCTAAGGTTCCAGTTGATTTCCAGCTGCTTCTTGAAAACGCAACCTATTGTGTCCATTTTCTCTGTTGATCATTTTATTCTTGGTGTCTGTTCAAACACATTTACAGGCTTCAATGTTCCAGAAAGAGCTGATTTTCCTTCCACTGTAGATCTGACATGTGTCTGAAACGCTCTGATAGAGCTCAGGGCTCTTTGAGGCCCAATAAGAGAAGAAGACAAGAACAGAAGGACAAAGTCCTTCTACTCATGAATGATTCTTCACTTTTTTCATTCAATATTAGTGTTTTGTTTTTCACAGTCAGGAAGTGACTGGATTTCTGCAGTAAAAACTTTATGAACAAAGAAAAAGAGAAATCTGCATCATAGCTGCTGTTCACTTCTGTGTGAAAATACAATTTCCAAACAGAAAAATACAAAGTCAGTGTGAATCTGCAGCTCTTCTGCACTGGACACATGTTCTGATCCACATCACACCTGACAAGAACATGTTGATTGTACAGTGCACACAGACTGATGTGATGTTGTGTTCACTGACTTCAAGGACAATTCCAGGCAAATTCAACCTGGGGCTGTTGTTTCCTGATATTTTAGCTCTAAAAGAATGAATGTGAGGATTTTCTTTTGAATTGCTCCTGTTATGCAGTAGTTGTGTCTGTCCCCACATGGCCACAGCAGCGTGTAATGGGAGCAGACAGATCTTAGGCTGTTGAGGCTGTTTACATCCCACAAAAACACAATTAGTTTTCACAGACAACATCAGATGTCTGTTCAAACATACACCGAGGGGTTTGTTTACTTCAAGAAAGCAGACATGTGTGTGAACAGAGCTGTAAAACAAAGTCTTGTGTCAGAGTCAAGTTGATGCTCAGTATGTTCACAGGTAGTCTGAAGCCCTCCTGTTGCTTTTATCAACAAAGGAATATCATTTCAGAGGCACAACGTTTTGGAGACAGTGTTTAGTCCAACATGTCTGATCAGATATTGATTCTATATTGACAGACTGTCCTGAGCTCAGCATCAATGATCAATCAGTTTTGACATGAAGAGGTGTATGAATGTTGTTCTTCTTTTATTCTTTATTCAGATTGGAGAACTGCAGTTTGTCAGAGATCAGCTGTTCTTCTCTGGGCTCAGCTCTGAAGTCCAACCCCTCCCACCTGAGACACCTGGACCTGAGCATCAACAGGAACCTGCAGGATTCAGGAGTGAAGGATCTGAGTGGTTTTCTGGAGAGTCCAGACTGTAGACTGGAGACTCTGAGGTCAGTTCACTGACTGTTACTGTTGTAGATCTTAGATCTTTATCCCACAACTGAACCTGATTGATCTTCACACACAACTTGAATCACTGACTTTGATGTGATGAATGAAGGACATTTGAAATAGTTGTTGTCTCGTGTTTCCAGTTGTTCTTCTCTCCCACTGAGAATGATTCTTCACTTTCAGCTCATTTCACTCAGTCCTCATCAATAATGTGTGTTGACTTGACTTCAACCTTCAGGGGCCCCTGTCACAAACACATGTTAGACTGCTCTGTAGTGTTAGGCCAGTCTTCATTTTGTTGTCTGCTTTGAAGCCATCAAATAAGATGTGGGTGGGTGGGGTTGTCAACAGGTGTGTGTTCAGTTGAATGTGTGTAGTTTTAGTTTCCTGAGACCAGGACCAACAAAGACCTTAGTCCTGGATCAGGCTCAAGATACAGGCCAGTTGTTGACAGCTGCAAAACTTCATTTACTTGAGACTAAAATTCCTCTTTTGAAAAACAGCAACAACAGCTGTTTAACAAAATCAATCAAACAGTCCAGTCTTTTAGCATAAAGGGACAGAGGGGCCACCTAAGTCCATGGTCTATGAGGTAGGAAGGGGGAGTGGGTCCTGCAGCCGTCGACCCCTCTGTTCCGACCCTGCTGTGGCGTACTGGATCCTCCCTCTGAGGATTCTGGGGCACAAAACATCCAGTGCTCTCAGGCTCGGGGTGTTCAACACAGGACAGCTCACACACACTCAACAAAGTGGACTTGGCTCAATTTCTTTTACTTATCACTTTGTTTGTGTTGAACCATGTCTACTGCCGTCCGTCCATTCACGCTGTTCCTCTGTAGACGAGCTTTTCGGTCCATCACGCTCTTTCACAACCGGTCCTCTCTCACCTACTTCGTCCTTGGTGTGACGTGTCTCTCTCTCTGATGCAATCAGTTGAGAAAGACGGCAGCATGCAGTTTTGCCTGCCAATCCCAAGCCACAGCAGTTTGTCACAGTTGTCTCTAATAAGTCCCACTTGATCCAGAGTATGACAGAACACACACAAAAACACAAGCGAAGCAACAAAACATCACAGGCAACACAAACAGGTAGAAACATAAATAATAAAACAAACACCATGAAATCATCAAATCAGAATCATCAGAAATCAAACCATGCAATTTTGGATCAAGTGATCAAAACTTATTCCCAGCTGTGACACATGAATGTTGTTCTTCTTTTATTCTTTATTCAGATTGTGGGGCTGCAGATTGTCAGAGATCAGCTGTTCTTCTCTGGGCTCAGCTCTGAAGTCCAACCCCTCCCACCTGAGACACCTGGACCTGAGCTCCAACAAGCTGCAGGATCCAGGAGTGAAGGATCTGAGTGGTTTTCTGGAGAGTCCAGACTGTAGACTGGAGACTCTGAGGTCAGACTCCATGTTTTATTTCTGTGCTCAGATGAATGTGATGTGAAAGTTGTGTTGACACTGAGCTGCAGACATGAGGCTGATATTCTACTGATCCACACTGAGGATCTCCATGGTGATGTCTGTTTTCTTCTTCTCTGCTTTTAGTCCACTCACTGTTTCTCTTGACATTTCACCTCAACTGCACAAACACATTGAATGTGTCAGACAATAAGTGATCTATAATCAATAGCTGCTGGCTCCACCTCTTTCCTCAGGCTCTGTGCATTATCATCAACATGAATGTTGACATTATGAATGGAGCCAAAGCAGTTCCATTAATACACTTTGTGTTGAACATGAGCAAGAGTTGAGACGTTGATGTGAAACAGCAGCAGATGGAACAGTAGCAGCAGCTCCACTGTGTGTCAACAGTCACAGCTTCTTCTTCACATCTTGCACAGAGATTTGCTTGAATTCAGCTCCACACAGTTTGTTGCAGCCGTTCAATTGAACTTTTTACTTTTGTATTTGTTCACTTAGTTTTACAATGGAAATGAATTGTTCACTCTGCTTATTATGGTCTATGATCTTGCTCAGATTGTTGATCTTATTGTTTTTGTCAGTGGAAAGGCTGATGAGACGCTGCTGATAAAAACAATGACGTCACGACGGGGAAAGCTTGTCGTTGTGACGCGCACAAAGAATGAAATGAATCATGTGTTGGAAGCTGGGGAAAGTAAAGAGACAGTCAACAAACATGTTGAAGCTTTCAATAAGTACTTGGAAGAGTTTGTGGAGCTGCAAGTGTCTGTACAAAAGCTCCTTTCAAGTGAAGAAGAACAGGAAGCGGATCATATGGACTGGTATGAGCCCAACTGATCCATTTTGGAGATGTCTTCTTTGACATTAAAGCATGGTTGGCTGCTGACGTGGAGGAAGAAAAGGACAAGAATGAGGTTGGAGAGGAGCAAGAAGAAGCGAGTGCATTATTGCTGGGACCGGAGGATAGTGCGTCCAGAGCAAAAAGCCCGCAAGCAAGGCTCCAAGCAGAGCCGCCAGCCCCCCTCCTCATCCTCCCGTGCCTCTACTGCAGCTTAAAGCAACTTGGGGCGGGATCAAGATATAAGACTTAATACTGACACGACGGCCGTTGCGCGCACCTGCAGCCATCAGCTAAGCCGGCGCGGGAGCGCGCATGAACTCTTCACCGCAGTGCAGCTGATGCTGTGACACGTTACTTACGTTACTTAGGTGATACGTTACTTTACTGGCTGTTGACGTGACGGGGACGGGAACGAGACGAGAGCCGGTGCTGTGTATATTTCTAACGATTCGGTTTCAGACTAAAGGACGTGGAAAATGCGCAGTCTGTAACGTTGTCATGTTCCACAGTGGTGGACTAAGTTGTGCACGTTAGGTCACCCCGAGTCCTCGGCCATCTCATCTGATTTGAAGATCAAGCTCTAAACATGAGCTGTAGTGTTTTCTTACCTGGTTACTAGGAATTGAGCCATGTCCGCATCTGTCTGCAGTCCCAGTTCAAGCTGAAGCTGCCTCCATGACTCCAATGCATATACAGTATTTATTCGGTGCCAGACCAGCTTTTGTCCTAATTGCGTTTTGATTGACGAGATGCCGCTGATAAAACGGCGAAGGTAATGGAGCGTTTGCTGTAAAAAGCCTCCTGGGGGGGTAATTAATGGCCCACTTGGGCACAGAGAGGACAGTGACCTGAGCAACTGTCATCCTGCACGGGTTAACAGGATAGCCATTGCCAACTTGGAAGAGCTCCTAACCCAGCAGTACAACCAAGACTTTGCTGGACAGCATTACCAACAAAAAGAAACGTCAGTGGAGGACAAGAAGTTCATGAACATCTGGGACTCAGCAGTGCTTAAAGATGGACACTACTAGCTCAAGTTGCCTTTTGGTGAGCCAGATGTGACCATGTCCAACAACAGGCATATGGCACTGTAAAGAGCACAACAGCTGCTGAAAAGCTTCAAACCAGACCAAACATTCCTGGAGGAACACCAAGCATTTCTGCAGGATGTTCTGGCAAAAGGATCTGCTGAGGTTGTACCACAAGAGCAGTTGGTAACTGAAAGTGGCAAAGTGTGGTATATACCACATCATGGGGTCTATACCACCCACGCAAAAAGAAACTGTGTGTGGTGTTGGACTGTGGAGCCACGTTTCATGGAACTTCTCTGAATGGAGAATTGCTGCAGGGTCCAGATTTGACCAACAAGCTTATTGGTGAATCACCAAATGGAGACCTCACTAAAGAATGTGTGGAGCATAGGATGGTAGTTGACATTTTGGAGCTGTATCCTCACCCAGCGGGTGGGGTGGGATGAGAATATCCCGACAGGACATGCTGACAAAAGCCCACACAGTTTTCAATTCACTTGATGCTTTTTAAATGTCAGCTACAACCACACACCTGCTACTGGACACTTTTAAGTGTGTTTTTTATGGATCTCTTGCAGGACACACACTTTATGATCAGATCTTCTAGTGTTAAAAACATTTCTACATTTCAACTGGATTTGATTTGATTTGATTTGCTGATTTCAAGAAAACAAAGCTGTTGGATCTTTGTTCAGGTGACACCAGCAGCAGCTCTACACCTGCACTCACATGACCACACTTTGTTGTGTCAGCCACAGGAGTGTGTGTTCAAAATCACTCTCAGCTTTTATGAGTTCATGTTGGATTCTTCCAGTGAAAATGGATTAGAATGGGAGAACAGGTTTTTTCCAGCCAGCCCAACATGTCATAATAACAAGTTGTGTGTGTGCTGGTTTCAGCACTTTGAACAAGTTGGAGCAGGTTCAATGTGTGAAGTCAGTCAGCAGGTTTTTCTGTCTCTGTGCTTCATCAGCTGCTTCATTCGACATGTGTTTCTAGACTTTTGCTGTCATGGAAACAGAGTTCAGCCTCACATGTTTGTTGTCTTTGACAACTTGAGCATGGTCAGTCGAATCTCTGAGAAATGTTGAAGCAGCAGCAGCTTCTCATGAATATTAATGAGCTGTTTTCTCTCTCTGGATGGGACTGTTTGAACCTGCTTCCTGTTGCTTCAGCTGTTTGACTTTGATTTTCTAAACTTGTTCTTTCTAAACCTTCTTCAGCTCTGAACAGATGATGAAACACTGAACGCTGTCAACAAGGAACTTTGTCCTCAACTCACTTCTTTTATTCTTTATTCAGATTGAAGGACTGCAGTTTGTCAGAGATCAGCTGTTCTTCTCTGGTCTTAGCTCTGAAGTCCAACCCTTCCCAACTCAGACTCCTGGACCTGAACTACAACTGGAAGTTGCAGGATTCAGGAGTGAAGGATCTGAGTGGTTTTCTGGAGAGTCCAGACTGTAGACTGGAGACTCTGAGGTCAGTTCACTGACTGTTACTGTTGTAGATCTTAGATCTTTATCCCACAACTGAACCTGATTGATCTTCACACACAACTTGAATCACTGACTTTGATGTGATGAATGAAGGACATTTGAAATAGCTGTTGTCTCATTGTATCCAGGGCCAAGGTAGGGCTCAGATTTATCATCAACATTTACTGTGGAAACTCGGCTCAAAAAAGGGCCCAGGTCCAGTTTGATGATCCAGGTGACAGTAAAGAAAAAATGGGCAGAGACAGATGATTCCCCCAAGATTACAGTCTTTATTAAATAATATGCAGCAGCTCAGCAACTAGCAAAAGATTCAAACCCACATCTTTAATGTAAATGGTATAAAACAAAAAGAAAGAAGTCAGTGGAAGGAGCACTACAGGACAGCTGGGTGTAGCCACCATCAGAGGAGAGAAAGTTTATATGGAGACAGAGTACCCAACACACTGCTCTGTACCCAACACACACACACACACACACACACACACACACAGCAAAGTAACCAAAATATAATGGAAAATATAAAGAGTGAAGGACGTGGTGCAAAATGAGCTCCAAACACACACTTAAGGGGAGTGTGAAGCTGAGGTGAGAAACTCTGAACACCAGTCCCTCCAGCGTCCGGGCGGCCACGCTGTCACCGGTCCTGCAGCCCTCACACAAAGAAAACTAAACAATATTAAAAAGTTAGAGGAAACTGCTGCAGCTATCTATGTCATTCATTTGTGTTGGAGGGAGAAACAACAAGAAACCAAGGAAACTAACAGAAACCAGAGGCCTGTATCACCAAGCAGGATTACCGGCTTAGCCTGGTAACTTCAGGGTTAACCCTGGGTTTCCGGTATCACGAAGCTGGATTGATTCTTATCGAGGTTAGTTACTATGGTAACTTATGGTGTGTCCTTTCAGCGATAACCCCGATGAGATAGGAGCCCAAATAGTGAGAAGAGCGTTACGGCTGTAATGTTTTATGATGTTCAAAACAACCGTTAAGACGTTCCATGTATGCCCTTATTTTGAAATCCCAGTACCGGAGGTGTAATGTAACAACTATGGTTACTGTTACCAAGGAGACTGAAATAAAAGTAGCGAAGGGGACAGTGGTGATTGTATCCAGTTTATGAGACATGGTAGATGATGAAAACATATTGTAAGTAGTCTACCACAACAATGGTGTGGAAGGATTTTCCAGGATCGATCACATCTGTTAGATTTTCACGATGATTATCTATACGAGAGGTACCGGTTCTCACGGCCCGGACTTGAATACCTCTGCAAATTTTTGTGTTCTTTTTTTGGGGGGGGGGGTCTCCCCGACTTTGCTCTCCTAGCTTCTCTGACATATCGGCGCTCATGACTGTGATTGGTCTGCTGCCTTGGAACCTGCCCTTTATACGCGCACGTTCATCCATTCACAATAAGACAAACCTGGCTTGAGTTACCGAGTTGATAACCAGCATTGTGATACCGCTTATCCAGACTGCCATTGTGGATAGGTTCAGCTGGATAGGTTGGGAGGAACCCTGGGTAAGTTGAGCTGGCTTCATGATACAGGCCTCAGCTGTAGACAAAATAACATCAAAACAAGACAACAATGAAGCAACTATACTAATAACACAAACAAAACAAGGTCAACAAAACAGCAGTGGCAGTCTGTCTATAATAAAAGACAAACACAGATTCAATAAATCACCATTCTGACAAACACATCCTAAACAACGAAAACTGACCTTTGACCTCTGTCTAACAATACAACTACCCATGTGGTTCAACACGTGGGAGCGGGGCTTGCAAGGGATCGAGCTCTAGCAGACCAAAGTAAACACACACACACACACACACCACCACATCAAACAATAAATCATTTCAAACTGGCTCCTACCACAGCATGGTGTGTAACAATCACACCGGGGCCAGGAACAGAGAAACAGCAGCAGTGGAGAAGGGACGAGCTGAGCTCACCTGTCGGCCTATATAACAACAAACAGTTCATCAGTGAGGAAGTGGGAGGGGCTGACAGCCCTACGGTGGCCTGAGACGAACATGTTACTACTGGTTCCATCATGTTTCCAGTTGTTCTTCTCTTCACTTTCAGCTCATTTCACTCAGTCCTCATCAATAATGTGTGTTGACTTGACTTCAACCTTCAGGGGCCGCTGTCACAAACACATGTTAGACTGCTCTGTAGTGTTAGGCCAGTCTTCATTTTGTTCACAGAGATGATTTGAATCTGATCTTAAAGTCAGAGCGTTTGACTCAAATGAAGACTGACTGCTTTGAAGCCATCAAATAAGATGTGGGTGGGTGGGGTTTGTCAACAGGTTGAGTTCAGAGCTTTTATTGTCCCTCCAGGGGAAATTTGATTTGCAGTGACAGTACAATTAACACAACAACAATAAGAAATAAATAAACAGTGTCAAACAACAACATTGCAGTGTACAGCACAACCAACCTGATAAGAACAATCCTAAAGTGAGTAAAAAAGAAGGATCAAAAAGAGTAGAAGAAGAGTATAAAGGACTGAGGTGAAGAAGTGAAACCTGTCATCAATTTAAAAGGCCAACATTTGAATTTGGGGGGGGGGGTTAAGAATTGTGCACGTTGATTGTAAAGGAAAGGAAAGGAAAATTTCTACCTATGTGTTGGTGCCTAGGTAGCTTCTATCTCCGTCCAGACGGCAGAGACATGAATTCCTCCAACAGTGGGTGATCAGAGCTGGACAGGATGGACCGAGCCTTCTGTAAGACTCGTCTGTCAAAGATCTCTGAGAGAGAGAGCTGCTGCATGACAGTTATCTTATTGGCTTCTCACACAATTTTGAACAGATGATTTTTGTTTTTAACTGACAGGTTTCCATCAAATGAAATGAAGCAAAAAGTTCAAACTGACTCAATAAAAGATCTGTAGAATAAAAACATCAAGGTCTTATCAGAGGTGTATGAATGTTGTTCTTCTTTTATTCTTTATTCAGACTGAAGAGCTGCAGTTTGTCAAAGATCAGCTGTTCTTCTCTGGGCTCAGCTTTGAAGTCCAACCCTTCCTACCTGAGACACCTGAACCTAAGAAACAACAACCTGAAGGATTCAGACCTGAAAGATCTGAGTGATCTCCAGAAGAGTCCAGACTGTAGACTGGAGACTCTTTGGTCAGTCACATTTGTAGCTGTTTCCCTCCAGATCAATCAACTCATGAACGAAAAGTGTTTCTGGGCAGTTTAACTGGTTTCTGGAGTTTTTTTTCATCATGTAACTTAGATCCACAACAAGACATTTAGACATAGACATATAGACAGGATGTCATAGCTGAAGTTCAATGAAACACATGATTGAATGAAGAAACAACAAGACAAGAAGCAAAACCAACAGAGTGTGGAGGCTGGCCAAACAGAGTCCTAAATGTTCCAGTATCAGGTAAAGGTGTTGTGGTGTTAGGACCAAACCAGGAAGTAGGAGCCAGACGTCCTGTTGCATCTATCACTCATATCAGATTGACTAAATCCATGTTGTTGACCTTTGCTTTAGAATAATGTTAGTCTGCAATAAATATGGAGAAGAATGTCTTTTGTTTTTCTGGACAAACTACGTTCCAGCAGATGCAGTGGATCAACTTTAGTGGAAATGATCAATAGAATAGTTGTGTGTGAAATGTAATGCCAATCAGATGCTGTGGTCCCACAGGCACTTGATAAGTTTGAGCTGTAACGTGAGCTGACAGGTAAGAGGAGGAAATCTCTCACTGAAGTGTTGGAGCAGTGATGCTGCAGTAAATGCTGCACATTTCACTTGAGTTCAATGTCATTTCAGTCTTTGTTCATATTTCTACACAGTTGCTGCACATTGAAATCAAACACAGCAATATGTGTGAAAAGGTGTGAAGGTGTGCAGCTGAAGCTCCAGCTGATTCCACCTCCCCTCTCTACACAATGTTACAGGAAACGGCAGCACTCTCACTACAGGCCAATGTCCAGTCACTCAACTACTGACTAACAACAACTGACACATCTGGTCTGAACAGGACTGAAGTGGCTGCTGCATCACTGACTCAAGAGTCTGTCATTCATCACCTCTCCTCTGTCTGTGTCTGTGTGTGTAGGTGGGGAGGTACTAGACCTTGATCATCAGTTCCTTCCAGATGAACCAGAGGAAGTGGAGGTGACTCCCAGAGCTGCAGTCTGAACTGATCTGAGAACAGCTCCACTGTCACACACAGAGTCCAGTCCACCATCATCCCTGTGTGTCCTCTGGACCTGACAGAGCATCATCAGTGTCTCTGGACTTAAAGCTCATAAAGCTGCTCTGAGCTTCACCTGTGAATGTTCTATTGCTGTGTTATCTTCTCCCTCCCTGCCTGAGGGGGGCGCTGTCCTTTGCCCTGTTTCCATTGGGCCTTTTTTTCTTGATTGGAGCCCAGTCTGATGTGACCATGTCACCATGGGAGAAGCAGCCTGATTCACCTGCTGCTGGGAACGGACATGGCTTCACCCAGCTCTCGGAGCCAAACTTTGATTTGAAGCTTTTACTGACTGTGAAAGTTTAGTTGCTCCAGATTGTTGAAGAAACTCATCAATATTTTTCAACCTCAAATCGAACTTACGTCACAAAAATGTCAAAAAAAGAGCAAATGAAAGTATCAAAGGTAACACCCCCACAACTCTGACAACTTGAATGAAGAGTTTCCTCCTTTTTCTTCTCTGTACAGACCTTTGAATTGTCCTCGTCAGCCACTTTGAACTGTGTCATATACAGAGGTGGAAAAAGTACTGAAAAATTGTAATTAAGTAAAAGTATCTTTACTTTGCTTAAATTCTACTCAAGTAAAAGTAAAAGTACCCATCTAAAAATTTACTCGAGTAAAAGTAAAAAAGTACTTCATTTAAAATGTAATTTGAGTAAAAGTTACTTAGTTACTTTCAGTTATTTAATGCAAAAAAGGATGAGTCATGAATCAAATCCAGCACAAGTTGTTTTAATCAACTTTGAGGCGTATTAAAGTGCACATCCACACTTGTAAGAGCTCAGCTGAGCTCAGTAACATGGTACTCTTACTTCCTTGTTTCACAACACAAGGACAACAAGGACAGTCACAACCTGATGAGGTACTGTAAAGTGCAAACTATGTTCACAGTCATATTGTCCAACCCACAACACTACGATAAGAATAAAAAAAATTAAACCAAAATCAAAGTATTCAAAACACTAAAAATGTTGCACACAAAATAAAAATGCCATTTTTTATGTTTGGGAATGAGTTCAGCAGGTCCATGCTCTCCGACACACAGGCAAGGTAGCCCTCCAATTCCCCGGAACCCTCTGACCTGCGGGACTTCATTGTGGAGAAGAAGTCCTCTTCATCCGAGGAATGTTGTCTGAGTGTTCCCTGGTCCACCTCAGCCTCGGCCATCTGGTCAAGGTGATGCCTCAGATACAGTAGTCCTGTTTAATGACAGGCAGCATAGGGAAATTAAGTACTGAGTTATTTGTTCTTAAAGAGTACTACGGACAGCTACAAAGTCAGATAACATATTCCAGTATGCAATTTGGCACTATTGCACTTCAATCCCCCACCTCCCACTAACAAACACACCTATGCACAGTACAGACGGATAACTGTAATTTCATTGCATGTTATGCTTTTTTAGTATTTCTATGCATGTGGCAAATAAAACTTGTATTCTGTATTGAAATGCTATTAATATGTATTTGTTGATAGAAAACAAATGAACAAGACTAATAAAAATAATAAATTACTGATAGCTGTGACATTAAACAATGGAATCATACCTGCTTCTATGACTTCAGCTTTGTCAGTCCAGCCAGTCTTGAATTTTGGTAGGAGGATTGCTGCTGAGATAAGCTCCCGGTCCTCCATCATGCCTCCGAAGCGCTTGTGGACACCTTGCTGTAGTGCCGAGATGAGTGGGAGGCACATCTTGACGGACACTTCCTGCCTTCTCAGTTTGGACTGTAATTCAGAGATCACTGGGAGCAGCCACCCAAGGTGTGTGTTGCTCTCAGACTGAAGAATATTCAAGGCCTTTACCACTGATCTCATCACACAGCAGAACTTGTCCAGGAAAGCAATTTCTGCCTGACTCAGCCTGCACAAGATAAATAAAAGACATAAAACAATTATTACGTTTTTTTTTATTAACAAAGAAGGATTTGGATTTTGTACCCATATACAACAAAATAACATTTACATCATATAATATTGTATTGAATTATATTGTATTACATATTGAATTGAATTATGACAAATGTTAAGTTATATATGCTAATTAAATATTTTAAAATGTAAAAACAAAAACTCACATTTTCAGGTTCAGTTCTTCGCAGACACGCCTGATGGCATCCTCCCCTTGTTTCTTTTATGATACATATGATTCTCTCCACAGCCATGTATGTTGAATTCCATCGTGTCTTGTTGGGTCGAATGAGCTGAAGACCACATTTGTCTTCCACAACTTCTGCTGCAGTGTGCAAGCGACCTGACTTATTCCACAGAGCTTGGCATTTGCCAAAGGCGGCACGTGAAAGCCTCTTGTAGGTGTTGTTCTTCTTTTCAGCAATGTCAGCATCTGTTGTGGCAACTAAGTTCAGTAGGTGGCATGCGCATCTTTGGTGTTTGGGGAGCTGGTACTCCAAGCCGTTGTCTTGCTCTAGGATGCTGAATGTGTCTTGGAATTCAACGTCATCATCCGATTCTGAACCTTCTTGGTCTGTATCTGACCCGGCATGCTCATCCTCCGACTGGCTCTGCTCACCAAAAATAGAGAAGGCCTTCACAAAATTTGAGCCACTATCTGTGGTGGTTCTAACCACTTTCCCTCTTATTCTATATTGGCAGTGGATATCATCCAGGACACCTGCAAGCACATCAAAGGTGTGTGACCCTCTTAACCTCTTGCATGCCAACATGACAGATCTTCTCTCAAAAGTCTCCCCATCAATCCAGTGGCACGTGACACCTATGTAGCTTTTTTGGTGTGCAGACCAGCAATCTGTGGTAGTGGCGACATGATTGATGTTACTAAGGTGTGATATCATCTTTGTCTTCATTTCAGCAGCAGCTTCTGCGATTCTGTTCTTAACTGTGGGTCTGGAGAGCACTTTGTATTGAGGATTCAGTACAGCAGCAAACTCTTTAAATGCTGGCTGTTCCACCAAAGAGAAGGGGTGGTGACCTTCGCAAATAAGCCTGATGAGGACCCGTCAACCGTCCCTTGAGACACATGGATGGCACCACCCACCGCAAGTTTGGCCTGGTTGTCTGGGAGCTTGCTCTGCTTACTTTTGCCTCCTTGCTCCTGTGGTGACTTCCGTGCACATGCACTAAAATCAGCAAGCTTTGATGGATGCTTTCTCTGTGAATACACAGGTACACAAAACAAAGGGTACAGAATAGTTAATAGTTAGGTAATAGTAGGCACACTCATATTTAGAAAATACTATTTAAGAGCTAGAACATTTTTTAAGCTAGAACAATCTTATCCTTATGAAAAAAAATGTGTTGTACTGTCACTGTTATAAAAAAAATACAGACTGTAATACTGTAGTATTACTGCAGTTAGTTAGGTGGTAAATTCATTATTTTTGACAGGAAAATACAGCAACTCAACTAAAAACCTAAAGCAAAACTGCACTTTTTTCAGAAGGGTATTGCTGCACATAAATGCAGTCTCAGAGTAAAAAGATAAACTGCGGTGAACTGAATGTGACAGGGCTATAATTCCTCTAGAGGGAGCTAACGTTCTGTGAGCTAATGGAAACGAGGAGAGAAGAATAGCTAAACTAAGTAAATCCGTGGTGATCGCTCAGCTGCCACGACAGAGAAAAAAACTTGTGAATTCTCTAAAAGTCAAATTACTTGATGTTGTGTAGTCTAGTTATTTCGCCTCACTCTTCATATTCAGATCCATCATAACACCCATTTCATTTAACGTCACATTTAGCAAACATCAAATGCCTGCAACGCTTGCATTCCCAACTCACCCATACTTTTGATGGACTATCGCTATCCACTCCAAACTACTCTAGGCAACAGCTAGCAACCCGGGAGCTAGCTTATGGCCAACATAAATTAAGCTGATTTATTAAGAGACCACTCGAAAACTAAAGTCCTGCATTCTTATAATTTCTGACTGATCACTAAAGCTGATTTTTAAACGTGAGGCGAGTATTCCCCTTACCCTTGTCTACTTCACTTGATCAGGGTGGAAAATAATTGATATCATTAAGGCACATTATGCTTACATAGTAAGGTTTTTATCTGTTTTTTAAAACAAACAATAAATAAACCGTTCGGGATACACGCCAACTTACCACCACATGCTTTCGTAAATTAGATGTTGATGTCTTGTATGCTGAAAGCTCCGTTCTGCGGGGCAGGCACATTTTACACTGCATTATAATGTTATTGCCTTTTTTGTGTTTGAACGCGAATAAGTCTTCTAAGTTTGGCCAAGGGTTCTTGTGGCTTTCTTCTCCAGAATTTGTCTCTTCTTCGGGCCCTTCCTTCTCCACGATCTCCATATCTTGGTCCGCAACAGCCATCTTCCAACGTGTAGATCCAGATTATGTGACAATGGAAATGGCGCGCGCAAGGCAGGCCGCGCAATTGACTTTCAGTTCCGGGACATCAGGGTTTATTCCCCGCATTAAATTTTTTCACTATCAATATTGTACTCAGTAACGTGGGCGGGTTCAAATGTAGCGAAGTAAAATACTTGGGTCAAAATGTACTCGAGTAAAAGTAAAAATTACATGTTTCAAAAACTACTTAGAAAATTACAAATTACTCATAAAAACTACTCAATTACAGTAACGTGAGTAAATGTAATTCGTTACTTTCCACCCCTGAATCGATGAAAGCACGGACATTGCAGATGTTGCACAACTGGCCGTATTCATCCGCGGAGTTGATGACACGTTGACCGTCACCGAGGAGTTCATGGAGTCGGTGCCGATGACAGATACAACGACAGCAGCTGATGTTTTCAGCGCAGTCGTCGGCGCGCTGCAGGTCGGAGTGGACTGGTCCCGCGCTGTCAGCCTGGCTACAGGTGGTGCGCCCTCAGTGATCGGGACAAAAGCAGGCGTTGTGACAAAGTTCAGAGAGAAAGTGCGATCTGCAAATGGAGGAGGTGGTTTTTTGGACTTTTCACTGTATTTTTGCACCAGGAGGCTTTGTGTTGCGAGTCATTAAAGATGGATGACGTCATGAAGGTGGTCATCCAAACTGTTGGTTTCATCCGATCCAGAAGCCTGAATCAGCGTCAGTTTGACAGCCTTCTCAGAGAGAAAACACCACATCCATGGCCTGCCGTACCACACTGAGGTAAGATGGTTGAGCCGAGGTGATGTGCTGAGGCGTTTCTTTGATTTACCAGAAGAAATTCAACAGTTGATGGAAGAAAAGGGCAAAAACCAGTGTTAGAATTTCATCCCGCAGAATGGATGCAGGACCTTGCATTTATGCTGGATGTTACAGAGCAGCTGAAGAACTTGAACAAACAGCTGCAACAAAGTTGTCCCGCAGCTTTCTGACAGCACACGTTCTTTCAAGTTGAAGCTGTCATTGTGGGAGACGCAGCTCGCCGGTGCTGATGCAGCGCACTTCCCCTGTCTGAAAAATGTGCGCGCGACCCAACACGTGGCGACATGAAGCCGTTCAGAGACACAATAACGGGACTGTTACGGGAGTTTGAGCGACGCTTCAGATTTCTGCTGAACTGGAGAAAGACAGACTCTGATCTGCCCGTCAGCATCCAACTTGAAATAACAGACTTGCAGCGTGACTCGGATTTGAAGGGCAGTTTTTCCGCAGCTGGCTTCAACACATTTGATCAGAGTCTGTTGCCAGGTTACCACAACTTGACACATATCTTTGTGAGCAAGTCCTGGAGTTGGCTGCCACTCAGGATGTGACGCCTGATATTGATGCGCTGCTCAAAGCTAAAAGATGCCAGGTATCAGGAGTCAAATAAACTGTGCAACCCACTTAAAGTGCTGCATGAGACACTCTGATCTAGTTCTGTGATCTGTGATGTACTTCTGTGAATCACTGAGGCCTTGTGTGTTTGTGCTCTTTGTCCTCACAGTTTACAAATGACTTGAGCTGTTTTATGATTAATAGTCATGTTGTGTTTGTACTATTTTGGACACACTGTCCTCAGGCTCCAGCTTTATGTTTGATGTTGATCGTATTAAAACAAAGAAAACAATCTCAAGTTGTTGTTTTTAAGTTATAAATACCACCATTTTACCGGTTCAGCCCACTTGGGAATAGATTTTCCTCCATGTGGCCCCTGAGCTGAAATGAGTGTGACCCCCCTGATTTACAACATGATGAAGGTGAGATTTTTAGTCGTGATTGTGGTGCAAGTGTGAGATGAAGTGTGTGTTTGAGAAGGTGAGCAGGGGGCGACAGAGCCGAGAGACGAGAGCAGCAAAGAGGAAGTGGTCAAGGTGAGCAAAAGAAGAAAAGACCTTCTACTTCCGGTCGGACTCACGCAGTGTGTTTTAACAAGGCGACACAGCAGAGACTGAACTCATGGACTCAAAGAGAGCCAACTAGAACTGGTGGAGTCCTGCTCTCCAAAGAGGAGCCTTATCCACACTTGTTGATGCCAGCTCAGCTCTTGAGGTTTCAAATGATTCGTCCAAAAAAAGAGACAAAACTTGATTTGATGTGATTTGGAAAAAGAAAAATGTCATGTAGAACAAATGTAGTAATGGTGGATTCAGTGTTTTAGATTTTCACAGCTTCCACTCCACCTTCAAAATAAGAGACTTATTCCATCCAAACTCATTGTGGAACTTTATTTCAACACATATTTTTGATGCCTCGGGTGGTTTGAATGTTTGAATAAGATGTGATTATAATGTAGAAAAACTTGCTGTGAAACTCTCCAACTTTCATAAACACTTACTTTTCTGCTGCTCCTTGGTCCAAACATCATTTTTCTCCACACAAACACTATATATGGAACAAGCAGGATATATGTTTCAACATAAATCATTCTTTTCACAGAGATGGGTTGATGATGGCAGACTACTGTCTGTCAGTTATTGAACAAGGAGGCTCAGCTCTTTACTTCCAATGAATTCCTATCAGAGAATCAAATTCCTGTCCTGCCCAGAGAATGTGATCATGTCTTCAGTGCTCTTCCTTCAGCTACTAAAACTCTGTTCTCCTCCTCTACAACCAGACCTCCACCAACCTTTACCCTCCAAATGACTCAAACACACTCACATCCTTTTTTGAGTCATAAAGCTAATAATCAGTGTATAAGGGAATGAATCCAAAGGGACAGAATCAGTAAAGCTGCTTGTGTATTTGTCTGGAACAATTTCTACCCTGAAACAGACTGGGAAAAAGCAGGTTATTACCTGGGACATGTTTTGTGTCAAATAAGGTGCGAGAGGCGTCTCTGAAAATATGAGTTTCCTTTATGTCTTTATTTTTTCTCTCTGTCACTTTCTTTATTTGATTCCTACATTATTATCATTATGTGTTTGTTTTGTTTTTCCCCCAAACTGCATCACCTCCACCATTCCTTGTTTCTATTACAGCCACCTTGTACATTGCATTGTGTAAATAACTTTTACAAATGCTCCACACAGAGCATTCTCACATACTGCATTGGTGCATGGTTTTCCAGCTGCACAGCAGCAAACAGGAAAGCGCTGCAGAGAGTGGTCACCTCGGCCCAGAGGATTATTGGTTGCCACCTTCCTTCCCTGGAGGAAGTGTACAGCTCTCACTGCCTCAGGAAGGCTCAACACATCCTCAGGGATTCGAGCCACCCGGGAAATGCACTCTTTGACCTGCTGCCCTCTGGCAGACGGTTCAGGACTGTGACGTCACCAACAAACAGACTCAGAAAACAGCTTCTACACAAGAGCCATGGCTGCTCTAAATGCAGCCGAGCGACTGATGGGCTGAGACACATGTGCAACATGTGCTGCAATAAATGAAGAGTGCAATGGTAGAGTGGGATCTATTTCTTCATATACATGATGTTGAATGTGAACGTGCTGTGCTTGCTGCTGCTGTTGTTTCTCTGTGTGTTTCTGCTTCTTGTTTGTTCTTCTTTTTAATGACACCAAAGGGGAGGATGGACCTCTCCATTTCTTTGTGCCTGCAAAGACAATAAAGACATTCTCATTCTACTTGTTGTGATTCTTCTACCTTTTACAGAGCATTATAGGCTGTAGACCTTCATTTGTATTGATCAGTTTCAGGATGTTTTTTCACAGTAGCTGTTACTGTACTATAGTTTATGTTGGATGAATGCAGAGTAAATGCTAAATCCACACAGCTGTCAAATCTTTTTCATTCTTTACTTTTGGAGATGCAAAATGCATGTGCTGTACTGACCTGTGATCAGCAAACATGTCTCCATGAGCTCCATGCCCTGAACACTGTGTTCTCCATGTGTTGGTGTAGTGTGTAATGACTGCTCAGCAGTGTTTCTGTTTGACCCATTAGTGTAAGATCTGACAACATTTTTGGTTCTGAGCAGGTCAAACTGTTTTGAGGCCATGGTTTGGTTTTGCAGAAACAATCAGAGGTTTTGTGAAAGTAGTTTAAGAAAAGAGTTTTGTGTTTCCAACTGTGAGAAAAGGACAGGAGGATTCAAAGCATGTGTTTTATGGAAGTCTCCCATCAGCCAGTGATGAGGTCCATCATGTCTTCTTGTCTTAGTGTTACAGGAGCTCACAGCTGAGTTATGAAGAAAACATGACACAACATGTGCTGCTTCCATTTCTGTCTCTGAGAAGCTGCACAGTCTGTTGTGAAACACTGCCAAACACTAACACTAACTAACTGCACAGTGACACAACACTGGCACATTTCCTCTCAACTTAACCAGGTCCTGTTAGTGTTGATGGACACAGCCTCATGGCTGCACCACTCTGCCTTATCCCACCTTTTTCCCCACTCATCCAAAAATGGGCAACAAGATGGTGGAGCTGAGATTTCAGTGCAGCTCAGCTACAATATATTTGTCTTGGAGGAGGACATTTGCCAAAGAAGCTGCTGCTCTAAAGTCTCATTTGAATGTGGGAGTCTATGGGACTGATTTTCCTGTCAGCTTTTGGCACTTGTGTGTTCAAACTTTTACAGCTCCATTAAATGTCTGTTACATACAAGATATTACGAGATGAGATAACACAACACAGCCCCACAAACCTCTCATGGTATTTGTTTTGTTACTGGTTACTAAGCAGATGGCTGTTGCCAAGGATTTCATACATCTGTCATATGCCTCTCATCACTCAATGCCACCAACCATGTGAAGTGTCCTTTTCTAGTGGTGGACCTCAAGTCTCTGTGCTTCATCTAGATCTTGTAGATGTCCCATACGCCACAGCTGTTGAGGAGTGAGAGCTCCCTCTGTCCGTAGAGGATGATGATTCCATCCTCTGATGAAGGTGTGGAGGTCAGAGGGACAAAGATGTAGTGCACACCAAAGAGGTGAAGCACATCAGAGATATCAAGCAGCCCACCTTCCTCCAGAGAGTCAACAACATCATGGTACTTGCTTGTGACTGCAACCCATACGTCACAAAGCCAAAGTCCCTCTAAGAGCCTGTGATCATTTATTGATATCAAACAGTTTTTATTTCACTTCTTTTCCAACCACATCAACATCTGTTCTATTTTTCCATCATATAATATGAACATTATGAAACTGAGACAAATCAAAGCAAAAACTAAATCATCAATCCAGATAAAGATACATGAATGTTAATGAGGTCCATTTATCAAAGTCTTTTCTACTAAACTATGTTTCAGAGGGAAATATTTGAGTTTGGACTTGACTCCATTTATGAGCAGTTGATCAAATATGATGCATCACTATAGATCAAAGCAGCCAACAGTATATGACACAGTTCAAAGTGGCTGACGAGGAGACAATTCAAAGGTCTGTACAGAGAAGAAAAAGGAGGAAACTCTTCATTCAAGTTGTCAGAGTTGTGGGGGTGTTACCTTTGATACTTTCATTTGCTCTTTTTTGGCATTTTTGTGACGTGAGTTCAATTTGATGTTGGAAAACATTGATGAGTTTCTTCAACAATCTGGAGCAACTAAAC
The DNA here is from genome assembly GCA_021432705.1 of Caranx ignobilis. Taxonomy (NCBI): domain Eukaryota; kingdom Metazoa; phylum Chordata; class Actinopteri; order Carangiformes; family Carangidae; genus Caranx; species Caranx ignobilis. Next base: position 17,149,177 of record MU269989.1, read on the forward strand.
TTTCACAGTCAGTAAAAGCTTCAAATCAAAGTTTGGCTCCGAGAGCTGGGTGAAGCCATGTCCGTTCCCAGCAGCAGGTGAATCAGGCTGCTTCTCCCATGGTGACATGGTCACATCAGACTGGGCTCCAATCAAGAAAAAAAGGCCCAATGGAAACAGGGCAAAGGACAGCGCCCCCCTCAGGCAGGGAGGGAGAAGATAACACAGCAATAGAACATTCACAGGTGAAGCTCAGAGCAGCTTTATGAGCTTTAAGTCCAGAGACACTGATGATGCTCTGTCAGGTCCAGAGGACACACAGGGATGATGGTGGACTGGACTCTGTGTGTGACAGTGGAGCTGTTCTCAGATCAGTTCAGACTGCAGCGCTGGGAGTCACCTCCACTTCCTCTGGTTCATCTGGCAGTCAATGATGAAGAACCTGTGGTCTCAATGGTGGCCACCAACTACAGACACATGCGCACACACACATACACACACATACACACACAGAAAACACAGACAGAGGAGAGGTGATGAATGACAGACTCTTGAGTCAGTGATGCAGCAGCCACTTCAGTCCTGTTCAGACCAGATGTGTCAGTTGTTGTTAGTCAGTAGTTGAGTGACTGGACATTGGCCTGTAGTGAGAGTGCTGCCGTTTCCTGTAACATTGTGTAGAGAGGGGAGGTGGAATCAGCTGGAGCTTCAGCTGCACTCCTTCACACTTTTCACACTATATTGCTGTGTTTGATTTCAATGTGCAGCAACTGTGTAGAAATATGAACAAAGACTGAAATGACATTGAACTCAAGTGAAATGTGCAGCATTTACTGCAGCATCACTGCTCCAACACTTCAGTGAGGGATTTCCTCCTCTTACCTGTCAGCTCATGTTACAGCTCAAACTTATCAAGTGCCTGTGGGACCACAGCATCTGATTGGCTGTTGACATTTCACACACAAACTATTCTATTCATCATTTCCACTAAAGTTGATCCACTGCATCTGCTGGAACGTAGTTTGTCCAGAAAAACAAAAAGACATTCTTCTCCATATTTATTGCAGACTAACATTATTCTAAAGCAAAGATCAACAACATGGATTTAGTCAATCTGATATGAGTGATAGATGCAACAGGACGTCTGGCTCCTACTTCCTGGTTTGGTCCTAACACCACAACACCTTTACCTGATACTGGAACATTTAGGACTCTGTTTGGCCAGCCTCCACACTCTGTTGGTTTTGCTTCTTGTCTTGTTGTTTCTTCATTCAATCATGTGTTTCACTGAACTTCAGCTATGACATCCTGTCTATATGTCTATGTCTATATGTCTAAATGTCTTGTTGTGGATCTAAGTTACATGATGAAAAAAAAAACTCCAGAAACCAGTTAAACTGCCCAGAAACACTTTTCCTTCATGAGTTGATTGATCTGGAGGGAAACAGCTACAGATGTGACTGACCTCAGAGTCTCCAGTCTACAGTCTGGACTCTTCTGGAGATCACTCAAATCCTTCAGGTCTGAATCCTGCAGGTCGCTGCAGCTCAGGTCCAGTTCTGTCAGGTGGGAGGGTTGGACTTCAGAGCTGAGCCCAGAGAAGAACAGCTGATCTTTGACAAACTGCAGTGCCTCAATCTGATAAAGAATAAGAAGAACAACATTCATACACCTCTTCATGTCAAAGGTGATTGATCATTGATGCTGACCTCAGGACAGTCTGTCAATATAGAACAATATCTGATCAGACATGTTGGACTAAACATTGACTCCAACACTTTGATTCAGGACTGAACTGGATCAAAGTTTAAAGGTCCAGTCCTGATCCAGGACTAAGGTCTTTCTTGGTCCTGGTCTCAGGAAACTAAAACTACACACATTCAACTGAAAACACCACAACCAGCTCAGCCAACCATTATCAAGGGTGCAGCAGTGGAGATGGTGGATTCCTACAAATACTTGGGGACAGTGATTGATAAAAACTTGACACATGACCTCAACACCTCAACAATCTGCAAAAAGGGCCTGCAAAGACTCTACTTTCTGCACAGACTAAAATCCTTTAATGTTGATAAGACCTTGATGTTTTTATTCTACAGATCTTTTATTAAGTCAGTTTGAACTTTTTGCTTCATTTCATTTGATGGAAACCTGTCAGTTAAAAACAAAAATCATTTGTTCACAATTGTGTGAGAAGCCAATAAGATAACTGGCATGCAGCAGCTCTCTCTCTCAGAGATCAATGCAATCGACCCCCCCCCCCCCCCCCCCCCCCCCCCCCCAAATTCAAATGTTGGCCTTTTAAATTGATGACAGGTTTCACTTCTTCACCTCAGTCTTTATACTCTTCTTCTACTCTTGTTGATGCTTCTTTTTACTCACTTTAGGATTGTTCTTATCAGGTTGGTTGTGCTGTACACTGCAATGTTGTTGTTTGAGACTGTTTATTTATTTCTTACTGTTGTTGTGTGAATGAAGACTGGCCTAACACTACAGAGCAGTCTAACATGTGTTTGTGACAGCGGCCCCTGAAGGTTGAAGTCAAGTCAACACACATTACTGATGAGGACTGAGTGAAATGAGCTGAAAGTGAAGAGAAGAACAACTGGAAACATGATGGAACCAGTAGTACATGTTCGTCTCAGGCCACCGTAGGGCTGTCAGCCCCTCCCACTTCCTCACTGATTAACTGTTTGTTGTTATATAGGCCAAAAGGTGAGCTCAGCTCGTCCCTTCTCCACTGCTGCTGTTTCTCTGTTCCTGGGCCACGGTGTGATTGTTACACACCATGCTGTGGTAGGAGCCAGTTTCAAATGGTTATGTGTTGATGTGGTGGTGTGTGTGTGTGTGTGTGTTACTTCAGTCTGCTATATCCTAGGTCCTGATCCCTTACAAGCCCCGCTCCCACGTGTTGAACCACATGGGTAGTTGTATTGTGAGACAGAGGTCAAAGGTCAGTTTTCCTTGTTTAGGATGTGTTTGTCAGAATGGTGATTTATTGAATCTGTGTTTGTCTTTATTATAGACAGACTGCCACTGCTGTTTTGTTGACCTGTTTTGTTTGTGTTATTAGTATAGTTGCTTCATTGTTGTCTTGTTTTGATGTTATTTTGTCTACAGCTGAGGCCTGTATCACGAAGCCAGCTCAACACTTACCCAGGTTCCTCCCAACCTATCCAGCTGAACCTATCCACAACAATGGCAGTCTGGATAAGCGGTATCACGATGCTGGTTATCAACTCGGTAACTCAAGCCAGGTTTGTCTTTGTAACACACTTCACGGAGGCTGTAGCTTCAGGTTGGCCTGTTTATTTCCGAGGCATGTCAACAACCGAATCACTATGTCTCCACTTCCGCTATCTGTACGTGTCAGCAACATACAACCTCTCTCTGCTGTCGAGAAGTGGAGATGACACGATGATGTCCTGATTCATCACCAGCAAGCTTACACATTGCTACTAATCAACAACCTTAAAACATAAACATAGTTTATCTGCTGATCAACCCAATCACTGTAACTGTAAATGTAAAATAGAATGAACAAATGTAAATATAAACAATAAACAAATATTACGGGGTGCCTCGTATGCTTTGTATTTAAACACACTCTACATCTTATTGTGAATGGGTGAACGTGCACGTATAAAGGGCAGGTCCAAGGCAGCAGACCAATCACAATCATGAGCACCACAATCACCGCTGTCCGGAGCTTTGCTACTTTTATTTCTGTCTCCTTGGTAACAGTTACATGGTTGTTACACTACACCTCGGTACTGGGATTTCAAAATAAGGGCATACATGGAACGTCTTAACGGTTGTTTGAACATCATAAAACATTACAGCCGTAATGCTCTTACTCACTATTGGGTTCCTATCTCATCAGGGTTATCGGTGAAAGGGCACGCCATTTTTTCCCAAACAGGGGGGAGCCTTTTCTTAGATTCAGATCAATCCTGAAAGCTACCCTGACCCGGAACAGGTTAGCCGTTTTTGACTTGAAATTTGACACACAGGTCCAGCTCAATGTGCTCTACAAAAAGCCTCTGGGACCATTAAAGTCCGTCATGATAGATTTTTTGCTAATTTGCATAATGTGAAAAACAGTAAAATGAATAGAACTTTTGAAAGATTGACTCTATCAACACCAAATTTGGTATACAGCCTCGGGGGATGAAATACAAATTTCTATTATAAATGAGCTAGATCGGATCAAAAATATGGCCGCCACGGACCAATGAATCTCCGCGATGGGCGGAGCTTAGAAATGATTGGCCATAACTCCCACACCCCTTGCCCTATCGTCACCAATCTTGGGGGTAGGTTCACAACGGTACTGGGAAGCTGCCTACCAAAGCGTTTTGAGCTCAGCCTATAGGGGGCGCTATAAATCCACACATGCATATCTCAAAGACCATTTAACAGAATTTCACCAAATTGGTATGCATACTCTAGGGGGGACTGTTAACTTATATCTTGAGTGCCATGTTGATTGGTGAAAGTGGGCGTGGCCTGTTGGTCGTTAACTGCTGTTGTTTACGTTTTTGAATTTATGATGAGCTGGAAGGACCTAGGGACATGAAAATCGGTACATGGATTATTAATGACATGCAAATGCTTCTCAAAAAATTTGACCCCATTCGGCCTAACGGGGGCACTGTAACATGGCGGTGTGAACTTCAAATGGCTCTCCCCGCCCAGTTATGAGTGCTACTGACTTGAAATTTACACACATGTCTCCTGATGGTCCTCTACAAAAAATCCTCTTGCACCATTAGGGTGATTATGAGGGATTTTTCAATAATTTGCATAATGTGAAAAACAGTAAAATGAATAGAACTTTTGAAAGATTGACTCTATCAACACCAAATTTGGTATACGGCCTCGCGGGATGAAAATACAAATTTCTATTATAAATGAGCCAGATCGGATAAAAAACATGGCCGCCACGGACCAATGAATCTCCGCGATGGGCGGAGCTTAGAAATGATTGGCCATAACTCCCACACCCATTGCCCTATCGTCACCAATCTTGGGTGGGTAGGGTCACAAGGTGACTGGAAGCTGCCTACCAAAGCGTTTCGAGCTCAGCCATAGGGGGCGCTATAAATGCCACACATGCATATCTCAAAGACCGTCGGACAGAATTTCACCACGTTTGGTGTGCTATTGACTTGAAATTTTACACACATGTCTCCTGATGGTCCTCTACAAAAAAGCCTCTTGCACCATTAGGGTGGTTATTAGGGATTTTTTTAATAACTTGCATAATGTGAAAAACAGTAAAATGAATAGAACTTTTGAAACATATATGGTATTGACTCCAACTTGGTATGGCATAGGGGGACCGTGACGGTCATTCTGTTACAATGAGCAAGATGGGTCCGAAAAACACAGTTGCCATCAAGCTAAATATCCTCACAAATGGCAGGGCTTATCAAAATACTGGCCCTAGATCATACCCGTTTTTCCATTGTCATGAAAATCCTTATGTAAGAATCATGTTTTTGACTTTTCAAGTGCATTTAATACCATCCAACACCAACATACTCAAAAACAAGCTCAAAGAGATGGGAGTGGATCTTCCCTTGTCTCCCGGCTCACAGATTACCTGACAGAAAGGCACAGTTTGTCAGGTTGGGGAATGTTTTTCTGGGACATTAATCAGCAGCACGGGGGCTCCACAGGGGACTGTCCTGGCTCCATTCCTGTTCACACTGTATACAGCAGACTTTACATTATTAAGGGAACACATTCTTAAAGTAACATTAACACAAAAAGTTGTATTTTCCTACAATGAGCCCAGTCCCATTGTGTTTACCCACTCTGGCTTTATATTTAACTACATTGGACCTGGATACACATGTATCGCGTGGAGCCTTTAGGAACGGAGCGGGTGCTGTCGTCGACCGTGGACGGCGAGGGTCGGGGTGGCCGGTTTGGGCCTCAACAGGGTTGAACCGGGGATTGCCGCTTGCGGCTATATTCCATTATATTTTGGTTACTTTGCTGTGTGTGTGTGTGTGTTTGCTGTTTTATACCATTTACATTAAAGTTTGTGGTTTGAATCTTTTGCTAGTTGCTGAGCTGCTGCATATTATTTAATAAAGACTGTAATCTTGGGGGAATCATCTGTCTCTGCCCATTTTCTCTTACTGTCACCTGGATCATCAAACTGGACCTGGGCCCTTTTTGAGCCGAGTTTCCACAGTAAATGTGATGATAAATCTGAGCCCTACCTAGCCTGGATACAACGATGACAACAACTATTTCAAATGCCCTTAATCATCACATCAAAGTCAGTGATTCAAGTTGTGTGTGAAGATCAATCAGGTTCAGTTGTGGGATAAAGATCTAAGATCTACAACAGTAACAGTCAGTGAACTGACCTCAGAGTCTCCAGTCTACAGTCTGGACTCTCCAGAAAACCACTCAGATCTTCACTCCTGAATCCTGCAGCTCGCTGTAGCCAGGTCCAGTTCTCTCAGGTGGGAGGGGTTGGACTTCAGAGCTGAGACCAGAGAAGAACAGCTGATCTTTGACAAACTGCAGCCCCAATCTGAATAAAGAATTAAAAGAAGTGAGTTGAGGACAAAGTTCCTTGTTGACAGCGTTCAGTGTTTCATCATCTGTTCAGAGCTGAAGAAGGTTTAGAAAGAACAAGTTTAGAAATCAAAGTCAAAACGCTGAAGCAACAGGAAGCAGGTTCAAACAGTCCCATCCAGAGAGAGAAAAACAGCTCATTAATATTCATGAGAAGCTGCTGCTGCTTCAACACAGACGTAGTGACTCCGCCTCTTCAACTCTGCCAGCTCCACCTGTGGCTCCATCTATACAAACTCATGTTGTGCAGCCACATTCTCAGAGATTCTACTGACCATGCTCAAGTTGTCAAAGACAACAAACTGTGAGGCTGAACTCTGTTAATCCAATATGGACTCATAAAAGCTGAGAGTGATTTGAACACACACTCCTGTGGCTGACACAACAAGATGTGGTCAGGTGAGTGCAAGTGTAGAGCTGCTGGCGTCACCTGAACAAAGATCCACAGCTTTGTTTTCTTGAAACGATCAAATCAAATCAAATCAAATCAAATCAAATCCAGAAACAAATGTAGAAACGTTTTTAACACTAGAAGATCTGATCACTATAGTGTGTGTCCTGCAAGAGATCCAATAAAAACAAACTTAAAAAGTGTCCAGTAGCAGGCGTGTGGTTGTAGCTGACATTTAAAAAGCATCAAGTGAATTGAAAACTGTGTGGGCTTTTGACAGCATGTCCTGTCGGATATTCTCATCCACCCCACCCGCTGGGTGAGATACAGCTCCAAAAATGTCAACTATCATCCTATGCTCCACACATTCTTTAGTGAGGTCTCCATTGGTGATTCACCAATAAGCTTGTTGGTCAAATCTGGACCCTCTGCAGCAATTCTCCATTCAGAGAAGTTCCATGAAACGTGGCTCCACAGTCCAACACCAAACGCAGTTTCTTTTTGCGTGGGTGGTATAGACCCCATGATGTGGTATATACCACACTTGCCACTTTCAGTTACAACTGCTCTTGTGGTACAACCTCAGCAGATCCTTTGCCAGAACATCCTGCAGAGAAATGCTTGGTGTTCCTCCAGGAATGTTTGGTCTGGTTTGAAGCTTTTCAGCAGCTGTTGTGCTCTTTGCAGTGCATATGCCTGTTGTTGGCCATGGTCACATTCTGGCTCACCAAAAGGCAACTTGAGCTAGTAGTGTCCATCTTTAACGCACTGCTGAGTCCAGATGTTCATGAACTTCTTGTCCTCCACTGACATTTCTTTTTGTTGGTAATGCTGTTCAGCAAAAGTCTTGGTGTACTGCTGGTTAGGAGCTCTTCCAAGTTGACAATGGCCATCCTGTTAACCCGTGCAGGATGACAGTTGCTCAGGTCACTGACCTCCCTGTGCCAAAGTGGGCCATTAATTACCCCCCAGGAGGCTTTTTTACAGCAAAACGCTCCATTACCTTCGCCGTTTTATCAGCGGCATCTCGTCAATCAAACGCATATTAGACAAAAGCTGGTCTGGCACCGAATAAATACTGGATATGATTGGAGTGATGGAGGCAGCTTCAGCTTTGAAGTGGGATGCAGACAGATGCGGACATGGCTCATTTCCTAGTAACCAGGTAAGAAAAACACTACAGCTCATGTTTAGAGCTTGATCTTCAAATCAGATGAGATGGCCGAGACTCGGGTGACCTAACGTGCACAATTTAGTCCACCACTGTGGAACATGACAACGTTACAGACTGCGCATTTCCACGTCCTTTAGTCTGAAACCGAATCGTAGAAATATACACAGCACGGCTCTCGTCTCGTTCCCGTCCCCGTCACGTCAACAGCCAGTAAAGTAACGTATCACCTAAGTAACGTAAGTAACGTGTCACAGCATCAGCTGCACTGCGATGAAGAGTTCATGCGCGCTCCCGCGCGGCTTAGCTGATGGCTGCAGGTACGCGCAACGGCCGTCGTGTCAGTATTGAGTCTTATTTCTTGATCCCGCCCCAAGTTGCTTAAGCTGCAGTAGAGGCACGGGAGGATGAGGAGGGGGGGGCTGGCGGCTCTGCTTGGAGCCTTGCTTGCGGGCTTTTTTGCTCTGGGACGCACTATCCTCCGGTCCCAGCAATAATGCACTCGCTTCTTCTTGCTCCTCTCCAACCTCATTCTTGTCCTTTTCTTCCTCCCGTCAGCAGCCAACATGCTTTAATGTCAAAGAAGACATCTCCAAAATGGATCAGTTTGGGCTCATACCAGTCCATATGATCCGCTTCTGTTCTTCTTCACTGAAAAGAGGTTTTGTACAGACACTGCAGTTCCACAAACTCTTCCAAGTACTTATTGAAAGCTTCAACATGTTGTTGACTGTCTCTTTATGTAGCGGCAACAAACCTTAAGCGCTGAGAGTGTGAGGTTGGGTCCTGGGTTCGTTGATTTGGACGCGCTGGAAGGTTATTGTGATATAACGCTGAGATCCAGAGATGCTTTTGTTGTGTTTATGCGTAAAAAAACAATGAAAGCTATCACAGCGCAGTGAGGATGGATACATGAGACTGAAACCGGTAAATAAACTGATGCAGATGAATGAGTGGATAGCAGAATAGCAATTATTAGCGGTCAACAAAAAATTACGGCTACCCAACCCTGACTCTCTCTCATCTGTGTCCCAGGTAAGTCCTCACCTATATAACACACACACATGCACCCTGCCAATACACACGCCCACTCACACAAACCACCCCCTCTGCCACACGCACTCACAGACGCACCCTGACGCACCCCGTGATCCTCTCTTTGCCTATGTCTCCTACACTTTACTTTCCCCAGCCTCCAACACATGATCATTTCATTCTTTGTGCGCGTCACAACGACAAGCTTTCCTCGTCGTGACGTCATTGTTTTTATCAGCAGCGTCTCATCAGCCTTTCCACTGACAAAAACAATAAGATCAACAATCTGAGCAAGATCATAGGCCATAATAAGCAGAGTGAACAATTCTTTTCCATTGTAAAACTAAGTGAAGTAAAAAGTTCAATGAACGGCTGCAACAAACTGTGTGGAGCTGAATTCAAGCAAATCTCTGTGCAAGATGTGAAGAAGAAGCTGTGAAGAAAAGCTGTGACTGTTGACACACAGTGGCAGCTGCTGCTACTGTTCCATCTGCTGCTGTTTCACATCAACGTCTCAACTGTTGCTCATGTTCAACACAAAGTGTATTAATGGAACTGCTTTGGCTCATTCATAATGTCAACATTCATGTTGATGATAATGCACAGAGCCTGAGGAAAGAGGTGGAGCCAGCAGCTAGTGATAAGATCACTATTGTCTGACACTTTAAATGTGTTTGTGTAGTTGAGGTGAAATGTGAAGAGAAACAGTGAGTGGACTAAAAGCAGAGAAGAAGAAAACAGACGTCACCATGGAGATCCTCAGTGTGGATCAGTAGAATATCAGCCCATGTCTGCAGCTCAGTGTCAACACAACTTTCACATCACATTCATCTGAGCACAGAAATAAACATGGAGTCTGACCTCAGAGTCTCCAGTCTACAGTCTGGACTCTCCAGAAAACCACTCAGACCCTTCACTCCTGAATCCTGCAGCACGTTTCTGCTCAGGTCCAGGTGTCTCAGGTGGGAGGGGTTGGACTTCAGAGATGGAGCCAGAGAAGAACAGCTGATCTTGACAAACTGCAGTCCTCCAATCTGAATAAAGAATAAAAGAAGAACAACATTCATATGTCACAGCTGGGATAAGTTTTGATCACTTGATCCAAAATTGCATGTTTTGATCTGATGATTCTGATTCTTGATGATTTCATGGTGTTTGTTTTATTATTTATGTTTCTACCTGTTTGTGTTGCCTGTGATGTTTTGTTGCTTCGCTTTGTGTTTTGTGTGTGTTCTGTCATACTCTGGATCAAGTGGGACTTATTAGAGACAACTGTGACAAACTGCTGTGGCTTGGATTGGCGGGCAAAACTGCATGCTGCCGTCTTTCTCAACTGATTGCATCGGAGAGAGAGACACGTCACACCAAGGACGAAGTAGGGTGAGAGAGGGACCGGTCGTGAAAGAGCGTGTTGGACTGAAAAGCTAGTCCACAGAGGAACAGCGTGAATGGACAGACGGCAGTAGACATGGTTCAACACAAACAAAGTGATAAGTAAAAGAAACTGAGCCAAGTCCACATTGTCAAGTGTGTGTGAGCTGTCCTGTGTTGAACACCCCGAGCTGAGAGCACTGGATGTGTTTGTGCCCCAGAATCCCCAGAGGGAGGATCCAGTACGCCACAGCAGGGTCGAACAGAGGGGTCGACGGCCGCAGGACCCGCTCCCCTTCCTACCTCATTAGACCATGGACTTAGGTGGCCCCTCTGTCCCTTTATGCTAAAAGACTGGACTGTTTGATTGATTGATTTAGTCTCAAGTAAATGAAGTTTTGCAGCTGTCAACAACTGGCCTGTATCTGAGCCTGATCCAGGACTAAGGTCTTTGTTGGTCCTGGTCTCAGGAAACTAAAACTACACACATTTCAACTGAACACACACCTGTTGACAAACCCACCCACCCACATCTTATAAGATGGCTGCTTTGAAGCCATCAAATATATTTGATGGCTTCAAAGCAGTCAGTCTTTATTGAGTCAAACACTCTGACTTAAGATCAGATTCAAATCATCTCTGTGAACAAAATGAAGACTGCCCCTAACACTACAGAGCAGTCTAAAATGGTTTGTGACAGCGGCCCCTGAAGGTTGAAGTCAAGTCAACACACATTATTGATGAGGACTGAGTGAAATGAGCTGAAAGTGAAGAATCATTCTCAGTGGGAGAGAAGGAACAACTGGAAACATGAGACAGCATCTATTTCATTCATCACATCAAAGTCAGTGATTCAAGTTGTGTGTGAAGATCAATCAGGTTCAGTTGTGGGATAAAGATCTAAGATCTACAACAGTAACAGTCAGTGAACTGACCTCAGAGTCGCCAGTCTACAGTCGGACTCTCCAGAAAACCACTCAGATCCTTCACTCCTGAATCCTGCAGTTTGTTGTCACTCAGGTCCAGGTGTCTCAGGTGGGAGGGGTTGGACTTCAGAGCTGAGCCCAGAGAAGAACAGCTGATCTTGACAAACTGAGCCCTCCAATCTGAAAAAGAATAAAAGAAGAACAACATTCATACACCTCTTCATGTCAAAACTGATTGATCATTGCTGCTGACCTCAGGACAGTCTGTCAATACAGAATCAATATCTGATCAGACATGTTGGACTAAACACTGACTCCAAAACGTCGTGCCTCTGAACTGATATTCCTTTGTGATAAAAGCAACAGGAGGGCCTCAGACTACCTGTGAACATACTGAGCATCAACTTGACTCTGACACAAGACTTTGTTTTTACAGCTCTGTTTACACACGTCTGCTTTCTTGAAGTAACAAACCCCTCGGTGTATGTTTGAACACACATCTGATGTTGTCTGTGAAAACAAATTGTGGTTTTGTGGGATGTAAACAGCCTCAACAGCCTAAGATCTGTCTGCTCCCATACACGCTGCTGTGGCCATGTGGGGACAGACACAACTACTGCATAACAGGAGCCATTCAAAAGAAAAATCCTCACATTCATTCTTTTAGAGCTAAAATATCAGGAAACAACAGCCCCAGGTTGAATTGCCTGGAATTGTCCTTGAAGTCAGTGAACACAACATCACATCAGTCTGTGTGCACTGTACAATCAACATGTTTCTTGTCAGGTGTGATGTGGATCAGAACATGGGTCCAGTGCAGAAGAGCTGCAGATTCACACTGACTTTGTATTTTCTGTTTGGAAATTGTATTTTCACACAGAAGTGAACAGCAGCTATGATGCAGATTTCTCTTTTTCTTTGTTCATAAAGTTTTTACTGCAGAAATCCAGCACTTCCTGGCTGTGAAAAACAAAACACTAATATTGAATTAAAACAGTGAAGAATCATTCTCAGTGGGAGAGAAGAACAACTGGAAACATGAGACAACAACTATTCAAATGTCCTTCATTCATCACATCAAAGTCATGATTCAAGTTGTGTGTGAAGATCAATCAGGTTCAGTTGTGGATAAAGATCTAAGATCTACAACAGTAACAGTCAGTGAACTGACCTCAGAGTCTCCAGTCTACAGTCTGGACTCTCCAGAAAACACTCAGATCCTTCACTCCTGAATCCTGCAGGTTCCAGTTGTAGCTCAGGTCCAGGTGTCTCAGGTGGGAGGGGTTGGACTTCAGAGCTGAGCCCAAGAAGAACAGCTGATCTTTGATAAACTGCAGCGCTCCAATCTGAAATAAAGAATAAAAGAAGAACAACATTCCTACACCTCTTCATGTCAAAACTGATTGATCATTGCTGCTGAGCTCAGACAGTCTGTCAATACAGAATCAATATCTGATCAGACATGTTGGACTAAACACTGACTCCAACACTTTGATTCAGGACTGACCTGGATCAAAGTTTAAAGGTCCAGTCCTGATCCAGGACTAAGGTCTTTCTGGTCCTGAGGGGTATTCCAGAAAGTGAGTTATGTGAAAACTCAGAGGAAGTTAACCTTGAGATGATGGAAACTCTGTGTCAGTCACCATGGTAACTGACTCTGTGAACCTAACCTGCTGGCTGGCAGGTTCACTTGAAGAAACCCTGAGCCTGACGGAGCTGTCTGACAGGAGCTGTCCTTTCCTGTCAATCCCATCATGTTGAAGCAGAAACAACTCACATAGTTTACGTCAGGAGGAGAATTCGTCCCTTTTAGATGAGCTCTCGTTCCTGAACAGTAGCCTACCACTTCTCATCACAGTCCTCATTATCTGAACAATGTTCTCCGGCCGCACATGGAATATCAGGCTACACGTCAGCGCTGATGTGCTCTCAGATCTGAACCATCCTCTTTGTTTTGATCACTTTGCAGGTTAATCAATCACCTTCCAGCAGTCAGAAAAAGAGAAAGCCTTCACATTTCATTTGGCTTTCTTTATTTCCTACAGATACAAAAGTAACAATTAGTAGGCATTGATTTCTATCACAACAGCTGCATTTCAAAGTCGTTTCTAATTGCTGCTGCATGAAGGGAAACATGAAATAACTTCTAGTTCTGTCTGTAGATAGACAGTGCTGTGTCTCCTCTAATGTAGGCCTTTGGGTCCTGGGGATGACTGACGCCCACAGCCTCTGGTCACCCAGCGACCTGACTCAGGACCAGCTCCTCTGCCTCTGTCAGACGTGGTGGAGGTGGACCACCACCTCTGCCTTCTTCCTGTTGGCTGAGTAGAACTCACATGTTCATCTGAGCAGGATATTAGGAGACAGGATGTGTGTTAATCAGCATCTGTTGGTGGTTAAAGCTGCTACACGCTGAAATAAGCTACTGAATGAACTTTTACTTTTTTAATGAGGAATATGAACAAAAACAAAGTGAGAGCAGTCGAGAGACTGTTTTATATTTTTAACTTTGAGTGTTCTGTCAAGTGATGAGGTGCAGAACGATACGTATTCTGTTTTGTTATTAATGCTGATAAGTTATAAGCCTGTCCTCCATAATTAACATGTATTTGGTACCATGCTACTGCTAATAGCTACTAGCTAGACTACGGTCATTTTTGCCAACACATGTGATGCAGTAAATCATTAGTGCTAGTTCTAAACGAACAATGTAACAAAATAACAGAGTGAAATCGTTTTTTCTCGGCTGTAGACTCAGAGATCATCTGATGATGTGAGAGGGAGAGGAAGAGGGAGAGGAAGACCAAGAGGGAGAGGTAGAGGTAGAGGTCAGCAGGCAGGGCAGTGGAACTGTCGGCGCTGCAAGAGGAAGATCCCGTGCACTACTCTGTGAGGATGAGGAGCGACTGGAAGCCCTCCAAAGACAACAAGAGAGGTGAATGGGGTTAGTGTATAGTATAGTAGTAGCAAAAAACTCTCCTTGGAAAATCCGCTTTGAAAGAGTTACATCACGAACGGTCGCCTACTACTATGACTTATGTGCAGAGTAACAGCAACTGAAAACTGTTGCAGCGGAGCTTTCCAATGCAGGCTAACTAACAAACTAGCCGTCTCTGCCCTTTTATATTGCAAGTAACAGCAAATGATGCCACTTAAACGGGAGGATCCAGTAGCTGCTGGACTACACTGCCCCTGGTTCTAACATTACACCAGTCACTGTTAGATTGAATGACCTGTCTAGCAGAAAGCTTGCAACCTCCACGTCTATGTTCAAGTCCTTCTCACTCATGAGTTGTCTCCAGCTGGGAAAAGCTACGACCATGTCGACTCTGGTTTATCCCGCTCATGTTTTCTTTTCTTGGGGGTTTGCCTTCCTCTCACGGGGCAAAGAGTTTGCATGGTCCTCCATTTCGAGGGCAAATGGCAAGTAGAATGAACTGCAGGGCGCTTTCACCAACACAGTGGTCTTTGCTTGCTTCTCCTCCTCGCCCCCGACAACACGTAGGGATTTGAAGGTAAAACGCGAAAGACGAACCAAGTTTGTCCCCTTTCAGCTACAGTATTCAAAGATGGCGATGCAACATGGCAGCCTCAGTTGGGTGCATCGCCACCTATGTATTTGTAAACAACTCATTCTAAGCTACGAGAAAGCTTTCATCTGTATGTGATTGTGATGAGATTTGGTAATATGTATTGATGAAAAGCAATATTTGATTTTTGCTCATAAAAAGCCAAATAAGTTTCACACTGTTCCTTTAAAGAAAGTGATGTTCAATTCAAAATGAAAAGACGACTGCATCTAAACTTACACATTAACTCTGTCAGTGATTCTTATTACCGGCCGCGGCCCAGTTTTTTTCAGAGAATGTCTGATTCCTGTTTCCTCCCCTGTTGCCATGGTTACTCACAGCATCGGAGCTCATTGATGATGGCTTTTTCTAGTCGTCAGCATAGACTGTATATCAAAAGGGCCGTCATGGGCACTGTATAGCTTGATGGGTTTAGCAGCCGCCAAATGTGCAATGGCTACAGACCTCGCAGGAGCCAGCCACGGTTCGAATCCCAAATCCAGTGGCCCTTTGCTGCATGTCATTCCCCCTCTCTCTGCCTCCCCATTTCCTGTCTCTCTCAACTATCCTATCAATCAAAGGCAAAAAGCCTAAAGAATATACTTAGGTTCTTCAGGCATGAGCTCAACTCACAGTGAACATACTGAGAGTCGACTGAACCAACTCAGATCAGCTGTTCTGGAACTGAAAACTCAGAGTTCAGGGAGACACTCAGAGTTTGTTAGACCTTCTTTCTGGTTACCCCTCAGGTCTCAGGACACCAAAACTACACACACATTCAACTGAACACACACCTGTTGACAAACCCCACCCACCCCACCCACATCTTATTTGATGGCTTCAAAGCAGTCAGTCAGTTATTTGAGTCAAACGCTCTGACTTAAGATCAGATTCAAATCATCTATGTGAACAAAATGAAGACTGGCCTAACACTACAGAGCAGTCTAACATGTGTTTGTGACAGCGGCCACTGAAGGTTGAAGTCAAGTCAACACACATTATTGATGAGGACTGAGTGAAATGAGCTGAAAGTGAAGAATCATTCTCAGTGGAGAGAAGAACAACTGGAAACATGAGACAACAACTATTTCAAATGTCCTTCATTCATCACATCAAAGTCAAAGATTCAAGTTGTGTGTGAAGATCAATCAGGTTCAGTTGTGAGATAAAGATCTAAGATCTACAACAGTAACAGTCAGTGACCTGACCTCAGAGTCTCCAGTCTACAGTCTGGACTCTCCAGAAAACCACTCAGATCCTTCAGGTCTGAATCCTGCAGCTTGTTTTTGCTCAGGTCCAGGTGTCTCAGGTGGGAGGGGTTGGACTTCAGAGCTGAGCCCAGAGAAGAACAGCTGATCTCTGACAAACTGCAGCTCTTCAATCTGAATAAAGAATAACAGATGTAGATCAAATCAGTGATAATGGATCAGATGTGTCCCTGATCAATGATCAGTGTCTAAATGAGTAGAGGGACTTTGTCCTTCTGTTCTTGTCTTCTTCTCTTATTGGGCCTCAAAGAGCCCTGAGCTCTATCAGAGCGTTGCAGACACATGTCAGATCTACAGTGGAAGGAAAATCAGCTCTTTCTGGAACACTGAAGCCTGTAAATGTGTTTGAACAGACACCAAGAATAAAATGATCAACAGTGAAAATGGACACAATAGTTGTGTTTTCAAGAATCAGCTGGAAATCAACTGGAACGTTAGAAACCTTTGATGTTTCCAGAAATCTCCCATCTGCTGCCGTTCATCATCATCACTGATGTGACTTCAGCTTGGTGAAATATTTGTTGAAGACAGATGCAGCTTCTGTCATGTTCAGATCAGCAGCCGAACATATGTGAGTTTGATCCTCATCAAGTTTCTGATTTGAAGATCAAAATCTAGATTTGAAAAAGCAGAGAACTTCTCTCTATCACAAAACACTATGACTGCTCTCACCTTCTTCTTGTAGTAATAATAACACTGAGTCCTTTCTCTTCTGCAGCTCTTTGTTGAAATCCTCAACCAATGAACAAGTGACACTTCAAACATTTGACCTGAACACAGACAAAAACTACAACAGACAAACTGACCTCAGAGTCTCCAGTCTACAGTTTGGACTCTCCAGTCCAGCACACAGAACCTTCACCGGCTGAATCCTTCAGGTTCCTGTTGTGGCTCAGGTCCAGTTGTGTCAGGTGGAAGGGGTTGGACTTCAGAGCTGAGGCCACAATGTCACAGTGAGTCTCTGAGAGTCCACAGCCACGTAGTCTCGTGATGAGAGAAAACATCAAATCTGTTCAAATCAAACTCTGATGTAAAACAGTGGTGAAAATACAGTTGGTGCATATGATGGTGCCACATGATCATGTGATGGTTCAGCTCATCTTCTCTCACTGGGATGATCCTCATGGCTCGGTCCTGCCCACCTGATTTGGTGCCCTTTTTAAATAGAGTCTATTTCCTCATGAAGGAGGCTCTGAGGCTTCCTCTTCTTTCATTCTATTCACAACAACATCCAATGATATCACTAGATTTCAGTCAGGAGCTACAATAACATTCATGATCTTTGTAAAAGCACTAACCTAAACACCTGTTACTGAGTCAGGAGAAAGTTACAGAGACACAGAGCGTCATGGTAACTGCAGAGGACTGCAGATGGAAATGAGCTTGAAGCTAACTCTGCTACAACACATCACATGGCAACATTTAGCCTGTGTGTAATATTGTACATGGGCCCATTAGAAATCAAAGAGAAACATCAACTCTGTAAAAACCATAGTAAGTCAGTCACACACCTGTGTGTGCACGGTGTGAGAGGAGCAGCAGAATGGGAATAAATGACAAGAAACAGACTGATGGAGATTTCTCACTTTGCCCTGATGTTTGCTGCTCATATGCTACTGGATTTACTGGGAGATGAAAACACCAGTGTGATATGATGGTGGATCAGCCAGGTAGTGTTGTAGTCAAGACCGCACCAACCAGACCAAGACATTACCCAGACCAGAGAGTACCAAGACCGAGACAAGACAAGACTTTTAGAGGTCCAGGACCGAGACAAGACCAAGACCATATATATCAAAGGAAATCATAACAAAACATCAAAATGTGAGTTTTTTTTATTGAAGTTTGCTTTTAAATAAATGCAACAACAAAAACAATCTTTGCTCTTTTGTTGTTTCAGAACAAGTTCACACAGCCTCTTTCCTCCTGTGTCTTCACACTCTGTGCGCACTGCGCAGGGGTGTGTCAGTCACTCACACTGACACGGGCAGGTGGCATCTGCAGCTGGGGGACATCTTACACCACCAATGATCTGAAGTTATTAGCTGTTTTTGAGGGAGGCTCCTTTTTCACTCTTATCAGTAAGGCATGGACAAAAAGCCTAGCAGCGATGGTCTTGACCGGTCTCATTCAAAAAACCCAAGTCCGCCCAGTCCGACACCAAGACAAGACCAAGAACCTAAAAAAATGGTCTCGAGACCGATCTCGAGTACTACAACACTAGCTCCAGGCCAGTTTAACCTCTGTTATAGGTAGAGCTGAATCTGACGGTTTTCTCTCTCCTGAACACAAGAGGGAGGGGCTCAGACTGTCAGGTGATGCCCCTCCAAACAGGTGAGCTGCTCAAATTGCAGGAGTTAATCTTAAATCTTGTTGTCTTGGTCACATGAGCTGGAAACAGCTGGAAACACTGAGGTGGAAGATCAGTGGAGCTGCTTTCATTAGTTTCATCAGGTTGAATCAAAGCAAAAAGTCCAAATAAACTCAACAAAAACACTAAACAAGTGTTTTATTCACTGAGCAGCAAAAATCAACCAAGTGAAGAATCTCCATGTTGGAGCTCACAGCTTTTACAACAGCTCCAGAAAAAACACACCTGACCTGTAATTTGTCGAAGTCAAACTAAGAAGAATGAGAATCAATGAAAACTGTGTTTATCTGAACTTGACTAAACTACTGATCTGATCCACTGATCAATAATTAGAATGATCATGTCTGGACTCACTCAGCCTTTCTGCAGTCCTCACAGCTGGATCAGTCTCCGTCGTCCCTCCTCTGATGTGTTGTACTTCTTCAGGTCCAACTCATCCAGAACCTGCTCTGACATCTGCAGCATGTAGGCCAGAGCTGAGCACTGGAACACTGAGATGTACTCTGATCTGTTCTCTGACTTCAGGAACTGTTGGATCTTCTGATGAACTGACTGGTCCTTCATCTCCGTCAGACAGTGGAAGATGTTGATGCTTCTGTCAGGAGACATTTTATTACTGTTCATCTCCTTCAGGTTGTTGATGGCTCTCTGGATGGTTTTTGGACTGTTCTCTCTCTGACCCAGCAGACCTCCTAACAGCCTCTGGTTGGACTCCAGAGAGAGGCCATGAAGGCAGCGAACAAAACAGGTCCAGGTGACCATTTTCACTTCTGAGGGATTTCTCCATGGCTCTCCTCAGGAAGTCATCCAGGGTTAAATCAACATGTTGTTCTCAGGAAGTTCTCCAGGACCTGTGTGTTGCTGTTGGTGTAACAGTGGAACATGTAGACTGCAGCCAGAAACTCCTGAACACTCAGATGAAAAAAGCAGTAGACTGTTTTCTGGAAGATCACACTCTCCTTTTGAAGATCTCAGTACAGAGTCCTGAGTTCACCAAGGCCTCTGTGACATCAAGACCACACTGCTCCAGCTTTTTGGTAGAACATGATGTTTCCTTTCTCCAGCTGTTCAAACGCCAGCCTCCCCAGCTTCAGAAGAACTTCCCTGTCGGCCTCCGTCAGTTCCTGTGGACTCGTCTCATGTCCCTCACTTGAGGTCGATCGATAGCTGATTTTAAATGATCGAAAGAGTGACGATAGTTTGGAGCGTGAAGAAGCCGAAGGCTGATTAATCAGCTGATCACCTACAGACAAAAATTGACATTGTTGTATTTAATCAAATTATATGTTTTATATCTAGTTGTCTTTCTTGCTGTGTTTGCTGTGCAACATGTCAATCAGAAGCAGGAGTGTTGCTATATTATTTCATGTTATTTAAAGTAAAGATGTTAATGCTTCTCTGTAATATGACAGAATGTGTTTGTTACACATTCTGACTGTATTTCCACATGTTTCTAAACTCAGTAATATCTCACTGAAACAATGTAAAATGTTAATAAATCATATTCCAAGTTTAGAAGGCAGCAGAATAAACTGGTTCAGGATCAGATCCTCCTCTACTCTCTCTGCCCGCTCCCTGCTCCTAGGAGGAGGAGAGGCTGCTTGTCTCAGTCAACAGCTCTTTACAAGAGTTTGACTTGATTTGTGGCAAACTAAGATAAACATATAGAGCACACTCAGACAGCTTCTGTTAGTTTATTTGAAATGATCAGCTGCTGAGTTGAAGTCATGCTATAACACAACCAACAAACCTTACATGCTGATAGTGTGTGAATGAAGTGGTGTCAGTAACAGAGGTGTGACCCTGGCCTCACCTCTGTGCACATCTGCTGCAATAACATGATGCAGCTGCTGTGACTGGAGGAGGCTGCACAGCCATCGGCCACTATCAGAGCTGAACTGGAGCAATAACAACAGTTTATAAAATGTTCTCTCCACCTCTGTCACTCACCGTATGTTCTTCTTCCTCTTTGTCTGGACCAGCAGGAAGTGTGAGAACAGGTCAGTCATGGTCTTGGGCAGCTCTCCTCTCTGCTCTGTGCTCAACATGTGCTCCAGAACTGTAGCACTGATCCAGCAGAAGACTGGGACTTGACACATGATGTGGAGGCTCCTGGACGTCTTGATGTGTGAGATCATTCTGCTGGACACATCTTCATCACTGGACCTCCTCCTGAAGTATTCCTCCTTCTGGGCGTCAGTGAAGCCTCGCACCTCTGTTACCCTGTCAACACAGGTAGGAGGGATCTGATTGGCTGCTGCAGGTCTGGAGGTGATCCAGACCAGAGCCCTGGGAAGCAGATTCCCCCGGATGAGGTTTGTCAGCAGCACGTTGACTGATGACGTCTGTGTGACATCAGACACAACCTCCCTGTTATTGAAGTCCAGTGACAGTCGGCTTTCATCCAGGCCGTCAAAGATGAAGACAAGTTTACAGACAGCCAGCTGCTCTGCTGTGACCTTCTGTAATGTTGGATGGAAAACATGAAGCAGCATGAGAAGACTCAACTGCTGATCTCTGATCAGGTTCAGCTCCCTGAACGAAAGCAGAAGCAGCAGACTGACATCTTGGTTCTCCGAGCCCTCTGCCCAGTCCAGAGAATTCTGCACCGAGAAGGTTTTTCCAACGCCAGCAACGCCATTGGTCAGAACCACTCTGATGGGTCTCTGTTGGACAGGTGAGACTGTAGAGACATTGTCTCTCTGTTGGACAGGTGAGACTGTAGAGGCATTTTCTCTCTGTTGGACAGGGAAGTGTTTAAAGATGTCGTTGCACTTGATTGGAGTGTTGGAGGGGTGTTCTTCTTGGACATTGTCTCCAGCTGTCTCACCTCATGTTGGGTATAAACCTCTTCACTCTGTCCCTCTGTGATGTAGAGCTCAGTGTAGACCCTGTTGAGGAGGGTTCCACTTCCTGTTCCATCACTTCCTTCAGTCACTCGTTCACATCTGCTCCTCACACTGATCTTATGTTGATCTAAAAGCTCCTGCAGACCACCATCTGCTGAGAGAGAAGAGACAGAGTCAGACTGAAGACAGAGAGTCTGACAATCTGATGGCATTCTTTTCATCAGCTACAGAAAAAACTACAGACACAAAGAAAAGCTTTGAATGTTGTGCTGCTGATCTATCATCATCTTAAATGTCAGTGCTGTGTGATGGAACAATGACTCTGTAGAAAACAACAGGTCCTGCTTTCAGAAATGAGCACATCAGCAGACAGATGTTCACTCTCACTTTGTACACAGCTGCTCTGATTGGCTGTCTGCAGTCCACCTCTGGTTCTGGGTCTTTGTCCACACTGGGGGCAGGAGGGGTGTCCTGAAGAACCGGACTGGTCCCAGCATGAAGTGAAGCACTGTCTGCAGAACCAGTGTCCACAGCTGGTGGAGACTGGATCCTTCAGGACGTCCTGACAGAGACCGCAGCAGGACAGCTGTTCGTCCACAGAGACACCACTCCTCTTCTCTCTGTCAAGGACATCTTCTGTATCACTAACATGTCACAGTCACAGGTCCACATCTGTGCTCTGATTGGTTCTCATCAACATTCACTGATTTTCAAATAAAAGTCTCTCTGTATCAGCTACTGTGACTTCAGTTTAAAGGCTCAGACGTGTGGATCATTAAAGTGTCTCCTCCAACATGGAGACACTGTGTCTCTTCTCTGTCCTTCTGTCCACTGACAGCTCTACACACAGTGGAGCTCACACAGGTGTTGACATGAAATCAGCTGATGTGGGGCGTGTCTGAATCCATCTATGGAAACTGTGGAGGTGGAGATGGGGCTGGTGTTTGAGCACCAACTTACAAAACAGTAACATGAGGACGCTCTGCTTTCTAAATCTGATGGACAGAGTGTGTGGCATGTTTCTGTCTCTGAGTTTTGTTGTGAACCTACACAGAGTTTGATGGATCTGCTTCCTGGTTCTCTCTGTTTCCTTCACATGAGTCTAATGACTGAATCATCTTCAGCTCAGTTTACAGCAGAAACCGTCTCTTACTGTGACTCTGAGGGTCCAGGTTCAGGACTGAAGAATGGAGGTTCATATTTGGACCAGTCACTCTTCATAGACAGACAGATGGATCCTGGAGACTCTGCTCTCAGTCTGTGGTTCTGAACCTCTGCAAACACAAACATGTTTTTATTCATATCACATCAATCACTGATCATTCTCTGATGACAGAGGCATTGTGGAAGTCTACAGTGACATCAGCGTCCAGCACCACACACTGTAGTGAAGGATGGAAGCAACACAGCAGCATCCATAGACAACAGTGTAGAGTCAGTCAGTCATTAACTGTGTCCAGTCTCCAGCTGCTGACCACCTGTCTCACATCAGCTCTAAGAAGCAGAGTGATACAAAGGAGAGATGAGAGGATCACACACTGACACTGCTCAGCATCTGGATCCACTGGCTCAACATCTGGTCAGGGCTCTCAGCTCTGAGCTCATTGGTTCCTACTGAAGACTGAGTCTCTCACATATACAGTTTCATGTTTGTGAAGCTCAGTCACTTAGTGAAACAGCTGCTCACTGTAGTTTCTACCAAACACACTGACTGTGCTCATTGAAGCTCATGGTTCAGGCTGTAAAATGATCCTGTAAAGAGTCTGAACTCTGTTAGATCCCAGCTCATCAAGCTTCACAACACACTGATGAATCTTAATGAGCAGCACTGTCATTTCTAACAGTGTGACTTTGTTGTTACCTTATTAGCCCTCCATCACAGTCTCTTGGTTTAAGGTTATGTTCTGGACCTTTGTTGTTCTTCTCCTGTAAAAAGCAGCTGCTGAGATTCTACTTCAGCTGCTGGAACTGATTTGATCCTCTGTCTCTGCTCTCTGTGTCTGACATGGCTCTGAATTCACTAGAAATCACTCATCGGCCTGTTGCACAGCTCAAAGCGCCACCAGGAGGAGAGCAACTTGATGCAGCCAACATCACCATGTTCCTTCTATCAGGTGGAAACAAGACCATGAACATTTAGTGCAAATGAAATGAGGACTTTAACCCAGTGGTTACTTCCTGTTTTAACTAGATGCTGCTGACATGTTTCCTGTTGAAGAACGTTCAACACAAACTCAAAAGATTTGAACTTTACTTCAGTCTTACATCTGATCAGCTGATCCATGTCCTGCTTTAAAGTTAATGGGCTCGTACATTGACCTGTCGCTCTTTAAAGACAGACAGCTGGGTTCAGGAGAGTCTGGTCTCTGCTGCTGGATCCTGAAACAACAACACAACTGATAAATGTGCATGTTGGAGAAAACTGATGAAAAACATCTTCAATCTTTTAATAAACACAACAACTGACTTTTAGAGAGAAAAGTCTTTCTGACTGTTTTAAATTCGGACCTTTCATCAGCAGATCGCTTCAAAGTTGAATTGATGACGACCAATGGACTCATCGCTCTGCATGGACACACAGCTGGATCCAGGTCCAGGTCAGGTCCAGGTCCAGCAGACTGATCCATGCTGCTGAGCTCACGTCCACATCAGCTCACACACACTTTGTAGCTTCACCTGCAGAGGAAACACACATTATTCATGTGCACACCAGCTCACATGTCCATCATGTCTCCAGCTGCTCCTCCACTGATTGGCTCTTCTTCTCTGCTTCATATCAGTGTCAGCTGAATGCAGTCACACAGCAGTGAGGAAGAGGAAGCTGCCATCAGCTGCTGTACTTCTACTATCAGTCCACTAGATGGCGTCATGAAGCTGCAGTGAAGTGAAGAGCAGCCCGGCAACTCTTTCTCCTCAACAAATATTTTCCTGTGTAACAGACTAATGGACCTGGACAGTCCATCAGATTTACACGTGAGAAGACGGACGGTTTAGTAATCAATCATCGTGTCAGCGTTACGTCACTAAGGTGCGTTCAGGTGAACTAGGAAGAATAATGGAATAGTTTGACAGTAAAGTGAAGTGTTTGTAGTTGAAGTGCCCCTCCCTACTCATCAGCTCCTGTTGTCTCCTCCTTTTCTCTCAGTGTCTCTGTGTGGACTGAAGGTCACTGTGACTCTTCTTCCCTCCACAGTCCACAGGGACAAACTGACTCACACACTCTCACACTTCAATAACAACTAGAAGAAGAAGAAGAAGAATGTTGTGTTAACACTCACCTGCCTCACACTTCACTTTCTCTCCTTCTGCTCCGTCTCTTAAAATGGAGTCTGAACTCACTGAACACTTGAAGTTTTCTCCTCCTTCTTCTCTCCAGTTACAGGAAGTCACATGACTCTGTGAGTGTGTGTTGTTCACTTACAAGTTG
Source organism: Caranx ignobilis (assembly GCA_021432705.1). Taxonomy (NCBI): domain Eukaryota; kingdom Metazoa; phylum Chordata; class Actinopteri; order Carangiformes; family Carangidae; genus Caranx; species Caranx ignobilis. The sequence goes on from MU269989.1 coordinate 17,174,134, forward strand.
TTTAAAACTAGTGTTATTTCATTGTCTGTTGTTTAAAATGACAACTAATGTGTTTTAATGAGATAAACTCTGACTTTATCTCCAGCTTCATATAAATAATGTTGATGATGGTTGTGACAGAGAAGAGAAGTGACTTGATACAGGTAGAATGGCTCCATCTGCTGGACAACTGAGAGCATCAGAAGTAAAAGCTTCTATTGACACAAAACCACCTCGTTCTGTGTTTATTGATCATATCTATTATTAGATGAATATTGATTCAGTTATGGACACGTCCCATGAGGTTTGTTTGAATCCTGTGATTCTGTCACTTTAAGTTCAGGTGTGGGGGAATCAATACAAATCAAACAGCTGCAGGTCAACACAGCCACTCACAGCCCTCTGTTAGCTCCACAACAAACAACAAACAAACAAATACAGAGCAGATCCTGATTTAGTTTTGGTGTAACCTAGAGCTGAGTGACCAAGAAGTCATCAAGAGAAAAAAGGATAGAGTTAAAAGGCCTTATATTTCACAGGCCATGACAATGATGGCAGGTGGTGACCGTGTTGGCATCAACGAGGAGGATTATTACTTTATCATCCGTGTCTTTAGGGATCAGAGGTTGATAAAGAGACTGAAATAAGAAATTTAAAATACATTTAGTTCACTTTTTCATACGTGATGCAGCTTTCTATTAGTTTTTGTAATTGTGCTGTAAGAAATGACAAGGTTCTTTATTCAAGACACACAATGTCTGTTCTATTTACAACTTAACTTCTTGTTGAGTCCACGTCATAACTGCAGTTTATTCCGTCCATCTGGTAAATGAAAACACACATGTTGAATCACCTTCAGACAGGAGTTTGGTTTGGAATCACATTGGAAAAAATAGATCCATGTTATATATAGAATTTGAATGCAACACTTGTTGTTAAACTCATGTCAACTTGTATTGGAATCACAGATCTTCTCCAGGAGATTTCAAATCAAACTTCAATGGTGGTAAAAAGAGGTGTGTGACTGCCACCAAGCATCTTGTTCAGAGAACCAGTCAGACATCTGGGCCTGTATTCACAAAGACTCCTAAGACTAAAGAGCTGCTCTTAGTGACGTAGTTCTAAGAAAACTCTTAGAATTTCCCCTTAAAGTTAAAGACTGGAGCCTTGTAAAGATCAAGGTACTGACAAAGCATCTCAGGCCTTCAGAGAGCTGCTAAGGTGACAAAGTGTGAAGAGGAGGGAGGAGGACGAAGAAGAGTTTCTTAATAAAGGCTTTTTAATTCTGACCCTCATGAGAGCCTCAGATCTCTTTCTACAAGTTTTACTTGGATCCTAAACTGAAGAGCAGCAGAGAGACACCTACTTCTACACCAGCAGCATCCATGCATTTTTTTTTTTTTTTGTCAAAGGATGTTTGATTGAGTGAATGAGTTTAGACGACTGAGCACTGATTCACACAACAGGAAGAAGTAGTGTTTTAGCAATTCAGAGAAACTGCAACACATTTCTTGTTCTTTTGACACAAAACACACACATTTGACACATTTAACATTGTTTGAGCTCTTTTACACACAAGCTCAACTAAGAGCAAAACAGTAGATGTTAACTGCTACATGTTCAACTGCTTTCACACTGTTTGTCCAGACAGAAAACCTCATGTTGGAAACCAAAGCTAAAGGCTGAGGCTGAAGTGAACAGCAGTTCACATTGAAGACTGAAACTAATTGATGTCCTAGATTTTGTTTCATTGCTTTTGAAAAACAGCTGATTGAGCTCATGCAAATCAACAATCACAGCTGATTCCCATCTATATATACTGTAGCATCTAGGAAACACACTCAGGTGTTGAGGTTTCTTTCAGTCACATGACCTGTTGGACTGATCTTGTTTGAAATAGAAAGATAGAAAGAGAAAGAGGAGGGAGAGGAAAACAGAAGAGCTGCTGAAGACAACATGTGTCAGTGTTTAGTTCACACTGTGATGAACTGTTTGGGAATTGTGTGTTTCAGGTGTGATGTGTGTTAACAGTAGTGAACAAGTGTTTTAAAGTCTTGACAAACAGCTCATAGTGATGTAAAAACACTGTAAATGAAAGTGTTTCCCAGTGATAACAGAGCAAGCAATCATGACATAAACTTAAAGCTCTTAATCATCTCAAATTAAATCAAGCTCAAGAAAAAGACAGCCTCCCCTCTGGCACCTCCAAGGTGGCCTCCTCCATTTCCTGCCCCGCTTCCATAAGAGGCCATCTTGGATGGTGCCGCCTCCTTTCCAGAGCTGTGGAGAGCTGCATACAAACACACACGAGGTGAGTTTCAGCTCAAACAAAGGAAATGTTCATTAACAGCCTGTTAACTAAAATGCCTGCACTCAAATGAATCAGCAACTGTCAATAAAGGTGATATATGAAAAGAAAAGACTGTGTGTCATCATTGAAGATGAAAAGAAAGAGCAAATAGTCAACTTGAAGGTGGCCTCTATGTGTGGCCCCCACACTAACCAACAGATACAACTGAAAACATCTGTTTAGCTGTTCAGCCAGGTGACTGACAAACAGCAGATATCAATAGCTGCACAGTGAGCTCGTGTTGTTCAACTCATTTGATCTGTGACGTAAGGATCAGAGACTGACTCAAGCATTCACTGTTGACTTTTAAACATGTGCATATTTTAAAACACTTCTATGTGAGGTCACACACATGAACACATTCCATGTTCCGTGCAGCAGGCCTATAGAGAACACACCGGGAGACACAGTTCAGGATTCAGCAGCTGTTGGATCCACCATTGGTTAGTTGTGGTGTTAGTGAAGGTACCACGTCAGAACCTTCAAGAATCATCATGGAGAACAAACCTGCAAAGACACTTAGGGTTGGTGGTTGTGCAGCTCTGAGGACAGATGGAGGTAAGTGAGAAACTCCTGCTGTTGAGCCCTTTTTCTCTGCACACATGTTCTAAAAAAGATCATTTCATAAAGTTAGATACAAGAATTCACAACTAACTGATGCTCCCATGTGTTTTTCCTGGTCTACAGAGAGCTGGAGCAGCTCTAGTCAGCATAGTGCGTCATTTAAAAGGAAGGCAAACCCCGATAAGACTGATAGAAAAAGGAGAAGGGTCTCAGAGAGGCTGAACGCTGTGGCAGGAATAAAGAATGTATTGTGACAAGAAGGAAAAGGAAAGTGATGGATGTCAGAGAGGGGCCATCGCAACAGAAGAGGAAGATGCCAAAACCTGACCCTCTCAACCACAAGGATTCAGCCACCTCCTCCGTAGACAATGGTCAACCTTGGCTCATCATCTGAAGTTACCTCCAATATAGAAACTGAGCTGTTGAACCATTGACACTGTCACTGTCAACCAGCTGATGTTCCTCTGGGTTCTTCTCCTCTGCAGAGACCAGCACCCACCTGTTAGAGCAGGGGGTGTCAAACGTACGGCCCGCGGGCCGGATCAGCCCGCAAACGGGTTTTAAATCGAGATGATTTTGTAAAGTATAAAAATGAGCTGCAATTTTTCAATAAAAGAAACTGCTGTTCCAATTGCGTCCACTGGATGGCGCAATAGCAATTGTGTTAAGCAAGAAAACTGTTTATAGGAGGCAGAACAAGTAGGTCAAGCAGGTGCAGCCAGTCTGGATGAGCTGCTTTGTTTTGCCCGCGATATTATACGGCTTCTACTTTTAACATCATGTGCTTTGGCACCTTCATTGTCCCAATATGTCTCTGTCAAAGAAGAGAAAAGTGACGCAGAGTGCAGAGTGTTCAAAGAAAAATGCTCATCCTCCTATTTCTTCCCGGAAGTGAAAGGGAAAGCTGTATGTTTGGTGTGTTCACAGCATGTTGCAGTGCTGAAAGAACAGAACCTTCGTCGCCACTATGTGAGTCTTCAAATATGACACTTTGAAGGAAGCGGAGAAGAGAGAAGGTGAATGAAGTGTTGTCGGGTCTGAAGAAACAGCAGTGTGTGTTTCCTCACAGCAGAGACATCAGTGACGCTGCAGTCAAGCCAGCTCCCTCATTGCTAATGAAACCGCATGGCTTCAAAACCATTTAGTGAGGGTGAGTTTGTAAAAACATGCATGATGAGGCAGCGGAGACTGTGAGCCCTGAAACGGCCAGGCTTTAGCAGATATCAGCCTGACAAGAAACACAGCTGCAGACAGGATTTCCGATCTTTCAGTGGATTTGGACAGCAGCTTGAAGCCAAAACTAAAGTCGTTTATTGCGTTTTCAGCTGCAATCGATGAAAGCACGGACATTGCAGATGTTGCACAACTGGCCGTTTTCATCCGCGGAGTTGATGACACATTGACCGTCACCGAGGAGTTCATGGAGTCGGTGCCGATGACAGATACAACGACAGCAGCTGATGTTTTCAGCGCAGTCGTCGGCGCGCTGCAGGGTCGGAGTGGACTGGTTCCGCGCTGTCAGCCTGGCTACAGGTGGTGCGCCTCAGTGATCGGACAAAAGCAGGCGTTGTGACAAAGTTCAGAGAGAAAGTGCGATCTGCAAATGGAGGAGGTGACTTTTGGACTTTTCACTGTATTTGCACCAGGAGGCTTTGCGTTGCGAGTCATTAAGATGGATGACGTCATGAAGGTGCTCATCAAACTGTTGGTTTCATCCGATCCAGAAGCCTGAATCAGCGTCAGTTTGACAGCCTTCTCAGAGAGAAACACCACATCCATGGCCTGCCGTACCACACTGAGGTAAGATGGTTGAGCCGAGGTGATGTGCTGAGGCGTTTCTTTGATTTACCAGAAGAAATTCAACAGTTGATGGAAGAAAAGGGCAAAAACCAGTGTTAGAATTTCATCCCGCAGATGGATGCAGGACCTTGCATTTATGCTGGATGTTACAGAGCAGCTGAAGAACTTGAACAAACAGCTGCAACAAAGTGTCCCGCAGCTTTCTGACAGCACACGTTCTTTTCAAGTTGAAGCTGTCATTGTGGGAGACGCAGCTCGCCGGTGCTGATGCAGCGCACTTCCCCTGTCTGAAAAATGTGCGCGCGACCCAACACGTGGCGACATGAAGCCGTTCAGAGACACAATAACGGGACTGTTACGGAGTTTTGAGCGACGCTTCAGATTGCTGAACTGGAGAAAGACAGACTCTGATCTGCCCGTCAGCATCCAACTTGAAATAACAGACTTGCAGCGTGACTCGGATTTGAAGGGCAGTTTTTCCGCAGCTGGCTTCAACACATTGATCAGAGTCTGTTGCCATGGTTACCACAACTTGACACATATCTTTGTGAGCAAGTCCTGGAGTTGGCTGCCACTCAGGATGTGACGCTGATATTGATGCGCTGCTCAAAGCTAAAAGATGCCAGGTATCAGGAGTCAAATAAACTATGCAACCCACTTAAAGTGCTGCATGAGACACTCTGATCTAGTTCTGTGATCTGTGATGTACTTCTGTGAATCACTGAGGCCTTGTGTGTTTGTGCTCTTTGTCCTCACCATTTACAAATGACTGGAGCTGTTTTATGATTAATAGTCATGTTGTGTTTGTACTGTTTTGGACACACTGTCCTCAGGCTCCAGCTTTATGTTTGATGTTGATCGTATTAAAACAAAGAAAACAATCTCAAGTTGTGGTTTTTAAGTTATAAATACCACCATTTTACGGTTCAGCCCACTTGGGAATAGATTTTCCTCCATGTGGCCCCTGAGCTGAAATGAGTGGACCCCCCTGATTTACAACATGATGAAGGTGAGATTTTTAGTCGTGATTGTGGTGCAAGTGTGAGATGAAGTGTGTGTTTGAGAAGGTGAGCAGGGGGCGACAGAGCCGAGAGACGAGAGCAGCAAAGAGGAAGTGGTCAAGGTGAGCAAAGAAAGAAAACAGCTTCTACTTCCGGTCGGACTCACGCAGTGTGTTTTAACAAGGCCACATGGTGTCACAAGTCCTGTAGTAGGCGTGGAGAGAAGGAGCCCTTCGGAACGGATCGTTTTCCACCTGCGAGAGAAAGAAAGAGAGGGACAGGATGAGGCACGGAGGAGAAGCTAGCGGCGGTAGCCAGCAGCTAACGGCAGCAGCAGCGCCACAGAGAGCCGCCGCCGGGCCAGGGCCGTGCGCTGCCTTTAATATCCAGACACCGGAGGCCTTGGACTTTTCAAAGCCGCAAGAGTGGGACACGTGGATCCGGAGATTGGAAACATTTTCGCCCGGCGAGTGACCTGAATGCGAGCTCGGACGAGAACCAAGTCAATACGTTGATATACTGCAGAGCGACGAGGTGGAGGTGAGTCATTTGTGTTTCTGCATTTATTTGGATGTAAAAGTTCAAGTTGTTAGATCATAGAGAACAGACAGCTCAGGGCTTTGTATTGCATTTGTAATTCAACGTTACAAGCTCAGGTTCAATGGCTGTGTGTGTGTTGTGAGTGTGAATGGCTCAGGATTCAGATAGGAGCAGAGCTTCCAGCCACAGGGGCAGAATAAACCCCTAAGCTCCTGCTGAATCAATGGCAGTCTACCCATTGATTCTAGAAAGGGCCGATGTGGTGGAAGTGTGAGATGAAGTGTGTGTTTGAGAAGGTGAGCAGGGGGCGACAGAGGGGCAGACGAGAGCAGCAAAGAGGAAGTGGTCAAGGTGAGCAAAGAAAGAAAACACCTTCTACTTCCAGTCGGACTCACGCAGTGTGTTTTAACAAGGCGACACAGCAGAGACTGAACTCATGGACTCAAAGAGAGCCAACTAGAACTGGTGGAGTCCTGCTCTCCAAAGAGGAGCCTTATCCACACTTGTTGATGCCAGCTCAGCTCTTGAGGTTTCAAACGATTTGTCCAAAAAAAGAGACAAAACTTGATTTGATGTGTTGGAAAAAGAAAAAATGTCATGTAGAACAAATGTAGTAATGGTGGATTCAGTGTTTTAGATTTTCACAGCTTACACTCCACCTTCAAAATAAGAGACTTATTCCATCCAAACTCATTGTGGAACTTTATTTCAACACATATTTTTGATGCCTCAGGTGGTTTGAATGTTTGAATAAGATGTGTTAATGTAGAAAAACTTGCTGTGAAACTCTCCAACTTTCATAAACACTTACTTTTCTGCTGCTCCTTGGTCCAAACATCATTTCTCTCCACACAAACACTATATATGGAACAAGCAGGATATATGTTTCAAGCAGAAATCATTCTTTTCACAGAGATGGGTTGATGATGGCAGACTACTGTCTGTCAGTTATTGAACAAGGAGGCTCAGCTCTTTACTTCCAATGAATTCCTATCAGAGAATCAAATTCCTGTCCTGCCCAGAGAATGTGATCATGTCTTCAGTGCTCTTCCTTCAGCTATTAAAACTCTGTTCTCCTCTACAACCAGACCTCCACCAACCTTTACCCTCCAGATGACTCAAACACACTCACATCCTTTTTTGAGTCATAAAGCTAATAATCAACGTATAAGGGAATGAATCCAAAGGGACAGAATCAGTAAAGCTGCTTGTGTATTTGTCTGGAGCAATTTCTACCCTGAAACAGACTGGGAAAAAGCAGGGTTATTACCTGGGACATGTTTTGTGTCAAATAAGGTGCGAGAGGCGTCTCTGAAAATATGAGTTTCCTTTATGTCTTTATTTTTTCTCTCTGTCACTTTTTTTAATGACACCAAAGGGGAGGATGGACCTCTCCATTTCTTTGTGCCTGCAAAGACAATAAAGACATTCTCATTCTACTTGTTGTGATTCTTCTACCTTTTACAGAGCATTATAGGCTGTAGACCTTCATTTGTATTGATCAGTTTCAGGATGTTTTTTTCACAGTAGCTGTTACTGTACTATAGTTTATGTTGGATGAATGCAGAGTAAATGCTAAATCCACACAGTTGTCAAATCTTTTTCATTCTTTACTTTTGGAGATGCAAAATGCATGTGCTATACTGACCTGTGATCAGCAAACATGTCTCCATGAGCTACATGCCCTGAACACTGTGTTCTCCATGTGTTGGTGTAGTGTGTAATGACTGCTCAGCAGTGTTTCTGTTTGACCCATTAGTGTTAGATCTGACAACATTGTTTGGTTCTGAGCAGGTCAAACTGTTTTGAGGCCATGGTTGGTTTTGCAGCAGAAACAATCAGAGTTTTGTGAGAAAGTAGTTGAGAAAAGAGTTTTTGTGTTTCCAACTGTGAGAAAAGGACAGGAGGATTCAAAACATGTGTTTTATGGAAGTCTCCCATCAGCCAGTGATGAGGTCCATCATGTCTTCTTGTCTTAGTGTACAGGAGCTCACAGCTGAGTTATGAAGAAACATGTCACAACATGTGCTGCTTCCATTTCTGTCTGTGAGAAGCTGCACAGTCTGTTGTGAAACACTGCCAAACACTACACTAACTAACTGCACAGTGACACAACACTGGCACATTTCCTCTCAACTTAACCAGGTCCTGTTAGTGTTGATGGACACAGCCTCATGGCTGCACCACTCTGCCTTATCCCACCTTTTTCCACACTGATCCAAAATGGGCAACAAGATGGTGGAGCTGAGATTTCAGTGCAGCTCAGCTACAATATATTTGTCTTGGAGGAGGACGTTTGCACAGAAGCTGCTGCTCTAAAGTCTCATTTGAATGTGGGAGTCTAGGGGACTGATTTTCCTGTCAGCTTTTGGCACTTGTGTGTTCAAACTTTTACAGCTCCATTAAATGTCTGTTACATACAAGATATTACTAGATGAGATAACACAACACAGCCCACAAACCTCTCATGGTATTTCTGTTTTGTACTGGTTACTAAGCAGATGACTGTTGCCAAGGATTTCATACATCTGTCATATGCCTCTCATCACTCAATGCCACCAACCATGTGAAGTGTCCTTTTCTAGTGGTGGACCTCAAGTCTCTGTGCTTCATCTAGATCTTGTAGATGTCCCATACACCACAGCTGTTGAGGAGTGAGAGCTCCCTCTGTCCGTAGAGGATGATGATTCCATCCTCTGATGAAGATGTGGAGGTCAGAGGGACAAAGATGTAGTGCACACCAAAGAGGTGAAGCACATCAGAGATATCAAGCAGCCCACCTTCCTCCAGAGAGTCAACAACATCATGGTACTTGCTTGTGACTGCGACCCATACGTCACAAAGCCAAAGTCCCCTAAGAGCCTGTGATCATTTATTGATATCAAACAGTTTTTATTTCACTTCTTTTCCAACCACATCAACATCTGTTCTTTTTCCATCATATAATATGAACATTATGAAACTGAGACTTCCCTTGACAAAGATGCACAAAAGTCCAATCTATCAAAAATCAAAGCAAAAACTAAATCATCAATCCAGATTAAAGATACATGAATGTTAATGAGGTCCATTTATCAAAGTCTTTTCTACTAAACTATGTTTCAGAGGGAAATATTTGAGTTTGGACTTGACTCCATTTATGAGCAGTTGATCAAATATGATGCATCACTATAGATCAAAGCAGCCAACAGTATATGACACAGTTCAAAGTGGCTGACGAGGACAATTCAAAGGTCTGTACAGAGAAGAAAAAGGAGGAAACTCTTCATTCAAGTTGTCAGAGTTGCGGGGGTGTTACCTTTGATACTTTATTTGCTCTTTTTTGACATTTTTGCGACATGAATTCAATTTGATGTTGGAAAATATTGATGAGTTTTCAACAATCTGGAGCAACTAAACTTTCACAGTCAGTAAAAGCTTCAAATCAAAGTTTGGCTCCGAGAGCTGGGTGAAGCCATGTCCGTTCCCAGCAGCAGGTGAATCGGGCTGCTTCTCCATGGTGACATGGTCACATCAGACTGGGCTCCAATCAAGAAAAAAAGGCCCAATGGAAACAGGGCAAAGGACAGCGCCCCCCTCAGGCAGGGAGGGAGAAGATAACACAGCAATAGAACATTCACAGGTGAAGCTCAGAGCAGCTTTATGAGCTTTAAGTCCAGAGACACTGATGATGCTCTGTCAGGTCCAGAGGACACACAGGGATGATGGTGGACTGGACTCTGTGTGTGACAGTGGAGCTGTTCTCAGATCAGTTCAGACTGCAGCGCTGGGAGTCACCTCCACTTCCTCTGGTTCATCTGGCTGTCACTGATCATCAGGAAGCTTTGGCTGTTCCAACCTCCACCTACACACACACAGACAGAGGAGAGGTGATAAATGACAGACTCTTGAGTCAGTGATGCAGCAGCCACTTCAGTCCTGTTCAGACCAGATGTGTCAGTGTTGTTAGTCAGTAGTTGAGTGACTGGACATTGGCCTGTAGTGAGAGTGCTGCCGTTTCCTGTAACATTGTGTAGAGAGGGAGGTGGAATCAGCTGGAGCTTCAGCTGCACACCTTCACACCTTTTCACACTATATTGCTGTGTTTGGTTTCAATGTGCAGCAACTGTGTAGAAATATGAACAAAGACTGAAATGACATTGAACTCAAGTGAAATGTGCAGCATTACTGCCAGCATCACTGCTCCAACATTCAGTGAGGGATTTCCTCCTCTTACCTGTCAGCTCATGTTACCGCTCAAACTTATCAAGTGCCTGTGGACCACAGCATCTGATTGGCTGAAAGTATTCTATTGATCATTTCACTAAAGTTGATCCACTGCATCTGCTGGAACGTAGTTTGTCCAGAAAAACAAAAAGACATTCATCTCCATATTTATTGCACACTACACATTATTCTATTATTATTAAAATATTTTTATTAGGAAACCAAGCAATCAATACAGTGAACAATACAGTGTTGCCAACAACACAAATCCCCAATCGCTTCCAAGTGTTAAAGGTCTCATCTAAAGCAGAGGGAGTACAAGAGGGGTTTGCTGATATAGGTAGAAGAAACGAAATTGTCTTGAGCTTGAAATGGCTCCTAAGTTGTTTCCATATCCTAATTGAGGGTGTGAATTATGGGGTTACATTTGAACATTCCATATGAAGGGGAGAATGATTGAGTCAAGTTTACTGAAAGGATTGGGGAAGATATATAGGCAAAGTTTGAAAGAGATAAGTAGCTGAGGGAGAAAAATCATCTTAATAGAACTGACTCTGCCCAGTAGAAATTGGGAGTGTTCTCCAAAATTGTATACTGCTGGCCTTATATAGATCATTATACTTCTTTGTAATAACTATTGCAAGGTAAGTTATACTGTCTGATGCTATTGAGCCAGTTTGGAGCAACACCTTGCACTGAAAGAGCTCACTTTTACCCCAGTTAATCTTTTACCTGGGGAAGCTACCAAACAACAGCTATTTTAATATTGAAGGGACAGTAACCTTGGGTTGGGTGGCATATAGCAAAATGTCATCCGTGTACAATGAAATTTTGTTTTGGGTATATTCTGTATTGTAACCATGTATATTTGGATGCGAACAGATAGTTTCGGCCAGCGGTTCTATGGCTATGGCGAACAGTAGGGGGCTGAGTGGGCAGCCCTGCCTCGTGCCCCTGTTCAGCAGAAAGGATCAGAGAGAGTTTTGTTAGTAAGTATTCTGGCTCGGGGAACATTATGTAACAGCTTAGTCCAGGACACAAATCTATCACCGTAGTTAAACTTCTGTAAAACCGAAAATAAATATGGCCATTCAACCCAGTCGAATGCCTTTTCAGCATCCAGGCTGAGGATGACAAGGTCTTTTTGGGGATGTCTGGGAGAATGCACAATGTTAATAAACATCAAAAGTTGTGGGAGGAGTTTCTTCGGGGGATAAACCCAGTTTGATCAGGATGAACCAACTTGCACATTAGATTATTAAGTCTCCTGGCCAATGTCTTAGCTTAACTTTTTTGATCTGAATTTAACAATGATATTGGTCTGTAAGAGCCGACTTCCTCTAAATCCTTCCCCTTTTAGGGAGGAGGGTGACAGTGCTTCAGTCAGCGTCTGAGGTAACGTTCCCTCCTCGTACGACTGAGTGTACATTTTGCGCAAATAGGGGGCCAGCAATAGGGGTGTGCCAAAATATCGATACAATATATCGCGATATTTTGTCGTGCGGTACGTTATCGATGCGCTGCCGCTAAATATCAATATTTAAACAATAAAAATACAAACGTTCTAAACAGATTCTCTCACAAAACCCTGCTGCAATTTTGGTTTACAGAGTCACTACTTCAAGCCTCCACATGATGGCGCTTACCATGTATAAGACTGGGTGCAGACGTAGCGTACACTTTGAAGGGAAATGACGCAGTACAGCCTGCCGGAAATCGTAAAAAGAAGAAGAACAAAATTGCGCAGGGCGAAGGAATAGCAAAAATGTAACACAAGCGCATTGGACATTGTGTGTTAAGAGGAGCCACTGTGTGCAGATACACTTTATCTTTGTCTTTGGCTGTCATTCAAGTGAATTGAATGACAATAGGGGTGCACCGATCGATCGGCGCCGATTTCCTTAATTTTGCGGATCGGCATTTCTTTTATTGAAACCGATCTCATCTACCTCCGCAAAGGTCTCAAAGTCAGCCACTGTCCCCCTCTGCTCTGCGTGAGAGAGGGCTGATGCCAGGATGCGGAAGCGCTGCTCAGCGCCGCGCAACAAAAATCGTGCGTGAGCCGAAGCCCTTCCGTTCACACCAGACGCACATTTCTCCGTGCCAGTCGATAAGCGCTTCTGCCCCTCAGGTGTGTGTGTCTGTGTGTGTTCATCCATCTCTCTCGCGCTCTACTATCTGTTTAGATACTGACAATATAAACACCTACATCATTATTGAAAATTGTAGAGAACTACCTCATGTGCAGGTAAAACAACAAGTGTGTATTGTATTGTTTCACAGGTATTGTTTTTCAATAAAATAAGATTCGAATGTTGAAGGAGTATGCTGTAGGATTTGTAAAAATTGGCCAAAATCGAAATCGGCAGGTCAGGCTTTTAAAAAATCAGTGATCATCATCGGCCAGAAAATTGCAATCGGTGCATCCTTAATTGACGATGTTTTGTAATTCACGTGAAATGGATTCAGTGCAGTCAATAAATTCAGAATTTCTTCAGTGACACAGATATCGTGATGTATCGTGGATGAAACTTCTTGCAATATATCGATTATCGCAGAATCGCTGTATCGCGATATTATCGTGGGCAAAATATCGTGATAGTATCGTATCGCGAGGTACCTGGTGATACCCAACCCTTGCCAGCAATCCCCCAATTTTTTTTGTATATATATATAATATATATATATATATATATTATATATATAATAATATATATTATATATTTTTTTTTTTTTTTTTTGTAGATACTGGAGATATCTGGGATTAAATTTAAAACTTTTTTGAAAAATTCAGGGTTATCACTGTTAGGCCCATATACATTCAATAATGTGACCGCCGTAGAATGAAATTCCCCCACAACCATGACATGTCTCCCATCCCTGTCTGCTAAGGTAGATAGGTGTTTAAATGGGACCCCCTTACGGATTAAAATGGCTGTTCCCATCGCCTTAGCTGAAAAATTAGCATCGTAAATATGTTGTATCCACCTGCACCTAAGCCTAGAATGCAAGTTGTTCTTTAGGTGAGTTTCCTGCAGGAAGATTACGTCAGCCTGCAAGGACTGGAGGTGTGAGAGCACTTTACCTCTTTTGACTGGTTCATTAATGCCATTAACATTCCATGGCAGAATGTTACGTCATCTGTCGATTTTGGCAATTTTTATAAAATTTATTTCTAAAAAGTATGCTGTAGGATTTATAAAATGTTACGTCATCCCTCTTCTTTAATGTTGTGCATAATGCCCCCCCTGGGGCTGAAAAGCATTAACAAGTGATGACAACAAATAACAAATGACTGCAAAGTAGTCTAACCTCTCTAGCAGAGAAGAAACTCTAACAATCAACTGGTTGAAACTCTAATCCTACAGTAGCTAGTAGCCCTACAGTAGTTAAATTGAAATAAAACCTAATCAGTAACAGAAGGGGGTTAGTTATCCCTTTTAAACAACATCAAGCAGAAGTGAGAACGACGAGCCTTAGCAGACAGTATTGAAATACCAATCTCCAGGTCTTATACTTGTTCATGAGCCCGTGGGACATACATGGCAACCCCCCCGGTCACCATTTGTGACTCAGCCTGGCTGTCTTAGTTGTGAAAGAAAAAAAAAAGGAGGGGTGGGCGGGTGGCCAAGAAAATGAGGTAGGCTATTTGTACAATAAATTAAATGCCCAACCTAGCAGATGGACTAGGTAGTGGAAATTAGACCGACAGGTAGGCTTAAACAAAAATAAATATAAAAATAAATAAGTAAATGAACTAATACTACTTCACATGGCAATAGGTTGTAGTCAAATATGTCAATATGTTAAATTGTCCTCCACGGGCGACATGACCTCGCAGTCGCTGGTCTTGTTACTGTTTACCTCAGGTCTTTCTCAGAGATAAGTGAGCCAGGTTTTAGGAAGTCCATCTCAGGTGCGTCCCTGTCCGAAGTGGCGCTCAGCATACAGGCGGGCCTCCTCGGGATCTGTGAAGGTGGTCTCCTTACCATTGTATGTTACTCTAAGATGGGCTGGGTATAAGAGACCAAATTTAACTCCAGGTTGGTCTCGATACAACTTCCTGGCTGGGGTGAAGGCAGCTCTGCGTTTAACAACAGTGGGTGGGAGGTCTCTGAAAACTTGGATGCGCTACCCCCGGAACATGAGATTCTGGGATTTCATGACCTGCTGCAAAATGCTCTCCAGTGTATGACAGTAGTGCACCCTTAAAATCAGGTGGCAAAGCGGTTCACCATCGCCGGGACGTTGTCTCAAGGCTCTGTAGGCTGGTCGATCACTGGTTTTTCACCCAGCTGCAGGACCTCCATAAGCAGCTGGGCCACGAAATCCCTGGCTTTTTGACTCCGTTCTTCTCCCTCCTTGACTCTAGCAATCCTCAGATTTTTACGTTTAGATCTTCCCTCTAAGTCTAAGCACTTCTCAGACAGTTGTTCGACTTGGCTATGTAGCTGTTTAACTTTAGCCTCGAGGTCCACATCAGTGTCGGAAATAGCGGTAGCCGACGCTTCTAAACTTTTCAAAGTTCATTTTGGAGTCCAGTTGGTTATTTACTACGGCGAACGCGGCGTCACTCTCTGTTTTAAATGCGGTAATGTCAGCTCTCAAAGTCGTACTCACAACAGCGATCTTTTCGTCGATTTTGTCGCAGATGTTCGACTTAGCTTGGATAGCTCCGCTTGTAGTAATGCTATGGCGGCTAGCACCGCCTGGATGTCCATGCTTTGGTTGCTTGTCGCCGGATCCTCGCTCTCACTCTGGGCCGGTGCTTCGCCGGGCCTTCCTCGTTGTTCTGTGTATCCCCGGCTTTCGCCGCTCGGGTGGTCGGCATTTTTCCAGTCCAGTGGTGAATTGGGATTCACGGTGAAGAAAGATAGTAATTGGTGTGTCAAAAGTTACTTAGGTTTTGTTTTAAATGAAGTTTTTACATGAAATCTGTAGGGGCTGCAGCAAGACGCGTCTCATCTCCTCATTGCTCCACAGCGCCCCCCGCAGACTAACATTGTTCTAAAGCAGGGGTGTCAAACTCATTCCACAAAGGGCCGAGTGGCTGCAGGTTTTTGTTCCAACCAAGCAGCAGCACACCAGACTTGACTCAGTTAATCAACTGATCTCAGTCTTCAGATAGTTGATTGGTCAAACTGTGCACTCTTGATTGGTTGGAACAAAAACCTGCAGCCACATGGCCCTTTGTGGAATGAGTTTGACACCCCTGTTCTAAAGCAAAGATCAACAACATGGATTAGTCAATCTGATATTAGTGATAGATGCAACAGACATCTGGCTCCTACTTCCTGGTTTGGTCCTAACACCACAACACCTTTACCTGATACTGGAACATTTAGGACTCTGTTTGGCCAGCCTCCACACTCTGTTGGTTTTGCTTCTTGTCTTGTTGTTTCTTCATTCAATCATTTGTTTCATTGAACTTCAGCTATGACACCCTGTCTATATGTCTATGTCTATATGTCTAATGTCTTGTTGTGGATCTAAGTTACATGATGAAAAAAACAAACTCGATAAACCAGTTAAACTGCCAAGAAACACTTTTCCTTCATGAGTTGATTGATCTGGAGGGAAACAGCTGCAGATTTGACTGACCTCAGAGTCTCCAGTCTACACTCTGAACTCTTCTGGAGATCAATCAGATCCTTCAGTTCTGAATCTTTCAGGTTGTTGAGTCTCAGGTCCAGTTCTCTCAGGTGGGAGGGGTAGGACTTCAGAGCTGAGCCCAGAGAAGAACAGCTGATCTCTGACAAACTGCAGTAGATCAATCTGAATAAAGAATAAAAGAAGAACAACATTCATTCACCTCTTCATATCAAAACTGATTGGTCGTTGCTGCTGACCTCAGGACAGTCTGTCAATATAGAATCAATATCTGATCAGACATGTTGGACTAAACACTGACTCCAACACTTTGATTCAGGACTGAACTGGATCAAAGTTTTAAAGGTCCAGTCCTGATCCAGGACTAAGGTCTTTCTTGGTCCTGGTCTCAAGAAACTAAAACTACACACATTCAACTGAAAACACCACAACCAGCTCAGCCAACCATTATCAAGGGTACAGCAGTGGAGATGGTGGATTCCTACAAATACCTGGGGACAGTGACTGATAAAAACTTGACACATGACCTCAATCCTCAACAATCTGCAAAAAGGGCCTGCAAAGACTCTACTTCCTGCACAGACTAAAATCCTTTAATGTTGATAAGACCTTGATGTTTTTATTATACAGATCTTTTTTTGAATCAGTTTGAACTTTTTGCTTCATTTCATTTGATGGAAACCTGTCAGTTAAAAACAAAAATCATCTGTTCAAAATTGTGCAAGAAGCCAATAAGATAACTGGCATGCAGCAGCTCTCTCTCAGAGATCTTTGACAGACGAGTCTTACAGAAGGCTCGGTCCATCCTGTCCAGCTCTGATCACCCACTGTTGGAGGAATTCATGTCTCTGCCATCTGACGGAGATAGAAACTACCTAGGGCACAACAAATAGGCAGAAATTCTCCTTTGGTCCACATGCAATCAATGCAATCAACTTGAAAATTGTAATCCCCCCACCCCCATCCCCCGTTGGCCTTTTAAATTGATGACAGGTTTCACTTCTTCACCTCAGTCCTTTATACTCTTCTTCTACTCTTTTTGATCCTTCTTTTTTACTCACTTTAGGATTGTTCTTATCAGGTTGGTTGTGCTGTACACTGCAATGTTGCTGTTGAGACTGTTTATTTATTTGTATTGTTGTTGTGTAATTATACTATCACTGCAAATCAAATTTCCCCTGGAGGGACAATAAAAGCTCTGAACTCACACCTGTTGACAAACCCCACCCACCCACATCTTATTTGATGGCTTCAAGCAGTCAGTCTTTATTTGAGTCAAAGCTCTGACTTTAAGATCAGATCAAATCATCTATGTGAATAAAATGAAGACTGGCCTAACACTACAGAGCAGTCTAACGTGTTTGTGACAGCGGCCTCTGAAGGTTGAAGTCAAGTCAACACACACTATTGATGAGGACTGAGTGAAATGAGCTGAAAGTGAAGAATCATTGTCAGTGGGAGAGAAGAACAACTGGAAACATGAGACAACAACTATTTCAAATGTCCTTCATTCATCACATCAAAGTCAGTGATTCAGTTGTGTGTGAAGATCAATCAGGTTCAGTTGTGGGATAAGATCTAAGATCTACAACAGTAACAGCAGTGAACTGACCTTAGAGTCTCCAGTCTACAGTCTGGACTCTCCAGAAAACCACTCAGATCCTTCACTCCTGAATCCTGCAGCTTGTTTCTGCTCAGGTCCAGTTCTGTCAGGTGGGATGGGTGGACTTCAGAGCTGAGACCAGAGAGGAACAGCTGATCTCTGACAAACTGCACTCCTCCAATCTGAATAAAGAATAAAAGAAGTGAGTTCAGGACAAAGTTCCTGTTGACAGTGTTCAGTGTTTCATCATCTGTTCAGAGCTGAAGAAGGTTTAGAAAGAACAAGTTTAGAAAATGAAAGTCAAACAGCTGAAGCAACAGGAAGCAGGTTCAAACAGTCCCATCCAGAGAGAGAAAACGATCAAAGAAAAAGATCATTAATATTCATGAGCTGCTGCTTCAACACAGACGTAGTGACTCCACCTCTTCAACTCTGCCAGCTCCACCTGTGGCTCCATCTATACAAACTCATGTTGTGCAGCCACATTTCTCAGAGATTCTACTGACCATGTTTAAGTTTGTCGAAGACAACAAACATGTGAGGCTGAACTCTGTTGCCATGACAACACATGTTGAATGAAGCAGCTGATGAAGCACAGAGACAGAAAAACCTGCTGACGACTTCACACACTGAACCTGCTCCAACTTGTTCAAAGTGCTGAACCAGCTCACACACAACTTGTTATTATGACATGTTGGGCTGGCTGGAAAAACCTGTTCTCCCATTCAAATCCATTTTCACTGGAATAATCCAATATGGACTCATAGAGCTGAGAGTCACTTTGAACACACACTCCTGTGTGGCTGACACAACAAGATGTGGTCAGGTGAGTGCAGGTGTAGAGCTGCTGTGTCACCTGAACAAAGATCCAACAGCTTTGTTTTTCTTGAAATCATCAAATCAAATCAAATCCAGTTGAAATGTAGAAAGTTTTTAACACTAGAAGATCTGATCACTAAAATGTGTGTCCTGCAAGAGATCCAATAAAAAAAAACTTAAAAAGTGTCCAGTAGCAGGTGTGTATTTGTAGCTGACATTTAAAAGCATCAAGTGAATTGAAAACTGTGTGGGCTTTTGTCAGCATGTCCTGTCGGGATATTCTCCCACCCCACCCGCTGGCTGAGGATACAGCTCAAAAAAATGTCAACTATCATCCTATGCTCCACACATTCTTTAGTGAGGTCTCCATTTGGTGATTCACCAATAAGCTTGTTGGTCAAATCTGGACCTGCAGCAATTCTCCATTCAGAGAAGTTCCATGAAACATGGCTCCACAGTCCAACACCACACGCAGTTTCTTTTTGCGTGGGTGGTATAGACCCCATGATGTGGTATATACACACTTTGCCACTTTCAGTTACCAACTGCTCTTGTGGTACAAACCGCAGCAGATCCTTTTGCCAGAACATCCTGCAGAATGCTTGTGTTCCTCCAGGAATGTTTGGTCTGGTTTGAAGCTTTTCAGCAGCTGTTCTTTGCAGCTGCATATTGCCTGTTGTTGGCCAGGGTCACATCTGGTTCGCGAAAAGGCAACTTGAGCTAGTAGTGTCCATCTTAAGCACTGTGAGTCCCAGATGTGTTCATGAACTTCTTGTCCTCCACTGACATTTCTTTTTGTTGTAATGCTGTTCAGCAAAGTCTTGTTGTACTGCTGGGTTAGGAGCTCTTCCAAGTTGGCAATGGCTATCTGTTAACCGTGCAGGATGACAGTTGCTCAGGTCACTGTCCTCCCTGTGCCCATGTGGGCCATTAATTACCCCCCAGGAGGCTTTTTACAGCAAAACACTCCATGACCTTCGCCGTTTTATCAGGGCATCTCGTCAATCAAAACGCAATTAGGACAAAAGCTGCTCTGGCACCGAATAAACACTGGATATGCATTGGAGTCATGGAGGCAGCTTCAGCTTGAACTGGGACTGCAGACACATGCGGACATGGCTCATTTCCTAGTAACCAGGTAAGAAAACACTACAGCTCATGTTTAGAGCTTGATCTTCAATCAGATGAGATGGCCGAGGACTCGGGGTGACCTAACGTGCACAACTTAGTCCACCACTGTGGAACATGACAACGTTACAGACTGCGCATTTTCCATGTCCTTTAGTCTGAAACCGAATCGTTAGAAAAATATACACAGCACCGGCTCTCGTCTCGTTCCCGTCCCCGTCACCTCAACAGCCAGTAAAGTAACATCATCATAAGTAACGTAAGTAACGTGTCACAGCATCAGCTGCACTGCCGTGAACACTTCATGCGCGCTCCCGCGCCGGCTTAGCTGATGGCTACAGGTACGCGCAACGGCCGTCGTGTCAGTATTGAGTCTTATTTCTTGATCCCGCCCCAAGTTGCTTTAAGCTGCAGTAGAGGGCACGGGAGGATGAGGAGGGGGGCTGGCGGCTCTGCTTGGAGCCTTGCTTGCGGCTTTTTGCTCGGACGCACTATCCTCCGGTCCCACCAATAATGCACTCGCTTCTTCTTGCTCCTCTCCAACCTCATTCTTGTCCTTTTCTTCCTCCACGTCAGCAGCCAACCATGCTTTAATGTCAAAGAAGACATCCCAAAATGGATCAGTTTGGGCTCATACCAGTCCATATGATCCGCTTCCTGTTCTTCTTCACTTGAAAGGAGCTTTTGTACAGACACTTGCAGCTCACAACTTTTCCAAGTACTTATTGAAAGCTTCAACATGTTTGTTGACTGTCTCTTTACCTCCCCAGCTTCCAACACATGATTCATTTCATTCTTTTTGCACGTCACAACGGACAAGCTTTCCCGTCGTGACGTCATTGTTTTTATCAGCAGCGTCTCATCAGCCTTTCCACTGACAAAAACAATAAGATCAACAATCTGAGCAAGATCATAGGCCATAATAAGCAGAGTGAACTATCATTTCCATTGTAAAACTAAGTGAACAAATACAAAAGTCAAAAGTTCAATTGAACGGCGCTGCAACAAACTGTGTGGAGCTGAATTCAAGCAAATCTCTGTGCAAGATGTGAAGAAGAAGCTGTGACTGTTGACACACAGTGGAGCTGCTGCTACTGTTCCATCTGCTGCTGTTTCACATCAACGTCTCAACTCTTGCTCATGTTCAACACAAAGTGTATTATGGAACTGCTTTGGCTCCATTCATAATGTCAACATTCATGTTGATGATAATGCACAGAGCCTGAGGAAAGAGGTGGAGCCAGCAGCTATTGATTATAGATCACTTATTGTCTGACACATTCAATGTGTTTGTGTAGTTGAGGTGAAATGTCAAGAGAAAACAGTGAGTGGACTAAAAGCAGAGAAGAAGAAAACAGATGTCACCATGGAGATCCTCAGTGTGGATCAGTAGAATATCAGCCTCATGTCTGCAGCTCAGTGTCAACACAACTTTCACATCACATTCACATCTGAGCACAGAAATAAAAATGGAGTCTGACCTCAGAGTCTCCAGTCTACAGTCTGGACTCTCCAGAAAACCACTCAGATCCTTCACTCCTGAATCCTGCAAGTTCCAGTGTAGCTCAGGTCCAGGTGTCTCAGGTGGGAGGGGTTGGACTTCAGAGCTGAGCCCAGAGAAGAACAGCTGATCTCTGACAAACTGCAGTTTATACAATCTGAATAAAGAATAAAAGAAGAACAACATTCATATGTCACAGCTGGGAATAAGTTTTGATCACTTGATCCAAAATTGCATGGTTGATTTCTGATGATTCTGATTTGATGATTTCATGGTGTTTGTTTATTATTTATGTTTATACCTGTTTGTGTTGCCTGTGATGTTTGTTGCTTTGCTTGTGTTTTGTGTGGGTTCTGTCATACTCTGGATCAAGTGGGACTTATTAGAGACAACTGTGACAAAACTGCTGTGCTTGGGATTGGCGGGCAAAACTGCAGCTGCCGTCTTTCTCGACTGATTGCATCGGAGAGAGAGACACGTCACACCAAGATGAAGTAGGGTGAGAGAGGACCGGTCGTGAAAGAGCGTGTTGGACTGAAAAGCTAGTCCACAGAGGAACAGTGTGAATGGACGGACGGCAGTAGACATGGTTCAACACAAACAAAGTGATAAGTAAAAGAAACTGAGCCAAGTCCACTTTGTCGAGTGTGTGTGAGAGCTGTCCTGTGTTTGAACACCCCGAGCCTGAGAGAACTGGATGTTTTGTGCCCCAGAATCCTCAGAGGGAGGATCCAGTACGCCACAGCAGGGTCGGAACAGAGGGGTCGACGGCCGCAGGACCACTCCCCCTTCCTACCTCATAGACCATGGCTTAGGTGGCCCCTCTGTCCCTTTATGCTAAAAGACTGGACTGTTTGAATAATATTGTTAAAACATCCAGGACTAAGGTCTTTGTTGGTCTGTGGTCTCAGGAAACTAAAACTACACACATTCAACTGAACACACACCTGTTGACAAACCCCACCCACCCACATCTTATTTGATGGCTTTCAAAGCAGTCAGTCTTTATGAGTCAACGCTCTGACTTTAAGATCAGATTCAAAATCATCTCTGTGAACAAAATGAAGACGGCCTAACACTACAGAGCAGTCTAACGTGTTTGTGACAGCGGCCCTGAAGGTTGAAGTCAAGTCAACACACATTATTGATGAGGACTGAGTGAAATGAGCTGAAAGTGAAGAATCATTCTCAATGGGAGAGAAGAACAACTGGAAACATGAGACGGCAACTATTTCAAATGTCCTTCATTCATCACATCAAAGTCAGTGATTCAAGTTGTGTGTGAAGATCAATCAGGTTCAGTTGTGGGATAAAGATCTAAGATCTACAACAGTAACAGTTAGTGAACTGACCCCAGAGTCTCCAGTCTACAGTCTGGACTCTCCAGAAAACCATCAGATCCTTCACTCCTGAATCCTGCAGCTTGTTGGAGCTCAGGTCCAGGTGTCTCAGGTGGGAGGGGTGGACTTCAAGAGCTGAGCCCAGAGAAGAACGGCTGATCTTTGACAAACTGCAGCCCTCCAATCTGAATAAAGATAAAAGGAACAACATTCATACACCTCTTCATGTCAAAACTGATTGATCATTGATGCTGACCTCAGGACAGTCTGTCAATATAGAATCAATATCTGATCAGACATGTTGGACTAAACACTGACTCCAAAACCTGGTGCCTCTGAATTGATATTCCTTTGTTGATAAAAGCAACAGGAGGGCTTCAGACTACCTAGTGAACATACTGAGCATCAACTGACTCTGACACAAGACTTTGTTTTACAGCTCTGTTCACACACATGTCTGCTTTCTTGAAGTAAACAAACCCCTCGGTGTATGTTTGAACAGACATCTGATGTTGCTGTGAAAAAAAATTGTGGTTTGTGGGATGTAAACAGCCTCAACAGCCTAAGATCTGTCTGCACCATTACACACTGCTGTGGCCATGTGGGGGACAGACACAACTACTGCAGAACAGGAGCAATTCAAAAGAAAATCCTCACATTCATTCTTTTAGAGCTAAAATATCAGGAAACAACAGCCCCAGGTTGAATTTGCCTGGAATTGTCTTGAAGTCAGTGAACACAACATCACATCAGTCTGTGTGCACTGTACAATCAACATGTTTCTTGTCAGGTGTGATGTAGATCAGAACATGTGGTCCAGTGCAGAAGAGCTGCAGATTCACACTGACTTTGTATTTTTCTGTTGGAAAATGTATTTTCACACAGAAGTGAACAGCAGCTATGATGCAGATTTCTCTTTTCTTTGTTCATAAAGTTTTTACTGCAGAAATCCAGTCACTTCCTGACTGTGAAAAACAAAAACACTAATATTGAATTAAAACAGTGAAGAATCATTCATGAGTAGAGGGACTTTGTCCTTCTGTTCTTGTCTTCTTCTGTTATTGGGCCTCAAAGAGCCCTGAGCTCTATCAGAGCGTTTCAGACACATGTCAGATCTACAGTGGAAGGAAAATCTGCTCTTTCTGGAACATTGAAGCCTGTAAATGTGTTTGAACAGACACCAAGAATAAAATGATCAAACAGTGAAAATGGACACAATAGGTTGTGTTTTCAGGAAGCAGCTGGAAATCAACTGGAACCTTAGAAACCTTGCTGTTTCCAGAAATCTCCCATCTGCTGCGTTCATCATCATCACTGATGTGACTCAGCTTGGTGAAAATATTTGTTGAAGACAGATGCAGCTTCTGTCATGTTCAGATCAGCAGCAGAACATCTGTGAGTTTGATCCCATCAAGTTTCTGATTTGAAGATCAAAATCTAGATCTGAAAAAGCAGAGAACTTCTCTCCATCACAAACACTATGACTGCTCTCACCTTCTTCTTGTAGTATATAATAACACTGAGTCCTCTTCTCTTCTGCAGCTCTTTGTGAAATCTCAACAATGAAACAAGTGAAACTTCAAAACATTTGACCTGAACACAGACAAAAACTAAAACAGACAAACTGACCTCAGAGTCTCCAGTCTACAGTTTGGACTCTCCAGTCCAGCACACAGAACCTTCACTCCTGAATCCTGCAGGGTCCTGTTGGAGCTCAGGTCCAGGTGTGTCAGGTGGGAGGGGTTGGACTTCAGAGCTGAGGCCACAATTCACAGTGAGTCTTTGAGAGTCCACAGTCACGTAGTCTGTGATTAGAGGAAAACATCAAATGTGTTCAAATCAAAATCTGATGTAAACAGTGGTGAAAATACAGTTGGTGCATATGATGGTGCCACATGATCATGTGATGGTTCAGCTCATCTTCTCTCACTGGGATGATCCTCATGGCTCGGGTCCTGCACACTGATTTGGTGGCCCTTTTTAAATAGAGTCTATTTCCTCATGAAGGAGGCTCTGAGGCTTCCTCTTCTTTCATTCTATTCAACAACAACATCCAATGATATCACTAGATTCAGTCAGGAGCTACAATAACATTCATGATCTTGTAAAAGCACTAACCTAAACACCTCTTACTGAGTCAGGAGAAAGTTACAGAGACACAGAGCGTCATGGTAACTGCAGAGGGACTGCAGATGGAAATGAGCTTGAAGCTAACTCTGCTACAACAATCACATGGCAACATTTAGCCTGTGTGTATATTGTACATGGGCCCATTAGAAATCAAAGAGAAACATTAACTCTATAAAAACCATAGTAAGTCAGTCACACACCTGTGTGTGCACGGTGTGAGAGGAGCAGCAGAATGGGAATAAATGACAAGAACAGACTGATGGAGATTTCTCACTTTGCCCTGATGTTTGCTGCTCATATGCTACTGGATTTACTGGGAGATGAAAAATACCAGTGTGATATGATGGTGGATCAGCTCCAGGTAGTGTTGTAGTCAAGACTGCACCAACCCAGACCAAGGACATTACCAGACCAGAGAGTACCAAGACGAGAGAAGACAGGACTTTTAGAGGGCCAGACCGACACAAGACCAAGACTTTTAGAGGTCCAGACCGAGAGAAGACCAAGACTTTTAGAGGTCCAGACTGAGACAAGACCAAGACTTTTAGAGGTCCAGACCGAGACAAGACCAAGACCATATATATTAAAGGAAAATCATAACAAAACATCAAAATGTGAGTTTTTTTTTATTGAAGTTTGCTTTTAAATAAATGCGGACAACAAAAACAATCTTTGCTCTGTTGTTTTCAGAACAAAGTTCACACAGCCTCTTTCCTCCTGTCGTCTTCACACTCTGTGCGCACTGTGCAGGGGGTGTGTCAGTCACTCACACTGACACCGGGCAGGTGGCATCTGCAGCTGGGGGACATCTTTACACTACCAATGATCTGAAGTTATCAGTTGTTTTGAGAGGCTTCTTTTTCACTCTTATCAGTAAGGCATGGACACAAAGCCTAGCAGCGATGGTCTTGACCGGTCTCGTTCAAAAACCTGAGTCTGTCCAGTCCAACACCAAGACAAGACCAAGAACCTAAAAAAATGGTCTTGAGACCGAGAACGAGACCGATCTCGAGTACTACAACACTAGCTCAGGGCCAGTTTAACCTTTGTTATAGGCAGAGTTGAATCTGACGTTTCTCTCTCCTGAACACAAGAGGGAGGGGCTCAGTCTGTCAGGTGATGCCCCTCCCAACAGGTGAGCTGCTCAAATGCAGGAGTTTAATCTTAAATCTTGTGTCTTGGTTACATGAGCTGGAAACAGCTGGAAACACTGAGGTGGAGATCAGTGGAGCTGCTTTCATTAGTTTCATCAGGTTTGAATCAAAGCAAAAAGTCCAAATAAACTCAACAAAAACACTAAACAAGTGTTTTTATTCACTGAGCAGCAACAATCACAAACCAAGTGAAGAATCTCCATGTTGGAGCTCACAGCTTTTACAACAGCTCCAGAAAAAACACACACCTGACCTGTAATTTGTCAAAGTCAAATAAGAAGAATGAGAATCAATGAAAAACTGGGTTTATCTGAACTTGACTAAACTACTGATCTGATCCACTGATCAATAATTAGAATGATCATGTCTGGACTCATCAGCCTTTCTGCAGTTCCTCACAGCTGGATCAGTCTCCGTCGTCCCTCCTCTGATGTGTTGTACTTCTTCAGGTCCAAATCATCCAGAACCTGCTCTGACATCTGCAGCATGTAGGCCAGAGCTGAGCACTGGATCTCAGAGAGTTTCTTCTCTGATCTGTTCTCTGACTTCAGGAAACTGTTGGATCTCCTGATGAACTGACTGGTCCTTCATCTCCGTCAGACAGTGGAAGATGTTGATGCTTCTGTCAGGAGAGTGATAACTGTTCATCTCCTTCAGGTTGTTGATGGCTCTCTGGAGGTTTCTGGACTGTTCTCTCTCTGACCCAGCAGACCTCCTAACAGCCTCTGGTTGGACTCCAGAGAGAGGCCATGAAGGAAGCGAACAAACAGGTCAGGTGACCATTTTGACTTTGAGGGATTTCTTCATGGCTCTCCTCAGGAAGCCATCCAGGGTTAAATTACTAAAATCTTCTTCTTCCAATTCTTTTGATTCTGACAATCTGTCACTGCCAAAATATTCCTCATAATCCTCAACTTGTTTTCCAGGGAAATTCTTCAGGACCTGTGTGTTGCTGTTGGTGTAACAGTTGAACAACAGTAGACTGCAGCCAGAAACTCCTGAACACTCAGATGAACAAAGCTGTAGACTGTTTTCGGAAGATCACACTCTCTCTTTGAAGATCTCAGTACAGAGTCCTGAGTTCACCAAGGCCTCTGTGACATCAAGACCACACTGCTCCAGCTCTCTTGGTAGAACATGATGTTTCCTTTCCAGCTGTTCAAACGCCAGCCTCCCCAGCTTCAGAAGAACTTCCCTGTCGGCCTCCGTCAGCTCCTGTGGACTCGTCTCATGTCCCTCACTAGAGGTCGATGGACCATCTCCTACAAACAAAACATGACATGTTGTAAATGAACAAGTTGGAGATAGTTTTTGTTTTGGCAGCTGATGATCACAAATTACAACTTTATCACAAACTCTACATTTTGCTTTCCAGGGTTCTTTCTAAAGACCCCCTCTTTATGAAAGAAAAAACAACAACAGTCAAATCAGTGTTTCTATGTTTATATCTAGTTGTCTTTCTTGCTGTGTTGCTGTGCAACATGTCTATCAGAAGCAGGAGTGTTGCTATATTTATTTCATCTTATTTAAAGTAAAGATGTTAATGTTTCTCTGTAATATGACAGAATGTGTTTGTTAATACCTGCAGTGAGAGGGATGAAGCAGCAGACCTCTGTGGCCTGTTACCTTTTCTGTTTTAATGTTCATAGTTTAGACTAATTTACAGACGCCACAGTGTCTGGTTCATTCTGACTGCATTCCCATATGTTTATAAATAAACTCAACCAAAACATGATCATGCTGATAGTGTGTGAATGACGTGGTCTCAGTAACAAAGGTGTTACCCTGGCCTCACCTCTGTGCACATTGCTGCAATAACATGATGTAGCTGCCTGTGACTGGAGGAGGCTGCACAGCCATCGGCCACTATCAGAGCTGAACTGGAGCAATAACAACAGTTTATAAAATGTCCTCTCACCTCTATCACTCACCGTATGTTGTTCTTCCTCTTTGTCTGGACCAGCAGGAAGTGTGAGAACAGGTCAGTCATGGTCTTGGGCAGCTCTCCTCTCTGCTCTGTGCTCAACATGTGCTCCAGAACTGTAGCACTGATCCAGCAGAAGACTGGGACTTGACACATGATGTGGAGGCTCCTGACGTCTTGATGTGTGAGATCATTCTACTGGACAGCTTTTTATTCCTGGACCTCCTCCTGAAGTACTCCTCCTTCTGGCCGTCAGTGAAGCCTCGGACCTCTGTTACCCTGTCAACACATGTAGGAGGGATGTGATTGGCTGCTGCAGGTCTGGAGGTGATCCAGACCAGAGCCCTGGGAAGCAGATTCCCCGGATGAGGTTTGTCAGCAGCACGTTGACTGATGACGTCTGTGTGACATCAGACACAACCTCCCTGTTGTTGAAGTCCAGTGACAGTCGGCTTTCATCCAGGCCGTCAAAGATGAAGACAAGTTTACAGACAGCCAGCTGCTCTGCTGTGACCTTCTGTAATGTGGATGGAAAAACATGGAGCAGCCTGAGAGAAGACTCAACTGCTGATCTCTGATCAGGTTCAGCTCCCTGAACGAAAGCAGAACCAGCAGACTGACATCTTGGTTCTCCAAGCCCTCTGCCCAGTCCAGAGTGAACTTCTGCACCGAGAGGTTTTGCCAACGCCAGCGACGCGTGGTGGTCAGAACCACTCTGATGGGTCTCTGTTGGACAGGTGAGACTGTAGAGACATTGTCTCTTGTTGGACAGGTGAGACTGTAGAGACATTGTCTCTCTGATGGACAGGGAAGTTTTTAAAGATGTCGTTGCACTGATTGGAGTGTCATGGAGGTTCTTCTTCTTCTTCTTCTTGACGTTGTCTCCAGCTGTCTCACCTCATGTTGGGTATTAACCTCTTCACTCTGTCCCTCTGTGATGTAGAGCTCAGTGTAGACCCTGTTGAGGAGGGTTCCACTTCCTCTTCCATTAGTTCCTTCAGTCACTCGTCACATCTGCTCCTCACACTGATCTTATGTTGATCTAAAAGCTCCTGCAGACCACCATCTGCTGAGAGAGAAGAGACAGAGTCAGACTGAAGACAGAGAGTCTGACAATCTGATGGGATTCTTTCATCAGCTACAGAAAAACTACAGACACAAAGAAAAGCTTGAATGTTGTGCTGTGTGATCATCATCTTAAATGTCAGTGCTGTGTGATGGAACAATGACTCTGTAGAAAACAACAGGTCCTGCTTTCAGAAATGAGCACATCAGCCAGACAGATGTTCACTCTCACTTTGTACACAGCTGCTCTGATTGGCTGTCTGCAGTCCACCTCCTCTTCTGGGTCTTTTCCACACTGGGGACAGGAGGGGTGTCCTGAAGAACCAGACTGTTCCCAGTATGAGGTGAAGCACTGTCTGCAGAACCAGTGTCCACAGCTGGTGGAGACTGGATCCTTCAGGACGTCCTGACAGAGACCACAGCAGGACAGCTGCTCGTCCACAGAGACACCACTCATCTTCTCTCTGTCAAAACATTTCTGTATCAACAACATGTCACAGTCACAGGTTCACATCTGTGCTCTGATTGGTTAACCACCTTTAGAGGGCGGAGCTTCAGTAAGCAGAGGAGCAGAGAGAAGAGAGAAAGTAGAGGAAGACTCTCTCACTCTCTTTCAACTGTCTGGTTCTCATCAACATTTACCGACTTTTCAAAATAAAAAGTCTCTCTGTATCAGCTACTGTGACTTCAGTTTAAAGGCTCAGACGTGTGGATCATTAAAGTGTCTCCTCCAACATGGAGACACTGTGTTTCTTCTCTGTCCTTCTGTCCACTGACAGCTCTACACACAGGTGGAGCTCACACAGGTGTTGACATGAGATCAGCGATTGAGGGCGTTTCTGAATCCATCTATGGAAACTGTGGAGGTGGAGATGGGGCTGGTGTTGATGCACCAACTTACAAAACAGTAACATGCAGGACGCCCTCTGCTTTCTAAATCGATGGAGGGAGTGTGTGTGTGCATGTTTCTGTCTCTGAGTTTTGTTGTGAACCTACACAGAGTTTGATGGATCTGCTTCTGGTTTCTCTCTGTTTCCTTCACATCAGTCTAATGACTGAATCATCTTCAGCTCAGTTTACAGTAGAAACTGTCTCTTACTGTGACTCTGAGGGTCCAGGTTCAGGACTGAAGAATGGAGGATCTCCTCTGGACCAGTCACTCTTCATAGACAGACAGATGGATCCTGGAGACTCTGCTCTCAGTCTGTGGTTCTGACCTCTGCAAACACAAACATATTTTTATTCATATCACATCAATCACTGATCAGTTCTCTGATGACAGAGGCATTGTGGGAAGTCTACAGTGACATCAGCGTCCTGGAAGCAACACAGCAGCATCCATAGACAGTGTAGAGTCAGTCAGTCATTAACTGTGTTCCAGTCTCCAGCTGCTGACCACCTATCTCACATCAGCTCTAAAGAAGCAGAGTGATACAAAGGAGAGATGAGAGGATCACACACTGACACTGCTCAGCATCTGCATCCACTCGGCTCAACATCTGGATCTACTGCTCACCAGTCGTCCCCTACAGCCCAGGTAAAAGAGACATGAAGACAAAACAACATGAGGACGGAAACAAACAGCTGCTGATGTGTCTGCTCTTCTTCTCCATCTCCAACCAAACCAACAGTGTGTTAGTCCGTCCCTCAGCTCCTCCCCTCTGTCTGAGGCTCTCAGCTCATTGGTCCTACTGAAGACTGAGTCTCTCTCATATACAGTTTCATGTTTGTGAAGCTCAGTCACTTAGTGAAACAGCTGCTCAATGTAGTTTCTACCAAACACACTGACTGTGCCATGAAGCTCATGGTTCAGGCTGTAAAATGATCCTGTAAAGAGTCTGAACTCTGTTAGATCCCAGCTCATCAAGCTTAAACACACTGATGAATCTTAATGAGCAGCACTGTCATTAGAACAGTGTGATACAGTGTTGTTACCTTATTAGCCCTCCATCACAGTCTCTTTGGTTTAAGCTTATGTTCTGGACCTTTGTTGTTCTGCTCCTGTAAAAAGCAGCTGCTGAGATTCTGTTTCAGCTGCTGGAACTGAATTGATCCTCTGTCTCTGCTCTCTGTGTCTGACATGGCTCTGAATTCACTAGAAATCACTCATCGGCCTGTTGCACAGCTCAAAGCTGCCACCAGGAGGAGCTACTTGATGCAGCCAACATCACCATGTTCCTTCTATCAGGGGAAACAAGACCATTAACATTTAGGCAAATGAAATGAGGACTTAACCCAGTGGTTACTTCCTGTTTTAACTAGATGCTGCTGACATGTTTCCTGTTGAAGAACGTTCAACACAAACTCAAAAGATTTGAAAATTTACTTCAGTCTTACATCTGATCAGCTGATCCACATCTGCTTTAAAGTTAATGAGCCTGCCAAATGACCGGTCGCTCTTAAAGACAGGCAGCGGATTCAGGAGAGTCTGGTCTCTGCTGCTGGATCCTGAAACAACAACACAACTGATAATGTGCATGTTGGAGAAAAACTGATGAAAAAACATCTTCAATCTTTAATAAACACAACAACTGACTTTTAGAGAGAAAAGTCTTTCTGACTCTTTTACAGAGTTTTACCATCACATGAGCTGTTTGTCAAGACCTTTAAACACTTGTTCACAACTGTTAACACACATCACACCTGAAACACACAATTCCCCAAACAGTTCATTTCTTGCTCCAAATCACAATGTGAACTAAACACGACACATGTTGTCTCAACAGAAACATTCAGTCACAGCACAGAGTCATAAAAACACGAACATTGTCACATCTGCTGTTTTACAATCACAACAATATTGTGTTGATCTGAAATTGACTTTTGTGCCTGTAGTTTCCTTTGAACCTCTCTACACTAAAAAAGTGAGCGACCCATCTCAGAGCAGCTTTGCAGAATGAACATTTACAAAAAGAGGAGAATAATTGACAACATTTCTACAGTAAAGCAGCTGGAAATGACTGCAGAAGAAGAACAATCTGCATCACAGCTGCTGCTCATTCATAGATGTGTGAAAATGGAATTTACCAACAGAAGAAAACAGTAACACTGAAAAATACTAAGTCACTATAAGTCACTGCTAATCTGCAGCTATTCTGTTTTCCTCTCCCTCCTCTTTCTATCTTTCTATTTCAAACAAGATCAGTCCAAACAGGTCATGTGCCTGAAAGAACCTCAACACCTGAGTGTGTTTCCTAGATGCTACAGTAGTATTATATAGATGGGAATCAGCTGTGATTGATGGATCAGTTTCAGTCTTCAATGTGAACTGCTGTTCACTTCAGCCTCAGCCTTTCGCTTGGTTTCCAACATGAGGTTTTATGTTTTGACAAAGAGGCTCTCTAATTTCATACCAGGTGCAGGTGAGGTGGACGGTGGTGAACCCCGCGCAGTGGTAATTTCGTCCGGCGCAACACGGCGTGCAGTCAATTTGGCAATTTGGTAAACCGAGGTGCGCCCGAGATGGGTGTGGCAGGCAGTAGGGGGAGAGTCGACAGATTCAGCTTGGAGCAGTGACAGTTTTGTGCCAAAAGGCATCGCTGAAAGCTCACCAGCTCCAACCTGGTCACTCTGGGCACAAGGCGGAGCACAGCTGGTGGAGTGGTAGTTTGGCTGACCGGCGCACAGTGCGCACACGTCACCAAAACCTCACAGGCAGGTTTCCAGAATGTCAGACACATTCAATGCAATAAATAATCACAACAACCCTATTCAATGTCTCTATCTGAATCAGCACATACATTATATCTATATCGATTGTCACGTCACATCTGATGTCAGATCAAAGGCGGTTGGTGCGTAATGGAAACTCACCTGACTGAATGAACACAGCTGAAACCAACGATCTCACATCTCTTTCAGCCACAAAACAGCCTCGGCATCAGATAGTGAGGACACATTCAGCATCTCTCATCTCAGAGAATTCAAAAGAACAGAGAAAAAGAGAGACGCTGGCCGACAAGGACCAGGCCACGGAGCTTGGTGATGCGTCCTTTACGCACAGGTGCTTCAGATTTCATCCCCGTTAACATGGTATTTGTTTATGTTGTGATCTGTGCCACACTGCTCGTCTTTGTTACACGGATTTAAATATAGGTTTCTAAATGTGAGCATCTTTATTAGTGGAAAAAGGGTGTTTTTTTTCTTTTTTATATCAGTAACTCCTCCAGACTTTAGCTTCATCAGTCCGTGGAGGTCTGTTCATATTACCATATATTCAGCCACTGTGAGCTGGACCTCCCGGGCCAAAACATCAGTTTCCTCCTGGGAGAAGTCTGGCGTCGCTGTCTCCTTCGTTCCATGTCAAAATATAAAATGACAAAATTGCAGTGCGCCCCGCCCGCAGCGGATTTAAAGGTGAGGAGAGGAGCTCTTTTGGTGAAGATCTGAATCAGCTTGTTAAACCCACTCACGCCTTCTCCCCTCCCTCTTTCCACTTGCGCCGGTAGGAGGGACGGAGGTGGGAAAGAGGAAGACTTGCGCCAGAGGTGCGCCTAGACACGCCCCGCTGGCGTGACCTTCCGCCAGGATTACGAAATTAGAGCCCACTGTGTGAAAGCAACTGAACATGTAGCAGTTAACATCTACTGTTTTGGTCTTAGTTGAGCTTGTGTGTAAAAGAAGCTCAAACAAATGTTAAATGTGTTAAATGTGTTTTGTATTGTATTTTAAAACTGTAAATTCTGACCTTTCATCACAGATCGCTTCAAGTTCTGCATGGACACACAGCTGGATCCAGATCCAGGTTCAGGTCCAGATCCAGGTCAGCAGACTGATCCATGCTGCTGAGCTCACGTCCACATCAGCTCACACACACTTTGTAGCTTCACCTGCAGAGGAAACACACATCATTCATGTGCACACCAGCTCACATGTCCATCATGTCTCCAGCTGCTCCTCCACTGATTGGCTCTTCTTCTCTGCTTCATATCAGTGTCAGCTGAATGCAGTCACACAGCAGTGAGGAAGAGGAAGCTGCCATCAGCTGCTGTACTTCTACTATCAGTCCACTAGATGGCGTCATGAAGCTGCAGTGAAGTGAAGAGCAGCCCAGCAACATGATCCATGGACGACTGTGGCCCATGTCAAATGTTGGTGAGAGTTTTCTGGCTGATATGGTGAGTGTTGAGCTCACTTTTCTCACATTGAGCTGGTTTTTCTATCATCAGACAGAATTCATGTCAAACAACATGTTATATACAACTGCTAGAAATGTCTATACATCAAACATACATCTAAACCTACATGTTCAGTGTTAACAATGATCAATAATGTCTCTGGAGACACAGATAACAACATGAGACAGACAGTATGATTAGTCAAGGTTCTTAATGACAAAGCTCCATCTTCTTATCTCAAAGACCTCGTCATTCCTGCGTTGTCACACTTTGGGTTTGGTCCCTGTTTTTCTCAGTGGGTAAAGATATTATATAAAGACCACAGGGCCAAGGCTGCTCTTTAAGCCCTCTACTGCTGGGAGAGCTGGCCTGGTTAAACTTTAACCCTCTGTTACAAAAAATGAAAACAAATCTGGAGAAGTGGGAAAGATTAAACGTAGGCTGTGGGGAAAAGTTCATATTATCAAAATGATAATCACTCCTCAGTTTAATTTTTTAGTGATGATGTTTTAAGAAATATGATGATAGTTATATGCCATATCTTTGGAAATGGCTAATTAACAAAATATGACAGATAAGTTAGACTGGATAGATACTGAGAATGGGTTATGTTTACCATTTAGTCCAAAGGAGAAGCAATTCTTGTCCACTCTAGTTGAAGCATGGACCAAAGTCCATCAAATGTATAGGCTCTGGCACTATGTACACACATACGCTTCATTATGAATTTGGAAAGATTTACAAATCAGAGATTGTTTAAAATCTCAAATTGGTTGTTGTGGCAGAGGGACCTGGAACAAATACTGCACAGGAGAAAGGCTGCATATGTTGGCAGCTGTGGGTAGTATGTAAGGGAGCGCGAGGAAAGTTCACACAGTACAAGATCATACACAGATATTACCATACCCCTGTCAGATTACATAGAATGAAACTGTGAATGACATAAGTGTTGGAAACGTTAAACAGGACTGGAACTTTCTTGCACTGTATAGGGGAGTGTACGTTAGTGTGCTGCATTCTGGGTAAAAGCTGTGGACTTCCTGAGTGAATGGTCTGGTTCAGCGATCCCCCTGACTCCTGTTATGTGTCTACTAGGGGACAGATCTCAATACCAAATGGATCTAAAAGAACATTTTCTGTTATTATGGTAGGCTTGGTTACAGCTTCCAGAGTTATCTTAAAACACTGGAGAACTGTTGTGTCTCCTAATCTGAGGGACTGGGTGGATGCAGTGGTGGAGACGGCATCCTATGAGTCTGTGCTTTGTAGACTGAAGGCAACACGGAGGACGAGACAAGCTCTCAGGAACTTTTTTGGAACTACACAAAAGCAGATAAAACTCTGGAACCAGAGACTAAATGCAGCAGCACACTCTTATATTATGGACTGGATTTCTTATATGTGATATATTTGTTGTTTGATTTTATAATGCCATTCTTATATGACATGTCACCAAAACAAAACCAACACCTGTATCATCAATCCTGTACTTATTTATATGTTTTTAAAATTTCAATAAAAACTAAAATGGAAAAAAAAAGACTCAAGTTCTGAACTCAAAAAGAATCAAGTTGTAAATCAGTGGTGCCGGGACAGGAGCCACCTCTGCACATGATCCCTGGACTGGAGTAAACAACGACAACAACGACTGGAACAACGACCAATGACACGTCTGTGACATCACAGAGAGCGAGGAGAGAGAGAGATTTCCTCCCCTGGACTCGGTGGAATCAGGCTCCTGTCGCTCCTCCTCTTTCTCCTCAACAAATATTTCCTGTGTAACAGACTAATGGACCTGGACAGTCCATCAGATTTACATGTGAGAAGACGACGGGTTGAAAATCAATCATCATGTCAGCGTTACGTCACTGAGGTGCGTTCAGGTGAACTAGGAAGAATAATGGAATAGTTTGACAGTAAAGTCAAGTGTTTGTAGTTGAAGTGCCCTCCCTACTCATCAGCTCCTGTTGTCTCCTCCTTTTCTCTCAGTGTCTCTGTGTGGACTGAAGGTCACTGTGACTCTTCTTCCCTCCACAGTCCACAGGGACAAACTGACTCACACACTCTCACACTTCAATAACAACTAGAAGAAGAAGAAGAATGTTGTGTTAACACTCACCTGCCTCACACTTCACTTCTCTGCTTCTGCTCCGTCTCTTTAAAATGGAGTCTGAACTCACTGAACACTTCAAGTTTTACTTCTCCTTCTCTCCAGTTACAGGAAGTCACATGACTCAGTGAGTGTGTGTTGTTCACTTCCAAGTTGTTTAAACTAGTTATTTCATTGTCTGTTGTTTCTGTACATACAGTGATGACATCAGTTTCTTATGAAAGACCCAAAAAGCAACAGCAATGAAAACAAAGGACAATTGAAGCAAGACACAGAAAAGTCAAATAGTAGAAAGGACTTTCTTTGTAACTTCAATTCAATAAATAGTCTCATTTCATTTTAGTCTGAACACACACCTCCAGCCCCAGGCAGTGGTGTCCCCTCAATGATGATCAAAGAACCGTGGAAAACATCTGCACAGCTCCAACAGATTCATAGAATCAGGTCCAGGTGCACGGTGATCTATACCTCTATACCAATGGTCCACATAAAGAGGCAGAGATGCTCTCAGCCAGTTTCTGCACCAGCCACAGAGCCAAACTCCCCCCACCAGTTTCTGGTGGATCTGACCCAGCTGGTTTTATACAGGAACTCTTTTAGATCTGAGCTCTTTTATCTGCAGATCCAGGAGGCAGGATGGGCAGCACCTGCTCACCTCACTATGCCAACTTGTTGATGGGACAGTTTGAAGAAGATAATGTGAATCATACCAATCCTTTCTCTTCATTGATTAGCTGCTGCTTCTGATATATTGATGACTTCTTTGGCTTGTTCTCAGGTTCCATTCATGAGTTGGAGGCTTTTAGGGATCATCTCCATTCAAAAATGCCCACCATTAAATCCTCCTTGGAGCACAGTGATGAATCTGTGGCCTGTTGTTGATGTTTGAATGAAGACATCTGAAGGTTTGGACACCTCTGTCCACAGGAGCTGCTGATACAAAACATTTAGACATTTATTTGTGTGTGTTTATGTGTGTTTTGAATGTTTGTGAGCTGCTTTTTTTGGACACATGTTCATCTACATCTATATTTTATCTATGATAAGAATTGGATCTACACTTTTGTCTATTGGGCCTTATTCACACCCCCCTAACGTGTCTTGTCTTGGCATTTGAATACAGCCTATGTACCATTGTATTGATGTGTGTTTTGAATGCTTGTTGTGATGTATAGATTTTGACAGTGGGTCATGTGACCTACAGATGTAAACTGTGCCTCTTGAATTGTCCACCTTGTTCATCCCTCCTCCTTTGGGAGCGGCGGCTCATTGGTTACACACAGGTGAAGCGGCTTAGAGCTGATGGCTCCTCACTGCTTCACTATATCAGCTGTTCCAATCATTTGATGACACGCTGAGGACGGCTGAGAGCTGAGACACGTCCTGTTTCATCCTTTGACCAACACATTTAGTTCACTTTTTCATACGTGATGCAGCTTTCTATTAGTTTTGTAACTGCGCTGCAAGAAATGACAAGGTTCCTGATTCAAGACACACAATGTCTGTTTTATTTACAACTTCACTTCTTGTTGAGTCCACGTCATAACTGCAGTTTGGTCTGTCCCATCTGGTAAATGAAAACACACATGGCATTTTATTATATGATATTATATATTATAAGGAAAGACATGAAGGTGTAAAAGTACCAAGTGACCTGCACATGACTCCTTCACTACATTTCAGAGGGAAAGACTGTTTCTGTTCCTTCACTACATGAAACTCCTTGTAACTTCAGTACTTACGTGCTGCGTTCACTGACGGTCTGGTTATCTGAAAATGGACGTTTGTCTTGAAAATTGCTGTGTGCAGTCAACAGGTGAACTGAACCAACACAATCTCTCATTGTGTGCCATGTTCCATAGTATGACATCATCACAGATAGTATGACATCATCACAGATTCATTGAAACATTCTATTGAACTGTGCAGCTCAGACAGAATCACAAAACTGCCACAGTAGTAATAACCAGTCCAGTTTACTGATCACCACGACAACCATTCTCACTGTCCCATCACTTCAGTGCATACTCTAGTTCTCCTCCACTTAGTCCATGCTCATCAACTTATTGAATTTCCATCTAAAATAAAGAGTGAGATGTTTCAGCTCTTCAGGCCATCACCTTCTCTTCATTCAAGTGCTGCCAAAATGGACACATCCATTCTGTAGATGGTAGATACCAAGTGTTGAAGATGCTGTTTATATCCCAGAAACTATCACATCAATTATCTTGCTATCATTTCTATCAGAACCAGCACATGTTCTGTTTGGTTCAGTGTTTAGTGACTCAAAGTCACCAAAATATTTGATGGTGTTCCAGTAAAAAAACAGTGAGCGCTTGTTTTAGATGTTTGAACGACAGAGACAGAGAGAAAAGCTTCAGCAGCAGCACATGACTTGTGCTTCAATGACAAGTCAAACAGCTGGACTGACAACTGTCCCTCTGTGTGGTCAACATTTTCAGGAAGCCTCACTGTTTGTCTTCCCATGCCCGCCTGGAGGAGTTCAAGCTCCTCAGTGTGCAGCCGTGTGTGGGATGGATTTTTTGGCAGCAGATCCAAATAGAGAGCAGGCCCGTATTCACTACGTGACGGCCCCAAGGCCCTGTTGGCTGTGTCTGTGTGTGTGTGTGTGTGTGTCTGTGTGTGTCTCTTCCCTGCAGGTGGCAGTCCTGGTGAGGCGGGGCTTGGGGATCAGGGACACCTGGGCTGAGGTTGCCTGGGTACAAATGGCAGCTGTTCGCGCCAAGACTGTCACGTGTGAACGGCAGTGGTGACGTCATTCTTGCAGGCAGTGTGATGAGTCCCCGGCAGGTAAAGCGCGCTCCCCTTTGGGATTGGCGGTGTTACTGTAGTGTGGGGTGAAAGTGGTCAGAGCGCTGGTCTCGGGAGCGCGTCCATAGTCCTGACGGGTCGCCAGCTCGCTGCTCGCTTTGTCACACTGTTGGGAGAGAGCGCATAAGTACCCGCCATCAGTGTCCCTGAAGACTGGGCTTGAGTTCAGTCAGAAATGGACAGGCAGGTAGCGGGGATGTCCATCTGCTGAGCTCCTGCTGACTGTGCCTGTCTGCTATAGTCTGAGCTCACACTCGTATCTTCTCCTGTTCTCCTGGTGATGTTGCTGCGTGTCTGCTCTTATGGCAGGAGCAGAGGATTTAGTGAAAGCTGCTGCGGAGGAACTTGTGGAGCAGCTGTTCAAACTGGCAGAGCATCAGAACATATATGTCTCTGATAAAAGGCTGGAAGAAAATGTTCGGGCAGCTGTGAGAGCAAATGTGGATGAAGTGGGTATTTTGAAGTCCAAGCCTGTGCCACGTGTTGAGGGGAGGGCTGCGGTGAGTGTCAGGCTCTTGTGACGTCACGGTTTCAGCTGAAAAAGAAAAGGAAGTGGAGTCGGAGCAGGTGAGGCAAAAGGCTGAACTGGATCAAACTGTGGCGCTGGAAACAATAAGGCAGCAGCTCGAGTTGGCTGAAGTGGACTTGGAAAGCCAGAGGATGACTCTCATTAGAGGGGAGATTGGCTGCCAGTCGGGCCGGTGACTCAGTGATGATGTGAGGAGTCTGCGGTTAGTCCCGAGATGTAATGAAAGAGATGCTGACACATGTTTCCCCTGTTGGAGCGTGTAGCCGACACGAGAGGTTGGAGTGATGCTGACAGGATAGTATTGTTCCAGTGCGCGCTGACAGGACGCGCAGGAAGCCTTGTCCTCACTGACTGCGCCTGACAGTGGTGACCACTCAAAGGTGAAGGCTGCGCTGTTCACAAGCTGTCAACTCGTTCCCGAGGCGCAAAGACAGAGGTGTCGGAACTGGAGGAAAGGTGATGGATCTCATTTGGAGCTGGGGACGCATTTTCACCGCTGGTCTGCAGCTGCTGGAGTAACGGACTGTGATGGGTTGTGTGAGCTGTTGGTGCTTGAGCAGGTTAAACATTCGGTCCGGAAAGATTGGCGATGTCTATAAGTGAGAAGAAAGTCAATCCGGTGGCGGAGGCGGCTGCTCTTGCTGATGACTATTTGTTGCCCCACAGGAGAGGCGGGGGGGGGGTGTCCCTACCTGTGCTGATGGTCCGGTCGGGAGTGTGTCCTCCTGGGACAGGCCTGGGGGAAGGGTTTTCCCGGCTCATAGAGGTGATCGGATCGGTGAGTGTGATGATGTGTCACTTTTGTCACAAGAAAGGCCACTGGAAAAAAGATGCCCCGCGCGTGCAGCGCGCCCTGAGTATGGAGGGGCAGGAGGGGGGGCGGTGAGGCCAGCTGCCATGGCTGTGCCAGTTTCTGGTGCTGTCAGTGACAGAGTGGGGACCTTCCATCCTCCGCTCTGTTACATTCTGATCTGAAACCAGTTTTGCCGTTTGGTTCAAAAGGTCACGTGTCGCTGGTTTGAAGCCAGGACAAAGTGCCGGTGCTGATGCTGCGGGATACGGCGGCATTTGATTCTTTCATTTTAGGATCTGTCCTGCCTTTTTCCAAGGAGACGGATCCTGGGTGTTTTGTTCCCATAAGGGACATGGGAATGTCAGTTTACCTGTGCCGCTGCATAAACTGCTGCTGCGTTCTGATTGGTTCAGTGGAGAAGTGAAATGGGGGGGCGTCCAGCTCTGCCTGTGGAAGCATCCACATCATTTAGGGAATGATGTTGCTGGGGCCGGGTCTGGCCTGATCAGCCAGCCCGTCCGCTGCTGTCCCCGGTACCTATGGGCGCTCGTGGGCCGGATGAAAATGAAACGCATCTTCCTGAGGTGTTGAAGGCACGCGCTGTGACTCGGCGATGTCGAGGGCTGGTTCCAGCGCCGATGGCGTGGATCAGGCGGAGCAGAAAGTCTTTGCTGCTGAATCTTTCATTTCACATCCGTCTGATGGTCCGTTTTCCGTGTCCCACAGTGAGTTGGTGAAAGAGCAAAGGGCCGATCCCACGTTGGCAGAACTGTTCCAGTCTGTGCGTCCTGTGGATGAGGTGAAAGACGTGGCGCAGGGATACTTCATTGAGAAGGGGCTATTGTTGAGGAAGTGGGTGCCACATGGAGATGGGTTTGTGGGGGGGCCAGTGTATCAGGTGGTGATGCCTTCAAAATGTGGTGATGTGCTTCTCCAGGTAGCTCATGATGAGTCTGGTCACATGGGGCTGCTAAAACATATGATCGGACTCTGCGGCATTTCTTTTGGCCGCGAGTAAAGAAAAGTGTCTCTGCTACATAAACACGTGTCACACCTGTCAGGTGACGGGAAAACCCAACCAGGTCATTAAGGTGGCTCCTTTGCGCCCGATTCCGGCTGAGTGACCCGTTTAATCACCTAATAATCGCTTGTGTCGGCCCTCCTCCTCCTTCTAAACCGGGTTCAGTGTATTTGTTGACAGTGATGTGCCAGAGTACCAGGTCCCCCGCTGCGTATCCGTTACGCACGCTGTCAGCCGAGGCGGTGGCGCGTGCGCTGAGCCACTTCATTTCCATCTTCGGCTTTATTCCAGAAGTGATTCAGAGTGACCAAGGGTCCAACTTTCCCTCGCATTTCTTTGCACAAGTGTTGAAACAGCTGCACATTGCGCACAGCCAGTCATCTGCGTATCACGCACAAAGCCAAGGAGCGCTGGATCGATTCCCCCAGACATTAAAATGGTTGTTGCGGGCTACTGTGTGCAGATGAAGGCTGGTTGGGAAGAAGGGTTGCCGTGGTTACGGGAGGTCACGCAGGAGAGTACGGGGTTTAGCCCAACGGTTTGGTTTTTGGCCACACAGCGAGAGGTCCATTGGCTGCTCTGAAGAGGCTGGGAGGAGGCAGAAGCTCCTCAGAGTCTCTTGGACTCTGTTAAAGGCTTCACACACCGTCTTTATGCTGCTACAGAGCTGGCAGAAGAAAAACTGGCCTTGGCGCAGAAGAAAATGAAGCATATTTATGACCGTCGAGCTGAGGCTCGCAGATTCTGTCCTGGTGACCAGGTTTTGGCACTGTGACCTTTGGTGACGTCACCGTTTCAGGCAAAGTTCATGGGTCCTTACACGGTGGTCGAGCAGCTGTCATCCACTCCTGACCGACGAAAGAAAACTCAACTCTGTCACGTGACTTTGTTGAACACGTGTTGTGCTCAGAGAGTCCAGGGCAGAGTGCGCCACTGCTGCTCTACATGCTGTTTGTGTTGGTGACACGGTGCTCACTGCTGCTAGAGTTTGGGAGGATGCTTTACCTCAGCATGATCCTGCTGTGTTGACTGGTCGGCTGAAGAATTCCCAGCTGCTGGCGAACTTGGATCCCGTTACAGGACCTGTCTCTGCAGCGCAGCGCTCAGAGCTGGTTGGGTTCTTTGTTGAACGGTTACCATGGTTACATTTACTGCTTCCTTTGCAAATAAAAGCATGTGTTACTGTTAATCCTCCTCCTCCGTTTGATCACTGTTGTGCTCAGGGAGCCGGACCATAGCAACTCAATTCAGAGCCTCCTCTCAGAGAGCTGCTAACTCAGCCTCAACATGCCAAACAAGGAATCTTAGCTTCAGAGTGATTCAGGAAGTTTCTGAGAACAACTCTGAGCAAGGAGGGGACAGAGACTTTGACCTTAGTGAGGAGGGGGGGTTGACCCGTTGCTAGGTATGACTCATTCTTTCTGAAGCTCTGATTGGTTGTTAAAACAAGGAAGAAATACATCCCATATGCCAACGTCCATCAGTTGCACCAACAACACCAGGCTACACACTGTGTCCATCAGTGTCCGTCTGTGAGCCTGCAACGTGTGGACATCC
Organism: Caranx ignobilis; assembly: GCA_021432705.1. Taxonomy (NCBI): domain Eukaryota; kingdom Metazoa; phylum Chordata; class Actinopteri; order Carangiformes; family Carangidae; genus Caranx; species Caranx ignobilis. Next base: position 17,216,807 of record MU269989.1, read on the forward strand.
AGCGGAAAGTAAGTCAAGTGCTCTACAACAGGAGGCTGTCATTGATCACTGTGCTGATGGAGGTTGTGACAGATCCAAGTCACTGTTGCATTTTTCCACTTCAACATCTTAATGTTGTCGTCAGCTTCATTTCTCCTTTATTGCAGTGTTGAACTCATCTTTTATCAGGTGGAGCACAAACATGATCCCTGTACGCTCTGATCTGGAGCCTTTCATTAAACCACTGTCATTCAGTGTTTGGAGAACATCTCTCCCACCTCTCTGTCTTTCTGCCATTTCCTTCTCTGCTCAAGAAACTCTTCTTCGTCCTCCTCCCTCCTCTTCACACTTTGTCACCTTAGCAGCTCTCTTAAGGCCTGAGATGCTTTGTCAGTAACTTTGATCTTTACAAGGCTCCAGTCTTAACTTTAAGGGGAAATTCTTAGAATTTTCTTAGAACTACGTCACTATGAGCAGCTCTTTAGTCTTAGGAGTCTTTGTGAATACGGCCCAGATGTCTGACTGGTTCTCTTCAACATGTGTTTTCATTTACCAGATGGTACAGAGCAAACTGCAGTTATGACGTGGACTCAACAAGAAGTTAAGTTGTAATAAAAACAGACATTGTGTGTCTTGAATAAAGAACCTTGTCATTTCTTGCAGCACAGTTACAAAAACTAATAGAAAGCTACATCACGTATGAAAAGAGGCACAGTTTACATCTGTAGACCAGACCAGAGATTTCTATCAGTAGAACACAGTGTTTTTAATCCAATGATCAAATACTTTGTACAATTAACAGAAACCTTTTGAACTTCTGCTGACACTTTTGGAATTGTGTTGTGACATGGTCTTAATACAGACAGTCACAGGTCACATGTCTTTAACAGAGCAGAACACACACCATCACTCCCAGTTTAACCACAGAACAAATGAATATATTAACACATTATCACATCACTTTGTTTACAGATACATTATTGATCCATGACTGCAGCACTAACCCAACAACCAAAAGTCCTTGTGCCCCAGCCCACACGGGGCGCTACAGTATGAACAGTATGTATGTAAATTCAGTCAGTTTGATGTTGAGACAGCACCACATTCTTGTGTCCAGTATAACTCTGCAGTTCTTGTTGAAGTTCATGATTTGTTGTGTGAAGTGAACACAGTTATTTCATTTAATGGAACAAGAAAGTGACAGTTTGTCATATGAACATAAAAACATATTTTTACAACACTGTTTAGTTCATTCAACTATTAAAACATAAGCTAAGTGCAGAATATTTGTGTTGCTAATTGGCCTTGAACTAATTACGGTTTATCAGCTTTATAAATTCAAGTCAGAGCAACTGAAAAATCAAAACTTGTTGACACTTAATATTAAAAAATGATGTCAAGCTCACAAGGGATGAGTGTTTGTGTTGCACAGGGCACTGCCCTGGCTCCATTCCTGTTCACATTGTATACAGCAGACTTTAAATACAACTCTGAGTCCTGCCACATCCAGAATACTCAGATGACACTGCTACTGTGCATGTGTTAGGAATGGACAGGAATCTGAATATAGGGATTTGATAAAAGCTTCAGTGACTGGAGTCACAAAAACTGCCTCATGCTGAACACCTCAGAGACAAAGGGACATGACCATGGATTTCCATAGGTCCAAGCTCCCTCTTCAGCCATCCTTCACAACAGTGTGGCCGCAGCTGTTGGTTTGTTTTCTCAGGTGGCATGAATGGACATTTTTTTGAGTCTTCAAAATCTGGAGCAACTAAACTTTCACAGTCAGTAAAAGCTTCCAATCAAAGTTTGGCTCCGAGAGCTGGGTGAAGCCATGTCCGTTCCCAGCAGCAGGTGAATCAGGGCTGCTTTCCCATGGTGACATGGTCACATCAGACTGGGCTCCAATCAAGAAAAAAAAGGCCCAATGGAAACAGGGCAAAGGACAGCGCCCCCCTCAGGCAGGGAGGGAGAAGATAACACAGCAATAGAACATTCACAGGTGAAGCTCAGAGCAGCTTTATGAGCTTTAAGTCCAGAGACACTGATGATGCTCTGTCAGGTCCAGAGGACACACAGGGATGATGGTGGACTGGACTCTGTGTGTGACAGTGGAGCTGTTCTCAGATCAGTTCAGACTGCAGCGCTGGGAGTCACCTCCACTTCCTCTGGTCATCTGGCAGTCACTGATGAAGGATCTCAATCATGACCACCACCTACACACACACACAGACAGAGGAGAGGTGATGAATGACAGACTCCTGAGTCAGTGATGCAGCAGCCACTTCAGTCCTGTTCAGACCAGATGTGTCAGTTGTTGTTAGTCAGTAGTGAGTGACTTGACCTCCTCTTACCTGTCAGCTCATGTTACAGCTCAAACTTATCAAGTGCCTTTGGGACCACAGCATCTGATTGGCTGTTGACATTTCACACACAAACTATTCTATTGATCATTTCCACTAAAGTTGATCCACTGCATCTGCTGGAACGTAGTTTGTCCAGAAAAAAAAAAAGACATTCTTCTCCATATTTATTGCAGACTAACATTATTCTAAAGCAAAGATCAACAACATGGATTTAGTCAATCTGATATGAGTGATAGATGCAACAGGACGTCTGGCTCCTACTTCCTGCTTTGGTCCTAACACCACAACACCTTTACCTGATACTGGAACATTTAGGACTCTGTTTGGCCAGCCTCCACACTCTGTTGGTTTTGCTTCTTGTCTTGTTGTTTCTTCATTCAATCATGTGTTTCATTGAACTTCAGCTATGACATCCTGTCTATATGTCTATGTCTATATGTCTAAATGTCTTGTTGTGGATCTAAGTTACATGATGAAAAAAAACTCCAGAAACCAGTTAAACTGCCCAGAAACACTTTTCCTTCATGAGTTGATTGATCTGGAGGGAAACAGCTACAGATTTGACTGACCTCAGAGTCTCCAGTCTACAGTCTGGACTCTTCTGGAGATCACTCAGATCCTTCAGGTCTGAATCCTGCAGGTTGTTGAGTCTCAGGTCCAGTTCTCTCAGGTGGGAGGGGTTGGACTTCAGAGCTGAGCCCAGAGAAGAACAGCTGATCTCTGACAAACTGCAGTGCCTCAATCTGAATAAAGAATAAAAGAAGAACAACACTCATACACCTCTTCATGTCAAAACTGATTGATCATTGCTGCTGACCTCAGGACAGTCTGTCAATATAGAATCAATATCTGATCAGACTTGTTGGACTAAACACTGACTCCAACACTTTGATCAGGACTGAACTGGATCAAAGTTTTTAAGGTCCAGTCCTGATCCAGGACTAAGGTCTTTCTTGGTCCTGGTCTCAAGAAACTAAAACTACACACATTCAACTGAAAACACCACAACCAGCTCAGCCAACCATTATCAAGGGTCCAGCAGTGGAGATGGTGGATTCCTACAAATACTTGGGGACAGTGATTGATAAACTTGACCCATGACCTCAACACCTCAACAATCTGCAAAAAGGGCCTGCAAAGACTCTACTTTCTGCACAGACTAAGATCCTTTAATGTTGATAAGACCTTGATGTTTTTATTCTACAGATCTTTTATTGAGTCAGTTTGAACTTTTTGCTTCATTTCATTTGATGGAAACCTGTCAGTTAAAAACAAAATCATCTGTTCAAATTGTGTGAGAAGCCAATAAGATAACTGGCATGCAGCAGCTCTCTCTCTCAGAGATCTTTGACAGACGAGTCTTACAGAAGGCTCGGTCCATCCTGTCCAGCTCTGATCACCCACTGTTGGAGGAATTCATGTCTCTGCCGTCTGGACGGAGATAGAAGCTACCTAGAGCACCAACACATAGGTAGAAACTTTCCTTTGTTCCACGTCCAATCAATGCAATCAACTTGCACAATTCTTTACCCCCCCCCCCAAATTCAAATGTTGGCCTTTTGAATTGATGACAGGTTTCACTTCTTCACCTCAGTCCTTTATACTCTTCTTCTACTCTTTTTGATCCTTCTTTTTTACTCACTTTAGGATTGTTCTTATCAGGTTGGTTGTGCTGTACACTGCAATGTTGTTGTTTGACACTGTTTATTTATTGTTATTGTTGTTGTGTTAATTGTACTGTCACTACAAATCAAATTTCCCCTGGAGGGACAATAAAGCTCTGAACTGAACTTGTTGACAAACCCACCCCACCCACCCACATCTTATTTGATGGCTTCAAAGCAGTCAGTCTTTATTTGAGCCAAACGCTCTGACTTTAAGATCAGATTCAAATCATCTCTGTGAACAAAATGAAGACTGGCCTAACACTACAGAGCAGTCTAACATGTGTTTGTGACAGCGGCCCTGAAGGTTGAAGTCAAGTCAACACACATTATGATGAGGACTGAGTGAAATGAACTGAAAGTGAAGAATCATTCTCAGTGGGAGAGAAGAACAACTGGAAACATGAAACAACAACTATTTCAAATGTCCTTCATTCATCACATCAAAGTCAGTGATTCAAGTTGTGTGTGAAGATCAATCAGGTTCAGTTGTGGGATAAAGATCTAAGATCTACAACAGTAACAGTCAGTGAACTGACCTCAGAGTCTCCAGTCTACAGTCTGGACTCTCCAGAAAACCACTCAGATCCTTCACTCCTGAATCCTGCAGCTTGTTCCAGCTCAGGTCCAGGTGTCTCAGGTGGGAGGGGTTGGACTTCAGAGCTGAGACCAGAGAAGAACAGCTGATCTCTGACAAACTGCAGCCCTCCAATCTGAATAAAGAATAAAAGAAGAACAACATTCATACACCTCTTCATGTCAAAACTGATTGATCATTGATGCTGACCTTAGGACAGTCTGTCAATACAGAATCAATAGCTGATCAGATATGTTGGACTAAACACTGACTCCAAAACGTCGTGCCTCTGAATTGATATTCCTTTGTTGATAAAAGCAACAGGAGGGCTTCAGACTACCTGTGAACATACTGAGCATCAACTTGACTCTGACACAAGACTTTGTTTACAGCTCTGTTCACACACGTCTGCTTTCTTGAAGTAAACAAACCCCTCGGTGTATGTTTGAACAGACATCTGATGTTGTCTGTGAGAACAAATTGTGGTTTTGTGGGATGTAAACAGCTCAACAGCCTAAGATCTGTCTGCTCCCATTACACGCTGCTGTGGCCATGTGGGGACAGACACAACTACTGCATAACAGGAGCAATTCAAAAGAAAATCCTCACATTCATTCTTTTAGAGCTAAAATATCAGGAAACAACAGCCCCAGGTTGAATTTGCCTGGAATTGTCCTTGAAGTCAGTGAACACAACATCACATCAGTCTGTGTGCACTGTACAATCAACATGTTTCTTGTCAGGTGTGATGTGGATCAGAACATGTGGTCCAGAGCAGAAGAGCTGCAGATTCACACTGACTTTGTATTTTCTGTTGGAAATTGTATTTTCACACAGAAGTGAACAGCAGCTATGATGCAGATTTCTCTTTTTCTTTGTTCATAAAGTTTTTACTGCAGAAATCCAGTCACTTCCTGACTGTGAAAACAAAAAACTAATATTGAATTAAAACAGTGAAGAATCATTCTCAGTGGGAGAGAAGAACAACTGGAAACATGAGACAACAACTATTTCAAATGTCCTTCATTCATCACATCAAAGTCAGTGATTCAAGTTGTGTGTGAAGATCAATCAGGTTCAGTTGTGGGATAAAGATCTAAGATCTACAACAGTAACAGTCAGTGAACTGACCTCAGAGTCTCCAGTCTACAGTCTGGACTCTCCAGAAAACCACTCAGATCCTTCACTCCTGAATCCTGCAGCTTGTTGTCGCTCAGGTCCAGGAGTCTCAGGTGGGAGGGGTTGGACTTCAGAGCTGAGCCCAGAGAAAACAGCTGATCTCTGACAAACTGCAGCGCTCCAATCTGAATAAAGAATAAGAGATGTAGATCAAATCAGTGATAATGGATCAGATGTGTCCTGGTCAATGATCAGTGTCTAAATGAGTAGAGGGACTTTGTCCTTCTGTTCTTGTCTTCTTCTGTTATTGGGCCTCAAAGAGCCCTGAGCTCTATCAGAGCGTTTCAGACACATGTCAGATCTACAGTGGAAGGAAAATCAGCTCTTTTGGAACATTGAAGCCTGTAAATGTGTTTGAACAGACACCAAGAATAAAATGATCAACAGTGAAAATGGACACAATAGGTTGTGTTTTCAAGAAGCAGCTGGAAATCAACTGGAACCTTAGAAACCTTTGATGTTTCCAGAAATCTCCCATCTGCTGCCGTTCATCATCATCACTGATGTGACTTCAGCTTGGTGAAATATTTGTTGAAGACAGATGCAGCTTCTGTCATGTTCAGATCAGCAGCAGAACATCTGTGAGTTTGATCCTCATCAAGTTTCTGATTTGAAGATCAAAAGTGTGTTTGTGAGTTTGTGTTTCCATCAGTGAGGCTTGGTGCCAGATGCTGCTGTTGTGAACAATCACTGCTCTTCTCTGCTGGAGTTTATTATCATTTAAAAGTCCACTCTTCTACCTTCTGAGGAAATTCTGCTTCCTTCTGTTTTCTCTGTCTTTTGTGAGTTGGTCATATTTTGGCTTCTCTTAGTGCCAGTACAGGTGGGCTGTCATACTCTTAGAGGTGGGGGCTCACTGGGTGGAGGGTTCCTCCTCTCTGGGTCTATTTTCATGCCCCAAAAGTGCTGTGTATTCTAAGCTGTGTGTCTTTTGCTTTGCAGTGTGTGTGAGCTCTCCCTCCCAGTACCTGCTGGTGGTGGCCCCTCTTCCCCTCACTCACTCACTCACTGTAGGCTTCCCTGACACCCTCACTCTTGTACTGGTGATCATCTCAGAGTAGAGACGCCATTTTTTAATCAAGATAAAGTATATTTTTGTCAGCTCAGTTTTCATGTGTATTATCCAGCTCATCACTGGGGATAAGTCCTGATGACAGAATACCATAATAATTATGAAACTTGGATTCAATCAAATTGTTGATTTGTTTTCATGTTGAGTTATAAAATGTTATTTGCCACATTTCTCTGTCTCCTGGTCATTGAACAGACTGTATAGTATCACAACACAGAACACAACTACTGAACTAAATCTGTGTAAAGTTTAGATTGGGCCCTTTGAATATCACATAAGACCAATTAGAAAAATCTGCTTCAATCCAGAAATGTTGGCCTTTTGAAAAGTCTGTCCATTTATATGCACTCAATACTTGGTTGAGGCTCCTTTTGTATGAGTTTCACTTTTTGAAACAGACTATTCCATGATATTCTCATTTATTGAGATGTGCCTGTATGTGAAAATATCCAGGCGATCAATTAACATAAAAATGTGTTGTCACTTGTGTTGTTCATCAAACTGTCTTCAGCAGCAGTAGATGTGTCTGTAGCACAGCAGTGTTCACTCAGTGACAGTGAACGCTGCTCAGGTTCATCATTTTAAAATGCTTCATTCAGACAGACAGACTGAACACACACAACAACACACAGGAACCCTCTGTCAACACCTGCTGCTGTGTTCAAGTGTCATCAGATAAACAGCTTGATGGATCCTCACCTGAGAGTCTCCAGTCTACAGTGTGGACTCTGCAGTCCACCACACAGCAGCTTCACTCCTGAGTCCTGCAGGTTGTTGTAACTCAGGTCCAGGTGTCTCAGACTAGGGACTGGGAGCTGAGGACTGAGGACAGAGCTCCACAGCTTCTCTCTGAGAGGTTACAGCTGTTCAGGCTGAAGAGATGATCATGAGGAATTAAAGAAGAAAGGAATGAATTTTCTGTCCTGTAGAAAACACACAGTGTTTTTTTTATATAAGATGAATAAATCCATCTGTCTCTACACTTACAAGCTTTGTTGGAGGCTTTGACCACTGGCAGCAGCCTCAGAAGAGCCTCCTCTGAACCAGAGTATTTCTTCAGGTCAAACTCGTCCAGCTCTTCTTCTGATGACAGTAAGATGAAGACCAGAGCTGACCACTGAGCAGGAGACAGTTTGTCTGTGGAGAGACGTCCTGATCTCAGGGACTGTTGGAGCTCCTCCACTAGAGAACGATCATTCAGTTCATTCAGACAGTGGAACAGGTGATGCTTTTCTCTGCAGAGGGACTCTCTTCAATCATCTTCTTGATGTACTGGACTGTTTTTGATTGGACCCTGAGTCACTTCCGGTCTGTGTCATCAGGCCTCGTAGGAGAGTCTGATTTGTCTCCTGTGAAAGGCCAGGAGGAAGCGGAGGAACAAGTCCAGGTGTCCATTTGGACTCTGTAAGGCCTTGTCCACAGCACTCTGGTAGAAGTTTGCTCTGCAGATTTAACTTGTCTGTTTCAGTCTTCTTAGAGGTTGATTTTGGTGTGACATCAGGTTGAGTCCAGAGTTGAAGAAGGTCAGATGGACATGAAGAGCAGCCAGAAACTCCTGAACACTCAGATGGACGAAGCAGAACACCTTGTCCTGGTACAGGCCTCTCTCCTCTTTAAAGATCTGTGTGAACACTCCTGAGTACACTGAGGCTGCTCTGATATCGATGCCACACTCTGTCAGTCTGATTCATAGAAGATCAGGTTTCCTTTCTGCAGCTGCTCAAAAGCCACTTTTCCAGAGACTCAACCATCTCCCTGCTCTCTGGACTCCAGTGTGGATCTGTCTCAGCTCCTCCATCATACTTGACCTTCTTGACTTTGACTGAACCACCAGGAAGTGGATGTACATCTCAGTCAGGGTCTTGGGCAGCTCTCCTCCCTCTCTGCTCTTCAACAGCTCCTCCAGAACTGTAGCAGTGATCCAGCAGAAGACTGGGATGTGGCACATGATGTGGAGCTTCGTGATGTCTTGATGTGGGAGATGATCTTTCTGGACTGCTCCTCATCTCTGAACCTCTTCCTGAAGTACTCTTTCTCTGTGGGTCAGTGAATCCTCTGACCTCTGTCACCATGTCAACACACTGAGGAGGGGATCTGATTGGCTGCTGCAGGTCTTGTGTTATCCAGAGGCGAGCAGAGGGAAGCAGTTTCCCCTGATGAGGTTGGTCAGCAGCACATGACTGAGGTGGACTCTGTCACATCAGTCAAGATCTCAGTGTTGTGGAAGTCCAGAGGAAGTCGACACTCGTCCAGACCATCAAAGATGAAGACGACCTGGAAACTGATCAAACCTGCAGATTCCTGCTTCTTTGGTTTCAGTGAAGAAGTGATGAACAAGTTCCACCAAGCTGAACTTTCTCTCTTTCAGCACATTCAGCTCTCTGAAGGTGAAGGGAAATATGAAGTGTATGTCCTGGTTGTCTTTGTCTTCAGCCCAGTCCAGAGTGAACTTCTGTGTTAAGACTGTTTTCCCAATGCCAGCCACTCCCTTTGTCATCACTGTTCTGATTGGTCGGTCTCTTCCAGGTGAGGCTTTAAAGATGTCTTGTTGTCTGATGTTGTTTCTGCTCTGTCTGGTTTCCTTGAAGCTGTTTCAATCTGTCTGACCTCATGTTCATCATTGACCCCTCCAGCCCCTCCTCTCTGTGATGTAGAGCTCTGTGTAGATCTGCTTCAGAAGAGTTGGGTTTCCTGCTTTAGAGATGCCCTCAAACACACACTGGAACTTCTTCTTCAGCTCAGATTTGAGTTTACGTCGACAAACTGCAGATAAATATTCTGAATGAAAACACAAGAAATAAGATCAGTAAGAAAATAGAACATTTTCATTCCTCTAAATAACCACTATATGAACATGTTTCCCTCAATCTCTTGATGTCAGTGAACGTCTCATTTGTCCATCATGTTGAATCTTTAGAGAAATCCTCTACTGCTCTGCAGACACTCAGCCAGCTCCTCCTGCTTCATCCTCCTCAGGAGGTTCACTGTGATCTTCACTAATGCCTCTCTGCTGCTGCTCCTCTGCTCTTCATCCTCACCATCCAACACCTCCTCATCCTCTTTCTGACTCCCTGAGCATTGTGGGTAATCTGGACTCAGAAGCTTGAGGATCTTCTTCAGCTCCTTCTTCACAAAAGTGACCATGTTCTCCTCCAGCAGCTGGAAGAGAAACTCTATGAGTGACAGCATCAAACTAAAACCATGGAGCCAAACATCAGATCCATGTTGGACACACTGACAATCCACTGGTGTCAAAGTGCAGCATGGAGATGACTGTGAACACAACAGATGGAACAGCAGCTGTTGGACATGTTCACACCTTCAATATGGAGTCCAGGTGTGTTTGATGCTGCTGGGCAGACTGAGCACTGGGAACCTCTGAGCTCTCCTGGTCCACTCTGTGGAGGAATCAGTGTCAAGTGAAAATAAGTACAGGGAGATAATACAAGATGGACTTTATATGTCCCCTGAGGACGTTCACAACAGACAGACACTTTGATTTCAGACCTGGTCCAAACAACACATCGTACAAACTGGTTCTTTTCTACAATAACCTGAGTCTGAGTGTCAGTTACAGCTTACATCTGATCAGCTGATCCACCTCCTCCTTTAAAGTCAAGAGCTCGTCCTTTGACCAGTCGCTCTTTAAAGACAGACAGCTGGGTTCAGGAGAGTCTGGTCTCTGCTGCTGGATCCTGAAACAACAACACAACTGATGTGTCAATAGTTTTAGGTTTTCAAAAGAATTCTCTGCAAAGTTATTTTTGAGTTACAGATGTGAATGACTTCCTTTTCTTCAGTTATGGAACAATGTTAACATGTGTACATCAAAGCCCTTTCAGGACACATTCACATCTGATGTCTTTTAAACTTTGTGTTTTTCCAAACCAACTTATCATTTGAAGATTTTCATCAAGTGCTACACATCTTCAGTCTGAGCAAAGTGTTTAATAGAGGTTGTAGCAGGAACAGGAAATGACAAAACAGAGCTGGAAAGGAGGAGGAAAGAAGTAACACACACCACAGAATTACATCTGGGCAACATGCCAATGTAGAGGAATACACACATGTGATGAGTGTGAACCTACACAGAGTTTGATGGATCTGCTTCCTGGTTTCTCTCTGTTTCCTTCACATGAGTCTAATGACTGAATCATCTTCAGCTCAGCTTACAGTAGAAAACTGTCTCTTATGTGACTCTGAGGGTCCAGGTTCAGGACTGAAGTCTGGAGGACGTCCTTTGGACCTGTCACTCTTCATAGAGGGACAGATGGATCCTGGAGACTCTGCTTCATCCTCATTTTTATCCACACGAACACTCATCTTCAGGACTTCAGTCTGAGAGGGAAACAAGTAACAATGACTGTGAGATAACACACACACACACACACACACACTTACAGAGTTTACAGTATAATAAACTGCAGCTGCTCAGTTTTCATGTGTATTATCAGCTCATCACTTCCTGTTGTCTCCTCTTTTCTCTTCAGTGTCTCTGCAGAGTGTTCTGTCCTTTGTCCTGTTCTGCTCTTCTGGAAACATGCTGCCCAGGATCAAGCCAACAGGCAGGCAGGATCACTGGGATCCATCAGGTGTCTGCAGCCCAGGTGAGCTGATTTTAAAAAAGGCCGCTCAGATCCTCAGTCATCACACTCATCCTCTCCATCTAAAGTGTCAGAGCAGTGTCAGGTCAGGGCAGAATCCTGCAGCAGAAAATCACAACAGGAAACAGTCAATCATTTGTGCCACAGCAATCAGACTGTTTAACAGTAGGTAAGGTTTAACTGTGATCCAGAGTGAACACATGCTGATGAAAGATGTGAATGAGCTACATTTTCAATTATTAACATGGACTGAGGCATGTGTGTGTGTGTGTGTGTGTGTGTTTTCTGCATTGTGTAGGACAGTTTTGTTGGTGTGAGTGTGTCTGTTGTGTTTTGTTTCTTTGTTTGTTTTTATTTATATGTTGGACAGGTGACGTGTGCGACCACATGAATTTTCTCCCTGAGGATAATAAAGTTGACTTTGAACCTTGAACCTTGATGTCTAATAGTTAATAAACATGGACACACACACGCGCGCACAGACACACACAGTATATTAAACTTGAAACTAAACTTGAAAAAAGACATCATTCTCTCATGATGAAAAAAGCTTAAGGGCAAGGAACTGTTGATGTTAAATCTTTTCATTCTACAAGGAACATACTACATCCACAAATGTAAATGGACACAAAAGAAACTACATTTTTATGAATTCACAATAGAAACATGATCTTACATGCAGCTGCTGCACAACATGAAAGAACAGAAGAGCTGTAAAAAGTCTGGACTATTACAAACTATTACAAGCTTTATATGATTTGCTACCCCCATCTGTATAATATATATATATATAAATGTGTGCGTGTGTGTGTGTACATATGTATATGAGTGTAAATATATGTATGTATGTATATGTGTTGTTTTAAAGAGAGAGGAGAGCCCTGTATGTTTCTGTCTTAATGATAACTTGTGTATGTGACTGTCTTTATATGAGGATCCTTTGATCCATATTGTTTTCTATATGTCTGTGCAGTTTCATTTCTCTTTATATGTGCTGTTTTCTGTCCATGTTTGTACATTTGTTTTCTTCAATAAAAAAAGACAGAGACAAAAAAAAACAGGACTCGGTGAATCAGACTCCTGTCGCTCCTCTCTTTTCTCCTCAACAAATATTTCCTGTGTAACAGACTAATGGACCTGGACAGTCCATCAGATTTACACGTGAGAAGACGGACGGTTAAAATCAATCATCATGTCAGCGTTACGTCACTGAGGTGCGTTCAGGTGAACTAGGAAGAATATGGAATAGTTTGACAGTAAAGTCAAGTGTTTGTAGTTGAAGTGCCCCTCCCTACTCATCAGCTCCTGTTGTCTCCTCCTTTTCTCTCAGTGTCTCTGTGTGGACTGAAGTTCACTGTGACTCTTCTTCCCTCCACAGTCACAGGGACAAACTGACTCACACACTCTCACACTTCAATAACAACTAGAGAAGAAGAAGAATGTTGTGTTAACACCACCTGCCTCACACTTCACTTTCTCTCCTTCTGCTCCGTCACTTTAAATGGAGTCTGAACTCACTGAACACTTTCACTTTCACTGGCTCCCCTTCTTCTCTACAGTTACAGGAAGTCACATGACTCTGTGAGTGTGTGTTGTTCACTTACAAGTTGTTTAAACTAGTTGTTATTTCATTGTCTGTTGTTTAAATGACAACTAATGTGTTTTAATGAGATAAACTCTGACTTTTCTCCAGCTTCATATAAATAATGTTGATGATGGTTGTGACAGAGAAGTGACTTGATACAGGTAGAATGGCTCCATCTGCTGGACAACTGAGAGCATCAGAAGTAAAGCTTCTATTGGACACAAACCACCTCTGTTCTGTGGTTTTTATTGATCATATCTATTATTAGATGATATTGATTCAGTTTATGGACACGTCCCATGAGGTTTGTTAGAAAGAAATTTAAAATACATTTAGTTCACTTTTTCATACGTGATGCAGCTTTCTATTAGTTTTTGTAACTGTGCTGCAAGAAATGACAAGGTTCCTGATTCAAGCCACACAATGTCTGTTTATTACAGTGGGGAAAAAACATGACTTAGCTTCTTGTTGAGTCCACGTCATACTGCAGTTTGCTCTGTCCCCTCTGGTAATGAACACACATGTTGAATCACCTTCAGACAGGAGTTTGGTTTGGAATCACATTGGAAAAATAGATCCATGTTTATATAGAATTTGAATGCAACACTTGTTTAAACTCATGTCAACTTGTATTTGAATCCACAGATCTTCTCCAGGAGATTTCAAATCAAACTTCAATGGTGGTCAAAAAGAGGTGTGTGACTGCCACCAAGCATCTGTTCAGAGAACCAGTCAGGACATCTGGGCCCGTATTCACAAAGACTCCTAAGACTAAAGAGCTGCTCTTAGTGACGTAGTTCTGAGAAAACTCTTAGAATTTCCCTTAAAGTTAAGACTGGAGCCTTGTAAAGATCAAAGTTACTGACAAAGCATCTCAGGCCTTCAGAGAGCTGCTAAGGTGACAAAGTGTGTGAGAGAGGGAGGAGGACGAAGAAGAGTTTCTTAATAAAGGCTTTTTATTCTGACCCTCATGAGAGCCTCAGATCTCTTTCTACAAGTTTTACTTGGATCCTAACTGAAGAGCAGCAGAGGACACCTGCTTCTACACCAAGCAGCACTCCATGCTTTTTTTTTTTTTTTTTTTTGTCAAAAGGATGTTTGTGTTACCATCTCAAGCCTAGGGGTACTCGGGCCAGTAGCTATTTTGCTACACAGCAATGAAATGACTGTGGAACAGTAAGAAACAAACACGGTTTCAGCAGCGTGCGACTTCCTCAAGCACCATTTTATTCTACAACAACTACAGCACATAAACACCACAACTTATTAGAATCATGTGTTGATCCTTTAACTTCTAAACCCAGGACTCGCGTGTTCGTTTGATGAAGTATGCAAGGACACAAAGTTAAAGTTCAATTCACATCTAATTTATTAAATGAATACAGCAGAGAATCAAAGTTTGAGATTGTTTACAGAGCTCTGGACCACAATGCTTCCACCGCCTCGTCCTAAGCAAAGTGTGTGTCTTCCCTGTTTACACAGATCATTTTGTACAGTTCCACCCCCCCCCTTGACCTAGAGATCCCTTCCCCAATCTCCTTCTCTGCAGGCTGTGGCGACTTGTCTTCTCTACACTCACTGTCCTTGTACATAATCTCCTCTCCCTCAGCCCTGCACTACATTCCTTGTCTCATCAAAACAGTCATAACACAACACCAAGAATACTTATACATCAAAGATGATGACTTCAAGGATAGCATAGGAAGATTAAAACACAGCAACAGCAAAACATATCCTTCAGTCCCCCTTTTGATCTCAGAGAATATCTGAGATCAACATCAATTGAAGCCTTCTGCCCCCGTCACTGTCTCCTCCTCGTCATCCTTGGTCTTTCCCAGGAGTGGCATTTGGTATGGGGATGGTGCTGGGCTTCGCCCCCATGGTGGTGGTGATAAGCCTGACACAGAGAGAGCAGATACAGGGGACACAACAACATCCACATAATACCAACATACTGTAGCTTGTATTTTTATTATGTGTCCTATAGCTTGTATGTGTTTTTATTTATTTCTGAGCACATATTTTATTTTTACACCGTGGGGATGGGGGGGGGAACGTAATTTCAAGTTTCTGTATGTCTTGCACAAATGGAAATTTGACAATAAAGTGACTTTTGACTTTGATACCAGTAACAGCAATCAGTGAGGAGACACAGAGACCATCAGGTTGCGCCATTTCCCAACCAACTATCAAACACATCAATGAATGGATCATCAATACCAGTGCGAGAGGCCATTTTATCATTAAGAACCATAAGGGCGTGGAGAGCTTTGGCTACAGAGCCATCAGGAGCTGTGTGGTTAGGGATGGCTGTACAGCACTGATCTCCAAACATGTGACAAACACCCCCTCTTTCAGCCAGCCACATGTCTAAGGCCATCCTGTTTTGCACCGTCATCAAAGAATCTGCAGCCAGCTGTTCAGATAGCCCTCCAATCGCTGTACCTGTGAAATTGCCCACCACTGAACTTTGTGATAAAGATAATTTATGCGACCAACATTTTTATTAATTGTACACCACCAACAGAGAGAGGACTCAAATCCTGCAGCAATATGATTAGCCAGTACGTGTTCGCTGGGGACTCCTCTGGGAACACCTATGGAAGCTATGTAAGTGGGAGAGGAAGACATCCAATCAAAGTTATCAGTGGAACATTTCTATGAATGGCATTCTGAGTTTGAGCCTTGAGGTTTCTGCCGAGCATCTGCACTGAAATTAAAAGTCTGGTTAGGATGCAAACACCAGTCCAGTCTGGTGGGAGATAGTTAAACAGTGTTCTTCCTCCGCAGGACCAGAAGAGATCAGCACGAGCCCAACCTAAGGAAGACATATTGCTCCAAGAACTGACATCCACAGTGTCTGCACACCATGTTGTCCATACATTACCCATTACAGTCGAGGTGGTGTGGTTGTCAGGCTGCAGTCTACTGAGGCAGGTGTAGTTACCTGCTTTAGGAGAAAAGACTGGAGGGATGGTGGTTTTCTTAACAACAGGGAACTGATTAGACAGCATGCCACAGTTAGCAGACATGTGTGATGCTATCATGCAATCAAAACCCTGTCTGTCCTGACTGAGGAGTAAGGGTGCAGGCGTTAGTTTCAGGACCAGTCTGGCAGATGAACAAACTAAACAATCAGTGATGCCTGAGGTTTTGGCCGTGGCTGCCATCCAATCCAGCCACAGGTTTTTATCCCAATATCCAGTAGCTAATCTCACCATGTCTTCACCTGAGATAATAATATAACAATAATACATTTTATTTATAAAGCGCTTTCACGGTACTCAAAGTCACTTTACCGAGATAAACAACCATATTGGATTTGGAGACACTTAAGAACACAGAAACACAATACACAGAGTATCAAAACATAAGATATCAAACAGTCAGAACAATGAAAACACAATGGATAAAGATTTGGATGAAGTAGATAGACCAGACGGATCATAACAGTGCAAGTAGATGTAAGGATCAGAAAATGCTAAATATGATGATAGATGTTAAATCAATTTTTAACACTTAATTTTCAAACTTATAAAATATAAAAAAATGTAAAGATTTTTTTTTTCCTTTTTCTTTTTTTTTTCTTTTTTTGACCTAGATCCTTTGTGTCTATATGAGGTGTGCTTCAACACAGAGAGCTTGAAACCTTCTGTATCTTTGAACCACTCTGACTGTTTTCTGCTTTTTCTTATAGCAAAGCTGATTATATAATGGTGCTCCTGAATATAACAAAGCCCCCGACTGCCTCTCCCATGTCTGTGTAATCGATGATTATCTCTTCACCTGGCAGCTTGGCAGAGGGAACTTTCCCTCATGTGGTTTCACAGTACTCTTTGTTTCTTTCCACAATGTATTAACCCATGAGCTTCCTCTAACACTGCTGCAACCATGCCTGGCGGTAACACTGGTCTTCCATCTGGTTCATGTCACAAGTCCTTCTGTTTCTGTGCTCCTCTCTCCCTCCACACTGAAATGTCACACGGTGAGGCCTTGGCCTGTTCTTTTATCAACATATTTACATTGCAAGGCGGCAACATCTCTGTCACACTTGGTCCAGCTTGCATCATCATGAATCGTGGCTTGTATCCAGCTGTCTGCTTGGCTACTCTATCAGCTTCGTTGTTCCTTTTGCAATCAGTGTGTTTGCTTTGTCATGTCCCTTACACTTTATTACAGCTACTGCTTTGGTCTCATCAATACTTCTGCCAGCTCCTGCATCTCTTTCTCATGTTTGATGGGTGTGTCTGTTGTAGTTTTGAAACCTGCTCTCTTCCACTGACCTAGTCCTACATGAACTGCTCCTGCAACATATGCTGAATCTGTGTAGATGTTAACAACTGTTCCTGCTGTTGTTGTGACACTATTAACAACATCTGAGGCCCACAGCCTCCCTCTTGACATTCTCTATCAAACTCACCCTCCATGTTTGTGTGGTGTTTGTATACTTACTCTTTATTGTTGAACTACTCACCTTCCTCTCGTTCCTAAGGAGAGAAAATGAGTTAATGACCTCCCCAACGGCCAGTCACTTTGTATGGCATAACACCCGAGCAACTGACCCAACTGTTGTTAGTCTGCCAGGCCGGTCAGTGTGTATGGAGTACACCCGAGTCACTGACCCAATGAGCTGCACACACTTTTCAGTGCGGCGTGTGGTTTGTTCTCACCGTCAGGTTTCCCCCACCGTTTTCCAGCTCAGACACCTGAACAGACCACCACAGAGACACCGTTGTATCTACCACCCACTTGTGTTGTTGCCCCGTTTATTTTGCTTTGCCAGTTTTGTTAGGATCCTTCTCAAAAATGATCACACAGTCTCTCAGACACTGTGGGTCCCTCCAATATGGAATTTCTGACCACAGTTTGGAATCACAAGCTGATCGTCCCCAGCGGGAAAAAACAGAAATGAAAACACTCCAGCAGTAAATTCTCCTGAATTACTGCATCACACTCGCTCCCCTGGTCCTTGTAAACCACTTATAAACACAACGCCTCTCTGATGGAGGTTTTCCGCGCAATCGAAGCCGGGTTGTCACCATCACTTTGTAACCATCACTTTGTAACCATCACTTTGTAACCAACACTATTCCTACCCTGAGTGCGAGGGGTCTTCGTTCCCCTGTGGCAGGCTGATCAGACCTCCACAGGTCCCGGTAAATTACCCAAGGGAGTTCTTGACACCAATCTTAATTTGCTTCGCGCCCTCTTCGCAAACGGGTCTAAGCATGCGAGTTACCGCACCACGCCTTGCGACGGCTCTAGTCAAGCAGAAGTATTGCGAACCTGCCCCTTTTAATTTGGAGGATATGTACAAACAATCACTGATTCTACTGTTCTTTTATGAAGAACAGCTTTTTCACAATACCAAGAATACTTATACGTCAAAGATGATGACTTAAAGGATAGCATAGGAAGATTAAAACACAGCAACAGCAAAACATATCCTTCACTTGTCACCAGAAGATGAGAGAAACTGTAAAAAACTCACCAGCAGTACCATCAATAAGTCCCTTTCAAAATAAGAGTTTGTTTTTTTAAATATAAAGGTACCATCTAGATTGAAAATGACACTGAGGTCAATCTTGTGAGAGGCAAAAAACCTGTAACATGAAACCAGAAAGGAAATTAGAAGAAAAAAACGAGGATACTCTATATGAGGGAGTGATGATGTGTCTATATGGACTGACCCTGGATCAGATTGGCCCTCCACAGAACAAATCTGAATGCCTTTGATTTAGTCTGCTTTCTTTTAAGTGCAATCTGAGCTTTGCAATTTATCTAAAAAAAAAAAAAAAGATTTGAAATATTCCAGTTTATGATGCTCCACGTTCTTATCTCACCACCCCCAGCTCGGAGTGAACGCCGCTCATGGAAGAGCCTATCAGCGGCACCACACCCTCGTCATAATAAAAATAATGAAAAATAAGCAGATAGAACGACAGCAGTTTAAAGCACCTTGTGGAATATTTGACTTCTAAAAAGGATAAAGCTGTTTATTATAAGGTCCTCATTTCCCTTGGGTGGTGCTCATGCAAGTGCAGCTACCTGCAAGGGAAAATGGACATAAACAATCTATTTAAAATACTTTCCTAAGATGAATTCCTTGTGATAAAACAAATCTACTGGCAACAGAACACCGACCTGAACAGTATCCCTATCAAACAAGACTTTATATCACCAACAGTGACCATAAAAATGTCAAGTTCCAGCAATAATAGTAAAGAACTGGACAAAATGTAGCAAATACAGGGTGATCGCCGGTCCTTAAAAAGTCTTAAATACAATTCAGATTGTTAACATCTTAAAGGTATTAACCAATTACCTTTAATTAACCTATCCTGCATGTCTTTGGTCTGTGGGAGGAAGCCAGAGTACCCAGGCTCCAGCCGCCGGTGGGTTCAAACCCAAAGGCCCATCATGAACCTCTACTTACAATATACACACCACTGCCATCATTTTTGGTATGTAATGAATGAATGCTATTTCACCCCATTGATGCATTTACATCATAATCAAAACAAGAACGAAATATTTTCTATGAATGAAAACTGCTGTTGCTGCCAACATGAATTTACAATAAGTTTCATTCGATGATGACTATACATTCCTTTTCAGCTGATTATACATAACCTATATATTTTATGAGCTTTGCTCAGAAATTAAAACACTTAAAAGAACTTTTGGATCAAATTCCATCTTTAAAAATGAAAATCCTTTTTTTTTCTTTCTTTAATAATCATGTCATTAGGAATAAATATTTCATTTTCAACGCAATATGCAATATATGATAAAGCAAAGCAGAGTCAGTGGTTTCACATGTTTCACATATATCATGTCTTTTTAATTGCCGTCTACTCCATGAGTAAAAAAGTTGATAAAAGATGTCGAAAGATTTTTTAAATTAGCGAGTCACACCTGATCCACAACTCTAGCCACTGATCCACAATGTTGCACTGATGATTGATCAATGTTAACCATCATACGTCCTCCACCATCGTCTTCATCATCTTCTGTTTTGTGCTCAGTCTGCTCCTGTGTTCCCTCTTCACTCATGACTGCACGCCCTCCCACAGCTCCACCACCTCAATCAAATCCACACACACACACAACATCACTATAGTGGGTCTGATATCCAGCTCTAATCAAACAGCCTGCAGGGAGGAGCTCTGCACATTGTCTGCATATTGATGAGACGACAGAGTGAACTTCAACACAATGTCAAACTCAATATACTTCGGGGTCTGACCTTGTGCCTCAAGACCTTGCACATGGTCGAGAGCCAAGCAGTGCCATTTCTCCTCCCCAGTACTTTGGTTTCAAGTGGCCTCCAAAAGGAGATACCCGATGACAATGAAGTGAGAAGTGTTAGAGGTGGAGATCTTACCCTACGAAATGGGACACCACAACCTGTAGTGGTTTTCATTCAGGTTTGAGAATGCCAGCTCCAGCGGTTGTGTTACCTGTTCTGTGGGCTTTGATGATCCGTCTTCATTTGATGAACCAACAAAGAAGAAACGCAGAAAACAGAAGGCACCTTCGATGCTTTTCATCTTGCGCTATGTCCCAAGTCTGCACCTGGCCTCCCTCCGATTTAAGGGGTGGTTGTTTAAAGGTGGAGTCTGCAGGGTTTCCTAAAAAACAAAATGTAGACTTTATACAAAAGAGCTAATCTCTTCTCTTTATACTATACTGAATATACTTTCACCATAAATCATATCAAATACAAAATACATGAAAAAATCGGCTAATCACCATTATCAAGTTATCTCTGTAACCATAAGATGTCCCACTCAGTCAATTATCTGAGTTAATGTAGGGTCTACACATGTTAACAATACCATACAATGTAAAATGTGTTAACTTAATCTGTCTAATAGTCAAATAAAATGAAGCTAGCATGTTGCTATTGAGTTGTATGAATGTAAATGAGTGTTAAATGAGTTTGAAGTGGTTATACTACACTAGCATCAAATCAATATGTAGAATCACAAGTGTTCCCAGGAAATATTTCTTTAAACATAAAATGAAATGAGCTAGAGCCAGAAAAAAGGATATGTCTAAATCAAACACTGAAATGTAACCGTTGGCAACCGTTAGCTCATCTTTAGCATAGGCTACTTAACACAGAAAACAGGGGAGATCGCTCCTTAACAAAACAATGTAACATATTCAAACCGATTCGTCCTGACATTTATCTTGACGTGGAGTAATAACCATGTGAATTTGTACAGTTATTTGTTTTTTTTTGTTTTTTTAAACCACCGTTACTGACCTGAAATAAACAGGAGAAGGAGTCACAGACGACCGTTGCTGTTGCTGCTGTTGCTGTCACTTTGCGGCTTCGCTCAGTAGAATGCGGAAGTAAACAGTAAACAAACGTCTGCACGTGAACAGAGTTCAAGGGTGAGCAGCAAACTCACACTGCCTCCTGTTGGTCATACTAAAAACCTGTACGGGGCAACAAGACCCACATGTTGTATAATGATAATAAGTCGAGGCACAAATGTCAAATGTCAAACAAAAATGTCCTTCACAGGTGTATCCACAAGCAAAAGTTCAAAATGTCCCACACCAGTAACAGCACCAAGAGCAGTTCAATTCAGTCAAGTCCAAGTGAGCCTTCCTTCGCTCAACAAAAAGTCTTCGGCTCAGGTAACTTACTCTTTCCCCTCTTAAAAGATCTCCCCGCTAGCCGACGGTTGTCATAGTTACCTTGGGGCTAGCCTGCTTCTTATCAAGTGCTTTAAGATCCTGGCGTGGCTCCAATAAGGTGACGTGGGTCCAGGTTTTATAATCCACACAGGAGGAGGGCGACGGTACGACTCGACCGCGGACTTTGTTCAAAAGCCAGAGACAGGCTCGGTGCTACGGAGGTGAATATACAGCGAGGCACAGACTGATGCTAGGCGACTGCTCCAGTATGGTGAGCCGCCATCTTGCCCCTTACGGCATCATCTTGGTGACACCATTGCCTGGGGCTGGAGTTGTGTGTTAAAACTAATTTGACATAAAACTATTTAGTATTATTATAAAAATAGGAGTCACAAAAAACTTGAATGATATGATAACATTTTCATTGTAATTTAGTGTAATGGAAAAACACTAATAATTTTAGGCAGATGATGAGTGTAGATCAGTGTGCCTCAACAAGACTTATCCACCTAGTGGTTAAAGCAGTGAACTACTGCATCAGTCACAACCAGGTTTATCACCAAGTCATTGAAGTCTGGAGGTTTTTGGATGGAAGTCCCACTCAACAACCAGAACAGCCAGTGTGTTCCACCTTTGAAGTAACTTGTTTCAGTCTCTTTATCAACCTCTGATCCGGACACGGATGATAAAGTAATAATCCTCCTTGTTCATGCCAACACGGTCATCACCTGCCATCATTGTCATGGCCTGTGAAATATAAGGCCTTTTAACTATATCCTTTCTCTCCTGATAACTTCTTGGTCACAAGAAGTTGAAGCTTTTATTTCTACCACTGCTGTATCCTAGCCCACTATTTAGCTTACTGTATTATATATGGGCTCACATTGAATGAATCCATACAGGTGTAATACCAGGAGATGTCCAGCAGATGGAGCCATTCTACCTGTATCAAGTCACTTCTCTGTCACAGTTTATCTCAGTTTGTCTCATTAAAACACATTAGTTGTCAATTTAATTCTCTCACTCAACTTCAAAATGTAGTGGAAACAGCAAAACTCTGAGTTTAGTGGAGACAGTCAGATGAAATCTGTGATGTCATAATGAGCCTTATCTGACTGGAAATGTGTGTCAGTTCAACAGAAGCTTTTGATCAGACAACAATATGCACCATATTGATATCAAATCAACAGGTGGCTGAATGTTGATTTGATGTTTATTAGACACAAACAAAACCATGTGTCATTTAAAGTCAAATGAACTTAGAATTTATCATGACTCAGCTAAATCCCAGTCTGCTCACTCTACTCAAAGATTCATTGAAACAGTTTACACAGCAAACTTTTCACTCTAGTAACATTACAGTTGTAGTCCAGCTGACATCACAAACATGTGTCCAATGAGCCTCATCTGACCAGAGATTTCTATCAGTAGAACACAGTGTTTTTAATCCAATGATCAAATACTTTGTACAATTAACAGGAACCTTTGAACTTCTGCTGACACTTTTGGAATTGTATTGTGACATGGTCTTAATACAGACAGTCACAGGTCACATGTCTTTAACAGAGCAGAACACACACCATCACTCCCAGTTTAAGCACAGAACAAATGAATATATTAACACATTATCACATCACTTTGTTTACAGATACATTATTGATCCATGACTGCAGCACTAACCCAACAACCAAAAGTCCTTGTGTCCTCAGCCCACACGGGGCGCTACAGTATGAACAGTGTGTATGTAAATTCTGTCAGTTTGATGTTGAGACAGCACGACATTCTTGTGTCCAGTATAACTCTGCAGTTCTTGTTGTAAGTTCATGATTTTGTTGTGTGAAGTGAACACAGTTATTTCATTTAATGGAACAAGAAAGTGACAGTTTGTCATATGAACATAAAAACATATTTTTACAACCACTGTTTAGTTCATTCAACTATTAAAATATAAGCTAAGTGCAGAATATTTGTGTTGCTAATTGGCCTTGAACTAATTACGGTTTATCAGCTTTATAAATTCAAGTCAGAGCAACTGAAAAATCAAAAACTGTTGACTTAATATTAAAAAATGATGTCAAGCTCACAAGGGATGAGTGTTTGTGTTGCACAGGGCACTGCCCTGGCTCCATTCCTGTTCACATTGTATACAGCAGACTTTAAATACAACTCTGAGTCCTGCCACATCCAGAAATACTCAGATGACACTGCTACTGTGGCATGTGTTAGGAATGGACAGGAATCTGAATATAGAGATTTGATAAAAGCCTTCAGTGACTGGAGTCACAAAAACTGCCTCATGCTGAACACCTCAGAGACAAAGGACATGACCATGGATTTCCATAGGTCCAAGCTCCCTCTTCAGCCATCCTTCACAACAGTGTGGCTGCAGCTGTTGGTTTGTTTTCTCAGGTGGCATGAATGGACATTTTTTTTTGAGTCTTCAACAATCTGGAGCAACTAAACTTTCACAGTCAGGAAAGCTTCAAATCAAAGTTTGGCTCCGAGAGCTGGGTGAAGCCATGTCCGTTCCCAGCAGCAGGTGAATCAGGCTGCTTCTCCCATGGTGACATGGTCACATCAGACTGGGCTCCAATCAAGAAAAACAGGCCCAATGGAAACAGGGCAAAGGACAGCGCCCCCCTCAGGCAGGGAGGGAGAAGATAACACAGCAATAGAACATTCACAGGTGAAGCTCAGAGCAGCTTTATGAGCTTTAAGTCCAGAGACACTGATGATGCTCTGTCAGGTCCAGAGGACACACAGGGATGATGGTGGACTGGACTCTGTGTGTGACAGTGGAGCTGTTCTCAGATCAGTTCAGACTGCAGCACTGGGAGTCACCTCTACTTCCACCGGGTCAAATGGCAGTCACTGATCATCAGGAAGCTATAGCTGGTTCCACCTCCACCTACACACACAGACAGAGGAGAGGTGATGAATGACAGGGTCTTGAGTCAGTGATGCAGCAGCCACTTCAGTCCTGTTCAGACCAGATGTGTCAGTTGTTGTTAGTCAGTAGTTGAGTGACTGGACATTGGCCTGTAGTGAGAGTGCTGCCGTTTCCTGTAACATTGTGTAGAGAGGGGAGGTGGAATCAGCTGGAGCTTCAGCTGCACACCTTCACACCTTTTCACACTATATTGCTGTGTTTGATTTCAATGTGCAGCAACTGTGTAGAAATATGAACAAAGACTGAAATGACATTGAACTCAAGTGAAATGTGCAGCATTTACTGCAGCATCACTGCTCCAACACTTCAGTGAGGGATTTCCTCCTCTTACCTGTCAGCTCATGTTACAGCTCAAACTTATCAAGTGCCTGTGGGACCACAGCATCTGATTGGCTGTTGACATTTCACACACAGACTATTCTATTCATCATTTGCACTAAAGTTGATCCACTGCATCTGCTGGAACGTAGTTTGTCCAGAAAAACAAAAAGACATTCTTCTCCATATTTATTGCAGACTAACATTATTCTAAAGCAAAGATCAACAACATGGATTTAGTCAATCTGATATGAGCGATAGATGCAACAGGACGTCTGGCTCCTACTTCCTGGTTTGGTCCTAACACCTTGATTGATCTGGAGGGAAACAGCTACAGATGTGACTGACCTCAGAGTCTCCAGTCTACAGTCTGGACTCTTCTGGAGATCACTCAGATCCTTCAGGTCTGAATCCTGCAGGTTGTTCCCCCTCAGGTCCAGTTCTGTCAGGTGGGAGGGGTTGGACTTCAGAGCTGAGCCCAGAGAAGAACAGCTGATCTTTGACAAACTGCAGCTCCACAATCTGAATAAAGAATAAAAGAAGAACAACATTCATACACCTCTTCATGTCAAAACTGATTGATCATTGATGCTGAGCTCAGGACAGTCTGTCAATATTGAATCAATATCTGATCACATGCTGGACTAAACACTGACTCCAACACTTTGATTCAGGACTGAACTGGATCAAAGTTTAAAGGTCCAGTCCTGATCCAGGACTAAGGTCTTTCTTGGTCCTGGTCTCAGGAAACTAAAACTACACACATTCAACTGAAAACACCACAACCAGCTCAGCCAACCATTATCAAGGATGCAGCAGTGGAGATGGTGGATCCTACAAATACTTGGGGACAGTGATTGATACAAACTTGACACATGACCTCAACACCTCAACAATCTGCAAAAAGGGCCTGCAAAGACTCTACTTTCTGCACAGACTAAAATCCTTTAATGTTGATAAGACCTTGATGTTTTTATTCTACAGATCTTTTATTGAGTCAGTTTGAACTTTTTGCTTCATTTCATTTGATGGAAACCTGTCAGTTCAAAACAAAATCATCTGTTCAAAATTGTGTGAGAAGCCAATGCATTATGAATTGTGCAATCAACTTGCACAATTCTTAACCCCCCCCCAAATTAAAATGTTGGCCTTTTAAATTGATGACAGGTTTCACTTCTTCACCTCAGTCCTTTATACTCTTCTTCTACTCTTTTTGATCCTTCTTTTTTACTCACTTTAGGATTGTTCTTATCAGGTTGGTTGTGCTGTACACTGCAATGTTGTTGTTTGTTATTGTTGTTGTGTTAATTGTACTGTCACTGCAAATCAAATTTCCCCTGGGGGACAATAAAAGCTTTGAACTGAACCTGTTGACAACCCCACCCACCCACCCACATCTTATTTGATGGCTTCAAAGCAGTCAGTCTTTATTTGAGTCAAACGCTCTGACTTTAAGATCAGATTCAAATCATCTCTGTGAACAAAATGAAGACTGGCCTAACACTACAGAGCAGTCTAACATGTGTTTGTGACAGCGGCCCCTGAAGGTTGAAGTCAAGTCAACACACATTATTGATGAGGACTGAGTGAAATGAGCTGAAAGTGAAGAGAAGAACAACTGGAAACATGATGTAACCAGTAGTAACATGTCCGTCTCAGGCCACCGTAGGGCTGTCAGCCCCTCCCACTTCCTCACTGATGAACTGTTTGTTGTTATATAGGCCGACAGGTGAGCTCAGCTCGTCCCTTCTCCACTGCTGCTGTTTCTCTGTTCCTGGCCCCGGTGTGATTGTTACACACCATGCTGTGGTAGGAGCCAGTTTGAAATGTTTTATTGTTTGATGTGGTGGTGTGTGTGTGTGTGTGTGTGTGTGTGTGTGTGTGTGTGTGTGTGTGTGCTTATGATTACTTTGGTCTGCTATATTCTAGGTCCTGATCCCTTACAAGCCCCGCTCCACGTGTTGAACCACATGGGTTGTTGTATTGTGAGACAGAGGTCAAAGGTCACTTTTCTTTGTTTAGGATGTGTTTGTCAGAATGGTGATTTATTGAATCTGTGTTTGTCTTTTATTATAGACAGACTGCCACTGCTCTTTTGTTGACCTTGTTCTGTTTGTGTTATTAGTATAGTTGCTTCATTGTCGTCTTGTTTTGATGTTATTTTGTCTACAGCTGAGGCCTGTATCACGAAGCCAGCTCAACTTACCCAGGGTTCCTCCCAACCTATCCAGCTGAACCTATCCACAACAATGGCAGTCTGGATAAGCGGTATCACGATGCTGGTTATCAGCTCGGTAACTCAAGCCAGGTTTGTCTTATTGTGAATGGGTGAACGTGCACGTATAAAGGGCAGGTTCCAAGGCAGCAGACCAATCACAGTCATGAGCGCCCATGTGTCAGAGGTATTCAAGTCCGGGCCGTGAGAACCGGTACCTCTCGCATAGATAATCATCGTGAAAATCTAACAGATGTGATCGATCCTGGAAAATCCTTCCACACCATTGTTGTGATAGACTACTTACAATATGTTTTCATCATCTATCATGTCTCATAAACTGGATAAAATCACCACTGTCCGGAGCTTCGCTACTTTTATTTCCGTCTCCTTGGTAACAGTAACCATAGTTGTTACAGTACTGGGATTTCAAAATAAGGGCATACATGGAACGTCTTAACGGTTGTTTTGAACATCATAAAACATTACAGCCGTAACGCTCTTCTCACTATTTGGGCTCCTATCTCATCGGGGTTATCGCTGAAAGGACACGCCATTTTTTCCCAAACAGGGTGGAGCCTTTTCTTAGATTCAGATCAATCCTGAAAGCTACCCTGACCCGGAACAGGTTAGCCGTTCGGGGTAAGTTACCATGGTAACTAACCTCGATAAGAATCAATCCAGCTTGGTGATACCAGAAACCCAGGGTTAACCCCGAAGTTACCAGGCTAAGCCGGTAATCCTGCTTGGTGATACAGGCCTCTGGTTTCTGTTAGTTTCCTTGTTTCTTGTTGTTTCTCCCTCCAACAGAAATGAATGACATAGATAGCTGCAGCAGTTTCCTCTAACTTTTTAATACTGTTTAGTTTTCTTTGTGTGAGTGCTGCAGGACCGGTGACAGCGTGGCCGCCCGGACGCTGGAGGGACTGGTGTTCAGAGTTTCTCACCTCAGCTTCACACTCCCCTTAAGTGTGTGTTTGGAGCTCATTTTGCACCACGTCCTTCACTCTTTATATTTTCCATTATATTTTGGTTACTTTGCTGTGTGTGTGTGTGTGTGTGTGTGTGTGTGTGTGTGTGCATGTGTTGGGTACGGAGCAGGGTGACTACTCTGTCTCCATATAAACTTTCTCTCCTCTGATGGTGGCTACACCCAGCTGTCCTGTAGTGCTCCTTCCACTGACTCTTTTTTGCTGTTTTATACCATTTACATTAAAGTTGTGGGTTTGAATCTTTTGCTAGTTGCTGAGCTGCTGCATATTATTTAATAAAGACTGTAATCTTGGGGGAATCATCTGTCTCTGCCCATTTTTTCTTTACTGTCACCTGGATCATCAAACTGGACCTGGGCCCTTTTTTGAGCCGAGTTTCCACAGTAAATGTTGATGATAAATCTGAGCCCTACCTTGGCCCTGGATACAATGAGACAACAACTATTTCAAATGTCCTTCATTCATCACATCAAAGTCAGTGATTCAAGTTGTGTGTGAAGATCAATCAGGTTCAGTTGTGGGATAAAGATCTAAGATCTACAACAGTAACAGTCAGTGAACTGACCTCAGAGTCTCCAGTCTACAGTCTGGACTCTCCAGAAAACCACTCAGATCCTTCACTCCTGAATCCTGCAGGATGTTCCAACTCAGGTTCAGTTCTGTCAGGTGAGAGGGTTGGACTTCAGAGCTGAGACCAGAGAAGAACAGCTGATCTCTGACAAACTGCAGTGGATCAATCTGAATAAGAGATAAAAGAAGTGAGTTGAGGACAAAGTTCCTTGTTGACAGCGTTCAGTGTTTCATCATCTGTTCCGAGCTGAAGAAGGTTTAGAAAGAACAAGTTTAGAAAATCAAAGTAAAACAGCTGAAGCAACAGGAAGCAGGTTCAAACAGTCCCATCCAGAGAGAGAAAACAGCTCATTAATATTCACGAGAAGCTGCTGCTGCTTCAACACAGACGTAGTGACTCCACCTCTTCAACTCTGCCAGCTCCACCTGTGGCTCCATCTATACAAACTCATGTTGTGCAGCCACATTTCTCAGAGATTCTACTGACCATGCTCAGTTGTCAAGAGACAGCAAACATGTGA
The DNA here is from genome assembly GCA_021432705.1 of Caranx ignobilis. Taxonomy (NCBI): domain Eukaryota; kingdom Metazoa; phylum Chordata; class Actinopteri; order Carangiformes; family Carangidae; genus Caranx; species Caranx ignobilis. The sequence continues at coordinate 17,246,057 of MU269989.1, forward strand.
GGCTGAACTCTGTTAATCCAATATGGACTCATAAAAGCTGAGAGTGATTTTGAACACACACTCCTGTGGCTGACACAACAAGATGTGGTCAGGTGAGTGCAGGTAGAGCTGCTGGTGTCACCTGAACAAAGATCCAACAGCTTTGTTTTCTTGAAACGATCAAATCAAATCAAATCAAATCCAGTTGAAATGTAGAAATGTTTTTAACACTAGAAGATCTGATCACTAAAGTGTGTGTCCTGCAAGAGATTCAATAAAAACAAGCTTAAAAAGGGTCCAGTAGCAGGTGTGTGGTTGTAGCTGACATTTAAAAAGCATCAAGTGAACTGAAAACTGTGTGGGCTTTTGTCAGCATGTCCTGTCGGGATATTCTCATCCCACCCCACCCGCTGGGTGAGGATACAGCTCCAATTAAAGCCGCAAGCGGCTGTGAACGGGCCCTCGCCACATGCGACCGCGGGCCCCTGCGGCCCGGGGAGGGCCCCGCGGGTCGGGGAGGGCCCCGCGGCCCGAAGCGGGAAGAGAGGAGAAACCCGGAGAAAGAGGAAAAACGCAATGTTGGGCTCGTCCACCGGGTGGCGCTACGAGCGTTGCCAGAGCTGGTCGGGTGCATTGAGGGGCAGAGACTCATCACACACTTGAAGTTTGGAGTAGATCGGACAATGCACGAAGGAGTTACAGCACGTTGATGGGTCATCCACCAGGTGGCGCTACGAGCGCAACCAGATGTGGTCAGGTGCATTCAGGGGCGGATCTTCATCACACATGTGAAGTTTCAAGCCACTGGATAATGCATGATGGAGTTATAAGGATTTGATGTTCCATGGCGAGGCATCAGAAATGGCGGCGCCATAGCGGCCAGGCCCCTTACGTAGAGCAAAGCTTTTGATATCTGGTGATGACAGAGGTCTTGAGATGATGTTCATGCAATATGAAGTCGATCCGATGAAATTCCTAGGAGGAGTTCGTTCAAATAGGAAGCGTGGAAATCGCCGAAAGTTGAGAATAAAAATCAAGATGGCTGACTTCCTGTTGGGTTCTGACAATTGGTGCAAGAGACTTTTTTGTGCGTCTGGACAAGATAGACATGTGTACCAAGTTTCAAGCTCCTAGTCCAAAAAAACCCCTATGGGGAAGGGTTTTTGAAAATTTCAAGGTGGCGCTGTTGAGCCGTTTGGCCACGCCCATGGGCGTGCCGCCTATCAAATGAAAGAGCTCATCAGTCTCGACCTGCGTGCCAAAGTTCATGTGGGTACGAGTTTGTTAAAGCCATCAAAAAGCCAATCGTAATTGGTGGCGAGGGATCGACAGTCGCGGCGCCGCCACACGGACGCCATTAGTTATAGCTTGACAAGCTTAATAAGGTAGCTTCACCATCTTGTCCTGCATGTATTAGAAGTGGAACGAAGTTGATTGGGTGAACTATGTGCTATTTATTGACGTTAGAGTAAAAGCTGCACACTTCCTGTTACCACCGGGGGGCGCTACGAGTGAAGTGGGAAGTCAATACATCAGAACGTTCAGGGCGGAGCCATCGACATGTCCAGCAAGTTTGAAGCCGCTCGGACGAAGTATGTGGGCGTGAGAGCCGTTCGAAACGAAATTGCGAGAAAACGAAAAATCGCCAAACTTTGGCGGGCCCTAGCAGCCACGCCCTTTGACCTACAGACATTCTTTTGATAACTTTTGATGAGCATGGCCTCTAGATGACCTGTACCAAAACTGAAGTCAATCGGGCGAAATCCCTAGGAGGGGTTCGTTCAAATATGAAAAAACTACAAATCAAAATGGCCGACTTCCTGTCGACATTTCACCACGACGTTAATGGACTTTTTCGTGCGTCTTGGGATGGTAGACATGTGTACCGAATTTCGTTGTCCTACGACAAAAACCCCAATGCGGAGGGGTTTTTGAAAATTTCTAGGGGGCGCTATTTCGCCATTTTGCGTCGACCCTGTGCGACGACCACAAAATATGAAATTTTTGGCCAGGCAGGTCGTCTGGGCCAAATTTGTGACTTTTTGAGCATGGGAAAGGGGCCAAATTGGGGCATGAAGTCGCGTAAGAATAATAATAATAATTAAAGCTGCAAGCAGCTGTGACGGGCCCTCGCCACCCGTGGACCGCGACCCATGCCCCGCCGCCGTCCGCACGGCCTCAGGTCACCCGTTCCCTGCGGCCCCTGCGGCCCCTGCGGCCCCCACGGCCCCCGAGTCCCCTGTGACCCTGAGGCACCCGTGCTCTGCGGCCCCCGAGTCCCCTGCAACTCCTCAGAAGCAATTTATAAGTGAAATGAAGTTTAGTGAAAGTTCAATCAGGAAGACTCTTTAAGCATGCTCACGGAGTCTATTTTATCTCTCCTGCTTCTGTCTTGATCCACCCCTCAATAAGATGAAATCCTAGGAGAGGGTTGTTAAATATGTCGTGTAGAAATCACCAAAACGTGACTTTTGAGGTCAAATGGCTGACTTCCTGTTGACTTTAGAGCTTGGACCCAATGACCTTTTTTGTGCGTCTTGATGAGTTCTATCAGCCTACCGAATTTCATGCTCGTAGGTGAAACACACGCAATGTTATTCAAGTTTCAAACATGATGAAATGGCCAAAAAACGAGACCATTAAAATCAAGATGGCGGACTTCCTGTTTGGTTCCGACCATGGGTGTAAGAGACTTTTTTGTGCGTCTAGACATGTTACACACGTGTACCGATTTTCATGTTGCTACTCCAAAAAAACCCCTATGGGGAGGGGTTTTGAAAATTTCAAGGTGGCGCTGTTGAGGCGTTTGGCCCCGCCCATGGGCGAGCTGCATATCAGATGAAAGAGCTCATCAGTCTTGACCGGTGTGTCAAATTTCATGTAGATACGAGCTCGTTTAAGCCATCAAAAAGCCAAACGTAATTTCACGACGAAAGGTCGATAGTCGTCGCACCGCCACACGGACGCCATTGGTCGTAGCTTCACGGCGTTAATAATGTAGCTTCACCAACTTGTTCTGCATGTACTAGAAGTGGAATGAAGTCGATGGTGTTAACTATGTAGTATTTGTACATGTCGGAGTAAAAGGTGGACATTTCCTGTTGCCAACAGGGGGCGCTATGAGTAAGGTGGGAAGTCAATATATCAGAATGTTCAGGGCGAAGCCCTCATCATGTCCAGCAAGTTTGAAGCTGCTAGGACCAAGTATGTGCGCATGAGAGCCATTTGAAATTTGATTGCGAGAAATCGAAATTTGCCAAATTTTGTCACCCCCTAGCAGCCACGCCCTTTAACTTACCGACATTCTTTTAATAACGTTTGATCATCATTGGCAGTAGATGGTCTGTATCAAATTTGAAGTCAATCGGGTGTAATCTCTAGGAGTGGGACTTCAAATACGAAAAAAATTCAATTCAAAATGGCGGACTTCCTGTTTGGTTTGGACCAATACAACCTGAAACTTTTTTGTGCGTCTCACTCTCGTCCACATGTGTACCAAGTTTAAAGCTGCTAGGAACATGTATGTGGGCGTGAGAGCAGTTTGAAATTTTGTAGAAAATGGGGTTCATTTGTTGCCCCCTAGTGGCCACGCCCTTTGACCTACCGACATTCTTTGAACAACCAGCAATTTGGATACTTAGCCGCTGATCTGTACCAAATTTGAAGTCAATCGGGTGAAATCCCTAGGAGGAGTTCGTTTTGAGCATCAAAACTTCACATCAAAATGACGGACTTCCTGTTGGGTTTCGGACGGGTCCGTAATGAACTTTATTGTAGATCTCTATGATATACATACATTTACTGATTTTCGTCTACCTACGCCAACCTTCCTATGGACGTTTTGAAAATATTCAAGGGGGCGCTCTTTCGCCATTTTGCCACGCCCATGTGGAAGACCACCAAAATATCAAATTTTTCGCGTGAACGCTTGAAAATAGAGAAATCGGTGAGTTTTCCAGTATGGGAAAGGGGCCAAATTGAGGCACGAAGTGTCGTAATAATAATAATAATAATAATAATAATAATTAAAGCTGCAAGCAGCTGTGACGGGCCCTCGCCTCCCGTGGACCGCGACCCATGCCCCGCCGGCCGTCCGCACGGCCTCAGGTCACCCGTTCCCTGCGGCCCCTGCGGCCCCCACGGCCCCCGAGTCCCCTGTGACCCTGAGGCACCCGTGCTCTGCGGCCCCCGAGTCCCCTGCAACTCCTCAGAAGCAATTTATAAGTGAAATGAAGTTTAGTGAAAGTTCAATCAGGAAGACTCTTTAAGCATGCTCACGGAGTCTATTTTATCTCTCCTGCTTCTGTCTTGATCCACCCCTCAATAAGATGAAATCCCTAGGAGAGGGTTGTTAAATATGTCGTGTAGAAATCACCAAAACGTGACTTTTGAGGTCAAATGGCTGACTTCCTGTTGACTTTAGAGCTTGGACCTAATGACCTTTTTTGTGCGTCTTGATGAGTTCTATCAGCCTACCGAATTTCATGCTCGTAGGTGAAACACACGCAATGTTATTCAAGTTTCAAACATGATGAAATGGCCAAAAACGAGACCATTAAAATCAAGATGGCGGACTTCCTGTTTGGTTCCGACCATGGGTGTAAGAGACTTTTTTGTGCGTCTAGACATGTTACACACGTGTACCGATTTTCATGTTGCTACTCCAAAAAAACCCCTATGGGGAGGGGTTTTTGAAAATTTCAAGGTGGCGCTGTTGAGGCGTTTGGCCCGCCCATGGGCGAGCTGCATATCAGATGAAAGAGCTCATCAGTCTTGACCGGTGTGTCAAATTTCATGTAGATACGAGCTCGTTTAAGCCATCAAAAAGCCAAACGTAATTTCACGACGAAAGGTCGATAGTCGTCGCACCGCCACACGGACGCCATTGGTCATAGCTTCACGGCGTTAATAATGTAGCTTCACCAACTTGTTCTGCATGTACTAGAAGTGGAATGAAGTCGATGGTGTTAACTATGTAGTATTTGTACATGTCGGAGTAAAAGGTGGACATTTCCTGTTGCCAACAGGGGGCGCTATGAGTAAGGTGGGAAGTCAATATATCAGAATGTTCAGGGCGAAGCCCTCATCATGTCCAGCAAGTTTGAAGCTGCTAGGACCAAGTATGTGCGCATGAGAGCCATTTGAAATTTGATTGCGAGAAATCGAAATTTGCCAAATTTTGTCACCCCCTAGCAGCCACGCCCTTTAACTTACCGACATTCTTTTAATAACGTTTGATCATCATTGGCAGTAGATGGTCTGTATCAAATTTGAAGTCAATCGGGTGTAATCTCTAGGAGTGGGACTTCAAATACGAAAAAAATTCAATTCAAAATGGCGGACTTCCTGTTTGGTTTGGACCAATACAACCTGAAACTTTTTTGTGCGTCTCACTCTCGTCCACATGTGTACCAAGTTTAAAGCTGCTAGGAACACGTATGTGGGCGTGAGAGCAGTTTGAAATTTTGTAGAAAATGGGGTTCATTTGTTGCCCCCTAGTGGCCACGCCCTTTTACCTACCGACATTCTTTGAACAACCAGCAATTTGGATACTTAGCCGCTGATCTGTACCAAATTTGAAGTCAATCGGGTGAAATCCCTAGGAGGAGTTCGTTTTGAGCATCAAAACTTCACATCAAAATGACGGACTTCCTGTTGGGTTTCAGACGGGTCCGTAATGAACTTTATTGTAGATCTCTATGATATACATACATTTACCGATTTTCGTCTACCTACGCCAACCTTCCTATGGACGTTTTGAAAATATTCAAGGGGGCGCAATTTCGCCATTTTGCCACGCCCATGTGGAAGACCACCAAAATATCAAATTTTTCGCGTGAACGCTTGAAAATAGAGAAATCGGTGAGTTTTCCAGTATGGGAAAGGGGCCAAATTGAGGCACGAAGTGTCGTAATAATAATAATAATAATAATAATAATAATAAACAGCGCGATTACAATAGGTCCCTCGGGACGACTGCGTCGTTCCGCTCGGGCCCTAATAAACAGCGCGATTACAATAGGTCCCTCGGGACGACTGCGTCGTTCCGCTCGGGCCCTAAAAAGAAACAGTACAATTACAATAGGGCCTTCGCCAGACGACTTGCCAGTCGTCGCTCGGGCCCTAAAAATGTCAACTATCATCCTATGCTCCACACATTCTTTAGTGAGGTCTCCATTTGGTGATTCACCAATAAGCTTGTTGGTCAAATCTGGACCCTGCAGCAATTCTCCATTCAGAGAAGTTCCATGAAACGTGGCTCCACAGTCCAACACCACACGCAGTTTCTTTTTGCGTGGGTGGTATAGACCCCATGATGTGGTATATACCACACTTTGCCACTTTCACTTACCAACTGCTCTTGTGGTACAACCTCAGCAGATCCTTTTGCCAGAACATCCTGCAGAAATGCTTGGTGTTCCTCCAGGAATGTTTGGTCTGGTTTGAAGCTTTTCAGCAGCTGTTGTGCTCTTTGCAGTGCCATATGCCTGTTGTTGGCCATGGTCACATCTGGCTCACAAAAGGCAACTTGAGCTAGTAGTGTCCATCTTTAAGCTCTGCTGAGTCCCAGATGTTCATGAACTTCTTGTCCTCCACTCACATTTCTTTTTGTTGGTAATGCTGTTCAGCAAAGTCTTGGTTGTACTGCTGGGTTAGGAGCTCTTCCAAGTTGGCAATGGCTATCCTGTTAACCCGTGCAGGATGACAGTTGCTCAGGTCACTGTCCTCCCTGTGCCCAAGTGGGCCATTAATTACCCCCCCAGGAGGCTTTTTACAGCAAACGCTCCATTACCTTCGCCGTTTTATCAGCGGCATCTCGTCAATCAAAACGCAATTAGGACAAAAGCTGGTCTGGCACCGAATAAATACTGGATATGCATTGGAGTCATGGAGGCAGCTTCAGCTTGAACTGGGACTGCAGACAGATGCGGACATGGCTCATTTCCTAGTAACCAGGTAAGAAAACACTACAGCTCATGTTTAGAGCTTGATCTTCAAATCAGATGAGATGGCCGAGGACTCGGGGTGACCTAACGTGCACACCTTAGTCCACCACTGTGGAACATGACAACGTTACAGACTGCGCATTTTCCACGTCCTTTAGTCTGAAACCGAATCGTTAGAAATATACACAGCACCGGCTCTCGTCTCGTTCCCGTCCCCATCACGTCAACAGCCAGTAAAGTAACGTATCACCTAAGTAACGTAAGTAACGTGTCACAGCATCAGCTGCACTGCGGTGAAGAGTTCATGCGCGCTCCCGCGCCGGCTTAGCTGATGGCTGCAGGTGCGCGCAACGGCCGTCGTGTCAGTATTGAGTCTTATTTCTTGATCCCGCCCCAAGTTGCTTTAAGCTGCAGTAGAGGCACGGGAGGATGAGGAGGGGGGGCTGGCGGCTCTGCTTGGAGCCTGGCTTGCGGGCTTTTTGCTCTGGACGCACTATCCTCCGGTCCCACCAATAATGCACTCGCTTCTTCTTGCTCCTCTCCAACCTCATTCTTGTCCTTTTCTTCCTCCACGTCAGCAGCCAACCATGCTTTAATGTCAAAGAAGACATCTCCAAAATGGATCAGTTTGGGCTCATACCAGTCCATATGATCCGCTTCCTGTTCTTCTTCACTTGAAAGGAGCTTTTGTACAGACACTTGCAGCTCCACAAACTCTTCCAAGTACTTATTGAAAGCTTCAACATGTTTGTTGACTGTCTCTTTACTTTCCCCAGCTTCCAACACATGATTCATTTCATTCTTTGTGCGCGTCACAACCACAAGCTTTCCCCGTCGTGACGTCATTGTTTTCATCAGCAGCGTCTCATCAGCCTTTCCACTGACACACATCGTAACACGCAGGTGGATAGATTTGATTCCCACTGAATTCCAACTCTGCATCAATATATTTGAGCCACAGCAGCAACAATATCCACTGTTATTGAGCACATGTCGCTGCGCTGCTTCTTTGTTTGAATGGGAGGTGGCGGCTCTTTTCTTTGCATCAGAACAAATGAATGAAATCCGCTCCTCACAAACCGCACACACTTCGTCCACTGTCTCGCTGCGTGTGTCTTCTTTGTCTCTTTCAACACAACTTCTTTTCATCTTCAATCCATGAAGTTTTTGGACTTTAAATGTATCAGCTTTCCTCGTTAACAGCCATGGCATTTAGGGGGGTCCGCTTCACTCACCTTTAATACACTTCTGGTCGCCACGCTTTCAAAAAACCATAACTTTTATTTTTCAACTTCAATCTGTTCCAGACTGTTTAATACAAAAGTAAAAAGTTCAATTGAACGGCTGCAACAAACTGTGTGGAGCTGAATTCAAGCAAATCTCTGTGCAAGATGTGAAGAAGAAGCTGTGACTGTTGACACACAGTGGAGCTGCTGCTACTGTTCCATCTGCTGCTGTTTCACATCAACATCTCAACTGTTGCTCATGTTCAACACAAGTGTGTTAATGGAACTGCTTTGGCTCCATTCATAATGTCAACATTCATGTTGATGATAATGCACAGAGCCTGAGGAAAGAGGTGGAGCCAGCAGCTATTGATTATAGATCACTTATTGTCTGACACATTCAATGTGTTTGTGTAGCTGAGGTGAAATGTCAAGAGAAACAGTGAGTGGACTAAAAGCAGAGAAGAAGAAAACAGACGTCACCATGGAGATGCTCAGTATGGATCAGTAGAATATCAGCCTCATGTCTGCAGCTCAGTGTCAACACAACTTTCACATCACATTCATCTGAGCACAGAAATAAAACATGGAGTCTGACCTCAGAGTCTCCAGTCTACAGTCTGGACTCTCCAGAAAACCACTCAGATCCTTCACTCCTGAATCCTGCAGCTCGTTTCCGCTCAGGTCCAGGTGTCTCAGGTGGGAGAGGTTGGACTTCAGAGCTGAGCCCAGAGAAGAACAGCTGATCTTTGACAAACTGCACCACTCCAATCTGAATAAAGAATAAAAGAAGAACAACATTCATATGTCACAGCTGGGAATAAGTTTTGATCACTTGATCCAAATTGCATGGTTTGATTTCTGATGATTCTGATTTGATGATTTCATGGTGTTTGTTTTATTATTTATGTTTATACCTGTTTGTGTTGCCTGTGATGTTTTGTTGCTTCGCTTGTGTTTTTGTGTGTGTTCTGTCATACTCTGGATCAAGTGGGACTTATTAGAGACAACTGTGACAAACTGCTGTGGCTTGGGATTGGCGGGCAAAACTGCATGCTGCCGTCTTTCTCGACTGATTGCATCGGAGAGAGAGACACGTCACACCAAGGACGAAGTAGGGTGAGAGAGGACCGGTCGTGAAAGAGCGTGCTGGACTGAAAAGCTAGTCCACAGAGGAACAGCGTGAATGGACGGACGGCAGTAGACATGGTTCAACACAAACAAAGTGATAAGTAAAAGAAACTGAGCCAAGTCCACTTTGTCGAGTGTGTGTGAGCTGTCCTGTGTTGAACACCCCGAGCCTGAGAGCACTGGATGTTTTGTGCCCCAGAATCCTCAGAGGGAGGATCCAGTACGCCACAGCAGGGTCGGAACAGAGGGGTCGACGGCCGCAGGACCCGCTCCCCCTTCCTACCTCATAGACCATGGACTTAGGTGGCCCCTCTGTCCCTTTATGCTAAAAGACTGGACTGTTTGATTGATATTGTTAAAACAGCTGTTGTTGCTGTTTTTCAAAAGAGGAATTTTAGTCTCAAGTAAATGAAGTTTTGCAGCTGTCAACAACTGGCCTGTATCTTGAGCCTGGTCCAGGACTAAGGTCTTTGTTGGTCCTGGTCTCAGGAAACTAAAACTACACACATTCAACTGAACACACACCTGTTGACAAACCCCACCCACCCACATCTTATTTGATGGCTTCAAAGCAGTCAGTCTTTATTTGAGTCAAACACTCTGACTTTAAGATCAGATTCAAATCATCTCTGTGAACAAAATGAAGACTGGCCTAACACTACAGAGCAGTCTAACATGTGTTTGTGACAGCGGCCCCTGAAGGTTGAAGTCAAGTCAACACACATTATTGATGAGGACTGAGTGAAATGAGCTGAAAGTGAAGAATCATTCTCAGTGGGAGAGAAGAACAACTGGAAACATGAGACAACAACTATTTCAAATGTCCTTCATTCATCACATCAAAGTCAGTGATTCAAGTTGTGTGTGAAGATCAATCAGGTTCAGTTGTGCGATAAAGATCTAAGATCTACAACAGTAAGAGTCAGTGAACTGACCTCAGAGTCTCCAGTCTACAGTCTGGACTCTCCAGAAAACCACTCAGATCCTTCACTCCTGAATCCTGCAGCTTGTTGTCGCTCAGGTCCAGTTCTCTCAAGTGGGAGGGGTTGGACTTCAGAGCTGAGACCAGAGAAGAACAGCTGATCTCTGACAAACTGCAGCCCTCCAATCTGAATAAAGAATAAAAGAAGAACAACATTCATACACCTCTTCATGTCAAAACTGATTGATCGTTGATGCTGAGCTCAGGACAGTCTGTCAATATAGAATCAATATCTGATCAGACATGTTGGACTAAACACTGACGCCAAAACGTGGTGCCTCTGAATTGATATTCCTTTGTTGATAAAAGCAACAGGAGGGCTTCAGACTACCTGTGAACATACTGAGCATCAACTTGACTCTGACACAAGACTTTGTTTTACAGCTCTGTTCACACACATGTCTGCTTTCTTGAAGTAAACAAACCCCTCGGTGTATGTTTGAACAGACATCTGATGTTGTCTGTGAAAACAAATTGTGGTTTTGTGGGATGTAAACAGCCTCAACAGCCTAAGATCTGTCTGCTCCCATTACACACTGCTGTGACCATGTGGGGACAGACACAACTACTGCATAACAGGAGCAATTCAAAAGAAAATCCTCACATTCATTCTTTTAGAGCTAAAATATCAGGAAACAACAGCCCCAGGTTGAATTTGCCTGGAATTGTCCTTGAAGTCAGTGAACACAACATCACATCAGTCTGTGTGCACTGTACAATCAACATGTTTCCTGTCAGGTGTGATGTGGATCAGAACATGTGGTCCAGTGCAGAAGAGCTGCAGATTCACACTGACTTTGTATTTTTCTGTTTGGAAATTGTATTTTCACACAGAAGTGAACAGCAGCTATGATGCAGATTTCTCTTTTTCTTTGTTCATAAAGTTTTTACTGCAGAAATCCAGTCACTTCCTGTCTGTGAAAAACAAAAAACTAATATTGAATTAAAACAGTGAAGAATCATTCATGAGTAGAGGGACTTTGTCCTTCTGTTCTTGTCTTCTTCTCTTATTGGGCCTCAAAGAGCCCTGAGCTCTATCAGAGCGTTTCAGACACATGTCAGATCTACAGTGGAAGGAAAATCAGCTCTTTCTGGAACATTGAAGCCTGTAAATGTGTTTGAACAGACACCAAGAATAAAATGATCAACAGTGAAAATGGACACAATAGGTTGTGTTTTCAAGAAGCAGCTGGAAATCAACTGGAACCTTAGAAACCTTTGATGTTTCCAGAAATCTCCCATCTGCTGCCGTTCATCATCATCACTGATGTGACTTCAGCTTGGTGAAATATTTGTTGAAGACAGATGCAGCTTCTGTCATGTTCAGATCAGCAGCAGAACATCTGTGAGTTTGATCCTCATCAAGTTTCTGATTTGAAGATCAAAATCTAGATTTGAAAAAGCAGAGAACTTCTCTCCATCACAGACACTATGACTGCTCTCACCTTCTTCTTGTAGTAATAATAACACTGAGTCCTTTCTCTTCTGCAGCTCTTTGTTGAAATCCTCAACCAATGAACAAGTGAAACTTCAAACATTTGACCTGAACACAGACAAAAACTACAACAGACAAACTGACCTCAGAGTCTCCAGTCTACAGTTTGGACTCTCCAGTCCAGCACACAGAACCTTCACTGCTGAATCCTGCAGGTTGTTGTCACTCAGGTCCAGTTGTGTCAGGTGGGAGGGGTTGGACTTTAGAGCTGAGGCCACAATTTCACAGTGAGTCTCTGAGAGTTCACAGCAACGTAGTCTGTGATTAGAGAAAACATCAAATGTGTTCAAATCAAACTCTGATGTAAACAGTGGTGAAAATACAGCTGGTGCATATGATGGTGCCACATGATCATGTGATGGTTCAGCTCATCTTCTCTCACTGGGATGATCCTCATGGCTCGGTCCTGCACACCTGATTTGATGGGCCCTTTTTAAATAGAGTCTATTTCCTCATGAAGGAGGCTCTGAGGCTTCCTCTTCTTTCATTCTATTCAACAACAACATCCAATGATATCACTAGATTTCAGTCAGGAGCTACAATAACATTCATGATCTTTGTAAAAGCACTAACCTAAAACCTGTTACTGAGTCAGGAGAAAGTTACAGAGACACAGAACGTCATGGTAACTGCAGAGGGACTGCAGATGGAAATGAGCTTGAAGCTAACTCTGCTACAACACATCACATGGCAACATTTAGCCTGTGTGTAATATTGTACATGGGCCCATTAGAAATCAAAGAGAAACATCAACTCTATAAAAACCATAGTAAGTCAGTCACACACCTGTGTGTGCACGGTGTGAGAGGAGCAGCAGAATGGGAATAAATGACAAGAACAGACTGATGGAGATTTCTCACTTTGCCCTGATGTTTGCTGCTCATATGCTACTGGATTTACTGGGAGATGAAAAATACCAGTGTGATATGATGGTGGATCAGCTCCAGGTAGTGTTGTAGTCAAGACCACACCAACCCAGACCAAGACATTACCCAGACCAGAGAGTACCAAGACCGAGACAAGACCAAGACTTTTAGAGGTCCAGACCGAGACAAAACCAAGACTTTTAGAGGTCCAGACCAAGACAAGACCAAGACCATATATATCAAAGGAAAATCATAACAAAACATCAAAATGTGAGTTTTTTTTATTCAGGTGATGCCCCTCCCAACAGGTGAGCTGCTCAAATTGCAGGAGTTTAATCTTAAATCTTGTTGTCTTGGTTGCATGAGCTGGAAACAGCTGGAAACACTGAGGTGGAAGATCAGTGGAGCTGCTTTCATTAGTTTCATCAGGTTTGAATCAAAGCAAAAAGTCCAAATAAACTCAACAAAAACACTAAACAAGTGTTTTTATTCACTGAGCAGCAACAATCACAACCAAGTGAAGAATCTCCATGTTGGAGCTCACAGCTTTTACAACAGCTCCAGAAAAAACACACCTGACCTGTAATTTGTCAAAGTCAAACTAAGAAGAATGAGAATCAATGAAAACTGTGTTTATCTGAACTTGACTAAACCACTGATCTGATCCACTGATCAATAATTAGAATGATCATGTCTGGACTCACTCAGCCTTTCTGCAGTTCCTCACAGCTGGGATCAGTCTCCTTCGTCCCTCCTCTGATGTGTTGTACTTCTTCAGGTCCAACTCATCCAGAACCTGCTCTGACATCTGCAGCATGTAGGCCAGAGCTGAGCACTGGATCTCAGAGAGTTTCTTCTCTGATCTGTTCTCTGACTTCAGGAACTGTTGGATCTCCTGATGAACTGACTGGTCCTTCATCTCCGTCAGACAGTGGAAGATGTTGATGCTTCTGTCAGGAGACATTTCATCACTGTTCATCTTCTTCAGGTTGTTGATGGCTCTCTGGATGGTTTCTGGACTGTTCTCTCTCTGACCCAGCAGACCTCCTAACAGCCTCTGGTTGGACTCCAGAGAGAGGCCATGAAGGAAGCGAACAAACAGGTCCAGGTGACCATTTTGACTTCTGAGGGATTTCTCCATGGCTCTCCTCAGGAAGCCATCCAGGGTTGAATCAACATGTTGTTCTCCCAGGAAGTTGTCCAGGACCTGTATGTTGCTGTCGGTGTAACAGTGGAACATGTAGACTGCAGCCAGAAACTCCTGAACACTCAGATGAACAAAGCAGTAGACTGTTTTCTGGAAGATGACACTCTCTCTTTTGAAGATCTCAGTACAGAGTCCTGAGTTCACCAAGGCCTCTGTGACATCAAGACCACACTGCTCCAGCTCTTCTTGGTAGAACATGATGTTTCCTTTCTCCAGCTGTTCAAACGCCAGCCTCCCCAGCTTCAGTAGAACTTCCCTGTCGGCCTCCGTCAGCTCCTGTGGACTCGTCTCATGTCCCTCACTAGAGGTCGATGGACGTTCTCCTACAAACGAAACATGACATTGTTGTAAATGAACAAGTTGGAGATATTTTTTGTTTTGGCAGCTGATGATCACAAACTTACAACTTTATCACAAACTCAACATTTTGCTTTTCCAGGGTTCTTTCTAAAGACGCCCTCTTTAATGAAAGAAAAAACAACAACAGTCAAATCAGTGTTTCTATGTTTTATATCTAGTTGTCTTTCTTGCTGTGTTTGCTGTGCAACATGTCTATCAGAAGCAGGAGTGTTGCTGTATTTATTTCATGTTATTTAAAGTAAAGATGTTAATGCTTCTCTGTAATATGACAGAATGTGTTTGTTAATACCTGCAGTGAGAGGGATGAAGCAGCAGACCTCTGTGGCCTGTTACCTTCTTCTGTTTTAATGTTCATAGTTTAGACTAAATTACAGACGACACAGTGTCTGGTTCATTCTGACTGCATTTCCACATGTTTTTAAACTCAGTAAAATCTCACTGAAACAAATGTAAAATGTCAATAAATCATATTCCAAGTTCAGAAAGGCAGAATAAGCTGCTTCAGGATCAGATCCTCCTCTGCTCTATCTGCCCCCTCCGATCTGCTTGTCTCAGTCAGCAGGTCTGTACAAGAGTTCGACTTGATTTGTGGCAAACTAAGATAAACGTATAGAGCACACTCAGACAGCTTTCTGTTAGTTTATTTGAAACGATCAGCTGCTGAATTGAAGTCATTCTATAACTCAACCAACAACCTTTTCCTGCTGATAGTTAGTGAATGAAGTGGTGTCAGTAACAGAGGTGTGACCCTGGCCTTACCTCTGTGCACATCTGCTGCAATAACATGATGCAGCTGCCTGTGACTGGAGGAGGCTGCACAGCCATCGGCCACTATCAGAGCTGAACTGGAGCAATAACAACAGTTTACAAAATGTCCTCTCCACCTCTGTCACTCACCGTACTTGTTCTTCTTCCTCTTTGTCTGGACCAGCAGGAAGTGTGAGAACAGGTCAGTCATGGTCTTGGGCAGCTCTTCTCTCTGCCCTGTGGTCAACATGTGCTCCAGAACTGTAGCACTGATCCAGCAGAAGACTGGGACTTGACACATGATGTGGAGGCTCCTGGACGTCTTGATGTGTGACATCATTCTGCTGGACACATCTTCATCACTGGACCTCCTCCTGAAGTACTCCTCCTTCTGGGCGTCAGTGAAGCCTCGCACCTCTGTTACCCTGTCAACACATGTAGGAGGGATCTGATTGGCTGCTGCATGTCTGGAGGTGATCCAGACCAGAGCCCAGGGAAGCAGATTCCCCTGGATGAGGTTTGTCAGCAGCACGTTGACTGATGACGTCTGTGTGACATCAGACACAACCTCCCTGTTGTTGAAGTCCAGTGACAGTCGGCTTTCATCCAGGCCGTCAAAGATGAAGAGAAGTTTACAGACAGCCAGCTGCTCTGCTGTGACCTTCTGTAATGTTGGATGGAAAACATGGAGCAGCCTGAGAAGACTCAACTGCTGATCTCTGATCAGGTTCAGCTCCCTGAACGAAAGCAGAACCAGCAGACTGACATCTTGGTTCCCCAAGCCCTCTGCCCAGTCCAGAGTGAACTTCTGAACTGAGAAGGTTTTTCCAACGCCAGCGACGCCATTGGTCAGAACCACTCTGATGGGTTTCTGTTGGACAGGTGAGACTTCAGAGACACCGTCTCTCTGTTGGACAGGTGAGACTGTAGAGACATTGTCTCTCTGTTGGACAGGTGAGACTGTAGAGACACTGTCTCTCTGTTGGACAGGTGAGGCTGCAGAGACATTGTCTCTCTGTTGGACAGGTGAGACTGTAGAGACACCGTCTCTCTGTTGGACAGGGAAGTCTTTAAAGATGTCGTTGCACTTGATTGGAGTGTCATGGAGGGTGTTCTTCTTCTTGGACGTTGCCTCCAGCTGTCTCACCTCATGTTGGGTATTAACCTCTTCACTCTGTCCCTCTGTGATGTAGAGCTCAGTGTAGACCCTGTTGAGGAGGGTTCCACTTCCTGTTCCATCAGTTCCTTCAGTCACTCGTTCACATCTGCTCCTCACACTGATCTTATGTTGATCTAAAAGCTCCTGCAGACCACCATCTGCTGAGAGAGAAGAGACAGAGTCAGACTGAAGACAGAGAGTCTGACAATCTGATGGGATTCTTTTCATCAGCTACAGAAAAACTACAGACACAAAGAAAAGCTTTGAATATTGTGCTGTTGATCATCATCTTAAATGTCAGTGCTGTGTGATGGAACAATGACTCTGTAGAAAACAACAGGTCCTGCTTTCAGAAATGACCACATCGGCAGACAGATGTTCACTCTCACTTTGTACACAGCTGCTCTGATTGGCTGTCTGCAGTCCACCTCCTCTTCTGGGTCTTTGTCCACTGCAGGACAGCTGCTCGTCCACAGAGACACCACTCCTCTTCTCTCTGTCAAGACATTTCTGTATCACTAACATGTCACAGTCACAGGTCCACATCTGTGCTCTGATTGGTTGGCCACCTCGAGAAGGTGTGGATTCAGTAAGCAGAGCAGCAGAGAGAGAAAGTAGAGGAAGACTCTCTCACTCTCTTTCATCTGTCTGGTTCTCATCAACATTCACTGACTTTTCAAAATAAAAGTCTCTCTGTATCAGCTACTGTGACTTCAGTTTAAAGGCTCAGATGTGTGGATCATTAAAGTGTCTCCTCCAACATGGAGACACTGTGTCTCTTCTCTGTCCTTCTGTCCACTGACAGCTCTACACACAGGTGGAGCTCACACAGGTGTTGACATGAGATCAGCTGATTGTGGGCGTGTCTGAATCCATCTATGGAAACTGTGGAGGTGGAGATGGGGCTGGTGTTGATGCACCAACTTACAAAACAGTAACACGAGGACGCTCTGCTTTCTAAATCTGATGGACAGAGTGTGTGTGCATGTTTCTGTCTCTGAGTTTTGTTGTGAACCTACACAGAGTTTGATGGATCTGCTTCCTGGTTTCTCTCTGTTTCCTTCACATGAGTCTAATGACTGAATCATCTTCAGCTCAGTTTACAGTAGAAACCGTCTCTTACTGTGACTCTGAGGGTCCAGGTTCAGGACTGAAGTTTGGAGGACGATGTTTGGACCAATCACTCTTCATAGACAGACAGATGGATCCTGGAGACTCTGCTCCGTCCTCGTCTTTGACCACACGAACACTCATCTTCAGGACTTCAGTCAGTCTGAGAGGGAAACAAGTAACTGACATAAGTAAAAGTTAATTGAGATAAAATCAAATAGTTGACTTGTTTTTCATGTTGATTTATAAAATAAAATTTCACACATTTATTTGTCCCTGGGTAATTGACAACATCAGAACATGGAACCACTAAACACAACTACTGAACTAAATCTGTGTAAAGTTTAGATCAGTCCTAAAAGTCCAGGCTGGTCTGACCCGAGCTGAGCATGTGACCATTCTCTCTGAGCCGGTGTGTCCTATTAACTGGATTTATTGATTTAAACAACATTTTTAATAAGTTGTCTGTTAGAGCTTAAGTTTAAAAATAGAATTCTGGCAGATTTTTCCAAATATACAGGTGGTGCTGTTTCTGTCTCTGGGAACTCTTCCAGAATTTCAGTGAGCATGTTACGTCATTTCCTGTTTGTGCCTGTAGCACCCTGTTGTTGTGTGGTAGACTCTCTCAATCCTCCGTCTGTTTACTTTATCGCTTTAAGCACCACTGCACACTAAGGTTAGTATATGGGTTAACCCTAACACAAGTTTCTATCACTCAATGCATCACAAGGCTTTCCCTGTGCTCCTCCTTCGACTTGAAATACTTGCCTGAAGGACCTCTAGGTCCAGTTTACTTAGCATAGTAGCATACCTGCCAACACTCCCGATATATGTGGGAGTCTCCCTATTTATAACCCTTTCTCCTGCCCTGCTCCTGATTGGTCATTTCTCTCGCTACTATTCCGATTTCATAGTGATGAGTCATTTGGGTGTTTGGTGTGCCGTGGTACCTGGCAACCCAACTCAAATAGCCCCAGCCGACGTGCTAAGCATGGCGTGCATCATTGCGGTTCAAGATCACATCCATGCCCACGCTCGAGGCGGAACTTAACTGAATATGAACGAAACAGCTCCTAAAAACAAATTATGGTCGAAATTTCAGTCTGCTTGGTGCCAGAGCTTCCAATTTCTAGTCACTAGCCACGTCAGTAAATAGGCTACCGCATGTTTTGCAAGCTATGTCGGTCCAAATTTAGTGTGAAGTCCTGAACACACATGCACACACACTGTTCTGTTGTTTTGTTGTTATTACTGGCCTGACTTACAAGGCTCTTAATAACAAAGCTCCAACTTATCTGAAAGACCTCATTATCCCATACTGTCCTACCAGAGCACTTCACTCCCAGAATGCAGGTCTGTTAGTGACCCCCAGTATCTCTAAAAACAGACTGGGAGGTAGAGCCTTCAGTTACCAGGCTCCTCTATTATGGAACCAGCTCTCTCCATGGGTCAGAGAGGCAGACACTCTCTCTACATATAAGTGCAGGATTAACCCTTTATCAGGCAAAGAACCAAAGTATCTCAAAGTAGTAGGCAAAGTATCTCATTACTATATATACAAATAACGTTTAAAAAGTTTATAAAAAAATTATTTGTGAGCTGAGTACAAATACTGAAGGTTGAGCAGGTGTCCCATATGCAGAGGCTATAGTCCTCACCGCAGCGGTCCCGGTTAGATTCCACCGGTGGCCCTTTGCTGCATGTCATTCCCCTCTCTCTATATCTGGGCTCTACGGCTGTTCTGTTCATTAAAGACACAAAAGCCCCCAAAAATACTTTTAAAAAGTGTAAGCTACGAACATAGATTAAGAATAAATACTGTTTTTACACATTTAATATATACATATATATATATATATATATATATATATATATACACCTTTAACTTTATCTGTCTATTTTTAATCTGTGTATTTTTAAAATAGTTTTATTTATACAACTTTTGGAAAAACTATTACCTTTGAAGGGTGAAGGTAACTTCAACATTTTTGAAAATCCTACAAACAGTTAAAACCTTCCTGTATGACAGAGCTTTTAGTTAGGGCTGCCTCAGGTGGCCCTGATCCATTTTATAGCTACACTGCTATAGCTCAGACAGCCGGGGGACACATCAGCTTACATGGAGCCCTCTCCCTCTCCCTCCCCTCCCTTCTCCTCTCCTCTCCTCTCGTCTCCACTTGTACATTTTGAACTGTCATTATTTGTTGCTCTTGTAGTTTGGCTTTGGTGTCTTGCACTCTCTCTGTGTTTCCACAGTCGAGGTGAGGGTCTAAGGGCAGAGGATGTTGTGAGGTATACCAGTGGTTTTCAAATTGGGGGCCGAGGCCCCGTGGGGGGCAGCCATGGGTGTCCTCAGCAAATTGGAGGTAAGATGAGAATAAATCACATAAAATCAGAAAATAAAGTCAAATTATTATATTCTGAGCATTATTATAAAATATAAATTATAACAATAGAACATTTCAAAATCTTATTTGCCGTGCTCATCTTTCTAATTTCCTGCCAGTCAAAATATCATTCATGACATGATAAACTGCTCATGTTGACCTGGCGGTTTGCTCCTGACATAAAGCCTTAAACTCGTTGAGTTTGCAAAGGGGGTCCCTGGGCAGAGGCTAATGACATTTCGGGGCCTTGGCATGGAAAAGTTTGGGAAACCCCTGTGCTATACAATTAAAAATGCCTTGCCCACTGTTGTGCACTTGTGTAGCAGAGTTACACAATGGAAAAAAAAAAAAAACAGGCTAATACAATCATTTCAGGGTCTAGTTTTTTTTATGATCATGCATTAAAAGGAGTGGAGGAATGTTTGGCTGACGTGACCTGCAGAGCTGCGCTCAGCGCGGGGCCCCTCCCTGCCCCACTCTTTATCTCTCACTAACACATTGACAACGCTCACACACTCTCACACTTCAATAATAATAATAAGAAGAAGAAGAAGAAGAAGAAGAAGAGATGAAGATAGTGTTTTTGGTACCAACGAAATTCCCTCATTTCGGTACCTGAACGCACCCTCGTGTCTGTGAGACAGTGGAGGACTGTCTGGTTGACTCCTCATAGAGCTGCTCGCAGTGCATTGCCCTTCTTTGGCCGCTCTTTATCTCTCACAAACACAGTGACTGGCTGGGGCCGGCCAGGGGCTCCCTGGCTCCCTTTTTTTTTTTTTTTTTTTTTTTGCTGGATGTGGCCGCATCGGGTCCGCGCTTCAACACCCGGGGTCTGGTTTAGCCCCTCCTGTCTGTGCACATTCTGAAGCCCGTTTTAAACAGATCTTGCTCTGTTGCCTTTATTATTCCGGCAGTTTGCACTGAACCATAACAATAAACATTCAAAATTTATATATTTTGACAATTTTTTAAATAAATAAAATAATTTTAATTACCACACATAGCTACACACAAAACAGACTGATTGCATACGGTCTCGGTTCCCCGGAACCGGGTGTCAGTACTATATCGATTGCAATGTGAAAGTTCCATGTCCCAGTTAACACTCACCTGCCTCAGACTGCAGTTTCTCTCCTTCTGCTCTGTCCACTTCAAAATAGTGTGAACAGTAAACACTTTCACTTTCACTGGCTCCTCCTCCTTCTCTGCATTTACCCTACAGGGAGTCACATGACTCTGTGTGTGTGCGTGTGTGCGTGCGTGTGTGTGTGTGTGTGTGTGTGTGTGTGTGTGTGTGTGTGTGTTTCACTTACAAGTTGTTTAAACTGGTTGTTATTTCATTGTCTGTTGTTTAAAATGACAACTAATGTGTTTTAATGAGATAAACTCTGACTTTATCTCCAGCTTCATATAAATAATGTTGATGATGGTTGTGACAGAGAAGAGAAGTGACTTGATACAGGTAGAATGGCTCCATCTACACCTGTATGGATTCATTCACTGTGAGCAATGAAATAGTGAGCTAGCATACAGCAGTGGTAGAAGAGTTGCTGACATGTTTCCTGTTTAAAAGCACAGAGGTGTTACAAGTAAAAATAGAGCCACAAGCAGCAATTAGCGGGTTCTAACCTTTTTCGCTCAAACCAGCCACCCTGATCCTCACCAGCCGCACCCGACATCTCCTGCTCCATCCCTGACACCTCCACATCATACACACCCTTTAGAAGCCCCAGATTTCTCGAAACCAGGTTTTCAGCTACACATTCATAATTGTTTGTGGCGCCCTCTATGGGCTAAGCTCAAAATGTTTTGGTGGGCCTTTTCTTAATCAGAAAAACGGGTAATGATTTGGGGCCAATATTTGCTAAGCCCCGCCCTTTGCAAGAACATTTTGCTTGACGGCAGCCATGTTTTTTGACCAATCTTACTCATTTATAATAGAGATGACCGAACGGTCCCCCGATGTCACATACCAAGTTTGGTGTTGATAGCATATATATTTCAAAAGTTCTATTCATTTTACTGTTTTTCACATTATGCAAATTAGCAAAAAATCTGTAAAAGCCGCGTTCATGGTGCAATTCATAGCTTTTTTGTAGAGGGCTATCAGGTGGACGTGTGTGTAAAATTTCAAGTCAATAGAACTTGTAGTGTGGCAGGGAGAGCCCTTCAAAGTTTACACTCTATGTTATAGCGCCCACATTTGGCCGATTTGGACCAAATTTTTTGAGCAGCATTTGGAGGTCATCTAGTCAATGTACCAAGTTTCGAGCCTCTAGGTCCTTCCAGTTCACCAATGGCGGTTGATCACGAATAGACCACGCCCACTTTCACCTATCAATTTGGTACTCAAGATATTATTTAATACTCACCCCTAGAGCATGCACACCAAATTTGGTGAAATTCCATCCAATGGTCTTTGAGAAACGCATATGAGGCACTTATAGCGCCCCCTATTGGTTGAGCTCAAAATACTTTGATTGGAGGATTCCCAGCCTCATTCTGAACCTACCTACCAAGTTTTGTGATAATAGGACAAAGAGTGTGGGAGTTATGGCCAATCATTTCTGAGCCCCACCCATTGTGGTCTGTGGCCGCCATGTTTTTGACCGGTCTGGCTCATTTATAATAGAAATTTGTGTTTTTCCCCCCGAAGCAGCACACCAAATTTGGTGTTGATAGAGTCAATCTTTGAAAAGTTCTTTTCATTTGACTGTTTTTCACATTATGCAAATTAGCAAAAAATCCATCATGGCAGACTGATATGGTCTCATTGGCTTTTTGTAGAGCACACTGAGCTGGACTTGTGTGTCAAATTTCAAGTCAATCAGACTCACAGTGTGAGGGGCATGGCCTTTCTGAAAAACGCTTCTTAAAACCTCTCACTCTCAAATTGAATCGAAGGCAACTGGACTTGTATTTGTCTGGGAAGACGTTTCGCCTCTTATCCAAGCGGCTTCATCAGTTCCTACGCATCGGTCTTTCTGGTCCGCACTTGTGCGAAACGTCTTCCCAGACAAATACAAGTCCAGCTGCCTTCGATTCAATTTGAGAGAGAGAGAACAATGACCTGGATGAATGAGAACATTCCCAGACATGCTTCTTAAAACCTTAATTACAGCGCCACCATCTGGTTGATTGGGCTCATATTTTAGGGAAGGTTGATGCACATCATTTCCAATCATTGGGCCAAGTTTCATGATTCTGGCCCATTCCAGCTGACGGGACTTTGAGCTCAAGCAGCAGAAAACAAATGAAAATAATAATGAACCGGTACAATTTCACTGATGTTTGTTTGAATCCTGTGATTTTGTCACTTTAAGTTCAGTGTGTGGGGGAATTCAATAGGATAGGATTATTACTTTATCATCCGTGTCTTTAGGGATCAGAGCTTGATAAAGAGACTGAAATAAGTTACTTTAAAGGTGGAACACACTGGCTGTTCTGGCTGTTGAGTGGGACTTCCATCCAAACCTCCAGACTTCAATGACTTGGTGATGAACCTGGTTGTGACTGATGCAGTAGTTCACTGCTTTAACCACTAGGTGGAGACATATGATAAGCTGCTGATAGAAAGACATTTGGACAGGTTAGCAGTGATCAGCCTGCTTCTTTAAAGAGAGGCCTTCCTTACAGTCAGCTCCTGACAACAAGAAGAATTTGCAGTGATGACACAGTTGATGAGCAACAAGCCAGCTGGTAACTTCTTCTTTTCACTCTGTGGGACATGACACCTGCTCCTTAAGTTTCAGCCCATTGAGGTGGTCCACTCTCCAGAAGGGGAGGAGACAGAGAGAAGCCTCTTGGATTCATGTGCTACAGACAGAGAGCCCAAGAGGCTTCAACCAGGAATTATTATGGGCTGCTTTTTTGGACACATGTTCATCTACATCTATATTTTATCTATGATAAAGAATTGGATCTACACTTTTGTCTATTGGGCCTTATTCACACCCCCCTAACGTGTCTTGTCTTGGCATTTGAATACAGCCTATGTACCATTGTGTTGATGTGTGTTTTGAATGTTTGTTGTGATGTATAGATTTTGACAGTGGGTCATGTGACCTACAGATGTAAACTGTGCCTCTTGAATTGTCCACCTTGTTCATCCCTCCTCCTTTGGGAGCGGCGGCTCATTGGTTACACACAGGTGAAGCGGCTTAGAGCTGATGGCTCCTCACTGCTTCACTATATCAGCTGTTCCAATCATTTTGATGACACGCTGAGGACGGCTGAGAGCTGAGACACGTCCTGTTTCATCCTTTGACCAACACATTTAGTTCACTTTTTCATACGTGATGCAGCTTTCTATTAGTTTTTGTAACTGTGCTGCAAGAAATGACAAGGTTCCTGATTCAAGACACACAATGTCTGCTCTCTATTTGGATCTGCTGCCAAAAAATCCATCCCACACACGGCTGCACACTGAGGAGCTTGAACTCCTCCAGGCGGGCATGGGAAGACAAACAGTGAGGCTTCCTGAAAATGTTGACCACACAGAGGGACAGTTGTCAGTCCAGCTGTTTGACTTGTCATTGAAGCACAAGTCATGAGCTGCTGCTGAAGCTTTTCTCTCTGTCTCTGTTGTTCAAACATCTAAAACAAGCGCTCACTGTTTTTTTACTGGAACACCATCAAATATTTTGGTGACTTTGAGTCACTAAACACTGAACCAAACAGAACATGTGCTGGTTCTGATAGAAATGATAGCAAGATAATTGATGTGATAGTTTCTGGGATATAAACAGCATCTTCAACACTTGGTATCTACCATCTACAGAATGGATGTGTCCATTTTGGCAGCACTTGAATGAAGAGAAGGTGATGGCCTGAAGAGCTGAAACATCTCACTCTTTATTTTAGATGGAAATTCAATAAGTTGATGAGCATGGACTAAGTGGAGGAGAACTAGAGTATGCACTGAAGTGATGGGACAGTGAGGATGGTTGTCGTGGTGATCAGTAAACTGTACTGGTTATTACTACTGTGGCAGTTTTGTGATTCTGTCTGAGCTGCACAGTTCAATAGAATGTTTCAATGAATCTGTGATGATGTCATACTATCTGTGATGATGTCATACTATGGAACATGTCCCACAATGAGAGATTGTGTTGGTTCAGTTCACCTGTTGACTGCACACAGCTGAACACTCACAACCTCAGAAACAACTGGAGAGAGGACAATGATGAGAGTTTGAGAGAAACAGCAACAATTTTCAAGACAAACGTCCATTTTCAGATAATCAGACCGTCAGTGAACGCAGCACGTAAGTACTGAAGTTACAAGGAGTTTTAGCTCAGTCAGAATGAATTGTTTCCAAGCAAAGAGTTTTTGAAGGTTTTGGTCATTTTGAGTTTTAAACCACATTATTAGGAAACATCCAGGATGTTTGTCCTAAATCAATGTACAAATATCCACACACACACACCACACACACACACATACACATGCACACAGATGACTTAATGTGATTACAGCTCCTCAATATTAGTGCTCAGTGAAAGATGATCATGTGTCTGTCTGATCAGCTCTGGTCGCGGGTTTGATTCCCATGGTGACAGAGATGGTACCCCCGGCAGTAGCCCCCCGTGGCCCTTTCAAAATTTCCCAGAGGAAATTTTCTAGTTGTCTTAATGCTTGTCCTGTGTTTCCAAAATAGTCGTAATCATGCATTGCACCAATGTGACTGAGTGAAAATGTAACTCACACTCTTAAAAACAAAAAAGGTTACATATGAGCGCTGCATCACCTTTTGTACCATCTGCTCTGAAAGATAAAGCAATGACATCACTGTGTTCAGCTTGGTATTTTGTCATAACTGAGAGGTTAATGTTTGCTAATAGTGATGTGCTGGTTTTTCAGATGCCCAAAGTTATGTCCAGATATTTGAAATATGCTCCAGAGATCAACCAAAAGCTCCGTCACAGAGGAAGGTTTTAAGCCTAGACTTAAATATAGAAACAGTGTCTGCCTCTCTGACCCATGGAGAGAGCTGGTTCCATAATAGAGGAGCCCGGTAACTGAAGGCTCTACCTCCCAGTCTGTTTTTAGAGATACTGGAGGTCACTAACAGACCTGCATTCTGGGAGTGAAGTGCTCTGGTAGGACAGTATGGTATAATGAGGTCTTTCAGATAGGATGGAGCTTTGTCATTAAGAGCCTTGTAAGTCAGGAGAAGGACTCTGACGTCTTTTCTGTATCCTACAGGAAGCCAATGGAGAGAAGCTAGAATGCATTTTAAACCACCTCCACAAAGTTGAGTTTAGTGGGTTGAAGCTGAAATTTCCCATCACTCTGCACGTCAGCTGTTCTGCTGCTCACTTCTATAGTTGTGTTTCCAGTGTCAATACTTGTGTCTAGTTTTTCACTTTTCTCCACAGTTACAGTCAGGATGTTGGTGGAGGTTTTATAAACTCAGTCACATGTAGTTTATGTCTAACAGCCAAGTGTGTGTATGTGTGTATACACATTTTTCCTTCATTTGAACACAAACATTCAAATCTGGAGATACATACAGTGGCCTGCAGAAGTTTGGGCACCCCTGGTCAAACTTTCTGTTCATGTGAACAGTTCAGCAAGTGGAAGATGAAATGATCTCAAAAATACATAAAGTTACAGATGACACGTTTTTAAACAATATATATACATTTTTTTAAATTTTCATCTTTTACATTTCATTTTCAAAATGACATTAAAGGAAAAGGTTTGGCCACCCTGCATAGTTAGTACCTAAGTAGCCCCCCACCCTTAGAAAGTTTCACAGTGTGTAAATAGTAAACAGCTTGTCTGACACCTTGGTCAAAGTGATCTGAGAGCTCAAGTCTCCTGTGTTTCCCATTCTGTTGCAGGCTGCTGCTTTGTTTCCCTTTTCACTCTGAAACTGTAGAAAACTAAAAGAACACACAGATATTGCTTCAAATGTTGACAGAGAGTGTTTCCTGTTTAACTTCATTAACTTTCATCTTCCACTTGTTTAACCGTTCACATGAACAGACATTTTGACCAGGGGTGTCCAAACTTTTGCATGTCACTGTAATTATCACTGAACAGAAAGTTCAACAAGTCTTAATCTGAGAGCTTCATTCTAAGTCTAACTATCAAATACATGTAGTGTAGTGAAAAGTAGAGTACAATATGAACAGGAAGTGACACATGGTTTACATGTTGTTTTTGTCACAGTTTAAAACCAGTGTAACGTTTGAAATGTGAAAGAACACATGAACAGAGGCAGTTTGTGTCATGATATCTGTGTCTCCTACAATCCTCCAGTTAAACCAGTGAAAGCAGATGGAGATGGAGTTAAACATCCATTAAACCAGTGAAATCCAAACAGGGTGGAGTTCAACCTTTGTCCTTGAGCTCTACCCTGTTCTCCAGGCTGCAGCCAGGTACGACGCCATTTTAAAGTGGACGGAGCAGAAGGAGAGAAAGTGAAGTGTGAGGCAGGTGAGTGTTAACACAACATTCTTCTTCTTCTTCTAGTTGTTATTGAAGTGTGAGAGTGTGTGAGTCAGTTTGTCCCTGTGGACTGTGGAGGGAAGAAGAGTCACAGTGAACTTCAGTCCACACAGAGACACTGAGAGAAAAGGAGGAGACAACAGGAAGTGATGAGCTGAATAATACACATGAAAACTGGGCACCTTGATGAGCTGGGATCTAACAGAGTATACTGTAGCATCTAGGAAACACACTCAGGTGTTGAGGTTCTTTCAGTCACATGACCTGTTTGGGCTGATCTTGTTTGAAATAGAAAGATAGAAAGAGGAGGGAGAGGAAAACAGAAGAGCTGCTGAAGACAACATGTGTCAGTGTTTAGTTCACACTGTGATGAACTGTTTTGGGAATTGTGTGTTTCAGGTGTGATGTGTGTTAACAGTTGTGAACAAGTGTTTAAAGTCTTGACAAACAGCTCATAGTGAAGGTAAAACACTGTAAACAAGTTGTACCTGTTGAACAACACACATGTGATTTCCTTTCCTTTTGAAGAAGGAGGAGTCATTCCAGGTGTTGAGGAGCTTCTGACAGCATTTTAGACAGGACAGAGCAGAAGGAGGGAAACTGAAGGTGAGTGTTAACACAATATTCCTCTTGTTATTCTGAATATAGTTGTTGTTGATGTGTCAGAGTGTGTGAGTCAGTTTGTCCCTGTGGACTGTGGAGGGAAGAAGAGTCATACGTAGTCTGTTCATATGTCTGTCTGTCTCATCCTTGTCAGCACATTGTCTCAGTATCACCTCCACACAACTTCAAATTTGGCACAAACATCGACTTGAACTCAAGGATGAACTGATGAGATTTTAGTGGTCAAAGGTCAAAGGTCATGGTGACTGGATAAACATGGATTTGATTTGAAAGTAGTGTGAGTGTCAAAGGCAAACAAGGAATAGTTATAGTTTGTCCTTTGTATTTTGGGTGTGAAGAGTGAACAGACCTGTTTGTCTTGATTCTTTGTGTGTGTGTGTGTGTGTGTGTGTTTGTGTGTGTGTGTGTCAGTTTTTTTTCAATTGCTTAAGCATGACTTTGAAAACTGGGCCCAGTTTGTCACAGTAATCACAACCATACACCCAAGCAGCAGAACACCTCAGATCCTTTGTAAAAACTATACACTATTTTATAAAAATCATATTTTGTTACCATGGAAACACACATGTTTCATATGACTTCACTCAGTTTGAACCAGTTACACACTGCTGTGTTTAACCTAAACCACTTTGAGCAGTTCTACTTGTCATTGGTTAGAGTACTGTAAGTGAAGTACACAGAGGAAGAGCAAATATACAATATACTCACTAAACACTACACAAGACCAATGCTGCAGACTGATGGAAGCATCATTCATTTCTCTTCATAGACCCAAACCAGTCAACATGTCAACAAAAAGCATTCCCGTTTTCATGCTCCTACAGCAGAGCTCAGCAAATATCAGACAAACAAAAAATACTGAATCTAGCACAGGTTTAAATTACAGTAAAACACAAAGGAGAGAAAATACAGTAGAGACAGTACTAGACGTTCTCTCTTCACCTGGCTGGATCAGGCCAGAGAATCTCATCAACATCACAGCTGATGTCCTCATGGGCCAGACAACATGTGACGTGTTGAATGTTGAATCCTGGTCACAGGCTCCTCCATGGCCTGAATGAAGGGAACCTGAGGCTGCCAAGAAAAACTCTCTGATTGGTTCAGAAACAGAGAGTATGGTATATATAGTAGTGTCAACTGTGGATGGTGTTGACAGCAGTTCTGGACCAGAGCAGAGTGGTGGAATGACTCATTGTCCCAGATGACAGTGTGTTGCATCTGGTGCATTTCTGACTTCCATCTTGGTTGAAGATATAGGTGAAGTCACCTGCTGCATTTTTATAGAGCTTAAACCTGATCAGTGTGTCTACAATGAAGCAGTCGTGTGTTTATGTACCTGATGGTTGTGTTTAATGGGTGTGGTCATTTGATAATCAGTGCTTTGGCATTGAAAGGAAGTGACATCATCACATACGTCAGTGTCTAATGTATAGAAGTGTGTTTAGTGTTTTGCAGAAAGTGTGAGGTTGACATTGTGCTTATAGTGGTGCAGATCTGAGCCCATGTTTTGCTCCTTGAGTGTAAAGTTTTGATAATTGTGTAATAGTTTTGGTTTTGGTGTTTTAGCAGCTGAGATCATCCATACAGGTGTAAAAGGAGGTGTCCAGCAGATGGCGCCATTCTACCTGTATCAAGTCACTTCTCTTATCTGCCACAACCATCATCAACATTATTTATATGAAGCTGGAGATAAAGTCAGAGTTTATCTCATTAAAACACATTAGTTATCATTTTAAACAACAGACAATGAAATAACAACCAGTTTAAACAACTTGTAAGTGAACAACACACACTCACAGAGTCACGTGACTTCCTGTAACTCGAGAGAAGAAGGAGGAGGAGGAGCCATTAAAACTACAGGTATTCAGCAGGTACAGACAAGCAAGTGAAGTGTTCAGTGAGTTCAGACTCCATTTTAAAGTGACGGAGCAGAAGGAGAGAAAGTGAAGTGTGAGGCAGGTGAGTGTTAACACAACATTCTTCTTCTTCTTCTAGTTGTTATTGAAGTGTGAGAGTGTGTGAGTCAGTTTGTCCCTGTGGACTGTGGAGGGAAGAAGAGTCACAGTGAACTTCAGTCCACACAGAGACACTGAGAGAAAAGGAGGAGACAACAGGAAGTGATGAGTAGGGAGGGGCACTTCAACTACAAACACTTCACTGTACTGTCAAACTATTCCATTATTCTTCCTAGTTCACCTGAACGCACCTCAGTGACGTAACGCTGACATGATGATTGATTTTTAACCCGTCCGTCTTCTTCTCTCTGTGACGTCACAGATGAGCCGTCGGTGGTTGTTCCAGTCGGTTTGTTTGTTGTTTGTTTGTTGAGCTTGTTTCTCCTCCAGTCCAGGGATCATGTACAGAGGTGGCTCCTGTCCTGGCACCACTGATTTCCAGCTTGATTCTTGAGCTCAGATCAAGTTGGCCTGGGGAATGAGCAGTGAGCTGTTGTGTGACACTCACACATGTTGTGTATTAACAACCTTAAACCTGACCTTAAACATGAACATGCGCTTCAGCTGGGAGCTGCAAAGTCTAGTAGCTCTGAGTTTTCACTCAACCTTTGCTTTATTTTTGTTTGTGTTTTTGTATGTTTTTGTCGTATTTTGTCAACTACTGATGGACACTTCTGTGGGGAGAGGAGATTCTTCAGCAGAGGAGCTTCTGTCATTGCCAGCTGGATGAGGAGGTGCTTTCATGGTTGCTGTGCTGGAGGTGCAGAGGTTAAAGGCTTGGAGGTGGAGATGTACTGTAGGTCCTTTCTGCTGTCAGCCATCATGCAAAATATCAACTCTCTTCCCAACAAGAGTGATGAAGAGCTGGAGATATAGATGAAGACTCAGGAAGTAGACATTTTTTCAAATCAAAACAATACTTGTGTTCATCCCACCAATGGCTACTGCTGAGGTTCCATGTGAAGGTCTCATGAAGTCGTTGCTAGGATACAGACTAAACATCCTGAGGCACTTGACTTCAGAGAGATCAGAGATACACACTGGTGGAGGCCACTCTGAACAACTCATCCTCTTCATAACACCTTGATGGACCAAGAAAAGAGTGGTGGTGGACGGCTCCTCTCTCTTCACTGCAGGACGGAGAATATAGAAGATCCTTTGTACCTTCAGACATCAGGCTTCTTCATTCTTCTGCAAATGGTTGATGAGCTGACAGACACATGAATTTCCCTTTGGGGATCAATAAAGTAATTCGTATTCGTATTCGTATTCGTAAACCACAGCGACTGTGATGGAGGCCTAATAAAGTCACAGTAAAGTCTGACTGTTCTAAATGACAGTGCTGCTCATTAAGATTCATCTGAACAGATTTCTGTCAGAGTTGTAGTTTAAAACTTTAGTTAGAACAGACAACTGATTATAAATGTCAGGTTTAACCCTTTATTGCTCAAGTCACCACATTCACTAACTTGTGACTAATACAATATGTCATCTTTACTCAGCTAAGTACATAAGGTTAGAGTCAGTGTTTTTGTATTATTTTAAATGTTTACATTTTTATAAAAACTTTATCAGTCTTTAAAAAATATATATTTTTATACATTCACCTTTTGGAAAAACAATGACCCTCTCTGCGGAGTGGTACAGTCCATAGTTCATAGTGTTTTAAAGACATTGTCACACAATAAAAACATTATCTGTAAAAACAGAAACAACACAGATCAACAACATCACATGAAAATGATCCACACTGAGCACAAGACAGACAAGCAGCTGGTTTTAATAAGATCAGATCTGATGATAGAAAAACCAGCTCAATGTGAGAAAAGTGAGCTCAACACTCACCATATATCAGCCAGAAAACTGTCACCAACATTTGACATGGGCCACAGTCGTCCATGGATCATGTTGCTGTGCTGCTCTTCACTTCACTGCAGCTTCATGACGCCATCTAGTGGACTGATAGTAGAAGTACAGCAGCTGATGGCAGCTTCCTCTTCCTCACTGCTGTGTGACTGCATTCAGCTGACACTGATATGAAGCAGAGAAGAAAAGCCAATCAGTGGAGGAGCAGCTGGAGACATGATGGACATGTGAGCTGGTGTGCACATGAATGATGTGTGTTTCCTCTGCAGGTGAAGCTACAAAGTGTGTGTGAGCTGATGTGGACGTGAGCTCAGCAGCATGGATCAGTCTGCTGGACCTGGACCTGGACCTGGACCTGGACCTGGATCCAGCCGTGTGTCCATGCAGAGCGATGAGTCCATCAATTGTCATAAACTCAACTTGAAGCAATGTGTTGATGAAAGGTCAGAATTTAAAACAGTCAGAAAGACTTTTCTCTCTAAAAGTCAGTTGTTGTGTTTATTAGAAGATTGAAGATGTTTCTCATCAGTTTTTCTCCAACATGCACATTTATCAGTTGTGTTGTTGTTTCAGGATCCAGCAGCAGAGACCAGACTCTCCTGAACCCAGCTGTCTGTCTTTAAAGAGCGACTGGTCAAACCACAGGATCATTACCTTTAAAGCAGGACATGAATCAGCTGATCAGATGTAAGACTGAAGTAAATTTCAAATCTTTTGAGTTTGAGTTGAAAGTTCTTCAACAGGAAACATGTCAGCAGCATCTAGTTAAAACAGGAAGTAACCACTGGGTTAAAGTCCTCATTTCATTTGCACTAAATGTTCATGGTCTTGTTTCCAGCTGATAGAAGGAACATGGTGATGTTGGCTGCATCAAGTAGCTCCTCCTGGTGGCAGCTTTGAGCTGTGCAACAGGCCGATGAGTGATTTCTAGTGAATTCAGAGCCATGTCAGACACAGAGAGCAGAGACAGAGGATCAAATCAGTTCCAGCAGCTGAAGCAGAATCTCAGCAGCTGCTTTTTACAGGAGCAGAACAACAAAGGTCCAGAACATAACCTTAAACCAAAGAGACTGTGATGGAGGGCTAATAAGGTAACAACAAAGTCACACTGTTAGAAATGACAGTGCTGCTCATTAAGATTCATCAGTGTGTTGTGAAGCCTGATGAGCTGGGATCTAACAGAGTTCAGACTCTTTACAGGATCATTTTACAGCCTGAACCATGAGCTTCAATGAGCACAGTCAGTGTGTTTGCTAGAAACTACAGTGAGCAGCTGTTTCACTAAGTGACTAGGCTTCACAAACATGAAACTATATATGTGAGAGACTCAGTCTTCAGTAGGAACCAATGAGCTGAGAGCCTCAGACAGAGGGGGAGGAGCTGAGGAACGGACTAACACACTGTTGGTTTGGTTGAGAGATGGAGAAGAGCAGACACATCAGCAGCTGTTTGTTTCCGTCCTCATTGTTTTGTCTTCATGTCTCTTTTCCCTGGGCTGTAGGGGGACGACTGGTGAGCAGGTAGATCCAGATGTTGAGCCAGTGGATCCAGATGCTGAGCAGTGTCAGTGTGTGATCCTCTCATCTCACCTTTGTATCACTCTGCTTCTTTAGAGCTGATGTGAGACAGGTGGTCAGCAGCTGGAGACTGGACACAGTTAATGACTGACTGACTCTACACTGTTGTCTATGGATGCTGCTGTGTTGCTTCAATCCTTCACTTCAGTGTGTGGTGCTGGACGCTGATGTCACTGTAGACTTCCCACAATGCCTCTGTCATCAGAGAACTGATCAGTGATTGATGTGATATGAATAAAAACATGTTTGTGTTTGCAGAGGTCAGAACCACAGACTGAGAGCAGAGTCTCCAGGATCCATCTGTCTGTCTATGAAGAGTGACAGGCCCAAAGATCTTCCTCCAGACTTCAGTCATGAACCTGGACCCTCAGAGTCACAGTAAAGAGACGGTTTCTACTGTAAACTGAGCTGAAGATGATTCAGTCATTAGACTCATGTGAAGGAAACAGAGAGAAACCAGGAAGCAGATCCATCAAACTCTGTGTAGGTTCACAACAAAACTCAGAGACAGAAAGATGCACACACTCTGTCCATCAGATTTAGAAAGCAGAGCATCCTTATGTTACTGTTTTGTAAGTTGGTGCATCAACACCAGCTCCATCTCCACCTCCACAGTTTCCATAGATGGATTCGGACACGCCCACAATCAGCTGATCTCATGTCAACACCTGTGTGAGCTCCACCTGTGTGTAGAGCTGTCAGTGGACAGAATGACAGAGAAGAGACACAGTGTCTCCATGTTGGAGGAGACAATTTAATGATCCACATGTCTGAGCCTTTAAACTGAAGTCACAGTAGCTGATACAGAGAGACTTTTATTTTGAAAAGTCACTAAATAACCAGACAGTTGAAAGAGAGTGACAGAGTCTTCCTCTACTTTCTCTCTCTCTGTTCCTCTGGTGAGTGAAGCTCCGACCTCTGGAGTTGGTAAACCAATCAGAGCACAGATGTGGACCTGTGACTGTGACATGTTAGTGATACAGAAATGTCTTGACAGAGAGAAGAGGAGTGGTGTCTCTGTGGACGAGCAGCTGTCCTGCTGTGGTCTCTGTCAGGACGTCCTGAAGGATCCAGTCTCCACCAGCTGTGGACACTGGTTCTGCAGACAGTGCTTCACCTCATACTGGGACCAGTCTGGTTCTTCAGGAGACCCCTCCTGTCCCCAGTGTGGAAAAAGACCCAGAAGAGGAGGTGGACTGCCGACAGCCAATCAGAGCAGCTGTGTACAAAGTAAGAGTGAACATCTGTCTGCTGATGTGGTCATTTCTGAAAGCAGGACCTGTTGTTTTCTACAGAGTCATTGTTCCATCACACAGCACTGACATTTAAGATGATGATCAACAGCACAACATTCAAAGCTTTTCTTTGTGTCTGTAGTTTTTCTGTAGCTGATGAAAAGAATCCCATCAGATTGTCAGACTCTCTGTCTTCAGTCTGACTCTGTCTCTTCTCTCTCAGCAGATGGTGGTCTGCAGGAGCTTTTAGATCAACATAAGATCAGTGTGAGGAGCAGATGTGAACGAGTGACTGAAGGAAGTGATGGAAGAGGAAGTGGAACCCTCCTCAACAGGGTCTACACTGAGCTCTACATCACAGAGGGACAGAGTGAAGAGGTCAATACCCAACATGAGGTGAGACAGCTGGAGACAACGTCCAAGAAGAAGAACACCCTCCATGACACTCCAATCAAGTGCAACAACATCTTTAAAGATTTCCCTGTCCAACGGAGAGACAATGTCTCTACAGTCTCACCTGTCCAACAGAGACCCATCAGAGTGGTTCTGACCAACGGCGTCGCTGGCGTTGGAAAAACCTTCTCGGTGCAGAAGTTCACTCTGGACTGGGCAGAGGGCTTGGAGAACCAAGATGTCAGTCTGCTGCTTCTGCTTTCGTTCAGGGAGCTGAACCTGATCAGAGATCAGCAGTTGAGTCTTCTCAGGCTGCTCCATGTTTTCCATCCAACATTACAGAAGGTCACAGCAGAGCAGCTGGCTGTCTGTAAACTTCTCTTCATCTTTGACGGCCTGGATGAAAGCCGACTGTCACTGGACTTCAACAACAGGGAGGTTGTGTCTGATGTCACACAGACGTCATCAGTCAACGTGCTGCTGACAAACCTCATCCAGGGAATCTGCTTCCCAGGGCTCTGGTCTGGATCACCTCCAGACCTGCAGCAGCCAATCAGATCCCTCCTACATGTGTTGACAGGGTAACAGAGGTCCGAGGCTTCACTGACGCCCAGAAGGAGGAGTACTTCAGGAGGAGGTCCAGTGATGAAGATGTGTCCAGCAGAATGATGTCACACATCAAGACGTCCAGGAGCCTCCACATCATGTGTCAAGTCCCAGTCTTCTGCTGGATCAGTGCCACAGTTCTGGAGCACATGTTGAGCACAGAGCAGAGAGAAGAGCTGCCCAAGACCATGACTGACCTGTTCTCACACTTCCTGCTGGTCCAGACAAAGAGGAAGAAGAACAAGTACGGTGAGTGACAGAGGTGGAGAGGACATTTTATAAACTGTTGTTTTTGCTCCAGTTCAGCTCTGATAGTGGTCGATGGCTGTGCAGCCTCCTCCAGTCACAGGCAGCTGTATCATGTTATTGCCCTCCGCTGCCCCTCTCGGCTTGAATCTCAGATCCCGCTGAACTCAATCTCCCCCAGGGCAAGGTGCCTGGACCCACAGTTGCCGGTGCCCCTGGCTGGTGTGGCCCCCTTGCATGGGGAGGTGGATGGTGGTCTGGGGGTGGTGGGGCAGCATGTCGCTGGGTTTTGCCTGGGCAATAGGAGGCTCCCGGCCGCTGCTGCTTTGGGGCCTCTAGCCTCTTTCCCACGACCTCCAGGACTCTGCAGGTGGGGTGCCCTCGGTGCCCTGGGGCCTGGAGCGGCCGCATGGGATCACATCAACCAGCTGGGCCTGACTGTGATCCCGGACTTCGGTGTCACCCTCACATGCATGTCTGGCACTACAAACCAGCTCCAGTGGTGTTTCATTTTCTGACACTGATGGAACCCACCAGAATATGCTGCTTCACCACTGCTCACATGCCCTCCACTCTTACTCCTATTGTCAACCCTGATTTATTATTTTTTTTCTGGGACCTGGCACACCCTACTATCATCATCGATATCCTGAACCAGCCTCTGATACAGAGCAGCATCTCATCTCCAGTTTCTTGCACCTTACATCTTCCTGTTTTCCTCAGTCCCTCTCCAAACTGTACTGCACTCCCCCCTGGCTCACGTCAGAAAATAAATAAAGTCTATCAAGCAGGTTGCCAGGGAGGGCTGGTGATGGTGACATTCCTGCACCAAGATATAAAAATCCTTGGCTGCAAGAACAAAATTTTAGGAATCTCATAAAAAGCTCACACCTCTGGTGGTGCTGAACTATGAGAGGACGAAATGCAGACAAGGGAAAAAATTGTTATTGCAGCAGATGTGCACAGAGGTGAGGCCAGGGTAACACCTCTGTTACTGACACCACTTCATCCACACACTATCAGCATGATAAGGTTGATGGTTGTGTTATAGAATGACTTCAACTCAAGGGTTTTCCCTCAGCACCTGAGTCCAACTGAACATCCAAGTGTAATAAAAAGATATTATTGAGTTTATTTAGAAACATGTGGAAATACAGTCAGAATGAACCAGACACTGTGTCGTCTGTAATTTAGTCTGAACTATGAGCATTAAAAAGGAAAAGGTATAGTCTATTGATGTGATGATGGAAAAAATGATTACCGCTGACAACGTCTTTTCTCTCTGATAAAAAAAGACTTTATTGCGGGAAAGGACAATGTCAAAATCTCTGGCTGAATCTGAGGGAGTCTCTAGTGCCAGTCGTTGGATGCCCTCTCATCCAGCTCCAACACACTCCTTATATACGGTTTCTTAGCACATTCCTTAGATAGAGAGACGTCAAAATGTATACGGTTGATGACCTCTGACCTCACTATCTAACCTTCAGGCTATAACCACCTCTGGTGTGTATGATTGTCTAGTGTTTTGCTTTTGACCGTGAGACCAAAGCACATGGCTCATATAACCGTTTGAACAAAGATAAGACAGAAGGCCCTATATGGCACAGAAACACAAATAGAGGAGAATCTGAACACAAGTCATACAAGCAAACAAAGGGATCAGACACTACAAGGTAACAGGCCACAGAGGTCTGCTGCTTCATCCCTCTCACTGCAGGTATTAACAAACACATTCTGTCATATTACAGAGAAGCATTAACATCTTTACTTTAAATAACATGAAATAAATATAGCAACACTCCTGCTTCTGATAGACATGTTGCACAGCAAACACAGCAAGAAAGACAACTAGATATAAAACATAGAAACACTGATTTGACTGTTGTTCTTTTTTCTGTCATTAAAGAGGTCGTCTTTAGAAAGAACCCCTGGAAAAGCAAAATGTAGAGTTTGTGATAAAGTTTTAAGTTTGTGATCATCAGCTGCCAAAACAAAAAATATCTCCAACTTGTTCATTTACAACAATGTCATGTTTTGTTTGTAGGAGATGGTCCATCGACCTCTAGTGAGGGACATGAGACGAGTCCACAGGAGCTGACGGAGGCCGACAGGGAAGTTCTTCTGAAGCTGGGGAGGCTGGCATTTGAACAGCTGGAGAAAGGAAACATCATGTTCTACCAAGAAGAGCTGGAGCAGTGTGGTCTTGATGTCACAGAGGCCTTGGTGAACTCAGGACTCTGTACTGAGATCTTCAAAAGAGAGAGTGTGATCTTCCAGAAAACAGTCTACTGCTTTGTTCATCTGAGTGTTCAGGAGTTTCTGGCTGCAGTCTACATGTTCCACTGTTACACCAACAGGAACACACAGGTCCTGGACAACTTCCTGGGAGAACAACATGTTGATTTAACCCGGGATGACTTCCTGGGGAGAGCCATGGAGAAATCCCTCAGAAGTCAAATGGTCACCTGGACCTGTTTGTTCGCTTCCTTCATGGCCTCTCTCTGGAGTCCAACCAGAGGCTTTTAGGAGGTCTGCTGGGTCAGAGAGAGAACAGTCCAGAAACCATCCGGAGAGCCATCAACAACCTGAAGAAGATGAACAGTGATGAAATGTCTCCTGACAGAAGCATCAACATCTTCCACTGTCTGACGGAGATGAAGGACCAGTCAGTTCATCAGGAGATCCAACAGTTCCTGAAGTCAGAGAACAGATCAGAGTACATCTCAGTGTTCCAGTGCTCAGCTCTGGCCTACATGCTGCAGATGTCAGAGCAGGTTCTGGATGAGTTGGACCTGAAGAAGTACAACACAACACGGGAGGGACAATGGAGACTGATCCCAGCTGTGAGGAACTGCAGAAAGGCTGAGTGAGTCCAGACATGATCATTCTAATTATTGATCAGTGGATCAGATCAGTGGTTTAGTCAAGTTCAGATAAACACAGTTTTCATTGATTCTCATTCTTCTTAGTTTGACTTTGACAAATTACAGGTCAGGTGTGTTTTTTCTGGAGCTGTTGTAAAAGCTGTGAGCTCCAACATGGAGATTCTTCACTGGTTGTGATTGTTGCTGCTCAGTGAATAAAAACACTTGTTTAGTGTTTTTGTTGAGTTTATTTGGACTTTTTGCTTTGATTCAAACCTGATGAAACTAATGAAAGCAGCTCCACTGATCTTCCACCTCAGTGTTTCCAGCTGTTTCCAGCTCATGTAACCAAGACAACAAGATTTAAGATTAAACTCCTGCAATTTGAGCAGCTCACCTGTTGGGAGGGCATCACCTGACAGACTGAGCCCCTCCCTCTTGTGTTCAGGAGAGAGAAACGGTCAGATTCAACTCTGCCTGTAACAGAGGTTAAACTGGCCTGGAGCTAGTGTTGTAGTACTCAGATTGGTCTCGGTCTCGAGACCATTTTTTTAGGTTCTTGGTCTTGTCTTGGTGTTGAAATGGGCGGACTTTGAACGAGACTGGTCAAGACCATCACTGCTAGGCTTTTTGTCCATGCCTCACTGATAAGAGTGAAAAAGGAGCCTCTCAAAAACAGCTAATAACTTCAGATCATTGGTGGTGTAAAGATGTCCTCCATCTGCAGATGCCACCTGCCCGGTGTCAGTGTGAGTGACTGACACACCCCCTGCGCAGTGCGCACAGAGTGTGAAGACATCAGGAGGAAAGCGGCTGTGTGAACTTGTTCTGAAACAACAGAGCAAAGATTGTTTTTTGTTGTCGCATTTATTTAAAAGCAAACTTCAATAAAAAAACTCACATTTTGATGTTTTGTTATGATTTTCCTTTGATATATATGGTCTTGGTCTTGTCTCGGTCTGGACCTCTAAAAGTCTCGGTCTTGTCTCGGTCTTGGTACTCTCTGGTCTGGGTAATGTCTTGTCTGGGTTGGTGCGGTCTTGACTACAACACTACCTGGAGCTGATCCACCATCATATCACACTGGTATTTTTCATCTCCCAGTAAATCCAGTAGCATATGAGCAGCAAACATCAGGGCAAAGTGAGAAATCTCCATCAGTCTGTTCTTGTCATTTATTCCCATTCTGCTGCTCCTCTCACACCGTGCACACACAGGTGTGTGACTGACTTACTATGGTTTTTATAGAGTTGATGTTTCTCTTTGATTTCTAATGGGCCCATGTACAATATTACACACAGGCTAAACGTTGCCATGTGATGTGTTGTAGCAGAGTTAGCTTCAAGCTCATTTCCATCTGCAGTCCCTCTGCAGTTACCATGACGCTCTGTGTCTCTGTAACTTTCTCCTAACTCAGTAACAGGTGTTTAGGTTAGTGCTTTTACAAAGATCATGAATGTTATTGTAGCTCCTGACTGAAATCTAGTGATATCATTGGATGTTGTTGTTGAATAGAATGAAAGAAGAGGAAGCCTCAGAGCCTCCTTCATGAGGAAATAGACTCTATTTAAAAGGGCCACAAATCAGGTGTGCAGGACCGAGCCATGAGGATCATCCCAGTGAGAGAAGATGAGCTGAACCATCACATGATCATGTGGCACCATCATATGCACCAACTGTATTTTCACCACTGTTTACATCAGATTTTGATTTGAACACATTTGATGTTT
Source organism: Caranx ignobilis (assembly GCA_021432705.1). Lineage (NCBI taxonomy): Eukaryota > Metazoa > Chordata > Actinopteri > Carangiformes > Carangidae > Caranx > Caranx ignobilis. The sequence goes on from MU269989.1 coordinate 17,286,207, forward strand.
TCTCTAATCACAGACTACGTGACTGTGGACTCTCAGAGACTCACTGTGAAATTGTGGCCTCAGCTCTGAAGTCCAACCCCTCCCACCTGACACACCTGGATCTGAGTGAGAACAAGCTGCAGGATTCAGCAGTGAAGGTTCTGTGTGCTGGACTGGAGAGTCCAAACTGTAGACTGGAGACTCTGAGGTCAGTTTGTCTGTTGTAGTTTTTGTCTGTGTTCAGGTCAAATGTTTGAAGTTTCACTTGTTCATTGGTTGAGGATTTCAACAAAGAGCTGCAGAAGAGAAAGGACTCAGTGTTATTATTACTACAAGAAGAAGGTGAGAGCAGTCATAGTGTTTGTGATGGAGAGAAGTTCTCTGCTTTTTCAAATCTAGATTTTGATCTTCAAATCAGAAACTTGATGAGGATCAAACTCACAGATGTTCTGCTGCTGATCTGAACATGACAGAAGCTGCATCTGTCTTCAACAAATATTTCACCAAGCTGAAGTCACATCAGTGATGATGATGAAGGGCAGCAGATGGGAGATTTCTGGAAACATCAAAGGTTTCTAAGGTTCCAGTTGATTTCCAGCTGCTTCTTGAAAAAACAACCTATTGTGTCCATTTTCACTGTTGGTCATTTTATTCTTGGTGTCTGTTCAAACACATTTACAGGCTTCAATGTTCCAGAAAGAGCTGATTTGTCAACAGGTGTGTGTTCAGTTGAATGTGTGTAGTTTTAGTTTCCTGAGACCTGAGGGGTATCCAGAAAGAAGGTTTAACAAACTCTGAGTGTCTCCCTGAACTCCAACACTGTGAGTCACCATGGCAATAGGGGAGGAAACAGGAATCAGACATTCTCTGGAAAAAACTGGGCCGTAATAAGAATCACTGACAGAGTTAATGTGTAAGTTTAGATGCAGTCGTCTTTCATTTTGAATTGAACATCACTTTCTTTTAAAGGAACAGTGTGAAACTTATTTGGCTTTTTATGAGCAAAAATCAATATTGCTTTCATCAATACATATTTACCAAAGTCTCATCACAATCACATACAAATGAAAGCTTTCTCGTAGCTTAGAATGAGTTGTTTACAAATACATAGGTGGCGATGCACCCAACTGAAGGCTGCCATGTTGCATCGCCATCTTTGAATACAGTAGCTGAAAGGGGACAAACTTGGTTCGCCTTTCGCATTTTACCTTTAAATCACCGTGTGTTGTCGGGGGCGAGGAGGAGAAGCAAGCAAAGACCACTGTGTTGGTGAAAGCACCCTGCAGTTCATTCTACTTGCCATTTGCCCTTGAAATGGAGGACCATGCAAACTCTTTGCCCCGTGAGAGGGAAGGCAAACCCCCAAAGAAAGAAAACATGAGCGGGATAAAACCAGAGTCTACATGGTCGTAGCTTTTCCCAGCTGGAGACAACTCATGAGTGAGAAGGACTTGAACATAGACGTGGAGGTTGCAAGCTTTCTGCTAGACAGGTCATTCAATCTAACAGTGACTGGTGTAATGTTAGAACCAGGGCAGTGTAGTCCAGCAGCTACTGGATCCTCCCGTTTAAGTGGCATCATTTGCTGTTACTTGCAATATAAAACGGCAGAGACGGCTAGTTTGTTAGTTAGCCTGCATTGGAAAAGCTCCGCTGCAACAGTTTCAGTTGCTGTTACTCTGCACATAAGTCATAGTAGTAGGCGACCGTGCGTGATGTAACTCTTTCAAGCGGATTTTCCAAGGAGAGTTGTTGCTACTACTATACTATACACTAACCCCATTCACCTCTCTTGTTGTCTTTGGAGGGCTTCCAGTCACTCCTCATCCTCACAGAGTAGTGTACGGGATCTTCCTCTTGCGGCGCCGACAGTTCCACTGCCCCTGCTTTGCTGACCTCTACCTCTACCTCTCCCTCTTGGTCTTCCTCCCTCTTCCTCTCCCTCTCACATCATCAGATGATCTCTGAGTCTACAGGCCGAGAAAAACCATTTCACTCTGTTATTTTGTTACATTGTTCGTTTAGAACTAGCACTAATGATTTACTATATCACATGTGTTGGCAAAAATGACCGTAGTCTAGCTATTAGCTATTAGCAGTAGCATGGTACCAAATTCATGTTAATTATGGAGGACAGGCTTATAACTTATCAGCATTAATAACAAAACAGAATACGTATCGTTCTGCACCTCATCACTTGACAGAACACTCAAAGTTGTGCATGAAGTTGACATATTGACACATTCTTGACTCTTCACAGCTTCCGTTGTGGTAACAACACGCTCAGACCTGGAGGTGCCAGAGAGTACTACTCAGTTGTTTACATTCTATTAGCACACCACTAGATGGGACTATTTCTCACACACTGCGGCTTTAATATGAACCTTTGAGAAGGTGGTTGAATGTTGTTCAGTGTTTTTTTTTTTTTTTTTTTTTTTATGAAAGTGCAGTCCAGTGAAAATGAAATATAAAACCAGTCTCTCGACTGCTCCTCACTTTGGTTTTGTTCATATTCCTCATATTAAACAAAGTAAAAGTTCATTCAGTAGCTATTTCAGCTTGTAGCAGCTTTAACCACCAACAGATGCTGATTAACACACATCCTGTCTCCTAATATCCTGCTCAGATGAACATGTAATTGTTACTTTTGTATCTGTAGGAAATAAAGAAAGCCAAATAAAATGTGAAGGCTTTCTCTTTTTCTGACTGGAAGGTGATTGATTAACCTGCAAAGTGATCAAAACAAAGAGGATGGTTCAGATCTGAGAGCACATCAGCGCTGACGTGTAGCCTGATATTCCATGTTCCATGTCTTTCTGGAATCTCCCTCAGGAGCAAGAAAGACCTTAGTCCTGGATCGGGACTGGACCTTTAAACTTTGATCCAGTTCAGTCCTGAATCAAAGTGTTGGAGTCAGTGTTTAGTCCAACATGTCTGATCAGATATTGATTCTATATTGACAGACTGTCCTGAGCTCAGCAGCAATGATCAATCAGTTTTGACATGAAGAGGTGTATGAATGTTGTTCTTCTTTTATTCTTTATTCAGATTGGAGCGCTGCAGTTTGTCAGAGATCAGCTGTTCTTCTCTGGGCTCAGCTCTGAAGTCCAAACCCTCCCACCTGAGACACCTGAATCTAAGCTGGAACAAACTGCAGGATTCAGGAGTGAAGGATCTGAGTGGTTTTCTGGAGAGTCCAGACTGTAGACTGGAGACTCTGAGGTCAGACTCCATGTTTTATTTCTGTGCTCAGATGAATGTGATGTGAAAGTTGTGTTGACACTGAGCTGCAGACATGAGGCTGATATTCTACTGATCCACACTGAGGATCTCCATGGTGACATCTGTTTCCTCTTCTCTGCTTTTAGTCCACTCACTGTTTCTCTTCACATTTCACCTCAACTACACAAAAACATTGAATGTGTCAGACAATAAGTGATCTATAATCAATAGCTGCTGGCTCCACCTCTTTCCTCAGGCTCTGTGCATTATCATCAACATGAATGTTGACATTATGAATGGAGCCAAAGCAGTTCCATTAATACACTTTGTGTTGAACATGAGCAACAGTTGAGACGTTCCTGTGAAACAGCAGCAGATGGAACAGTAGCAGCAGCTCCACTGTGTGTCAACAGTCACAGCTTCTTCTTCACATCTTGCACAGAGATTTGCTTGAATTCAGCTCCACACAGTTTGTTGCAGCCGTTCAATTGAACTTTTTACTTTTGTATTTGTTGACTTAGATTTACAATGGAAATGAATTGTTCACTCTGCTTATTATGGCCTATGATCTTGCTCAGATGTTGATCTTATTGTTTTTGTCAGCGGAAAGGCTGATGAGACGCTGCTGATAAAAACAATGACGTCACGACGGGGAAAGCTTGTCATTGTGACGCGCAAAAAGAATGAAATGAATCATGTGTTGGAAGCTGGGGAAAGTAAAGAGACAGTCAACAAACATGTTGAAGCTTTCAATAAGTACTTGGAAGAGTTTGTGGAGCTGCAAGTGTCTGTACAAAAGCTCCTTTCAAGTGAAGAAGAACAGGAAGCGGATCATATGGACTGGTATGAGCCCAAACTGATCCATTTTGGAGATGTCTTCTTTGACATTAAAGCATGGTTGGCTGCTGACGTGGAGGAAGAAAAGGACAAGAATGAGGTTGGAGAGGAGCAAGAAGAAGCGAGTGCATTATTGCTGGGACCGGAGGATAGTGCGTCCCAGAGCAAAAAGCCCGCAAGCAAGGCTCCAAGCAGAGCCGCCAGCCCCCCCTCCTCATCCTCCCGCGCCTCTACTGCAGCTTAAAGCAACTTGGGGCGGGATCAAGAAATAAGACTCAATACTGACACGACGGCCGTTGCGCGTACCTGCAGCCATCAGCTAAGCCGGCGCGGGAGCGCGCATGAACTCTTCACCGCAGTGCAGCTGATGCTGTGACACGTTACTTACGTTACTTAGGTGATACGTTACTTTACTGGCTGTTGACGTGACGGGGACGGGAACGAGACGAGAGCCGGTGCTGTGTATATTTCTATTGATTCGGTTTCAGACTAAAGGACGTGGAAAATGCGCAGTCTGTAACGTTGTCATGTTCCACAGTGGTGGACTAAGTTGTGCACGTTAGGTCACCCCGAGTCCTCGGCCATCTCATCTGATTTGAAGATCAAGCTCTAAATGTAATAGAGTATGTTCTGTTCAGTGAAGAAAAGGTAGTGCTGTTATTTTATGGTTGACCAACTTTAAAGCTGGGGTTGGTAATTCTTTTCAGAAACATGTTTTATTATACTGGGTGAAATGGTCCTTCTACCTTCTGAGTAATCAATACATTATGTATCAGAAAAAGGAACGAAAATGATCAGTCCTCTGTGGCAGCTGCAGTACTGACAAAACTCCGACCAATCCACGCTCCTCGTTGCGAAGAGCAAAAACCAATCAGATGCCTTCATGTCTAGCTCTGTATCCGCCCCCTCGATCCCTGCCTCTGACGCGTGTGCACAATCTTCACGTGTCGCTGTTGCCGGAAGAAATCAGCTACAGAGTTACAGCAGAACGGATTTCATGCTCATTTATGAGCAATGGCTGAGAAAATGCAGCCCCAGTTACTACTTCCAGCGTTACTTGTAACGGCTCGCCCCGAGAAAAAGGCAAGGAAGAGAAAGGAGGCTGAAAAGGCTGCCAACAAAAAGGCTCTGGATAAAGCCAGACGTCAAACCAGTCAAACCAGAGTAAACATCGGTGTTGCTTTTGTGGAGACAACTGAGGGATTTGAAGTGATGCTGAGGTTGCTCTCTTTCTGTTGGACAGTTAATTATATGCTTGCTTCGTGGAGGATTTGTTATTTTTATGAAATGTGTAACTTTTGCTAACGTAGCTACTTTTGTAGCTTGTATTAGCCTAATGCTAATATTAGCTTCTCTGTGGGTTTAAAACGGGCCAGTGACGCTAGTATTGAATAGATTATAGTATATATATATGTGTATATATATATATATATATATATATATATATATTATATATATATATATATATAGTACTCCTCCTGCCGCTTCTCATTTAGTTCAGTGCACGTTCCAGTTTGTGGGGGCGTGGCTTGGACGTACACACTGACGGGAAGGGGAGGAGGGGGGAGGAACTCAGTGGAGGTGCTATTTTCAAATCTTGCTAGCTCTCTTGCTAGCTCTCCAGGATTACCAACCCCAGCAAAAATGATGTGCCAATCGGCACCTGTTGTCTGTGTGTGTTCCTGGAAGTTGTGAGTAAACGGTCATGTTGAAAGGCTCATCCCTTGCCTGGTTTTGTGTTCCTTACAAAATATAATACAGATAGCGACGAGGATATAAAAAGGAAACGACTGCGCGAAAGGACTTTAAGAGAGACTGTGCACTGGTTGTACGAGAGCAAAACTGAGTTTTTTTTTTTTTTTGTGGAGGAACCAGGTACGGGTCCGACTCCCGTTAGTATCCGAAAAGCTATCATGGCCGTGTGAGCGGCGGTGATGAATACAGTGAAACGAAGGAGGATTTTGAGTCATATCTGGAACGTCTGGAACAGTGGATGTTGGTGAATGATGTCAAGGAAAAAAAGAAAGTATGCATGTTTCTTTCTGTGATCGAGGCCGATGCTTATAAGTAGGGTGTGCCAAAATATCGATATATCGCGATATTTCGTCGTGTGGTACGTTATCGATACACTGCCGCCAAATATTGATATTTAAACAATAAAGATAGAGCCGTTCTAAACAGATTCTCTCACAAAACCCTGCTTCAATTTTGATTTACGGAGTCACTACTTCAAGCCTCCACATGATGGCGCTTACCATGATTAAGACTGGGTGTAGAGGTAGAGTACTCGTTGAAAGGAAATGACGCAGTACAGCCTGCTGGAAATCGTAAAAAAGAAGAAAATGGCGCAGGGCGGAGGAATAGCAAAACGTAACACAAGCACACTGGACATTGTGTGTTAAGAAGTGCCACTGTGTGCAGTATACACTTTGTTTTACTTGGCTGCCATTCATGTGAATTTGACTGACACCGATCGATCGGCGCCAATTTCCTTAATTTTGCGGGATCGGCGTTTCTTTCATGTGAAACCTGTCTCATCTACCTCAGCAAAGGTCTGAAAGTCAGTCACTGTCCCCCTCTGCTCTGCCGTGAGAGAGGGCTGACGCCAGGATGCAGAAGCCCTGCTAAGCGCCGCGTAACGAAAATCGTGCGCGAGCCGGAAGCCCTTCTGTTCACACCAGGCGCACATTTCTCCGTGCCAGTCAATAAGCGCTCTGCCCCTCAGGTGTGTGTGTGTGTGTTCATCTCTCTCGCGCTCTATCTCTCTGTTTAGATACTGACAATATAAACACCTACATCATTATTTTGAAAATCGTTTTCATTTATATTTGAGAGAACGACCTCATGTGCAGGTAAAACAAGACGTTTGTACTGTATTGTTTTTCAATAAAATAATATTTGAATATTGAGGGTGTATGCTGTCAGTTATATAAAAATTGGCCAAATTCGAAATCGGCAGGTCAGGCTTTTAAAAATCAGTGATCATGATCGGCAGAAAAATTGCAATCGGTGCATCCTTCATTGACAATGTTTTGTAATTCATGTAAAATGGATTCAGTGCCGTCTATAAATTCAGAATTTCTTCAGTGACACAGATATCGTGACGTATTGTAGATGAAACTTCTTGCAATACATCGATTATCGCAGAATCGCTGTATCGTGATATTATCGCTATCGTGGGCAAAATATCGTGATAGTATCGTATCGCGAGGTACCTGGTAATACCCAGCCCTACTTATAAGCTGCTGAAGAATCTGGTGTCGCCAACGGTACCGAGTACTATGCAGTATGCCAACCTGGCCAACGCGCTGCGGTCACATTACAAGCCGGCGCCAGTTGTGATAGCGGAACGTTTTCGCTTTCAGAAGTGTAACCGGAAAAGAGGGGGAAGCTGTTGCTGATTATGTGGGCTTTGAGGCAGCTGTCAGCTACCTGTGACTTTAGACAGTACTTGGATGATGCGCTGAGAGATTGTTTTGTGAGTGGACTGCGCTTGGATGCCGTACAGCGCAGGTTGCTGTCTGAAAAGGATCTGACATTTCCAAAGGCTTGTGAGATTGCGGTGGTAATGGAGTTTTCTGGACACGGTGGACCTCACCAGGTGAATGCCCTGTTGAGTGTTAACGCTTATCAAAAAGGCAGAGTCTGTTGTTTGCTCCAAACCTGCGACACTGGAGGAGGTGGTGGAGGACAGGATGCTGGCAAAACTGCTAGCAATCATTGACAATCCCTCTCACCCCCTCCAAAAAACACTGGACAAGCTTAAGAGCAGCTTCAGCAACAGACTCATTCAACCCCACTGCTCTAAGGATTGATACAGGAAATCGTTCCTACCTACGGCTATAAGACTCTACAACTCATCTACCATCTTTAAGAGCCACAGTCACACACTAACTGTATTAATATTATTAGGGATGTCTGATATTGACTTTTTGCCGATATCCGATGTGCCGATATTGTCCGAAGAATTTATTTCCGATTCTGATATAAATCAATACTGATATACAGTAAGAAAGTGTTTTTACCCAAAACTAATTTAGGTCACATTACATATCTCCTGTTGTGGAATTAATACATTACCTACATTAATACTTTTATTGTGGTGCTCTGTTAGATGCTAAATAAAGACACTACTTCAACTTATAGAAAAAGCCATATTTATTTCTAATATCCTTTTTCTTACAGATTGGATCACAAACTCTTTAAAGCTCTAAGTTAACCAATAAAGTTTAGTGTAGGACAACTTGTTATATTGAAACTGCTGCTCAACTCTATAAGGTACAGTAAACAAACACTCTGAGGACAAACATTCCCCCTCGCATGACAAGTGCCTCGCAATTTTTACAAACAGCATACCTTTTATCTGCCTGAAACTTTGAAAAAACTCCAGACCGCAGACATTTTCAAGCGATCTGAGCTGATCATGCAAATGCTGATGCTTTGTCTCGCCTGCCCAGAGTATCAGTGGACAACACAGGAGAAGAGGGAGGTATTTTCTACTTCTCACATGTGGAGGAACTACCGGTGGGTGCAAAAGACATGAGAGAGCCACTTTGAAAGATCCTGTACTCAGCAAGGTGTGGAGCTACACAATGAATGGATGGCCTAGCTATGTGCAGGATGAAGCACTGCGGCCTTATTGCATACGCAGGCAAGAGTTGTCAGCAGAGCAAGGCTGCATTCTTTGGGGCCAGCGAGTCATTATACCCCCAGTTTATCGGCAGAGATTGCTGGAAGAACTTCATCATGTGCACCCAGGTATCTGCCACATGAAAGCTCTCGCCCGCAGCTACCTGTGGTGGCCAGGTTGTGATGGGGAAATTGAAGAGCTCGTGAAGGGTTGCTCTATCTGCCAAGCTGTACAAAAAATGCCAGCGGTCGCACCACTGCACCACTAGAGATGGCCAGAAAGAGTGAGGCAGGGGATTCACATTGATTTTGCTGAGAAGGATAAGCAGTATTTTTTGGTGGTCATTGATAGCCACTCAAAGTGGTTAGAAGTTTTCCCCATGTGTTCCATCACCTCTCACAACACCATTGAAGTGTTATGTAGTCTTTCTCTTCATATGGACTGCCAGAAGAGCTGGTATCAGATAATGGTCCACAACTGGTGTCTAAGGAGTTTACACAGTTTCTGGAGAGAAATGGTATCAAACACACTGCTGTACCCGCATACCACCCTGCATCAAATGGAGCTACAGAGAGGTCGGTGCAGATCTTGAAACGACCCCTGAGGAAGGATGTGCTGGAGGCGGAGGGAAAGGCTTCCTTGCCACTCAGTCACAGACTTGCAAAGTTTCTACTCATGCACTGCAGTAAACCCCACACTGTGACAGGACGGTTGTTCCTGAAATGCCAAATCCGAACCTGTTTCAGTTTGCTTAAGCCTGAGCTTGCTAGATGGGTTGAATAGAAAAAAGCTGCACAGAAACATCATCATGACCGTGGGGGCTCATCTGTCCATTTGTTTTGGATGCAGAGGCTGTCCGCATCTGAAATTTGGAGAAATGGATTCAGGCTCATTTTATTGTGTGAGATTTAAATGCACAGTTTTGGGTTGTTGCTAATGATTGCTAAAAACATACAATGGTTATTATTATAAAAAGTTAAAAGGGGAGGAATGTAATAGAGTATGTTCTGTTCAGTGAAGAAAGGTAGTGCTGTTATTTTATGGTTGACCAACTTTAAATGATATGCCAAGCGGCACCTGTAGTCTGTGTGTGTTCCCGGAAGTTGTGAGTAAAACAGTCACGTTGAAAGGCTCATCCCTTGCCTGGTTTTTGTGTTCCTTACAAATATACTACACTAAACATGACCTGTAGTGTTTTCTTACCTGGTTGCTAGGAAATGAGCCATGTCCCAGTCCCAGTTCAAGCTGAAGCTGCCTCCATGACTCCAATGCATATCCAGTATTTATTCGGTGCCAGACCAGCTTTTGTCGTAATTGTGTTTTGATTGACGAGATTCCTCTGATAAAACGGCGAAGGTAATGGACCGTTTGCAGCTACAGCGTGATGACGTCAGGGGGCGCGGGAATGCCGGGTACGTCAAGTGAACTGTAGGTTGTTGTTGGTTTTCCATGGCTAATAAAAGCTAAGGTGTGTTACACCATAACTGTCTGCACTCTTCCTTATCCAAGCACATCTACAAAACCCTCCTAGAATGGGGTAATTAATGGCCCACTTGGGCACAGGGAGGACAGTGACCTGAGCAATTGTCATCCTGCAGGGGTTAACAGGATAGCCATTGCCAACAAGAGCTCCTAACCCAGCAGTACAACCAAGACTTTGCTGAACAGCATTACCAACAAAAACACATGTCAGTGGAGGACAAGAAGTTCCTGAACATCTGGGACTCAGCAGTGCTTAAAGATGGACACTACTAGCTCAAGTTGCCTTTTGGTGTGAGCCAGATGTGACCATGGCCAACAACAGGCATATGGCACTGCAAAGAGCACAACAGCTGCTGAAAAGCTTCAAACCAGACCAAACATTCCTGGAGAATACCAAGCATTTCTGCAGGATGTTCTGGCAAAAGGATCTGCTGAGGTTGTACCACAAGAACAGTTGGTAACTGAAAGTGGCAAAGTGTGGTATCATGGGGTCTACCACCCACGCAAAAAGAAACTGCGTGTGGTGTTGGACTGTGGAGCCACGTTTCATGGAACTTCTCTGAATGGAGAATTGCTGCAGGGTCCAGATTTGACCAACAAGCTTATTGGCGAATCACCAAATGGAGACCTCACTAAAGAATGTGTGGAGCATAGGATGATAGTTGACATTTTTGGAGCTGTATCCTCACCCAGCAGGTGGGGTGGGATGAGAATATCCCGACAGGACATGCTGACAAAAGCCCACACAGTTTTCAATTCACTTGATGCTTTTTGAATGTCAATTACCTCCACACACCTGCTACTGGACACTTTTTAAGTTTGTTTTTGGTCCATATTGGATTCTTCCAGTGAAAATGGATTTGAATGGGAGAACAGGTTTTTTCCAGCCAGCACAACATGTCATAATAACAAGTTGTGTGTGTGCTGGTTTCAACACTTTGAACAAGTTGGAGCAGGTTCAATGTGTGAAGTCAGTCAGCAGGTTTTCTGTCTCTGCGCTTCATCAGCTGCTTCATGCCACATGTGTTTCTAGACGTTTGTTGTCATGGCAACAGACTTCAGCCTCACATGTTTGTTGTCTTTGAAGACTTGCTTGAATGCTGTCAACAAGGAACTTTGTCCTCACCTCACTTCTTTTATTCTTTATTCAGATTGAAGGGCTGCAGTTTGTCAAAGATCAGCTGTTCTTCTCTGGTCTTAGCTCTGAAGTCCAACCTCTCCCACCTGAGAGAACTGGAACTGAGCTGGAACGAGCTGCAGGATTCAGGAGTGAAGGATCTGAGTGGTTTTCTGGAGAGTCCAGACTGTAGACTGGAGACTCTGAGGTCAGTTCACTGACTGTTTCTGTTGTAGATCTTAGATCTTTGTCCCACAACTGAACCTGATTGATCTTCACACACAACTTGAATCATTGACTTTGAGGTGATGAATGAAGGACATTTGAAAGAGTTGTTGTCTCATTGTATCCAGGGCCAAGGTAGGGCTCAGATTTATCATCAACATTTACTGTGGAAACTTGGCTCAAAAAAGGGCCCAGGTCCAGTTTGATGATCCAGGTGACAGTAAAGAAAAAATGGGCAGAGACAGATGATTCCCCCAAGATTACAGTCTTTATTAAATAATATGCAGCAGCTCAGCAACTAGCAAAAGATTCAAACCCACAACTTTAATGTAAATGGTATAAAACAGCAAACACACACACACACACACAGAGCAAAGCAACCTAAATATAATGGAAAATATAAAGAGTGAAGGACGTGGTGCAAAATGAGCTCCAAACACACACTTAAGGGGAGTGTGAAGCTGAGGTGAGAAACTCTGAACACCAGTCCCTCCAGCGTCCGGGCGGCCACGCTGTCACCGGTACTGCAGCACTCACACAAAGAAAACTAAACAATATTAAAAAGTTAGAGGAAACTGCTGCAGCTATCTATGTCATTCATTTCTGTTGGAGGGAGAAACAACAAGAAACCAAGGAAACTAACAGAAACCAGAGGCCTGTATCACCAAGCAGGATTACCGGCTTAGCCTGGTAACTTCAGGGTTAACCCTGGGTTTCTGGTATCATGAAGCTAGATTGATTCTTATCGAGTTTAGTTACCATGGTAACTTACCCCGAGCGGCTAACCTGTTCCGGGTCAGGGTAGCTTTCAGGATTGATCTGAATCTAAGAAAAGGCTCCACCCTGTTGGAAAAAAATGGCGTGTCCTTTCAGCGATAACCCCGATGAGATAGGAGCCCAAATAGTGAGAAGAGCGTTACGGCTGTAATGTTTTATGATGTTCAAATTTTGTTCACCCGCTTCCCTGACACATGGGCGCTCATGACTGTGATTGGTCTGCTGCCTTGGAACCTGCCCTTTATACGTGCACGTTCACCCATTCACAATAAGACAAACCTGGCTGAGTTACCGAGTTGATAACCAGCATCGTGATACTGCTTATCCAGACTGCCATTGTTGTGGATAGGTTCAGCTGGATAGGTTGGGAGGAACCCTGGGTAAGTTGAGCTGGCTTCGTGATACAGGCCTCAGCTGTAGACAAAATAACATCAAAACAAGACAACAATGAAGCAACTATACTAATAACACAAACAAAACAAGGTCAACAAAACAGCAGTGGCAGTCTGCAGCGGCATGCACAGACATTTGGGGGGCAGGTGCTCAGTGAAAAATAATAATAAAATAAATATTAAAAAAAAAAACAAATAAATAAAAATGAGTAATAAAAAATCCTTTCTCATCCTCTCCTATCTAGGCATTATGCTGCAATTCGTAAATAAAATGAGAGTAACGGTATGAATAAGACTCCTTGATTGCATTACAACAACTTTTCTTTTCTTCTTCTTCTACTTCTTTTTTTTTTTTTTTTTACCGCAAGTGTTAATTATGTAGCCTAATGTAAACATACCCAACACTAAATATTCAGCTCAAATATACTGATAGATTCATATGCTGTGATGACAAACTCTACCGACATTAGTCGTGGTCATCATATTGATTTGGACCAGCGTCTACCTTGTTAAACCGGTGGGCAGTCGGCTAATTGATGCTCAGCTGTGTGGCACTGTATGAGACAGGCTACTTAACAACAGAGAGTATAAAATGCAAGTTATTGTTTGGCAACTGAGGTTTAAGGGGCAAACAAAACACTCGACTCAATTCATTTATGTGTGTTACCTGGTTGTTGGGGCAGGGGAGGAGGTGTCACGTCTCCGTTTCTGTGGAGACGTGCTGTGTGTGGAGGGAGGGGTGGGGTGTGGTGAATGGAGCATTATTAGACGCTTTTAATCGTCGAGTATTTATAGATTATTGTGTTGGCATGGGCCACATACACTCTTTAAGGAAAAAAAAAAACTTTCAAAAGGGCACTTGCTTGGTCCAGAGGGCAAGCGGCAGGTGCTAGAGCACCACCTAGTGTCTACCTGTGCATGCCCCTGGTAGTCTCTTTATAATAAAAGACAAAAACAGATTCAATAAATCACCATTCTGACACACAAATCCTAAACAAAGACAACTGACCTTTGACCTCTGTCTCACAATACAACTACCCATGTGGTTCAACACGTGGGAGCGGGGCTTGTAAGGGATCAAGACCTAGGATATAGCAGACCAAAGCAAACACACACACACACACACACACACACACCACGTCAAACAATAAAACATTTCAAACTGGCTTCTACCACAGCATGGTGTGTAACAATCACACCGGGGCCAGGAACAGAGAAACAGCAGCAGTGGAGAAGGGACGAGCTGAGCTCACCTGTCGGCCTATATAACAACAAACAGTTCATCAGTGAGGAAGTGGGAGGGGCTGACAGCTCTACGGTGGCCTGAGACGGACATGTTACTACTGGTTACATCATGTTTCCAGTTGTTCTTCTCTTCACTTTCAGCTCATTTCACTCAGTCCTCATCAATAATGTGTGTTGACTTGACTTCAACCTTCAGGGGCCGCTGTCACAAACACATGTTAGACTGCTCTGTAGTGTTAGGCCAGTCTTCATTTTGTTCACAGAGATGATTTGGAACAAAGGAAAGTTTCTACCTATGTGTTGGTGCCCTAGGTAGCTTATATCTCCGTCCAGACGGCAGAGACATGAATTCCTCCAACAGTGGGTGATCAGAGCTGGACAGGATGGACCGAGCCTTCTGTAAGACTCGTCTGTCAAAGATCTCTGAGAGAGAGAGCTGCTGCATGACAGTTACCTTATTGGCTTCTCGCACAACTTTGAACAGATGATTTTTGTTTTAACTAACAGGTTTCCATCAAATGAAATGAAGCAAAAAGTTCAAACTGACTCAATAAAAGATCTGTAGAATAAAAACATCAAGGTCTTATCAACATTAAAGGATTTTAGTCTGTGCAGAAAGTAGAGTCTTTGCAGGCCCTTTTTGCAGATTGTTGAGGTGTTGAGGTCATGTGTCAAGTTTTTATCAATCACTGTCCCCAAGTATTTGTAGGAATCCACCATCTCCACTGCTGGACCCTTGATAATGGTTGGCTGAGCTGGTTGTGGTGTTTTCAGTTGAATGTGTGTAGTTTTAGTTTCCTGAGACCAGGACCAAGAAAGACCTTAGTCCTGGATCAGGACTGGACCTTTAAACTGTGATCCAGTTCAGTCCTGAATCAAAGTGTTGGAGTCAGTGTTTAGTCCAACATGTCTGATCAGATATTGATTCTATATTGACAGACTGTCCTGAGTTCAGCAGCAATGATCAATCAGTTTTGACATGAAGAGGTGTATGAATGTTTTTTTCTTTTATTCTTTATTCAGATTGAAGGGCTGCAGTTTGTCAAAGATCAGCTGTTCTTCTCTGGGCTCAGCTCTGAGGTCCAACCCCTCCCACCTGACAGAACTGGACCTGAGGAACAACAACCTGCAGGATTCAGACCTGAAAGATCTGAGTGATCTCCAGAAGAGTCCAGACTGTAGACTGGAGACTCTGAGGTCAGTCAAATCTGTAGCTGTTTCCCTCCAGATCAATCAACTCATGAAGGAAAAGTGTTTCTGGGCAGTTTAACTGGTTTCTGGAGTTTTTTTTTTTTCATCATGTAACTTAGTTCCACAACAAGACATTTAGACATACAGACATAGACATATAGACAGGATGTCATAGCTGAAGTTCAATGAGACACATGATTGAATGAAGAAACAACAAGACAAGAAGCAAAACCAACAGAGTGTGGAGGCTGGCCAAACAGAGCCCTAAATGTTCCAGTATCAGGTAAAGGTGTTGTGGTGTTAGGACCAAACCAGGAAGTAGGAGCCAGACGTCCTGTTGCATCTATCACTCATATCAGATTGACTAAATCCATGTTGTTGATCTTTGCTTTAGAATAATGTTAGTCTGCAATAAATATGGAGAAGAATGTCTTTTTGTTTTTCTGGACAAACTACGTTCCAGCAGATGCAGTGGATCAACTTTAGTGCAAATGATGAATAGAATAGTTTGTGTGTGAAATGTCAACAGCCAATCAGATGCTGTGGTCCCACAGGCACTTGATAAGTTTGAGCTGTAACATGAGCTGACAGGTAAGAGGAGGAAATCCCTCACTGAAGTGTTGGAGCAGTGATGCTGCAGTAAATGCTGCACATTTCACTTGAGTTCAATGTCATTTCAGTCTTTGTTCATATTTCTACACAGTTGCTGCACATTGAAATCAAACACAGCAATATAGTGTGAAAAGGTGTGAAGGTGTGCAGCTGAAGCTCCAGCTGATTCCACCTCCCCTCTCTACACAATGTTACAGGAAACGCCAGCACTCTCACTACAGGCCAATGTCCAGTCACTCAACTACTGACTAACAACAACTGACACATCTGGTCTGAACAGGACTGAAGTGGCTGCTGCATCACTGACTCAAGAGTCTGTCATTCATCACCTCTCCTCTGTCTGTGTGTGTGTGTGTGTGTGTGTGTGTAGGTGGGAGTGGGTCTAGACCTTGATCATCAGTTCCTGCCAGATGAACCAGAGGAAGTGGAGGTGACTCCCAGCACTGCAGTCTGAACTGATCTGAGAACAGCTCCACTGTCACACACAGAGTCCAGTCCACCATCATCCCTGTGTGTCCTCTGGACCTGACAGAGCATCATCAGTGTCTCTGGACTTAAAACTCATAAAGCTGCTTTTTTTAACTTTATTTAAACATTCAATTTACAAATTATGTCACACACTAACATATGACACAATACATGAGAGCTGTTTCACAGATACAAAAGGTCAATAAATAGAATGAATAAATTTACAGATTACATTTCCAAGATCTCAGATAAAAGAAAACTTAAATAATAAAAAACAAAATAAATAAATACTAAAAGCATAATACAATATCTTGATGTCAACACATAAATGTATTTAACAATCTCTGTTATCATAGATTTCATTAAATGCCAGGGACTATATCTGTTTATAGTTATCTAAAAATGTTTTATATTCTTTTTATTTTCAACCAGGGCTAAACATTTATAAAGTGAATTGAATTCAACCAAAAAATGAGGAAATGTTGGCTCAGAGGCTGAAAATTTTGCTTTTGCTTCAAGACACTTGTTCTTCCTATTTTCATAATAACATATAACATCTTTAAGGGAAAAACAGTATGACATGTTAACATGGGTGAAGATATGAAGACACAAGTCCGACCAAAACTGCATTATGACATTACATTCAAAAAACAGATGGTTTAAAGTTTCATGTCCACAAAAACACAAGCTGTACACTTCCATGAATTTTGAAATGAAAGAGTTAACAGGACATATTTTGTGAAGGATTTTGAAATGAGTTTCTTTTACTTTGTTATGAATACAGTACATGTGAGGTAAAAGCCATGCTCTTTCCCAGTCCATGCCCTCTAAATGAGAGCGCCAATAAAATGTTCCCCATGAAAACCTCTTGTTATCTTGAAAAATGTTTCTTCTATGTTTATTGTTACATTTCTTGTCCTGTATGTTGATACCATTTAAAAGTAAAACAGATGTGCCCTCTAGTCTAACTTCTTCACAGAAGGATAAGTGACTTTTCATGTATCTCTAGTTTTTTTCATTCTTCCAGAAAAGTTCAGGTGTTGCCTTGCTATTCAGTTTTTTGTTATATGAATGCCCAAATACTTCACCATGGTTTTTACTGGGATATTATCTATGAAATGTCGTCACAAGTATGTGTGGGCAATAATTCACATTAAGATCCATCAAGCTTCAGGCCTGATGCTAATGACAATTGTTGAACTAGATCAATAGCTTTGACCAACTGTTCTTTGTCTTTCAGGAAAAGGGTCGTATCGTCCACCAGTTGAGAAATTCTTATTTCTCTATTAAATGTAGAGATTCCTTTGAAATCTGTATCATGTACTATATTTAATGACAATAATTTAACAAATGATGCGAAGCCTGCGAAGCTAGTTCAGGCAGACAGCTCAAGCTGCGCCCGTCCTGATCAGCTGATCAGTCACATGCTCCCCTCAAGCTATGGGGTACTACCCCTGCTGCCCATGAGGTTTTGCAAACCCACCACCTCCCCAGCATCCACCTGTGAGCTCTGTCTCTATGATCCCCTGCGGGGGTCTGCTTTCATTCCCTGTTAGGTCTGTCAAACAGATCATTATTCAGGGAATGAATAACTGAGACAGAGCCTGACGCCAAACCTGCTGCAGCCATGCTCAAGAACAGGCCACCTATGCTGTGCCTCAGCTTGCTTATGTCCAATAAATTATTATTCTCATTTCAAAGTTGTCTGACTGAACTAAAATAAATAGAAGAGGTGAAATCGGGCATCATTGCCTAACACCACGATTTATATCAAATCTATTAGAGGTGCTGTAATTGATTGAGCTGTTGATTCCTTTATAAAACATTTCAACAGTATCTATAAATTGATCTCTAAAACCAAACAGTTTAAGGCATTCTGTAAGAAATGTATGTTCAATTTGTAAAAGTCTAAAAAGAGAATGAATGCTTCTGAGTGTACTGAATCTGCATAGTCTAATAAATCCAAAGTAAGTCTGATGTTATTGCTTATGTGTCTGTCTTTAATGAAACCAGATTGTGTTTGGGCAACAATATGAGGTAGACCCACTTTTCACCTGGTTCCATAAACTGATGCCAGAATCTTGTAATCAGTAGTAAGGAGAGCGATAGGTCGCCAGTTTTCTATCATTAACTTGCGTTTATCTGGTTTCAGAATTAGCGATATAACACCTTGTTTCAGAGTTGTAATCATTTCTCCCCAACCAACACATTCACAGTACATACAAAAGAAAGGTTCTTGAATGATGTCCCAACTGAAAGCCCACCTCTACCTGGGAATTTACCCTTTTTTACTGAGAAAAAGAGCAGTCTTGATCTCCTCTCTGGTCAGGTTAGAGTCACCAGTTTTTTTCACGTCCTCATCAATTGTGACCATGTGTGTTTCTTAATCTTACCAATAAACATTTCACAGGAGGGGTGGTTGAATTCTGATTTGTACAAGTTGCTATAAAAGGGAAAAACAGAATCAGATATTAATCTTTGATCTGTACATTTACTACCATTAATATTAAGCATACTTAATATTAATGGTAGACAGACTTTCTTTGACCATTTCTTTTCTCCAAAGCAAGAAAATAGCTGGAGGTTGTTCCCCCCTCTTCCAGCCACCTGGCTCTAGATCTCACAAATGCACCTTTGGATAACTCAGTATAAATCTGATCTATTTTTAACTGTATCTCCTTTACTTCTAACCCCTCATCAGAAGATAAGTTGGGTTTAGATAAGAGAAAACCAATTCTCCTCAGCAACTCAGCTTCTGTTTTATTGTTCAGGGCTTTTAACTCTTTTCCTCTCTTTACAGCAACACTTCTTGTCATAAACTTTAAGTGCTCCCATTTTTGTGTGTATTCATTGTCCGCAGTTTCATTAAACATTTCATTAGCTATTATTTTTATATTATCAATAAAGCAATTGTCTTTAAGAGGAGCATCATTAAATTTCCAGTATCCTCGTAGTTTAGTCGTATTCTGTGAGCCCCCCAATGTCAGAGTGATTGACAATGGAGCAAAAGATTGGGAAACCTCTTTTACATACTGACCTGCAGAGGAAGAGACTAAAAAAAGATCAATCCTGGATCTAGATGAAAGGTTACTTTTAGACCATGTAAAAATATCTGGGTTAAAACGCCATGCATCGGTCAGGGAGAGATCAGAGCAAAGTTTCGAAACCATATGTTGTTTAGAAAAGATTGACACAGTGTTGGGGGGCTCTATCCATTGCATCATCAGGACACTAAGTCGCCACCTAGAATTACATAAGAGTTAGAATATTTGTGTAATTGCTCATTTATTTTTGAGGTTATCTGACTAAAAAGTACCTTATTGGACGAGTGAGAATTATGTCCATAAATATTACATACTGTAAAATTTGAGTTATCATGTTTGAAAATCATGAGAATCCATCTACCATCATGTGAAGACACCACCTCTAAGATTTCCCCTTTAAACTGAGACTCCAGCAGAACGGTTACTATGACTACAATAAATCTTCTTTCCCCACTGCTGTTTCCAGAACTTTACATCTGAACCACTGAATGTGTTTCTTGTAAAAATATTAAGTCAGCCTCACTGTTTTTACAGAATAGAAAAGTGGCTTTTCTTTTCAACAAATCACGTTTACCTCTGACATTCAGTGACAGAACCATTAGAGAATCAAACTTAAAATCCATCGAGAAGAAAAGAATAAAATAATGAAGTAGCTCTCACAAATAGATAACAAGGACTTTAAGGTGTGTTTCACGTTCCTTAAATGAGGAAGTGACAGACAGCCAAAAAAATGTGACTATAGAAAAATATAGTGTTGGTACCACAAACAGGTTGTTCACTGTACATTGATTTCATCAAGAACTATCAAACACGTTGGGTTAAACCCAGAAAACTGCCACTCAAACAGAGCAGAACACATCTTCCTTCTGTCTGTTTTATATTGTAAATCATAAAAAACAAAATGTGATGAATATATTTTGCTGCTCAAAAATAATATTGCTCTAAGAGTTAAGCAACGTTACAATGCAAGTTATGAGCAAACAATGAATTATAAATGAATTATAAGAGAAAAAAAGAAAAAGTTTGATCATATTTTTTAGGACCATTTATCTCCCACACACCTCGGAACAGATGATATTTGTATAAAATTGTATAAGGGTGTGGGATGAATCCAAAGGATGTAACTGCTGGTCAGTGTCAGACGGTTTGGAAAGAGAGCAGTCTCCATCTGTCACCTCCAAAAGCTAATGCTTCTTGGTCAGTGAGTCTGTGCATAGTTCTAACCTCCCTGGAGACGTGAAATGTTTGCAAACAGCAATCTTCATCAGTCATCACCAAAGTTAATAGTTCCTCGTCAGTAGGTCTATGCAGTTCTTTTATAACCACCCTGGAGACGTGCAGTGTGTAGGAAGCTCACCAACCTTATCCAACTGAATGACTCTTCATTTGTCTGAGGAAAAGGCTTTAATCATTGTCTAAATGTCCGATCTTCTTCCCCTCTGTCAGAGCACAAGGTCCTAGGAAGGATGCCTTTTACCTTCCTTTCTTGCTTTGTCCACCAGGGTCCAGAGTTTTTCTCTGGCCACTCGATCCTCCGGGGAAAGTGCCTCAGTGAGACGCCGCTTGTTGTTCCGCAGAAACTCGCAGCTCTTGGCACTTTTCCAAACAGCATCACGGATACGGCGCAGCGCCACGAGGATGATGAGGGACCGCTGGGATCCGTCCTTTCTCTCCGGACCGAGGCCACGCGCAGTGTCGACCCCTCCTGTAGATATTCATGAAGTCCCGGGGCAACTTCTCCAAGGATGTCAAACACCACTGCTCTCGTGTCTTCGTTCATCTCCAAGTTTCAGTGTCCATCTGTAACTGTAGCGCCTGTTTCCAGCAGCTCCTGCCTTCACAGTTTCAGTTGTTCAGTTTCTAACTCTGTCTGTTTCAAAATGTTTTTGTGGTGATTAACATCCACAAGTTGCTCAGCTGTAGAAGAGAGTTTCTCACATGTTGAGACGTTGTTTCTGTCGTGAATTCAATCACTGAAATCACTGAACGGCTCGTCGTATTTACGTGAGAGCTCGTGAACAGCTGCCAAAATGTCAGCGCTGACATTTGCACCGTCACCGTCAAACTCCCGTTTCTTCCGCTTGTTGACACGCTTCGCTCGGTCTGGGCCGAAAGTGTGTCCATTGTGTCGTCAGGAGTAGTTTCTGTGCTTTTCTCCCTGGTGCATTCATTTCTACTGGCTTTTCAGATTAACGGATTTCATGCTCATTTATGAGCAGTGGCTGAGAAAATGTAGCCCCAGTTACTACTTCCAGCGTTACTTGTAACGTTACTTGTAACGGCTCGCCCGAGAAAAGGCAAGGAAGAGAAAGGAGGCTGAAAAGGCTGCTAACAAAAAGGCTCTGGATAAAGCCAGAGGTCAAACCAGAGTAAACATTGGTGTGATGTGTGTTAACAGTTGTGAACAAGTGTTTAAAGTCTTGACAAACAGCTCATAGTGATGGTAAAACACTGTAAATGAAAGTTTCCCAGTGATAACAGAGCAAGCAATCATGACATCAACTTAAAGCTCTTAATCATCTCAAATGAAATCAACCTCAAAGAAAAAGACAGCCTCCCCTCTGGCACCTCCAAGGTGGCCTCCTCCATTTCCTGCCCCGCTTCCATAAGAGGCCATCTTGGATGGTGCCGCCTCCTTTCCAGAGCTGTGGAGAGCTGCATACAAAAAGACACACAAGGTGAGTTTCACCTCAAACAAAGGAAATGTTCATTAACAGCCTGTTAACTAAAATGCCTGCACTCAAATGAATCAGCAACTGTCAATAAAGGTGATATATGAAAAGAAAAGACTGTGTGTCATCACTGAAGATGAAAAGAAAGAGCAAATAGTCAACTTGAAGGTGGCCTCTATGTGTGGCCCCCACACTAACCAACAGATACAACATCAGAGACTGACTCATGGACTTGGTGTCAGCTGCTTCTTTAAGACGACATCAGTGTCTGGTACTTTTTATGGTAAGATGTCTGGCTTCTTCTTCTCCTGCTCTTCAGTCATTTATTGCACTGTAACGTTTCGTCAAAGTTAGTTTCTCCTCCACTGACTTGTTCTCATATGTGTGTGTTCCACTGTAGGTTCCCACAATCACATCCTCCCAGAGTGTATTAGTCACAGTGAGTAACCACACCTTTCCTGGGCTCTAGGCTTTATTTAACAGAACTGTATCAGATTTCTTATAGAAACTTTTCTCCCACTTCCTGTTGCCTTTCCTGAGGTTTCTTCCCATCTTCCTTCTGGCCTCAGCATTTTGGGGAGTTTTTCCTCGTCTTCTTAGAGAGCTTGGCCTGGGTCAGGAACTGCTGCTGATATAGTGGTATGGAGCTCAGTTTGGCAAGGCAATTTTATTTGTATAACCCATTTTACAAACAGTTTGTTTCAAAGGGCTTTACACAGCATTATGACAACATCCTCTGCCCTTAGACCCTCACATCGACTGAGGAAAAACTCCAAGAAAAGCCTTTAACAGGGAAAAATGGAGAAACCTCAGGGTGAGCAACCCATGGAGAGAGCTGGATCCATAATAGTTATAGTTATAATACTGTTTTAGAGATACTGGGGGTCACTAACAGACCTGCATTCTGGGAGTGAAGTGCTCTGGTAGGACAGTAAGGAATAATGAGGTCTTTCAGATAAGTTGGAGCTTTGTTATTAAGAGCCTTGTAAATAAGTAGAAGGATCTTGAAGTCTATTCTACATCCTACAGGAAGCCAATGGAGAGAAGCTAGAATGGGAGAGATGTGCTCTCTCTTACTAACTCGTGTCAGTGCCCTTGCTGCAGCGTTCTGGACCAGCTGGAGACTCTTCAGAGAGGTTTTTGGACATCCTGACAAGAGAGAGTCACAGTAGTAAGTTAGACATCATCTGTCCTGTACAAACCATCTGAGTCCTTTTCTCTCCTTCTTTATTCTTAGTTTAGGTTCATTTGTTGTTTTATCTACAATTTTATAATTACAAAACAATCTAAGTTAGTTATTAGTTTTATAAGTTAATGTACATTTACATGTGATTCCACTAACTCAGACTGTTGAAGACTTGTGTTATCTGCACATTCATTTAAAATCAATTGTGTTTATGTAGGGATGTCAACAATTAATTGACTATTGATTAATTGTCAATAAGAATTTAGTCGATTAAATTAAATTCATTGTTGTTAATTGATCCTTTTTCTGTGAAATGTAAAGGAGCAAAGCGACATAATAACAGGATCTGTGTTTAAAACAGCTTCAGTGTGAACAGTGCACTGATCACACAAGAGAGAGAGGAGCTGTCAGTGAAGAGACATCAACAACACTGTTACCTCTCGTACACTGGCCTCAGCGTGTAGCTAAAATGATGACGACCAGTGAGTCTAACGAGTCAAACAGCCTCCGACACTGATCACTGCCTGAAGACTTTGAAAGTACAACCTCATATGAACGCAGCTCAACCGACCCGCTGCCTCAGCTCAGAACAGCTGAGTTTTCCTCTACTACAGCTGAACAGCTGACATGTGGTCAGGTCACAGTCTCACGGTGCATCCTTCATTAATATGAACTGAAATAAGCTGTCTGTCCTCAGACTGTCCTGACCTGTCCCTGAACATCACACATGGACAACATGGCGCTGTCTGTGTGACAGGTTCTTGAGTTTTATCAATGTTACATCAGGCTGAGTTCAACAAATCAAATACTACTGTGGTTTAAGTAGTTAAATAATAAGATGTAATTCATATCAGAGTTAATATCATCATGGTGTAGTGGCAGGACAGACCAGTTCACATGTATCTAATATGGGTCATAATGTACCTAGAACAAGTTCCTGCTTGTGTCTGTTGATTGAAAGAAGTTAAATATGTGCATGTATGGTCACTCTGAGTCACATCAGAGGTCAACTGCCTTGAGTCCATATTTACATCATAATACAGTGTGTTTCCTCAGTGACGTGTGGTGGAGATCAGACAACTGACAAGATGTTTGGCTGATTTCAAAGTTGATAATGCAGTTACATGGATTGTGGGCGGGCAAGTAGTCTGTTGTAAAGCAGACATGTCCACCAAATATATGTAGTTTAATATAATTCAGCACTAAATATTTCATCTTTCAATTCTATCAAGTTGTACCTGTTGAACAACACACATGTGATTTCCTTTCCTTTGAAGAAGGAGGAGCCATTCCAGGTGTTGAGGAGGTTCTGACAGCATTTTAGACAAGACAGAGCAGAAGGAGGGAAACTGAAGGTGAGTGTTGACACAATATTCCTCTTGTTATTCTGAATACAGTTGTTGTTGATGTGTCAGAGTGTGTGAGTCAGTTTGTCCCTGTGGACTGTGGAGGGAAGAAGAGTCATACGTAGTCTGTTCATACGTCTGTCTGTCTCATCCTTGTCAGCACATTGTCTCAGTGTCACCTCCACACAACTTCTTCACACAGGCACAAACATCGACTTGAACTCAAGGATGAACTGATGAGATTTTAGTGGTCAAAGGTCAAAGGTCATGGTGACTGGATAAACATGGATTTGATTTGAAAGTAGTGTGAGTGTCAAAGGCAAACAAGGAAGAATTATAGTTTGTCCTTTGTATTTGGGTGTGAAGGGTGAACAGACCTGTTTGTCTTGATTCTTTGCATGTGTGTGGGTGGTGTGTGTGTGTGGGTGTGTGTGTGTGTGTGTGCGTGTGTGTTACAGTTTTTTTTTGATTGATTAAGCATTATTTTTGAACACTGGGCCTGGTTTGTCACAATGATCACAACCATACACTCAATTAGCAGAAGACCTCAGATCCTTTGCAAAATCCTTTGTGTGAAGTGTTGAATGTTGAATCCTGGTCACAGGCTCCTCCATGGCCTGAATGAAGGGAACCTGAGGCTGCCAAGAAAAACTCTCTGATTGGTTCAGAAACAGAGAGTATGTTATATATAGTACTGTCAACTGTGGATGGTGTTGACAGCAGTTCTGGACCAGAGCAGAGCAGTGGAATGACTCATTGTCCCAGATGACAGTGTGTTGCATCTGGTGCATTTCTGACTTCCATCTTGGTTGAAGATATAGGTGAAGTCACCTGCTGCATTTTTATAGAGCTTAAACCTGATCAGTGTGTCTAAAATGAAGCAGCCGTGTGTTTTATGTACCTGATGGTTGTGTTTAATGGGTGTGGTCTTTTGATAATCAGTGGTTTGGCATCACAAGGAAGTGACATCATCACATACGTCAGTGTCTAATGTATAGAAGTGTGTTTAGTGTTTTGCAGAAAGTGTGAGGCTGACATTGTGCTTATAGTGGTGCAAATCTGGGCCCATGTTTTGCTCCTTGAGTGTAAGGTTTTGATAATTGTGTAATACTTTTGATTTTTGTGTTTTAGCGATAAAAAAAAAAAACAAAAAAAAAACTGTAGTCGATGTCGGGTAAAAAATAAACGTCTGAAAATGGCCAGTTGTGATCAAAGACCGTTTATTTTCTCCAACATTAACTGATACAAAAATCTAAGTCTTGAAGGGAGTTCAGCAAGGTCACGAAAAATCAACAAAGTGTGGAGGTGCTCCCTTTGAAAATTTTCTAAGTCCGACAGAGCTTGGTGCAGCAGAGTTTAACCCACGCTACGGTGAGGTTAGAACCGAGTCAGATCCGGATCAGACTGACTCGGAGGGCTTTGCACTCATTTTTATACCCCCCAAAATGCACAACCTTTTTATTTAAATTTAGGGAGGTTTCCACCTTTATTTCCTTAAACCTAATTTTATTTGTCCAAACAATCATGGCGTCACTTTTACACCTTAGCTCCTGCCCTAAACAGGCGCAGCTATCTCTTATTATCACGTTTTCTTTACTCGTGCCGGGTTTTTCCCAAGTTTGTGTTGTCATAGTTGGCACACTTCACCCCTGCACCTGGTGTCCGCACCTGTGGTCTTAGGCTTTCTAGAACTTTCCCCGCAGTGGTCACTCACCCCTCCCCCTTATTCTCTCTCCTTCTGCACAGGGTTAAGTTTTGGTCCTTCCCACATACACTAGCTCCTCCTTCCCTTTCTCTCTTTTACACAGGGTTAAGTTTTTAAATCCTTCCCCCCTACTTTCACTCCTCCCTCTCTCTCTCTCTCACTAGTTTGCCTAGAGCTAAGCCCTGGTTCCTCCTACCTACACTCCCCCCCCCCCCCGCTCCCTCTACTTCTCGGAGCTCGGTGCATTTTCCCTTTTTTTTTTTTACACAACATCGACCAACAGCTGTGTTGGAGTTGTGTTCACATTTTGCTGCAAGTGTTTACAATGTGAAATGTGTTTCATGTGGTTAGTGACTGAGAATGTGTTTAAAGTTTTCCAACAAAGAGCAGATGAGTTTTACAAATTGTGTGGAAGTATCTGAGCAGTGTTTAAGGTTGACCCAAAGAGTGTTTGATTCAAAAAATGAGTTTATGTCACTGAGAGTTTGGTTCAGAGAACGGCTTCAGTGTTTTAGCAGCTGAGATCATCCATACAGGTGTAAAAGGAGGTGTCCAGCAGATGGAGCCATTCTACCTGTATCAAGTCACTTCTCTTCTCTGTCACAACCATCATCAACATTATTTATATGAAGCTGGAGATAAAGTCAGAGTTTATCTCATTAAACACATTAGTTGTCATTTTAAACAACAGACAATGAAATAACAACCAGTTTAAACAAGTTGTAAGTGAACAACACACACTCACAGAGTCATGTGACTCCCTGTAAATGCAACAGGAGGAGGCGGGGCCATTAAAACTACAGGTGTTCAACAGCTACAGACAAGCAAGTGAAGTGTTCAGTGAGTTCAGACTCCATTTTAAAGAGACGGAGCAGAAGGAGAGAAAGTGAAGTGTGAGGCAGGTGAGTGTTAACACAACATTCTTCTTCTTCTAGTTGTTATTGAAGTGTGAGAGTGTTGTGAGTCAGTTTGTCCCTGTGGACTGTGGAGGGAAGAAGAGTCACAGTGAACTTCAGTCCACACAGAGACACTGAGAGAAAAGGAGGAGACAACAGGAGCTGATGAGTAGGGAGGGGCACTTCAACTACAAACACTTGACTTTACTGTCAAACTATTCCATTATTCTTCCTAGTTCACCTGAACGCACCTCAGTGACGTAACGCTGACATGATGATTGATTTTTAACCCGTCCATCTTCTCACGTGTAAATCTGATGGACTGTCCAGGTCCATTAGTCTGTTACACAGGAAATATTTGTTGAGGAGAAAGAGGAGGAGCGACAGGAGTCTGATTCCACCGAGTCCAGTTTTTTTTTTGTCTCTGTCTTTTTTTATTGAAGAAAACAAATGTACAAACATGGACAGAAAGCAGCACATATAAAGAGAAATTAAACTGCACAGACATATAGAAAACAATGTGGATCAAAGGATACTCATATAAAGACAGTCACATACACCAGTTATACATTAAGACAGAAACATACAGGGCTCTCTCTCTCTCTCTCTCTCTCTCTCTCTCTCTGTGTGTGTCTTAAACACATACACATACAATAACACATATATATTTGTACAGACAGGGCTGTTAGCAAATCATATAAAGGTTTGTAATAGTCCATACTTTTTCCAGCTCTTGTGTCTTTCATGTTGTGCAGTAGCTGCATGTAATATCATATTTCTATTGTGAATTCATAAAAATGTAGTTTCTTTGTGTCCATTTACATGTGTGGATGTAGTATGTTCCTTGTAGAATGAAAAGATTTAACATCAACAGCTCCTTGCCCTCAAGCTTTTTTCATCATCATGAGAGAATGATATCTTTGTTTAAGTTTAAGTTTTAAGTTTATTATACTGTGTGTGTCTGTGTGTGTGTGCATGTGTGCCCATGTTTAATAACTATTAGACATCAAGGTTCAAGGTTCAAAGTCAACTTTATTATCCTCAGGGAGGAAATTCATGTGGTCGCACACGTCACCTGTCCAACATGTCACGTCACGTGTCCAGAAACAAAACACAACAGACACACTCACACCATCAAAACTGTCCTACACAATGCAGAAAACACACACACACACACACACACACACACACATGCCTCAGTCCATGTTAATAATTGAAAATGTAGGTCATTCACAGTCTTTCATCAGCATGTGTCACTCTGGATCACAGTTAAACCTTACCTACTGTTAAACAGTCTGATTGCTGTTGGCACAAATGATTGACTGTTTCCTGTTGTGATTTTCTGCTGCAGGATTCTGCCCCTGACCTGACACTGCTCTGACACTTTAGATGGAGAGGATGAGTGTGATGACTGAGGATCTGAGTGGCCTTTTTTAAAAGCAGCTCACCTGGGCTGCAGACACCTGATGGATCCCAGTGATCCTGCCTGCCTGTTGGCTTGATCCTGGGCAGCATGTTCCAGAAGAGCAGAACAGGACAAAGGACAGAACACTCTGCAGAGACACTGAGAGAAAAGGAGGAGACAACAGGAAGTGATGAGCTGAATAATACACATGAAAACTGAGCAGCTGCAGTTTAATATACTGTAAACTCTGTAAGTGTGTGTGTGTGTGTGTGTGTGTGTGAGCGGTGTGTGTGTGTGTGTGTGTTATCTCACAGTCATTGTTACTTGTTTCCCTCTCAGACTGAAGTCCTGAAGATGAGTGTTCGTGTGGATAAAGATGAGGATGAAGCAGAGTCTCCAGGATCCATCTGTCCCTCTATGAAGAGGACTGGTCCAAAGAAGAACCTCCAAACTTCAGTCCTGAACCTGGACCCTCAGAGTCACAGTAAGAGACAGTTTCTACTGTAAACTGAGCTGAAGATGATTCAGTCATTAGACTCATGTGAAGGAAACAGAGAGAAAACAGGAAGCAGATCCATCAAACTCTGTGTAGGTTCACACTCATCACATGTGTGTATTCCTCTACATTGGCATGTTGCCCAGATGTAATTCTGTGGTGTGTGTTACTTCTTTCCTCCTCCTTCCCACCTCTGTTTGTCATTTCCGGTCCTTTGCTCAGACTGAAGATGTGCAGCACTTGACGAAAATCTTCAAATGATAAGTTGATTGGGAAAAACACAAAGTTTAAAAGACATCAGATGTGAATGTGTCCTGAAAGGGCTTTGATGTACAGATGTTAACAAGCGACTGGTCAAAGGGCTGGTTCATTGACTTTAAAGGAGGAGGTGGATCAGCTGATCAGATGTAAGCTGTAACTGACACTCAGACCCAGGTTATTGTAGAAAAGAACCAGTTTGTATGACGTGTTGTTGGACCATGTCTGAAATCAAAGTGTCTCTGTCTGTTGTGAACGTCCTCAGGGGACATATAAAGTCCATCTTGTATTATTTCCCTGTACTTATTTTCACTTGACACTGATTCCTCCACAGAGTGGACCAGGAGAACTCAGAGGTTCCCAGTGCTCAGTCTGCCCAGCAGCATCAAACACACCTGGACTCCATAGTGAAGGTGTGAACATGTCCAACAGCTGCTGTTCCATCTGTTGTGTTCACAGTCATCTCCATGCTGCACTTTCACACCAGTGGATTGTCAGTGTGTCCAACATGGATCTGATGTTTGGCTCCATGGTTTTAGTTTGATGCTGTCACTCATAGAGTTGTGTTCCAGCTGCTGGAGGAGAACATGGTCACTTTTGTGAAGAAGGAGCTGAAGAAGATCCTCAAGCTTCTGAGTCCACAGTACCCACAAGGCTCAGGAAATCAGAGAGAGGATGAGGAGGTGTTGGATGGTGAGGATGAAGAGGAGAGGAGGAGCAGCAGAGAGGCATTAGTGAAGATCACAGTGAACCCCTGAGGAGGATGAAGCAGGAGGAGCTGGCTGAGTGTCTGCAGAGCAGTAAGAGGATTTCTCTAAAGATTCAACATGATGGACAAATGAGATGTTCACTGACATCAAGAGATGGAGGTTATTATATTATAGTGGTTATTTAGAGGAATGAAAATGTTCTATTTCTTACTGATTTTATTTCTTGTGTTTTCATTCAGAATATTTTGCTCCACTTTGTGGACGTAAACTCAAATCTGAGCTGAAGAAGAAGTTCCAATGTGTGTTTGAGGGCATCTCTAAAGCAGGAAACCCAACTCTTTGGAGGAGATCTACACAGAGCTCTACATCACAGAGGGGGGGCTGGAGGGGTCAATGATGAGCATGAGGTCAGACAGATTGAAACAGCTTCAAGGAAACCAGACAGAGCAGAAACAACCATCAGACAACAAGACATCTTTAAAGCCTCACCTGGAAGAGACGGACCAATCAGAACAGTGATGACAAAGGGAGTGGCTGGTATTGGGAAAACAGTCTTAACACAGAAGTTCACTCTGGACTGGGCTGAAGACAAAGACAACCAGGACATACACTTCATATTTCCCTTCACCTTCAGAGAGCTGAATGTGCTGAAAAAGAGAAAGTTCAGCTTGGTGGAACTTGTTCATCACTTCTTCACTGAAAACAAAGAAGCAGGAATCTGCAGGTTTGATCAGTTCCAGGTCGTCTTCATCTTTGACGGTCTGGACGAGTGTCGACTTCCTCTGGACTTCCACAACACTGAGATCCTGACTGATGTGACAGAGTCCACCTCAGTCAACGTGCTGCTGACCAACCTCATCAGGGGGAAACTGCTTCCTCTGCTCACCTCTGGTTAACCACACGACCCGCAGCAGCCAATCAGATCCCTCCTCAGTGTGTTGACATGGTGACAGAGGTCAGAGGGTTCACTGACCCACAGAAGGAGGAGTACTTCAGGAAGAGGTTCAGAGATGAGGAGCAGGCCAGAAAGATTATCTCCCACATCAAGACATCACGAAGCCTCCACATCATGTGCCACATCCCAGTCTTCTGCTGGATCACTGCTACAGTTCTGGAGGAGCTGTTGAAGACCAGAGAGGGAGGAGAGCTGCCCAAGTCCCTGACTGAGATGTACATCCACTTCCTGGTGGTTCAGTCCAAAGTCAAGAAGGTCAAGTATGATGGAGGAGCTGAGACAGATCCACACTGGAGTCCAGAGAGCAGTGAGATGATTGAGTCTCTGGGAAAAGTGGCTTTTGAGCAGCTGCAGAAAGGAAACCTGATCTTCTATGAATCAGACCTGACAGAGTGTGGCATCGATATCACAGCAGCCTCAGTGTACTCAGGAGTGTTCACACAGATCTTTAAAGAGGAGAGAGGCCTGTACCAGGACAAGGTGTTCTGCTTCGTCCATCTGAGTGTTCAGGAGTTTCTGGCTGCTCTTCATGTCCATCTGACCTTCTTCAACTCTGGACTCAACCTGATGTCACACCAACAATCAACCTCCTGGTGGTCTGATGTGTTTGGAGACAAATCAACACTCTTCTTCCAGAGTGCTGTGAACAAGGCCTTACAGAGTCCAAATGGACACCTGGACTTGTTCCTCCGCTTCCTCCTGGGTCTTTCACTGAAGACCAATCAGACTCTCTTACGAGGCCTGATGACACAGACAGGAAGTGGCTCAGGGTCCAATCAGAAAACAGTCCAGTACATCAAGAAGAAGATTGAAGAGAGTCCCTCTGCAGAGAGAAAAGCATCAACCTGTTCCACTGTCTGAATGAACTGAATGATCGTTCTCTAGTGGAGGAGATCCAACAGTCCCTGAGTTCAGGACGTCTCTCCACAGACAAACTGTCTCCTGCTCAGTGGTCAGCTCTGGTCTTCATTACTGTCATCAGAAGAAGATCTGGACGAGTTTGACCTGGAGAAATACTCTGGTTCAGAGGAGGCTCTTCTGAGGCTGCTGCCAGTGGTCAAAGCCTCCAACAAAGCTCTGTAAGTGTAGAGACAGATGGATTTATTCATCATTATATAAAAACACTTGTGTGTTTTCTACAGGACAGAAAATTCATTCCTTTCTTCTTTAATTCCTCATGATCATCTCTTCAGCCTGAGGTGGTGTAACCTCTCAGAGAGAAGCTGTGGCGCTCTGTCCTCAGTCCTCAGCTCCCAGTCCTCTAGTCTGAAACACCTGGACCTGAGTTATAGCAACCTGGAGGACTCAGGAGTGAAGCTGCTGTGTGGTGGACTGCAGAGTCCACACTGTAGACTGGAGACTCTCAGGTGAGGATCCATCAAGCTGTTTATCTGATGACACTTGAACACAGCAGCAGCAGGTGTTGACAGAGGGTTCCTGTGTGTTGTTGTGTGTGTTCAGTCTGTCTGTCTGAATGAATCATTTTATAAATGATGAACCAGGTTTTATTGAAGTTTTATGTTACGTCACATGACGTGTCCATGGATACGGCCCAGCATCAATAGTATGTTGTTGTGGTACAGACACTACAGACACATCTACTACTGCTGAAGACAGTTTGATGAACAAACAAGTGACAACACTTTTTTATGTAAATTGATCCCTGGATATTTCCACATACAGGCACATCTCAATAAATGAAAATATCAAGTAATAGTCTGTCAGTAGTTCAATTCAAAAAGTGAAGCTCATACAAAGGAGCCTCAAACAAGTATTGAGTGCATATAAATGGACAGACTTTTCAGAAGGCCAACATTCTGGATGAAGCAGATTTTTCTAATTGGTCTTATGTGATATTCAATGGGCCCAATCTAAACTTTACACAGATTTAGTTCAGTAGTTGTGTTCTGTGTTGTGATACTATACAGTCTATAGTGACTTGTTCTTACTAACCAAAAACAACAAAACGAACCTAAGCCACTGAGGGGCTGCTGAACTGGTTACAAGTTGACGCATCCGCTGTCCTTCCGGGTTCAATTATTGATCCACCACCAAACATCCGGGTAACAATAACTCACATTTTATTGCGCTCTTGACCACAAGGGACCTTCGCCGACTGTGCATACACTTACTTGACAGTAACTTGTAGGCTGACCTCAAAGGGCTCACATAACAGATCACAATTGCAATAAAACAAAGAAACCGTGCAGGCGGTCAAAAACTGTGTGCTTCCCCTCCGTCAGCAGCGTACCTGCCCAGTGATTGATATTAAACACCTCCCCCTTCCCACAGCACTACACGCCGCCCACTGCGGCCACCAGGTAATAAGCAAAACCCGCACATAGCCCAAAAAAATGGCTCTAACACAGTCTGTTCAATGACCAGGAGACAGAGAAATGTGGAAAATAACATTTTATAACTCAACATGAAACACAAATCAACAATTTGATTGAATCCAAGTTTCATAATTATTATGGTATTCTGTCATCAGGACTTATCCCCAGTGATGAGCTGGATAATACACATGAAAAACTGAGCTGACAAAAATATACTTTATGTCATTAAAAATGGCGTCTCTACTCTGAGATGATCACCAGTACAAGAGTGAGGGTGTCAGGGAAGCCTAGAGTGAGTGAGTGAGGGGGGAAGAGGGCCACCACCAGCAGGTACTGGGAGGGAGAGCTCACACACACTGCAAAGCAAAAGACACACAGCTTAGAATACACAGCACTTTTGGGGCATGAAAATAAGACCCAGAGAGGAGGAACCCTCCATCCAGTGAGCCCCCACCTGTAAGAGTATGACAGCCCACCTGTACTGGCACTAAGAGAAGCCCCAAAATATGACCAACTCACAAAAGACAGAGAAAACAGAAGGAAGCAGAATTTCCTCAGAAGGTAGAAGAGTGGACTTTTAATGATAATAAACTCCAGCAGAGAAGAGCAGTGTTTGTTCACAACAGCAGCATCTGGCACCAAGCCTCACTGATGGAAACACAAACTCACAAACACACTTTTGATCTTCAAATCAGAAACTTGATGAGGATCAAACTCACAGATGTTCTGCTGCTGATCTGAACATGACAGAAGCTGCATCTGTCTTCAACAAATATTTCACCAAGCTGAAGTCACATCAGTGATGATGATGAACGGCAGCAGATGGGAGATTTCTGGAAACATCAAAGGTTTCTAAGGTTCCAGTTGATTTCCAGCTGCTTCTTGAAAACACAACCTATTGTGTCCATTTTCACTGTTGATCATTTTATTCTTGGTGTCTGTTCAAACACATTTACAGGCTTCAATGTTCCAGAAAGAGCTGATTTTCCTTCCACTGTAGATCTGACATGTGTCTGAAACGCTCTGATAGAGCTCAGGGCTCTTTGAGGCCCAATAACAGAAGAAGACAAGAACAGAAGGACAAAGTGCCTCTACTCATTTAGACACTGATCGTTGATCAGGACACATCTGATCCATTATCACTGATTTGATCTACATCTGTTATTCTTTATTCAGATTGGAGCGCTGCAGTTTGTCAGAGATCAGCTGTTCTTCTCGGCTCAGCTCTGAAGTCCAACCCCTCCCACCTGAGACACCTGGACCTGAGCTGGAACCAGGAGCTGAATTCAGGAGTGAAGGATCTGAGTGGTTTTCTGGAGAGTCCAGACTGTAGACTGGAGACTCTGAGGTCAGTTCATGACTGTTACTGTTGTAGATCTTAGATCTTAGATCTTTATCCCACAACTGAACCTGATTGATCTTCACACACAACTTGAATCACTGACTTTGATGTGATGAATGAAGGACATTTGAAATAGTTGTTGTCTCATGTTTCCAGTTGTTCTTCTCTCCCACTGAGAATGATTCTTCACTTTCAGCTCATTTCACTCAGTCCTCATCAATAATGTGTGTTGACTTGACTTCAACCTTCAGGGGCCGCTGTCACAAAACACATGTTAGACTGCTCTGTAGTGTTAGGCCAGTCTTCATTTTGTTCACAGAGATGATTTGAATCTGATCTTAAAGTCAGAGTGTTTGACTCAAATAAAGACTGACTGCTTTGAAGCCATCAAATAAGATGTGGGTGGGTGGGGTTTGTCAACAGGTGTGTGTTCAGTTGAATGTGTGTAGTTTTAGTGTCCTGAGACCTGAGGGGTATCCAGAAAGAAGGTTAACAAACTCTGAGTGTCTCCCTGAACTCTGAGTTTTCAGTTCCAGAACAGCTGATCTGCGTTGGTTCAGTCGACTCTCAGTATGTTCACTGTGAGTTGAGCTCATGCCTGATGAACCTAAGTATATTTTTTAGGCTTTTTGCCTTTGATTGATAGGGTAGTTGAGAGAGACAGGAAATGTGGAGGCAGAGAGAGGGGGAATGACATGCAGCAAAGGGCCACTGGATTTGGGTTCAAACCGTAGCATATGTGGCACCTGTTCAACCCACCGAGCTATACGGGGCACCTGATGACCCTTTTGATATACAGTCTATGCTGACGACTAGAAAAAAGCCATCATCAATGGAGCTCCAACACTGTGAGTCACCATGGCAACAGGGGAGGAAACAGGAATCAGACATCCTTTGGAGAAAACTGGGCCGCGGCCGTAATAAGAATCACTGACAGAGTTAATGTGTAAGTTTAGATGCAGTCGTCTTTTCATTTTGAATTGAACATCACTTTCTTTTAAAGGAACAGTGTGAAACTTATTTGGCTTTTATGAGCAAAGATCAAATATTGCTTTCATCAATACATATTTACCAAAGTCTGATCACAATCACATACAAATGAAAGCTTTCTCGTAGCTTAGAATGAGTTGTTTACAAATACATAGGTGGCGATGCACCCAACTGAAGGCTGCCATGTTGCGTCGCCATCTTTGAATACAGTAGCTGAAAGGGGACAAACTTGGTTCATCTTTCACCTTTACCTTTAAATCCCCGTGTGTGTCGGGGGCGAGGAGGAGAAGCAAGCAAAGACCACTGTGTTGGTGAAAGCGCCCTGCAGTTCATTTACTTGCCATTTGCCCTTGAAATGGAGGACCATGCAAACTCTTTGCCCGTGAGAGGGAAGGCAAACCACCCAAGAAAAGAAAACATGAGCGGGATAAAACCAGAGTCTACATGGTGGTAGCTTTTCCCAGCTGGAGACAACTCATGAGTGAGAAGGACTTGAACATAGACGTGGAGATTGCAAGCTTTCTGCTAGACAGGTAATTCAATCTAACAGTGACTGGTGTAATGTTAGAACCAGGGCAGTGTAGTCCAGCAGCTACTGGATCCTCCCGTTTAAGTGGCATCATTTGCTGTTACTTGCAATATAAAGGGCAGAGACAGCTAGTTTGTTAGTTAGCCTGCATTGGAAAAGCTCCGCTGCAACAGTTTTCAGTTGCTGTTACTCTGCACATAAGTCATAGTAGTAGGCGACCGTGCGTGATGCAACTCTTTCAAGTGGATTTTCCAAGGAGAGTTTTTGCTACTACTATACTATACACTAACCCCATTCACCTCTCTTGTTGTCTTTGGAGGGCTTCCAGTCGCTCCTCACCCAACAGAGTAGTGCACGGGATCTTCCTGTTGCGGCGCCGACAGTTCCACTGCCCCTGCTTTGCTGACCTCTACCTCTACCTCTCCCTCTTGGTCTTCCTCTCCCTCTTCCTCTCCCTCTCACATCATCAGATGATCTCTGAGTCTACAGGCCGAGAGAAAAACCATTTCACTCTGTTATTTTGTTACATTGTTCGTTTAGAACTAGCACTAATGATTTACTGTATCACATTGTTGGCAAAAATGACCGTAGTCTAGCTATTAGCTATTAGCAGTAGCATGGTACCAAATACATGTTAATTATGGAGGACAGGCTTATAACTTATCAGCATTAATAACAAAACAGAATACGTATCGTTCTGCACCTCATCACTTGACAGAACACTCAAAGTTGTGCATGAAGTTGACATATTGACACATTCTTGACTCTTCACAGCTTCTGTTGTGGTAACAACACGCTCAGACCTGGAGGTGCCAGAGAGTACTACTCAGTTGTTTACATTCTATTAGCGCACCACTAGATGGCAGTAATTCTCACACACTGCGGCTTTAATATGAACCTTGAGAAAGTGTCTGAATGTTGTTCAATATTTTTTTTTTTTTTATGAAAGTGCAGTCCACTGAAAATGAAATATAAAAACAGTCTCTCGACTGCTCCTCACTTTTGTTTTGTTCATATTCCTCATATTAAATAAAGTAAAAGTTCATTCAGTAGCTATTTCAGCTTGTAGCAGCTTTAACACACAACAGATGCTGATTAACACACATCCTGTCTCCTAATATCCTGCTCAGATGAACATGTGAGTTCTACTCAGCCAACAGGAAGAAGGCAGAGGTGGTGGTCCACCTCCACCACGTCTGACAGAGGCAGAGGAGCTGGTCCTGAGTCAGGTCGCTGGGTGACCAGAGGCTGTGGGCGTCAGTCACCTCCAGGACCCAAGGGCCTACATTAGAGGCAGACACACACTGTCTATCTACAGACAGAACTAGAAGTTATTTAATGTTTCCCTTCATGCAGCAGCAGATTAGAAACACAGACTTTGAAATGTAGTTGTTGTGATAGAAATCAATGCCTACTAATTGTTACTTTGTATCTGTAGGAAATAAAGAAAGCCAAATGAAATGTGAAGGGTTTCTCTTTTCTGACTGCTGGAAGGTGATTGATTAACCTGCAAAGTGATCAAAACAAAGAGGATGGTTCAGATCTGAGAGCACATCAGCGCTGACGTGTAGCCTGATATTCCATGTGCGGCCGGGAGAACATTGTTCAGATAAATGAGGGACTGTGATGAGAAGTGGTAGGCTACTTTCAGGGAACGAGAGCTCATCTAAAAGGGACGAATTCTCCTCCTGACGTAAAACTATGTGAGTTGTTTCTGCTTCAACATGATGGGGTTGACAAGGAAAGGACAGCCCCTGTCAGACAGCTCCGTCAGGCTCAGGGATTCTTCAAGTGAACCTGCCAGCCAGCAGGATAGGTTCACAGAGTCAGTTACCATGGTGACTGACACAGAGTTTCCATCATCTCAAGGTCAACTTCCTCTGAGTTTTCACATGACTCGCTTCCTGGAATACCCCTCAGGACCAAGAAAGACCTTAGTCCTGGATCAGGACTGGACCTTTAAACTTTGATCCAGTTCAGTCCTGAATCAAAGTGTTGGAGTCAGTGTTTAGTCCAACATGTCTGATCAGATATTGATTCTATATTGACAGACTGTCCTGAGCTCAGCATCAATGATCAATCAGTTTTGACATGAAGAGGTGTATGAATGTTGTTCTTCTTTTATTCTTTATTCAGATTGAAGGGCTGCAGTTTGTCAGAGATCAGCTGTTTTCTTGGTCTCTGGTTCAGCTCTGAAGTCCAACCCCTCCCACCTGACAGAACTGGACCTGAGCAACAACAAGCTGCAGGATTCAGACCTGAAGGATCTGAGTGGTTTTCTGGAGAGTCCAGACTGTAGACTGGAGACTCTGAGGTCAGTTCACTGACTCTTACTGTTGTAGATCTTAGATCTTTATCCCACAACTGAACCTGATTGATCTTCACACACAACTTGAATCACTGACTTTGATGTGATGAATGAAGGACATTTGAAAGTTGTTGTCTCATGTTTCCAGTTGTTCTTCTCTTCACTTTCAGCTCATTTCACTCAGTCCTCATCAATAGTGTGTGTTGACTTGACTTCAACCTTCAGGGGCCGCTGTCACAAACACATGTTAGACTGCTGTAGTGTTAGGCCAGTCTTCATTTTGTTCACATAGATGATTTGAATCTGATCTTAAAGTCAGAGCGTTTGACTCAAATAAAGACTGACTGCTTTGAAGCCATCAAATAAGATGTGGGTGGGTGAGGTTGTCAACAGGTGTGTGTTCAGTTGAATGTGTGTAGTTTTAGTTTCCTGAGACCAGGACCAACAAAGACCTTAGTCCTGGATCAGGCTCAAGATACAGGCCAGTTGTTGACAGCTGCAAAACTTCATTTACTTCAGACTAAAATTCCTCTTTTGAAAAACAGCAACAACATCTGTTTAACAATATCAATCAAACAGTCCAGTCTTTTAGCATAAAGGGACAGAGGGGCCACCTAAGTCCATGGTCTATGAGGTAGGAAGGGGGAGCGGGTCCTGCGGCCGTCGACCCCTCTGTTCCGACCCTGCTGTGGCGTACTGGATCCTCCCTCTGAGGATTCTGGGGAACAAAACATCCAGTGCTCTCAGGCTCGGGGTGTTCAACACAGGACAGCTCACACACACTCCACAAAGTGGACTTGGCTCAGTTCTTTTACTTATCACTTTGTTGTGTTGAACCATGTCTACTGCCGTCCGTCCATTCACGCTGTTCCTCTTAGACTAGCTTTTCAGTCCAACACGCTCTTTCACGACCGGCCCTCTCTCACTCTATTTCGTCCTTGGTGTGACGTGTCTCTCTCTCCGATGCAATCGGTTGAGAAAGACGGCAGCATGCAGTTTTGCCCACCAATCCCAAGCCACAGCAGTTTGTCACATCAAATCAGAATCATCAGAAATCAAACCATGCAATTTTGGATCAAGTGATCAAAACTTATTCCCAGCTGTGACATATGAATGTTGTTCTTCTTTTATTCTTTATTCAGATTGGAGTGCTGCAGTTTGTCAGAGATCAGCTGTTCTTCTCTTGGCTCAACTCTGAAGTCCAACCCCTCCCACTGAGACTCCTGGACCTGAGCGACAACAAGCTGCAGATTCAGGGTGAAGGATCTGAGTGGTTTTCTGGAGAGTCCAGACTGTAGACTGGAGGCTCTGGGGTCAGTTCACTGACTGTTACTGTTGTAGATCTTAGATCTTTATCCCACAACTGAACCTGATTGATCTTCACACACAACTTGAATCATTGACTTTGATGTGGTGAATGAAGGACATTTGAAATAGTTGTTGTCTCATTGTATCCAGGGCCAAGGTAGGGCTCAGATTTATCATCAACATTTACTGTGGAAACTCAGCTCAAAAAAGGGCCCAGGTCCAGTTTGATGATCCAGGTGACAGTAAAGAAAAAA
The DNA here is from genome assembly GCA_021432705.1 of Caranx ignobilis. Classification (NCBI taxonomy): domain Eukaryota; kingdom Metazoa; phylum Chordata; class Actinopteri; order Carangiformes; family Carangidae; genus Caranx; species Caranx ignobilis. The sequence goes on from MU269989.1 coordinate 17,326,124, forward strand.
TGGGCAGAGACAGATGATTCCCCCAAGATTACAGTCTTTATTAAATAATATGCAGCAGCTCAGCAACTAGCAAAAGATTCAAACCCACAAAGGAGCACTACAGGACAGCTGGGTGTAGCCACCATCAGAGGAGAGAACGTTTATATGGAGACAGAGCAGTCACCCTGCTCTGTACCCAACACATGCACGCACACACACCACACACACACACACACACATACACACACACACAGCAAAGTAACCAAAATATAATGGAAAATATAAAGAGTGAAGGACGTGGTGCAAAATGAGCTCCAAACACACACTTAAGGGGAGTGTGAAGCTGAGGTGAGAAACTCTGAACACCAGTCCCTCCAGCGTCCGGGCGGCCACGCTGTCACCGGTCCTGCAGCACTCACACAAAGAAAACTAAACAATATTAAAAACTTAGAGGAAACTGCTGCAGCTATCTATGTCATTCATTTCTGTGGAGGGAGAAACAACAAGAAACCAAGGAAACTAACAGAAACCAGAGGCCTGTATCACCAAGCAGGATTACCGGCTTAGCCTGGTAACTCAGGGTTAACCCTGGGTTTCCGGTATCACGAAGCTGGATTGATTCTTACCGAGGTCAGTTACCATGGTAACTTACCCGAATGGCTAACCTGTTCCGGGTCAGGGTAGCTTTCAGGCTGATCTGAATCTAAGAAAGGCTCCACCCTGTTTGGGAAAAAAATGGCGTGTCCTTTCAGCGATAACCCCGATGAGATAGGAGCCCAAATAGTGAGAAGAGCGTTACGGCTGTAAGGTTTTATGATGTTCAAAACACCGTTAAGACGTTCCATGTATGCCCTTATTTTGAAATCCCAGTACGGAGGTGTAATGTAACAACTATGGTTACTGTTACCAAGGAGACGGCAATAAAAGTAGCGAAGCTCCCGGACAGCGGTGATTGTATCCAGTTTATGAGACATGATAGATGATGAAAACATATTGTAAGTATGTCTATCACAACAATGGTGTGGAAGGATTTTCCAGGATCGATCACATCTGTTAGATTTTCATGATGATTATCATACGAGATGGTACCAGTTCTTCACGGCCCGGATTGAATACTGACCCATGGGCGCTCATGACTGTGATTGGTCTGCTGCCTTGGAACCTGCCCTTTATACGTGCACGTTCACCCATTCACAATAAGACAACCTGGGTTGAGTTACCGAGTTGATAACCATCATGGTGATACAGCTATCCAGACTGCCATTGTTGTGGGATAGGTTCAGCTGGATAGGTTGGGAGGAACCCTGGGTAAGTTGAGCTGGCTTCGTGATACAGGCCTCAGCTGTAGACAAAATAACATCAAAACAAGACAACAATGAAGCAACTAATACTAATAAACAAACAAAACAAGGTCAACAAAACAGCAGTGGCAGTCTGTCTATAATAAATGACAAACACAGATTCAATAAAATCACCATTCTGACAAACACATCCTAAAAACAAAGAAAACTGACCTTTGACCTCTGTCTCACAATACAACTACCCATGTGGTTAACACGGGGAGCGGGGCTTGTAGGGATCAAGCCCTAGCAGACCAAAGTAACCACACACACACACACACACACCACGTCAAACAATAAAACCTTTAAAACTGGCTCCTACCACAGCATGGTGTGTAAAATACACCGGGGCAGGAACAGAGAAACAGCAGCAGTGGAGAAGGACGAGCTGAGCTCACCTGTCGGCCTATATAACAACAAATGTCATCAGTGAGGAGTGGGAGGGGTGGACAGCCCTACGTGGCCTGTAGACGGACAGTTATACGTTTCATCATGTTCCAGTTGTTCTTCTCTTCACTTTCAGCTCATTCACTCAGTCCTCATCAATAATGTGTGTTGACTTGACTTCAACCTTCAGGGCCGCTGTCACAAACACGTTAGATGCTCTGTAGTGTTAGGCCAGTCTTCATTTTGTTCACAGAGATGATTTGAATCTGATCTTAAGGTCAGAGTGTTTGACTCAAATAAAGATTGACTGCTTTGAAGACATCAAATAAGATGTGGGTGGGTGGGTGGTTTGTCAACAGGTTCAGTTCAGAGCTTTATTGTCCCATGGGAAATTTGATTTGCAGTGACAGTACAATTAACACAACAACAATAACAAATAATAAACAGTGTCAAACAACAACATTGCAGTGTACAGCACAACCAACTGATAAGAACAATCCTAAAGTGAGTAAAAAAGAAGCATCAAAAAGAGTAGAAGAAGAGTATAAAGGATGAGGTGAAGAAGTGTGAAACCTGTCATCATTTAAAGGCCAACATTTGAATTTGGGGGGGGGGGGGGTTAAGAATTGTGCAAGTGATTGCATTGATTGCACGTGGAAAAAGGAAAGTTCTACCTGTGTGTTGGTGCCCTAGGTAGCTTCTATCTCCGTCCAGACGGCAGAGACATGAATTACCCAACAGTGGGTGATCAGAGCTGGACAGGATGGGACCGAGCCTTCTGTAAGGCTCGTCTGTCAAAGATCTCTGAGAGAGAGAGCTGCTGCATGACAGTTATCTTACTTGGCTTCTCACACAATTGTGAACACACTGATTTTGTTTTAAACTGACAGGTTTCCATCAAAGGAAATGAAGCAAAAAGTTCAAACTGACTCAATAAAAGATCTGTAGAATAAAAACATCAAGGTCTTATCAACATTAAAGGATTTAGTCTGTGCAGAAAGTGAGTCTTGCAGGCCCTTTTTGCAGATTGTGAGGTGTTGAGGTCATGTGTCAAGTTTTTATCAATCACTGTCCCCAAGTATTTGTAGGAATCCACCATCTCCACTGCTGCCACCCTTGATAATGGTTGGCTGAGCTGGTTGTGGTGTTTTCAGTTGAATGTGTGTAGTTTTAGTTCTTGAGACCAGGACCAAGAAAGACCTTAGTCCTGGATCAGGACTGGACCTTTAAACTTTGATCCAGTTCAGTCCTGAATCAAAGTGTTGAGTCAGTGTTTAGTCCAACATGTCTGATCAGATATTGATTCTATATGACAGACTGTCCTGAGATCAGTGGCAATGATCAATCAGTTTTGACATGAAGAGGTGTATGAATGTTGTTCTTCTTTTATTCTTTATTCAGATTGGAGAACTGTAGTTTGTCAAAGATCAGCTGTTCTTCTCTGGGCTCAGCTCGAAGTCCAACCCCTCCACCTGAGAGAACTGGACCTGAAATACAACAACTGCAGGATTCAGACGAGAGGATCTGATCTCCAAAGAGTCCAGACTGTAGACTGGAGACTCTGAGGTCAGTCACATCTGTAGCTGTTTCCCTCCACATCAATCAACTCATGAAGGAAAAGTGTTTCTGGGCAGTTTAACTGGTTTCTGGAGTTTTTTCATCATGTAACTTAGATCCACAACAAGACATTTAGACATATAGACATAGACATATAGACAGGATGTCATAGATGAAGTTCAATGAAACAAAAGATTGAATGAAGAAACAAGAAGACAAGAAGCAAAAGCAACAGAGTGTGGAGGCTGGCAAACAAGTCCTAAATGTTCCAGTATCAGGTAAAGGTGTTGGGGTGTTAGGACCAAACCAGGAAGTAGGAGCCAGACGTCCTGTGCATCTATCACTCATATCAGATTGACTAAATCCATGTTGTTGATCTTTGCTTAGAATAATGTTGTCTGCAGTAAATATGGAGAAGAATGTCTTTTTGTTTCTGGACAAACTACGTCCAGCAGATGCAGTGGATCAACTTTAGTGAATGATGACTAGAATAGTTTGGGTGAAATGTCAACAGCCAATCAGATGCTGTGGTCCCACAGGCACTTGATAAGTTTGAGCGTAACATGAGCTGACAGGTAAGAGGAGAAATCCCTCACTGAAGTGTTGGAGCAGTGATGCTGCAGTAAATGCTGCACATTTCACTTGAGTTCAATGTCATTTCAGTCTTTGTTCATATTCTACACAGTTGCTGCACATTGAAATCAAACACAGCAATATAGTGTGAAAAGGTGTGAAGGTGTGCAGCTGAAGCTCCAGCTGATTCCACCTCCCCTCTCTACACAATGTTACAGGAAACGGCAGCACTCTCACTACAGACCAATGTCCAGTCACTCAACTACTGACTAACAACAACTGACACATCTGGTCTGAACAGGACTGAAGTGGCTGCTGCATCACTGACTCAAGAGTCTGTCATTCATCACCTCTCCTCTGTCTGTCTGTGTGTGTGTGTGTGTAGTTGGTGAAGTCCATCTTGGTGGCTGCAGATGAACCAGTGGAGGTGGCTCCCAGTGCTGCAGTCTGAACTGATCTGAGAACAGCTCCACTGTCACACACAGAGTCCAGTCCACCATCATCCTGTGTGTCCTCTGGACCTGACAGAGCATCATCAGTGTCTTGGACTTAAAGCTCATAAAGCTGCTCTGAGCTTCACCTGTGATGTTCTATTGCTGTGTTATCTTCTCCCTCCCTGCCTGAGGGGGGCGCTGTCCTTTGCCCTGTTTCCATTGGGCCTTTTTCTTGATTGGAGCCCAGTCTGATGTGACCATGTCACCATGGGAGAAGCAGCCTGATTCACACTGCTGCTGGGAAACGGGACATGGCTTCACCCAGCTCTCGGAGCCAAACTCTGATTTGAAGCTTTTACTGACTGTGAAAGTTTTAGTTGCTCCAGATTGTTGAAGACTCAAAAAAATGTCCATTCATGCCACCTGAGAAAACAAACCAACAGCTGCAGCCACTGTTGTGAAGAATGGCTGAAGAGGGAGCTTGGACCTATGGAAATCCATGGTCATTTCCTTGTCTCTGAGGTGTTCAGCATGAGGCAGTTTTGTGACTCCAGTCACTGAAGCTTTTATCAAATCCCTATATTCAGATTCCTGTCCATTCCTAACACATGCCACAGTAACAGTGTCATCTGAGTATTTCTGGATGTGGCAGGACTCAGAGTTGTATTAAAGTCTGCTGTATACAATGTGAACAGGAATGGAGCCAGGGCAGTGCCCTGTGCAACACAAACACTCATCCTTGTGAGCTTGACTCATTTTTTAATATTAAGTCATAAAGTTTGATTTTTCAGTTGCTCTGACTTGAATTTATAAACTGATAAACCGTAATTAGTTCAAGGCCAATTAGCAGCAAAATATTGTGCACTTAGCTCATATTAATAGTTGAATGAATAAACAGTGGTTGTAAAAATATGTTTATGTATCTGTAAACAAAGGATGTGATACTGTGTTAATATATTCATTTGTTCTGTGGTTTAAACTGGGAGTGATGGTGTGTGTTCTGCTCTGGTTAAAGACATGTGACCTGTGACAGTCTGTATAAGACGTTGTCACAGTACAATTCCAAAAAGTGTCAGCAGAAGTTCAAAGGTTCTGTTAATTGTCCAAAGTATTTGATCATTGGATTAAAAACACTGTGTTCTACTGATAGAAATCTCTGGTCAGTGAGGCTCATTGGACACATGTATGTGATGTCAGCTGACTACAACTGTAATGTTACTATAGTGAAAAGTTTGCTGTGTAAACTGTTTCAATGAATCTTTGAGTAGAGTGAGCAGACTGAGATTTAGCTGAGTCAGATAAATTCTAAGTTCATTTGACTTTAAAGACACATGGTTTTGTTTGTGTCTAATAAACATCAAATCAACATTCAGCCACCTGTTGATTTGATATCAATATGGTGCATATTGTTGTCTGATCAAAAAGCTTCTGTTGAACTGACACACATTTCCAGCAGATAAGGCTCAGATGGAGGCAAGTGAGAAACTCCTGCTGTTGAGCCTTTTTCCTGCACACATGTTCTAAAAAAAGATCATTTCATAAAGTTAGATACAAGAATCACAACTAACTGATGCTCCCATGTGTTTTCCTGGTCTACAGAGAGCTGGAGCAGCTCTAGTCAGCATAGTGCGTCACTTAAAGGAAGGCAAACCCAATAAGACTGATAGAAAAAGGAGAAGGGTCTCAGAGAGGCTGAACGCTGTGGCAGGAATAAAGAATGTATTGTGACAAGAAGGAAAAGGAAAGTGATGGATGTCAGAGAGGGGCCATGGCAACAGAAGAGGAAGAATGCACAAGACCCTCTAAACCACAAGGATTCAGCCACCTCCTCCGTAGACAATGGTCAACCTTGGCTCATCATCTGAAGTTACCTCAATATAGAAACTGAGCTGTTGAGCCATTGACGCTGTCACTGTCAACCAGCTGATGTTCCTCTGGGTTCTTTCTCCTCTGCAGAGACCAGCACCCACCTGTTAGAGCAGGGGTGTCAAACGTACGGCCCGCGGGCCGGATCAGGCCCGCAAACGGTTTAATCCGGCCCGCGAGATGATTTTGTAAAGTATAAAAATGAGCTGCAATTTTTCAATAAAAGAAACTGCTGTTCCAATTGCGTCCACTGGATGGCGCAATAGCAATTGTGTTAAGAAGCAAAAACTGTTTATAGGAGGCAGAACAAGTAGGTCAAGCAAGTGCAGCCAGTCTGGATGAGCTGCTTTGTTTGCCCGCGATATTTATTACGGCTTCTACTTTTAACATCATGTGCTTTGGCACCTTCATTGTCCAATATGTCTCTGTCAAAGAAGAGAAAGTGACGCAGAGTGCAGTGTTCCAAGAAAATGCTCATCCTCCTATTTCTTCCCGGAAGTGAAAGGGAAAGCTGTATGTTTGGTGTGTTCACAGCATGTTGCAGTGCTGAAAGAACAGAACCTTCGTCGCCACTATGTGAGTCTTCAAATATGACACTTTGAAGAAGCGGAGAAGAGAGAAGGTGAATGAAGTGTTGTCGGGTCTGAAGAAACAGCAGTGTGTGTTTCCTCACAGCAGAGACATCAAGTGACGCTGCAGTCAAAGCCAGCTCCCTCATTGCTAATGAAACCGCAGTGGCTTCAAAACCATTTTAGTGAGGGTGAATTTGTAAAAACATGCATGTTGAAGGCAGCGGAGACTGTGAGCCCTGAAACGCCAGGCTTTAGCAGATATCAGCCTGACAAGAAACACAGCTGCAGACAGGATTTCCGATCTTTCAGTGGATTTGGACAGCAGCTTGAAGCCAAAACTAAAGTCGTTTATTGCGTTTTTCAGCTGCAATCGATGAAAGCACGGACATTGCAGATGTTGCACAACTGGCCGTTTTCATCCGCGGAGTTGATGACACGTTGACCGTCACCGAGGAGTTCATGGAGTCGGTGCCGATGACAGATACAACGACAGCAGCTGATGTTTTCAGCGCAGTCGTCGGCGCGCTGCAGGGTCGGAGTGGACTGGCCCGCGCTGTCAGCCTGGCTACAGGTGGTGCGCCCTCAGTGATCGGGACAAAAGCAGGCGTTGTGACAAAGTTCAGAGAGAAAGTGCGATCTGCAAATGGAGGAGGTGATTTTGGACTTTTCGCTGTATTTTGCACCAGGAGGCTTTGTTGTTGCGAGTCATTAAAGATGGATGACGTCATGAAGGTGCTCATCCAAACTGTTGGTTTCATCCGATCCAGAAGCCTGAATCAGCGTCAGTTTGACAGCCTTCTCAGAGAGAAACACCAATCCATGGCCTGCCGTACCACACTGAGGTAGATGGGAGCCGAGTTGATGTGCTGAGGCGTTCTTTGATTTACCAGAAGAAATTCAACAGTTGATGGAAGAAAAGGGCAAAAACCAGTGTTAGAATTTCATCCCGCAGAATGGATGCAGGACCTTGCATTTATGCTGGATGTTACAGAGCAGCTGAAGAACTTGAACAAACAGCTGCAACAAAGTTGTCCCGCAGCTTTCTGACAGCACACGTTCTTTCAAGTTGAAGCTGTCATTGTGGGAGACGCAGCTCGCCGGTGCTGATGCAGCGCACTTCCCCTGTCTGAAAAATGTGCGCGCGACCCAACACGTGGCGACATGAAGCCGTCAGAGACACAATAACGGGACTGTTACGGGAGTTTGAGCGACGCTTCAGATTTCTGCTGAACTGGAGAAAGACAGACTCTGATCTGCCCGTCAGCATCCAACTTGAAATAACAGACTTGCAGCGTGACTCGGATTTGAAGGGCAGTTTTTCCGCAGCTGGCTTCAACACATTTGATCAGAGTCTGTTGCCAGGTTACCACAACTTGACACATATCTTTTTGTGAGCAAGTCCTGGAGTTGGCTGCCACTCAGGATGTGACGCCTGATATTGATGCGCTGCTCAAAGCTAAAAGATGCCAGGTATCAGGAGTCAAATAAACTATGCAACCACTTAAAGTGCTGCATGAGACACTCTGATCTAGTTCTGTGATCTGTGATGTACTCTGTGAATCACTGAGGCCTTGTGTGTTTGTGCTCTTTGTCCTCACAATTTACAAATGACTTGAGCTGTTTATGATTAATAGTCCATGTTGTGTTTGTACTATTTGGACACACTGTCCTCAGGCTCCAGCTTTATGTTGATGTTGATCGTATTAAAACAAGAAGAAAACAATCTCAAGTTGTTGTTTTTAAGTATAAATACCACATTTTACGTCATCCCACTTGGGAATAGATTTTCCTCCATGTGGCCCTGAGCTGAAATGAGTGTGACCCCCCTGATTTACCACATGATGAAGGTGAGATTTTTAGTCGTGATTGTGGTGCAAGTGTGAGATGAAGTGTGTGTTTGAGAAGGTGAGCAGGGGGCGACAGAGCCGAGAGACGAGAGCAGCAAAGAGGAAGTGTCAGGTGAGCAAAGAAAGAAAACACCTTCTACTTCCGGTCGGACTCACGCAGTGTTTTTAACAAGGCGACACAGCAGAGACTGAACTCATGGACTCAAGAGAGCCAACTAGAACTGGTGGAGTCCTGCTCTCCAAAGAGGAGCCTTATCCACACTTGTTGATGCCAGCTCAGCTCTTGAGGTTTCAAATGATCGTCCAAAAAAAGAGACCAAACTGATTTGATTTGATTTGGAAAAAGACAAAATGTCATGTAGAACAAATGTAGTAACGGTGGATTCAGTGTTTAGATTTTCACACCTTCCACTCCACCTTCAAAATAAGGACTTATTCCATCCAAACTCATTGTGGAACTTTATTTCAACAATATTTTTGATGCCTCAGGTGGTTTGAATGTTTTAATAAGATGTGATTATAATGTAGAAAAACTTGCTGTGAAACTCTCCACTTTCATAAACACTTACTTTTCTGCTGCTCCTTGGTCCAAACATCATTTTTCTCCACACAAACACTATATATGGAACAAGCAGGATATATGTTTCAAGCAGAAATCATTCTTTTCACAGAGATGGTGTTGATGATGGCAGACTACTGTCTGTCAGTTATGAACAAGGAGGCTCAGCTCTTTACTTCCATGAATTCCTATCAGAGAATCAAATTCCTGTCCTGCCCAGAGAATGTGATCATGTCTTCAGTGCTCTTCCTTCAGCTATTAAAACTCTGTTCTCCTCTACAACCAGACCTCCACCAACCTTTACCCTCCAAATGACTCAAACACACTCACATCCTTTTTGAATCATAAAGCTAATAATCAATGTATAAGGGAATGAATCCAAAGGGACAGAATCAGTAAAGCTGCTGTGTATTTGTCTGGAACAGTTTCTACCCTGAAACAGACTTGAAAAAGCAGGGTTATTACCTGGGACATGTTTTGTGTCACAAATAAGGTGCGAGAGGCGTCTCTGAAAATATGAGTTTCCTTTATGTCTTTATTTTTTCTCTCTGTCACTTTCTTTATTTGATTCCCTACATTATTATCATGATGTGTTTGTTTGTTTCCCCCAAACTGCATCACCTCCACCATTCCTTGTTTCTGTTACAGTCACCTTGTACATTGCATTGTGTAAATAACTTGTACAAATGCTCACACACAGAGCATTATCATACTGCATTGGTGCATGGTTTTCCAGCTGCACAGCAGCCAACAGGAAAGCGCTGCAGAGAGTCGTCACCTCGGCCCAGAGGGTTATTGGTTGCCACCTTCCTTCCCTGGAGTAAGTGTATACAGCTCTCACTGCCTCAGGAAGGCTCAACACATCCTCAGGGATTCAAGCCACCGGGAAATGCACTCTTTGACCTGCTGCCCTCTGGCAGACGGTTCAGGACTGTGAGGTCACCAACAAACAGACTGAGAAACAGCTTCTACGCAAGAGCCACGGCTGCTCTAAATGCAGCCGAGCGGACTGATGGGCTGAGACACATGTGCAACATGTGCTGCAATAAATGAAGAGTGCAATGGTAGAGTGGGATCTATTTCTCATATATATGATGTTGTTGAATGTGAACGTGCTGTGCTTGCTGCTGGTGTTGTTTCTCTGTGTGTTTCTGCTTCTTGTTTGTTCTCTTTTAATGACACCAAAGGGGGAGGATGGACCTCTCCATTTCTTTGTGCCTGCAAAGACAATAAAGACATTCTCATTCTACTTTTGTGATTCTTCTACCTTTTACAGAGCATTATAGGCTGTAGACCTTCATTTGTATTGATCAGTTTCAGGATTTTTTTCACAGTAGCTGTTACTGTACTATAGTTTATGTTGGATGAATGCAGAGTAAATGCTAAATCCACACAGCTGTCAAATCTTTTTCATTCTTTACTTTTGGAGATGCAAAATGCATGTGCTGTACTGACCTGTGATCAGCAAACATGTCTCCATGAGCTACATGCCCTGAACACTGTGTTCTCATTTGTTGGTGTAGTGTGTAATGACTGCTCAGCAGTGTTTCTGTTTGACCCATTAGTGTAAGATCTGACAACATTGTTTGGTTCTGAGCAGGTCAAACTGTTTTGAGGCCATGGTTTGGTTTTGCAGAAACAATCAGAGGTTTTGTGAAAGTCGTTTGAGAAAAGAGTTTTGTGTTTCAACTCTGAGAAAAGGACAGGAGGATTCAAACATGTGTTTTCTGAAGTCTCCCATCAGCCAGTGATGAGGTCCATCATGTCTTCTTGTCTTAGTGTTACAGGAGCTCACAGCTGAGTTATGAAGAAAAAATGTCACAACATGTGCTGCTTCCATTTCTGTCTCTGAGAAGCTGCACAGTCTGTGTGAAACACTGCCAAACACTAACACTAACTAACTCTGCACAGTGACACAACACTGGCACATTTCCTCTCAACTTAACCAGGTCCTGTTAGTGTTGATGGACACAGCCTCATGGCTGCACCACTCTGCCTTATCCATCTTTTACCCCACTCATCCAAAAAATGGGCAACAAGATGGTGGAGCTGAGATTTCAGTGCAGCTCAGCTACAATATATTTGTCTTGGAGGAGGACGTTTGCCACAGAAGCTGCTGCTCTAAAGTCTCATTTGAATGTGGGAGTCTATGGGACTGAGTCCTGTCAGCTTTTGGCACTTGTGTGTTCAAACTTTTACAGCTCCATTAAATGTCTGTTACATACAAGATATTATAGATGAGATAACACAACACAGCCCCACAAACCTCTCATGGTATTTTTGTTTTGTTACTGGTTACTAAGAGATGGCTGTTGCCAAGGATTTCATACATCTGTCATATGCCCTCATCACTCAATGCCACCAACCATGTGAAGTGTCCTTTTCTAGAAGGGACCTCAAGTCTCTGTGCTTCATCTAGATCTTGTAGATGTCCCATACACACAGCTGTTGAGGAGTGAGAGCTCCCTCTGTCCGTAGAGGATGATGATTCATAGCCTCTGATGATGAAGGGTGGAGGTCAGAGGGACAAGATTAGTATTCACACCAAAGAGGTGAAGCACATCAGAGATATCAAGCAGCCCACCTTCCTCCAGAGAGTCAACAAACATCATGGTACTTGCTTGTGACTGCCACCCATACGTCACAAAGCCAAAGTCCCTCTAAGAGCCTGTGATCATTTATTGATATCAAACTGTTTTAATTCACTTCTTTCCAACACATCAACATCTGTTCTATTTTTCCATCATATAATATGAACATTATGAAACTGAGACTTCCCTTGACAAAGATGCACAAAAGTCCAATCTATCAAAAATCAAAGCAAAAACTAATCATCAATCCAGATAAAGATACATGAATGTTAATGAGGTCCATTTATCAAAGTCCTTCTACTAAACTATGTTCAGAGGGAAATATTGAGTTGGACTTGACTCCATTTATGAGCAGTTGATCAAATAGATGCATCACTATAGATCAAAGCAGCCAACAGTATATGACACAGTTCAAAGTGGCTGACGAGGACAATTCAAAGGTCTGTACAGAGAGAGAAAAAAGGAGGAAACTCTTCATTCAAGTTGTCAGAGGTGTGGGGGGTGTTACCTTGATACTTTCATTTGCCGTTTTGACATTTTTGTGGCGTGAGTTCAATTTGACGTTGGAAAATATTAATGAGTTCTTCAACAATCTGGAGCAACTAAACTTTCACAGTCAGTAAAAGCTTCAAATCAAAGTTTGGCTCCGAGAGCTGGGTGAAGCCATGTCTGTTCCCAGCAGCAGGTGATCAGGCTGCTTCTCCCATGGTGACTGGTCACACAGACTGGGCTCCATCAAGAAAAAAGGCCCAGTGGAAACAGGGCAAAGGACAGCACCCCCCTCAGGCAGGGAGGAGAAGATAACACAGCAATAGAACATTCACAGGTGAAGCTCAGAGCAGCTTTATGAGCTTTAAGTCCAGAGACACTGATGATGCTCTGTCAGGTCAGAGGACACACAGGGATGATGGTGGACTGGACTCTGTGTGTGACAGTGGAGCTGTTCTCAGATCAGTTCAGACTGCAGCGCTGGGAGTCACCTCCACTCCTCTGGTTCATCTGGCAGGAACTGGATGATCAAGGTCTAGACACACCTACACACACACACACACAAAACACAGAGGAGAGGTGATGAATGACAGACTCTTGAGTCAGTGATGCAGCAGCCACTTCAGTCCTGTTCAGACCAGATGTGTCAGGTGTGTTAGTCAGTAGTTGAGTGACTGGACATTGGCCTGTAGTGAGAGTGCTGGCGTTTCCTGTAACATTGTGTAGAGAGGGGAGGTGGAATCAGCTGGAGCTTCAGCTGCACACCTTCACACCTTTTCACACTATATTGCTGTGTTTGATTTCAATGTGCAGCAACTGTGTAGAAATATGAACAAAGACTGAATGACATTGAACTCAAGTGAAATGTGCAGCATTTACTGCAGCATCACTGCTCCAACACTTCAGTGAGGGATTTCCTCCTCTTACCTGTCAGCTCATGTTACAGCTCAAACTTATCAAGTGCCTGTGGGACTACAGCATCTGATTGGCTGTGACATTTCACACACAAACTATTCTATTGATCATTTCCACTAAAGTTGATCCACTGCATCTGCTGGAACGTAGTTTGTCCAGAAAAAAAAAAGACATTCTTCTCCATATTTATTGCAGACTAACATTATTCTAAAGCAAAGATCAACAACATGGATTTAGTCAATCTGATATGAGTGATAGATGCAACAGGACGTCTGGCTCCTACTTCCTGGTTGGTCCTAACACCACAACACTTTACCTGATACTGGAAATTTAGGACTATGTTTGGCCAGCTCCACACTCTGTTGGTTTTGCTTCTTGTTCTTGTTGTTCTTCATTCAATCAGGTGTTTCATTGAACTTCAGCTATGACACATCCTGTCTATATGTCTATGTCTATATGTCTAAAGTCTTGTTGTGGATCAAGTTACATGATGGAAAAAACTCCAGAAACCAGTTAACTGCCCAGAAACACTTTTCCTTCATGAGTTGATTGATGTGGAGGGAAACAGCTACAGATTTGACTGACCTCAGAGTCTCCAGTCTACAGTCTGGACTCTTCTGGAGATCACTCAGATCCTTCAGGTCTGAATCCTGCAGGTTGTTGTATCTCAGGTCCAGTTCTCTCAGGTGGGAGGGGTGGACTTCAGAGCTGAGCCCAGAGAAGAAAGCCGATCTTGACAAACTGCCTCCCAAACTGAATAAAGAATAAAAGAAGAAAACATTCATACACTCTTCATGTCAAAACTGATTGATGATTTGATGCTGATCTCAGGACAGTCTGTCAATATAGAATCAATATCTGATCAGACATGTTGGACTAAAAACTGACTCCAACACTTTGATTCAGGACTGAACTGGATCAAAGTTTAAAGGGTCCAGTCCTGATCCAGGACTAAGGTCTTTCTTGGTCCTGGTCTCAAGAAACTAAAACTACACACATTCAACTGAAAAACACCACCACAGCTCAGCCAACCATTATCAAGGGTGCAGCAGTGGAGATGGTGGATTCCTACAAATACTGGGGACAGTGATTGATAAAAACTTGACACATGACCTCAACACCTCAACAATCTGCAAAAGGGCCTGCAAAGACTCTACTTTTCTGCACAGACTAAAATCCTTTAATGTTGGTAAGACCTTGATGTTTTATTCTACAGATCTTTTATTGAGTCAGTTTTAACTTTTTGCTTCATTTCTTGATGGAAACCTGTCAGTTAAAAACAAAAATCATCTGTTAAAATTGTGCGTGAAGCCAATAAGATAACTGTCATGCAGCAGCTCTCTCTCTCAGAGATCTTTGACAGACGAGTCTTACAGAAGCTCGGTCCATCCTGTCCAGCTCTGATCACCCACTGTTGGAGGAATTCATGTCTCTGCCGTCTGGACGGAGATAGAAGCTACCTAGGGCACCAACACATAGGTAGAAACTTTCCTTTGTTCCACGTGCAATCAATGCAATCAACTTACACATTTCTTAACCCCCCCCCCCAAATTCAAATGTTGGCCTTTTAAATTGATGACAGGTTTCACTTCTTCACCTCAGTCCTTTATACTCTTCTTCTATCTTTTTTGATCCTTCTTCTTTACTCACTTTAGGATTGTTCTTATCAGGTTGGTTGTGCTGTACACTGCAATGTTGTTGTTTGAGACTGTTTATTTATTTCTTATTGTTGTTGTGTTAATTGTACTGTCACTGCAAGTCAAATTTCCCCTGGAGGGACAATAAAAGCTCTGATCTGAACCTGTTGACAAACCCCACCCACCTACCCACATCTTATTTGATGGCTTCAAAGCAGTCAGTCTTTATTTGAGTCAAACGCTCTGACTTTAAGATCAGATTCAAATCATCTCTGTGAACAAAATGAAGACTGGCCTAACACTACAGAGCAGTCTAACATGTGTTTTGTGACAGCGGCCCTGAAGGTTGAAGTCAAGTCACACACATTATTGATGAGGACTGAGTGAAATGAGCTGAAAGTGAAGAGAAGAACAACTGGAAACATGATGTAACCAGTAGTAACATGTCCGTCTCAGGCCACCGTAGGGCTGTCAGCCCCCCACTTCCTCACTGATGAACTGTTTGTTGTTATATAGGCCGACAGGTGAGCTCAGCTCGTCCCTTCTCCACTGCTGGTTTCTCTGTTCCTGGCCCCAGTGTGATTGTTACACACCATGCTGTGGTAGGAGCCAGTTTCAAATGGTTTATTGTTGGACGTGGTGGTGTGTGTGTGTGTGTGTGTGTGTGTGTGTGTGTGTGTGTGTGTGTGGTTTACTTTGGTCTGCTATATCCTAGGTCCTGATCCCTTACAAGCCCCGCTCCCACGTGTTGACCCATGGCTAGTTGTATTGAGACAGAGGTCAAAGGTCAGTTTTCTTTGTTTAGGATGTGTTTGTCAGAATGGTGATTTATTGAATCTGTTTTTGTCTTTTATTATAGACAGACTGCCACTGCTGTTTTGTTGACCTTGTTTTGTTTGTGTTATTAGTATAGTTGCTTCATTGTTGTTGTTTTGATGTTATTTTGTCTACAGCTGAGGCCTGTATCATGAAGCCAGCTCAACTTACCCAGGGTTCCTCCCAACTATCCAGCTGAACCTATCCACAACAATGGCAGTCTGGATAAGCGGTATCATGATGCTGGTTATCAACTTGGTAACTCAAGCCAGGTTTGTCTTATTGTGAATGGGTGAACATGCAAGTATTTATAAAGGGCAGGTTCCAAGGCAGCAACAAACCAATCACAATCATGAGCGCCGACGTGTCAGAGGTATTCAAGTCCGGGCCGTGAGAACCGGTACCTCTCATATAGATAATCATTGTGAAAATCTATCAGATGTGATCGATCCTGGAAAATCCTTCCACACCATTGTTGTGATAGACTACTTACAATATGTTTTCATCATCTGTCATGTCTCATAAACTGGATACAATCACCACTGTCCGGAGCTTCACTACTTTATTTCCGTTCCCTTGGTAACAGTAACCATAGTTGTTACATTACACCTCCGGTACTGGGATTTCAAAATAAGGGCATACATGGAACGTCTTAACGGTTGTTTTGAACATCATAAAACATTACAGCCATAACACTCTTCTCACTATTTGGGCTCCTATCTCATCGGGGTTATCGCTGAAAGGACACGCCATTTTTCCCAAACAGGGTGGAGCCTTTTCTTAGATTCAGGTCAATCCTGAAAGCTACCCTGACCCGGAACAGGTTAGCCGTTTGGGGCAAGTTACCATGGTACTAACCTGGATAAGAATCAATCCAGCTTGGTGATACCGGAAACCCAGGGTTAACCTGAAGTTACCAGGCTAAGCGGTAATCCTGCTTGGTGATACAGGCCTCTGGTTTCTGTTAGTTTCCTTGGTTTCTTGTTGTTTCTCCCTCCAACAGAAATGAATGACATAGATAGCTGCAGCAGTTTCTCTAACTTTTTAATATTGTTTAGTTTTCTTTGTGTGAGTGCTGCAGGACCGGTGACAGCGTGGCCGCCCGGACGCTGGAGGGACTGGTGTTCAGAGTTTCTCACCTCAGCTTCACACTCCCCTGTGTGTTTGGAGCACATTTTGCACCACGTCCTTCACTCTTTATATTTTCCATTATATTTTGGTTACTTTGCTGTGTGTGTGTGTGTGTGTGTGTGTGTATGTGTGTGTGCATGTGTTGGGTACGGAGCAGGGTGACTACTATCTCCATATAAACTTTCTCTCCTCTGATGGTGGCTACACTCAGCTGTCCTGTAGTGCTCCTTCCACTGTCTCCACTTTTGCTGTTTTATACCATTTACATTAAAGTTGTGGGTTTGAATCTTTTGCTAGTTGCTGAGCTGCTGCATATTATTTAATAAAGACTGTAATCTTGGGGGAATCATCTGTCTCTGCCCATTTTTTCTTTACTGTCACCTGGATCATCAAACTGGACCTGGGCCCTTTTTTGAGCCGAGTTTCCACAGTAAATGTTGATGATAAATCTGAGCCCTACCTTGGCCCTGGATACAATGAGACAACAACTGTTTCAAATGTCCTTCATTCATCACATCAAAGTCAGTGATTCAAGTCGTGTGTGAAGATCAATCAGGTTCAGTTGTGGTATAAAGATCTAAGATCTACAACAGTAACAGTCAGTGAACTGACCTCAGAGTCTCCAGTCTACAGTCTGGACTCTCCAGAAAACCACTCAGATCCTTCACTCCTGAATCCTGCAGGATGTTACCGCTCAGGTCCAGTTCTCTCAGGGGGAGGGGTTGGACTTCAGAGCTGAGCCAGAGAAGAACAGCTGATCTTTGTGAAACTGCAGTACTGCAATCTGAATAAAGAATAAAAGAAGTGAGTTGAGGACAAAGTTCCTTGTTGACAGTGTTCAGTGTTTCATCATCTGTTCAGAGCTGAAGAAGGTTTAGACAGAACAAGTTTAGAAAATGAAAGTCAAACAGCTGAAGCAACAGGAAGCAGGTTCAAACAGTCCCATCCAGAGAGAGAAAACAGCTCATTAATATTCATGAGAAGCTGCTGCTGCTTCAACACAGACATAGTGACTCCACCTCTTCAACTCTGCCAGCTCCACCTGTGGCTCCATCTATACAAACTCATGTTGTGCAGCCACATTTCTCAGAGATTCTACTGACCATGCTCAAGTTGTCAAAGACAACAAACTATGATGCTGAACTCTGTTGCCATGACAACAAAGTCTAGAAACACATGTCGAATGAAGCAGCTGATGAAGAGACAGAAAACCTGCTGACTGACTTCACACACTGAACCTGCTCCAACTTGTTCAAAGTACTGAAACCAGCTCACACACAACTGTTATTATGACATGTTGGGCTGGCTGGAAAAAATCTGTCTCCCATTCTAATCCATTTTCACTGGAAGAATCCAATATGGACTCATAAAAGCTGAGAGTGATTTTGAACACACACTCCTGTGGCTGACACAACAAGATGTGGTCAGGTGAGTGCAGGTGTAGAGCTGCTGGTTGTCACCTGAACAAAGATCCAACAGCTTGTTTTCTTGAAATGATCAAATCAAATCAAATCAAATCAAATCAAATCACAATCCAGTTGAAATGTAGAAACGTTTTTAAACACTAGAAGATCTGATCACTAAAGTGTGTGTCCTGCAAGAGATCCAATAAAAACACACTTAAAAAGTGTCCAGTAGCAGGTGTGTGGTTGTAGCTGACATTTAAAAAGCATCAAGTGAACTGAAAACTGTGTGGGCTTTTGTCAGCATGTCCTGTCGGGATATTCTCATCCCACCCCACCCGCTGGGGGTGAGGATACAGCTCCAAAAATGTCAACTATCATCCTATGCTCCACACATTCTTTAGTGAGTCTCCATTTGGTGATTCACCAATAAGCTTGTTGGTCAAAATCTGGACCCTGAAGCAATTCTCCATTCAGAGAAGTTCCATGAAACGTGGCTCCACAGTCCAACACCACACGCAGTTTCTTTTTTTGTGGGTGGTATAGACCCCATGATGTGGTATATACCACACTTTGCCACTTTCAGTTACCAACTGCTCTTGTGGTACAACCTCAGCAGATCCTTTTGCCAGAACATCCTGCAGAAATGCTTGGTGTTCCTCCAGGAATGTTTGGTCTCCTTTGAACCTTTTCAGCAGCTGTTGTGCTCTTTGCAGTGCCATATGCCTGGTTGGCCATGGTCACATCTGGCTCACCAAAAGGCAACTTGAGCTAGTAGTGTCCATCTTTAAGCACTGCTGAGTCCCAGATGTTCATGAACTTCTTGTCCTCCACTCACATTTCTTTTTGTGGTAATGCTGTTCAGCAAAGTCTTGGTTGTACTGCTGGGTTAGGAGCTCTTCCAAGTTGGCATTGGCTATCCTGTTAACCCGTGCAGGATGACAGTGCTCAGGTCACTGTTCCCCCTGTGCCCAAGTGGGCCATTAATTACCCCCCTAGGAGGGTTTTTACGGCAAACGCTCCATTACCTTCACTGTTTTATCAGTGGCATCTCGTCAATCAAAACGCAATTAGGACAAAAGCTGGTCTGGCACCGAATAAATAGGATATGCATTGGAGTCATGGAGGCAGCTTCAGCTTGAACTGGGACTGCAGACAGATGCAGACATGGCTCATTCCTAGTAACCAGGTAAAAAAACACTACAGCTCATGTTTAGAGCTTGATCTTCAAATCAGATGAGATGGCCGAGGACTCGGGTGACCTAACGTGCACAACTTAGTCCACGTCAACAGCCAGTAAAGTAACGTATCACCTAAGTAACATGTCACAGTATCAGCTGCACTGCGGTGAAGAGTTCATGCGCGCTCCCGCGCCGGTTTAGCTGATGGCTGCTCTCCAACCTCATTCTTGTCCTTTTCTTCCTCCACGTCAGCAGCCAACCATGCTTTAATGTCAAAGAAGACATCTCCAAAATGGATCAGTTTGGGCTCATACCAGTCCATATGATCCGCTTCCTGTTCTTCTTCACTTGAAAGGTGGTTTTGTACAGACACTTGCAGCTCCACAAACTCTTCCAAGTACTTATTGAAAGCTTCAACATGTTTGTTGACTGTCTTTTACTTCCCCAGCTTCCAACACATGATTCATTTCATTCTTTGTGCGCGTCACAACCACAAGCTTTCCCCGTCGTGACGTCATTGTTTTTATCAGCAGCGTCTCATCAGCCTTTCCACTCACACACATTGTAACACGCAGGTGGATAGATTTGATTCCCACTGAATTCCAACTCTGCATCAATATATTTGAGCCACAGCAGCAACAATATCCACTGTTATTGAGCACATGTCGCTGCGCTGCTTCTTTGTTTGAATGGGAGGCGGCGGCTCGTTTCTTTGCATCAGAACAAATGAGTGAAATCCGCTCCTCACAAACCGCACACACTTCGTCCACTGTCTCGCTGCGTGTCTTCTTTGTTTCTTTCAACACAACTTCTTTTCATCTTCAATCCATGAAGTGTTTGGACTTTAAAGTGTCAGCTTTCCTCTTAAACAGCCGTGGCGTTGAGGGGGGGTCCGCTTCACTCACCTTTAATACACTTCCATCTGTTCCAGACTGTTTGCTACATTATTCAGACATCCACAAGAAACGAAAAGCTCCTTTATGGCAACAAAAGCTTCAATAAGGTGGTGAAAAACTGTTTTAACCACCGCCTCTGAACCAAACATTTGGGGTTTTCCAATGCGCAGCCGCGCAGTTACCTGACACATATATCCTCCTGTTACAGACCACACGCCCCGGGGACATGACCAACCAAAAACAATAAGATCAACAATCTGAGCAAGATCATAGCCCATAATAAGCAGAGTGAACAATTCATTTCCATTGTAAAACTAAGTCAACAAATACAAAAGTAAAAAGTTCAATTGAACGGCTGCAACAAACTGTGTGGAGCTGAATTCAAGCAAATCTCTGTGTAAGATGGAAGAAGAAGCTGTGACTGTTGACACACAGGGAGCTGCTGCTACTGTTCCATCTGCTGCTGTTTCACATCAATGTCTCAACTGTTGCTCATGTTCAACACAAAGTGTATTATGGAACTGCTTTGGCTCCATTCATAATGTCAACATTCATGTGATGATAATGCACAGAGCCTGAGGAAAGAGGTGGAGCCAGCAGCTTTGATTATAGATCACTTATTGTCTGACACATTCAATGTGTTTGTGTAGTGAGGTGAAATGTCAAGAGAAACAGTGAGTGGACTAAAAGCAGAGAAGAAGAAAACAGACGTCACCATGGAGATGCTCAGTGTGGATCAGTAGAATATCAGCCTCATGTCTGCAGCTCAGTGTCAACACAACTTTCACATCACATTCATCTGAGCACAGAAATAAAAAATGGAGTCTGACCTCAGAGTCTCCAGTCTACAGTCTGGACTCTCCAGAAAACCACTCAGATCCTTCACTCCTGAATCCTGCAGGTTGTTCCAGCTCAGGTCCAGGTGTCTCAGGTGGGAGGGGTTGGACTTCAGAGCTGAGCCCAGAGAAGAACAGCTGATCTTTGACAAACTGCAGCTCTCCAATCTGAATAAAGAATAAAAGAAGAACAACATTCATACACCTCTTCATGTCAAAACTGATTGATCATTGATGCTGACCTCAGGACAGTCTGTCAATACAGAATCAATGTCTGATCAGACATGTTGGACTAAACACGACTCCAAAACGTCGTGCCTCTGAATTGATATTCCTTTGTTGATAAAAGCAACAGGAGGGCTTCAGACTACCTGTGAACATACTGAGCATCAACTTGACTCTGACACAAGACTTTGTTTTACAGCTCTGTTCACACATGTCTGCTTTCTTGAAGTAAACAAACCCTCGGTGTATGTTTGAACAGGACTCTGATGTTGTCTGTGAAAACAAATTGTGGTTTTGTGGGATGTAAACAGCCTCAACAGCCTAAGATCTGTCTGCTCACATTACACGCTGCTGTGGCCATGTGGGGACAGACACAACTACTGCATAACAGGAGCAATTCAAAAGAAAATCCTCACATTCATTCTTTTAGAGCTAAATATCAGGAAACAACAGCCCCAGGTTGAATTTGCCTGGAATTGTCCTTGAAGTCAGTGAACACAACATCACATCAGTCTGTGTGCACTGTACCATCAACATGTTTCTTGTCAGGTGTGATGTGGATCAAACATGTGGTCCAGTGCAGAAGAGCTGCAGATTCACACTGACTTTGTATTTTTCTGTTTGGAAATTGTATTTTCACACAGAAGTGAACAGCAGCTATGATGCAGATTTCTCTTTTTCTTTGTTCATAAAGTTTTACTGCAGAAATCCAGTCATTCCTGACTGTGAAAAACAAAAAACTAATATTGAATTAAAACAGTGAAGAATCATTCTCAGTGGGAGAGAAGAACAACTGGAAACATGAGACAACAACTATTTCAAATGTCCTTCATTCATCACATCAAAGTCAATGATTCAAGTTGTGTGTGAAGATCAATCAGGTTCAGTTGTGGGATAAAGATCTAAGATCTACAACAGTAAGAGTCAGTGAACTGACCTCAGAGTCTCCAGTCTACAGTCTGGACTCTCCAGAAAACCACTCAGATCCTTCACTTCTGAATCCTGCAGCTTGTTTCTGCTCAGGTCCAGGAGTCTCAGGAGGGAGGGGTTGGACTTCAGAGCTGAGCCCAGAGAAGAACAGCTGATCTCTGACAAACTGCAGCCCTCCAATCTGAATAAAGAATAACAGATGTAGATCAAATCAGTGATAATGGATCAGATGTGTCCTGAGCTCTATCAGAGCGTTTCAGACACATGTCAGATCTACAGTGGAAGGAAAATCATCTCTTTCTGGAACATTGAAGCCTGTAAATGTGTTTGAACAGACACCAAGAATAAAATGATCAACAGTGAAAATGGACACAATAGGTTGTGTTTTCAAGAAGCAGCTGGAAATCAACTGGAACCTTAGAAACCTTTGATGTTTCCAGAAATCTCCCATCTGCTGCCGTTCATCATCATCACTGATGTGACTTCAGCTTGGTGAAATATTTGTTGAAGACAGATGCAGCTTCTGTCATGTTCAGATCAGCAGCAGAACATCTGTGAGTTTGATCCTCATCAAGTTTCTGATTTGAAGATCAAAAGTGTGTTTGTGAGTTTGTGTTCCATCAGTGAGGCTTGGTGTCAGATGCTGCTGTTGTGAACAAACACTGCTCTTCTCTGCTGGAGTTTATCATCATTAAAAGTCCACTTCTACCTTCTGAGGAAATTCTGCTTCCTTCTGTTTTCTCTGTCTTTTGTGAGTTGGTCATATTTTGGGCTTCTCTTAGTGCCAGTACAGGTGGGCTGTCATACTCTTACAGGTGGGGGCTCACTGGGTGGAGGGTTCCTCCTCTCTGGGTCTTACTTACATGCCCAAAAGTGCTGTGTATTCTAAGCTGTGTGTCTTTTGCTTTGCAGTGTGTGTGAGCTCTCCCTCCCAGTACCTGCTGGTGGTGGCCCTCTTCCCCTCACTCACTCACTGTAGGCTTCCCTGACACACTCACTCTTGTACTGGTGATCATCTCAGAGTAGAGACGCCATTTTTAATGAACATAAAGTATATTTTTGTGAGGTCAGTTTTCATGTGTATTATCCAGCTCATCACTGGGGATAAGTCCTGATGACAGAATACCATAATAATTATGAAACTTGGACTCAATCAAATTGTTGATTTGTTTTTCATGTTGAGTTATAAAATGTTATTTTCCACATTTCTCTGTCTCCTGGTCATTGAACAGACTGTATAGTATCACAACACAGAACACAACTACTGAACTAAATCTGTGTAAAGTTTAGATTGGGCCCTTTGAATATCACATAAGACCAATTAGAAAAATCTGCTTCAATCCAGAAATGTTGGCCTTTTGAAAAGTCTGTCCATTTATATGCACTCAATACTTGGTTGAGGCTCCTTTTGTATGAGTTTCACTTTTTGAGTTGAACTACTGAAACAGACTATTCCATGATATTCTCATTTATTGAGATGTGCCTGTATGTGGAAATATCCAGGGGATCAATTTACATAAAAATGTGTTGTCACTTGTTTGTTCATCAAACTGTCTTCAGCAGTAGTAGATGGTCTGTAGCACAGCAGCATTCACTCAGTGACAGTGAACGCTGCTCAGGATCATCATTTATAAAATGCTTCATTCAGACAGACTGACACACACAACAACACACAGGAACCCTCTGTCAACACCTGCTGCTGTGTGTTCAAGTGTCATCAGATAAACAGCTTGATGGAATTGTCCTCACCTGAGAGTCTCCAGTCTACAGGTGGACTCTGCAGTCCACCACACAGCAGCTTCACTCCTGAGTCCTGCAGCTGTTGTAACTCAGGTCCAGATGTCTCAGACTAGAGGACTGGGAGCTGAGGACTGAGGACAGAGCTCTACAGCTTCTCTCTGAGAGGTTACAGCTGTTCAGGCTGACGAGATGATCATGAGGAATGAAAGAAGAAAGGAATTAATTTCTGTCCTGTAGAAAACACACAAGTGTTTTTATATAATGATGAATAAATCCATCTGTCTCTACACTTACAGAGCTTTGTTGGAGGCTTTGACCACTGGCAGCAGCCTCAGAAGAGCCTCCTCTGAACCAGAGTATTTCTTCATGGCAAACTCATCCAGATGTTCTCTGATGACAGTAAGATGAAGACCAGAGCTGACCATTGAGCAGGAGACAGTTTGTCTGTGGAGAGACGTCCTGATCTCAGGGACTGTTGGATCTCCTTCACTAGAGAACCATCATTCAGTTCATTCAGACAGTGGAAAAGGTTGATGCTTTTCTCTGCAGAGGGACTCTCTTCAATCTTCTCCTTGATGTACTGGACTGTTTTCTGATTGGACCCTGAGTCACTTCCTGTCTGTGTCATCAGGCCCGTAGGAGAGTCTGATTGGTCCCCAGTGAAAGACCCAGGAGGAAGCGGAGGAACAAGTCCAGGTGTCCATTTGGACTCTGTAAGGCCTTGTCCACAGCACTCTGGTAGAAGAGTGTTGGTTCAGGGTTGTTTCTAAATAGTCTTGGCCAAAGGAAGCTTATTTTTTCTCCTGACATTAGATTGACTCCATATTTGATGAAGGTCAGATGGACATGAAGAGCAGCCAGAAACTCCTGAACACTCAGATGGACGAAGCAGAACACCTTGTCCTGGTACAGGCCTCTCTCCTCTTTAAAGATCTGTGTGAACACTCCTGAGTACACTGAGGCTGCTCTGATATCGATGCCACACTCTGTCAGGTCTGATTCATAGAAGATCAGGTTTCCTTTCTGCAGCTGCTCAAAAGCCAGTTTTCCCAGAGACTCAATCATCTCCCTGCTCTCTGGACTCCAGTGTGGATCTGTCTCAGCTCCTCCATCATACTTGACCTTCTTGACTTTGGACTGAACCACCAGGAAGTGGATGTACATCTCAGTCAGGGTCTTGGGCAGCTCTCCTCCCTCTCTGCTCTTCAACAGCTCTCCAGAACTGTAGCAGTGATCCAGCAGAAGACTGGGATGTGGCACATGATGTGGAGGCTTCGTGATGTCTTGATGTGGGAGATGATCTCTGGCCTGCTCCTCATCTCTGAACCTCTTCCTGAAGTACTCCTCCTTCTGTGGGTCAGTGACCCTCTGACCTCTGTCACCATGTCAACACACTGAAGAGGAATCTGATTGGCTGCTGCAGGTCTTGTGGTTATCCAGAGGCGAGCAGAGGGAAGCAGTTTCCCCCTGATGAGGTTGGTCAGCAGCACGTTGACTGAGGTGGACTCTGTCACATCAGTCAGGATCTCAGTGTTGTGGAAGTCCAGAGGAAGTCGACACTCGTCCAGACTGTCAAAGATGAAGACGACCTGGAACTGATCAAACCTGCAGATTCCTGCTTCTTTGTTTTCAGTGAAGAAGTGATGAACAAGTTCAACCAAGCTGAACTTTCTCTCTTTCAGCACATTCAGCTCTGAAGGTGAAGGGAAATATGAAGTGTATGTCCTGGTTGTCTTTGTCTTCAGCCCAGTCCAGAGTGAACTTCTGTGTTAAGACTGTTTTCCCAATGCCAGCCACTCCCTTTGTCATCACTGTTCTGATTGGTCCGTCTCTTCCAGGTGAGGCTTTAAAGATGTCTTGTTGTCTGATGGTTGTTTCTGCTCTGTCTGGTTTCTTGAAGCTGTTTCAATCTGTCTGACCTCATGTTCATCACTGACCCCTCCAGCCCCTCCCTCTGTGATGTAGAGCTCTGTGTAGATCTGCTTCAGAAGAGTTGGGTTTCTGCTTTAGAGATGCCCTCAAACACACGCTGGAACTTCTCCTTCAGGTCAGATTTGAGTTTACGTCCACAAACTGGTGCTAAATATTCTGAATGAAAACACAAGAAATAAGATCAGTAAGAAAATAGAACATTTTCATTCCTCTAAATAACAACTATATGAACATGTTTCCCTCCATCTCTTGATGTCAGTGAACGTCTCATTTGTCCATCATGTTGAATCTTAGAGAAATCCTCTTACTGCTCTGCAAACACTCAGCCAGCTTCTCCTGTTTCATCCTCCTCAGGAGGTTCACTGTGATCTTCACTAATGCCTCTCTGCTACTCTCCTCTGCTCTTCATCCTCACCATCCAACACCTCCTCATCCTCTCTCTGACTCCCTGAGCATTGTGGGTAATCTGGACTCAGAAGCTTGAGGATCTTCTTAAGCTCGTTCTTCACAAAAGTGACCATGTTCTCCTCCAGCAGCTGGAACAGAAACTCTATGAGTGACAGCATCAAACTAAAACCATGGAGCCAAACATCAGATCCATGTTGGACACACTGACAATCCACTGGTGTCAAAGTGCAGCATGGAGATGACTGTGAACACAACAGATGGAACAGCAGCTGTTGGACATGTACACACCTTCAATATGGAGTCCAGGTGTGTTTGATGCTGCTGGGCAGACAGAGCACTGGGAACCTCTGGGTCAGGACTGAAGTCTGGAGGATATCCTTTGGACCTGTCACTTTCATAGAGGGACAGATGGATCCTGGAGACTTTGCTTCATCCTTATCTTTATCCACACGAACACTCATCTTCAGGACTTCAGTCTGAGAGGGAAACAAGTAACAATGACTGTGAGATAACACACACACACACACACACACACACACACACACACACACACTTACAGAGTTTACAGTATAATAAACTGCAGCTGCTCAGTTTTCATGTGTATTATTCAGCTCATCACTTCCTGTTGTCTCCTCCTTTTCTTTCAGTGTCTCTGCAGAGTGTTCTGTCCTTTGTCCTGTTCTGCACTTCTGGAAACATGCTGCCCAGGATCAAGCCAACAGGCAGGCAGGATCACTGGGATTGATCAGGTGTCTGCAGCCCAGCTGAGCTGATTTAAAAAAAGGCCGCTCAGATCCTCAGTCATCACACTCATCCTCTCCATCTAAAGTGTCAGAGCAGTGTCAGGTCAGGGGCAGAATCCTGCAGCAGAAAATCACAACAGGAAACAGTCAATCATTTGTGCCAACAGCAATCAGACTGTTTAACAGTAGGTAAGGTTTAACTGTGATCCAGAGTGAACACATGCTGATGAAAGACTGTGAATGACTACATTTTCAATTATTAACATGGACTGAGGCATGTGTGTGTGTGTGTGTGTGTGTGTGTGTGTGTGTGCCTGCATGAATGGAGGAAGAGTCCACGTGACTTCCTCCTGAGGATAATAAAGTTGACTTTGAACCTTGAACTTTGATGTCTAATAGTTATTAAACATGGGCACACGCATGCACGCACACACACACACACACACACACACACAGACACACGCACACAGTATAATAAACTGCAGCAGCTCAGTTTTCATGTGTGTTATTCAGCTCATCACTTCCTCTTGTCTCCTCCTTTTCTCTCAGTGTCTCTGTGTGGACTGAAGGTCACTGTGACTCTTCTTCCCTCCACAGTCCACAGGGACAAACTGACTCACACACTCTCACACTTCAATAACAACTAGAAGAAGAAGAAGAATGTGTGTTAACACTCACCTGCCTCACACTTGACTTTCTCTCCTTCTGCTCCGTCACTTTAAAATGGCGTCTGAACTATTGAACCCTTCGTTGACTTCCCCTTTCTTCTTCTCTGTATTTACAGGAAGTCACATGACTCTGTGAGTGTGCGTCGTTCACTTACAACTTGCTTACAGTTTTTCTCAGTTGCTTTGGTGCTTTTCTCAGATCAGAATGAAAATTCTCATAACTATTAATTCAACCTCCTCAACATTTAGTCATTTGTTCACATCATAGTAACAGTTTCTCCTTCCTTTGAACAAATTGCAAATGCTTTTGGACATGTATCAGTTGCTTTCATACAATTCTCTGCTGTTTTATAACATTATCATTTGCTTATGTCATGTCAGTCAAAATGAACTATACTTCTGAAAGCTGAATAGTCTTTCCCTATAAAACTAAGAGTCCTCATTTCATTGGTTGAGTCATTACATACAAGATTATTATACTAGTTGTCAAAATCTGCCATCAAGTTTTAAATGTTGGGAGAAAAGCTGTAAATTCAATTATTCAAACATTTCACAGGGAGAACAGGTATGTATAGTATTGGACAGCTGTTCAGCACTAAAACATCTGCACTACACTCCTGTCATTGTGTCATGCATTACAGTTTTTCTCAGTCGCTCTGGTACATTTCTCAGCTCAGAATAGAAATTTTCAAAACTACTTGTTCAATCTTCACATCATCGTGTCACTTGTGCACATCAAAAAAGCCGTTTCTCATTTCTTTGAACAAGTTGCAGATGCTTTGGTTCATCCATGCAAATGATGATGTACAATCCTCTGCTGTTTCCTACATTTTCAATTGCTTATGTCATGTTGATCAAAATGTATTAGAATGGGTCTCTGGTGAATAGTCTCACCCCACGACATATAGGCATTAGTTCATCACATAAGACTTTACATGCAAAATGGCTGACAATGGAAGGACAAGGAATGGACGGGGTCAACAGCCAGAGAGAAGAAGAAGAGGAAGAGGAGAGAGGCTGCATGGCGGAGGAGTTGGGAGGCAAAACAGAGGAAGAGGCAGAAGAGGCCAAGGACATGTGGATGTTGCTGATGAGATAAAAGCCACACTTGTAGACCACGTTCTCAATCACGGGCTTACAATGGCCGAGGCCGGTCGAAGGCTGCAACCAAATGTTGGGAGAACAACTGTGTCCTCAGTCATTCAGACCTTTTCACTTCGCAGCCCACAACAGGATGCTGATGGAGTTCCTCTCACCCTGCTCCACATTCCTTAACCCCACTGAGGAATTCTTCTCAGCTTGGACATGGAAAGTGTATGATCGCCAGCCACATGCACAGATGACCCTTCTGGCTGCAATGGATGCAGTGTGTGATGACATCACAGCAGATGCCTGCAGAGGCTGGATAAGACACTAAAAGATTCTCTCCACGCTGCATCACAAGTGAAGATATTCATTTTGATGTAGATGAGAGTTTGTGGTCCAACACACAGGAGCGTCAGGAGGTGTAGGAAGATGCAGGAAGACTGCATGTACAGTTTTCCCTAAGGAGACTGTCCTATGTTCACATTTCTACTTTAGTTCTTTTGTTTTTTCTTTGTGCTCTGCAGTGCTGTCTTTTCCTTCCTGTATCGCCATGAGATGCTCTGTTAACAAATTACAGTACAAACAGTGAAAGTGTAAATGTGAATCTTGTCCAGTCTCTAACCCGCATACACTAAGGTGTAACTTACAATTTACTATAATTGTCATCAAAACTTCAGTCATAGTTTACATCAGAACATCCCTCCAGAGGACACTGTTATATTGACAACATGACTAAGCAATTTGACTGTCTTATCCGTACACAATGACACAAGGACTTACTGTTTTGCAAATGTCGAGGATGATTGGGGAAATGTAGCAAAGCACTGAGAAAAACTGAGAAAAAAGTGTAATACACAACATGTGTGAGTGTCACACAACAGCTCACTGCTCATTCCCCAGGCCAACTTTGATCTGAGCTCAAGAATCAAGCTGGAAATCAGTGGTGCCAGGACAGGAGCCACCTCTGTACATGATCCCTGGACTGGAGGAGAAACAAGCTCAACAAACAAACAACAAACAAAGCGACTGGAACAACCACTGACGGCTCATCTGTGACGTCACAGAGAGAAAGATTTCTCCCCTGGACTCGGTGGAATCAGACTCTGTCGCTCCTCCTCTTTCTCCTCAACAAATATTTCCTGTGTAACAGACTAATGGACCTGGACAGTCCATCAGATTTACACGTGAGAAGACGGACGGTTAAAAATCAATCATCATGTCAGCGTTACGTCACTGAGGTGCGTTCAGGTGAACTAGGAAGAATAATGGAATAGTTTGACAGTAAAGTCAAGTGTTTGTAGTTGAAGTGCCCCTCCCTACTCATCAGCTCCTGTTGTCTCCTCCTTTTCTCTCAGTGTCTCTGTGTGGACTGAAGGTCACTGTGACTCTTCTTCCCTCCACAGTCCACAGGGACAAACTGACTCACACACTCTCACACTTCAATAACAACTGGAAGAAGAAGAAGAATGTTGTGTTAACACTCACCTGCCTCACACTTCACTTTCTCTCCTTCTGCTCCGTCACTTTAAAATGGAGTCTGAACTCACTGACCACTTCAAGTTTTACTTCTCCTTCTCTCCAGTACAGGAAGTCACATGACTCTGTGAGTGTGTGTTGTTCACTTACAAGTTGTTTAAACTAGTTGTTATTTCATTGTCTGTTGTTTAAAATGACTTTATCTCCAGCTTCATATAAACCCTTATAGTTTACAGTCCAAAATGGTTTTTTATTTGTTTGTTTGTTGTTGTGTTTTGAATCACTCATGACCATATCTTGGATTACAGTTTGTTACAATCACTTTGACCCGTTTGTCAATACTTATAACACTTTTTCAAAACTCTTCACACAGTTAGCACAACATCAGCCTGTGTGGGCTACACTTAACACATTTCTGTTCTTTTGTCACAAAACACACACATTTGACACATTTAACATTTGTTTGAGCTTCTTTTACACACAAGCTCAACTAAGACCAAAACAGTAGATGTTAACTGCTACATGTTCAACTGCTTTCACACTGTTTGTCCAAACAGAAAACCTCATGTTGGAAACCAAAGCTAGAGGCTGAGGCTGAAGGGAACAGCAGTTCACATTGAAGACTGAAACTAATTGATGTCCTAGATTTTGTTTCACTGCTTTTGAAAAACAGCTGATTGAGCTCATGCAAATCCATCAATCACAGCTGATTCCCATCTATATATACTGTAGCATCTAGGAAACACACTCAGGTGTTGAGGTTCTTTCAGTCACATGACCTGTTTGGCTGATCTTGTTTGAAATAGAAAGATAGAAAGAGGAGGGAGAGGAAAACAGAAGAGCTGCTGAAGACAACATGTGTCAGTGTTTAGTTCACACTGTGATGAACTGTTTTGGGAATTGTGTGTTTTCAGGTGTGATGTGTGTTAACAGTTGTGAACAAGTGTTTAAAGTCTTGACAAACAGCTCATAGTGATGGTAAAACACTGGAAATGAAAGTGTTTCCCAGTGATAACAGAGCAAGCAATCATGACATCAACTTAAAGCTCTTAATCATCTCAAATGAAATCAACCTCAAAGAAAAAGACAGCCTCCCTCTGGCACCTCCAAGGTGGCCTCCTCCATTTCCTGCCCCGCTTCATAAGAGGCCATCTTGGATGGTGCCGCCTCCTTTCCAGAGCTGTGGAGAGCTGCATACAAAAAGACACACAAGGTGAGTTTCAGCTCAAACAAAGGAAATGTTCATTAACAGCCTGTTAACTAAAATGCCTGCACTCAAATGAATCAGCAACTGTCAATAAAGGTTAGTTGTGGCGTTAGTGAAGGTACCACGTCAGAACCTTCAAGAATCATCATGGAGAACAAACCTGTAGAGACACTTAGGGTTGGTGGTTGTGCAGCTCTGAGGACAGATGGAGGTAAGTGAGAAACTCCTGCTGTTGAGCCCTTTTTCTCCTGCACACATGTTCTAAAAAAGATCATTTCATAAAGTTAGATACAAGAATTCACAACTAACTGATGCTCCCATGTGTTTTCTGGTCTACAGAGAGCTGGAGCAGCTCTAGTCAGCATAGTGCGTCACTTAAAAGGAAGGCAAACCCCGATAAGACTGATAGAAAAAGGAGAAGGGTCTCAGAGAGGCTGAACGCTGTGGCAGGAATAAAGAATGTATGGTGACAAGAAGGAAAAGGAAAGTGATGGATGTCAGAGAGGGGCCATCGCAACAGAAGAGGAAGATGCCAAAACCTGACCCTCTCAACCACAAGGATTCAGCCACCTCCTCCGTAGACAATGGTAACCTTGGCTGATCATCTGAAGTTACCTCCAATATAGAAACTGAGCTGCTGAACCATTGACACTGTCACTGTCAACCAGCTGATGTTCCTCTGGGTTTTTCTCCTCTGCAGAGACCAGCACCGACCTGTTAGAGGGTTGCGGTGCATTTGTTTGGGACGTGAGTAAGACTGGTGTTAAAAGAAAAGCTGACATTGAAATAGAGCGAGCGAGTGAGAGGAGTAAGAAAAGCCTGGAGCCACAGGAGAAAACACCTGCAGATGTTCAGAGAGGTGAGGAGCAAGTCACCCATGTAGAGTTTGGAGTTGAGGTGTAAAACAAGGATTCACATTAGAGCTTGAAGAACTGATCACAGCTGTGTTCAAACAAAATGTGTGTGTTTGTGTTGAGCTCAGTTTGTGGCCAAATACAGACAGGAGAAGCTCCTTGAACAAGGAGGGGATGGGTGTGTTTTGCTGGCTACCACATAGCTGATAAGTTACCAGTAAGTGATACACACATCTCATATATATCAACACTTCTACACACACACACACACACACACACACAACATAGTCAGGAAGTGCTAATCAAAGCTCTGTTTGTGTTGTAGGTGACCATCAAACACAAAGCACTGGGTTTCCTTTGTGGCTTGAGCTGATGTGTAGACAGGAGCAGGAGCTGTAGTCAGAGCTGAATCACAGGAGTTAACACATGTCTGTCTTTGTCTGTGTGTCTCTCAGATTCTACTCAAACAGCTTCTACATGGAGGAACCCAGCTTCATAATAATCACATCTTTCACCTGGACATCAAGATTGAATACATCTTGACTGAGACGGGCTCAGAGGCTCCGTGCGCTGCCTCATGGACTTTGGTGTCAGCTGCCTCTTTAAGACGACATCAGTGTCTGGTACTTTTTATGGTAAGATGTCTGGCTTCTTCTTCTCCTGTTCTTCAGTCATTTACTGCACTGTAACGTTTCATCAAAGTTAGTTTCTCCTCCACTGACTTGTTCTCATATGTGTGTGTTCCACTGTAGGTTCCCACAGTCACATCCCCCAGAGTGTATTAGTCATAGTGAGTAAACACACCTTTCCTGGGCTCTAGGCTTTATTGAACAGAACTGTATCAGATTTCTTATAGAAACTTTTGTCCCACTTCCTGTTGCCTTTCCCGAGGTTTCCTCCCATCTTCCTTCTGGTCTCAGGATTTTGGGGAGTTTTTCCTTGTCTTCTTAGAGAGCTTGGCCTGGGTCAGGAACTGCTGCTGATACAGTGGTATGGAGCTCAGTTAGACATCATCTGTCCTGTACAAACCATCTGAGTCCTTTTCTCTCCTTCTTTATTCTTAGTTTAGGTTCATTTGTTGTTTTATCTACAATTTTATAATTACAAAAAGAAATCTAAGTTAGTTATTAGTATTATAAGTTAATGTACATTTACATGTGATTCCACTAACTCAGACTGTTGAAAACTTGTATTATCTGCACATTCATTTAAAATCAATTGTGTTTATATTAGGGATGTAAACAACTAATCGACTATCAATTAATTGTCGATGAGAATTTAGTCGATTAAATTAAATTAATTGTAGTTAATTGATCCTTTTTCTGTGAAATGTAAAGGAGCAAAGTGACATAACAGCAGGATCTGTGTTTAAAACAGCTTCAGTGAGCACAGTGCACTGATCACACAAGAGAGAGAGGAGCTGTCAGTGAAGAGACATCAACAACACTGTTACCTCTTGTACACTGGCCTTGGCATGTAGCTAAAATGATGACGACCAGTGAGTCTAACGAGTCAAACAGCCGCCGACACTGATCACTGCCTGAAGAGTTTGAAAGTACAACTTCATATGAACGCAGCTCAAACCGACCCGCTGCCTCAGCTCAGAACAGCTGAGTTTTCCTCCACCACAGCTGAACAGCTGACACGTGGTCAGGTCACAGTCTCACGGTGCATCCTTCATTAATATAAACTGAAATAAGCTGTCTGTCCTCAGACTGTCCTGACCTGTCCTGAACATCACACAGGGACAACATGGAGCTGTCTGTGTGACAGGTTCTTGAGTTTTATCAATGTTACATCAGGCTGCGTTCAACAAATCAAATACTACTGTGGTTTAAGTAGTTAAATAATAAGATGTAATTCATATCAGAGTTAATATCATCATGGTGTAGTGGCAGGACAGACCAGTTCACATGTATCTAATATTGGTCATAATGTACCTAGAACAAGTTCCTGCTTGTGTCTGTTGATTGAGAGAAGTTGAAATGTTTCCATGTATGGTCACTCTGGGTCACATCAGAGGTTAACTTAAAGTCAAAGGAAAATGTTTAGGGTGTTTTTACTGATCTCAGATGTAAAACTGTGTCACATTTGACCCTTAACATTATTTAAGGGTTAAATAATGTGCTACTTAAACAGTTTTCATTGTGCTCCTAAAGTAAACTAACAAATGTTGGTGTAGAGCTCTGAATAAGCAGTGTTCAGCTTTTTATGTTAGAGACCCTATACTGAGGGAAATTTAGGTTCTCAGGGAAATCACCGCTTATCAATTAATCATTAATCGATCGATAAGGTCAACCAACTAACAATTGATGAATTAATCGATAATTTGTATCCCTAGTAGCTACACACATACTATGATTCAGTGTCTGAAGGCTTCATCCACCAATGATGACGCTTGTCATCAGTCATTTCTCACAGTTGGAGCTCATTTCATGTTGGTGCTGTTAGTTAGCCTCCAGTAAAACAGCAGCAAAGGAGTTGTGTGTTTCTTCCTAAATCAAACTATACAAAAGATATGAGCCTCATATTTTCTTCATTGACTGATGCATCTCTGTTAAAGTTTGGGTTTTCTACACAAATACAACAGTCTGACTGAATCAGAACAGAAAAGGATCTGAGCAGCTCATTGTAACATTCATGAGGATGATCATGTATTTGTTTAAACATCGTGTCTGTGGATATTATTTTCTTCATTCATTGATGCAGTCAGTTACTTAAAGCTAAGTAAGTTAAAACAATCTGCCTTGAGTCCATATTTACATCATAATACAGTGTGTTTCTTCAGTGACGTGTGGTGGAGATCAGACAACTGACAAGATCTTTGGCTGATTTCAAAGTTGATAATGCAGTTACATGGATTGTGGGCGGGCAAGTAGTCTGTTGTAAAGCAATCATGTCCACTAAATATATGTAGTTTAATATAATTCAGCACTAAATATTTCATGTTTCAATTCCATTTCCAGTTGTGTGGCCCTTCACTTACTTCATCGGAGTCAGTATGACCCACTGGAAAAAACCTGCCCACCCCTGGGTTACAGGGTCTGATGAGGAGGCAGATCGAGGCCTAATAAGGTCACAGTAAAATCTCAGTGTTATAAATAACAGTGCTGCACATTACTGTAAACAAGTTGTACCTGTTGAACAACACACATGTGATTCCCTTTCCTTTTGAAGAAGGAGGAGCCATTCCAGGTGTTGAGGAGATTCTGACAGCATTTTAGACAGGACAGAGCAGAAGGAGAGAAACTGAAGGTGAGTGTTGACACAATATTCCCTTGTTATTCTGAATATAGTTGTTGTTGATGTGTCAGAGTGTGTGAGTCAGTTTGTCCCTGTGGACTGTGGAGGGAAGAAGAGTCATACGTAGTCTGTTCATACGTCTGTCTGTCTCAGTCTTGTCAGCACATTGTCTCAGTATCACCTCCACACAACTTCTTCACATTTGGCACAAACATTGACTTGAACTCAAGGATGAACAGATGAGATTTTAGTGGTCAAAGGTCAAAGGTCATGGTGACTGGATAAACATGGATTAATTTGAAAGTAGTATGAGTGTCAAACACAAACAAGGAAGAATTATAGTTTGTCCTTTGTATTTGGGTGTGAAGGGTGAACAGACCTGTTTGTCTTGATTCTTTATGTGTGTGTGTGTGTGTGGGTGTGTGTGTTACAGTTTTTTTTTTGATTGCTTAAGCATTATTTTGAACACTGGGCCCAGTTTGTCACAATGATCACAACCATACATTCAATTAGCAGAACACCTCAGATCCTTTGCAAAATCCTTTGTGTGAAGTGTTGAATGTTGAATCCTGGTCACAGGCTCCTCCATGGTCTGAATGAAGGGAACCTGAGGCTGCAAGAAAAACTCTCTGATTGGTTTAGAAACAGAGAGTATAGTATATACAGTACTGTCAACTGTGGATGGTGTTGACAGCAGTTCTGGACCAGAGCAGAGCGGTGGAATGACTCACTGTCCCAGATGACAGTGTGTTGCATCTGGTGCATTTCTGACTTCCATCTTGGTTGAAGCTATAGGTGAAGTCACCTGCTGCATTTTATAGAGCTTAAACCTGATCAGTGTGTCTGCAATGAAGCAGTCATGTGTTTATGTACCTGATGGTTGTGTTTAACCAACTGGCTCATGGCTGTGGTCTTTTGATAATCAGTGCTTTGGCATCGCAAAGAAGTGACATCATCACATACGTCAGTGTCTAATGTATAGAAGTGTGTTTAGTGTTTTGCAGAAAGTGTGAGGCTGACATTGTGCTTATAGTGGTGCAAGTGTAAGGTTTTGATGATTGTGTAATACTTTTGATTTTAGTGTTTTAGCAATAAAGAAAAAACTGTAGTCGGCCAACAGCAGTGTTGGAGTTGTGTAGCTACACACATGTGCATGTGAAGCCTCCATCCACCAATGATGACACTTGTAATCAGTCATTTCTCACAGTTGGAACTCATTTTCATGTTGGTGCTGTTAGTTAGCCTCCAGTAAAACAGCAGCAAAGGAGTTGTGTGTTTCTTCCTAAATCAAACTATACAAAAAATATGAGCCTCATATTTTCTTCATTGAGTGATGCAGCTCTGTTAAAGTTTGGGTTTTCTACACAAACACAACAGTCTGACTGAATCAGAACAGAAAAGGATCTGAGCAGCTCATTGTAACATTCATGAGGATGATCATGTATTGTGTTTAAACATAGTGTCTATGGATATTATTTTCTTCATTCATTGATGCAGGCAGTTACTTAAAGCTCAGTAAGTTAAACCAACCTGCCTTGAGTCCATATTTACATCATAATACAGTGTGTTTCTTCAGTGACGTGTGGTGGAGATCAGACAACTGACAAGATCTTTGGCTGATTTCAAAGCTGATAATGCAGTTACATGGATTGTGGGCGGGCAAGTAGTCAGTTCGTAAAGCAATCATGTCCACTAAATATATGTAGTTTAATATAATTCAGCACTAAATATTTCATGGTTCAATTCCATTTCCAGTTGTGTGGCCCTTCACTTACTTCATCGGAGTCAGTATGGTCCACTGGAAAAAAACCTGCCCACCCCTGGGTTACAGGGTCTGATGAGGAGGCAGATCGAGGTCTAATAAGGTC
The DNA here is from genome assembly GCA_021432705.1 of Caranx ignobilis. Classification (NCBI taxonomy): domain Eukaryota; kingdom Metazoa; phylum Chordata; class Actinopteri; order Carangiformes; family Carangidae; genus Caranx; species Caranx ignobilis. The sequence goes on from MU269989.1 coordinate 17,363,513, forward strand.
ACAGTAAAATCTCAGTGTTATAAATAACAGTGCAGCTCATTACTGTAAACAAGTTGTACCTGTTGAACAACACACATGTGATTTCCTTTCCTTCTGAAGAAGGAGGAGCCATTCCAGGTGTTGAGGAGGTTCTGACAGCATTTTAGACAGGACAGAGCAGAAGGAGGGAAACTGAAGGTGAGTGTTGACACAATATTCCTCTTGTTATTCTGAATATAGTTGTTGTTGATGTGTCAGAGTGTGTGAGTCAGTTTGTCCCTGTGGACTGTGGAGGGAAGAAGAGTCATACGTAGTCTGTTCATACGTCTGTCTGTCTCATCCTTGTCAGCACATTGTCTCAGTATCACCTCCACACAACTTCTTCACATTGGCACAAACATCGACTTGAAGTCAAGGATGAACTGGTGATGATTTTAGTGGTCAAAGGTCAAAGGTCATGGTGACTGGATAAACATGGATTTAATTTGAAAGTAGTATGAGTGTCAAACACAAACAAGGAAGAATTATAGTTTGTCCTTTGTATTGGGTGTGAAGGGTGAACAGACCTGTTTGTCTTGATTCTTTGTTTGTGTGTCACCGTTTTTTTTTTTTTTGTTTGTTTTGTTTGTTTGTTTTGTTTTGTTTTCTATTGCTTAAGCATGACTTTGAAAACTGGGCCCAGTTTGTCACAGTGATCGCAACCATACACCCAATTAACAGAACACATCAGATCTTTTGCAAAATGAAACACTCTTGTAAAAACTATTTTACTACACTACATTACACTAACTACACTATTTTTTAAAATCACATTTTGTTACCATGGAAACACACATGTTTCATATTACTTCTTTCAGTTTGAACCAGTTACACACTGCTGTTTAACCTAAACCACTTTGAGCAGTTCTACTTGTCATTGGTTAGAGTACTGTAAGTGAAGTACACAGAGAAAGTGCAAATATACAATATACTCACTAAACACCACACAAGACCAATGCTGCAGACTGATGGAAGCATCATTCATTTCTCTTCATAGACCCACATCAGTCAACATGTCAACAAAAAGCATTCCAGTTTTCATGCTCCTACAGCAGAGCTCAGCAAATATCAGACAAACAGAAAGTACTGAATCTAGCACAGGTTTAAATTACAGTAAAAAACAAAACAGTGAAAATACAGTAGAGACAGTACTAGACGTTCTCTCTTCACCTGGCTGGATCAGGCCAGAGAATCTCATCAACATCACAGCTGATATCCTCATTGGCCAGACAACATGTGAAGTGTTGAATGTTGAATCCTGGTCACAGGCTCCTCCATGGCCTGAATGAAGGGAACCTGAGGCTGCCAAGAAAAACTCTCTGATTGGTTCAGAAACAGAGAGTATGGTGTATATAGTAGTGTCAACTGTGGATGGTGTTGACAGCAGTTGTGGACCAGAGCAGAGCGGTGGAATGACTCATTGTCCCAGATGACAGTGTGTTGCATCTGGTGCATTTCTGACTTCCATCTTGGTTGAAGATATAGGTGAAGTCACCTGCTGCATTTTTATAGAGCTTAAACCTGATCAGTGTGTCTACAAAGAAGCAGTCGTGTGTTTATGCACCTGATGGTTGTGTTTAACCAACTGGCTCATGGGTGTGGTCTTTTGATAATCAGTGCTTTGGCATCGCAAGGAAGTGACATCATCACATACGTCAGTTTAATCTGTTTTGCAAATCACTGTGTGTATTGTTTTGCAGAAAGTGTGAGGCTGACATTGTGCTTATAGTGGTGCAAATCTGGGCCCATGTTTTGCCTCTTGAGTGTAAGGTTTTGATAATTGTGTTATACTTTTGATTTTAGTGTTTTAGCAATGAAAAACTGTAGGTTTAGCCAAAAGAGTATTTGATTCAAAAAATAGGCCACTGAGAGTTTGGTTCAGAGAACGGCTTTAGTGTTTTAGCAACTGAGATCATCCATACAGCTGTAATACCAGGAGATGTCCAGCAGATGGAGCCATTCTACCTGTATCAAATCAATTCTCTTCTCTGTCACAACCATCATCAACATTATTTATATGAAGCTGGAGATAAAATCAGAGTTTATCTCATTAAAACACATTAGTTGTCATTTTAAACAACAGACAATGAAATAACAAAATACACACCAGGAGGCGGGGCCATTAAAACTGCAGGTATTCAACAGGTACAGACAAGCAAGTGAAAATGTTCAGTGAGTTCAGACTCCATTTTAAAGTGACAGAGCAGAAGGAGAGAAAGTGAAGTGTGAGGCAGGTGAGTGTTAACACAATATTCTTCTTCTTCTTCTAGTTGTTATTGAAGTGTGAGAGTGTGTGAGTCAGTTTGTCCCTGTGGACTGTGGACTGTGATTATTGTGAACACTGAACATGTAGGTTTAGATGTATGTTTGATGTCTAGACATTTCTAGCAGTTGTATGTAACATGTTGTTGTTGACATGAATTTCAGTCTGATGATAGAAAAACCAGCTCAATGTGAGAAAAGTGAGCTCAACACTCACCATATATCAGCCAGAAAACTGTCACCAACATTTGACATGGGCCACAGTCGTCCATGGATCAAGTTGCTGGGCTGCTCTTCACTTCACTGCAGCTTCATGACGCCATCTAGTGGACTGATAGTAGAAGTACAGCAGCTGATGGCAGCTTCCTCTTCCTCACTGCTGTGTGACTGCATTCAGCTGACACTGATATGAAGCAGAGAAGAAGAGCCAATCAGTGGAGGAGCAGCTGGAGACATGATGGACATGTGAGCTGGTGTGCACATGAATGATGTGTGTTTCCTCTGCAGGTGAAGCTACAAAGTGTGTGTGAGCTGATGTGGACGTGAGCTCAGCAGCATGGATCAGTCTGCTGAACTTGGACCTGGACCTGGACCTGGATCCAGCTGTGTGTCCATGCAGAGTGACGAGTCCATCGGTTGTCATCAACTCAACTTGAAGCCATCTGTTGATGAAAGGTCAGAATTGAAAACAGTCAGAAAGACTTTTCTCTCTAAAAGTCAGTTGTTGTGTTTATTAAAAGATTGAAGATGTTTTTCATCAGTTTTTCTCCAACATGCACATTTATCAGTTGTGTTGTTGTTTCAGGATCCAGCAGCAGAGACCAGACTCTCCTGAACCCAGCTGTCTGTCTTTAAAGAGTGACCGGTCAAACCCCAGGCTCATTACCTTTGAAGCAGGACGTGGATCAGCTGATCAGATGTAAGACTGAAGTAATTTTCAGATCTTTTGAGTTTGTGTTGAATGTTCTTCAACAGGAAACATGTCAGCAGCATCTAGTTAAAACAGGAAGTAACCACTGGGTTAAAGTCCTCATTTCATTTGCACTAAATGTTCATGGTCTTGTTTCCACCTGATAGAAGGAACATGGTGATGGTGGCTGCATCAAGGAGCTCCTCCTGGTGGCAGCTTTGAGCTGTGCAACAGGCCGAGTGATTTCTAGTGAATTCAGAGCCATGTCAGACACAGAGAGCAGAGACAGACGATCAAATCAGTTCCAGCAGCTGAAGCAGAATCTCAGCAGCTGCTTTTTACAGGAGCAGAACAACAAAGGTCCAGAACATAACCTTAACCCTTAATCTACCGTTAGGGATGAAAATGTCCAGTAAAAACGACAGCTGTAAAATTATATCAGATCAATACTTTTTTCCAACTTTTTTTTGCACAGATCTTTTATTAACCTCAGACTTTTTCAAAACTACTAAATATTGTTTACTGTTTTTAGGATTTTAATACTTTAAATGACAATTTCTTAAGGGTGGAACAGTTTTTTGAAAAAAAAAAAAGATGGATTTTCATTATAATAAATGATCGGTGAATTTTTACGTGTTGTCAGAGTCTTGGATATCTCAAAGATTAGTAAAGAAATTAATTTTGATGCATTATTAGTTTTTGTGTAGTGACAGTTTTAACTTTTCACCTTAATTTACCGTTAGTGAACATTTTTGTCCCATAGACTGCCATTATAAACGCATGTTTTGATTGCACAGCCACAACAGGATATAATCATGCATTTTGCAATGTCAGTGCCCCCCTGTTGGAAAGAGGTAAAATTAGACATTTTTACTGTCGACCATGAGATTACACCATTTACCTACTATCCAGGTCTATGCAAAGAGCACAGATGTGGACCTGTGACATGTTGTTGATACTGTTGTTGAAATGTCTGTGACAGAGAGAAGAGAGAGAGGAGTGTCTCTGTGGACGAGCAGCTTTCCTGCAGTGGACAAAGACCCAGAACCAGAGGTGAGCTGCAGACAGCCAATCAGAGCAGCTGTGTACAAAGTGAGAGTGAACATCTGTCTGCTGATGTGCTCATTTCTGAAAGCAGGACCTGTTGTTTTCTACAGAGTCATTGTTCCATCACACAGCACTGACATTTAAGATGATGATCAACAGCACAACATTCAAAGCTTTTCTTTGTGTCTGTAGTTTTCTGTAGCTGATGAAAAGAATCCCATCAGATTGTCAGACTCTCTGTCTTCAGTCTGACTCTGTCTCTTCTCTCTCAGCAGATGGTGGTCTGCAGGAGCTTTTAGATCAACATAAGATTAGTGTGAGGAGCAGATGTGAACGAGTGACTGAAGGAACTGATGGAACAGGAAGTGGGACCCTCCTCAACAGGGTCTACACTGAGCTCTACATCACAGAGGGACAGAGTGAAGAGGTCAATACCCAACATGAGGTGAGTCAGCTGAAGACAACGTCCAAGAAGAAGAACACCCTCCATGACACTCCAATCAAGTGCAACGACATCTTTAAAGACTTCTCTGTTAAACAGAGAGACAATGTCTCTACAGTCTCACCTGTCCAACAGAGACCCATCAGAGTGGTTCTGACCAATGGCGTCGCTGGCATTGGAAAAACCTTCTCAGTGCAGAAGTTCACTCTGGACTGGGCAGAGGGCTTGGAGAACCAAGATGTCAGTCTGCTGGTTCTGCTTTCGTTCAGGGAGCTGAACCTGATCAGAGATCAGCAGTTGAGTCTTCTCAGGCTGCTCCATGTTTTCCATCCAACATTACAGAAGGTCACAGCAGAGCAGCTGGCTGTCTGTAAACTTCTCTTCATCTTTGACGGCCTGGATGAAAGCCGACTGTCACTGGACTTCAACAACAGGGCGGTTGTGTCTGATGTCACACAGACGTCATCAGTCAACGTGCTGCTGACAAACCTCATCCAGGGGAATCTGCTTCCCTGGGCTCTGGTCTGGATCACCTCCAGACCTGCAGCAGCCAATCACATCCCTCCTACATGTGTGACAGGGTAACAGAGGTCCGAGGCTTCACTGACGCCCAGAAGGAGGAGTACTTCAGGAGGAGGTCCAATGATGAAGATATGTCCAGCAGAATGATCTCACACATCAAGACGTCCACGAGCCTCCACATCATGTGTCAAGTCCCAGTCTTCTGCTGGATCAGTGCTACAGTTCTGGAGCACATGTTGAGCACAGGGCATAGAGGAGAGCTGCCCAAGACCATGACTGACCTGTTCTCACACTTCCTGCTGGTCCAGACAAAGAGGAAGAAGAGGAAGTACGGTGCTGGACATGAGACGAGTCCACAGGAGCTGACGGAGGCTGACAGGGAAGTTGTTCTGAAGCTGGGGAGGCTGGCGTTTGAACAGCTGGAGAAAGGAAACATCATGTTCTACCAAGAAGAGCTGGAGCAGTGTGGTCTTGATGTCACAGAGGCCTTGGTGAAGTCAGGACTCTGTACTGAGATCTTCAAAAGAGACAGTGTGATCTTCCAGAAAACAATCTATTTCTTTGTTCATCTGATTGTTCAGGAGTTTCTGGCTGCAGTCTACATGTTCCACTGTTACACCAACAGCAACACACAGGTCCTGGAGAACTTCCTGGGAGAACATCGTACTGATTTAACCCTGGATGACTTTCTGATGAGAGCCATGGAGAAATCCCTCAAAAGTCAAATGGTCACCTGGACCTGTTTGTTCGCTTCCTTCATGGCCTCTCTCTGGAGTCCAACCAGCGGCTGTTAGGAGGTCTGCTGGGTCAGAGAGAGAACAGTCCACAAACCATCCAGAGAGCCATCAACAACTTGAAGGAGATGAAGAGTTATAAAATGTCTCCTGACAGAAGCATCAACATCTTCCACTGTCTGACGGAGATGAAGGACCAGTCAGTTCATCAGGAGATCCAACAGTTCCTGAAGTCAGAGAACAGATCAGACAAGAAACTCTCTGAGATCCAGTGCTCAGCTCTGGCCTACATGCTGCAGATGTCAGAGCAGGTTCTGGATGAGTTGGACCTGAACAAGTACAACACATCACAGGAGGGACGACGGAGACTGATCCCAGCTGTGAGGAACTGCAGAAAGGCTGAGTGAGTCCAGACATGATCATTCTAATTATTGATCAGTGGATCAGATCAGTAGTTTAGTCAAGTTCAGATAAACACAGTTTTCATTGATTCTCATTCTTCTTAGTTTGACTTTGACAAATTACAGGTCAGGTGTGTTTTTTCTGGAGCTGTTGTAAAAGCTGTGAGCTCCAACATGGAGATTCTTCACTTGGTTGTGATTGTTGCTGCTCAGTGAATAAAAACACTTGTTTAGTGTTTTTGTTGAGTTTATTTTGAATTTTTGCTTTGATTCAAACCTGATGAAACTAATGAAAGCAGCTCCACTGATCTTCCACCTCAGTGTTTCCAGCTTTTTCCATCTGTTAGTACGACTGCATGTGAGAGAAGTGTAGCTTTAGTGTCTCCAGAGGGAGCTGTGTGCAGTCTGATAACTGTCCTCAGGTGATGTCACCTGAGTCAGGGTGGGTGGAGTCTGCAAATTGATGTGAATTTGAGGTGAAGTTGTCGCTCTGTCATTGCCAACAATTCTAAACTTGTTACCAAGGCAACCTGGAGCTGATCCACCATCATACACACACTGGTATTTTTCATCTCCCAGTAAATCCAGTAACATATGAGCAGCTAACATCAGGGCAAAGTGAGAAATCTCCATCAGTCTGTTCTTGTCATTTATTCCCATTCTGCTGCTCCTCTCACACCGTGCACACACAGGTGTGTGACTGACTTACCATGGTTTTTATAGAGTTGATGTTTCTCTTTGATTTCTAATGGCCCATGTACAATATTACACACAGGCTAAATGCTGCCATGTGATGTGTTGTAGCAGAGTTAGCTTCAAGCTCGTTTCCATCTGCAGTCCCTCTGCAGTTACCATGACGCTCTGTGTCTCTGTAACTTTCTCCTGACTCAGTAACAGGTGTTTAGGTTAGTGCTTTTACAAAGATCATGAATGTTATTGTAGCTCCTGACTGAAATCTAGTGATATCATTGGATGTTGTTGTTGAATAGAATGAAAGAAGAAGAAGCCTCAGAGCCTCCTTCATGAGGAAATAGACTCTATTTAAAAAGGGCCCACCAAATCAGGTGTGCAGGACCGAGCCATGAGGATCATCCCAGTGAGAGAAGATGAGCTGAACCATCACATGATCATGTGGCACCATCATATGCACCAACTGTATTTTCACCACTGTTTACATCAGAGTTTGATTTGAACAGATTTGATGTTTTCTCTAATCACAGACTGCGTGACTGTGAACTCTCAGAGACTCACTGTGAAATTGTGGCCTCATCTCTGAAGTCCAGCCCTCCCACCTGACACAACTGGACCTGACTGACAACAAGCTGCAGGATTCAGGAGTGAAGGTTCTGTGTGCTGGACTGGAGAGTCCAAACTGTAGACTGGAGACTCTGAGGTCAGTTTGTCTGTTGTAGTTTTTTGTCTGTGTTCAGGTCAAATGTTTGAAGTGTCACTTGTTCATTGGTTGAGGATTCAACAAAGAGCTGCAGAAGAGAAAGGACTCAGTGTTATTATTACTACAAGAAGAAGGTGAGAGCAGTCATAGTGTTTGTGATGGAGAGAAGTTCTCTGCTTTTTCAAATCTAGATTTTGATCTTCAAATCAGAAACTTGATGAGGATCAAACTCACAGATGTTCTGCTGCTGATCTGAACATGACAGAAGCTGCATCTGTCTTCAGTAAATATTTCATCAAGCTGAAGTCAAATCAGTGATGATGATGAACGGCAGCAGATGGGAGATTTCTGGAAACATCAAAGGTTTCTAAGGTTCCAGTTGATTTCCAGCTGCTTCTTGAAAACACAACCTATTGTGTCCATTTTTCACTGTTGATCATTTTATTCTTGGTGTCTGTTCAAACACATTTACAGGCTTCAATGTTCCAAAAAGAGCTGATTTTCCTTCCACTGTAGATCTGACATGTGTCTGAAACGCTCTGATAGAGCTCAGGGCTCTTTGAGGCCCAATAAGAGAAGAAGACAAGAACAGAAGGACAAAGTCCCTCTACTCATTTAGACACTGATCATTGATCAGGACACATCTGATCCATTATCACTGATTTGATCTACATTTGTTCTTCTTTATTCAGATCGGAGGACTGCAGTTTGTCAGAGATCAGCTGTTCTTCTCTGGGCTCAGCTCTGAAGTCCAACCCCTCCCACCTGAGACACCTGGACCTGAGCTGGAACAACCTGCAGGATTCAGGAGTGAAGGATCTGAGTGGTTTTCTGGAGAGTCCAGGCTGTAGACTGGAGACTCTGAGGTCAGACTCCATGTTTTATTTCTGTGCTCAGATGAATGTGATGTGAAAGTTGTGTTGACACTGAGCTGCAGACATGAGGCTGATATTCTACTGATCCACACTGAGGATCTCCATGGTGACGTCTGTTTTCTCTTCTCTGCTTTTAGTCCACTCACTGTTTCTCTTCACATTTCACCTACACTACAACTACACAAACACATTGAATGTGTCAGAAAATAACTGATCTATAATCAATTAGGGCTTGGTATCACCAGGTACCTCGCAATACGATACTATCACAATATTTTGCCCACGATAATGATAATATCACCATACAGAGATTCTGCGATGATTAATATATTGCAAGAAGTTTCATCTATGATACATCCCGATATCTGTGTCCCTGAAAAAATTCTGAATTTGTTTCAGATGAATTACAAATCACTGTCAATTAGCGGTGCACCAATTGCAATTTTCTGGCCGATCACCGATTTTTAAAAAGCCCGACCTGCCTATTCCGATTTTGGCCAATACACACAGCTGATAGGCAGAAGTGCTTGTCGACCGGCGTGGAGAAATGCGCGTCTGGTGTGAACGGAAGGGCTCAAGCTCGCGCGTGATTTTCGCTGTGCGATGCTTGGCAGCGCTTCCGCGTCCTGGCGTCAGCCCTCTCTCACGTCCGAGCAGAGGGGGTCAGTGGCTGACTTCAGACCTTTGCAGAGGTAGATAAAATCAGTAGATGAGATCGGGTTCACATAAAATTATCGCCGATCGCCAATTCCGCAAAATTAAGGAAATTGGCACCGATCGATCGGTGCACCCCTATTCACATGAATGACAAACCAAGTAAAACAAGGTTTATACTGCACACAGTGGCTCTTCTTAACACACAATGTCCTTTTGTAATGTTTGCTATTCCTCCACCTTGTGCCATTTTTCCTTTTTTACGATTTCCGGCAGGCTGTACTGCGTCATTTCCTTTCAAAGAGTACTCTACCTCTGCACCCACTCTTATTCATTGTAAGCGCCATCATGTGGAGGCTTGAAGTAGTGACTCTGTAAATCAAAGTTGCAGCAGGGTTTTGTGAGAGAGTCTGTTAAGAACGGCTGTATGTTTATTGTTTAAATATCGATATTTGGCGCTAGTCTATCGATAACGTAACACAAGATGAAATATCGCGATATATCACAGTATCGATATTTTGCTAATCAATAGCTGCTGGCTCCACCTCTTTCCTCAGGCTCTGTGTGCAGTATCATAAACATTCATGTTGACATTATGAATGGAGCCAAAGCAGTTCCATTAATACACTTTGGGCCTGATTTACTAAGATCCCAGATAAGAGGCGCTAAATTGCTGCTCCTGCTAAAATTTTGTGCGTTTGTTGAGCACAAAACGGGTGATCTACTAAGAGTAACCCACTAATGACAGCACGCGCAAACTGCAGTATTCACATGAGGGTTTTGCGCGTGGTAATCATTTCTGCCATGGAGAGTGTGGACAGAGAGCTGGATGGCCAGAAAGACAGAATGAAATTTGATCCGGTGGATTAATAGAGAGCTCAGGTGGGACACTCAGGCCACACTCAGATCTAAACGCTCTGACTAGAGCGATCAAGGACAGGGTGAAGGCAGCGGTGAAGTCTCTCAGTCCCGGTCCCAGAGCTGAGCAGTCAGGTACTGGAAAGGCAGGAGAGAAGAGGAGCGCACAGGAGGAGAGACGTGTGGCGTGCGTAACAGCGCTTAATGGACTTTAAACACACCTGGAAAAACTGCTACAGTTCTCTGGAATGACCCAGGCATGAGGAAATGCAGAGATATAAGAACTTTTGTTCTGGCAGGTATTAAATCAATGACTGCAGCCATTGTGCACAAAGCTGTGCCAGTTAAGACTTGACTTTCAAACCTGCTAAATAAAGACGCAAAAACAGCCACTGCAGTCTGTTTCAGTTTGGTAAATCACATTGTGTGTGCTAAATGAATCTTTTTGCATCTACTCCTCCCACTATTTGTGCATTTGGCATAAACGCCCAGATTTGCATATTCATCAAGGCAAACACACTAAATGGATTGCACAGGCTATTTTGCCCGTTTGAGAGACGCAATCCTGGGTTTGTGCAGTCAGTAGATCAGATGTGTTTGCAAATGCAATCAAGTTTGCACACGTTTTAACACATGTAAACCTTTAGTAAATCAGGCCCAAAGTGTTGAACATGAGCAACAGTTGAGACGTTGGTGTGAAAAAGTAGCAGATGGAACAGTGATCCAACAGCTGACACTTACTTCTGGGGTGAGGGACTGCTGGCAAGCTGCTGCCGTCCTTCCCCGTTGTTTTCACCGTTTTCGCTATTTTGATGTTTCATACCAATTCATCAATATTGTCTGTCAATGCTGGACTTTAACCCCATCTGTTATATTCGCCTTGCTCGATCCACACTCTGTGTCACCAAAACAGCAGTTTAACACTCTCTACCTGTCTGCTGCTACTGCCTCACCTCTCGTTAGCCAGAAGCTAGCTTCGCCAGTACAGGGCTCACGTATACGGGACTCCTGTGGCTTCTCTCCGCACTCTGGCTGGATAGCCTGCTCTGGTGTGCTCCACGAAGCACACCCATTCGGACCGGTCACTGATACCTGACAGTGTCCACCTGCCAGCCAGCAAGCCTGCTGCTAATCCCTGGCGCCATCCAACTGGGTTCCCTGTCTCCAGCGAAGCTACAACCAGCATGCCCCACTCTGCTGCACTGGTTCTGTGGCCTCACTATAACCACCTCGACCATCTACCGCTGGATTACGTCGCTGCCGACCTTACATCATGTGGATATTTAATTTGTTCCTTTGGATTGCGCTATGTTTGACTCTCACAAGCGCATCTCTGCCGCTCCATTACTTGGTAACAGAGATGTTACATCTCCGGACCTTCTCAAGGACCCCACCTCGGCTTGCATCCCACCACTACATTCTCAAAAACCAAGATACATCCCAGAGGATCTGGATGGAACTTTCAATACACTCCACACACTGCCGGTACTGTCAATCACAGTGTACTGTCCCCCTGCTCAAAGCAACCACTTACACACCACTCACCTGTCTGAAACTCTGTCTGTTGAATATCTGATCCCTCAGAGTCCGTTGACTTTATTATTGACTGTAACCTAGACATTCTATACCTCACTGAGACTTGGCAACAACTAAATGACTTCTCCCATCTTAATGAGGCTGCTGTTTTATTAGTAAACCCCGTGCTACTAATCCCCCCTTCACTGCGATAACATCAATGTCACTGCTGTCACAGTCCCCCATCACTCCTCTTTTGAATATTTAGCTGTAAAACTCACAGGCCCCAAACCCACTATCATTGTTACAATCTACAGACCACCAAAATCCTCTGCTGTTTTCCTCAATGAATTCTCATCACTACTTACATCTGTATGTGCAACGTCCCCCACTGTCGTCATCCTCGGCGATTTCAACATCCACATTGACAACCCATCCAGTATCTTTGCTAACAACTTAACATCACTCCTGGGCTGTCTTGGTATCACACAACATATCAACCTCCCAACCATAACAAAAGTCACATACTGGACCTAATCTGCTGTACTGACATCACTCCCACTAACCTTGATGTCACTGATTTCCCCATTTCTGACCAAAAAGCTGTACTTTTTGACATTCACACCCAACTACACAAAGCCAAAGAACAACGGACCATCTCCTTCAGAAACATCAAACATATCAACACCATAGATCTGTCCACTCTGATCAGCTCCTCCCCCAGCATTCCCCCAGGCTGACCTTGGACTCATTATAATAAGCCTCTCCTCTTCCCTCACCACCGTGGCCCCCCTGAAAACCCGCTCAGTCTCATTTACTCACACTGCTCCTGGTTCACCCCTGAGCTCCGCCAGCTCAAAGCCACTGGCTGTCGACTGGAGGACTGAAGGAAAGTCCTGGTCAAAAATGACTTCAAGTTTCCCCGCAGTTGTACGTGAGTTCAGAGTGATGCCATTCAGAGTAGCAATTGATTGGAAAATGTGTCCCAGAGATGTTCAGGTCCAAACACATTAACTCTGTTTTGTCAGAGTTCAGTAGCGGGAAGTTAGAGGACATCCAGGATTTGATGTCTTTCAGGCAATCTTGCAGGTTGATGATGAGGCGGCTTCTATCATCTGGCTCTATCGATAAGTAGAGCTGAGTGTCATCAGCATATCAATGGAAATTGATGGAGTGCTTCCGGATTATATCACCTACTGGAAGCATGTAAAGAGTGAAGAGAACTGGTCCTAAAACTGAGCCTGCGGCACACCATACGTAACTCTGCTGTACTCCAAATGGTCATTATTAAATTAACGAATTGAAACTTGTCAGATAGGTATGAGTCAAACCATTTTAGAGCAGATCGTTAATCCCAATTTCATGGTCTAGTCTCTGCAGGAAAATGCTGTGATGATGGTATCAAATGCATCACTGAGGTCAGAAGTACATGTACAGAGACAAGACCTCTGTCAGAAGCTGTAAGAAGACCGTTAGAGACTTTGACCACCACTGGTACTGTATCCCCACTCTCAAATGCTGCCATCACACCGTCCTGAAAAAATCTGGTGTTGACCCTGCTGACCTTAACCACTACTGACCCATCTCCAACCTCCCCTTCATCTCCAAAACACTTGAAACGTGGTTGCTACACAATTACAGTCCCACCTCAAGCCCTTCCAATCGGCTTCCATCCAAACATAGCACCAAAACAGCACTGGTCAAAATCACCAACGACCTCCTCCGTGCAGCTGACTCTGGACTACTTACCATTCTCATCCTCCTCAACCCCAGTGCAGCGTTCGGTACCATCTTCCACCCACTGCTTCTTGACTGTCTGGCTGGGATTGGGATCACTGGTGCTACACTCTCCTGGTTTACATGATACCTCACTGACCGCCAACAATTTGTGCAACTAAGGAACCACAAGTCTGGGTGTTCGGGTGTTTCACTGGTCCCAGGGACCAGGGGTCAGTCTTGGGTCCACTTCCTTTTATCATTTGCTATTTACCTCCTCCGCCACAGGTCTCCTCCAGAACCACTGCTGCCATCCCTCCCACTCCCTCATCACCTGTTTTGATGACATCCGGAGCTGGATGAGCAGGAACTCCGTGAAGCTAAACAGCAGTAAACCCGAGGCCCTGCTCATCGGCTCCAAATTGTCCCTCACCAATCACAACACACCTTAGCGCCCACCATCATCGTCGATGGATTCCCTGTACCCTTTTCCCCCCAATCAAGAGCCTTGGCATCATTCTGGACAGCACACTCTCATTTGCACCCCATATTCAAAAATCACCCAGACTGCATTCTTCCACCTCCGCAACATCTCCAGGACTCTGCCCATCACTGTCCCATGCCAGCACTGAAATCCTGGTTCACTTATTTGTCACATCCTGTATCGACTGCAATGCCTCCTCACCGGATTCCCCCACCAAACTTATCAAACAGACTGCAAATCATTCAGAACTCGGCCACCCAGATCATCTCTCCTCACCTATAAAGCTCTCCACAACCTAGCCCCACTTACCTCTGCAACCTCCTTCATGAATACACTCCTTCATGAACTCCCTCGCCCCACACATAAGACAGTCAGACACCATCACATCATTCAAGTCCCAGCTCAAAACTCACCTGTTCAAACTGGCATACTCTCTATAACTAGACACTGTGCACTGCATCTTTTATACTTTTATTTCTTTTGTAGGGGACCTTGGGTGACTTGAAAGGTGCCTCAAATAAAATGTATTATTATATTATTATTATTTAGCAGCAGCTCCACTGTGTGTCATCAGTCCACAGCTTCTTCTTCACATCTTGCACAGAGATTTGCTTTAATTCAGCTCCACACAATTTTCAATTCACTTGATGCTTTTTAAATGTCAACTACAACCACACACCTGCTACTGGACACTTATGACGTTGGTTTTTTATGGATCTCTTGCAGGACACACACTTTAGTGATCAGATCTTGTAGTGTTAAAAACATTTCTACATTTCAACTGGATTTGAGTGATTTGATGATTTCAAGAAAACAAAGCTGTTGGATCTTTGTTCAGGGGACCCAGCAGCTCTACACGTGCACTCACCTGACCACATCTTGTTGGTCAGCCACAGGAGTGTGTGTTCAAAATCACTCTAAGCTTTTATGAGTCCATATTGGATTCTTCCAGTGAAAATGGATTAGAATATGGAGAACAGATTTTTTCCAGCCAGCCCAACATGTCATATTAACAAGTTGTGTGTGTGCTGGTTCAGCACTTTGAACAAGTTGGAGCAGGTTCAATGTGTGAAGTCATCAGCAGGTTTTTCTGTCTCTGTGCTTCATCAGCTGCTATATTCAACATGTGTTTCTAGACATTTGTTGTCATGGCAACAGAGTTCAGGCTCACATGTTTGTTGTCTTTGACAACTTGAGCATGGTCAGTAGAATCTCTGAGAAATGTGGCTGCACAACATGAGTTTGTATAGATGGAGCCGCAGGTGAGCTGGCAGAGTTGAAGAGGTGGGGTCACTACGTTCTGTGTTGAAGCAGCAGCAGCTTCTCATGAATATCAATGAGCTGTTTTCCTCTTTCTGGATGGGACCGTTTGAACCTGCTTCCTGTTGCTTTAGCTGTTTGAACTTTCATTTCTTAAACTTGCCCTTTCTAACCGTCTTCGCTCTGAACAGATGATGAAACACTGAACACTGTCAACAAAGAACTTTGTCCTCAACTCACTTCTTTTATTCTTTATTCAGATTGAGGGAGTGCAATTTGTCAGAGATCAGCTGTTCTTCTCTGGGCTCAGCTCTGAAGTCCAACCCTTCCCACCTGACACAACTGGACCTGAGCTGGAACAAGCTGCAGATTCAGGAGTGAAGGATCTGAGTGGTTTTCTGGAGAGTCCAGACTGTAGACTGGAGACTCTGAGGTCAGTTCACTGACTGTTACTGTTGTAGATCTTAGATCTTTATCCCACAACTGAACCTGATTGCTCTTCACACACAACTTGAATCGTTGATTTTGATGTGATGAATGAAGGACATTTGAAATAGTTGTTGTCTCATGTTTCCAGTTGTTCTTCTCTCCCACTGAGAATGATTCTTCACTTTCAGCTCATTTCACTCAGTCCTCATCAATAATGTGTGTTGACTTGACTTCAACCTTCAGGGGCAGCTGTCACAAATGCATGTTAGACTGCTCTGTAGTGTTTGGCCAGTCTTCATTTTGTCACATAGATGATTTGAATCTGATCTTAAAGTCCGAGCGTTTGACTCAAATAAAGACTGACTGCTTTGAAGCCATCAAATAAGATGTGGGTGGGGTTTGTCAACCAGGTGTGTGTTCAGTTGAATGTGTGTGGTTTTTAGTTTCCTGAGACCAGGCCCAAGAAAGACATTAGTCCTGGATCAGGACTGGACCTTTAACTTTGATCCAGTTCAGTCCTGAATCAAAGTGTTGGAGTCAGTGTTTAGTCCAACATGTCTGATCAGATATTGGTTTTATATTGACAGACTGTCCTGAGGTCAGCAGCAATGATCAATCAGTTTTGACAGAAGAGGTGTATGAATGTTGTTGTTCTTTTATCTTTATTCAGATTGAAGGGCTGCAGTTTGTCAGAGATCAGCTGTTCTTCTCTGGGCTCAGCTCTGAAGTCCAACCCCTCCCACCTGAGACACCTGGACCTGAGCTACAACAACCTTAAGGATTCAGGAGTGAAGGATCTGAATGGTTTTCTGGAGAGTCCAGACTGTAGACTGGAGACTCTGAGGTCAGGCTCCATGTTTTATTTCTGTGCTCAGATGAATGTGATGTGAAAGTTGTTTTGGCACTGAGCTGCAGACATGAGGCTGATATTACACTGATCCACACGGAGGACGTCCATGGTGACGTCTGTTTTCTTCTTCTCTGCTTTTTGTCCACTCACTGTTTCTCTTCACATTTTACCTCAACTACAAAAATACATTCAATGTGTCAGAAAATAACTGAACTATAATCAATAGCTGCTGGCTCCACCCTCTTTCCATAGGCTCTGTGCATTATCATCAACATGAATGTTGACATTATGAATGGAGCCAAAGCAGTTCCATTAATACACTTTGTTTGAACATGAGCAACAGTTGAGATGTGAAACAGCAGTAGATGAACAGTAGCACACACTTTAGTGATCAGATCTTGTAGTGTTAAAAAACATTTCTACATTTCAACTGGATTTGATGTGATTTGATGATTTCAAGAAAACAAAGCTGTTGGATCTTTGTTCAGGTGACACTAGCAGCTCTACACCTGCACTCACCTGACCACATCTTGTTGTGTCAGCCACAGGAGTGTGTGTTCAAAATCACTCTAAGCTTTTATGAGTCCATATTGGATTCTTCCAGTGAAAATGGATTAGAATGGGAGAACAGATTTTTTCCAGCCAGCCCAACATGTCATATTAACAAGTTGTGTGTGTGCTGGTTTCAGCACTTTGAACAAGTTGGAGAGCAGGTTCAATGTGTGATGTCAGTCAGCAGGTTTTTCTGTCTCTGTGCTTCATCAGCTGCTTCATTCAACATGTGTTTCTAGACGTTTGTTGTCATGGCAACAGAGTTCAGCTTCACATGTTTGTTGTCTTTGAAAACTTGAGCATGGTCAGTAGAATCTCTGAGAAATGTGGCTGCACAACATGAGTTTGTATAGATGGAGCCACAGGTGGAGCTGGCAGAGTTGAAGAGGTGGATCACTACGTCTGTGTTGAAGCAGCAGCAGCTTCTCATGAATATAATGAGTTTTCCTCTCTCAACTCATTTCTTTTATTCTTTATTCAGATTTGTGTGCTGTTGGTTGTCAGAGATCAGCTGTTCTTCTCTGGGCTCAGTTCTGAAGTCCAACCCCTCCCACCTGAGACTCCTGACCTGAGCTGGAACAAGCTGCAGGATTCAGGAGTGAAGGATCTGAGTGGTTTTCTGGAGAGTCCAGACTGTAGACTGGAGACTCTGAGGTCAGTTCACTGACTGTTACTGTTGTAGATCTTAGATCTTATCCCACAACTGAACCTGACTGATCTGCACACACAACTTGAATCATTGATGAATGAAGGACATTTGAAATAGTTGTCTCATGTTTCCAGTTGTTCTTCTCTCCCACTGAGAATGATTCTTCACTTTCAGTTCATTTCACTCAGTCCTCATCAGTAATGTCTGTTGACTTGACTTCAACCTTCAGGGGCCGCTGTCACAAACACATGTTAGACTGCTCTGTAGTGTTAGGCCAGTCTTCATTTTGTTCACATAGATCAGGCATGGGCAAACTATTCCACAAAGGGCCGGTGTGGCTGCAGGTTTTCGTTCCAACCAAGCAGCAGCACACCAGACTTGAGTCATTCAATCAACTGATCTCAGTCTTCAGACAGCTGATTGGTCAAACTGTGTGCTCTTGGTTGGCTGGAACAAAAACCTGCAGCCACACGCCCTTTGAAGAATAGTTTGCCCATGCCTGACATAGATGAGTTGAATCTAATCTTAAAGTCCGAGCGTTTGACTCAAATAAAGACTGACTGCTTTGAAGCCATCAAATAAGATGTGGGTGTGTGGCGGGGTTTGTCAACAGGTGTGTGCTCAGTTGAATGTGTGTAGTTTTATTTTCTTGAGACCAGGACAAGAAAGGCCTTAGTCCTGGATCAGGACTGGACCTTTAAACTTTGATCCAGTTCAGTCCTGAATCAAAGTGTTGGAGTCAGTGTTAAGTCCAACATGTCTGATCAGATATTGATTCTATATTGACAGACTATCCTGAGGTCAGCAGCAATGATCGATCGGTTTTGACATGAAGAGGTGTATGAATGCTGTTCTTCTTTTATTCTTTATTCAGATTGTGGAGCTGCAGTTTGTCGGAGATCAGCTGTTCTTCTCTGGTCTCAGCTCTGAAGTCCAACCCCTCCCACCTGAGAGAACTGGAATTGACCTGGAACAAGCTGCAGGATTCAGACTTAAAGGAACTGCATGATCTCCAGAAGAGTCCAGACTGTAGACTGGAGACTCTGTGGTCAGTCAAATCTGTAGCTGTTTCCCTCCAGATCAATCACCTCATGAAGGAAAAGTGTTTTCTGGGCAGTTTAACTGAGTTCTGGAAGTTTTTTTTTTTTTTTTTCATCATGTAACTTAGATCCGCAACAAGACATTTAGACATATAGACATAGACATATAGACAGGATGTCATAGCTGAAGTTCAATGAAACAAATGATTGAATGAAGAAACAAGACAAGAAGCAAAACCAACAGAGTGTGGAGGCTGGCCAAACAGAGCCCTAAATGTTCCAGTATCAGGTAAAGGTGTTGTGGTGTTAGGACCAAACCAGGAAGTAGGAGCCAGACGTCGTCTGTTGCAATCAATCAGATCATGACTAAAAGAAGATCCTGTTTGCAATCTACTCATATCAGATTGACTAAATCCATGTTGTTGATCTTTGCTTTAGAATAATTTAGTCTGCAATAAATATGGAGAAGAATGTCTTTTTGTTTTTTCTAAACAAACTACATTCCAGCAGATGCAGTGGATCAACTTTAGTGGAAATGATCAATAGCATAGTTTGTGTGTGAAATGTCAACAGCCAATCAGATGCTGCGGTCCCACAGGCACTTGATAATTTGAGCTGTAACGTGAGCTGACAGGTAAGAGGAGGAAATCCCTCACTGAAGTGTTGGAGCAGTGATGCTGCAGTAAATGCTGCACATTTCACTTGAGTTCAATGTCATTTCAGTCTTTGTTCATATTTCTACACAGTTGCTGCCACATTGAAATCAAACACAGCAATATAGTGTGAAAAGGTGTGAAGGTGTGCAGCTGAAGCTCCAGCTGATTCCACCTCCCCTCTCTACACAATGTTACAGGAAACGCCAGCACTCTCACTACAGGCCAATGTCCAGTCACTCAACTACTGACTAACAACAACTGACACATCTGGTCTGAACAGGACTGAAGTGGCTGCTGCATCACTGACTCAAGAGTCTGTCATTCATCACCTCTCCTCTGTCTGTGTCTGTTGTGTGTAGGTGGTGACTGTCAGATGAACCAGAGGAAGTGGAGGTGACTCCCAGCGCTGCAGTCTGAACTGATCTGAGAACAGCTCCACTGTCACACACAGAGTCCAGTCCACCATCATCCCTGTGTGTCCTCTGGACCTGACAGAGCATCATCAGTGTCTCTGGACTTAAAGCTCATAAAGCTGCTCTGAGCTTCACCTGTGAATGTTCTACTGCTGTGTTATCTTCTCCCTCCCTGCCTGAGGGGGGCGCTGTCCTTTGCCCTGTTTCCATTGGGCCTTTTTTTCTTGATTGGAGCCCAGTCTGATGTGACCATGTCACCATGGGAGAAGCAGCCTGATTCACCTGCTGCTGGGAACGGACATGGCTTCACCCAGCTCTCGGAGCCAAACTTTGATTTGAAGCTTTTACTGACTGTGAAAGTTTAGTTGCTCCAGATTGTTGAAGAAACTCATCAATATTTTCCAACGTCAAATTGAACTCACGTCACAAAAATGTCAAAAAAGTGAAAAGCGAGCAAATGAAAGTATCAAAGGTAACACCCCCACAACTCTGACAACTTGAATGAAGAGTTTCCTCCTTTTTCTTCTCTGTACAGACCTTGGAATTGTCCTCGTCAGCCACTTTGAACTGTGTCATATACTGTTGGCTGCTTTGATCTATAGTGATGCATCATATTTGATCAACTGCTCATAAATGGAGTCAAGTCCAAACTCAAATATTTCCCTCTGAAACATAGTTCAGTAGAAAAGACTTTGATAAATGGACCTCATTAACATTCATGTATTCTTTATCTGGATTAATTATTTAGAAGAAAATGAAGAATAAAACCGAATCATTTGTAACTTTTGTGTTTTTTTTCATCCATTAACATATTCAAACTGCAAATATGGAGAAACAATGACTGACTCAGTTGTTGCTTTAATGTGAGTAGAGCTAGATCTATTAACTCTGTGGAATCCACCACCATATCCAGCTGCTTCTCTCCTGATTCTTCTAAACTTACTCTAAGTGCTAAGATGCTGCACTGGAAAAGTCACAGTCTGAGCACATGCAGTAACAATTGGGTAACAAAGCCAGTGATGTCCAAGGCACTCCCTGCATTCATGGTCAAAGCTGCATGTTATTTTGAAATGTCTCTTTTCATCAGGGAGGATGGGGATGTGGGATTGTCCCGTCATCCACTGGAGCACATGCTCCACTGCAAGAGGCTCTGTGTCAGCAGCTGCACTGTCTGTTTCCTGTCTGTGATGAAGATAGATTTCAAATCACATGAATCAAACACTTTATTATTGTTTGAACTCTGAGCCAATGATGCTTTCTTTGCTGTCCAGTTTGATTGTGCTGCTGTATCCACAGCTTACAACAGGGGTGGGCAACTCATTCCACAAAGAGCTGGTGTGGCTGCAGGTTTTTGTTCCAACCAAGCAGCAGCACACCAGACCTGACTCAGTTAATCAACTGATCTCAGTCTTCAGACAGCTGATTGGTCAAACTGTGTGCTCTTGATAGGTTGGAACAAAAACCTGCAGCCACATGGCCCTTTGTGGAATGAATTGCCCACCCCTGGCTTACAGTTTCATCAGCATACAACATCAGAGTTTGGACATGTGCAGAATTTTCCAGCTGAAAATGTGACATGTAGAAATAAAGCAGAGAATACAATAGATGTGAACACATTTATAGATCAGATTCATATTGAACAATGCTAAAGAGCGCTCACCCTGCTGATAAATAGAGAGGATTCTAGATGGGCCACATCCTCCTTAGACTGAGAGTCAAAGTCCAGCTCTCCTGTGCAGAGGAAGTTTCCAGTTTTTACTATTTTGGAAGTGAACTGTTTTGGGAATTGTGTGTTTCAGGTGTGATGTGTGTTAACAGTTGTGAACAAGTGTTTAAAAGTCTTGACAAACAGCTCATAGTGATGGTAAAACACTGTAAATGAAAGTGTTTCCCAGTGATAACAGAGCAAGCAATCATGACATCAACTTAAAGCTCTTAATCATCTCAAATTAAATCAACCTCAAAGAAAAAGGCAGCCTCCCCTCTGGCACCTCCAAGGTGGCCTCCTCCATTTCCTGCCCCGCTTCCATAAGAGGCCATCTTGGATGGTGCCACCTCCTTTCCAGAGCTGTGGAGAGCTGCAACATACAAAGACACACAAGGTGAGTTTCACCTCAAACAAAGGAAATGTTCATTAACAGCCTGTTAACTAAAATGCCTGCACTCAAATGAATCAGCAACTGTCAATAAAGGTGAGATATGAAAAGAAAAGACTGTGTGTCATCATTGAAGATGAAAAGAAAGAGCAAATAGTCAACTTGAAGGTGGCCTCTATGTGTGGCCCCCACACTAACCAACAGATACAACTGAAAACATCTGTTTAGCTGTTCAGCCAGGTGACTGACAAACAGCAGATATCAATAGCTGCACAGTGAGCTTGTGTTGTTCAACTCATTTGATCTGTGACGTAAGGATCAGAGACTGACTCAAGCGTTCACTGTTGATTTTTAACATGTGCATATTTTAGAACACTTCTATGTGAGGTCACACACATGAACACATTCCATGTTCCGTGCAGCAGGCCTATAGAGAACACACCGGGAGACACAGTTCAGGATTCAGCAGCTGTTGGATCCACCATGGTTAGTTGTGGCGTTAGTGAAGGTACCACGTCAGAACCTTCAAGAATCATCATGGAGAACAAACCTGAAAAGACACTTAGGGTTGGTGGTTGTGCAGCTCTGAGGACAGATGGAGGTAAGTGAGAAACTCCTGCTGTTGAGCCCTTTTTCTCATGCACACATGTTTGTAGTGTATTTTCCCCCCACGTTTCTTCTATTCTACATTAAAGTGTTGTATACTCGTCCTTTGTATGTTCTAGTCACAAGTTAAGGAAGGATGTTCATTAAGTCCTTCTGAAAGGTTTCTTTATGACCTCTGTTATAGGCTGAACAAATGGAATGCGCCTGGAAGGCAAGTAGTCACCCATTTGGTTTCCTGGTTAACCTGCCAGACCTTGACATACCATAAGAAACAGGAGATAGGGTTAAAGGTCAAAAGGGAAACTGACCATAGGTTAAGATAAGAGCTTGACCAGATGTGCAAGCGACTCCGGAATGTCCGAAGGAGTGGACTTAGAATGGTATATAAAGGAGAAGTTTGGGATGGTCAAGAGAGTCTCCACATTGGCATGGAGGGGCTCTGAGATTCGGCTTGTTGACACTGTACCCTTTTTATAATAAACCTTTTTCACTGAACAAAGAAGACATGTCAGAGTGGTCATCTTCATCGGCATCCACATCAAAATACACAACATGTTCTAAAAAAAGATCATTTCATAAAGTTAGATACAAGAATTCACAACTAACTGATGCTCCCATGTGTTTTCCTGGTCTACAGAGAGCTGGAGCAGCTCTAGTCAGCATAGTGCGTCACTTAAAAGGAAGGCAAACCCCGATAAGACTGATAGAAAAAGGAGAAGGGTCTCAGAGAGGCTGAACGCTGTGCAGGAATAAAGAATGTATCGTGACAAGAAGGAAAAGGAAGTGATGGATGTCAGAGAGGGGCCATGGCAACAGAAGAGAAGATGCCAAAACCTGACCCTCTCAACCACAAGGATTCAGCCACCTCCTCCGTAGACAATGGTCAACCTTGGCTCATCATCTGAAGTTACCTCCAATATAGAAACTGAGCTGTTGAACCATTGACACTGTCACTGTCAACCAGCTGATGTTCCTCTGGGTTCTTCTCCTCTGCAGAGACCAGCACCGACCTGTTAGAGCAGGGCTGTCAAACGTACGGCCCGCGGGCCGGATCAGGCCCGCAAACGGGTTTAATCCGGCCCGCGAGATGATTTTGTCAAGTATAAAAATGAGCTGCAATTTTTCAATAAAAGAAACTGCTGTTCCAATTGCGTCCACTGGATGGCGCAATCGCAATTGTGTTAAGCAAGCAAAGTGTTTATAGGAGGCAGAACAAGTAGGTCAAGCAGGTGCAGCCAGTCTGGATGAGCTGCTTTGTTTTGCCCGCGATATTTATTACGGCTTCTACTTTTAACATCATGTGCTTTGGCACCTTCATTGCCCCAATATGTCTCTGTCAAAGAAGAGAAAAGTGACGCAGAGTGCAGAGTGTTCCAAGAAAAATGCTCATCCTCCTATTTCTTCCCGGAAGTGAAAGGAAAGCTGTATGTTTGGTGTGTTCACAGCATGTTGCAGTGCTGAAAGAACAGAACCTTCGTCGCCACTAATGTGAGTCTTCAAATGACACTTTGAAGGAAGCGGAGAAGAGAGAAGGTGAATGAAGTGTTGTCGGGTCTGAAGAAACAGCAGTGTGTGTTTCCTCACAGCAGAGACATCAGTGACGCTGCAGTCAAAGCCAGCTCCCTCATTGCTAATGAAACCGCAGTGGCTTCAAAACCATTTAGTGAGGGTGAATTTGTAAAAACATGCATGATGAAGGCAGCGGAGACTGTGAGCCCTGAAACGGCCAGGCTTTAGCAGATATCAGCCTGACAAGAAACACAGCTGCAGACAGGATTTCCGATCTTTCAGTGGATTTGGACAGCAGCTTGAAGCCAAAACTAAAGTCTTTATTGC
Organism: Caranx ignobilis; assembly: GCA_021432705.1. Lineage (NCBI taxonomy): Eukaryota > Metazoa > Chordata > Actinopteri > Carangiformes > Carangidae > Caranx > Caranx ignobilis. The sequence goes on from MU269989.1 coordinate 17,387,731, forward strand.
TTTTCAGCTGCAATCGATGAAAGCACGGACATTGCAGATGTTGCACAACTGGCCGTTTTCATCCGCGGAGTTGATGACACGTTGACCGTCACCGAGGAGTTCATGGAGTTGGTGCCGATGACAGATACAACGACAGCAGCTGATGTTTTCAGCGCAGTCGTCGGCGCTGCAGGGTCGGAGTGGACTGGTCCCGCGCTGTCAGCCTGGCTACAGGTGGTGCGCCCTCAGTGATCGGGACAAAAGCAGGCGTTGTGACAAAGTTCAGAGAGAAAGTGCGATCTGCAAATGGAGGAGGTGGTTTTTGGACTTTGCGCTGTATTTTGCACCAGGAGGCTTTGCGTTGCGAGTCATTAAAGATGGATGACGTCATGAAGGTGCTCATCCAAACTGTTGATTTCATCCGATCCAGAAGCCTGAATCAGCGTCAGTTTGACAGCCTTCTCAGAGAGAAACACCACATCCATGGCCTGCCGTACCACACTGAGGTAAGATGGTTGAGCCGAGGTGATGTGCTGAGGCGTTTCTTTGATTTACCAGAAGAAATTCAACAGTTGATGGAAGAAAAGGGCAAAAACCAGTGTTAGAATTTCATCCCGCAGAATGGATGCAGGACCTTGCATTTATGCTGGATGTTACAGAGCAGCTGAAGAACTTGAACAAACAGCTGCAACAAAGTTGTCCCGCAGCTTTCTGACAGCACACGTTCTTTCAAGTTGAAGCTGTCATTGTGGGAGACGCAGCTCGCCGGTGCTGATGCAGCGCACTTCCCTGTCTGAAAAATGTGCGCGCGACCCAACACGTGGCGACATGAAGCCGTTCAGAGACACAATAACGGGACTGTTACGGGAGTTTGAGCGACGCTTCAGATTTCTGCTCAACTGGAGAAAGACAGACTCTGATCTGCCCGTCAGCATCCAACTTGAAATAACAGACTTGCAGCGTGACTCGGATTTGAAGGGCAGTTTTTCCGCAGCTGGCTTCAACACATTTGATCAGAGTCTGTTGCCATGGTTACCACAACTTGACACATATCTTTGTGAGCAAGTCCTGGAGTTGGCTGCCACTCAGGATGTGACGCCTGATATTGATGCGCTGCTCAAAGCTAAAGATGCCAGGTATCAGGAGTCAAATAAACTATGCAACCCACTTAAAGTGCTGCATGAGACACTCTGATCTAGTTCTGTGATCTGTGATGTACTTCTGTGAATCACTGAGGCCTTGTGTGTTTTTGTGCTCTTTGTCCTCACAATTTACACATGACTTGAGCTGTTTATGATTAATAGTCATGTTGTGTTTGTACTATTTTGGACACACTGTCCTCAGGCTCCAGCTTTATGTTTGATGTTGATCGTATTAAAACAAAGAAAACAATCTCAAGTTGTTGTTTTTTTTAAGTTATAATACCACCATTTTACCGGTTCAGCCCACTTGGGAATAGATTTTCCTCCATGTGGCCCCTGAGCTGAAATGAGTGTGACCCCCCTGATTTACAACATGATGAAGGTGAGATTTTTAGTCGTGATTGTGGTGCAAGTGTGAGATGAAGTGTGTGTTTGAGAAGGTGAGCAGGGGGCGACAGAGCCGAGAGACGAGAGCAGCAAAGAGGAAGTGGTCAAGGTGAGCAAAAAAGAAAACAGCTTCTACTTCCGGTCGGACTCACGCAGTGTGTTTTAACAAGGCCACATGGTGTCACAAGTCCTGTAGTAGGCGTGGAGAGAAGGAGCCCTTCGGAACGGATCGTTTTCCACCTGCGAGAGAAAGAAAGAGAGGGACAGGATGAGGCACGGAGGAGAAGCTAGCGGCGGTAGCCAGCAGCTAACGGCAGCAGCAGCGCCACAGAGAGCCGCCGCCGGGCCAGGGCCGTGCGCTGCCTTTAATATCCAGACACCGGAGGCCTTGGACTTTTCAAAGCCGCAAGAGTGGGACACATGGATCCGGAGATTGGAAAGATTTCGCCCGGCGAGTGACCTGAATGCGAGCTCGGACGAGAACCAAGTCAATACATTGATATAGTGCAGGGCGACGAGGCGGCGGACTGTGGTCAGGAGGTCAAATCGGAAGGTCAGTGGTTCGATCCACGGCTCCTCCGGGCCACATGTGAAGTCTTGCCCCATGTGTGTGTGAAAGGGTGAATGCGACAAAACCAGTGCTTTGAGTGGTTCAAGTGACTAGAAAAGCGCCAGAGTTAGAGTTTAGAGTCACTTCCAAGGAGGCAGGTGACGCTTTCAACGTTTCTTCGTGGTTCAGAAGAAAGTCATCTACGAGCGAGCAAAGTTCAACATGCGCAAGCAGAGAGAAGGAGAGTCAGTGGATGTGTTTGTTAGTGCATTATATGCGCTAGCGGAACACTGCAGCTACGAGCTGCTACATGACGAGCTGATCAGAGACAGACTGGTTGTTGGGCTGTTGGATAAGGGACTGTCTGAACGCAGGCAGCTGGATGCAGAGCTCACCTTGGAGAAAGCTGTCAGGATGGCACGTCAGAGCGAGGAGGTGAAGAAGCAGCAGGTCTCTGTGCGAGGTGACACCAGAGCACAGGCAAGTGATGTTCAGTCTGTGGATAGAGGTCAAAGCAAAGCTGCTAAAAACACACTTCAGCTGCTAATAAGCCACAAAATGCCCACAACAGCAAATGGAAATCTTCACAGCTGCAGCGTCATAAATGTGGCAGTTCTCCATCACGTCCTCAACGAGAGAGAAAAAAATGGATTTGATACTGTGATTGAGTCATTTGTGTTCTGCATTTATTTGGATGTAAAAGTTCAAGTTGTTAGATCATTAGAGAACAGACAGCTCAGGGCTTTGTATTGCATTTGTAGTTCAACGTTACAAGCTCAGGTTCAATGGCTGTGTGTGTGTTGTGAGTGTGAATGGCTCAGGATTCAGATAGGAGCAGAGCTTCCAGCCACAGGGGCAGAATAAACCCCTAAGCTCCTGCTGAATCAATGGCAGTCTACCCATTGATTCTAGAAAGGGCAGATGTGGTGGAAGTGTGAGATGAAGTGTGTGTTTGAGAAGGTCAGCAGGGGGCGACAGAGCCGGCAGACGAGAGCAGCAAAGAGGAAGTGGTCAAGGTGAGCTGAAGAAAGAAAACACCTTCTACTTCCAGTCGAACTCACGCAGTTTTTTTAACAAGGCGACACAGCAGAGACTGAACTCATGGACTCAAAGAGAGCCAACTAGAACTGGTGGAGTCCTGCTCTCCAAAGAGGAGCCTTATCCACACTTGTTGATGCCAGCTCAGCTCTTGAGGTTTCAAATGATTCGTCCAAAAAAAGAGACAAAACTTGATTTGATTGTATTTGGAAAAAGAAAAATTGTCATGTAGAACAAATGTAGTAATGGTGGATTCAGTGTTTTAGATTTTCACACCTTCCACTCCACCTTCAAAATAAGAGACTTATTCCATCCAAACTCATTGTGGAACTTTATTTCAACACATATTTTTGATGCCTCAGGTGGTTTGAATGTTTGAATAAGATGTGATTATAATGTAGAAAAACTTGCTGTGAAACTCTCCAACTTTCATAAACACTTACTTTTCTGCTGCTCCTTGGTCCAAACATCATTTTTCTCCACACAAACACTATATATGGAACAAGCAGGATATGTGTTTCAAGCAGAAATCATTCTTTTCACAGAGATGGGTTGATGATGGCAGACTACTGTCTGTCAGTTATTGAACAAGGAGGCTCAGCTCTTTACTTCCAATGAATTCCTATCAGAGAATCAAATTCCTGTCCTGCCCAGAGAATGTGATCATGTCTTCAGTGCTCTTCCTTCAGCTATTAAAACTCTGTTCTCCTCTACAACCAGACCTCCACCAACCTTTACCCTCCAAATGACTCAAACACACTCACATCCTGTTTTGAGTCATAAAGCTAATAATCAATGTATAAGGGAATGAATCCAAAGGGACAGAATCAGTAAAGCTGCTTGTGTATTTGTCTGGAACAGTTTCTACCCTGAAACAGACTGGGAAAAGCAGGTTATTACCTGGGACATGTTTTGTGTCAAATAAGGTGCGAGAGGCGTCTCTGAAAATATGAGTTTCCTTTATGTCTTTATTTTTTCTCTCTGTCACTTTCTTTATTTGATTCCTACATTATTATCATTATGTGTTTGTTTTGTTTTTCCCCCCAAACTGCATCACCTCCACCATTCCTTGTTTCTATTATAGTCACCTTGTACATTGCATTGTGTAAATAACTTTTACAAATGCTCCACACAGAGCATTCTCACATACTGCATTGGTGCATGGTTTTCCAGCTGCACAGCAGCAAACAGGAAAGCGCTGCAGAGAGTGGTCACCTCGGCCCAGAGGATTATTGGTTGCCACCTTCCTTCCCTGGAGGAAGTGTACAGCTCTCACTGCCTCAGGAAGGCTCAACACATCCTCAGGGATTCAAGCCACCCGGGAAATGCACTCTTTGACCTGCTGCCCTCTGCCAGACGGTTCAGGACTGTGACATCACCAACAAACAGACTGAGAAACAGCTTCTACGCAAGAGCCATGGCTGCTCTAAATGCAGCCGAGCGACTGATGGGCTGAGACACATGTGCAACATGTGCTGCAATAAATGAAGAGTGCAATGGTAGAGTGGGATCTATTTCTTCATATACATGATGTTGTTGAATGTGAACGTGCTGTGCTTGCTGCTGGTGTTGTTTCTCTGTGTGTTTCTGCTTCTTGTTTGTTCTTCTTTTTAATGACACCAAAGGGGGAGGATGGACCTCTCCATTTCTTTGTGCCTGCAAAGACAATAAAGACATTCTCATTCTACTTGTTGTGATTCTTCTACCTTTTACAGAGCATTATAGGCTGTAGACCTTCATTTGTATTGATCAGTGTCAGGATGTTTTTTTCACAGTAGCTGTTACTGTACTATAGTTTATGTTGGATGAATGCAGAGTAAATGCTAAATCCACACAGTTGTCAAATCTTTTCATTCTTTACTTTTGGAGATGCAAAATGCATGTGCTGTACTGACCTGTGATCAGCAAACATGTCTCCATGAACTACATGCCCTGAACACTGTGTTCTCCATGTGTTGGTGTAGTGTGTAATGACTGCTCAGCAGTGTTTCTGTTTGACCCATTAGTGTAAGATCTGACAACATTGTTTGGTTCTGAGCAGGTCAAACTGTTTTGAGGCCATGGTTTGGTTTTGCAGAAACAATCTGAGGTTTTGTGAAAGTGGTTTGAGAAAAGAGTTTTGTGTTTCCAACTCTGAAAAAGGACAGGAGGATTCAAAACATGTGTTTTATGGAAGTCTCCCATCAGCCAGTGATGAGATCCATCATGTCTTCTTGTCTTAGTGTTACAGGAGCTCACAGCTGAGTTATGAAGAAAATATGTCACAACATGTGCTGCTTCCATTTCTGTCTCTGAGAAGCTGCACAGTCTGTTGTGAAACACTGCCAAACACTAACACTAACTAACTGCACAGTGACACAACACTGGCACATTTCCTCTCAACTTAACCAGGTCCTGTTAGTGTTGATGGACACAGCCTCATGGCTGCACCACTCTGCCTATCCCACCTTTTTCCCCACTCATCCAAAAATGGGCAACAAGATGGTGGAGCTGAGATTTCAGTGCAGCTCAGCTACAATATATTTGTCTTGGAGGAGGACGTTTGCCACAGAAGCTGCTGCTCTAAAGTCTCATTTGAATGTGGGAGTCTATGGGACTGATCTTCCTGTCAGCTTTTGGCACTTGTGTGTTCAAACTTTTACAGCTCCATTAAATGTCTGCTACATACAAGATATTACTAGATGAGATAACACAACACAGCCCCACAAACCTCTCATGGTATTTTTGTTTTGTTACTGGTTACTAAGCAGATGGCTGTTGCCAAGGATTTCATACATCTGTCATATGCCTCTCATCATCAATGCCACCAACCATGTGAAGTGTCCTTTTCTAGTGGTGGACCTCAAGTCTCTGTGCTTCATCTAGATCTTGTAGATGTCCCATACACCACAGCTGTTGAGGAGTGAGAGCTCCTCTGTCCATAGAGGATGATGATTCCATCCTCTGATGAAGGTGTGGAGGTCAGAGGGACAAAGATGTAGTGCACACCAAAGAGGTGAAGCACATCAGAGACATCAAGCAGCCCACCTTCCTCCAGAGAGTCAACAACATCATGGTACTTGCTTGTGACTGCGACCCATACGTCACAAAGCCAAAGTCCCTCTAAGAGCCTGTGATCATTTATTGATATCAAACAGTTTTTATTTCACTTCTTTTCCAACCACCACATCAACATCTGTTCTATTATTCCATCATATGATATGAACATTATGAAACTGAGACTTCCCTTGACAAAGATGCACAAAAGTCCAATCTATCAAAAATCAAACAAAAAACTTTCATTTGCTCTTTTTTTCACTTGTTTGACATTTTGTGATGTGAGTTCAATTTGACGTTGGAAAATATTGATGAGTTTCTTCAACAATCTGGAGCAACTAAACTTTCACAGTCAGTAAAAGCTTCAAATCAAAGTTTGGCTCCGAGAGCTGGGTGAAGCCATGTCCGTTCCCAGCAGCAGGTGTATCAGGCTGCTTCTCCCATGGTGACATGGTCACATCAGACTGGGCTCCAATCAAGAAAAAAGGCCCAATGGAAACAGGGCAAAGGACAGCGCCCCCCTCAGGCAGGGAGGGAGGAAGTACCAGCAATAGAACATTCACAGGTGAAGCTCAGAGCAGCTTTATGAGCTTTAAGTCCAGAGACACTGATGATGCTCTGTCAGGTCCAGAGGACACACAGGGATGATGGTGGACTGGACTCTGTGTGTGACAGTGGAGCTGTTCTCAGATCAGCTCAGACTGCAGCACTGGGAGTCACCTCCACTTCCTCTGGTTCATCTGGCAGGAACTGATGATCAGGAAAGCTATGGCTGGTCCAACCTCCACCTACACACACACACACACAGAGGATAGGTGATGAATGACAGACTCTTGAGTCAGTGATGCAGCAGCCACTTCAGTCCTGTTCAGACCAGATGTGTCAGTTGTTGTTAGTCAGTAGTTGAGTGACTGGACATTGGCCTGTAGTGAGAGTGCTGCCGTTTCCTGTAACATTGTGTAGAGAGGGGAGGTGGAATCAGCTGAGCTTCAGCTGCACACCTTCACACCTTTTCACACTATATTGCTGTCTTTGATTTCAATGTGCAGCAACTGTGTAGAAATATGAACAAAGACTGAAATGACATTGAACTCAAGTGAAATGTGCAGCATTTACTGCAGCATCACTGCTCCAACACTTCAGTGAGGGATTTCCTCCTCTTACCTGTCAGCTCATGTTACAGCTCAAACTTATCAAGTGCCTGTGGACCACAGCATCTGATTGGCTGTGACATTTCACACACAAACTATTCTATTGATCATTTCCACTAAAGTTGATCCACTGCATCTGCTGAATGTAGTTTGTCCAGAAAAACAAAAAGACATTCTTCTCCATATTTATTTCAGACTAACATTATTCTAAAGCAAAGATCAACAACATGGATTTAGTCAATCTGATATGAGTGATAGATGCAACAGGACGTCTGGCTCCTACTTCCTGGTTTGGTCCTAACACCACAACACCTTTACCTGATACTGGAACATTTAGGACTCTGTTTGGCCAGCCTCCACACTCTGTTGCATTTGCTTCTTGTCTTGTTGTTTCTTCATTCAGTCATTTGTTTCATTGAACTTCAGCTATGACATCCTGTCTATATGTCTATGTCTATATGTCTAAATGTCTTGTTGTGGATCTAAGTTACATGATGAAAAAAAACTCCAGAAACCAGTTAAACTGCCCAGAAACACTTTCCTTCATGAGTTGATTGATGTGGAGGGAAACAGCTACAGATTTGACTGACCTCAGAGTCTCCAGTCTACAGTCTGGACTCTTCTGGAGATCACGCAGATCCTTCAGGTCTGAATCCTGCATGTTGTTCCCCCTCAGGTTCAGTTCTCTCAGGTGGGAGGGGTTGGACTTTAGAGCTGAGCCCAGAGAAGAACAGCTGATCTTTGACAAACTGCACCACGTCAATCTGAATAAAGAATAAAAGAAGAACAACATTCATACACCTCTTCATGTCAAAAGTGATTGATCATTGCTGCTGACCTCAGGACAGTCTGTCAATATAGAATCAATATCTGATCAGACATGTTGGACTAAACACTGACTCCAACACTTTGATTCAGGACTGAACTGGATCAAAGTTTAAAGGTCCAGTCCTGATCCAGGACTAAGGTCTTTCGTGGTCCTGGTCTCAAGAAACTAAAACTACACACATTCAACTGAAAACACCACAACCAGCTCAGCCAACCATTATCAAGGGTGCAGCAGTGGAGATAGTGGATTCCTACAAATACTTGGGGAGAGTGATTGATAAAAACTTGACACATGACCTCAACACCTCAACAATCTGCAAAAAGGGCCTGCAAAGACTCTACTTTCTGCACAGACTAAAATCCTTTAATGTTGATAAGACCTTGATGTTTTTATTCTACAGATCTTTTATTGAGTCCGTTTGAACTTTTTGCTTCATTTCATTTGATGGAAACCTGTCAGTTAAAAACAAAAATCATCTGTTCAAAATTGTGTGAGAAGCCAATAAGATAACTGGCATGCAGCAGCTCTCTCTCTCAGAGATCTTTGACAGACGAGTCTTACAGAAGGCTCGGTCCATCCTGTCCAGCTCTGATCACCCACTGTTGGAGGAATTCATGTCTCTGCCGTCTGGACGGAGATAGAAGCTACCTAGGGCACCAACACATAGGTAGAAACTGTCCTTTGTTCCACGTGCAATCAATGCAATCAACTTGCACAAATCTTAACCACCCCCCCCAGATTCAAATGTTGGCCTTTTAAATTGATGACAGGTTTCACTTCTTCACCTCAGTCCTTTATACTCTTCTTCTACTCTTTTTGATCCTTCTTTTTTACTCACTTTAGGATTGTTCTTATCAGGTTGGTTGTGCTGTACACTGCAATGTTGTTGTTTGAGACTGTTTATTTGTTTGTTATTGTTGTTGTGTTGATTGTACTGTCACTGCAAATCAAATTTCCCCTGGAGGGACAATAAAAGCTCTGAACTGAACCTGTTGACAAACCCCACCCACCCACCCACATCTTATTTGATGGCTTCAAAGCAGTCAGTCTTTATTTGAGTCAAACGCTCTGACTTTAAGATCAGATTCAAATCATCTCTGTGAACAAAATGAAGACTGGCCTAACACTACAGAGCAGTCTAACATGTGTTTGTGACAGCGGCCCCTGAAGGTTGAAGTCAAGTCAACACACATTATTGATGAGGACTGAGTGAAATGAGCTGAAAGTGAAGAGAAGAACAACTGGAAACATGATGGAACCAGTAGTAACATGTCCGTCTCAGGCCACCGTAGGGCTGTCAGCCCCTCCCACTTCCTCACTGATGAACTGTTTGTTGTTATATAGGCCGACAGGTGAGCTCAGCTCGTCCCTTCTCCACTGCTGCTGTTTCTCTGTTCCTGGCCCGGTGTGATTGTTACACACCATGCTGTGGTAGGAGCCAGTTTGAAATGTTTTATTGTTTGACGTGGTGAGTGTGTGTGTGTGTGTGTGTGTGTGTGTTTACTTTGGTCTGCTATATCCTAGGTCCTGATCCCTTACAAGCCCGCGCCCACATGTTGAACCACATGGCTAGTGTATTGTGAGACAGAGGTCAAAGTCAGTTTTTCTTTGTTTAGGATGTGTTTGTCAGAATGGTGATTTATTGAATCTGTTTTTGTCTTTTATTATAGACAGACTGCCACTGCTGTTTTGTTGACCTTGTTTTGTTTGTTTATTAGTATAGTTGCTTCATTCTTGTCTTGTTTTGATGTTATTTTGTCTACAGCTGAGGCCTGTATCACGAAGCCAGCTCAACTTACCCAGGGTTCCTCCCAACCTATCCAGCTGAACCTATCCACAACAATGGCAGTCTGGATAAGCGGTATCACGATGCTGGTTATCAACTCGGTAACTCAACCCAGGTTTGTCTTATTGTGAATGGGTGAACGTGCACGTATAAAGGGCAGGTTCCAAGACAGCAGACCAATCACAGTCATGAGCGCTGATGTGTGAGAGGTATTCAAGTGAGGGCCGTGAGAACCGGTACCTCCGTATAGATAACCATCATGAAAATCTAACAGATGTGATCGATCCTGGAAAATCCTTCCACACCATGGTTGTGATAGACTACTTACAATATGTTTTCATCATCTATCATGTCTCATAAACTGGATACAATCACTGCTGTCCGAGCTTCGCTACTTTTATTTCCGTCTCCTTGGTAACAGTAACCATAGTTTTGTACATTACACCTCCGATACTGGGATTTCAAAATAAGGGCATACATGGAACGTCTTAACGGTGTTTTGAACATCATAAAACATTACAGCCGTAACGCTCTTCTCACTATTTGGGCTCCTATCTCATCGGGGTTATCGGTGAAAGGACACGCCATTTTTTCCCAAACAGGGTGGAGCCTTTTCTTAGATTCAGATCAATCCTGAAAGCTACCCTGACCCGGAACAGGTTAGCCATTCAGGGTAAGTTACCATGGAAACTAACCTCGATAAGAATCAATCCAGCTTCGTGATACCGGACACCCAGGGTTAACCCTGAAGTTACCAGGCTAAGCTGGTAATCCTGCTTGGTGATACAGGCCTCTGGTTTCTGTTAGTTTCCTTGGTTTTCTTGTTGTTTCTCCCTCCAACAGAAATGAATGACATAGATAGCTGCAGCAGTTTCCTCTAACTTTTTAATATTGTTTAGTTTTCTTTGTGTGAGTGCTGCAGGACCGGTGACAGCGTGGCCGCCCGACGCTGGAGGGACTGGTGTTCAGAGTTTCTCACCTCAGCTTCACACTCCCCTTAAGTGTGTGTTTGGAGCTCATTTTGCACCACGTCTTCACTCTTTATATTTTCCATTATGTTTTGATTATTTTGCTGTGTGTGTGGTGTGTGTGTGTGGTGTGCATGTGTTGGGTACGGAGCAGGGTGACTACTGTGTCTCCATATAAACTTTCTCTCCTCTGATGGTGGCTGCACCCAGCTGTCCTGTAGTGCTCCTTCCACTGTCTCCTCTTCTGCTGTTTTATACCATTTACATTAAAGTTGTGGGTTTTGAATCTTTTGCTAGTTGCTGAGCTGCTGCATATTATTTAATAAAGACTGTAATCTTGGGGGAATCATCTGTCTCTGCCCATTTTTCTTTACTGTCACCTGGATCATCAAACTGGACCTGGCCCTTTTTTGAGCTGAGTTTCCACAGTAAATGTTGATGATAAATCTGAGCCCTACCTTGGCCCTGGATACAATGAGACAACAACTATTTCAAATGTCCTTCATTCATCACATCAAAGTCAATGATTCAAGTTGTGTGTGAAGATCAATCAGGTCAGTTGTGGGATAAAGTTCTAAGATCTACAACAGTAACAGTCAGTGAACTGACCTCAGAGTCTCCAGTCTACAGTCTGGACTCTCCAGAAAACCACTCAGATCCTTCACTCCTGAATCCTGCAGCTTGTTGGAGCCCAGGTCCAGTTCTGTCAGGTGGGAGGGTTTGGACTTCAGAGCTGAGCCCAGAGAAGAACAGCTGATCTCTGACAAACTGCAGCTCCACAATCTGAATAAAGAATAAAAGAAGTGAGTTGAGGACAAAGTTCCTTGTTGACAGTGTTCAGTGTTTCATCATCTGTTCAGAGCTGAAGAAGGTTTAGAAAGAACAAGTTTAGAAAATGAAAGTCAAACAGCTGAAGCAACAGGAAGCAGGTTCAAACAGTCCCATCCAGAGAGAGAAAACAGCTCATTAATATTCATGAGAAGCTGCTGCTGCTTCAACACAGACGTAGTGACTCCACCTCTTCAACTCTGCCAGCTCCACCTGTGGCTCCATCTATACAAACTGCGCATTTTCCACGTCCTTTAGTCTGAAACCGAATCGTTAGAAATATACACAGCACCGGCTCTCGTCTCGTTCCCGTCCCCGTCACGTCAACAGCCAGTAAAGTAACGTATCACCTAAGTAACGTAAGTAACGTGTCACAGCATCAGCTGCACTGCGGTGAAGAGTTCATGCGCGCTCCCGCGCCGGCTTAGCTGATGGCTGCAGGTACGCGCAACGGCCGTCGTGTCAGTATTGAGTCTGATTTCTTGATCCCGCCCAAGTTGCTTTAAGCTGCAGTAGAGGCACGGAGGATGAGGAGGGGGGGCTGGCGGCTCCGCTTGGAGCCTTGCTTGCGGGCTTTTTGCTCTGGGACGCACTATCCTCCGGTCCCACCAATAATGCACTCGCTTCTTCTTGCTCCTCTCCAACCTCATTCTTGTCCTTTTCTTCCTCCACGTCAGCACCACCATGCTTTAATGTCAAAGAAGACATCTCCAAAATGGATCAGTTTTGGCTCATACCAGTCCATATGATCCGCTTCCTGTTCTTCTTCACTTGAAAGGAGCTTTTGTACAGACACTTGCAGCTCCACAAACTCTTCCAAGTACTTATTGAAAGCTTCACCATGTTTGTTGACTGTCTCTTTACTTTCCCAGCTTCCAACACATGATTCATTCATTCTTTGTGCGCGTCACAACCACAAGCTTTCCCCGTCGTGACGTCATTGTTTTTATCAGCAGCGTCTCATCTGCCTTTCCACTGACACACATCGTAACACGCAGGTGGATAGATTTGATTCCCACTGAATTCCAACTCTGCATCAATATATTTGAGCCACAGCAGCAACAATATCCACTGTTATTGAGCACATGTCGCTGCGCTGCTTCTTTGTTTGAATGGGAGGCGGCGGCTCGTTTCTTTGCATCAGAACAAATGAATGAAATCCGCTCCTCACAAACCGCACACACTTCGTCCACTGTCTCGCCTGCGTGTGTCTTTCTTTGTTCTTTCAACACAACTTCTTTTCATCTTCGATCCATGAAGTGATTGGACTTTAATGTGTCAGCTTTCCTCGTTAACAGCCGTGGCGTTGAGGGGGGGTCCGCTTCACTCACCTTTTATACACTTCAATCTGTTCCAGACTGTTTGCTACATTAAGACATCCACAAGAAAACGAAAAGCTCCTTTATGGCGACAAAAGCTTTAATAAGGTGGTGAAAAACTGTTTTCAACACCACCTCTGAACCAACATTTGGGGTTTTCCAACGCGTAGCCGCGCAGTTACCTGACCCATATATCCTCCTGTTACAGACCACACGCCCCCGGGACATGACCAACCAAAAACAATAAGATCAACAATCTGAGCAAGATCATAGGCCATAATAAGCAGAGTGAACAATTCATTTCCATTGTAAAACTAAGTCAACAAATACAAAAGTCAAAAGTTCAATTGAACGGCTGCAACAACTGTGTGGAGCTGAATTCAAGCAAATCTCTGTGCAAGATGTGAAGAAGAAGCTGTGACTGTTGACACACAGTGGAGCTGCTGCTACTGTTCCATCTGCTGCTGCTTCACATCAACGTCTCAACTGTTGCTCATGTTCAACACAAAGTGTATTAATGGAACTGCTTTGGCTCCATTCATAATGTCAACATTCATGTTGATGATAATGCACAGAGCCTGAGGAAAGAGGTGGAGCCAGCAGCTATTGATTATAGATCACTTATTGTCTGACACATTCAATGTGTTTGTGTAGCTGAGGTGAAATGTGAAGAGAAACAGTGAGTGGACTAAAAGCAGAGAAGAAGAAAACAGACGTCACCATGGAGATCCTCAGTGTGGATCAGTAGAATATCAGCCTCATGTCTGCAGCTCAGTGTCAACACAACTTTCACATCACATTCATCTGAGCACAGAAATAAAACATGGAGTCTGACCTCAGAGTCTCCAGTCTACAGTCTGGACTCTCCAGAAAACCACTCAGATCCTTCACTCCTGAATCCTGCAGCTTGTTTCCACTCAGGTCCAGGTGTCTCAGGTGGGAGGGGTTGGACTTCAGAGCTGAGACCAGAGAAGAACAGCTGATCTCTGACAAACTGCAGAGCTGCAATCTGAATAAAGAATAAAAGAAGAACAACATTCATATGTCACAGCTGGAATAAGTTTTGATCACTTGATCCAAAATTGCATGGTTTGATTTCTGATGATTCTGATTTGATGATTTCATGGTGTTTGTTTTATTATTTATGTTTCTACCTGTTTGTGTTGCCTGTGATGTTTGTTGCTTCGCTTGTGTTTTTGTGTGTGTTCTGTCATACTCTGGATCAAGTGGGACTTATTAGAGACAACTGTGACAACTGCTGTGGCTTGGGATTGGCGGGCAAAACTGCATGCTGCCGTCTTTCTCAACTGATTGCATCGGAGAGAGAGACACGTCACACCAAGGACGAAGTAGGGTGAGAGAGGACCGGTCGTCAAAGAGCGTGTTGGACTGAAAAGCTAGTCCACAGAGGAACAGCGTGAATGGACGGACGGCAGTAGACGTGGTTCAACACAAACAAAGTGACAAGTAAAAGAAACTGAGCCAAGTCCACTTTGTCGAGTGTGTGTGAGCTGTCCTGTGTTGAACACCCCGAGCCTGAGAGCACTGGATGTTTTGTGGCCCAGAATCCTCAGAGGGAGGATCCAGTACGCCACAGCAGGGTCGGAACAGAGGGGTTGACGGCCGCAGGACCCGCTCCCTCTTCCTACCTCATAGACCATGGACTTAGGTGGCCCCTCTGTCCCTTTATGCTAAAAGACTGGACTGTTTGATTGATATTGTTAAAACAGCTGTTGTTGCTGTTTTTCAAAAGAGGAATTTTAGTCTCAAGTAAATGAAGTTTTGCAGCTGTCAACATCTGGCCTGTATCTTGAGCCTGATCCAGGACTAAGGTCTTTGTTGGTCCTGGTCTCAGGAAACTGAAACTACACACATTCAACTGAACACACACCTGTTGACAACCCCACCCACCCACATCTTATTTGATGGCTTCAAAGCAGTCAGTCTTTATTTGAGTCAAACGCTCTGACTTTAAGATCAGATTCAAATCATCTCTGTGAACAAAATGAAGACTGGCCTAACACTACAGAGCAGTCTAACATGTGTTTGTGACAGCGGCCCCTGAAGGTTGAAGTCAAGTCACACACATTATTGATGAGGACTGAGTGAAATGAGCTGAAAGTGAAGAATCATTCTCAGGGGGAGAGAAGAACAACTGGAAACATGAGACAACAACTATTTCAAATGTCCTTCATTCATCACATCAAAGTCAGTGATTCAAGTTGTGTGTGAAGATCAATCAGGTTCAGTTGTGGGATAAAGATCTAAGATCTACAACAGTAAGAGTCAGTGAACTGACCCCAGAGTCTCCAGTCTACAGTCTGGACTCTCCAGAAAAACCACTCAGATCCTTCACTCCTGATCCTGCAGCACGTTTCTGCTCAGGTCCAGGTGTCTCAGGTGGGAGGGGTTGGACTTCAGAGCTGAGCCCAGAGAAGAACAGCTGATCTCTGACAAACTGCAGTGCTCCAATCTGAATAAAGAATAACAGATGTAGATCAAATCAGTGATAATGGATCAGATGTGTCCTGATCAATGATCAGTGTCTAAATGAGTAGAGGGACTTTGTCCTTCTGTTCTTGTCTTCTTCTCTTATTGGGCCTCAAAGAGCCCTGAGCTCTATCAGAGCGTTTCAGACACATGTCAGATCTACAGTGGAAGGAAATCAGCTCTTTCTGGAACATTGAAGCCTGTAAATGTGTTGAACAGACACAAAAAAATAAAATGATCAACAGTGAAATGGACACAATAGGTTGTGTTTTCAAGAAGCAGCTGGAAATCAACTGGAACCTTAGAAACCTTTGATGTTTCCAGAAATCTCCCATCTGCTGCCGTTCATCATCATCACTGATGTGACTTCAGCTTGGTGAAATATTTGTTGAAGACAGATGCAGCTTCTGTCATGTTCAGATCAGCAAGACATCTGTGAGTTTGATCCTCATCAAGTTTCTGATTTGAAGATCAAAGTGTGTTTGTGAGTTTGTGTTTCCATCAGTGAGGCTTGTGCCAGATGCTGCTGTTGTGAACAAACACTGCTCTTCTCTGTTGGAGTTTATTATCATTAAAAGTCCACTCTTCTACCTTCTGAGGAAATTCTGCTTCCTTCTGTTTTCTCTGTCTTTTGTGAGTTGGTCATATTTTGGGCTTCTCTTAGTGCCAGTACAGGTGGGCTGTCATACTCTTACAGGTGGGCTCACTGGGTGGAGGGTCTTATTTTCATGCCCAAAAGTGCTGTGTATTCTAAGCTGTGTGTCTTTTGCTTTGCAGTGTGTGTGAGCTCTCCCTCCCAGTACCTGCTGGTGGTGGCCCCTCTTCCCCTCACTCACTTACTGTAGGCTTCCCTGACACCCTCACTCTTGTACTGGTGATCATCTCAGAGTAGAGACGCCATTTTTAATGAACATAAAGTATATTTTTTGTCACTCTCAGTTTCATGTGTATTATCCAGCTCATCACTGGGGATAAGTCCTGATGACAGAATACCATAATAATTATGAAACTTGGATTCAATCAAATATTTGATTTGTTTTTCATGTTGAGTTATAAAATGTTATTTTCCACATTTCTCTGTCTCCTGGTCATGAACAGACTGTATAGTATCACAACACAGAACACAAAACTACTGAACTAAATCTGTGTAAAGTTTAGATTGGGGCCTTTGAATATCACATAAGACCAATTAGAAAAATCTGCTTCAATCCAGAAATGTTGGCCTTTTGAAAACTCTGTCCATTTATATGCACTCAATACTTGTTTGAGGCTCCTTTTGTATGAGTTTCACTTTTTGAGTTTGAACTACTGAAACAGACTATTCCATGATATTCTCATTTATTGAGATGTGCCTGTATGTGGAAATATCCAGGGGATCAATTTACATAAAGATGTGTTGTCACCTGTTTGTTCATCAAACTGCCTTCAGCAGTAGTAGATATGTCTGTAGTGTCTGTACCACAACAACATACTATTGATGCTGGGCCGTATCCATGGACACGTCATGTGACGTAACATAAAACTTCAATAAACCTGGTTCATCATTTACAAAATGCTTCAGACAGACTGAACACACACAACAACACAACAGGAACCCTCTGTCAACACCTGCTGCTGTGTTCAAGTGTCATCAGATAAACAGCTTGATGGATCCTCACCTGAGAGTCTCCAGTCTACAGTGTGGACTCTCCAGTCCACCACACAGCAGCTTCACTCCTGAGTCCTGCAGGTTGTTGTCACTCAGGTCCAGGTGTCTCAGACTAGAGGACTGGAACTGAGGACTGAGGACAGAGCTCCACAGCTTCTCTCTGAGAGGTTACAGCTGTTCAGGCTGAAGAGATGATCATGAGGAATTAAAGAAGAAAGAATGAATTTTCTGTCCTGTAGAAACACACAAGTGTTTTTATATAATGATGAATAAATCCATCTGTCTCTACACTTACAGAGCTTTGTTGGAGGCTTTGACCACTGGCAGCAGCCTCAGAAGAGCCTCCTCTGAACCAGAGTATTTCTCCAGGTCAAACTCATCCAATGTTCTTCTGATGACAGTAAGATGAAGACCAGAGCTGACCATTGAGCAGGAGACAGTTTGTCTGTGGAGAGACGTCCTGATCTCAGGGACTGTTGGATCTCCTCCACTAGAGAACGATCATTCAGTTCATTCAGACAGTGGAACAGGTTGATGCTTTTCTCTGCAGAGGGACTCTCTTCAATCTTCTCTTGATGTACTGGACTGTTTTCTGATTGGACCCTGAGTCACTTCCTGTCTGTGTCATCAGGCCTCGTAGGAGAGTCTGGTTGGTCTCAGTGAAAGACCCAGGAGGAAGCGGAGGAGCAAGTCCAGGTGTCCATTTGGACTCTGTAAGGCCTTGTCCACAGCACTCTGGTAGAAGAGGTGTTGCTCAGGTTTGTTTCTAAATAGTCTTGGCCTCATTTTTCTCCTGACATCAGATTGATTCCATATTTGATGAAGGTGAGATGGACATGAAGAGCAGCCAGAAACTCCTGAACACTCAGATGGACAAAGCAGAACACCTTGTCCTGGTACAGGCCTCTCTCCTCTTTAAAGATCTGTGTGAACACTCCTGAGTACACTGAGGCTGCTCTGATATCGATGCCACACTCTGTCAGGTCTGATTCATAGAAGATCAGGTTTCCTTTCTGCAGCTGCTCAAAAGCCAGTTTCCCCAGAGACTCAATCATCTCCCTGCTCTCTGGACTCCAGTGTGGATCTGTCTCAGCTCCTCCATCATACTTGACCTTCTTGACTTTGGACTGAACCACCAGGAAGTGGATGTACATCTCAGTCAGGGTCTTGGGCAGCTCTCCTCCTCTCTGCTCTTCAACAGCTCCTCCAACTGTAGCAGTGATCCAGCAGAAGACTGGGATGTGGCACATGACGTGGAGGCTTTGTGATGTCTTGATGTGGGAGATAATCTTTCTGGCCTGCTCCTCATCTCTGAACCTCTTCCTGAAGTACTCCTCCTTCTGTGGGTCAGTGAACCCTCTGACCTCTGTCACCATGTCAACACACTGAGGAGGGATCTGATTGGCTGCTGCAGGTCGTGTGTTATCCAGAGGTGAGCAGAGGGAAGCAGTTTCCCCTGATGAGGTTTTGGTCAGCAGCACATTGACTGAGGTGGACTCTGTCACATCAGTCAGGATCTCAGTGTTGTGGAAGTCCAGAGGAAGTCGACACTCGTCCAGGACCGTCAAAGATGAAGACGACCTGGAACTGATCAAACCTGCAGATTCCTGCTTCTGTGTTACAGTGAAGAAGTGATGAACAAGTTCCACCAAGCTGAACTTTTTCTCTCTTCAGCACATTCAGCTCTCTGAAGGTGAAGGGAAATATGAAGTGTATGTCTGGTTGTCTTTGTCTTCAGCCCAGTCCAGAGTGAACTTCTGGTTAAGACTGTTTTCCCAATGCCAGCACTCCCTTTGTCATCACTGTTCTGATTGGTCGGTCTCTTCCAGGTGAGGCTTTAAAGATGTCTTGTGTCTGATGGTTGTTTCTGCTCTGTCTGGTTTCCTTGAAGCTGTTTCAATCTGTCTGACCTCATGTCATCATTGACCCCTCCAGCCCCTCCCTCTGTGATGTAGAGCTCTGTGTAGATCTGCTTCAGAAGAGTTGGGTTTCCTGCTTTAGAGATGCCCTCAAACACACACTGGAACTTCTTCTTCAGCTCAGATTTGAGTTTACATCCACAAACTGCAGCTAAATATTCTGAATGAAAACACAAGAAATAAGATCAGTAAGAAAATGTAACATTTTCATTCCTCTAAATAACCACTATATGAACATGTTTCCCTCCATCTCCTGATGTCAGTGAACGTCTCATTTGTCCATCATGTTGAATCTTTAGAGAAATCCTCTTATGCTCTGCAGACACTCAGCCAGCTTCTCCTGCTTCATCCTCCTCAGGAGGTTCACTGTGATCTTCACTAATGCCTCTCTGCTGCTGCTCCTCTGCCTCTTCATCCTAACATCCAACACCTCCTCATCCTCTCTCTGACTCCCTGAGCATTGTGGGTAATGTGGACTCAGAAGCTGAGGATCTTCTTCAGCTCCTTCTTCACAAAAGTCACCATGTTGTCCTCCAGCAACTGGAACAGAAACTCTATGAGTGACAGCATCAAACTAAAACCATGGAGCCAAACATCAGATCCACGTTGGACACACTGACAATCCACTGGTGTCAAAGTGCAGCAGCAGGGAGATGACTGTGGACCACAACAGATGGAACAGCAGCTGTTGGACATGTTCACACCTCAATATGGAGTCCAGGTGTGTTTGATGCTGCTGGGCAGACTGAGCACTGGGAACCTCTGAGCTCTCCTGGTCCACTCTGGGAGGAATCAGTGTCAAGTGAAAATAAGTACAGGGAGATAATACAAGATGGACTTTATATGTCCCCTGAGGCGGTTCACAGCCGACAGAGACACTTTGACTTCAGACCTGGTCCAACAACATGTTGTACAAATGGTTCTTTCTACAATAACCTGAGTCTGAGTGTCAGTTACAGCTTACGTCTGATCAGCCGATCCACCTCCTCCTTTAAAGTCAGTGAACAAGTCCTTTGAGTCAGCGCTCTTTAAAGACAGACAGCTAGGTTCAGGAGAGTCTGGTCTCTGCTGCTGGATCCTGAAAACAACAACAAACTGATGTGTCAATAGTTTTAGGTTTTCAAAAGAATTATCTGCAAAGTTATTTTGAGTTACAGATGTGAATGACTTCCTTTTCTTCAGTTTATGGAACAATGTTAACATGTGTACATCAAAGCCCTTTCAGGACACATTCACATCTGATGTCTTTTAAACTTTGTGTTTTTCCCAATCAACTTATCATGTTAGATTTTCATCAAGTGCTGCACATCTTCAGTTGAGCAAACTGTTTAATAGAGGCTGTAGCAGGAACAGGAAATGACAAACAGAGCGTGGAAAGGAGGGGGAAAGAAGTAACACACACCACAGAATTACATCTGAGCACATGCCAATAGAGGAATACACACATGTGATGACTGTGAACCTACACAGAGTTTGATGGATCTGCTTCTGGTTTCTCTCTGTTTCCTTCACATGAGTCTAATGACTGAATCATCTTCAGCTCAGTTTACAGCAGAAACCGTCTCTTACTGTGACTCTGAGGTCCAGGTCAGGACTGAAGACTGGAGGTTCTTCTTTGGACAGTCTACTTTCATAGAGGGACAGATGGATCCTGGAGACTCTGCTTCATCCTCATCTTTATCCACACGAACACTCATCTTCAGGACTTCAGTCTGAGAGGGAAACAAGTAACAATGACTTTGAGATAACACACACCACACTCACACACTCACACACACACTCTCTCACACACACCACACACACACACACACACACACTTACAGAGTTTACAGTATAATAAACTGCAGCTGCTCAGTTTTCATGTGTATTATTCAGCTCATCACTTCCTGTTGTCTCCTCCTTTTCTCTCAGTGTCTCTGCAGAGTGTTAGTCCTTTGTCTGTTCTGCTATTCTGGAAACATGCTGCCCAGGATCAAGCCAACAGGCAGGCAGGATCACTGGGATCCATCAGGTGTCTGCAGCCCAGGTGAGTGCTTTTAAAAAAGGCCGCTCAGATCCTCAGTCATCACACTCATCTCTCCATCTAAAGTGTCAGAGCAGTGTCAGGTCAGGGGCGAATCCTGCAGCAGAAAATCAAACAGGAAACAGTCAGTCATTGTGCCAACAGCAATCAGGACTGTTAACAGTAGGTAAGGTTAACTGTGATCAGAGTTGAACAACATGCTGATGAAAGACTGTGAATGAGCTACATTTTAATATTAACTGGACTGAGGATGTGTGTGGTGTGTGTGTGTGTGTGTGTGTGTGTGTGTGTGTGTGTGTGTGTGTGTTGTTTTTTTTCTTTTTTTTCTGCATGTGTAGGACAGTTTGTTGGTGTGAGTGTGTCTGTTGTGTTTGTTTCTTGTGTTGTTTATTTATATGTTGGACAGGTGACGTGTGCAACCACATGAATTTCCTCCCTGAGGATAATTAAGTTACTTTATTAACATGGACAACACACGCACGCACGACACACACAGTATAATAAACTTAAAACTTAAACTGAAAAAAGATATCATCTGTCATGATGAAAAAGCTTAAGGGCACGGAGCTGTTGATGTTAAATCTTTTCATTCTACAAGGAACATACTACATCCACAATGTAAATGGACACAAGAAACTAAATTCTATGAATTCACAACAGAAATGTGATTACAGCAGTGCTGCACAACAAAAGACAGAAGAGCTGTAAAAAACTCTGAACTATTACAAACTATTACAAACTTTATATGATTTGCTAACAGCCCTGTCTGTGTGTGTATATATATATATATATATATATATATATATCACAACATATTGTATGTGTTATTGTCTGTGTATGTGTAAAGGGAGAGAGAGCCCTGTATTTTCTGTCTTAATGTATAACTGTGTGTATGTGGACTGTCTTTATATGAGTATCCTTGATCCATACTGTTTTCTATCTGTCTGTGCAGTTTCATTTCTCTTTAATGTGTGTTTTCTGTCCATGTTTGTACATTTGTTGTCTTCAATAAAAAAGACAGAGAACAAAAAAAAAAAAAAAACAAGGACTCGGTGGAATCAGACTCCTGTCGCTCCTCCTCTTTCTCCTCAACAAATATTTCCTGTGTAACAGACTAATGGACTGGACAGTCCATCAGATTTACACGTGAGAAGACGGATGGTTAAAAATCAGTCATCATGTCAGCGTTACGTCACTGAGGTGCGTTCAGGTGAACTAGGAAGAATAATGGATAGTTTGACAGTAAAGTGAAGTGTTTGTAGTTGAAGTGCCCCTCCCTACTCATCAGCTCCTGTTGTCTCCCTTTTCTCTCAGTGTCTCTGTGTGACTGAAGGCACTGTGACTCTTCTTCCCCCACAGTCCACAGGGACAAACTGACTCACACACTCTCACACTTCAATTAAAACTAGAAGAAGAAGAAGAATGTTGTGTTAACACTCACCTGCCTCACACTTCACTTTCTCTCCTTCTGCTCCGTCACTTTATAATGGAGTCTGAACTCACTGAACACTTTCACTTGCTTGTCTGTACCTCTTGAACACCTGTTGTCTTAATGACCCGCCTCCTCCTTTTGCATTTACAGGGAAGTCACATGACTCTGTGAGTGTGTTGTTCACTTACAAGTTGTTTAAACTAGTTATTTCATTGTCTGTTGTTAAAATGACAACTAAGGTTTTAATGAGATAAACTCTGACTTTATCTCAGCTCATATAAATAATGTTGATGATGGTTGTGACAGAGAAGAGAAGTGACTTGATACAGGTAGAATGGCTCCATCTGCTGGACACCTCCTTTACACCTGTATGGATGATCTCAGCTGCTAAAACACTGAAGCCGTTCTCTGAACCAAACTCTCAGTGACATAAACTCATTGTTTTGAATCAAACCCTCTTTGGGTCAAACCTTAAACATGCTCAGCTACTTCCACACAATTTGTAAAACTCATCTGCTTCTTTGTTGCAAAACTTAAACACATTCTCAGTCATAACCACATGAAACACATTTCACATTGTAAACACTTGCAGCAAAATGTGAACACAACTCCAACAACTACAGTTTTTTTTTTTTTTTTTTTTTATCGCTAAAACACTAAAATCAAAATATTACACAATTATCAAAACCTTACACTTCAGAAATGCACCAGATGCAACACACTGTCATCTGGGACAATGAGCATTCCACCGCTCTGCTCTGGTCCACAAACTGCTGTCAACACCATCCACAGTTGACACTACTATATATACCATACTCTCTGTTTCTGAACCAATCAGAGAGTTCTTCTTGGCAGCCTTCAGGTTCCCTTCATTCAGACCATGGAGGAAGCCTGTGACCAGGATTCAACATCAACACTTCACACGTTGTCTGGCCAATGAGGACATCAGCTGTGATGTGATGAGATTCTGGGCCTGATCCAGCCAGGTGAAGAGAGAACGTCTAGTACTGTCTCTACTGTATTTTCACTCTTTTGTGTTTTACTGTAATTTAAAACCTGTGCTAGATTGAACACATATTAAACATGTGTGTTCATGTTGGTAACAAAATATGATGATAGTGTAAAGTTTTACATGAGTGTTCATTTTACAAAGGATCTGAGGTGTCTGCTGCTTGGGTGTATGGTTGTGATCACTGTGACAAACACAGGCCCAGTGTTCAAAATAATGCTTAGCAATCAAAAAAAAAACTGTAACACACACACCACACACGCACCCACACACACACACACACACACACAAAGAATCAAGACAAACAGGTCTGTTACCCTTCACACCCAAATACAAAAGACAAACTATAATTCTTCCTTGTTTGCCTTTGACACTCACACGACTTTCAAATCAAATCCATGTTTATCCAGTCACCATGACCTTGACCTTTGACCACTAAAATCTCATCAGTTCATCCTTGACTTCAAGTCGATGTTTGTGCCAAATTGAAGAAGTTGTGTGAGGTGATACTGAGACAATGTGCTGACAAGGATGAGACAGACAGAGTATTGAACAGACTTCGTATGACTCTTCTTCCCTCCACAGTCCACAGGACAAACTGACTCACACACTCTGACACCATCAACAACAACTATATTCAGAATAACAAGAGGAATATTGTGTCAACACTCACCTTCAGTTTCCCCCTTCTGCTCTGTCCTGTCTAAAATGTGTCAGAACCTCCTCAACACCTGGAAGGGCTCCTCCTTCTTCAAAGGAAAGGAAATCACATGTGTGTTGTTCAACAGGTACAACTGTTTACAGCAATGAGCTGCACTGTTATTTATAACACACTGAGATTTTACTGTGACCTTATTAGGCCTCGATCTGCCTCCTCATCAGACCCTGTAACCCAGAGGTGGGCAGTTTTTTTCCACTGTGCCATACTGACTCCGATAAAGTAAGTGAAGGGCCACACAACTGAAATAGAATTGAACCATGAAATATTTAGTGCTGAATTATATTAAACTACATATATTTGGTGGAATGATTGCTTTACAAAAGACACTTGCCCGCCACAATCCATGTAACTGCATTATCAACTTTGAAATCAGCCAAAACATCTGTCAGTTGTCTGATCTCCACCACATGTCACTGAAGAAACACACTGTATTATGATGTAAATATGGACTCAAGGCAGATTGTTTTAACTTACTGAGCTTTAAGTAACTGACTGCATCAATGAATGAAGAAAATAATATCCACACACACTATGTTTAAACAAATACATGATCATACTCATGAATATTACAATGAGCTGCTACATCCTTTCTGTTCTGATTCAGTCAGACTGTTGTGTTTGTGTAGAAAACCCAAACTTAACAGAGCTGCACACTCAATGAAGAAATATGAGGCTCAATCTTTTGTATAGTTTGATTTAGGAAGAAAACACACAACTCCTTTGCTGCTGTTTACTGGAGGCTAACTACAGCACCAACATGAAAATGAGTTCCAACTGTGAGAAATGACTGATTACAAGTGTCAGCATTGGTGGAGGAGGCTTACAGAGCACGTGTGTGTAGCTACACAACTCCAACACAGCTGTTGGCCGACTACAGTATTTTTTTTATTGCTAAACACTAAAATCAAAAGTATTACACAATCATCAAAACCTTACACTTGCATCACTATAAGCACAATGTCAGCCTCACACTTTCTGCAAAACACTAAACACACTTCTATACATTAGACACTGATGTATGTGATGATGTCACTTCCTTGTGATGCCAAAACACTGATTATCAAATGGACCACACCCATTAAACACAACCATCAGGTACATAAACACACGACTGCTTCATTGTAGACACACTGATCAGGTTTAAGCTCTATAAAAATGAAGCAGGTGACTTCACCTATATCTTCAACCAAGATGGAAGTCAGAAATGCATCAGATGCAACACACTGTCATCTGGGACAATGAGTCATTCCACTGCTCGCTCTGGTCCAGAATGCTGTCAACACCATCCACAGTTGACACTGCTATATATACCATACTCTCTGTTTCTAAACCAATCAGAGAGTTTTTCTTGGCAGCCTCAGGTCCCTTCATTCAGGCCATGGAGGAGCCTGTGACCAGGATTCAACATTCAACACTTCACACGTTGTCTGGCCCATGAGGATGTCAGCTGTGATGTTGATGAGATTCTCTGGCCTGATCCAGCAGGGTGAAGAGAGAACTTCTAGTAGTGTCTCTACTGTATTTCTCTCTTTTGTGTTTTACTGTAATTTAAACCTGTGCTAGATTCAGTATTTTCTGTGTTTGTCTGATATTTGCTGAGCTCTGCTGTAGGAGCATGAAAACTGGAGTGCTTTTTGTTGACATGTTGACTGATGTAGTCTATGAAGAGAAATGAATGATGCTTCCATCAGTCTGCAGCATTGGTCTTGTGTGGTGTTTAGTGAGTAGATGTATATTTGCTCTTCCTCTGTGTACCACTTACAGTTCTCTACCAATGACAAGTAGAACTGCTCAAAGTGGTTTAGGTTAAACACAGCAGTGTGTAACTGGTTCAAACTGAATGAAGTCATATGAAACATGTGTGTTTCCATGGTAACAAAATATGATTTTTATAAAATAGTTATAGTTTTACAGAGGTGTTTCATTTTGCAAAGGATCTGAGGTGTTCTGCTAATTGTGACAAACTGGGCCAGTTTTCAAAGTCTCATGCACAAAGGAATTGAAACCCCCCCCCCCCCCCCCCCCCCCCCCCCCCCCTCCCCCCCCCCCCCCCACCCCCCCCCCCCCCCCCCCCCCCACACAACACACACAACACACAACACACACAAAAGAATCAAGACAAACAGGTCTGTTCACCCTTCAAACCAAATACAAAAGAACAAACTATAATTCTTCCTTGTTTGCCTTTGACACTCACACTACTTTCAAATCAAATCCATGTTTATCCAGTCACCATGACCTTTGACCTTTGACCACTAAAATCTCATCAGTTCATCCTTGAGTTCAAGTCGATGTTTGTGCCAAATGTGAAGGAGTTGTGTGGAGGTGATACTGAGACAATGTGCTGACAAGTATGAGACAGACAGACGTATGAACAGACTACGTATGACTCTTCTTCCCTCCACAGTCCACAGGGACAAACTGACTCACACACTCTGACACATCAACAACAACTATATTCAGAATAACAAGAGGAATATTGTGTCAACACTCACCTTCAGTTTCCCCCTTCTGCTCTGTCCTGTCTAAAATGCTGTCAGAACCTCCTCAACACCTGGAAGGGCTCCTCCTTCTTCAAAAGGAAAGGAAATCACATGTGTGTTGTTCAACAGGTACAACTTGTTAACAGCAATGAGCTGCACTGTTATTTATAACACTGAGATTTTACTGTGACCTTATTAGGCCTCAATCTGCCTCCTCATCAGACCCTGAAACCCAGAGGTGGGCAGTTTTTTTTTCCAGTGGGCCATACTGACTCAGATGAAGTAAGTGAAGGGCCACACAACTGGAAATGGAATTGAACCATGAAAATTTTTTATTAAACTACATATATTTGGTGGACATGATTGCTTTACAACAGACTACTTGCCCGTCCACAATCCATGTAACTGCATTATCAACTTTGAAATCAGCCAAACATCTTGTCAGTTGTCTGATCTCCACCACACGTCACTGAAGAAACACACTGTATTATGATGGAAATATGGACTCAAGGCAGATTGTTTTAACTTACTGAGCTTTAAGTAACTGACTGCATCAATGAATGAAGGAAATAATATCCACACACACTATGTTTAAACAAATACATGATCATCCTCATGAATATTACAATGAGCTGCTCACATCCTTTTCTGTTCTGATTCAGTCAGACTGTTGTGTTTGTGTAGAAAACCCAAACTTCAACAGAGCTGCATCACTCAATGAAGAAAATATGAGGCTCATATCTTTTGTATAGTTTGATTTAGGAAGAAACACACAACTCCTTTGCTGCTGTTTTACTGGAGGCTAACTAACAGCACCAACATGAAAATGAGTTCCAACTGTGAGAAATGACTGATTACAAGCGTCATCATTGGTGGATGGAGGCTTCAGACGCACGTGTGTGTAGCTACTAGGGATGCAAATTAGCAATAATTCATTAATTGTTAGTTGGTTGACCTTATCGATTGATTAACGATTAATTGATAAGCGGTGATTTCCTGAGATGTCATAATTAGTGACAAGACCTGGACTGAAACGCGGACAAAGACACGGGTGCAGTTACTGGTGAAGTAAGATAGTTTATTGGAACAAAGAGATAGTGCAGGGAGGCTGGGAATGGGGCTGAGAAGACTGGAGCCAGCACAGCAGGTGAGTGAGGGAAACGGGTCCGGAGCGCCAGGGGCCAGCAGAGGCGAGGAGGGGTTCAGGCGTTGGCTGGAGCTGGGCCGAGGTGGTCTGAAAGAAGATCTCCGGGGAAAAGGCGAACGGCTGAGGCAGAGGACAAAAACACAATGAGAGGTGGCAAGAGACAAAAACACGAACTTCCAAAAAAAACGAGGCACGAGAGCCAAAACCTGAAGCAAAAGGGTTTTCCAAACAAGGTGAGCCTGAACGGGATTACCGAACAAAGTAGACGGACGAACTGGTGACGAGTGGCAGGAAACCCCTGGCCTTTATATGGTTTGATGAGTTGGGTAATTGACTGCAGGTGATCCCCGGAGATCTTCGACACGCCTCCACTGCAGATACACGTACACACACACAGACAAGGACAAACAGGCACAATAGGGAGAGGGAAACAAGAGACACAGGGAAAACAGAGGAGACCCAGCTGGGTCTCTAACATGAGAACCTACATTTCCCTCAGTATAGGGTCTCTAACATAAAAAGCTGAACACTGTTTATACAGAGCTCTACACTAACATGTGTAGTTTACTTTAGGAGCACAATGAAAAAATGTTTAAGTAGCACATTATTTAACCCTTAAATAATGTTAAGCTCCAACGTGACACAGTTTTACATCTGAGAACAGTAAAAACACCCTAAACATTTTCCTTTGACTTTAAGTTGACCTCTGATGTGACCCAGAGTGACCATACATGAAAATTTCAACTTCTTTCAATCAACAGACACAAGCAGGAACTTGTTCTAGGTGCATTATGACCCATATTAGATACATGTGAACTGGTCTGTCCTGCCACTACACCATGATGATATTAACTCTGATATGAATTACATCTTATTATTTAACTACTTAAACCACAGTAGTATTTGATTTGTTGAACTCAGCCTGATGTAACATTGATAAAACTCAAGAACCTGTCACACAGACAGCTCCATGTTGTCCCTGTGTGATGTTCAGGGACAGGTCAGGACAGTCTGAGGACAGACAGCTTATTTCAGTTTATATTAATGAAGGATGCACCGTGAGACTGTGACCTGACCACGTGTCAGCTGTTCAGCTGTAGTGGAGGAAAACTCAGCTGTTCTGAGCTGAGGCGTCGGTTTGAGCTGCGTTCATATGAAGTTGTACTTTCAAACTCTTCAGGCAGTGATCAGTGTCGGCGGCTGTTTGACTCGTTAGACTCACTGGTCGTCATCATTTTAGCTACACGCCGAGGCCAGTGTACAAGAGGTAACAGTGTTGTTGATGTCTCTTCACTGACAGCTCCTCTCTCTCTCGTGTGATCAGTGCACTGTGCAAACTGAAGCTGTTTTAAACACAGATCCTGCTATTATGTGGCTTTGCTCCTTTACATTTCACAGAAAAAGGATCGATTAACTGCAATTAATTTAATTGAATCGACTAAATTCTTATCGACAATTAATCAATAGTCGATTCATTGTTGACATCGCTAATATAAACACAATTGATTTTAAATGAATGAGCAGATAATACAAGTCTTCAACAGTCTGAGTTAGTGGAATCACATGTAAATGTACATTAACTTATAAAACTAATAACTAACTTAGATTGTTTTGTAATTATAAAATTGTAGATAAAACAACAATTGAACCTAAACTAAGAATAAAGAAGGAGAGAAAAGGACTCAGATGGTTTGTACAGGACAGATGATGTCTAACTGAGCTCCATACCACTATATCAGCAGCAGTTCCTGACCCAGGCCAAGCTCTCTAAGAAGACGAGGAAAAACTCCCCAGAATGCTGAGGCCAGAAGGAAGATGGGAGGAAACCTCGGGAAAGGCAACAGGAAGTGGGACAAAAGTTTCTATAAGAAATCTGATACAGTTCTGTTAAATAAAGCCTAGAGCCCAGGAAAGTGTGTTTACTCACTATGACTAATACACTCATGGGCATGTGATTGTGGTAACCTACAGCGGAACACACACATATGAGAACAAGTCAGTGGAGGAGAAACTAACTTTGATGAAACGTTACAGTGCAGTAAATGACTGAAGAGCAGGAGAAGAAGAAGCCAGACATCTTACCATAAAAAGTACCAGACACTGATGTCGTCTTAAAGAAGCAGCCGACACCAAAGTCCATGAGGCAGCGCACGGAGCCTCTGAGCCCGTCTCAGTCAAGATGTTTTCAATCTTGATGTCTCGGTGAAAGATGTGATTATAATGAAGTTGGGTTCCTCCATGTAGAAGCTGTTTGAGTAGAATCTGAGAGACACACAGACAAAGACAGACATGTGTTAACTCCTGTGATTCAGCTCTGACTACAACTCCTGTCTCCTGTCTACACATCAGCTCAAGCCACAAAGGAAACCCCAGTAGCTTACCTTGGCCTCGGCCTCTGGTAGAGGGCCTCCATTACACATTATGTACAGAAATAGGTCCTCGCAGGGGACTGGTCTTTCCAGAACCAGAACCGGCTCCTGGTCCAGGTGGTACCAGTCCAGTAGGGACATGGACACGGACGTCCCCACTGATCCTGCTGAACCCTCAGAGAGCTTCAACATGACTGCCACCTCCGCAGGCAGACTGGTCCCATTCTGGTCCTGAAACAACAGCAGAGCAGAGGTTGAAGGAGAGATGCTCCACAGAGGAGGCTCATTCATTCATGGTACATGCAGTGAACACAGCTACAGTCGCTGGTGTTCACTCACTGTCTCTTTGCCAAACACCTTGTGCTTTGCTTTGTGTTTGATGGTCACCTACAACACAAACAGAGCTTTGATTAGCACTTCCTCACTATGTTGTATCTGTGTGTGTGTGTGTGTGTGTGTGTGTAGAAGTGTTGATATATATGAGAATGTGTGTATCACTTACTGGTAACTTATCAGCTATGTGGTAGCCAGCAAACACACTCCCATCCCCTCCTTGTTCAAGGAGCTTCTCCTGTCTGTATTTGGCCACAAACTGAGCTCAACACAAACACACACATTTTGTTTGAACACAGCTGTGATCAGTTCTTCAAGCTCTAATGTGAATCCTTGTTTTACACCTCAACTCCAAACTCTACATGGGTGACTTGCTCCTCCCCGCTTTTCTTACTCCTCTCACTCGCTGCTCTATTTCAACGTCAGCTTTCTTTTAACACCAGTCTTACTCACGTCCCCCACAAATGCACCGCAACCCTCTAATAGGTCGGTGCTGGTCTCTGCAGAGGAGAAGAACCTAGAGGAACATCAGCTGGTTGACAGTGACAGTGTCAATGGTTCAGCAGCTCAGTTTCTATATTGGAGGTAACTTCAGATGATCAGCCAAGGTTACCATTGTCTACGGAGGAGGTGGCTGAATCCTTGCGGTTGAGAGGGTCAGGTTTTGGCATCTTCCTCTTCTGTTGCGATGGCCCCTCTCTGACATCCATCACTTTCTTTTCCTTCTTGTCACCATACATTCTTTATTCCTGCCACAGCGTTCAGCCTCTCTGAGACCCTTCTCCTTTTTCTATCAGTCTTATCGGGGTTTGCCTTCCTTTTAAGTGACGCACTATGCTGACTAGAGCTGCTCCAGCTCTCTGTAGACCAGGAAAACACATGGAGCATCAGTTAGTTGTGAATACTTGTATCTAACTTTATGAAATGATCTTTTTTAGAACATGTGTGCAGGAGAAAAAGGGCTCAACAGCAGGAGTTTCTCACTTACCTCCATCTGTCCTCAGAGCTGCACAACCACCAACCCTAAGTGTCTTTGCAGGTTGTTCTCCATGATGATTCTTGAAGGTTCTGACGTGGTACCTTCACTAACGCCACAACTAACCAATGGTGGATCCAACAGCTGCTGAATCCTGAACTGTGTCTCCCGGTGTGTTCTCTATAGGCCTGCTGCACGGAACATGGAGTGTGTTCATGTGTGTGACCTCACATAGACGTGTTCTAAAATATGCACATGTTTAAAAGTCAACAGTGAACGCTTGAGTCAGTCTCTGATCCTTACGTCACAGATCAAATGAGTTGAACAACACGAGCTCACTGTACAGCTATTGATATCTGCTGTTTGTCAGTCACCTGGCTGAACAGCTAAACAGATGTTTTCAGTTGTATCTGTTGGTTAGTGTGGGGGCCACACATAGAGGCCACCTTCAAGTTGACTATTTGCTCTTTCTTTTCATCTTCAATGATGACACACAGTCTTTTCTTTTCATATATCACCTTTATTGACAGTTGCTGATTCATTTGAGTGCAGGCATTTTAGTTAACAGGCTGTTAATGAACATTTCCTTTGTTTGAGTTGAAACTCACCTTGTGTGTCTTTTTGTATGCAGCTCTCCACAGCTCTGGAAAGGAGGCGGCACCATCCAAGATGGCCTCTTATGGAAGCGGGGCAGGAAATGGAGGAGGCCACCTTGAGGTGCCAGAGGGGAGGCTGTCTTTTTCTTTGAGGTTGATTTCATTTGAGATGATTAAGAGCTTTAAGTTAATGTCATGATTGCTTGCTCTGTTATCACTGGGAAACACTTTCATTTCCAGTGTTTTACCATCACTATGAGCTGTTTGTCAAGACTTTAAACACTTGTTCACAACTGTAACACACATCACACCTGAAACACACAATTCCCAAAACAGTTCATCACAGTGTGAACTAAACACTGACACATCTTGTCTTCAGCAGCTCTTCTGTTTTCCTCTCCCTCCTCTTTCTATCTTTCTATTTCAAACAAGATCAGCCCAAACAGGTCATGTGACTGAAAGAGCCTCAACACCTGAGTGTGTTTCCTAGATGCTACAGTATATATAGATGGGAATCAGCTGTGATTGATGGATTTGCATGAGCTCAATCAACTGTTTTCAAAAGCAATGAAACAAAATCTAGGACATCAATTAGTTTCAGTCTTCAATGTGAACTGCTGTTCACTTCAGCCTCAGCCTTTAGCTTTGGTTTCCAACATGAGGTTTTCTGTTTGGACAAACAGTGTGAAAGCAATTGAACATGTAGCAGTTAACATCTACTGTTTTGGTCTTAGTTGAGCTTGTGTGTAAAAGAAGCTCAAACAAATGTTAAATGTGTCAAATGTGTGTGTTTGTGTCAAAAGAACAAGAAATGTGTTGCATCCCGCTCTGCTCCTCCCAGTGTCTCTCTCTCTCTCCCTCTCCCAGAGGGGACACAGCTGCATCTCATCATCTCATCACCTCACCGTCTCAAAAAAGCCTGGGTTTCTCATCCATCACTGCCAGAACTTTGCCGTAACCTTCGTGGTAACTAGTCAGGTCCTCCAGAGTTTCTAGTAAATCCACTTTGTTTTTCCTCGAGCCCTTTCTGGTGTTTTTATGTGACCCTTTTTCCCTCCCAGTTTTTTTTTTGTGTGACATGGTTTCATTGTTCCCTCAGAGCCTCGGATTCCCCACTCACCTCCTCACCCAGCAAGATTCCCTCATCCTCCCCACCCACACAACCAGGTTCATCACCAAGTCATTGAAGTCTGGAGGTTTTTGGATGGAAGTCCCACTCAACAGCCAGAACAGCCAGTGTGTTCCACCTTTGAAGTAACTTATTTCAGTCTCTTTCTCAACCTCTGATCCCTAAAGACACAGATGATAAAGTAATAATCCTCCTCGTTCATGCCAACACAGTCACCACCTGCCATCATTGTCATGGCCTGTGAAATATAAGGCCTTTTAACAGCATCCTTTTTTCTGCTGATGACTTCTTGGTCACAAGAAGTTGAAGCTTTTATTTCTACCACTGCTGTATCCTAGCCCACTATTTAGCTCACTATATTATATATGGCAGGCATGGGCAAACTATTCCTCAAAGGGCCGTGTGGCTGCAGGTTTTTGTTCCAGCCAACCAAGAGCACACAGTTTGGCCAATCAGTTGTCTGAAGACTGAGATCGGTTGATTGAATGATTCAGGTCTGGTGTGCTGCTGCTTGGTTGGAACGAAAACCTGCAGCCACACCGGCCCTTTGTGGAATAGTTTGCCCATGCCTGATATATGGTCTCACATTGAATGAATCCATACAGGTGTAATACCAGGAGATGTCCAGCAGATGGAGCCATTCTACCTGTATCAAGTCACTTCTCTGTCACAGTTTATCTCAGTTTATCTCATTAAAACACATTAGTTGTCAATTTAATTCTCTCGCTCAACTTCAAAATGTAGTGGAAACAACAAAACTTTGAGGTTAGTGGAGACAGTCAGATGAAATCTGTGATGTCATAATGAGCCTTATCTGACTGGAAATGTGTGTCAGTTCAACAGAAGCTTTTTGATCAGACAACAATATGCACCATATTGATATCAAATCAACAGGTGGCTGAATGTTGATTTGATGTTTATTAGACACAAACAAAACCATGTGTCATTTAAAGTCAAATGAACTTAGAATTTATCATGACTCAGCTAAATCCCAGTCTGCTCACTCTACTCAAAGATTCATTGAAACAGTTTACACAGCAAACTTTTCACCATAGTAACATTACAGTTGTAGTCCAGCTGACATCACATACATGTGTCCAATGAGCCTCATCTGACCAGAGATTTCTATCAGTAGAACACAGTGTTTTTAATCCAATGATCAAATACTTTGTACAATTAACAGAAACCTTTGAACTTCTGCTGACACTTTTGGAATTGTATTGTGACATGGTCTTAATACAGACAGTCACAGGTCACATGTCTTTAACAGAGCAGAACACACACCATCACTCCCAGTTTAACCACAGAACAAATGAATATATTAACACATTATCACATCACTTTGTTTACAGATACATTATTGATCCATGACTGCAGCACTAACCCAACAACCAAAAGTCCTTGTGTCCTCAGCCCACACGGGGCGCTACAGTATGAACAGTATGTATGTAAATTCTGTCAGTTTGATGTTGAGACAGCACGACATTCTTGTGTCCAGTATAACTCTGCAGTTCTTGTTGTAAGTTCATGATTTTGTTGTGTGAAGTGAACACAGTTATTTCATTTAATGGAACAAGAAAGTGACAGTTTGTCATATGAACATAAAAACATATTTTTACAACCACTGTTTAGTTCATTCAACTATTAAAATATATGCTAAGTGCACAATATTTGTGTTGCTAATTGGCCTTGAACTAATTACGGTTTATCAGCTTTATAAATTCAAGTCAGAGCAACTAAAAAATCAAAAACTGTTGACTTAATATTAAAAAATGACGTCAAGCTCACAAGGGATGAGTGTTTGTGTTGCACAGGGCACTGCCCTGGCTCCATTCCTGTTCACATTGTATACAGCAGACTTTAAATACAACTCTGAGTCCTGCCACATCCAGAAATACTCAGATGACACTGCTACTGTGGCATGTGTTAGGAATGGACAGGAATCTGAATATAGGGATTTGATAAAAGCCTTCAGTGACTGGAGTCACAAAAACTGCCTCATGCTGAACACCTCAGAGACAAAGGACATGACCATGGATTTCCATAGGTCCAAGCTCCCTCTTCAGCCATCCTTCACAACAGTGTGGCTGCAGCTGTTGGTTTGTTTTCTCAGGTGGCATGAATGGACATTTTTTTGAGTCTTCAACAATCTGGAGCAACTAAACTTTCACAGTCAGTAAAAGCTTCAAATCAAAGTTTGGCTCCGAAAGCTGGGTGAAGCCATGTCCGTTCCCAGCAGCAGGTGAATCAGGCTGCTTCTCCCATGGTGACATGGTCACATCAGACTGGGCTCCAATCAAGAAGAAAAGGCCCAATGGAAACAGGGCAAAGGACAGCGCCCCCTCAGGCAGGGAGGGAGAAGATAACACAGCAATAGAACATTCACAGGTGAAGCTCAGAGCAGCTTTATGAGCTTTAAGTCCAGAGACACTGATGATGCTCTGTCAGGTCCAGAGGACACACAGGGATGATGGTGGACTGGACTCTGTGTGTGACAGTGGAGCTGTTCTCAGATCAGTTCAGACTGCAGCACTGGGAGTCACCTCCACTTCCTCTGGTTCATCTAGCAGGAACTGATGAAGAAGCTATCGTCTCAACGATGGCTCCCACCTACACACACACACACACACAGACACACAGACAGAGGAGAGGTGATGAATGACAGACTCTTGAGTCAGTGATGCAGCAGCCACTTCAGTCCTGTTCAAACCAGTGAGGGATTTCCTCGTCTAACCTGTCAGCTCATGTTACAGCTCAAACTTATCAAGTGCCTGTGGGACCACAGCATCTGATTGGCTCTTGACATTTCACACACAAACTATTCTAGTGATCATTTCCACTAAAGTTGATCCACTGCATCTGCTGGAACGTAGTTTGTCCAGAAAAACAAAAAGACATTCTTCTCCATATTTATTGCAGACTAACATTATTCTAAAGCAAAGATCAACAACATGGATTTAGTCAATCTGATATGAGTGATAGATGCAACAGGACGTCTGGCTCCTTCTTCCTGGTTTGGTCCTAACACCACAACACCTTTACCTGATACTGGAACATTTAGGACTCTGTTTGGCCAGCCTCCACACTCTGTTGGTTTTGCTTCTTGTCTTGTTGTTTCTTCATTCAATCATTTGTTTCATTGAACTTCAGCTATGACATCCTGTCTATATGTCTATGTCTATATGTCTAAATGTCTTGTTGTGGATCTAAGTTACATGATGAAAAAAAAAACTCCAGAAACCAGTTAAACTGCCCAGAAACACTTTTTCTTCATGAGTTGATTGATATGGAGGGAAACAGCTACAGGATTGACTGACCTCAGAGTCTCCAGTCTACAGTCTGGACTCTTCTG
Organism: Caranx ignobilis; assembly: GCA_021432705.1. Taxonomy (NCBI): domain Eukaryota; kingdom Metazoa; phylum Chordata; class Actinopteri; order Carangiformes; family Carangidae; genus Caranx; species Caranx ignobilis. The sequence continues at coordinate 17,424,371 of MU269989.1, forward strand.
GAGATCACTCAGATCCTTCAGGTCTGAATCCTGCAGGTTGTTGTAGCTCAGGTCTAGTTGTCTCAGGTGGGAGGGGTTGGACTTCAGAGCTGAGCCCAAAGAAGAACAGCTGGTCTCTGACAAACTGCAGTACTCCAGTCTGAATAAATAATAAAAGAAGAAAAACATTCATACACCTCTTCATGTCAAAAGTGATTGATCATTGCTGCTGACCTCAGGACAGTCTGTCAATACAGAATCAATATCTGATCAGACATGTTGGACTAAACACTGACTCCAACACTTTGATTCAGGACTGAACTGGATCAAAGTTTAAATGTCCAGTCCTGATCCAGGACTAAGGTCTTTCTTGGTCCTGGTCTCAAGAAATTAAAACTACACACATTCAACTGAACAAACGCTTGTTGACAAACCCCACCCACCTACATCTTATTTGATGGCTTCAAAGCAGTCAGTCTTTATTTGAGTCAAACGCTCTGACTTTAAGATCAGATTCAAATCATCTATGTGAACAAAATGAAGACTGGCCTAACACTACAGAGCAGTCTAACATGTGTTTGTGACAGCAGCCCCTGAAGGTTAAAGTCAAGTCAACAGACATTATTGATGAGGACTGAGTGAAATGAGCTGAAAGTGAAGAATCATTCTCAGTGGGAGAGAAGATCAACTGGAAACATGAGACAACAACTATTTCAAATGTCCTTCATTCATCACATCAAAGTCAATGATTCAAGTTGTGTGTGAAGATCAATCAGGTTCAGTTGTGGGATAAAGATCTAAGATCTACAACAGTAACAGTCAGTGAACTGACCTCAGAGTCTCCAGTCTACAGTCTGGACTCTCCAGAAAACCAGTCAGATCCTTCACACCTGAATCCTGCAGCTCGTTCCAGCTCAGGTCCAGGATTCTCAGGTGGGAGGGGTTGGACTTCAGAGCTGAGCCCAGAGAAGAACAGCTGATCTCTGACAAATTGCAGCGCTCCAATCTGAATAAAGAATAAAAGAAGTGAGTTGAGGACAAAGTTCCTTGTTGACAACATTCAGTGTTTCATCATCTGTTCAGAGCTGAAGAAGGTTTACAAAGAACACATTTAGAAAATGAAAGTCAAACAGCTGAAGCAACAGGAAGCAGGTTCAAACAGTCCCATCCAGAGAGAGAAAACAGCTCATTAATATTCATGAGAAGCTTCTGCTGCTTCAACACAGATGTAGTGACTCCGCCTCTTCAACTCTGCCAGCTCCACCTGTGGCACAGAGACAGAAAAACCTGCTGACTGACCAACTTGTTCAAAGTGCTGAAACCAGCACACACACAACTTGTTATTATGACATGTTGGGCTGGCTGGAAAAAATCTGTTCTCCCATTCTAATCCATTTTCACTGGAAGAATCCAATATGGACTCATAAAAGCTGAGAGTGATTTTGAACACACACTCCTGTGGCTGACACAACAAGATATGGTCAGGTGAGTGCAGGTGTAGAGCTGCTGGTGTCACCTGAACAAAGATCCAACAACTTTGTTTTCTTGAAATCATCAAATCAAATCAAATCAAATCCAGTTGAAATGTAGAAACGTTTTTAACACTAGAAGATCTGATCACTAAAGTGTGTGTCCTGCAAGAGATCCAATAAAAACAGCTGAAATGTCAAAGTTGTCATGTTGATATTTACGGTGTATTGATTGATTTCCATTCATAAATCACACACCAAGTGAACAAGTGAAACTTCAAACATTTGACCTGAATGCAGACAAAAAACTACAACAGACAAACTGACCTCAGAGTCTCCAGTCTACAGTTTGGACTCTCCAGTCCAGCACACAGAACCTTCACTCCTGAATCCTTCAGGTTCCTATTAGAGCTGAGGTCCAGTTGTGTCAGGTGGGAGGGGTTGGACTTCAGAGCTGAGGCCACAATTTCACAGTGAGTCTCTGAGAGTCCACAGTTTCGCAGTCTGTGATTAGAGAAAACATCAAATCTGTTTAAATTTAAGTCTGATGTAAACAGTGGTGAAAATACAGTTGGTGCATATGATGGTGCCACATGATCATGTGATGGTTCAAGCTCATCTTCTCTCACTGGGATGATCCTCATGGCTCGGTCCTGCATGGGCCCATTAGAAATCAAAGAGAAACATCAGCTCTATAAAAACCATAGTAAGTCAGTCACACACCTGTGTGTGCACGGTGTGAGAGGAGCAGCAGAAGGGAATGGAAAAATGACAACAACAGACTGATGGAGATTTCTCACTTTGCCCTGATGTTTGCTGCTCATATGCTACTGGATTTACTGGAGATGAAAAATACCAGTGTGATATGATGGTGGATCAGCTCCAGTGAAGCTGCTTTCATTAGTTTCATCAGGTTTGAATCAGAGCAAAGAGTCAAAAACTCAATAATTAGAATGATCATGTCTGGACTCACTCAGCCTTTCTGCAGTTCCTCACAGCTGGGATCAGTCTCCGTCGTCCCTCCTGTGATGTGTTGTACTTCTCCAGGTCCAACTCATCCAGAACCTGCTCTGACATCTGCAGCATGTAGGCCAGAGCTGAGCACTGGACCTCAGAGAGTTCTTTCTCTGATCTGTTCTCTGACTTCAGGAACTGTTGGATCTCCTGATGAACTGACTGGTCCTTCATCTCCGTCAGACAGTGGAAGATGTTGATGCTTCTATCAGGAGACATTTTATAATTGTTCATCTTCTTCAGGTTGTTGATGGCTCTCTGGATGGTTTCTGGGCTGTTCTCTCTCTGACCCAGCAGACCTCCTAACAGCCTCTGGTTGGACTCCAGAGAGAGGCCATGAAGGAAGCGAACAAACAGGTCCAGGTGACCATTTTGACTCATGAGGGATTTCTCCATGGCTCTCCTCAGGAAGTCATCCAGGGTTAAATCAACATGTTGTTCCCCCAGGAAGTTCTCCAGGACCTGTGTGTTGCTGTTGGTGTAACAGTGGAACATGTAGACTGCAGCCAGAAACTCCTGAACACTCAGATGAACAAAGCAGTAGACTGTTTTCTGGAAGATCACACTCTCTCTTTTGAAGATCTCAGTACAGAGTCCTGAGTTCACCAAGGCCTCTGTGACATCAAGACCACACTGCTCCAGCTCTTCTTGGTAGAACATGATGTTTCCTTTCTCCAGCTGTTCAAACGCCAGCCTCCCCAGCTTCAGAAGAACTTCCCTGTCGGCCTCCGTCAGCTCCTGTGGACTCGTTTCATGTCCCTCACTAGAGGTCGATGGACGATCTCCTGCAAACAAAACATGACATTGTTGTAAATGAACAAGTTGGAGATATTTTTTGTTTTGGCAGCTGATGATCACAAACTTCCAACTTTATCACAAACTCTACATCTTGCTTTTCCAGGGGTTCTTTCTAAAGACGCCTTCTTCTAGGCTGGACTACTGTGACTCTCTCTTGTCAGGATGTCCAAAAACTTCTCTGAAGAGTCTCCAGCTGGTCCAGAATGCTGCAGCGAGGGTATTGGCAAGAGTTAATAAGAGAGAGCACATCTCTCCCATTCTAGCTTCTCTCCATTGGCTTCCTGTAGGATATAGAATAGACTTCAAGATCCTTCTACTTACTTACAAGGCTCTTAATGACAAAGCTCCAACTTATCTGAAAGACCTCATTATCCCATACTGTCCTACCAGAGCACTTCACTCTCAGAATGCAGGTCTGTTAGTGACCCCCAGTATCTCTAAAAACAGACTGGGAGGTAGAGCCTTCAGTTACCGGGCTCCTCTATTATGGAACCAGCTCTCTCCATGGGTCAGAGAGGCAGACACTCTTTCTACATTTAAGTCTAGGCTTAAGACCTTCCTCTATGACAGAGCTTTTAGTTAGGGCTGGCTCAGGTAGTCCTGATCAATTTTATAGCTACGCTGCTATAGGCTGAAACTACTGGGGGACACATCAGGCTACATGTAGCCCTATCCTTCCTCTCCTCTCCTCTCCTCTCCTCTCCCCTCACATTTTGAACTGCCATTATTTGTTGCACTTTGTAGTCTGGCCTTGGTGTCTCGCACTCTCTCTGTATTTCCACAGATCTCTTCAGAGCTCCATCCCCCTGCACCAACCAACCAACCGCCGCCTCCATTACTTCCTTTCTCCTGCTGTTAAACCGGCCTACACTCCCTGCTCATGACCCAGTCTGCCGTCCAGTAGTCCCATTAAGCTGGCCTTCCCTCCCTGCCCACCACGAGCTTCCTTCATCATTCTTCATTAACTGACTGATTCCATTTCCATGATTTCCGCATTCCATGTTGTAAATTGTTTTCTTTGTCTGTATACAACATCTATTGCACGTCTGCCCGTCCTGGGTGAGGGATCCCTCCTCTGTTGCTCACCCTGAGGTATCTCCATGTTTTTTCCCTGTTAAAGGCTTTTCTTGGGAGTTTTTCCTCAGTCGATGTGAGGGTTTAAGGGCAGAGGATGTTGTTATGATGCTGTGTAAAGCCCTTTGAAACAAACTGTTTGTAAAAACGGGCTATACAAATAAAATTGCCTTGCCCTCTTTAATGAAAGAAAAAAGAACTGATCAAATCAGTGTTTCTATGTTTTATATCTAATTGTCTTTCTTGCTGTGTTTGCTGTGCAACATGTCTATCAGAAGCAGGAGTGTTGCTATATTTATTTCATCTTATTTAAAGTAAAGATGTTAATGCTTCTCTGTAATATGACAGAATGTGTTTGTTAATACCTGCAGTGAGAGGGATGAAGCAGCAGACCTCTGTGGACTGTTACCTTTTTCTGTTTTAATGTTCATAGTTTAGACTAAATTACAGACGACACAGTGTCTGGTTCATTCTGGCTGCATATCCATATGTTTCTAAATAAACTCAATATCTCACTCAAAAAAATGTAAAAAGTGAATAAATCATTTTCCTGACATGAAATCACTGAATAAAGTTTAGAAAGACAGAAAAACCTTGAACCAAAAACCAGGTGGAGAGGCTTTAGTGTCCATTTGGACTGTGCTGAGGGGAAACGCTGGATACTGAGTTAAATTCATGTTATAACACAACCAACAACGTTATCATAGGTTAAGGTTAGATTAGTTAGTGAATAAAGTGGTGTCAGTAACAGAGGTGTTACTCTGGCCTCACCTCTGTGCACATCTGATGCAATAACATGATGCAGCTGCCTGTGACTGGAGGAGGCTGCACAGCCATCGGCCACTATCAGAGCTGAACTGGAGCAATAACAACAGTTTATAAAATGTCCTCTCCACCTCTGTCACTCACCGTACTTGTTCTTCTTCCTCTTTGTCTGGACCAGCAGGAAGTGTGAGAACAGGTCAGTCATGGTCTTGGGCAGCTCTCCTCTCTGCTCTGTGCTCAACATGTGCTCCAGAACTGTAGCACTGATCCAGCAGAAGACTGGGACTTGACACATGATGTGGAGGCTCCTGGACGTCTTGATGTGTGACATCATTCTGCTGGACACATCTTCATCACTGGACCTCCTCCTGAAGTACTCCTCCTTCTGGGCGTCAGTGAAGCCTCGGACCTCTGTTACCCTGTCAACACATGTAGGAGGGATGTGATTGGCTGCTGCAGGTCTGGAGGTGATCCAGACCAGAGCCCAGGGAAGCAGATTCCCCTGGATGAGGTTTGTCAGCAGCACGTTGACTGATGACATCTGTGTGACATCAGACACAACCTCCCTGTTGTTGAAGTCCAGTGACAGTCGGCTTTCATCCAGGCCGTCAAAGATGAAGAGAAGTTTACAGACAGCCAGCTGCTCTGCTGGGACCTTCTGTAATGTTGGATGGAAAACATGGAGCAGCCTGAGAAGACTCAACTGCTGATCTCTGATCAGGTTCAGCTCCCTGAACGAAAGAAGGAGCAGCAGACTGACATCTTGGTTCTCCAAGCCCTCTGCCCAGTCCAGAGTGAACTTCTGCACCGAGAAGGTTTTTCCAACGCCAGCGACGCCATTGGTCAGAACCACTCTGATGGGTCTCTGTTGGACAGGTGAGACTTCAGAGACGTTGTCTCTCTGTTGGACAGGGAAGTCTTTAAAGATGTCGTTGCACTTGATTGGAGTGTCATGGAGGGTGTTCTTCTTGGACATTGTCTCCAGTTGTCTCACCTCATGTTGGGTATTAACCTCTTCACTCTGTCCCTCTGTGATGTAGAGCTCAGTGTAGACCCTGTTGAGGAGGGTCCACTTCCTGTTCCATCAGTTCCTTCAGTTACTCGTTCACATCTGCTCCTCACACTGATCTTATGTTGATCTAAAAGCTCCTGCAGACCACCATCTGCTGAGAGAGAAGAGACAGAGTCAGACTGAAGACAGAGAGTCTGACAATCTGATGGGATTCTTTTCATCAGCTACAGAAAAACTACAGACACAAAGAAAAGCTTTGAATGTTGTGCTGTTGATCATCATCTTAAATGTCAGTGCTGTGTGATGGAACAATGACTCTGTAGAAAACAACAGGTCCTGCTTTCAGAAATGACCACATCAGCAGACAGATGTTCACTCTCACTTTGTACACAGCTGCTCTGATTGGCTGTCTGCAGTCCACCTCCTCTTCTGGGTCTTTTTCCACACTGGGGACAGGAGGGGTGTCCTGAAGAACCAGACTGTTCCCAGTAAGAGGTGAAGCACTGTCTGCAGAACCAGTGTCCACAGCTGGTGGAGACTGGATCCTTCAGGACGTCCTGACAGAGACCACAGCAGGACAGCTGCTCGTCCACAGAGACACCACTCCTCTTTTCTCTGTCAAGACATTTCTGTATCACTAACATGTCACAGTCACAGGTCCACATCTGTGCTCTGATTGGTTGACCAACTCAAGAGTACGGGGCTTCACTAAACAGAAAAAGTAATAGAAAGTAGAGGAAGACGAGTGGAGAGAGGTGAGCTCAACATAAAATATCAGCTGATTGTGGGCGTGTCTGAATCCATCTATGGAAACTGTGGAGGTGGAGATGGGGCTGGTGTTGATGCACCAACGTACAAAACAGTAACATGAGGACGCTCTGCTTTCTAAATCTGATGGAGAGAGTGTGTGTGACTGTTTCTATCTGAGTTTTGTTGTGAACCTACACAGAGTTTGATGGATCTTCTTCCTGGTTCTCTCTGTTTCCTTCACATCAGTCTAATGACTGATAGTTTCATGTTTATGAAGCTCAGTCACTTAGTGAAACAGCTGCTCACTGTAGTTTCTACCAAACACACTGACTGTGCTCATTGAAGCTCACAGTTCAGGCTGTAAAATGTTCCTGTGATCCTGATCCTTATTAGCCCTCCATCACAGTCTCTTTGGTTTAAGGTTATGTTCTGGACCTTTGTTGTTCTGCTCCTGTAAAAAGCAGCTGCTGAGATTCTGCTTCAGCTGCTGGAACTGATTTGATCCTCTGTCTCTGCTCTCTGTATCTGACACGACTCTGAATTCACTCGAAATCACTCATCGGCCTGTTGCACAGCTCAAAGCTGCCACCAGGAGGAGCTACTTGATGCAGCCAACATCACCATGGTCCTTCTATCAGGTGGAAACAAGACTATGAACATTTAGTGCAATTGAAACCCAATGGCGACTTCCTGTTTTAAAGTCCCAACAAAGAACTTTTAAAAGGATATGCAAAAGTCTCGTTTCTGCTGATGTCTCCGTGTGACCTACAACAGCAAATGAGGCCATTGGTGGGAAGATAATCTATTTCTAAATAGTGTAACTCTTTCCTTTGGGAGGCAGTGGACAGGTCGGTCTACTGGACGAAACGATATACGGTACTCAGACTGGGGGGGACGGCACATTTGACGAGGCTATTAATTAGCATTGAGTTGTGGCTAGGCTAGCGAGTAAAAACCAAGCCCAAATGCATCGCTATGTTTTCATCATGGCTGATATTGGGACAGGATCCACAAAGAGTCCACAGGGGTCGCTAAAATCAACACAAAATGAAAGTTCATTGTAGCTGTTTTAACTAGATGCTGCTGACATGTTTCCTGTTGAAGAACGTTCAACACAAACTCAAAAGATCTGAAACTGACTTCAGTCTTACATCTGATCAGCTGATCCATGTCCTGCTTTAAAGTTAATGGGCCTGCCCATTGACCAGTCGCTCTTTAAAGACAGACAGCTGGGTTCAGGAGAGTCTGGTCTCTGCTGCTGGATCCTGAAACAACAACACAACTGATAAATGTGCATGTTGGAGAAAAACTGATGAGAAACATCTTCAATCTTTAATAAACACAACAACTGACTTTTAGAGAGAAAAGTCTTTCTGACTGTTTTCAATTCTGACCTTTCATCAACAGATCGCTTCAAGTTGAGTTGATGAAGACTGATGGACTCGTCGCTCTGCATGGACACACAGCTGGATCCAGGTCCAGGTCCAGGTCCAGGTCCAGCAGACTGATCCATGCTGCTGAGCTCACGTCCACATCAGCTCACACACACTTTGTAGCTTCACCTGCAGAGGAAACACACATCATTCATGTGCACACCAGCTCACATGTCCATCATGTCTCCAGCTGCTCCTCCACTGATTGGCTCTTCTTCTCTGCTTCATATCAGTGTCAGCTGAATGCAGTCACATGGCAGTGAGGAAGAGGAAGCTGCCATCAGCTGCTGTAAAGGTGTTGCGTGATACGGGGGCCAGACATACCTTTATTGTGCAGTCAGCGCTTCCGTTTTTCTCTGGTACGCGGGCTGGAGATTTCAGTGTGATGATGGGTATGGAGCTAGGCTTCGTCCCCGTGCCGCGCCAAGATGTGGTGTTGGATTGTGACCTGGCTAAAGGAGTGTTCTCTGTGGGCGTGCGCCTGGTGTTGCCTTTGCCAGGCGTATCTGGCTGACGCGTCGCTGTCCACGTTGTGGGATCAGGTCGTGCCGCGAGATCAAGTGGAAGATGTAGCGCAGGGCTACTTTGTTCAGGAGAGTCTCTTGATCCGTAAGTGGCTGCCTTGTGATGGGGATGTTGTTGCGTCCCTATGTTTCAGGTAGTGGTGCCTCGGGATCCGAAGTGTTGAGGGCAGTGCATGATGAAAGTGGTCACTTTGGGGTGTGTAAAACCAGTCTGTGTGTCCTCAAATATTTTTTTTTTTTTGGCCACGGGGCAGGAAAGATGTGGCGGCTTATGTGAAGACATGTCATGTGTGCCAGCTGACGGGGAAACCCAACCAGCGCGTAAAGCCGGCGCCTTTTCAGCTTGTTTCTGTGGTGAGTGAACCATTGGAGTATTTGATTATAGACTGTGTGGGGCCGTTGCCTAGTGCCAAGTCGGGCTGTAAGTATTTATTAACCGTAGTGTGTCAAAGTACTCGTTACCCTGCTGCTTATCCGCTTCGATCCATCACCACTAAAGCTGTGGTTAACGCACTTGTGCAGTTTATCTCAGTGGTCGGTACCAAGACTGATACAAAGCGACCGGGGGTCTAATTTTTCTTCACATGTTTTTGCTCAAGTATTGAAGATGCTGGGGGTGAGATACAACTAGTCCACTGCATATCATGCGCAAAGTCAAGGCGCGTTAGAGCGCTTCCATCAGACACTTAAGTCCTTGCTGTGCGCGTACTGTACAGAGCTGGATCAGGACTGGGAGGACGGACTCCCATGGTTAATGTTGGCGGCACGAGAAGTGGTGCAAGAGATCACGGGCTTCAGCCCGAACGAGCTGGTTTTTGGGCACTTGGTGCGCGGGCCACTTGGCAGCGCTAGAAAGTGGGCTGGTTTCCACCGAGGCGCCCCGAAACCTGATTGACTTTGTTAATGGATTTAGGCACAGGTTGTTTGATGCAGGTCGACTGGCTAAGGTTGAACCGGGGCAGGCTCAGGGGAAGATGAAAGCCCAGTATGACCGTGGTGCATGAGTTTAGCCCTGGGGACCAGGTCCTCGCTCTGATGCCGCTGGTCACTTCGCCTTTCCAGGCTAAATATACTGACCCATATACTGTGACCGGAAAAGTCTGTGACTTGAACTGTCTTGTAGCTACCCCAGGTCGTAGGCGGTCGTCTCAGCTTTATCACGTGAACCTGTTAAAACCATACTATCAGTGCTCGGGGGGTGATGGGTGCGTAAAAGGTGACGTGTGTCCCGCGCTCGCTGTGGACTCCTGCAGACGGCGGCTTGACTCGAGTCAGACTGAAGTCGCCAGATTGACGACTTGTGCCCTTGCCTGACTAACAGTGATGAAAGACTTGACTTGACTTTGACTTGCTATTCATCACTTGGACTTGACTTTGACTTGCATGCAATGACTTGACAGGTCACTGTGGTCTTAGTTGATATGTGAATTATTAAAAATATGTTTTGTTTTTTTTTCAAACGGGTGTTCCTGTTGTGTGTGGGCTAACCTGGCAACCTGTAATCTCAAGTGATGCACGCGTCACTCCAGCGGTGGAGTGGCTGGAGCGCGGTGCTGCCAACTTGGCCACTTTCCAAACCCTCATGGTGAATTTTTTGTCAAAAGTGACTAACTAGCGACTTTTTCCGATGTTGTTTCAGACTTTTCTGGTTTACACATCACTGCTGTCTGTCTTCAGTGAGCAGCGGGTGCTGCCGTGAGCCCCTCCCCTGTCCTGAAGCGCTCACAGACGGTCAGTGTCACAGCAGTGTCCCGGAGCAGGCCCCGCTGCAGTCAGAGGCCCACACCGCTCCTCGCCGCTGACCCCCACAGCCTCAGCTCAGTCAATCTCTCACTTCATCTCTCTCTCTCTCTCTCTCTCTCTCTCTCTCTCTCTATACATATATATATATATATACATATATATATATTACATACACAGCACACACACACATTCACAAATACAAGGCCTAATTACATTGTTTCTATGTTCTAGATATTTAGTTCACAAATAAAAGTCCAGCACTTAAACACAGTTGTCTTCCAGCTTATTATAATTCAATGACTTAACTTGTGACTTACTTGACCAAAGACTTGACTCGACTTGATTCTCACAAAAATGACTCGAGACTTGCTTGAGACTTGAAGGTTAAGACTTGAGACTTACTTGAACATGTGACTCCCACCTCTGGGACAAACTGACTCACACACCCTCACACTTCAATAACAACTAGAAGAAGAAGAAGAATGTTATGTTAACACTCACCTGCCTCACACTTCACTTTCTCTCCTTCTGCTCCGTCACTTTAAAATGGAGTCTGGACCATAGACTGTTTATAAAAAGACTGGGCTGAACTGAAAGACTGAACATTTTGGCTACCTTCCAAAAGTGGGTCGAGTTTCCCTGGCTGACTCGTCCTCAGCTGCTGTGAATGCGTCACACAGAGGCCACTTGTGTGAGTGGGCAGGGGTCAGGGAGGAGTGGAAGAGATAAACTGAACGCACTTGCACTCATTTACTAATACAAGTCAGTCAGTCAGACAGTCATGGATCAACCACAAGTCGTAGGTGTAGCGCTAAAAAAAAAGGTGGTGGGCCGGGGCTGGGCGGTTAACGGTGAAAATTCAACAACAGGTACTCTAATGATACACTTTCTCTCTGTGTTTCCACTGATAATGAGCTCTGCGTCCTCATCAGACCCTGTAACCCATAGAGACAAAAGAGTAGTAACAGGTTCGGGGCTTGTTCATATTAAAGCAGCTCTCCTCTCACCCTGCAGAGCGGCTCTTTGAAATGCACTTTAAACCACTGCATCTGTTCAACTCTTCCACTCTGTCAGATTTCTGCTTTTTATCCAGCACATGTTGGAACAGTTTGAATTTGATGAACTTGATCTAATGATCACGAACTTTCTCTCTGTTAATACAACTGATTATGATATGAACTTGATTTTAAATCACGTGATCTGAATAGTTTTATACAGGGCTACACAGCTATGACACAAACACCACCTTGTGACGCAGTCACCTCATCTCCTTCTCACTGCAGTAACAGCTGCCACTGTGCGTACAGCTGGGCTGATGCTTTTCAAGTCACAGTCCCTGCAACTTATTATTATTAGTATTATTTATTATTAGTTAGTCATTAGTTATGACGTGGACTCAACAAGAAGTGAAGTTGTAAATAAAACAGACATTGTGTGTCTTGAATCAGGAACCTTGTCATTTCTTGCAGCACAGTTACAAAAACTAATAGAAAGCTGCATCACGTATGAAAAAGTGAAAAGGATGAAAGGATCAAAAGGATGAAACAGGACGTGTCTCAGCTCTCAGCCGTCCTCAGCGTGTCATCACAATGATTGGAACAGCTGATATAGTGAAGCAGTGAGGAGCCATCAGCTCTAAGCCGCTTCACCTGTGTGTAACCAATGAGCCGCCGCTCCCAAAGGAGGAGGGATGAACAAGGTGGACAATTCAAGAGGCACAGTTTACATCTGTAGGTCACATGACCCACTGTCAAAATCTATACATCACAACAAGCATTCAAAACACACATCAATACAATGGTACATAGGCTGTATTCAAATGCCAAGACAAGACACGTTAGGGGGGTGTGAATAAGGCCCAATAGACAAAAGTGTCGATCCAATTCTTTATCATAGATAAAATATAGATGTAGATGAACATGTGTCCAAAAAAGCAGCCCATAATAATTCCTGGTTGAAGCCTCTTGGGCTCTCTGTCTGTAGCACATGAATCCAAGAGGCTTCTCTCTGTCTCCTCCCCTTCTGGGAGAGTGGACCACCTCAATGGGCTGAAACTTAAGGAGCAGGTGTCATGTCCCACAGAGTGAAAATGTCTCCTCATGGTTCCTAATGTTGCTTTTGTCTTCAGATATCGTGACCCTCAATTCTCCTTTTGTTTGACCTACGTAAGAAAGACCACAGGGGCATTTTACAACATATACAACACATTTCCTTTTCCATGGAATCCTGCTTTGAACTCTGTATTTTTGACCCGTGTGTGGATGGAGGAAAGTATCAGGCCTGATCATAGCATTACACTGGACACAGTTACCACAAGGGAAGTTACCAGCTGGCTTGTTGCTCATCAACTGTGTCATCACTGCAAATTCTTCTTGTTGTCAGGAGCTGACTGTAAGGAAGGCCTCTCTTTAAAGAAGCAGGCTGATCACTGCTAAAATGTCCAAATGTCTTTCTATCAGCAGCTTCTCATATGTCTCCACCTAGTGGTTAAAGCAGTGAACTACTGCATCAGTCACAACCAGGTTCATCACCAAGTCATTGAAGTCTGGAGGTTTTGGATGGAAGTCCCACTCAGCAGCAGAACAGCCAGTGTGTTCCACCTTTGAAGTAACTTATTTCAGCCTCTTTATCAATCTCTGATCCCTAAAGACACGGATGATAAAGTAATAATCCTCCTCGTTCATGCCAACACGGTCACCACCTGCCATCATTGTCATGGCCTGTGAAATATAAGGCCTTTTAACTATATCCTTTTTTCTGCTGATGACTTCTTGGTCACAAGAAGTTGAAGCTTTTATTTCTACCACTGCTGTATCCTAGCCCACTATTTAGCTTACTATATTATATATGGGCTCACATTGAATGAATCCATACAGGTGTAATACCAGGAGATGTCCAGCAGATGGAGCCATTCTACCTGTATCAAGTCACTCCTCTGTCACAGTTTATCTCAGTTTGTCTCATTAAAACACATTAGTTGTCAATTTAATTCTCTCACTCAACTTCAAAATGTAGTGGAAACAGCAAAACTTTGAGTTTAGTGGAGACAGTCAGATGAAATCTGTGATGTCATAATGAGCCTTATCTGACTGGAAATGTGTGTCAGTTCAACAGAAGCTTTTTGATCAGACAACAATATGCACCATATTGATATCAAATCAACAGGTGGCTGAATGTTGATTTGATGTTTATTAGACACAAACAAAACCATGTGTCATTTAAAGTCAAATGAACTTAGAATTTATCATGACTCAGCCAAATCCCAGTCTGCTCACTCTACTCAAAGATTCATTGGAAACAGTTTACACAGCAAACTTTTCACTATAGTAACATTACAGTTGTAGTCCAGCTGACATCACATACATGTGTCCAATGAGCCTCATCTGACCAGAGATTTCTATCAGTAGAACACAGTGTTTTTAATCCAATGATCAAATACTTTGTACAATTAACAGAAACCTTTGAACTTCTGCTGACACTTTTGGAATTGTATTGTGACATGGTCTTAATACAGACAGTCACAGGTCACATGTCTTTAACAGAGCAGAACACACACCATCACTCCCAGTTTAACCACAGAACAAATGAATATATTAACACATCATCACATCACTTTGTTTACAGATACATTATTGATCCATGACTGCAGCACTAACCCAACAACCAAAAGTCCTTGTGTCCTCAGCCCACACGGGGCGCTACAGTATGAACAGTGTGTATGTACATTCTGTCAGTTTGATGTTGAGACAGCACCACATTCTTGTGTCCAGTATAACTCTGCAGTTCTTGTTGTAAGTTCATGATTTTGTTGTGTGAAGTGAACACAGTTATTTCATTTAATGGAACAAGAAAGTGACAGTTTGTCATATGAACATAAAAACATATTTTTACAACCACTGTTTAGTTCATTCAACTATTAAAATATAAGCTAAGTGCAGAATATTTGTGTTGCTAATTGGCCTTGAACTAATTACGGTTTATCAGCTTTATAAATTCAAGTCAGAGCAACTGAAAAATCTAAAATTGTTGACTTAATATTAAAAAATGATGTCAAGCTCACAAGGGATGAGTGTTTGTGTTGCACAGGGCACTGCCCTGGCTCCATTCCTGTTCACATTGTATACAGCAGACTTTAAATACAACTCTGAGTCCTGCCACATCCAGAAATACTCAGATGACACTGCTACTGTGGCATGTGTTAGGAATGGACAGGAATCTGAATATAGGGATTTGATAAAAGCCTTCAGTGACTGGAGTCACAAAAACTGCCTCATGCTGAACACCTCAGAGACAAAGGACATGACCATGGATTTCCATAGGTCCAAGCTCCCTCTTCAGCCATCCTTCACAACAGTGTGGCTGCAGCTGTTGGTTTGTTTTCTCAGGTGGCATGAATGGACATTTTTTGAGTCTTCAACAATCTGGAGCAACTAAACTTTCACAGTCAGTAAAAGTTTCAAATCAAAGTTTGGCTCCGAGAGCTGGGTGAAGCCATGTCCGTTCCCAGCAGCAGGTGAATCAGGCTGCTTCTCCCATGGTGACATGGTCACATCAGACTGGGCTCCAATCAAGAAAAAAAGGCCCAATGGAAACAGGGCAAAGGACAGCGTCCCCCTCAGGCAGGGAGGGAGAAGATAACACAGCAATAGAACATTCACAGGTGAAGCTCAGAGCAGCTTTATGAGCTTTAAGTCCAGAGACACTGATGATGCTCTGTCAGGTCCAGAGGACACACAGGGATGATGGTGGACTGGACTCTGTGTGTGATAGTGGAGCTGTTCTCAGATCAGTTCAGACTGCAGCGGTTCCTCTGGTTCATCTGGCAGGAACTGATCATCAGGAAGCTATGGCTGGTCGTACCTCCACCTACACACACAGACAGAGGAGAGGTGATGAATGACAGGCTCTTGAGTCAGTGATGCAGCAGCCACTTCAGTCCTGTTCAGACCAGATGTGTCAGTTGTTGTTAGTCAGTAGTTGAGTGACTGGACATTGGCCTGTAGTGAGAGTGCTGCCGTTTCCTGTAACATTGTGTAGAGAGGGGAGGTGGAATCAGCTGGAGCTTCAGCTGCACACCTTCACACCTTTTCACACTATATTGCTGTGTTTGATTTCAATGTGCAGCAACTGTGTAGAAATATGAACAAAGACTGAAATGACATTGAACTCAAGTGAAATGTGCAGCATTTACTGCAGCATCACTGCTCCAACACTTCAGTGAGGGATTTCCTCCTCTTACCTGTCAGCTCATGTTACAGCTCAAACTTATCAAGTGCCTGTGGGACCACAGCATCTGATTGGCTGTTGACATTTCACACACAAACTATTCTATTCATCATTTCCACTAAAGTTGATCCACTGCATCTGCTGGAACGTAGTTTGTCCAGAAAAACAAAAAGACATTCTTCTCCATATTTATTGCAGACTAACATTATTCTAAATCAAAGATCACCAACATGGATTTAGTCAATCTGATATGAGTGATAGATGCAACAGGACGTCTGGCTCCTACTTCCTGGTTTGGTCCTAACACCACAACACCTTTACCTGATACTGGAACATTTAGGACTCTGTTTGGCCAGCCTCTACACTCTGTTGGTTTTGCTTCTTGTCTTGTTGTTTCTTCATTCAATCATGTGTTTCATTGAACTTCAGCTATGACATCCTGTCTATATGTCTATGTCTATATGTCTAAATGTCTTGTTGTGGATCTAAGTTACATGATGAAAAAAAACTCCAGAAACCAGTTAAACTGCCCAGAAACACTTTTCCTTCATGAGTTGATTGATCTGGAGGGAAACAGCTACAGATTTGACTGACCTCAGAGTCTCCAGTCTACAGTCTGGACCCTTCTGGAGATCACGCAGATCCTTCAGGTCTGAATCCTTCAGGTTGTTGAGTCTCAGGTCCAGTTCTGTCAGGTGGGAGGGGTTGGACTTCAGAGCTGAGCCCAGAGAAGAACAGCTGATCTCTGACAAACTGCAGTTGATCAATCTGAATAAAGAATAAAAGAAGAACAACATTCATACACCTCTTCATGTCAAAAGTGATTGATCATTGCTGCTGACCTCAGGACAGTCTGTCAATATAGAATCAATATCTGATCAGACATGTTGGACTAAACACTGACTCCAACACTTTGATTCAGGACTGAACTGGATCAAAGTTTAAAGGTCCAGTCCTGATCCAGGACTAAGGTCTTTCTTGGTCCTGGTCTCAAGAAACTAAAACTACACACATTCAACTGAAAACACCACAACCAGCTCAGCCAACCATTATCAAGGGTCCAGCAGTGGAGATGGTGGATTCCTACAAATACTTGGGGACAGTGATTGATACAAACTTGACACATGACCTCAACACCTCAACAATCTGCAAAAAGGGCCTGCAAAGACTCTACTTTCTGCACAGACTAAAATCCTTTAATGTTGATAAGACCTTGATGTTTTTATTCTACAGATTTTTTATCACGATGTTTGAACTTTTTGCTTCATTTCATTTGATGGAAACCTGTCAGTTAAAAACAAAAATCATCTGTTGAAAATTGTGCAAGAAGCCAATAAGATAACTGGCCTGCAGCAGCTCTCTCTCTCAGAGATCTTTGACAGACGAGTCTTACAGAAGGCTCGGTCCATCCTGTCCAGCTCTGATCACCCACTGTTGGAGGAATTCATGTCTCTGCCGTCTGGACGGAGATATAAGCTACCTAGGGCACCAACACATAGGTAGAAATGTTCCTTTGTTCCACGTGCAATCAATGCAATCAACTTGCACAATTCTTAACCCCCCCCAAATTCACATGTTGGCCTTTTAAATTGATGACAGGTTTCACTTCTTCACCTCAGTCCTTTATACTCTTCTTCTACTCTTTTTGATCCTTCTTTTTTACTCACTTTAGGATTGTTCTTATCAGGTTGGTTGTGCTGTACACTGCAATGTTGTTGTTTGACACTGTTTATTTATTTCTTATTGTTGTTGTGTTAATTGTACTGTCACTGCAAATCAAATTTCCCCTGGAGGGACAATAAAAGCTCTGAACTGAACCTGTTGACAAACCCCACCCACCCACCCACATCTTATTTGATGGCTTCAAAGCAGTCAGTCTTTATTTGAGTCAAACGCTCTGACTTTAAGATCAGATTCAAATCATCTCTGTGAACAAAATGAAGACTGGCCTAACACTACAGAGCAGTCTAACATGTGTTTGTGACAGCGGCCCCTGAAGGTTGGAGTCAAGTCAACACACATTATTGATGAGGACTGAGTGAAATGAGCTGAAAGTGAAGAGAAGAACAACTGGAAACATGATGTAACCAGTAGTAACATGTCCATCTCAGGCCACCGTAGGGCTGTCAGCCCCTCCCACTTCCTCACTGATGAACTGTTTGTTGTTATATAGGCCGACAGGTGAGCTCAGCTCGTCCCTTCTCCACTGCTGCTGTTTCTCTGTTCCTGGCCCCGGTGTGATTGTTACACACCATGCTGTGGTAGGAGCCAGTTTGAAATGGTTTATTGTTTGATGTGGTGGTGGTGGTGTGTGTGTGTGTGTGTGTTTACTTTGGACTGCTATATCCTAGGTCCTGATCCCTTACAAGCCCCGCTCCCACATGTTGAACCATATGGGTAGTTGTATTATGAAACAGAGGTCAAAGGTCAGTTTTCTTTGTTTAGGATGTGTTTGTCAGAATGGTGATTTATTGAATCTGTTTTTGTCTTTTATTATAGACAGACTGCCACTGCTGTTTTGTTGACCTTGTTTTGTTTGTGTTATTAGTATAGTTGCTTCATTGTTGTCTTGTTTTGATGTTATTTTGTCTACAGCTGAGGCCTGTATCATGAAGCCAGCTCAACTTACCCAGGGTTCCTCCCAACCTATCCAGCTGAACCTATCTACAACAATGGCAGTCTGGATAAGCGGTATCACGGTATCAACTCGGTAACTCGAGCCAGGTTTGTCTTATTGTGAATGGGTGAACGTGCACGTATAAAGGGCAGGTTCCAAGGCAGCAGACCAATCACAGTCAAAAGAAAAGAAAGAAAGAGAAAAAAAAAGAAAAAGAAAAAAAAATTGCAGTGGTAATCAAGTCTGACATTGTACACCATTGTTGTGATAGACTACTTACAATATGTTTTCATCATCTATCATGTCTCATAAACTGGATACAATCATCGCTGTCCGGAGCTTCGCTACTTTTATTTCCGTCTCCTTGGTAACAGTAACCATAGTTGTTACATTACACCTCCGGTACTGGGATTTCAAAATAAGGGCATACATGGAACATCTTAACGGTTGTTTTGAACATCATAAAACATTACAGCCGTAACGCTCTTCTCACTATTTGGGCTCCTATCTCATCGGGGTTATCGCTGAAAGGACACGCCATTTTTTCCCAAACAGGGTGGAGCCTTTTCTTAGATTCAGATCAATCCTGAAAGCTACCCTGACCCGAACAGGTTAGCCGTTTGGGCAAGTTACCATGGTAACTAACCTGGATAAGAATCAATCCAGCTTGGTGATACCGGAAACCCAGGGTTAACCCTGAAGTTACCAGGCTAAGCCGGTAATCCTGCTTGGTGATACAGGCCTCTGGTTTCTGTTAGTTTCCTTGGTTTCTTGTTGTTTCTCCCTCCAACAGAAATGAATGACATAGATAGCTGCAGCAGTTTCCTCTAAGGTTTTAATATTGTTTAGTTTTCTTTGTGTGAGTGCTGCAGGACCGGTGACAGCGTGGCCGCCCGGACGCTGGAGGGACTGGTGTTCAGAGTTTCTCACCTCAGCTTCACACTCCCCTTAAGTGTGTGTTTGGAGCTCATTTTGCACCACGTCCTTCACTCTTTATATTTTTTTCCTTTATATTCTGGTTACTTTGCTGTGTGTGTGTGTGTGTGTGTGTGTGTGTGTGTGTGTGTGTGTGCACATGTGTTGGTTGCTGTTTTATACCATTTACATTAAAGTTGTGGGTTTGAATCTTTCGCTAGTTGCTGAGCTGCTGTATATTATTTCATAAAGACTGTAATCTTGGGGGAATCATCTGTCTCTGCCCATTTTTTCTTTACTGTCACCTGGATCATCAAACTGGACCTGGGCCCTTTTGTGAGCTGAGTTTCCACAGTAAATGTTGATGATAAATCTGAGCCCTACCTTGGCCCCGGATACAATAAGACAACAACTATTTCAAATGTCCTTCATTCATCACATCAAAGTCAGTGATTCAAGTTGTGTGTGAAGATCAATCAGGTTCAGTTGTGGGATAAAGATCTAAGATCTACAACAGTAACAGTCAGTGAACTGACCTCAGAGTCTCCAGTCTACAGTCTGGACTCTCCAGAAAACCACTCAGATCCTTCACTCCTGAATCCTGCAGCTTGTTGTAGCTCAGGTCCAGTTCTGTCAGGTGGGAGGGGTTGGACTTCAGAGCTGAGCCCAGAGAAGAACAGCTGATCTTTGACAAACTGCAGTCGATCAATCTGAATAAAGAATAAAAGAAGTGAGTTGAGGACAAAGTTCCTTGTTGACAGTGTTCAGTGTTTCATCATCTGTTCAGAGCTGAAGAAGGTTTAGAAAGAACAAGTTTAGAAAATGAAAGTCAAACAGCTGAAGCAACAGGAAGCAGGTTCAAACAGTCCCATCCAGAGAGAGAAAACAGCTCATTAATATTCATGAGAAGCTGCTGCTGCTTCAACACAGATGTAGTGACTCCACCTCTTCAACTCTGCCAGCTCCACCTGTGGCTCCATCTATACAAACTCATGTTGTGCAGCCACATTTCTCAGAGATTCTACAGACCATGCTCAAGTTGTCAAAGACAACAAATATGTGAGGCTGAACTCTGTTGCCATGACAACAAATGTCTAGAAACACATGTTGAATGAAGCAGCTGATGAAGCACAGAGACAGAAAAACTGACTGACTTCACAAATTGAACCTGCTCCAACTTGTTCAAAGTGCTGAAACCAGCTCACACACAACTTGTTATTATGACATGTTGGGCTGGCTGGAAAAAACCTGTTCTCCCATTCTAATCCATTTTCACTGGAAGAATCCAATATGGACTCATAAAAGCTGAGAGTGATTTTGAACACACACTCCTGTTGCTGACACAACAAGATGTGGTCAGGTGAGTGCAGGTGTAGAGCTGCTGGTGTCACCTGAACAAAGATCCAACAGCTTTGTTTTCTTGAAATCATCAAATCAAATCAAATCAAATCAAATCAAATCTAGTTGAAATGTAGAGACGTTTTTAACACTAGAAGATCTGATCACTAAAGTGTGTGTCCTGCAAGAGATCCAATAAAAACACACTTAAAAAGTGTCCAGTAGCAGGTGTGTGGTTGTAGCTGACATTTAAAAAGCATCAAGTGAATTGAAAACTGTGTGGGCTTTTGTCAGCATGTCCTGTCGGGATATTCTCATCCCACCCCACCCGCTGGGTGAGGATACAGCTCCAAAAATGTCAACTATCATCCTATGCTCCACACATTCTTTAGTGAGTCTCCATTTGGTGATTCACCAATAAGCTTGTTGGTCAAATCTGGACCCTGCAGCAATTCTCCATTCAGAGAAGTTCCATGAAACGTGGCTCCACAGTCCAACACCACACGCAGTTTCTTTTTGCGTGGGTGGTATAGACCCCATGATGTGGTATATAGCACACTTTGCCACTTTCAGTTACCAACTGCTCTTGTGGTACAACCTCAGCAGATCCTTTTGCCAGAACATCCTGCAGAAATGCTTGGTGTTCCTCCAGGAATGTTTGGTCTGGTTTGAAGCTTTTCAGCAGCTGTTGTGCTCTTTGCAGTGCCATATGCCTGTTGTTGGCCATGGTCACATCTGGCTCACCAAAAGCCAACTTGAGCTAGTAGTGTCCATCTTTAAGCTCTGCTGAGTCCCAGATGTTCATGAACTTCTTGTCCTCCACTGAGGACAAGAAGCATTTTCCACGTCCTTTAGTCTGAAACCGAATCGTTAGAAATATACACAGCACCAGCTCTCGTCTCGTTCCCGTCCCCGTCACGTCAACAGCCAGTAAAGTAACGTATCACCTAAGTAACGTAAGTAACGTGTCACAGCATCAGCTGCACTGCGGTCAAGAGTTCATGCGCGCTCCCGCGCCAGCTTAGCTGATGGCTGCAGGTACGCGCAACGGCCGTCGTGTCAGTATTGAGTCTTATTTCTTGATCCCGCCCCAAGTTGCTTTAAGCTGCAGTAGAGGCACGGGAGGATGAGGAGGGGGGGCTGGCGGCTCTGCTTGGAGCCTTGCTTGCGGGCTTTTTGCTCTGGGACGCACTATCCTCCGGTCCCAGCAATAATGCACTCGCTTCTTCTTGCTCCTCTCCAACCTCATTCTTGTCCTTTTCTTCCTCCACGTCAGCAGCCAACCATGCTTTAATGTCAAAGAAGACATCTCCAAAATGGATCAGTTTGGGCTCATACCAGTCCATATGATCCGCTTCCTGTTCTTCTTCACTTGAAAGGAGGTTTTGTACAGACACTTGCAGCTCCACAAACTCTTCCAAGTACTTATTGAAAGCTTCAACATGTTTGTTGACTGTCTCTTTACTTTCCCCAGCTTCCAACACATGATTCATTTCATTCTTTGGGCGCGTCACAACCACAAGCTTTCCCCGTCGTGACGTCATTGTTTTTGTCAGCAGCGTCTCATCAGCCTTTCCACTGACAAAAACAATAAGATCAACAATCTTAGCAAGATCATAGACCATAATAAGCAGAGTGAACAATTCATTTCCATTGTAAAACTAAGTGAACAAATACAAAAGTAAAAAGTTCAATTGAACGGCTGCAACAAACTGTGTGGAGCTGAATTCAAGCAAATCTCTGTGCAAGATGTGAAGAAGAAGCTGTGACTGTTGACACACAGTGGAGCTGCTGCTACTGTTCCATCTGCTGCTGTTTCACATCAACGTCTCAACTGTTGCTCATGTTCAACACAAAGTGTGTTAATGGAACTGCTTTGGCTCCATTCATAATGTCAACATTCATGTTGATGATGATGCACAGAGCCTGAGGAAAGAGGTGGAGCCAACAGCTATTGATTATAGATCACTTATTGTCTGACACATTCAATGTGTTTGTGTAGTTGAGGTGAAATGTGAAGAGAAACAGTGAGTGGACTAAAAGCAGAGAAGAAGAAAACAGACGTCACCATGGAGATCCTCAGTGTGGATCAGTAGAATATCAGCCTCATGTCTGCAGCTCAGTGTCAACACAACTTTCACATCACATTCATCTGAGCACAGAAATAAAACATGGAGTCTGACCTCAGAGTCTCCAGTCTACAGTCTGGACTCTCCAGAAAACCACTCAGATCCTTCACTCCTGAATCCTGCAGCTTGTTGATGCTCAGGTCCAGGTGTCTCAGGTGGGAGGGGTTGGACTTCAGAGCTGAGCCCAGAGAAGAACAGCTGATCTTTGACAAACTGCAGCCCCACAATCTGAATAACGAATAAAAGAAGAACAACATTCATATGTCACAGCTGGGAATAAGTTTTGATCACTTGATCCAAAATTGCATGGTTTGATTTCTGATGATTCTGATTTGATGATTTCATGGTGTTTGTTTTATTATTTATGTTTATACCTGTTTGTGTTGCCTGTGATGATTTGTTGCTTCGCTTGTGTTTTTGTGTGTGTTCTGTCATACTCTGGATCAAGTGGGACTTATTAGAGACAACTGTGACAAACTGCTGTGGCTTGGGATTGGCGGGCAAAACTGCATGCTGCCGTCTTTCTCGACTGATTGCATCAGAGAGAGAGACACGTCACACCAAGGACGAAGTAGGGTGAGAGAGGACCGGTCGTGAAAGAGCGTGTTGGACTGAAAAGCTAGTCTACAGAGGAACAGCGTGAATGGACGGACGGCAGTAGACATGGTTCAACACAAACAAAGTGATAAGTAAAAGAAACTGAGCCAAGTCCACTTTGTCGAGTGTGTGTGAGCTGTCCTGTGTTGAACACCCCGAGCCTGAGAGCACTGGATGTTTTGTGCCCCAGAATCCTCAGAGGGAGGATCCAGTACGCCACAGCAGGGTCGGAACAGAGGGGTCGACGGCCGCAGGACCCACTCCCCCTTCCTACCTCATAGACCATGGGCTTAGGTGGCCCCTCTGTCCCTTTATGCTAAAAGACTGGACTGTTTGATTGATATTGTTAAAACAGCTGTTGTTGCTGTTTTTCAAAAGAGGAATTTTAGTCTCAAGTAAATGAAGTTTTGCAGCTGTCAACAACTGGCCTGTATCTTGAGCCTGATCCAGGACTAAGGTCTTTGTTGGTCCTGGTCTCAGGAAACTAAAACTACACACATTCAACTGAACACACACCTGTTGACAAACCCCACCCACCCACCCACATCTTATTTGATGGCTTCAAATCAGTCAGTCTTTATTTGAGTCAAACGCTCTGACTTTAAGATCAGATTCAAATCATCTATGTGAACAAAATGAAGACTGGCCTAACACTACAGAGCAGTCTAACATGTGTTTGTGACAGCGGCCCCTGAAGGTTGAAGTCAAGTCAACACACATTATTGATGAGGACTGAGTGAAATGAGCTGAAAGTGAAGAGAAGAACAACTGGAAACATGATGGAACCAGTAGTAACATGTCCGTCTCAGGCCACCGTAGGGCTGTCAGCCCCTCCCACTTCCTCACTGATGAACTGTTTGTTGTTATATAGGCCGACAGGTGAGCTCAGCTCGTCCCTTCTCCACTGCTGCTGTTTCTCTGTTCCTGGCCCCGGTGTGATTGTTACACACCATGCTGTGGTAGGAGCCAGTTTGAAGTGGTTTATTGTTTCACGTGATGGTGTGGGTGTGTGTGTGTGTAAGTAGTTAGCTTTGTTTATTAATTTTACATTAATTTACATATTGTGTTAGGACTGAAAAAAAAATTGGTGCTCTGCGCGTGCACATGCTGCCCTTTTCTGACTTTGAGCCCCTGCCCCTCTATAATCATGTGCATGCCCCTGCAGTCAGTGATTCTTATTACGGCCCCGGCCGAGTTTTTTCCAGAGAATGTCTGATTCCTGTTTCCTCCCCTGTTGCCATGGTGACTCACAGAGTCGGAGCTCCATCGATGATGAGTTTTTTCTAGTCGTCAGCATAGACTGTATATCAAAAGGGTCATCAGGGGCGGCGTATAGCTCGGTGGGTTGAGCAGCCGCAACATATGCAGAGGCTACAGTCCTCGCTGCATCCAGCCACGGTTCGAATCCCAAATCCAGTGGCCCTTTACTGCATGTCATTCCCCCTCTCTCTGCCTCCCCATTTCTTGTTTCTCTCAACTATCCTATCAATCAAAGGCAGAAAGCCCAAAAAATATACTTTAAAAAAAGGGTCGTCAGACATGAGCTCAACTCACAGTGAACATACTGAGAGTCGACTGAACCAACTCAGATCAGCTGTTCTGGAACTGAAAACTCAGAGTTCAGGGAGACACTCAGAGTTTGTTAAACCTTCTTTCTGGATACCCCTCAGGTCTCAGGACACTAAAACTACACACATTCAACTGAACACACACCTGTTGACAAACCCCACACACCCACATCTTATCCTCATCAAGTTTCTGATTTGAAGATCAAAAGTGTCTTTGTGAGTTTGTGTTTCCATCAGTGAGGCTTGGTGCCAGATGCTGCTGTTGTGAACAAACACTGCTCTTCTCTGCTGGAGTTTATTATCATTAAAAGTCCACTCTTCTACCTTCTGAGGAAATTCTGCTTCCTTCTGTTTTCTCTGTCTTTTGTGAGTTGGTCATATTTTGGGCTTCTCTTAATGCCAGTACAGGTGGGCTGTCATACTCTTACAGGTGGGGGCTCACTGGGTGGAGGGTTCCTCCTCTCTGGGTCTTATTTTCATGCCCCAAAAGTGCTGTGTATTCTAAGCTGTGTGTCTTTTGCTTTGCAGTGTGTGTGAGCTCTCCCTCCCAGTACCTGCTGGTGGTGGCCCCTCTTCCCCTCACTCACTCACTGTAGGCTTCCCTGACACCCTCACTCTTGTACTGGTGATCATCTCAGAGTAGAGACGCCATTTTTAATGAACATAAAGTATATTTTTGTCAGCTCAGTTTTCATGTGTATTATCCAGCTCATCACTGGGGATAAGTCCTGATGACAGAATACCATAATAATTATGAAACTTGGATTCAATCAAATTGTTGTTTTGTTTTTCATGTTGAGTTATAAAATGTTATTTTCCACATTTCTCTGTCTCCTGGTCATTGAACAGACTGTATAGTATCACAACACAGAACACAACTACTGAACTAAATCTGTGTAAAGTTTAGATTGGGCCCTTTGAATATCACATAAGACCAATTAGAAAAATCTGCTTCAATCCAGAAATGTTTGCCTTCTGAAAAGTCTGTCCATTTATATGCACTCAATACTTGGTTGAGGCTCCTTTTGTATGAGTTTCACTTGTTGAATTGAACTACTGAAACAGACTATTCCATGATATTCTCATTTATTGAGATGTGCCTGTATGTGGAAATATCCAGGGGATCAATTTACATAAAAATGTGTTGTCACTTGTTTGTTCATCAAACTGTCTTCAGCAGTAGTAGATCTGTCTGTAGTGTCTGTACCACAACAACATACTATTGATGCTGGGCCGTATCCATGGACACGTCATGTGACGTAACATAAAACTTCAATAAAACCTGGTTCATCATTTATAAAATGCTTCATTCAGACAGACAGACTGAACACACACAACAACACACAGGAACCCTCTGTCAACACCTGCTGCTGTGTTCAAGTCTCATCAGATAAACAGCTTGATGGATCCTCACCTGAGAGTCTCCAGTCTACAGTGTGGACTCTGCAGTCCACCACACAGCAGCTTCACTCCTGAGTCCTGCAGGTTCTTGTTGTCACTCAGGTCCAGGTGTCTCAGACTAGAGGACTGGGAGCTGAGGACTGAGGACAGAGCTCCACAGCTTCTCTCTGAAAGGTTACACCACCTCAGGCTGAAGAGATGATCATGAGGAATTAAAGAAGAAAGGAATGAATTTTCTGTCCTGTAGAAAACACACAAGTGCTTTTATATAATGATGAATAAATCCATCTGTCTCTACACTTACAGAGCTTTGTTGGAGGCTTTGACCACTGGCAGCAGCCTCAGAAGAGCCTCCTCTGAACCAGAGTATTTCTTCAGGTCAAACTCGTCCAGATGTTCTTCTGATGACAGTAAGATGAAGACCAGAGCTGACCATTGAGCAGGAGACAGTTTGTCTGTGGAGAGACGTCCTGATCTCAGGGACTGTTGGATCTCCTCCACTAGAGAACGATCATTCAGTTCATTCAGACAGTGGAACAGGTTGATGCTTTTCTCTGCAGAGGGACTCTCTTCAATCTTCTTCTTGATGTACTGGACTGTTTTCTGATTGGCCCCTGAGCCACTTCCTGTCTGTGTCATCACGCCTCGTAGGAGAGTCTGATTGGTCTTCAGTGAAAGACCCAGGAGGAAGCGGAGGAACAAGTCCAGGTGTCCATTTGAACTCTGTAAGGCCTTGTCCACAGCACTCTGGAAGAAGTTTGTCTCTGTAGATTTGACTTGTGTTGTTTCAGTCTTCTTAGAGGTTGTTTGTTGTTGCAACATCAGATTGACTCCATATCTGATGAAGGTCAGATGGACATGAAGAGCAGCCAGAAACTCCTGAACACTCAGATGGACGAAGCAGAACACTTTGTCCTGGTACAGGCCTCTCTCCTCTTTAAAGATCTGTGTGAACACTCCTGAGTACACTGAGGCTGCTCTGATATCGATGCCACACTCTGTCAGGTCTGATTCATAGAAGATCAGGTTTCCTTTCTGCAGCTGCTCAAAAGCCACTTTTCCCAGAGACTCAATCATCTCCCTGCTCTCTGGACCCCAGTGTGGATCTGTCTCAGCTCCTCCATCATACTTGACCTTCTTGACTTTGGACTGAACCACCAGGAAGTGGATGTACATCTCAGTCAGGGTCTTGGGCAGCTCTCCTCCCTCTCTGCTCTTCAACAGCTCCTCCAGAACTGTAGCAGTGATCCAGCAGAAGACTGGGATGTGGCACATGATGTGGAGGCTTCGTGATTTCTTGATGTGGGAGATGATGTTTCTGCCCTGCTCCTCATCTCTGAACCTCTTCCTGAAGTACTCCTCCTTCTGTGGGTCAGTGAACCCCCTGACCTCTGTCACCATGTCAACACACTGAGGAGGGATCTGATTGGCTGCTGCAGGTCTTGTGGTTATCCAGAGGCGAGCAGAGGGAAGCAGTTTCCCCCTGATGAGGTTGGTCAGCAGTACGTTGACTGAGGTGGACTCTGTCACATCAGTCAGGATCTCAGTGTTGTGGAAGTCCAGAGGAAGTCGACACTCGTCCAGACCATCAAAGATGAAGACGACCTGGAACTGATCAAACCTGCAGATTCCTGCTTCTTTATTTTCAGTGAAGAAGTGATGAACAAGTTCCACCAAGCTGAACTTTTTCTCTTTCAGCACATTCAGCTCTCTGAAGGTGAAGGGAAATATGAAGTGTATGTCCTGGTTGTCTTTGTCTTCAGCCCAGTCCAGAGTGAACTTCTGTGTTAAGACTGTTTTCCCAATGCCAGCCACTCCCTTTGTCATCATTGTTCTGATTGGTCCGTCTCTTCCAGGTGAGGCTTTAAAGATGTCTTGTTGTCTGATGGTTGTTTCTGCTCTGTCTGGTTTCCTTGAAGCTGTTTCAATCTGTCTGACCTCATGTTCATCATTGACCCCTCCAGCCCCTCCCTCTGTGATGTAGAGCTCTGTGTAGATCTGCTTCAGAAGAGTTGGGTTTCCTGCTTTAGAGATGCCCTCAAACACACACTGGAACTTCTTCTTCAGGTCAGATTTGAGTTTACGTCCACAAACTGGAGCAAAATATTCTGAATGAAAACACAAGAAATAAGACTTGTAAGAAAATAGAACATTTTCATTCCTCTAAATAACCACTATATGAACATGTTTCCCTCCATCTCTTGATGTCAGTGAACGTCTCATTTGTCCATCACGTTGTATCTTTAGAGAAATCCTCTTACTGCTCTGCAGACGCTCAGCCAGCTCCTCCTGCTTCATCCTCCTCAGGAGCTTCACTGTGATCTTCACTAATGCCTCTCTGCTGCTGCTCCCCTGCTCAACATCCTCACCATCCAACACCTCCTCATCCTCTCTCTGACTCCCTGAGCATTGTGGGTAATTTGGACTCAGAAGCTTGAGGATCTTCTTCAGCTCGTTCTTGACAAAAGTGACCATGTTCTCCTCCAGCAGCTGGAACAGAAACTCTATGAGTGACAGCATCAAACTAAAACCATGGAGCCAAACATCAGATCCATGTTGGACACACTGACAATCCACTGGTGTCAAAGTGCAGCATGGAGATGACTGTGAACACAACAGATGGAACAGCAGCTGTTGGACATGTTCACACCTTCAATATGGAGTCCAGGTGTGTTTGATGCTGCTGGGCAGACTGAGCACTGGGAACCTCTGAGCTCTCCTGGTCCACTCTGTGGAGGAATCAGTGTCAAGTGAAAATAAGTACAGGGAGATAATACAAGATGGACTTTATATGTCCCCTGAGGACGTTCACAACAGACAGAGACACTTTGGCTTCAGACCTGGTCCAACAACACGTCGTACAAACTGGTTCTTTTCTACAATAACCTGAGTCTGAGTGTGAGTTACAGCTTACATCTGATCAGCTGATCCACTTCCTGCTTTAAAGTCAATGAACCTGTTGTTTGACCGGTCGCTCTTTAAAGACAGACAGCTGGGTTCAGGAGAGTCTGGTCTCTGCTGCTGGATCCTGAAACAACAACACAACTGATGTGTCAATAGTTTTAGGTTTTCAAAAGAAAAGTTATTTTTGAGTTACAGATGTGAATGACTTCCTTTTCTTCAGTTATGGAACAATGTTAACATGTGGACATCAAAGCCCTTTCAGGACACATTCACATCTGATGTCTTTTAAACTTTGTGTTTTTCCAAATCAATTTATCATTTGAAGATTTTCATCAAGTGCTGCACATCTTCAGTCTGAGCAAACTGTTAAATAGAGGTGGTTGTAGCAGGAACAGGAAATGACAAAACAGAGCTGGAAAGGAGGAGGAAAGAAGTAACACACACCACAGAATTACATCTGGGCAACATGCCAATGTAGAGGAATACACACATGTGATGAGTGTGAACCTACACAGAGTTTGATGGATCTGCTTCCTGGTTTCTCTCTGTTTCCTTCACATGAGTCTAATGACTGAATCATCTTCAGCTCAGTTTACAGTAGAAACCGTCTCTTACTGTGACTCTGAGGGTCCAGGTTCAGGACTGAAGTCTGGAGGACGTCCTTTGGACCTGTCACTCTTCATAGAGGGACAGATGGATCCTGGAAACTCTGCTTCATCCTCATCTTTATCCACACGAACACTCATCTTCAGGACTTCAGTCTGAGAGGGAAACAAGTAACAATGACTTTGAGATAACACACACACACACACACACACACACACTTACAGAGTTTACAGTATAATAAACTGCAGCTGCTCAGTTTTCATGTGTATTATTCAGCTCATCACTTCCTGTTGTCTCCTCCTTTTCTCTCAGTGTCTCTGCAGAGGGTTCTGTCCTTTGTCCTGTTCTGCTCTTCTGGAAACATGCTGCCCAGGATCAAGCCAACAGGCAGGCAGGATCACTGGGATTGATCAGGTGTCTGCAGCCTGTGTGTGTGTGTGTGTGTGTGTGTGTGTGCGTGTGTGTGTGTGTGTGTGTGTGCTTTTTTTTCTGCATTGTGTAGGACAGGTTTGTTGGTGTGAGTGTGTCTGTTGCGTTTTGTTTCTTTGTTTGTTTTTATTTATATGTTGGACAGGTGACGTGTGCGACCACATGAATTTCCTCCCTGAGGATAATAAAGTTGACTTTGAACCTTGAACCTTGATGTCTAATAGTTATTAAACATGAGCACACACACAGACACACACAGTATAATAAACTTAAAACTTAAACTTAAAAAAAGATATCATTCTCTCATGATGAAAAAAGCTTAAGGGCAAGGAGCTGTTGATGTTAAATCTCTTCATTCTACAAGGAACATATTACATCCACAAATGTAAATGGACCATAAAGAAACTACATTTCTATGAATTCACAATAGAAATGTGATATTACATGCAGCTGCTTCACAACATGAAAGACAGAAGAGCTGTAAAAAGTCTGGACTATTACAAACCTTTATATGATTTGCTAACAGCCCTGTCTGTACAAATATATATGTGTTATTGTGTGTGTATGTGTTTAAGACACACACACAGAGAGAGAGAGAGAGAGAGAGCCCTGTATGTTTCTGTCTTAATGTATAACTGGTGTATGTGACTGTCTTTATATGAGGATCCTTTGATCCATATTGTTTCTATATGTCTGTGCAGTTTCATTTCTCTTTATATGTGCTGTTTTCTGTCCATGTTTGTACATTTGTTTTCTTCAATAAAAAAAGACAGAGACAAAAAAAAAAGCAGGACTCGGTGGAATCAGACTCCTGTCGCTCCTCCTCTTTCTCCTCAACAAATATTTCCTGTGTAACAGACTAATGGACCTGGACAGTCCATCTGATTTACACGTGAGAAGACGGACGGGTTAAAAATCAATCATCATGTCAGCGTTACGTCACTGAGGTGCGTTCAGGTGAACTAGGAAGAATAATGGAATAGTTTGACAGTAAAGTGAAGTGTTTGTAGTTGAAGTGCCCCTCCCTACTCATCAGCTCCTGTTGTCTCCTCCTTTTCTCTCAGTGTCTCTGTGTGGACTGAAGGTCACTGTGACTCTTCTTCCCTCCACAGTCCACAGGGACAAACTGACTCACACACTCTCACACTTCAATAACAACTAGAAGAAGAAGAAGAATGTTGTGTTAACACTCACCTGCCTCACACTTCACTTTCTCTCCTTCTGCTCCGTCACTTTAAAATGGAGTCTGAACTCACTGAACACTTTCACTTGCTTGTCTGTACCTGTTGAACACCTGTTGTCTTAATGGCCCCGCCTCCTCCTTTTGCATTTACAGGGAGTCACATGACTCTGTGAGTGTGTGTTGTTCACTTACAAGTTGTTTAAACTGGTTGTTGTTTCATTGTCTGTTGTTTAAAATGACAACTAATGTGTTTTAATGAGATAAACTCTGACTTTTTCTCCAGCTTCATATAAATAATGTTGATGATGGTTGTGACAGAGAAGAGAAGTGACTTGATACAGGTAGAATGGCTCCATCTGCTGGACACCTCCTTTTACACCTGTATGGATGATCTCAGCTGCTAAAACACTGAAGCCGTTCTCTGAACCAAACTCTCAGTGACATAAACTCATGTTTTGAATCAAACCGTCTTTGGGTCAAACCTTAAACACTGCTCAGCTACTTCCACACAGTTTGTAAAACTCATCTGCTCTTTGTTGCAAAACTTTAAACACATTCTCAGTCACTAACCACATGAAACACATTTCACATTGTAAGCACTTGCAGCAAAATTGAACACAACTCCAACACAGCTGTTGGTCAACTACAGTTTTTTTTTTGTTGTTTTTAATCGCGAAAACACTAAAATCAAAAGTATTACACAATTATCAAAACCTTACACTCAAGGAGCAAAACATGGGCCCAGATTTGCACCACTATAAGCACAATGTCAGCCTCACACTTTCTGCAAAACACTAAACACACTTCTATACATTAGACACTGACGTATGTGATGATGTCACTTCCTTGTGATGCCAAAGCACTGATTATCAAAAGACCACACCCATTAAACACAACCATCAGGTACATAAACACACGACTGCTTCATTGCAGACACACTGATCAGGTTTAAGCTCTATAAAAATGCAGCAGGTGACTTCACCTATATCTTCAACCAAGATGGAAGTCAGAAATGCACCAGATGCAACACACTGTCATCTGGGACAATGAGTCATTCCACTGCTCTGCTCTGGTCCACAACTGCTGTCAACACCATCCACAGTTGACACTACTATATATACCATACTCTCTGTTTCTAAACCAATCAGAGAGTTTTTCTTGGCAGCCTCAGGTTCCCTTCATTCAGACCATGGAGGAGCCTGTGACCAGGATTCAACATTCAACACGTCACACAAAGGATTTTGCAAAGGATCTGAGGTGTTCTGCTAATTGAGTGTATGGTTGTGATCATTGTGACAAACCAGTGTTCAAAATAATGCTTAAGCAATCAAAAAAAACTGTAACACACACGCACACGCACACACACACACACACACACACACACACACACACACACGCACACATAAAGAATCAAGACAAACAGGTCTGTTCACCCTTCACACCCAAATACAAAGCACAAACTATAACTCTTCCTTGTTTGCCTTTGACACTCATACTACTTTCAAATCAAATCCATGTTTATCTAGTCACCATGACCTTTGACCTTTGACCACTAAAATCTCATCAGTTCATCCTTGAGTTCAAGTCGATGTTTGTGCCAAATGTGAAGAAGTTGTGTGGAGGTGATACTGAGACAATGTGCTGACAAGATGAGACAGACAGACGTATGAACAGACTACGTATGACTCTTCTTCCCTCCACAGTCCACAGGGACAAACTGACTCACACACTCTGACACATCAACAACAACTATATTCAGAATAACAAGAGGAATATTGTGTCAACACTCACCTTCAGTTTCCCTCCTTCTGCTCTGTCCTGTCTAAAATGCTGTCAGAACCTCCTCAACACCTGGAATGGCTCCTCCTTCTTCAAAAGGAAAGGAAATCACATGTGTGTTGTTCAACAGGTACAACTTGTTTACAGTAATGTGCAGCACTGTTATTTATAACACTGAGATTTTACTGTGAGCTTATTAGGCCTCGATCTGCCTCCTCATCAGACCCTGTAACCCAGAGGTGGGCAGGTTTTTTTTCCAGTGGGCCATACTGACTCCGATGAAGTAAGTGAAGGGCCACACAACTGGAAATGGAATTGAACCATGAAATATTTTTTATTAAAACTACATATATTTCCATTTCAGAACATGTGCTTCAACTGGGAGCAGCAAAGTCTGGTAGCTCTGAGTTTTTACTCAACGTTTGCTTTATTTTTGTTGGATTTTTTTGTATGTTTTTGTCGTATTTTGTCAACTACTGATGGATACTTCTGTGGGGAGAGGAGATTCTTCAGGAGAGGAGCTTCTGTCATTGAAAATGGAGCAAGTCTGGAGGATGCCACCCTGTTCCAGCTGGATGAGGAGCTGCTTTCGTGGTTGCTGTGCTGGTGGTGCAGAGGTTAAAGGCTTGGAGGTGGAGATGTACTGTAGGTCCTTTCTGCTGTCAGTCATCATTCAAAATATCAACTCTGCTCAACAAGAGTGATGAGGAGCTGGAGATATAGATGAAGACTCAGGAAGTAGACATTTTTTCAAATCAGAACAATACTTGTGTACATCCCACCAACGGCTACTGCTGAAGTTCCATGTGAAGGTCTCCATGAAGTCGTTGCTAGGATACACACTAAACATCATGAGGCACTTGACTTCAGAGAGATCAGTGATACACGCCGGTGGAGGCCATTCTGAACAACTCAGATCATCCTCTTCATTACACCTTGATGGACCAAGAACAGAGCGGTGGTGGACGGCTCCTCTCTCTTCACTGCAGGACGGAGAAATATAGAAGATCCTTTGTACCTTCAGCCATCAGGCTTTTAATTCTTCTGCAAATGGTTGATGAGCTGACAGACAAATGAATTTCCCTTTGGGGATCAATAAAGTCATTCATATTCGTATTTGTATTCGTATATTTGGTGGACACGATTGCTTCACAACAGACTACCTGCCCGCCCACAATCCATGTAACTGCATTATCAACTTTGAAATCAGCCAAACATCTTGTCAGTTGTCTGATCTCCACCACACGCCACTGAAGAAACACACTGTATTATGATGGAAATATGGACTCAAGGCAGATTGTTCTAACTTACTGAGCTTTAAGTAACTGACTGTATCAATGAATGAAGGAAATAATATCCACAGACACTATGTTTAAACAAATACATGATCATCCTCATGAATATTACAATGAGCTGCTCACATCCTTTTCTGTTCTGATTCAGTCAGACTGTTGTGTTTGTGTAGAAAACCCAAACTTTAACAGAGCTGCATCACTCAATGAAGAAAATACGAGGCTCATATCTTTTGTATAGTTTGATTTAGGAAGAAACACACAACTCCTTTGCTGCTGTTTTACTGGAGGCTAACTAACAGCACCAACATGAAAATGAGTTCCAACTGTGAGAAATGACTGATTACAAGCGTCATCATTGGTGGATGGAGGCTTCAGACGCACGTGTGTGTAGCTACACAACTCTGACACAGCTGTTGGCCGACTACAGTTTTTTATGATTGCTAAAACAATAAAATCAAAAGTATTACACAATCATCAAAACCTTACACTTGCACCACTATAAGCGCAATGTCACCCTCACACTTTCTGCAAAACACTAAACACACTTCTATACATTAGACACTGATGTGTGCCATGATGTCACTTCCTTGCAATGCCAAAACACTGATTATCAAATGACCACACCCATTAAACACAACCATCAGGTACATAAACACACGGCTGCTTCATTGTAGACACACTGATCAGGTTTAAGCTCTATAAAAATGCAGCAGGTGACTTCACCTATATCTTCAACCAAGATGGAAGTCAGAAATGCACCAGATGCAACACACTGTCATCTGGGACAATGAGTCATTCCACCGCTTTTACTGTAATTTAAACCTGTGCTAGATTCAGTACTTTCTGTTTGTCTGATATTTGCTGAGCTCTGCTGTAGGAGCATGAAAACTGGAATGCTTTTTGTTGACATGTTGACTGATGTGGGTCTATGAAGAGAAATGAATGATGCTTCCATCAGTCTGCAGCATTGGTCTTGTGTAGTGTTTAGTGACTATATTGTATATTTGCACTTTCTCTGTGTACTTCACTTACAGTACTCTAACCAATGACAAGTACAACTGCTCAAAGTGGTTTAGGTTAAATACAGCAGTGTGTAACTGGTTCAAACTGAATGAAGTCATATGAAACATGTGTGTTTTCATGGTAACAAAATATGATTTTTAAAAAATAGTGTAGTTAGTGTAATGTAGTGTAGTAAAATAGTTTTTACAAGAGTGTTTCATTTTGCAAAGGATCTGAGGTGTTCTGCTTGTTGTGTGTATGGTTGTGATCACTGTGACAAACTGGGCCCAGTTTTCAAAGTCATGCTTAAGCAATTGAAAAACAAAACAAAACAAACAAACAAAAAAAAAACGGTGACACACAAACAAAGAATCAAGACAAACAGGTCTGTTCACCCTTCACACCCAAATACAAAGGACAAACTATAATTCTTCCTTGTTTGTGTTTGACACTCATACTACTTTCAAATTAAATCCATGTTCATCCAGTCATCATGACCTTTGACCACTAAAATCATCATCAGTTCATCCTTGAGTTCAAGTCGATGTTTGTGCCAAATGTGAAGAAGTTGTGTGGAGGTGATACTGAGACAATGTGCTGACAAGGATGAGACAGACAGACGTATGAACAGACTACGTATGACTCTTCTTCCCTCCACAGTCCACAGGGACAAACTGACTCACACACTCTGACACATCAACAACAACTATATTCAGAATAACAAGAGGAATATTGTGTCAACACTCACCTTCAGTTTCCCTCCTTCTGCTCTGTCCTGTCTAAAATGCTGTCAGAACCTCCTCAACACCTGGAATGGCTCCTCCTTCTTCAGAAGGAAAGGAAATCACATGTGTGTTGTTCAACAGGTACAACTTGTTTACAGTAATGTGCAGCACTGTTATTTATAACACTGAGATTTTACTGTGACCTTATTAGGCCTCGATCTGCCTCCTCATCAGACCCTGTAACCCAGAGTGGGCAGTTTTTTTTCCAGTGGGCCATACTGACTCCGATGAAGTAAGTGAAGGGCCGCACAACTGGAAATGGAATTGAACCATGAAATATTTAGTGCTGAATTATATTAAACTACATATATTTGGTGGACATGATTGCTTTACAAGACACTACTTGCTCGCCCACAATCCATGTAACTGCATTATCAACTTTGAAATCAGCCAAACATCTTGTCAGTTGTCTGATCTCCACCACACGTCACTGAAGAAACACACTGTATTATGATGTAAATATGGACTCAAGGCAGATTGTTTTAACTTCCTGAGCTTTAAGTAACTGACTGCATCAATGAATGAAGGAAATAATATCCACACACACTATGTTTAAACAAATACATGATCATCCTCATGAATATTACAATGAGCTGCTCACATCCTTTTCTGTTCTGATTCAGTCAGACTGTTGTGTTTGTGTAGAAAACCCAAACTTTAACAGAGCTGCATCACTCAATGAAGAAAATATGAGGCTCATATCTTTTGTGTAGTTTGATTTAGGAAGAAACACACAACTCCTTTGCTGCAGTTTTACTGGAGGCTAACTAACAGCACCAACATGAAAATGAGTTCCAACTGTGAGAAATGACTGATTACAAGCGTCATCATTGGTGGATGGAGGCTTCAGACGCACGTGTGTGTAGCTACTAAGGATTCAAATTATCGATTAATAGAATAGAATAGAATTACTTTATTAATCACCAAAGGGAAATTCATTTGTCTGTCAGCTCATCAACCATTTGCAGTAGAATGAAGAAGCCTGATGGCTGAAGGTACAAAGGATCTTCTATATCTCTTCGTCCTGCAGTGAAGAGAGAGGAGCCGTCCACCACCGCTCTTTTCTTGGTCCATTAAGGTGTTATGAAGAGGATGATCTGAGTTGTTCAGAATGGCCTCCACCAGCGTGTATCTCTCCACCACATCCTCAGTGAGTCCATCAGGGAGACATGACTGAAGTCAAGTGCCTCAGGATGTTTAGTCTGTATCCTAGCAAAGACTTCATGGAGAGCTTCACATGGGATATACACAAGTATTGTTTTGATTTGAAGAAATGTCTTCTTCCTGAGTCTTCATCTATATCTCCAGCTCCTCATCACTCTTGTTGGGCAGAGAGTTGATATTTTGCATGATAACTGATGGCAGAAAGGACCTACAGTACATCTCCACTTCCAAGCCTTTAACCTCTGAGGACAGCATTTGAGATCAGTAAAGACACCCTAAACATTTTCCTTTGACTTTAAGTTGACCTCTGATGTGACCCAGAGTGGAACATACATGGAAATATTTCAACTTCTTTGAATCAACAGACACAAGCAGGAACTTGTTCTAGGTACATTATGACCAATATTAGATACATGTGAACTGGTCTGTCCTGCCACTACACCATGATGATATTAACTCTGATATGAATTACATCTTATTATTTAACTACTTAAACCACAGTAGTATTTGATTTGTTGAACTCAGCCTGATGTAACATTGATAAAACTCAAGCACCTGTCACACAGACAGCTCCATGTTGTCCCTGTGTGATGTTCAGGGACAGGTCAGGACAGTCTGAGGACAGACAGCTTATTTAAGTTCATATTAATGAAGGATGCACCGTGAGACTGTGACCTGACCACGTGTCAGCTGTTCAGCTGTAGTGGAGGAAAACTCAGCTGTTCTGAGCTGAGACAGCGGGTCGGTTTGAGCTGCGTTCATATGAAGTTGTACTTTCAAACTCTTCAGGCAGTGATCAGTGTCGGCGGCCGTTTGACTCGTTAGACTCACTGGTCGTCATCATGTTAGCTACACGCCGAGGCCAGTGTACAAGAGGTAACAGTGTTGTTGATCCTGCTATTATGTGGCTTTGCTCCTTTACATTTCACAGAAAAAGGATCGATTAACTACAATTAATTTAATTTAATCGACTAAATTCTAATCGACAATTAATCAATAGTCGATTAATTGTTTACATCCCTAATATAAACACAATTGATTTCAAAATGAATGTGCAGATAATACAAGTCTTCAAAGTCTGAGTTAGTGGAATCACATGTAAATGTACATGAACTTATAAAACTAATAACTAACTTAGATTGTTTTGTAATTATACAATTGTAGATAAAACAACAAATGAACCTAAACTAAGAATAAAGAAGGAGAGAAAAGGACTCAGATGGTTTGTACAGGACAGATGATGTCTAACTGAGCTCCATACCACTATATCAGCAGCAGTTCCTGACCCAGGCCAAGCTCTCTAAGAAGACGAGGAAAAACTCCCCAAAATCCTGACGCCAGAAGGAAGATGGGAGGAAACCTCGGGAAAGGCAACAGGAAGTGGGACAAAAGTTTCTATAAGAAATCTGATACAGTCCTGTTAAATAAAGCCTAGAGCCAAGGAAAGGTGTGTTTACTCACTATGACTAATACTCTGGGGGGATGTGATTGTGGGAACCTACAGTGGAACACACACATATGAGAACAAGTCAGTGGAGGAGAAACTAACTCTGATGAAACGTTACAGTGCAGTAAATGACTGAAGAGCAGGAGAAGAAGAAGCCAGACATCTTACCATAAAAAGTACCAGACACTGATGTCGTCTTAAAGAAGCAGCTGACACCAAAGTCCATGAGGCAGTGCACGGAGCCTCTGAGCCCGTCTCAGTCAAGATGTTTTCAACCTTGATGTCCAGGTGAAAGATTTGGTTATTATGAAGTTGGGTTCCTCCATGTAGAAGCTGTTTGAGTAGAATCTGAGAGACACACAGACAAAGACAGACATGTGTTAACTACTGTGATTCAGCTCTGACTACAGCTCCTGCTCCTGTCTACACATCAGCTCAAGCCACAAAGGAAACCCCAGTAGCTTACCTTGGCCTCGGCCTCTGGTAGAGGGCCTCCATTACACTGTAAGAAACGGTTCTTTTATTGGAAGTCCAAGAACAAACCGGAGAAATCCTCAGTTCACAGACGAAGAATTTATTCAGGTCACAGGTAAAGCACAGCAGCGCTGGGTGCGTAGTGACAGAGCTCAGTCAGGATCTCAGCCAAAACGAACACAGCTTTGAGAAAACAATTCACATTTATAATTCACAGTATCTTCTTGGTCCGGTCCTGCCCGATGCTGAGGTTGGACTTCATGATAGAGTATGATGAGTCAGATGATGCTGTCCACTCTTGGTTTATGATGTGTGTGCAGAATATGTGTTAAGTATGTGTGTGAATCTGCTGTGAGTCAGGCGTGTATCTATTGCAACAGACCTAGCTGACAGAGAGAGAAGACACTACAGTTACATCTTGTACTTGCTTATCAGGTGAGAGTCACCGTTATCTGGTGTCGTAGGGACACTCATCAGGTTATGTGCGTTCAAGCACAGGACAGAGCACACAGTGTCAGATCATCTATTTGTAACAGAACAGTGCATACATGATGTCAAATCACAGTCAATTGAAACATTACTAAATAATGCATATAGTATCAAATCATAGCTTAAATATAGCATCAAATTATAACTTATTCATAACAATCCCCCTTTTGACATGATTTTATCATGTCAATCAAATGAGGTTGGTCCTCTATCTCTGTATTGTATCACATCTTCCAATGGTGACCATCCTAGCAGGCCCCCAAACTGCAGGTGACCACAACACCGTAGGATGCAACACAATCAGACATGAGGTCTCAAAACTTTAACCAATAATCCATAATAAACAGAATCTCTAAATCATTCATCAAAAGCAGTTTATTCACTGCATGTAGCATCCTATATGTGAGCGACTATGTGTAAGCTGTTCTTCATTGCATTTATCAGCAGCAAGCAATTCTTCTTTGCACAAGCATGTGGAAATCTCTAAACATTCATTTGATTGGACAATAAAACATTCTCTTAAAACATTGATTAAATATTCATTCATAAAATATCAAATAACTTTTCATTCAATAACCATTTAATAACTAAGAACAGAATACTATAAGTATCACGCCTCTACGTGAATGCAAGAACTATATGTAGAAATGTATTAGACCTTAGCAGTTGTGTGTATGTAATGATTCAAGTGTACAAACAAGGGTTTTCTTCGTCCTCCGTTTTGGGATCCACTTCAGTCTCATCCTCTCCGGGCTCAGAGAGGGAGACCCGGGGAATGGTCTCTCCAGTATGCTGAACTAGCTGATAAGAAGGTGATGCAGCAAACTTATCATTGATGGCCGTAGTAATACATTTTAGACAGAGGTGCCTGATGCATGGTATGCAGCAACAACCACATAGGGTTAACATCGTCACTGCTGCCACTAAGGAGAGAAGTA
Source organism: Caranx ignobilis (assembly GCA_021432705.1). NCBI lineage: Eukaryota > Metazoa > Chordata > Actinopteri > Carangiformes > Carangidae > Caranx > Caranx ignobilis. Next base: position 17,465,218 of record MU269989.1, read on the forward strand.
CAGAAGTAATCAATGTCTTCCACTTACCAAAGACATTGTCTAACCAATCAGGTGATAGATTGTCTATTCCTGAGTTTTCAGCTAACTCTTCTGACAGGGTCTTAAGGCCGGTGAGGGCTCGGGTTATAGAGCCATCTGGAGCAGTATTATTAGGAATGAACACGCAACAGTCTTGGCCAAACATAGAGCATACACCACCTCTTTCAGCAAGCAAAAAATCTACAGCCAGTCTATTTTGATAAGTCATCAGTGTGGTAGCAGATAATTGTCCATGGAGGCCGACTACGGCATCTCTAGTCATGTTGTTAAGTCTCTGGATATTAAAGTGGACATAATTAATTCTATCCACATTTTTGTTGATAGTTACCCACCAAAACAGGGATGATTCAAATCCGGCTGCAACTTGGTTCACTAACTTGTATTCATCAGGTACACCTCTGGGAACCCCAATTGCATCTATGTAAGTTGGTGAATATTGGTATAAATCAAATGCAGCCCTCTTACGTCTATCTGAGTGAGAAGATGTTTGTGAGTTATGATACCATGTTGAGCGCCACGAGGCTACTTCTGATGCTGATGCCTTAATTACTTTTATCGGCGCAATTAATGAGACCATAGTGCATGTTCCAGACCAGTTATTAGGCAGTGTATTTCTCAATCGTTTTCCACCACAATACCAGTAAACATCCGATCGAGCATAGGTGAGTTTTGTGACATTTGTCCAAGTAGTTACGTTGATAGTATTTGTACACCAGTCGTCTGGAATGTCACCTATGCTGGATCCAGAAGTATCAATTCTAGTTATACACGTATGTTTATTTTTAACCGATGTGAAAATTGGGGGCAACGCTTCGGGTGAGGATAATGGGTAGGGGGTCTCCAAGTATTTACACGCTTCCTCAGGATTTTCAGTCATATGCAGATGCATCATGCAGTAGGTTTCATTGTAAGAGAACAGTGATGGTACAGTTAAAAGGGCTGGTCTGGAGGCCGAACACACTATACAGTCTTCTTTGCTAGTTACTTTGGCCGCGCTTTCTACCCAATTTAACCAGTAATTTTCTTGTGTAAAACCCGTCTCTATGGCTAGGGTTTCTTTAATGGTTAGATCAGAGACTTTTTTTTCTGCAATACCGGAGGGGGTCAATTTGTTGTTACCAGTTGCCGGAGAAGAGGGTCGTGGGATAACTTCAATCACTACAAAACCTAGAGGGTCCACCAAAGGATCTTCAACGCCGATAACATAATGACCGGCATCCGATAGTTGGGGGTTTTTAAGTGTAAGAATGAGCGGATTACAGGTCTCTGTTTTACAAGGGTATGTTGATACGCCTTTAACTAACGTTAAACGTGACTTCAAAGGGTTTTCATGTTGATAACCCCAATCATCGGATCCAGTGTTTGCTATTACGTGTTCCCAGGGACATTTTGGACGGTAGGGATATTTCTGGTCCGGAGCGATACATGCGTAACTTTCAGTCTGTCGGTGATAGAACTCGTATGCTTTACAATTTACAACCGAGCATAGATCGAATCTTACAAAATCATCCACGTTTTCAGTAAATCGCCATAACAGGGGTTGCCTATGTCTCCATGATCTCTTTACCAATTGATGCTCAGCTGTCTGAGGAGAGGGTGGACGGTGGGTCTCTCTTCCCATAAGGGGCATGACAGCAAGCAGGGTGATTATGGTTAGGATTGCTATTGTGACTTTGGTCCTAAGACTTAGTGTCTGTGGTATTTTTGTTGTCGTCAGTTGCATCGTCAGGCGTCTGGTCAATGTCTGTTTTAGTCTCTGAGGGTACGATGGAGTCATTGTCAGTGGATAAAGTTTTTAGGTCAGTTCGAACCTCAGTCAGGGTTCTTTCGTTAGGGTCCTGGGTGAGAGTACAGTGGGTTTTATGTATCCAGTTACTCAGTCTGTCGTCTGTCAACCATACCTTTACACAATGGGATGTAGCCTCTGCTACTTTGTATGGCCCCTTCCACCGAGGGACAGACCAGTTGAGTTTGTTGACTTTTCTTAAGACCCAGTCTCCTACTTCAACAGGTGAAGTATCCTGGCCTTGCTCCTTGGTGAGTATCTCTGTTACTCCTTGAGCAGTATGCCTGCGTCATGCAGTTTAGTTTGGGTTTGTTCCAAACTTCCGGCTGCTAGTTTAAGAAACATGTTGCAGTCGCTTAATTTTGGTGGAGCACTCTCGTAGTCTCCAAACATTCCTTTTTCTTGCATTTCTTTTGTCCAGTCAACAAATCTATCTAGCCCCTTCTTTTCGTCATCTTTTGGGACTTTCTTTTGCCAGCTGGTTATTGTTTCATATAATACCAGCCCCAAAGAGCCGGGTTTACATTCTCTCCACTTATCCACAGTTTTCTGTGACATCAAGTGGTTCAACACGCGTCGTCGGATGAAGGTGATGTGACACAATGACCGAGTGAGGACCCGGTCAAGAAGCTTCTACACAGGGTCTAGTACTCTGTGCGCTTGACCGCTGGGGGTATTCCCAGTCTTAATCACTCGTTTTAATTCACCAGTTTCCGCAACACCCTAGCTAATAATCCCTTTATATCCTATACCAACCCCCGTTTTACAGAACTACTTGAGATCTGTGTGGATGCAGGAATTCTCGATCAGTCTCAACTGCTCGATACACATACACCAGCACAGTGAAAATATCAATCAAGTAGGAAACCACCCCACATTTGTATGAAAAATAACAAACTTGTCCCTGTGTCTTCATGAAGAGTTTTTTTTTTTTTTTTTTCTTCAATGACTCTCAGGAACTACTCCCGCTCTACAGGAGTCTTCACCTTACGTGGCATCGGCTTATTCACAACAAGATAAACCGGCATCGAGCATTTCTCGGCATCGAGCTTTTTCTCGGCATCACCCCCGGTGGCATCGGCTTATTAACAACAAACCGGCATCGGCCTATTTAGAATAGACCGGCATCAAGTGTCCTCGGTATTTTAATGTCCTTACACAATTTAGAAGACAACCCTCAGTGGTTATTCATTCATATGATGAATTTTACGTCTTTTATTTGGCCGAATTCAAAACAGACTAGGACACTTATTCTCTTTCCCTCACGTGAGACTATGTGTTTTATACTTTACATGTGACCATTCAGTATTAAAAACAAACAATTCACTTCTTGGTAGCAATTTAGTATAATTTTAGCAATCAGAGGATTACCTTATTCAGACAATTTAATTTAGTGTGTCCAATATGCAGAAATTCTGGTAGAAAAAGGTTTTCTGCTTACCCCTTTTTGTAGCCGGCTTTAAAATTGTCTGGACAAAGCTTTCCTCCAATCCACTCCGGCAGTCCTCAATCTGGACACGGTCTCAGAGTCAACCAATCCGGGTCACGGCACCAAATTGTAAGAAATGGTTCTTTTATTGGAAGTCCAAGAACAAAACCGGAGAAATCCTCAGTTCACAGACGAAGAATTTATTCAGGTCACAGGTAAAGTACAGCAGCGCTGGGTGCGTAGTGACGGAGCTCAGTCAAGATCTCAGCCAAAACGAACACAGCTTTGAGAAAACAATACACATTTATAATTCACAGTATCTTCTTGGTCCGGTCCTGCCCGATGCTGAGGTTGGACTTCATGATAGAGTATGATGAGTCAGATGACGCTGTCCACTCTTGGTTTATGATGTATGTGCAGAATATGTGTTAAGTATGTGTGTGAATCTGCTGTGAGTCAGGCGTGTATCTATTGCAACAGACCTAGCTGACAGAGAGAGAAGACACTACAGTTACATCTTGTACTTGCTTATCAGGTGAGAGTCACCGTTATCTGGTGTCGTAGGGACACTCATCAGGTTATGTGCGTTCAAGCACAGGACAGAGCACACAGTGTCAGATCATCTATTTGTAACAGAACAGTGCATACATGATGTCAAATCACAGTCAATTGAAACATTACTAAATAATGCATATAGTATCAAATCATAGCTTAAATATAGCATCAAATTATAACTTATTCATAACAACACATTATGTACAGAAATAGGTCCTCGCAGGGGACTGGTCTTTCCAGAACCAGAATCAGCTCCTGGTCCAGGTGGTACCAGTCCAGTAAAGACAAGGACGTCCCCAGTGATCCTGCTGAACCCTCAGAGAGCTTCAGCATGACTGCCACCTCCGCAGGCAGACTTGTCCCATTCTGGTCCTGAAACAACAGCAGAGCAGAGGTTGAAGGAGAGATGCTCCACAGATGAGGCTCATTCATTCATGGTACATGCAGTGAACACAGCTACAGTCGCTGGTGTTCACTCACTGTCTCTTTGCCAAACACCTTGTGCTTTGCTCTGTGTTTGATGGCCATCTGCAACACAAACAGAGCTTTGATTAGCACTTCCTGACTATGTTGTGTGTGTGTGTGTGTGTGTGTGTGTGTGTGTGTGTGTGTAGAAGTGTTGATATATATGAGAATGTGTGTATCACTTAGTGGTAACTTATCAGCTATGTGGTAGCCAGCAAACACACACCCATCCCTTCCTTGTTCAAGGAGCTTCTCCTGTCTGTATCTGGCCACAAACTGAGCTCAACACAAACACACACATTTTGTTTGAATACAGCTGTGATCAGTTCTTCAAGCTCTAATGTGAATCCTTGTTTTACACCTCAACTCCAAACTCTACATGGGTGACTTGCTCCTCACCTCTCTGAACATCTGCAGGTGTTTTCTCCTGTGGCTCCAGGCTTTTCTTACTCCTCTCACTCGCTCGCTCTATTTCAACGTCAGCTTTTCTTTTAACACCAGTCTTACTCACGTCCCCCACAAATGCACCGCAACCCTCTAACAGGTCGGTGCTGGTCTCTGCAGAGGAGAAGAACCCAGAGGAACATCAGCTGGTTGACAGTGACAGTGTCAGTGGTTCAACAGCTCAGTTTCTATATTGGAGGTAACTTCAGATGATCAGCCAAGGTTTACCATTGTCTACTGAGGAGGTGGCTGAATCCTTGTGGTTGAGAGGCTCAGGTTTTGGCATCTTCCTCTTCTGTTGCCATGGCCCCTCTCTGACATCCATCACTTTCCTTTTCCTTCTTGTCACCATACATTCTTTATTCCTGCCACAGCGTTCAGCCTCTCTGAGACCCTTCTCCTTTTTCTATCAGTCTTATCGGGGTTTGCCTTCCTTTTAAGTGACGCACTATGCTGACTAGAGATGCTCCAGCTCTCTGTAGACCAGGAAAACACATGGGAGCATCAGTTAGTTGTGAATTCTTGTATCTAACTTTATGAAATGATCTTTTTTAGAACATGTGTGCATGAGAAAAAGGGCTCACCAGCAGGAGTTTCTCACTTACCTCCATCTGTCCTCAGAGCTGCACAACCACCAACCCTAAGTGTCTTTGCAGGTTTGTTCTCCATGATGATTCTTGAAGGTTCTGACGTGGTACCTTCACTAACGCCACAACTAACCAATGGTGGATCCAACAGCTGCTGAATCCTGAACTGTGTCTCCCGGTGTGTTCTCTATAGGCCTGCTGCACGGAACATGGAATGTGTTCATGTGTGTGACCTCACATAGAAGTGTTCTAAAATATGCACATGTTTAAAAATCAACAGTGAATGCTTGAGTCAGTCTCTGATCCTTACGTCACAGATCAAATGAGTTGAACAACACGAGCTCACTGTGCAGCTATTGATATCTGCTGTTTGTCAGTCACCTGGCTGAACAGCTAAACAGATGTTTTCAGTTGTATCTGTTGGTTAGTGTGGGGGCCACACATAGAGGCCACCTTCAAGTTGACTATTTGCTCTTTCTTTTCATCTTCAATGATGACACACAGTCTTTTCTTTTCATATATCACCTTTATTGACAGTTGCTGATTCATTTGAGTGCAGGCATTTTAGTTAACAGGCTGTTAATGAACATTTCCTTTGTTTGAGGTGAAACTCACCTTGTGTGTCTTTTTGTATGCAGCTCTCCACAGCTCTGGAAAGGAGGCGGCACCATCCAAGATGGCCTCTTATGGAAGCGGGGCAGGAAATGGAGGAGGCCACCTTGGAGGTGCCAGAGGGGAGGCTGTCTTTTTCTTTGAGGTTGATTTCATTTGAGATCATTAAGAGCTTTAAGTTTATGTCATGATTGCTTGCTCTGTTATCACTGGGAAACACTTTCATTTACAGTGTTTTACCATCACTATGAGCTGTTTGTCAAGACTTTAAACACTTGTTCACTACTGTTAACACACATCACACCTGAAACACACAATTCCCAAAACACTTCATCACAGTGTGAACTAAACACTGACACATGTTGTCTTCAGCAGCTCTTCTGTTTTCCTCTCCCTCCTCTTTCTATCTTTCTATTTCAAACAAGATCAGCCCAAACAGGTCATGTGACTGAAAGAACCTCAACACCTGAGTGTGTTTCCTAGATGCTACAGTATATATAGATGGGAATCAGCTGTGATTGATGGATTTGCATGAGCTCAATCAGCTGTTTTTCAAAAGCAATGAAAGAAAATCTAGGACATCAATTAGTTTCAGTCTTCAATGTGAACTGCTGTTCACTTCAGCCTCAGCCTTTAGCTTTGGTTTCCAACATGAGGTTTTCTGTTTGGACAAACAGTGTGAAAGCAATTGAACATGTAGCAGTTAACATCTACTGTTTTGGTCTTAGTTGAGCTTGTGTGTAAAAGAAGCTCAAACAAATGTTAAATGTGTCAAATGTGTGTGTTTTGGGTCAAAAGAACAAGAAATGTGTTGCAGTTTCTCTGAATTGCTAAAACACTACTTCCTGTTGTGTGAATCAGTTTCTCAGTCGTTTAAACTCATTCACTGAATCAAACATCCTTTTGACCAAAAAAAAAAAAAAAATGCATGGAGTGCTGCTTGGTGTAGAAGCAGGTGTCCCTCTGCAGCTCTTCAGTTTAGGATCCAAGTCAAACTTGTAGAAAGAGATCTGAGGCTCTCATGAGGGTCAGAATTAAAAAGCCTTTATTAAGAAACTCTTCTTCTTCCTCCTCCCTCCTCTTCACACTTTGTCACCTTAGCAGCTCTCTTAAGGCCTGAGATGCTTTGTCAGTAACTTTGATCTTTACAAGGCTCCAGTCTTAACTTTAAGGGGAAATTCTAAGAGTTTTCTTACAACTCCGTCACTAAGAGCAGCTCTTTAGTCTTAGGAGTCTTTGTGAATACGGGCCCAGATGTCTGACTGGTTCTCTGAACAAGATGCTTGGTGGCAGTCACACACCTCTTTTTACCACCATTGAAGTTTGATTTGAAATCTCCTGGAGAAGATCTGTGGATTCAGATACAAGTTGACATGAGTTTAAGAACAAGTGTTGCATTCAAGTTCTATATATAACATGGATCTATTTTGAGTCCACGTTTTTTCCCCATTGTAAATAAAACAGACATTGTGTGTCTTGAATAAAGAACCTTGTCATTTCTTGCAGCACAGTTACAAAAACTAATAGAAAGCTGCATCACGTATGAAAAAGTGAACTAAATGTATTTTAAATTTCTTACATCAGTCTCTTTATCAACCTCTGATCCCTAAAGACACGGATGATAAAGTAATAATCCTCCTCGTTCATGCCAACACGGTCACCACCTGCCATCATTGTCATGGCCTGTGAAATATAAGGCCTTTTAACTATATCCTTTTTTCTCTGATGACTTCTTGGTCACACAGCTCTAGGTTACACCAAAACTAAATCAGGATCTGCTCTGTATTTGTTAGTTTGTTGTTTGTTGTGGAGCTAACAGAGGGCTGTGAGTGGCTGTGTTGACCTGCAGCTGTTTGATTTGTATTGAATTCCCCCATACACTGAACTTAAAGTGACAGAATCACAGGATTCAAACAAACCTCATGGGACGTGTCCATAACTGAATCAATATTCATCTAATAATAGATATGATCAATAAAACACAGAACAGAGGTGGTTTGTGTCAATAGAAGCTTTTATTTCTGATGCTCTCAGTTGTTCCACAGATGGAGCCATTCTACCTGTATCAAGTCACTTCTCTTCTCTGTCACAACCATCATCAACATTATTTATATGAAGCTGGAGATAAAGTCAGAGTTTATCTCATTAAAACACATTAGTTGTCATTTTAAACAACAGACAATGAAACAAGAACTAGTTTAAACAATTTGGAAGTGAACAACACACACTCACAGAGTCATGTGACTTCTGCAGAGAAGAAGGAGGAGCCAGTGAAAGTGAAAGTGTTCAGTGAGATCAGACTCCATTATAAAGTGACGGAGCAGAAGGAGAGAAAGTGAAGTGTGAGGCAGGTGAGTGTTAACACAACATTCTTCTTCTTCTTCTAGTTGTTATTGAAGTGTGAGAGTGTGTGAGTCAGTTTGTCCCTGTGGACTGTGGAGGGAAGAAGAGTCACAGTGACCTTCAGTCCACACAGAGACACTGAGAGAAAAGGGTCTAAGGCAGGCATGGGCAAACTATTCCACAAAGGGCTGGTGTGGCTGCAGGTTTTCGTTCCAACCAAGCAGCAGCACACCAGACTTGAGTCATTCAATCAACTGATCTCAGTCTTCAGACAGCTGATTGGTCAAACTGTGTGCTCTTGGTTGGCTGGAACAAAAACCTGCAGCCACACGGCCCTTTGAGGAATAGTTTGCCCATGCCTGGTCTAAGGCCTTGTCCAGATTTAGACTCAAATCTGATTTATTATTTTTTTCTTTTTTTTTCTTCAGATCTGATCAGAATCAAATTTTCCCGACTGACAGTCCATATGACAGATTGCAAATGATCTGCTCTGATCTGCATGTGTCCATGCTGCATGTGTTATCCGCAATGATTTCTATGGTGACAGGCTACACCCCCCCCCCCCCCAAAAAAAAAAAACCCCAAAAAAACAACATACAAAACATCATTATGTGGTGGGGTGGTGGTGGAGGCGTATGACGATGTAATGTGGCCCTCATGTTTCTAGATGTCAGAGCAGACACTTGCTTGATTTGTGGGTGTGGTGGTTTTCACTGCGTGGTCATTGTTGTTGTTTCTGTTGGTGTGGGGCTGTAACAGGCTGCGTCAGCAGAGGAGAGAGAAGTGACGTGGCAAAGAATCAGTGACAGAGTTAATGTGTGGTTTTAGATGCAGCAGTGTCTTCATTTGAAATCTAACCTGACTTTTTATATCACACCTGAGAAGTGGTTGAATGTTGTTCAGTGATTTTATTTTCATTAAAGTGCAAACTCACGGCCACAGAGTGTAGATGTACAGAGTGTAGATGTACAGGGTGTAGATGTACAGGGTGTAGATACAGAGAGTGGATATAGAGTGTATATGTCCAGAGTGTAGATTTACTTTAAGCAGCTGAAAATGAAATATAAATACACAGTTCAGTCAGGTAAAACACTTCTCATAGGTCTGGAGCCTCGTGATTGCTCCTCACTTAGGTTTTATTCCTATTCAACATATTAAACAAAAGAAAGTTATTCAGTGGATATTTCAGTTTGTGGTAGATTTTACTCACCATAAGATTCTGTTGAACACATTCTGTCTCCTAACGTCCTGTTTATTAGATGAACATGTGAGTTCTGCTCTCTGCCAACAGGAAGAACACAGAGGTGGTGGGTTAATATCTGTCTGATATTACTGAAAGACAGACAGACATCAGAGGTAAGTTGATGTTGGTTCACTGCAGCACTTTTTAGAACACAACAGTAACATGGCAAAGTCAACAACATACTACCTGTGGCACTATACACTCTGGACTAATGACTATACAACATTTGGCTTAGCCTGTGCTGCCACCCAGAGGACATATCCCAACATGACATAACATGACACAACATTCTCTATCTACTACAGTGGTCCACCTCCACCACGTCTGACAGAGGAAGAGGAGCTGGTTCTGAGTCAGGTCGCTGGGTGACCAGAGGCTGAGAGGGAGCTCATCAGTCACCCCCCAGGACCCAATACGTCTTATATTAGAGGCAGACAAACAGTTTATCTCCAGATAAGCAGTTAGATAAGCAGTTATCTGGAGATAAACTTTTATAACAGTTTATCTCCAGAAAGCAGATCCAGATTTTACAGAATGTGGTAGGCTGCTTGGGTGAGAAGATGGACCAAACCAACAAAGAGACTGCATGTGAACTGTGAACAGACTTTGAAACCCGTTGTTAAAAATAGAACAACAGCCTGGATGACCTGAAGTCACATCAGTGCTCATCAGCCTGTTCTGTGATACAGTTTTCACTGATGATGTCACTGAACACAGGTTTGTATTAAACGTCCCTCAGAAACACATGGAGGAGATTCAATAAACAGAAACTCCTTCAGCTGTATCAGTGTTCAGACAAAATGACGTGTGATCATTGTCAACTACTTGAATTAATTAAATAATAATTAATGTGCATTAAATGACCTGACAGACATTTTACTGTTTCAGATGATCTGTGACTGCATGATAATCACTTCAGAGGCAGTGTCCTGGAGTGGTGTGTGACTCCTGTGTCACACATGAGCCTTTCATTGACCTGCTGACCTCAGGTCAGACACTACAACATGAGCAGGAACCTTGAAGTCATTCATACTGGATTTTTGTGCTGGATTTTTTGGTCCTGATCTAAACTTTACACAGATTTAGGTCAGTAGTTGTGTTCTGTGTTTCCATGGTTTGATACTATACAGTCTGTTCAATGACCATCAGATAGAGAAGTGTGGGAATAGTGGAGATCGTTACATCTTGATACTTAGGGTTCCTAGAAACACAAATAAAGATACCTCAATTTTTTCTGTTGGAATTAGTGATATTAATTGTGGCTCAAATTCAGATGTGTTTTGGCCTCACAGACATCTGATGGCAGGATCAGACTACACAAATTCAGGCCGATGTGAACCTTGACATTGACCAGTAGGATGACAGAGCTGTGACACATTGTTTACACACAGTGAAGCTACATTAGCTTGCTTCATGAACACAGTGTAAGTTAATGGTTTTGAGGTGCACACATCCGTTAATTTACCTCGTGTTCTCTCTAAAGGACAGTCATCGTTTTTTTCCTCCTTTTCTTCTTCTTGTAGTCTGAACCTAATAAATTATGAAGGCATCTGGGCTAATGAATTTTACTGTATTTAGGGAATTAACATTTTTTTCAGCTTTGAGGCAAGACAAGTTTATATGTACAGCCCATTTTTACAAACAGTTTGTCTCAAAGGGCTTTACACAGCAGCATCATGACAACATCGCTTCGCTTTGAGGAACTTTGATGTAGAGATGGAAGTATGCGATGGAGCACCATCCTGCTGCAAAATTTGCCCCCTTTTGTGGTTGGGAGTGTAAGAGGTAGCTAATACTTCTTGATATTTTAGGCTACTGATATTGCCTTCCACCCTGCAAATCTCTTGCACACCCCATACTGGATGTAACCCCAGACCATGATCTTCCCGTCACCAAACTTAACTGTTTTCTGGGTGAATCTTGGATCCATGCGGGCTCCAGTAGGTCTCCTGCAATATTTGCGGCGGCTGTGATGTAATTCAACCGAAGATTCATCTTCCACTTTCTGCCACTTTTCCAGCGTCCATCCTTTTAGCAGGCTGTGGGCCTTGGCAAATGCCACACGATTTTTTAATTGCCTTTTGTTTAGTGCTGGTTTCTGGGCACTGATTCGACCATGGAGGCCATTTCGAGACAGAATTCTACAAACTGTTCTGGTTGATACGGGGACTTGAGGTGACCAGGCCTGGTGGAGCTCTGCTGCAATGGAAAAGGGGCTGGCCTTGGATTTTCGAGCCAACAAACGGTCCTCCCGAGCAGTTGTCTTGTGGGGTCTGCCAGACCTGGGCTTGTCAAAAACATCTCCAGTCTCTTCAAATCTTTTTCTTATTCTTTGTACTTGACGCTGAGACACATTGAAGGTGTCAGCCACCTCAGCAGTGGATCTGGTCTTCAGCCTCTTGATAATCAACGCTTTGGTCTCAGGGTGAATCTTAGGCATGTTGTCAGAGGTCAAGTTGCAGTTGATGTGAAGGTCTGGTGTGCTGGGGTTCTTTTTATACACACCCACTAATTGATTGATCAATTATTGATCACAGGTGAGACTGTAATCTAGGATTGGGTGCATCATATGACAAGGTGACAAGACTTTTGTCTTTGCAAAAACTGACTCAGTGGGCCTTACCAAGCTGTGATAATTAGAATGCTTTTCAGCAGTTTCGTTTGGCACCAAAACATTATTTCAAAAGCTGTTGGGGTTGAAATGAGCCATTTCTTGTAAAAAAAATTTGATTAGAAATATATTTGAGGGGCACTTAAGGTCAACTTGTACCCAAGCGACAAGACTTTTGTCAGGGACTGTATGGATGTACAGCATCTACACAGCTCACAAGAGGAGGCTGACACATGAATAATCCTGCACAGCCTGGATGCTGCTCAGAGAGGAACAACAAAACTCTGCATTGAGACCCAAACACAGATGTGTTTGTTTTTGCAATCCAGTGGTACCATCAGTTATGCAAGGACACTAACTTCATCACTGGAGTGAGAAACAAGAAATGGATAATCTCACTGGAGCTAGTAGTTCATGCTCTTCGTAAGGGGCTGCCTGCAGCTGCACTAGGGTTCCATGCCTTCTCTGAAGCTGTCCAGACAGGCCCATTTGCTGGCAATGGAAAGTGGACCTGTTGGCAATCACTAAACAGGTCTCACAATCCAGGTGAGGTGATATCTGCATTTGCTGCTCCGGAGACAGAAAAGTTGAGTCCTGCAAAAAGTATTGACACATTTCTCTGTCAGCTGTTCGAGCATGGTACAATGCTGGGGGATGTCTGTGTCTGTCAGGTGGAGAAGAAGAAGAAACACTTGCTGAGAAACTGCCACCAACAGGAAGAGTTGAACATTTCCAGGCGATGGTATGGAATCAGGATGACATACCTCACCCACAGTTACCACTGGCAACAGAGTATGTATGGGAGGCAGAGTGAGGTGGACTGGTTCCAGTCACATCATCATGGGATTCTCCAGCCACTGTTACATCTCATCAAATGTGGCTGAGAAAAGATCTTTCCATTCCATTCCAGAACTTGCACTTCAACTGGGAGCAGCAAAGTCTGGCAGCTCTGAGTTTTTACTCAACCTTTGCTTTATTTTGTTGTGTTTTTGTATGTTTTTGTCGTATTTGTCAACTACTGATGGACACTTCTGTGGGGAGAGGAGATTCTTCAGGAGAGGAGCTTCTGTCATTGAAAATGGAGCAAGTTTGGAGGATGCCACCCTGTTCCAGCTGGATGAGGAGGTGCTTTCATGGTTGCTGTGCTGGTGGTGCAGAGGTTGAAGGCTTGGAAGTGGAGATGTACTGTAGGTCCTTTCTGCCGTCAGTTATCATGCAAAATATCAACTCTCTGCCCAACAAGAGTGATGAGGAGCTGGAGATATAGATGAAGACTCAGGAAGCAGACATTTTTTCAAATCAAAACAATACTTGTGTACATTCCACCAACGGCTACTGCTGAAGTTCCATGTGAAGGTCTCCATGAAGTCGTTGCTAGGATACAGACTAAACATCTTGAGGCACACGCTACACACTGGTGGAGGCCATTCTGAAGAACTCAGATCATCCTCTGCACCTTGATGGACAAAAAAACAGTGGTGGTGCACAGAGAGATATGGAAGATCCCATGTACCTTCAGCCATCAGACTTTTTTATTCTTCTGCAAATGGTAGATGAGCTGACGGACAAATGAATTTCCCTTTGGGATTAATCAAGTAATTCGTATTCATATCTATTGAATGTCACACTGTTCTTGCCAGTCTCAAAACCTCAACTGCTCCAAGATGTGCCTGTGTGGAGCAGATGAAGAAGTTCGTGAAAATGTCAGCCAGGGACATCTGGTGGGGATTTATGAAGATGTATATGATGGAGATCCTTTAATTTAAACTAAATATAAACACATGTGGGAGGGGGGAAGATGCAGGCCACATGGTAAGACTCAGCCACATGATTACGCAGTTCAGGAAGTGATAAAACCGGTAGTAGTAAGAGCCCTTTTTGGTTTGGCGGAAGCAGCTGGGTATCTCTCTCACATGTGGCATGACCACAGGAGATCAGCTGTGGCTAAAGAGTCTTAGACACCGGAACCTGTCCTCTGCTCAAGCAGGAAATTGCCATGTGAACAAGGGTGTAAGCATTTATGCATGGCAAAGTAGGCTCATATTTTATTATTCATTTTTAGTGTTTCTAACTATAATGGTGTATGGACTGTTAACTAATACATCTCATGTTTTCTTTCAAGGACCAGCCCAGCCACTGTTTTCTACCGTTAATTTCCCTGTTTGTGTGTTTGTTGAGTTGCTTAGTTGTGTTCCTCAGCCTGTTCCTGTAGATGTTGTTTCCTAGGCAAAGGTGTAGGTTTGAGGCTGTTTATTTTCATTGTGTAATGTAATGTATATTGTTTCCTGGATGGTGATCTGAGTGTTAAGTTCTTTCTTCCCTTCTCATCTACAGCTTGACTGTGCGAGGCCGGGTCCACGCCGACACGCTGCTCCTGTCTGTGGTGGGACTAGACAGGTGACACATTGTAGTGGTGTGTACATTGATTAGTGGCACTGCATGATATTTTTAAAGTAGCTAAACATGGAGTCTGTAATGCATGCTGTGGTGTTAGATTTTGTTGTCTCCTCTCCTGTCTTCCACAGCTAGTATTTCAGCTGGTGAGCACAGCAGACCTGACCTCCCAAGCATAGGGAGATGTAGTTTTTGTCACCATCCAGATTCTGTTTGTTTGTTTTGCCTCATCCCTATACCATGCTGCACTTTTAACATAGATTTATTGACAAGATTGTAATAAAGAGAGATCAGATTTGATCTTGTAAATCGTTCCTGTTCTGGGGAAGTACGAATTGGGCCATACAACACAACATTAAGGGTTCCTTCTGTCCCTCAGTAGGAGGTGTCGTTGTAGAATAGTTTGAGTGAGCCTCAGTACCAGGCCCCACACATAGTTACTGAAATCCTTACCATGGCACCATGAAGATTGTACACTGTCATTTATTTATTTTATTTTATCAGTGTGTTTCTGTGTTGACACTTAATATTGGAAGGTCTGAATTCATATATTAAATATATTAAATGTTGAAACAACATTTTGAAATTTTGGAAATGTCAAAGCCAAAAATGATATAAGGTGAAATTTTGATCTTTTTACAGTTTGTTAAGACATCTCACAAAAGGGTCTAAAGACATCTGTGAAATACTAATAAACATAATCTCAACTAAAAAGAGCACTTCCAGTGAATTTGATAAAAAATATAGATATAAATAAAACAGGTGATTGTAGCCAAATGTAATGACTGATGCTAATTAGGTTCAAAATATCAAATTTGAGAGTGGTATGAAAGAAATAGTCAGAAAACATTGAGATGACATTTTTCTCAAAGGTCAATCATACCAGAAGATAGTCCAACCTCTCCAAAAATCAGCATTCCAAAATTACAGAAACACATCGGCCCTCTATTAGAAATGAAGTTTTAAAAATCAACATAAAAAACAAATCAACAATTTGATTTTATGCAAATTTAATAATTATTAGAATATTCAAAAATCATGACGTATCCCCAGAGATGAGCAGAATAATACACATGAAAACTGACCTGTATAATCTGTGTGTGTGTGTGTGTGTGTGTGTGTGTGTGTGTGTTATCTCACAGTCAGTGTTACTTGTTTTCCTCTCAGACTGACTGAAGTCCTGAAGATGAGTGTTTGTGTGGATGAAGTCGAGGACGGAGCAGAGTCTCCAGGATCCATCTGTCTGTCTATGAAGAGTGACAGGTCCAAACACCGTCCTCCAGACCTCAGTGCTGGACCTGGACCCTCAAAGTCACAGTAAGAGACCTGTTACAAACCTCTGAACCTCCAAACTGTCTCTGTAACAGAGTTTAGTTCAGTGTGTTGAGCTGCTGCAGTCGACGTCACTGGAACAGGAAATAACTTCTCCCTGGTTCTTCTGTCTCTTCAGTGTGTTGATACTGACGGCTGAGGAGGCTCTTTTCATGTCACATGATCAAAAAGTCAGTCTCCTCTCTAAACACTTCTCCTCCACCTTGATGGAAAACATCAAGAGGTCAAAGAAAGATGTAAAGTAGATTTCATAAAGACTTAGGAAAGGACTCTGTGGTTTATTTGGCTTTTTTTTTAACCAAATTTATTTAGAACACATGGAAAATAAACACTATTTTCATAACCACAGAAACAAAAATGATCTGAGCCCAAATGTGACAAGTTCTTCACCCCTGAACTTAGAGCTGAGACAGATGTTAATACCAGGTCTTAACAAGTCCACTGACGTTTGTGCAGATGTGACTCCATGTGTGTGTGTCCACTGTGTGTGTGTGGAGTTGTGTGGTGGTCAGATGAAGGTGCAGCAGGATGTGCTGTTTGCTGTAGTCACAATAATCATAATTTGTCTTCATGTCTCTTTTCCCTGGGCTGTAGGGGGACAACTGGTGAGCAGGTAGATCCAGATGTTGAGCCAGTGGATCCAGATGCTGAGCAGTGTCAGTGTGTGATCCTCTCATCTCACCTTTGTATCACTCTGCTTCTTTAGAGCTGATGTGAGACAGGTGGTCAGCAGCTGGAGACTGGACACAGTTAATGACTGACTGACTCTACACTGTTGTCTATGGATGCTGCTGTGTTGCTTCCATCCTTCACTTCAGTCTGTGGTGCTGGACGCTGATGTCACTGTAGACTTCCCACAATGCCTCTGTCATCAGAGAACTGATCAGTGATTGATGTGATATGAATAAAAACATGTTTGTGTTTGCAGAGGTCAGAACCACAGACTGAGAGCAGAGTCTCCAGGATCCATCTGTCTGTCTATGAAGAGTGACTGGTCCAAAGGAGATCCTCCATTCTTCAGTCCTGATCCTGGACCCTCAGAGTCACAGTAAGAGACGGTTTCTACTGTAAACTGAGCTGAAGATGATTCAGTCATTAGACTCATGTGAAGGAAACAGAGAGAAACCAGGAAGCAGATCCATCAAACTCTGTGTAGTTTCACAACAAAACTCAGAGACAGAAACATGCACGCACACTCTCTCCACCACAGTTTCAATAGATGGATTCAGACACGCCCACAATCAGCAGGTGATTTCACTGATTAACACACCTTCAGCCACAGAGGTGTGTAAATCAGTGAAATCAACTTTTGAAGTCTTTGGTTGGAAGGAAAACCTGCATGCACATGGCTCTCCATGGCACATGGTTCTCCACCCCTGCTTTAAACTGAAGTCACAGGAGACAAATGTTGATGAGAAGCAGACACGTTTCCTGTTGTCTCTGACTGTCTAAGCTTCTACAGCAACATGACAGTGATCTGGGTCCTTCACCATAGCAGCATATTTCATAAATGTGGAGCAGACAATAAATTTCCAGCAACATGAAGAGGTCAAACATAATCCAGACAAAAGGCAACACAGTCTCTGCAGCAGGTGCAGAAAGGAGAGCTGGCAGAGAACTGCTGTGTAAATGTCTAAGTTCATAGGCTTAGAAAATCACTGCTCCATCATTATGGCCCAGCTGTGACAGTCATCACATGTGTGTATTCCTCTACATTGGCATGTTGCCCAGATGTAATTCTGTGGTGTGTGTTACTTCTTTCCTCCTCCTTTCCACCTCTGTTTTGTCATTTCCTGTTCCTGCTACAACCTCTATTAAACACTTTGCTCAGACTGAAGATGTGCAGCACTTGATGAAAATCTTCAAATGATAAGTTGATTTGGAAAAACACAAAGTTTAAAAGACATCAGATGTGAATGTGTCCTGAAAGGGCTTTGATGTACACATGTTAACATTGTTCCATAACTGAAGAAAAGGAAGTCATTCACATCTGTAACTCAAAAATATCTTTGCAGAGAATTCTTTTGAAAACCTAAAACTATTGACACATCAGTTGTGTCGTTGTTTCAGGATCCAGCAGCAGAGACCAGACTCTCCTGAACCCAGCTGTCTGTCTTTAAAGAGCGACTGGTCAAAGGACTGGTACATTGACTTTAAAGGAGGACGTGGATCAGCTGATCAGATGTAAGCTGTAACTGACACTCAGACTCAGGTTATTGTAGAAAAGAACCAGTTTGTATGACGTGTTGTTGGACCATGTCTGAAATCAAAGCGTCTCTGTCTGTTGTGAACATCCTCAGGGGACATATAAAGTCCATCTTGTATTATCTCCCTGTACTTATTTTCACTTGACACTGATTCCTCCACAGAGTGGACCAGGAGAGCTCAGAGGTTCCCAGTGCTCAGTCTGCCCAGCAGCATCAAACACACCTGGACTCCATATTGAAGGTGTGAACATGTCCAACAGCTGCTGTTCCATCTGTTGTGTTCACAGTCATCTCCATGCTGCACTTTGACACCAGTGAATTGTCAGTGTGTCCAACATGGATCTGATGTTTGGCTCCATGGTTTTAGTTTGATGCTGTCACTCATAGAGTTTCTGTTACAGCTGCTGGAGGAGAACATGGTCACTTTTGTGAAGAATGAGCTGAAGAAGATCCTCAAGCTTCTGAGTCCAGATTACCCACAATGCTCAGGGAGTCAGAGAAAGAATGAGGAGGTGTTGGATCGTGAGGATGAAGAGCAGAGGAGGAGCAGCAGAGAGGCATTAGTGAAGATCACAGTGAAGCTCCTGAGGAGGATGAAGCAGGAGGAGCTGGCTGAGTGTCTGCAGAGCAGTAAGAGGATTTCTCTAAAGATTCAACATGATGGGCAAATGAGATGTTCACTGACATCAAGAGACGGAGGGAAACATGTTCATATAGTGGTTATTTAGAGGAATGAAAATGTTACATTTTCTTACTAATCTTATTTCTTGTGTTTTCATTCAGAATATTTAGCTTCAGTTTTTGGACGTAAACTCAAATCTGAGCTGAAGAAGAAGTTCCAGTGTGTGTTTGAGGGCATCTCTAAAGCAGGAAACCCAACTCTTCTGAAGCAGATCTACACAGAGCTCTACATCACAGAGGGAGGGGCTGGAGGGGTCAATGATGAACATGAGGTCAGACAGATTGAAACAGCTTCAAGGAAACCAGACAGAGCAGAAACAACCATCAGACAACAAGAAATCTTTAAAGCCTCACCTGGAAGAGACGGACCAATCAGAACAGTGATGACAAAGGGAGTGGCTGGCATTGGGAAAACAGTCTTAACACAGAAGTTCACTCTGGACTGGGCTGAAGACAAAGACAACCAGGACATAGACTTCATATTTCCCTTCACCTTCAGAGAGCTGAATGTGCTGAAAGAGAGAAAGTTCAGCTTGGTGGAACTTGTTCATCACTTCTTCACTGAAACCAAAGAAGCAGGAATCTGCAGGTTTGATCAGTTCCAGGTCGTCTTCATCTTTGACGGTCTGGACGAGTGTCGACTTCCTCTGGACTTCTACAACACTGAGATCCTGACTGATGTGACAGAGTCCACCTCAGTCAACGTGCTGCTGACCAACCTCATCAGGGGGAAACTGCTGCCCTCTGCTCGCCTCTGGATAACCACAAGACCTGCAGCAGCCAATCACATCCCTCCTCAGTGTGTTGACATGGTGACAGAGGTCAGAGGGTTCACTGACCCACAGAAGGAGGAGTACCTCAGGAAGAGGTTCAGAGATGAGGAGCAGCACAGAAAGATCATCTCCCACATCAAGACATCACGAAGCCTCCACATCATGTGCCACATCCCAGTCTTCTGCTGGATCACTGCTACAGTTCTGGAGGAGCTGTTGAAGAGCAGAGAGGGAGGAGAGCTGCCCAAGACCCTGACTGAGATGTACATCCACTTCCTGGTGGTTCAGTCCAAAGTCAAGGTAAAGTATGATGGAGGAGCTGAGACAGATCCACACTGGAGTCCAGAGAGCAGGAAGATGATTGAGTCTCTGGGAAAAGTGGCTTTTGAGCAGCTGCAGAAAGGAAACCTGATCTTCTATGAATCAGATCTGACAGAGTGTGGCATCGATATCAGAGCAGCTTCAGTGTACTCAGGAGTGTTCACACAGATCTTTAAAGAGGAGAGAGGCCTGTACCAGGACAAGGTCTTCTGCTTCGTCCATCTGAGTGTTCAGGAGTTTCTGGCTGCTCTTCATGTTCATCTGATCTTCATCAAATATGGAGTCGATCTGCTGTCACAACAAAAATCAACCTCCTGGTGGTCTGATGTGTTTGGAGACAAATCAACACTCTTCTACCAGAGCGCTGTGGATGAGGCCTTACAGAGTCCAAATGGACACCTGGACTTGTTCCTTCGCTTCCTCCTGGGTCTTTCACTGGAGACCAATCAGACTCTCCTACGAGGCCTGATGACACAGACAGGAAGTGACTCAGGGGCCAATCAGAAAACAGTCCAGTACATCAAGGAGAAGATTGAAGAGAGTCCCTCTGCAGAGAAAAGCATCAACCTGTTCCACTGTCTGAATGAACTGAATGATCGTTCTCTAGTGGAGGAGATCCAACAGTCCCTGAGATCAGGACGTCTCTCCACAGACAAACTGTCTCCTGCTCAATGGTCAGCTCTGGTCTTCATCTTACTGTCATCAGAAGAAGATCTGGACGAGTTTGACCTGAAGAAATACTCTGGTTCAGAGGAGGCTCTTCTGAGGCTGCTGCCAGTGGTCAAAGCCTCCAACAAAGCTCTGTAAGTGTAGAGACAGATGGATTTATTCATCATTATATAAAAACACTTGTGTGTTTTCTA
The DNA here is from genome assembly GCA_021432705.1 of Caranx ignobilis. Taxonomy (NCBI): domain Eukaryota; kingdom Metazoa; phylum Chordata; class Actinopteri; order Carangiformes; family Carangidae; genus Caranx; species Caranx ignobilis. The sequence goes on from MU269989.1 coordinate 17,485,903, forward strand.
CAGGACAGAAAATTAATTCCTTTCTTCTTTAATTCCTCATGACGATCTCTTCAGCCTGAACAGATGTAACCTCTCAGAGAGAAGCTGTGGAGCTCTGTCCTCAGTCCTCAGCTCCCAGTCCTCTAGTCTGAGACATCTGGACCTGAGTAACAACAAGAACCTGCAGGACTCAGGAGTGAAGCTGCTGTGTGGTGGACTGCAGAGTCCACACTGTAGACTGGAGACTCTCAGGTGAGGATCCATCAAGCTGTTTATCTGATGACACTTGAACACAGTAGCAGGTGTTGACAGAGGGTTCCTGTGTGTTGTTGTGTGTGTTCAGTCTGTCTGTCTGAATGAAGCATTTTATAAATGATGAACCTGAGCAGCGTTCACTGTCACTGAGTGAACACTGCTGTGCTACAGACACATCTACTGCTGCTGAAGACAGTTTGATGAACAAACAAGTGACAACACATCTTTATGTAAATTGATCCCCTGGATATTTCCACATACAGGCACATCGCAATAAATGAGAATATCATGGAATAGTCTGTTTCAGTAGTTCAATTCAAAAAGTGAAACTCATACAAAAGGAGCCTCAACCAAGTATTGAGTGCATATAAATGGACAAACTTTTCAAAAGGCCAACATTTCTGGATTGAAGCAGATTTTTCTAATTGGTCTTATGTGATATTCAAAGGGCCCAATCTAAACTTTACACAGATTTAGTTCAGTAGTTGTGTTCTGTGTTGTGATACTATACAGTCTGTTCAATGACCAGGAGACAGAGAAATGTGGAAATAACATTTTATAACTCAACATGAAAAACAAATCAACAATTTGATTGAATCCAAGTTTCATAATTATTATGGTATTCTGTCATCAGGACTTATCCCCAGTGATGAGCTGGATAATACACATGAAAACTGAGCTGACAAAAATATACTTTATGTTCATTAAAAATGGCGTCTCTACTCTGAGATGATCACCAGTACAAGAGTGAGGGTGTCAGGGAAGCCTACAGCGAGTGAGGGGAAGAGGGGCCACCATCAGCAGGTACTGGGACACAGCTTAGAATACACAGCACTTTGGGGGCATGAAAATAAGACCCAGAGAGGAGGAACCCTCCACCCAGTGAGCCCCCACCTGTAAGAGTATGACAGCCCCCCTGTACTGGCACTAAGAGAAGCCCAAAATATGACCAACTAACAGAAGACAGAGAAAACAGAAGGAAGCAGAATTTCCTCAGAAGGTAGAAGAGTCGACTTTCAATGATAATAAACTCCAGCAGAGAAGAGCAGTGTTTGTTCACAACAGCAGCATCTGGCACCAAGCCTCACTGATGGAAACACAAACTCACAAACACACTTTTGATCTTCGAATCAGGAACTTGATGAGGATCAAACTCACAGATGTTCTGCTGCTGATCTGAACATGACAGAAGCTGCATCTGTCTTCAACAAATATTTCACCAAGCTGAAGTCACATCAGTGATGATGATGAACGGCAGCAGATGGGAGATTTCTGGAAACATCAAAGGTTTCTAAGGTTCCAGTTGATTTCCAGCTGCTTCTTGAAAACACAACCTATTGTGTCCATTTTCACTGTTGATCATTTTCTTCTTGGTGTCTTGGATCATTTTATTCTTGGTGTCAGAGCCCTGAGCTCTGATAGAGCTCAGGGCTCTTTGAGGCCCAATAACAGAAGAAGACAAGAACAGAAGGACAAAGTCCCTCTACTCATTTAGACACTGATCATTGATCAGGACACATCTGATCCATTATCACTGATTTGATCTACATCTGTTATTCTTTATTCAGATTGGAGCGCTGCAGTTTGTCAGAGATCAGCTGTTCTTCTCTGGGCTCAGCTCTGAAGTCCAACCCCTCCCACCTGAGACACCTGGACCTGAGCAGGAACAAGCTGCAGGATTCAGACCTGAAGGATCTGAGTGGTTTTCTGGAGAGTCCAGACTGTAGACTGGAGACTCTGAGGTCAGTTCACTGACTGTTACTGTTGTAGATCTTAGATCTTTATCCCACAACTGAACCTGATTGATCTTCACACACAACTTGAATCATTGACTTTGATGTGATGAATGAAGGACATTTGAAATAGTTGTTGTCTCATGTTTCCAGTTGTTCTTCTCTTCACTTTCAGCTCATTTCACTCAGTCCTCATCAATAATGTGTGTTGACTTGACTTCAACCTTCAGGGGCCACTGTCACAAACACATGTTAGACTGCTCTGTAGTGTTAGGCCAGTCTTCATTTTGTTCACAGAGATGATTTGAATCTGATCTTGAAGTCAGAGCGTTTGACTCAAATAAAGACTGACTGCTTTGAAGCCATCAAATAAGATGTGGGTGAGTGGGGTTTGTCAACAGGTGTGTGTTCAGTTGAATGTGTGTAGCTTTAGTTTCCTGAAACCAGGACCAAAAAAGACCTTAGTCCTGGATCAGGCTCAAGATACAGGCCAGATGTTGACAGCTGGAAAACTTTATTTACTTGAGACTAAAGTTCCTCTTTTGAAAAACAGTAACAACAGCTGTTTTAACAACATCAATCAAACAGTCCAGTCTTTTCGCATAAAGGGACAGAGGGGCCACCTAAGTCCATGGTCTATGAGGTAGGAAGGGGGAGCGGGTCCTGCGGCCGTCGACACCTCTGTTCCGACCCTGCTGTGGCGTACTGGATCCTCCCTCTGAGGATTCTGGGGCACAAAACATCCAGTGCTCTCAGGCTCGGGGTGTTCAACACAGGACAGCTCACACACACTCGACAAAGTGGACTTGGCTCAGTTTCTTTTACTTATCACTTTGTTTGTGTTGAACCATGTCTACTGCCGTCCGTCCATTCACGCTGTTCCTCTGTAGACTAGCTTTTCAGTCCAACACGCTCTTTCACGGCCGGTCCTCTCTCACCCTACTTCGTCCTTGGTGTGACGTGTCTCTCTCTCCGATGCAACCAGTTGAGACAGACGGCAGCATGCAGTTTTGCCCGCCAATCCCAAGCCACAGCAGTTTGTCACAGTTGTCTCTAATAAGTCCCACTTGATCCAGAGTATGACAGAACACACACAAAAACACAAGCGAAGCAACAAAACATCACAGGCAACACAAACAGGTAGAAACATAAATAATAAAACAAACACCATGAAATCATCAAATCAGAATCATCAGAAATCGAACCATGCAATTTTGGATCAAGTGATCAAAACTTATTCCCAGCTGTGACATATGAATGTTGTTCTTCTTTTATTCTTTATTCAGATTGGAGGACTGCAGTTTGTCAGAGATCAGCTGTTCTTCTCTGGGCTCAGCTCTGAAGTCCAACCCCTCCCACCTGAGAGAACTGGACCTGAGCTACAACAAGCTGCAGGATTCAGACCTGAGGAATCTGAGTGGTTTTCTGGAGAGTCCAGACTGTAGACTGGAGACTCTGAGGTCAGACTCCATGTTTTATTTCTGTGCTCAGATGAATGTGATGTGAAAGTTGTGTTGACACTGAGCTGCAGACATGAGGCTGATATTCTACTGATCCACACTGAGGATCTCCATGGTGACGTCTGTTTTCTTCTTCTCTGCTTTTAGTCCACTCACTGTTTCTCCTCACATTTCACCTCAAATACACAAACACATTGAATGTGTCAGACAATAAGTGATCTATAATCAATAGCTGCTGGCTCCACCTCTTTCCTCAGGCTCTGTGCATTATCATGAACATGAATGTTGACATTATGAATGGAGCCAAAGCAGTTCCATTAATACACTTTGTGTTGAACATGAGCAACAGTTGAGACGTTGATGTGAAACAGCAGCAGATGGAACAGTAGCAGCAGCTCCACTGTGTGTCAACAGTCACAGCTTCTTCTTCACATCTTGCACAGAGATTTGCTTGAATTCAGCTCCACACAGTTTGTTGCAGCCGTTCAATTGAACTTTTGACTTTTGTATTCGTTCACTTAGTTTTACAATGGAAATGAATTGTTCACTCTGCTTATTATGGCCTATGATCTTGCTCAGATTGTTGATCTTATTGTTTTTGTCAGTGGAAAGGCTGATGAGACGCTGCTGATAAAAACAATGACGTCACGACGGGGAAAGCTTGTGGTTGTGACGCGCACAAAGAATGAAATGAATCATGTTGTAGCTCTCTTCACGACAAACACGGATCGGCTCTCTTCAACAGGCATTTATTTCACTCCTCTCCGTTTGTGCCGTGAGAACTGTCAATGTAATAACACGTACGCTAGTTCACACAAATCCACACATGTAACAAACAAAAGGCTTCAATGTCATGCTACAAAATATGAACAAATATATCGATAGTACAAGGAATACCTCGTTAGCCACTTATCATGAAAAGAGGTCTTTCGTACATCTCGGGCCATGCTTATCCGTCTAACATATCAGTGTGGCATCAAGTTAAGTCTCCGGGGCACCACACAGGAAAATAAAACATTGGTTCCGGGCGAAGAAACAGCGCCAACGGAAGAAACCCATAAAATGCACAGCAAATTAACCCATATTCTTATCCTCTAACACACACACATGAATCCACTCATTCAACACCTTTATCTAAACCATTCAACATCATGAAATTATGAATTATTGTTTTATCGCAAATACAACGACACTTACACTCCCACCAAATCACTCATGAGATTAAAATGAGGGATTTCCAAGACAAAATTAGTAAGAGAGCGTGAAAGTAAGTGAGTGCGTCTGTATGAATGTAAGATTATGAGTATGACTTAGTTAGCCTCTATTAAGGTAACCACTTTGTGTATGGGTCTTTCAAGGTGAATAGCTCTGGTATGTAGTTTTCCTTTCACAAATGTAGTGTCACTGACAAGTAGCTTCAGCTTTCTCACCATGCCATCTGTGCTGGGATGAACTTCCACGACCCTGCCAAGCTTCCATTCATTTCTTGGTAAGTTGTCATCTTGTAGGATCACTATGTCATTCACTTGTGAGTTTCGTGATTTTCTTTGCCACTTCTGCCTTTGTTGGAGATTTAGCAGATATTCCCGTTTCCATCTTTGCCAAAATTAATTGGCCAGAAACTGCACTCTTCTCCACCTCTTACTCAGATAAAGATCTTCAGTACAGAACCTTCCAGGTGGAGGCAAAATAACTGATGACTTCATGGTCAATATATGATTAGGTGTGAGAGGTTCTGGACCAGTAGGATCATGAAGATGTTCAACACTCAGCGGCCTGCTGTTGATTATAGCCATCGTTTCATATAGAGAAGTCCTCAGAGTTGTAGTGTTGAGTCTGCTTGCAGATTGGTCGAGCATGACTGTCAGGATGCTTCGAATCGTTCGGATCTGACGTTCCCAAACACCGCCCATATGATTCGCTGATGGAACATTCATTACAAATTCACAGCCAATTTTTCTTTGCTGTTCTTGATCCATTCCCTTTAATAGCTCAAAAAACGCTCTCCTGGCACCAACAAAATTTGTTCCCTGGTCACATCTCAGTTGGCGCACAGGTCCTCTGATGGCTATGAATGTTCTCAGTGCATTCATGAAAGCATCTGTTGTTAAGTCATCTAGTAACTCTATATGCACTGCTCTGCAGCACAAACAGGTAAACAACAATCCATATCGTTTTATCTCCTTTCTTCCTTCCTTTACAATGAAGGGGCCAAAACAATCAAGACCATCTGTAAATGTGTGTGGAGACCACACTTCCACATCCTATTATCCATATCCCATTTGCACACAACTCATTCATTGTCATGCCTCTTCCTTGGTGAAAGACCCGCTCGTGATAATGCTTGACAAGCAAGGATGACACATGGGATTTCTTCGGAAGTATTGCAGGGTGCCTCACATCGTGGTGTAAAGCTGCTTTGGATAAGCGTCCTCCCACCCTGAGGACATTGTTTTCATCTAAGAAAGCATTCAACTGATGTAACTTGTTGTGTTTGCTCAGGGGGTGTTCTTTCTGGAGCTTTAACCTTTGTATATCTTCAGCGAAAGCATCCTCTTGCACCAACCTGATAATAAAGATTTCTGCTTGTCTTCTTTCTTCGAAATTGGTTGCTTCGTTTGTTCTTGGCTGAAAGCCTTTAATCTCTCTGATAAATCTCTTGAGTCTAGCAACAGCCTTCACTGTTCTAGACCAGTCAGAGAATTTAGTGAGATGATCCACCACTGATCTTTCTTCTTTCGTCTTTACTGCTTGAACAAAAGCTTTGCGAAGCTCGGGGTCAGTTGTCTCAATTTCTCCCACCGTCTCCTCTACAGGTGGAAGATGCTGCTGCCAAAGAAAGTCTGGTCCTTGCAGCCAATTAGACTCTTTCAGTTGAACCCCACTTAGCCCTCTTGAGGCATAGTCGGCTGGGTTATTTTCAGAGCTGACATGTCGCCACTGTTCAGGGTTAGTGCTTGATCTTATGCGCTGAATCCGGTTAGCAACAAACGTATGAAATCTCTTGGCATCGTTGTTCACATAACCAAGAACCACCTTTGAGTCAGTCCAGTAATACTCTTGCAGATTTTCTATCTCAAGCTCCTTCTTGATGACCTCGCCATTACGGACTGAAGTGACAGCTGATGACAGTTCAAGCCTTGGGATTGTCATTAATTTAGTTGGGGCTACTCTTGCTTTCCCCAGGACAAGTGAGCAACTGATCTGTCCTGTTTCACTCGTTACTCGGAGTTACGAGCACGCACCATATCCATTGAAGCTTGCATCTGAGAAGCTGTGAAGCTCATATTGCTTGACCTTTCCAAAGTTTGATCGACAATAGCTTCTTGGGATCTTCAGGGCAGCCAAATGAGGCAGATCTTTAAGCCATGACTCCCACCTTGGCAGAATGTGTTCAGGGAGATCTTCATCCCAGCTTACTTTGTCTCTACATAACTCCTGAAGAATCTGTTTGCCAACTAGTATGAACGGAGCTACGAACCCTAAAGGGTCATAGACAGAGGCAACGGTCGAGAGAATCCCTCTTCTTGTCAGAGGGTTTTCCTTCACTACAACCCTGAACTGAAATTCATCTGCTTCAACGCACCATTGAACCCCAAGTGCTCGCTCAATACGAGGTTCTCCAAGGGCCATGTCTAGATCTTTGGTTTGCACACATTCTTCAGGTGGTATTGCAGCAAGTACTTCTTTGTTATTGGATACGAACTTGTGCAGCCGAAGATTTCCTGTTCTGCACAGAGCTCTTGACTCCTCAACTAGATGAGTGGCTTCATCTGGTGAGTTCACACTTGTCAAGCCATCATCTACATAAAAGCTTCGCTGTATGAACTTGATGGACTCTTCGCTGAACTTTCCAGAACCCTGAGCTGCCAGATGTTTAAATCCGAAGTTGGAGCAACCAGGGGATGAAGCTGCCCCGAAAAGATGAACCTTCATCCGGTAGACCGAGGGTTTGGAATTCAGATCACCGTTATCCCACCAGAGGAACCTTAGGTAGTCTTGATGTTCTTTTGCCACATGAAACTGGTGGAACATTCTTTCAACATCACACATTATAGCTATTGGCCCTTTCCTGAATCTACACAGGACTCCAACTAATGTGTTAGTCAGGTCTGGTCCAGTTAAGAGATGATCATTTAGAGAGGTGTCTTGAAAGCGTGCTGAACAGTCGAAAACCACACGGATTTTCCCAGGTTTATGAGGATGATAAACTCCGTGGTGCGGAATGTACCATGCAGGTTGGTTTTCAAGTTCAGCTGGTGGAACCTTCTCAGCATCTCCTCGAGTGATTATATCATTCATGAAGTAGACATAATCCTTGTAATACTGCTTCCTCAGTTGTCGTTCCAAGGCGGAGAGTCTATGAACTGCACATTGTTTGTTGTCTGGAAGATCAGGTTTGTCTCTCTTGAAAGGAAGCGGGAGTTCAAAGTAGCCATCCTCCTTCTGTCTGATACCTTCCTTCACCTTAGACAAAAAGAGAAGGTCTTCCTGTGAGACCAATATGTCATCTGTGACATGCTCTGTGAAATCAGCTTCAAGAGCCTTGATTATGTCTGTTGGATTAATTTCCTTGACATGAGTTTTACATGCGAAGTGCACTTCTCGTCTTAATTTTAATGAAGGTTGCACGATAGGTGTCACTTGATGGACTATAACTCTGTGGCTTGTTCCTATTGCGTCACTGTAATCACTTGCTGTATTAAAGCAACCGATGATGCTCCAGCCGAGATCTGTGCGCTGAGCATAGGGATAGTTTTCTTCACCAGAGAGGATCTCCCTTGGAAGGAGGGCTTGCTGACAGTTATAGCCAATTAGAAGACCTACTTCGCAATCTAATGGTGGTGGGATCTTATCGACCAGTTGTTTTAGGTGAGGCCAATTTTGAGCTGTCTGAGAAGTTGGAATATGCGCCCTGTCTGCCGGAATGAACTCTCTTGTGAAAAGTGGTGGCAGTGGAATTCTTTTGTCTAGGTTATATCCTCTGACTTGCAAATTTGTCAATTTCTGACAAGGTATGTCTGTTGACCTATTAGACATTGTAGACAGCCGCAAACAAACATTCTCCTTCCTCGTGTTGAGGTCATAAGCCACTTCATCCAGAATGAATGTTGTATCGCTTTGCGTGTCTAGGAGAGTGTAGACCAGAATTTCTTGATCAGGCTGCTTTATGGATGAGACCCAGACCGGCACGATCGAAGATGTCTGAGTGCTTAGGCCTTCTTGCATGACTCTATTACTAGTTCCTGTCGAAACTGTTTCTTTGGTGACTGCTTTGTCCTTTAAGTTGTTGTCTCCCTTTGGAGATGCAAATGTTTGACGTTCTGAAAACTTGTCAACATGTAAACATGTTGGATGTTTTTTGTGACATCTTTCACACGTATTTCTGTTGTCACACCTTCTTGAGTGATGACCTGTCTTCAAGCACCCAAAACAAAGCTTTTCTGTCTGCACAAACTTGACACGATCTTGAACTGTCTTTTCGCAGAACCTTTTACAGTTAGCGAGGACATGTCCTGTTCCTTTACAGAAGTCACATGATGGAATATTGTGATGTGCTGTGTTTGTGGACAGTGTTTTTGCTTGAATAGTTTGGCCACGGTGTTGCCTTTGTCTTTCACATTCCATCCTCTTGACGGCTTGAATGGATGAGATTGGATCACAAGCAAGATCTGCTTCCTTCGACAGGAAGTCAACTAACTCTTTGAAAGATGGGTATCTATCATTTGCTAGTCTGCTTTCCATCACTTTCCGGTTCCAACTGGACACCAGCCAGTCTGGCAATTTCAATAGAATTTTTTGACTTTCATTGCAGTCATTAAGGACTTCCAATGATTTGATGTGAGGCATTGCAGCTTCGCAGCTCTGAAGGAAATCTGCAAACTCTCTTAATTCGCAGCCATCTTTGGAGTTTATTTTGGCCATCCATGCAGTTTATCTCTGAAGGATTTACCTATTATGAATGGGTCTCCAAAACGTTTTTCCAACCATCGCCAGGCTGAGTCATATGCTGCCTCTGTGCTTAATAGGAAAAATCCTTCCACAGCCTTCTTTGCAGTGCCACCTAGATACTGCCTTAGGTAATACAATTTTTCGTTCTTGGGAATGTTTTTCCTATCAATTAAGGTTACAAACGACAGTCGCCAATCATTAAACTTCAAGGGATCTCCAGTAAATACTGCAGGCTCTGGCGTTGGGATACGATTGGCATTGATAGCTTCTGCTAGTGCACCGACCAAAGCGATATCGGAGCCATTCTGAGACTGTACCATGTGTACTGGAGTCAGTGGAATCTGTGATGTGGGCTGCAGGGTTGAAGAGCGAGCTTGAGTTGTGTTCGGTGGGAACTGGGGAACGAATGGGGGGCTTGTGGCATGAAGGGCTTGGGTTATGACTGGCTGAGACTGTGGAATGAATGATGGATCTTTGGGATCAGAAACTCGACATTCCGCTGCTGGTTCAACATCATTCAGTAGGTCAAATGTTCCGCAGTTTCCAGCTTGATCATAGACCTTTGCTCGAGCTCTTGCAGCATTTAGTTTCTTTACTTCTTCTAGGCGATCTAGCTTTCTGCGCCTGTTTTGAATTGCTTGTCGTCTGGCTAGCTTCTCAGATTCAAACTGTGCTAGTCGTTGTTTATCTTCAGCTTCTAGTTTTTGTAGTTCTGCTGTTTCCTTTTCTTGTTCATCCAGTACTGCCAGAACTTCTTGAGCGGCTGCAGCTTCCGCCACAGCCTCATTTCTTTTGACTGAGAGGATACTGGAGCTGACAGAACTATATTTTGATTGATGAGACGTTGATAGAGAACTTGTGGAATTTAGGACTGATCCAAAATCTGGCCAAGGTTCTTCCTCTTCTGGATGTCCTGACAGTTGTCTTTCTGCCCTTAGAACAATATGATCTGAGAGTGATATGCATGTGTCAACTCTTCGTCGCACGTCAGGCTCAGGAGTTTGCACTCTGCGTAACTCTTCATAGATAGCCTTAACTTCAGAGCATGCAGCTTTGATGCCTTCAATGAGCTCCTTTAAGTCATCTTCTGAGGCTGTGTCAGACAATATTTCCTTGCCTATTCTTGCATGATATCTACACTTTTCATAGGTAATTTTGAATCGACGTTGTAAGGTTTTTCGCCTTTCTTCTTCAAGCTCCTTTCCCTTTTCTGTCAGGGTTCGAACTCTTTCACTTCTTCGTGGCCTCTCTACTTCTGCTGATTCACTCGTAGCTTCAGGTTCAGCAGGTGATCCTCTGTTTTTATGGCGGGACTCAGTGCTTGTGTCAGGCATTTTTAAGATAGCCTGAATGACTATGTGATGTGTGTATGATGTATCGACTTGGATTTCTATGGGACTATGTGTTAATGCAAGGTACGGTAAGTTTGAATGTCAATGGCTACAAAGATTATTGATCACTTATTCAAACCATGTGAGTCTGCTTACTCAATTTCTAAACACAAATGGTATGTTTTAGCTGTTTTAGCATTAGCAACTTATTAAACCTTAGCTTGCTTCAAATAGAACAAGTGAAAATATCTGACAAATATTCAAAATGACAAAATTTCACATAAGCATATCCCTTTAAACTTGATTACCTTTCATAAACATATAGATGTTCATACTTTTAGTTTCAACTTATGTCCCTTTGACCTTGTGATGATAACACACGAAATACACACGTCTTAATCTTCACTTAGAACGATGTAACTTTCTTACTTTTAACCCTGTTAACAATTATCAATAATAAACATCTTCACATCAGATTCATCCCAAAGCATGTAGGCTAAATAGTTGCAAGGGTGATAGACCTGAGTCCTTGATTGCAGCTTTACTGTTGAGCCACTTCTCGCACCACTTTATCTTGAAGACTGGCGGAGTACTTGCTGGCTTTACCTTGAAAAGTTGCACTTTCGACAGTCTTATCGCCGTTGCTACTTGTTGCTACGCCGACAATGTTCATGGGCTTCGTTTTTCTGATGCACTGGACACTCGTCGCTGTGTTACGCGGTCCTCTTCATCTCTCCTACCCGTGCTGAGCAGGCGAGTTCTCACTGTAGCTCTCTTCACGACAAACACGGATCTGCTCTTTTCAACAGGCATTTATTTCACTCCTCTCCGTTTGTGCCGTGAGAACTGTCAATGTAATAACACGTACGCTAGTTCACACAAATCCACACATGTAACAAACAAAAGGCTTCAATGTCATGCTACAAAATATGAACAAATATATCGATAGTACAAGGAATACCTCGTTAGCCGCTTATCATGAAAAGAGGTCTTTCGTACATCTCGGGCCATGCTTATCCGTCTAACATATCAGTGTGGCATCAAGTTAAGTCTCCGGGGCACCACACAGGAAATAAAACATTGGTTCCGGGCGAAGAAACAGCGCCAACGGAAGAAACCCATAAAATGCACAGCAAATTAACCCATATTCTTATCCTCTAACACACACACATGAATCCACTCATTCAACACCTTTATCTAAACCATTCAACATCATGAAATTATGAATTATTGTTTTATCGCAAATACAACGACACTTACACATGTGTTGGAAGCTGGGGAAAGTAAAGAGACAGTCAACAAACATGTTGAAGCTTTCAATAAGTACTTGGAAGAGTTTGTGGAGCTGCAAGTGTCTGTACAAAAGCTCCTTTCAAGTGAAGAAGAACAGGAAGCGGATCATATGGACTGGTATGAGCCCAAACTGATCCATTTTGGAGATGTCTTCTTTGACATTAAAGCATGGTTGGCTGCTGACGTGGAGGAAGAAAAGGACAAGAATGAGGTTGGAGAGGAGCAAGAAGAAGCGAGTGCATTGTTGGTGGGACCGGAGGATAGTGCATCCCAGAGCAAAAAGCCCGCAAGCAAGGCTCCAAGCAGAGCCGCCAGCCCCCCCTCCTCATCCTCCCGTGTCTCTACTGCAGCTTAAAGCAACTTGGGGCGGGATCAAGAAATAAGACTCAATACTGACACGACGGCCGTTGCGCGTACCTGCAGCCATCAGCTAAGCCGGCGCGGGAGCGCGCATGAACTCTTGACCGCAGTGCAGCTGATGCTGTGACACGTTACTTACGTTACTTAGGTGATACGTTACTTTACTGGCTGTTGACGTGACGGGGACGGGAACGAGACGAGAGCCGGTGCTGTGTATATTTCTAACGATTCGGTTTCAGACTAAAGGACGTGGAAAATGCGCAGTCTGTAACGTTGTCATGTTCCACAGTGGTGGACTAAGTTGTGCACGTTAGGTCACCCCGAGTCCTCGGCCATCTCATCTGATTTGAAGATCAAGCTCTAAACATGAGCTGTAGTGTTTTCTTACCTGGTTACTAGGAAATGAGCCATGTCCGCATCTGTCTGCAGTCCCAGTTCAAGCTGAAGCTGCCTCCATGACTCCAATGCATATCCAGTATTTATTGTGCCAGACCAGCTTTTGTCCTAATTGCGTTTTGATTGACGAGATGCCGCTGATAAAACGGCGAAGGTAATGGAGCGTTTGCTGTAAAAAGCCTCCTGGGGGGTAATTAATGGCCCACTTGGGCACAGGGAGGACAGTGACCTGAGCAACTGTCATCCTGCACGGGTTAACAGGATAGCCAGTGCTTAAAGATGGACACTACTAGCTCAAGTTGCCTTTTGTGAGCCAGATGTGACCATGGCCAACAACAGGCATATGGCACTGCAAAGAGCACAACAGCTGCTGAAAAGCTTCAAACGAGATCAAACATTCCTGGAGGAACACAAGCATTTATGCAGGATGTTCTGGCAAAAGGATCTGCTGAGGTTGTACCACAAGAGCAGTTGGTAACTGAAAGTGGCAAAGTGTGCTATATACCACATCATGGGGTCTATACCACCCACGCAACAAAGAAACTGCGTGTGGTGTTGGACTGTGGAGCCACGTTTCATGGAACTTCTCTGAATGGAGAATTGCTGCAGGGTCCAGATTTGACCAACAAGCTTATTGGTGAATCACCAAATGGAGACTCACTAAAGAATGTGTGGAGCATAGGATGATAGTTGACATTTTTGGAGCTGTATCCTCAGCCAGTGGGTGGGGTGGGATGAGAATATCCCGACAGGACATGCTGACAAAAGCCCACACAGTTTTCAATTCACTTGATGCTTTTTAAATGTCAGCTACAACCACACACCTGCTACTGGACACTTTTTAAATTTGTTTTTATTGGATCTCTTGCAGGACACACACTTTAGTGATCAGATCTTCTAGTGTTAAAAACATTTCTACATTTCAACTGGATTTGATTTGATTTGATTTGATTGTTTCAAGAAAACAAAGCTGTTGGATCTTTGTTCAGGTGACACCAGCAGCTCTACACCTGCACTCACCTGACCACATCTTGTTGTGTCAGCCACAGGAGTGTGTGTTCAAAATCACTCTCAGCTTTTATGAGTCCATATTGGATTCTTCCAGTGAAAATGGATTAGAATGGGAGAACAGGTGTTTTCCAGCCAGCCCAACATGTCATAATAACAAGTTGTGTGTGTGCTGGTTTCAGCACTTTGAACAAGTTGGAGCAGGTTCAATGTGTGAAGTCAGTCAGCAGGTTTTTCTGTCTCTGTGCTTCATCAGCTGCTTCATTTGACATGTGTTTCTAGACATTTATTGTCATGGCAACAGACTTCAGCCTCACATGTTTGTTGACAACTTGAGCATGGTCAGTAGAATCTCTGAGAAATGTGGCTGCACAACATGAGTTTGTATAGATGGAGCCACAGGTGGAGCTGGCAGAGTTGAAGAGGTGGAGTCACTACGTCTGTGTTGAAGCAGCAGCAACAGCTTCTCATGAATATTAATGAGCTGTTTTATCTCTCTGGATGGGACTGTTTTAACCTGCTTCCTGTTGCTTCAGCTGTTTGACTTTCATTTTCTAAACTTGTTCTTTCTAAACCTTCTTCAGCTCTGAACAGATGATGAAACACTGAACGCTGTCAACAAAGAACTTTGTCCTCAACTCACTTCTTTTACTCTTTATTCAGATTGAAGTGGTGCAGTTTGTCAGAGATCAGCTGTTCTTCTCTGGTCTCAGCTCTGAAGTCCAACCCCTCCCACCTGACAGAACTGAACCTGAGCTGGAACAGGATGCAGGATTCAGGAGTGAAGGATCTGAGTGGTTTTCTGGAGAGTCCAGACTGTAGACTGGAGACTCTGAGGTCAGTTCACTGACTCTTACTGTTGTAGATCTTAGATCTTTATCCCACAACTGAACCTGATTGATCTTCACTCACAACTTGAATCATTGACTTTGATGTGATGAATGAAGGACATGACAAAATGGACAAAAATGGGCAGAGACAGAAGATTCCCCCAAGATTACAGTCTTTATTAAATAATATGCAGCAGCTGAGCAACTAGCAAAAGATTCAAAACCACAACTTTAATGTAAATGGTATAAAACAGCAAAAAGAGTCAGTGGAAGGAGCACTACAGGACAGCTGGGTGTAGCCACCATCAGAGGAAAGAAAGTTTATATGGAGACACAGTAGTCACCGTGCTCCGTATCCAACACAAAATATAAAGAGTGAAGGACGTGGTGCAAAATGAGCTCCAAACACACACTTAAGGGGAGTGTGAAGCTGAGGTGAGAAACTCTGAACACCAGTCCCTCCAGCGTCCGGGCGGCCACGCTGTCAGCGGTCCTGCAGCACTCACACAAAGAAAACTAAACAATATTAAAAAGTTAGAGGAAACTGCTGCAGCTATCTATGTCATTCATTTCTGTTGGAGGGAGAAACAACAAGAAACCAATGAAACTAACAGAAACCAGAGGCCTGTATCACCAAGCAGGATTACCGGCTTAGCCTGGTAACTTCAGGGTTAACCCTAGGTTTCCAGTATCATGAAACTGGACTGATTCTTATCGAGGTTAGTTACCATGGTAGCTTACCCTGAACGGCTAACCTGTTCCGGGTCAGGGTAGCTTTCAGGATTGATCTGAATCTAAGAAAAGGCTCCACCCTGTTTGGGAAAAAATGGCGTGTCCTTTCACTGATAACCCCGATGAGATAGGAGCCCAAATAGTGAGAAGAGCGTTACGGCTGTAATGTTTTATGATGTTCAAAACAACCGTTAAGACGTTCCATGTATGCCCTTATTTTGAAATCCCAGTACCAGAGGTGTAATGTAACAACTATGGTTACTGTTACCAAGGAGACGGAAATAAAAGTAGCAAAGCTCCGGACAGCGGTGATTGTATCCAGTTTATGAGACATGATAGATGATGAAAACACATTGTAAGTAGTCTATCACAACAATGGTGTGGAAGGATTTTCCAGGATCGATCACATCTGTTAGATTTTCATGATGATTATCTATACGAGAGGTACCAGTTCTCACGGCCCGGACTTGAATACCTCTGACACATGGGCGCTCATGACTGTGATTGGTCTGCTGCCTTGAAACCTGCCCTTTATACGTGCACGTTCACCCATTCACAATAAGACAAACCTGGCTTGAGTTACCGAGTTGATAACCAGCATCGTGATACCGCTTATCCAGACTGCCATTGTTGTGGATAGGTTCAGCTGGAAAGGTTGGGAGGAACCCTGGGTAAGTTGAGCTGGCTTCGTGATACAGGCCTCAGCTGTAGACAAAATAACATCAAAACAAGACAACAATGAAGCAACTATACTAATAACACAAACAAAACAAGGTCAACAAAACAGCAGTGGCAGTCTGTCTATAATAAAAGACAAAAACAGATTCAATGAATCACCATTCTGACAAACACATCCTAAACAAAGAAAACTGACCTTTGACCTCTGTCTCACAATACAACTACTCATGTGGTCCAACACATGGGAGCGGGGCTTGTAAGGGATCAGGACCTAGGATATAGCAGACCAAAGTAACCACACACACACACACACACACACACACCACCACGTCAAACAATAAACCATTTCAAACTGGCTCCTACCACAGCATGGTGTGTCACAATCACACCGGGGCCAGGAACAGAGAAACAGCAGCAGTGGAGAAGGGACGAGCTGAGCTCACCTGTCAGCCTATATAACAACAAACAGTTCATCAGTGAGGAAGTGGGAGGGCTGACAGCCCTACGGTGGCCTGAGATGGACATGTTCCTACTGGTTACATCATGTTTCCAGTTGTTCTTCTCTTCACTTTCAGCTCATTTCACTCAGTCCTCATCAATAATGTGTGTTGACTTGACTTCAACCTTCAGGGGCCGCTGTCACAAACACATGTTAGACTGCTCTGTAGTGTTCGGCCAGTCTTCATTTTGTTCACAGAGATGATTTGAATCTGATCTTAAAGTCAGAGCGTTTGACTCAAATAAAGACTGACTGCTTTGAAGCCATCAAATAAGATGTGGGTGGGTGGGTGGGGTTTGTCAACAGGTTCAGTTCAGAGCTTTTATTGTCCCTCCAGGGGAAATTTGATTTGCAGTGACAGTACAATTAACACAACAACAATAACAAATAAATAAACAGTCTCAAACAACAACATTGCAGTGAACAGCACCTGATAAGAACAATCCTAAAGTGAGTAAAAAAGAAGCATCAAAAAGAGTAGAAGAAGAGTATAAAGGACTGAGGTGAAGAAGTGAAACCTGTCATCAATTTAAAAGGCCAACATTTGAATTTGGGGGGGGGGTTAAGAATTGTGCAAGTTGATTGCATTGATTGCACGTGGAACAAAGGAAAGTTTCTACCTATGTGTTGGTGCCCTAGGTAGCTTCTATCTCCGTCCATACGGCAGAGACATGAATTCCTCCAACAGTGGGTGATCAGAGCTGGACAGGATGGACCGAGCCTTCTGTAAGACTCGTCTGTCAAAGATCTCTGAGAGAGAGAGCTGCTGCATGACAGTTATCTTATTGGCTTCTCGCACAACTTTGAACAGATGATTTTTGTTTTTAACTGACAGGTTTCCATCAAGTGAAATGAAGCAAAAAGTTCAAACTGACTCAATAAAAGATCTGTAGAATAAAAACATCAAGGTCTTATCAACATTAAAGGATTTTAGTCTGTGCAGAAAGTAGAGTCTTTGCAGGCCCTTTTTGCAGATTGTTGAGGTGTTGAGGTCATGTGTCAAGTTTTTATCAATCACTGTCCCCAAGTATTTGTAGGAATCCTCCATCTCCACTGCTGGACCCTTGATAATGGTTGGCTGAGCTGGTTGTGGTGTTTTCAGTTGAATGTGTGTAGTTTTAGTTTCATGAGACCAGGACCAACAAAGACCTTAGTCCTGGATCAGGACTGGACCTTTAAACTTTGATTCAGTTCAGTCCTGAATCAAAGTGTTGGAGTCAGTGTTTAGTCCAACATGTCTGATCAGATATTGATTCTATATTGACAGACTGTCCTGAGCTCAGCATCAATGATCAATCAGTTTTGACATGAAGAGGTGTATGAATGTTGTTCTTCTTTTATTCTTTATTCAGATTGATCAGATGCAGTTTGTTAAAGATCAGCTGTTCTTCTCTGGGCTCAGCTCTGAAGTCCAACCCCTCCCACCTGACAGAACTGGACCTGAGGGGGAACAACCTACAGGATTCAGACCTGAAGGATCTGAGTGATCTCCAGAAGAGTCCAGACTGTAGACTGGAGACTTTGTGGTCAGTCAAATCTGTAGCTGTTTCCCTCCAGATTAATCAACTCATGAAGGAAAAGTGTTTCTGGGCAGTTTAACTGGTTTCTGGAGTATTTTTTCATCATGTAACTTAGATCCACAAGACATTTAGACATATAGACATAGACATATAGACAGGATGTCATAGCTGAAGTTCAATGAAACACATGATTGAATGAAGAAACAACAAGACAAGAAGCAAAACCAACAGAGTGTGGAGGCTGGCCAAACAGAGTCCTAAATGTTCCAGTATCAGGTAAAGGTGTTGTGGTGTTAGGACCAAACCAGGAAGTAGGAGCCAGATGTCCTGTTGCATCTATCACTCATATCAGATTGACTAAATCCATGTTGTTGATCTTTGCTTTAGAATAATGTTAGTCTGCAATAAATATGGAGAAGAATGTCTTTTTGTTTTTCTGGACAAACTACGTTCCAGCAGATGCAGTGGATCAACTTTAGTGGAAATGATCAATAGAATAGTTTGTGTGTGAAATGTCAACAGCCAATCAGATGCTGTGGTCCCACAGGCACTTGATAAGTTTGAGCTGTAACATGAGCTGACAGGTAAGAGGAGGAAATCCCTCACTGAAGTGTTGGAGCAGTGATGCTGCAGTAAATGCTGCACATTTCACTTGAGTTCAATGTCATTTCAGTCTTTGTTCATATTTCTACACAGTTGCTGCACATTGAAATCAAACACAGCAATATAGTGTGAAAAGGTGTGAAGGTGTGCAGCTGAAGCTCCAGCTGATTCCACCTCCCCTCTCTACACAATGTTACAGGAAACAGCAGCACTCTCACTACAGGCCAATGTCCAGTCACTCAACTACTGACTAACAACAACTGACACATCTGGTCTGAACAGGACTGAAGTGGCTGCGGCATCACTGACTCAAGAGTCTGTCATTCATCACCTCTCCTCTGTCTGTGTGGTGTGTCTAGGTGGTCCTAGACATTGATCATCAGTTCCTGCCAGAGGAACCAGAGGAAGTGGAGGTGACTCCTAGCACTGCAGTCTGAACTGATCTGAGAACAGCTCCACTGTCACACACAGAGTCCAGTCCACCATCATCCCTGTGTGTCCTCTGGACCTGACAGAGCATCATCAGTGTCTGTGGATTTAAAGCTCATAAAGCTGCTCTGAGCTTCACCTGTGAATGTTCTATTGCTGTGTTATCTTCTCCCTCCCTGCCTGAGGGGGGCGCTGTCCTTTGCCCTGTTTCCATTGGGCCTTTTTTCTTGATTGGAGCCCAGTCTGATGTGACCATGTCACCATGGGAGAAGCAGCCTGATTCACCTGCTGCTGGGAACGGACATGGCTTCACCCAGCTCTCAGAGCCGAACTTTGATTTGAAGCTTTTACTGACTGTGAAAGTTTAGTTGCTCCAGATTGTTGAAGAAACTCATCAATATTTTCCAACGTCAAATTGAACTCACGTCACAAAAGTGTCAAACAAGTAAAAAAGAGCAAATGAAAGTATCAAAGGTAACACCCCACAACTCTGACAACTTGAATGAAGAGTTTCCTCTTTTTCTTCTCTGTACAGACCTTTGAATTGTCCTTGTCAGCCACTTTGAACTGTGTCATATACTGTTGGCTGCTTTGATCTATAGTGATGCATCATATTTGATCAACTGCTCATAAATGGAGTCAAGTCCAAACTCAAATATTTCCCTCTGAAACATAGTTTAGTAGAAAAGACTTTGATAAATGGACCTCATTAACATTCATGTATCTTTATCTGGATTGATGATTCAGTTTTTGCTTAGATTTTTGATAGATTGGACTTTTGTGCATCTTTGTCAAGGGAAGTCTCAGTTTCATAATGTTCATATTATATGATGGAAAAATAGAACAGATGTTGATGTGGTTGGAAAAGAAGTGAAATAAAACCTGTTTGATATCAATAAATGATCACAGGCTCTTAGAAGGACTTTGGCTTTGTGACATATGGGTCGCAGTCACAAGCAAGTACCATGATGTTGTTGACTCTCTGGAGGAAGGTGGGCTGCTTGATATCTCTGATGTGCTTCACCTCTTTGGTGTGCACTACATCTTTGTCCCTCGTCTCGGCGCTGACCTCCACACCTTCATCAGAGGATGGAATCATCATCCTCTACGGACAGAGGGAGCTCTCACTCCTCAACAGCTGTGGTGTATGGGACATCTACAAGATCTAGATGAAGCACAGAGACTTGAGGTCCACCACTAGAAAAGGACACTTCACATGGTTGGTGGCATTGAGTGATGAGAGGCATATGACAGATGTATGAAATCCTTGGCAACAGCCATCTGCTTAGTAACCAGTAACAAAACAAAAATACCATGAGAGGTTTGTGGGGCTGTGTTGTGTTATCTCATCTAGTAATATCTTGTATGTAACAGACATTTAATGGACCTGTAAAAGTTTGAACACACAATGTTAGGGAAGAATTTCACTTCTCTGTATAGTTTGTGTAGTTAAAGGTCAATCCCTCTTCATTTATAGGTGAAAGTTGAGAATTAGATGTTTTCTTTTAGATATATTGCTAGAGACAGTTTATCTGACCTGTACTCTCTCCTAGGGCAGGCCAAGGCCATGTTCATTCCTCTGGCGCCTTCGCCAGATAACACTCTGAGTGAGAGAGAGACCGTTGTTGTTCATGCGTCACCTGGATGGTGTGAGTCTTTATCTTAATGTTTATGCCCAATAGCCAATGGAATGTTAGCACATCTCCCTTTGTGGGCTCGGTCCACCTTCCTAGTATATGAATCTGAACTTTGCAGCTTGGCCCTCAGAATTGAGGTGACATCACGCACTCATGTTGTGTTGGTGACTCTTCTGTTCTCCTTGATCAAGTCTATTAAAACTCCTTCAGTATAAGACATCCAAGACTCTGGTGCTTCTTCTTCCTGCATCATCACAGAATTTCTCCCTAACACACAAGTGCCAAAAGCTGACAGGAAAATCAGTCCCATAGACTCCCACATTCAAATGAGACTTTAGAGCAGCAGCTTCTGTGGCAAATGTCCTCCTCCAAGACAAATATATTGTAGCTGAGCTGCACTGAAATCTCAGCTCCACCATCTTGTTGCCCATTTTTGGATGAGTGGGGAAAAAGGTGGGATAAGGCAGAGTGGTGCAGCCATGAGGCTGTGTCCATCAACACTAACAGGACCTGGTTAAGTTGAGAGGAAATGTGCCAGTGTTGTGTCACTGTGCAGTTAGTTAGTGTTAGTGTTTGGCAGTGTTTCACAACAGACTGTGCAGCTTCTCAGAGACAGAAATGGAAGCAGCACATGTTGTGACATGTTTTCTTCATAACTCAGCTGTGAGCTCCTGTAACACTAAGACAAGAAGACATGATGGACCTCATCACTGGCTGATGGGAGACTTACACTTCATGTAGTGTAATGGCATTGTTCTGATGGACCATCTCCACTACAATGGCCTCCTGCTGGGGTGTGAACAGAGGTGTCCTCCCACCCCCGTATGGCAGTCTTACAGTTCTACAAAAAGTGAGTGTTATGTAATGTAGTGAAATCTATCTCCAGTAGCACTGTAAACTTCCAATGATCAATCAGTACAGTAAAGTAGACTGTAGCTGGTGTCTTCAGATGATGGTGGACACAGAGAATCTACTGATGTTTGGTTGGTTGGACCCTTCGTCCTGCCTCCCTCATTGTCATGCCATACACAAGGACATGGTCTATGACAGAAGTCTGAATGTCATCAGAAATGACCTCTCTTTGTCTTCTTGACCTCTGAACTGCTTTATACCGGTTGTCACATCATGATCAATGTTGAGTTATTGTGTTTGACAGATGACAAATGTGTTTTATTTGTGTTTATGTTTTGCCACTTGTTGTTACCATTATGAGTCACAAGTACATCACAGTGACAACTGTGTTTTATTGCATGAGAATGTGTTTAGAGTTTTGCTAAAAGGAACCACTGAGATCTGCAAATAGTGTTTTACTGGGTGAAGATAGTTGATGGTTTTGTCAAAAGGATGTTTGATTCAGTGAATGAGTTCAGACGACTGAGCAACTGATTCACACAACAGGAAGTAGTGTTTTAACAATTCAGAAAAACTGCAACACATTTCTTGTTCTTTTGACACAAAACACACACATTTGACACATTTAACATTTGTTTGAGCTTCTTTTACACACAAGCTCAACTAAGACCAAAACAGTAGATGTTAACTGCTACATGTTCAACTGCTTTCACACTGTTTGTCCAAACAGAAAACCTCATGTTGGAAACCAAAGCTAAAGGCTGAGGCTGAAGTGAACAGCAGTTCACATTGAAGACTGAAACTAATTGATGTCCTAGATTTTGTTTCATTGCTTTTGAAAAACAGCTGATTGAGCTCATGCAAATCCATCAATCACAGCTGATTCCCATCTATATATACTGTAGCATCTAGGAAACACACTCAGGTGTTGAGGTTCTTTCAGTCACATGACCTGTTTGGGCTGATCTTGTTTGAAATAGAAAGATAGAAAGAGGAGGGAGAGG
The DNA here is from genome assembly GCA_021432705.1 of Caranx ignobilis. NCBI lineage: Eukaryota > Metazoa > Chordata > Actinopteri > Carangiformes > Carangidae > Caranx > Caranx ignobilis. The sequence goes on from MU269989.1 coordinate 17,508,454, forward strand.
AAAACAGAAGAGCTGCTGAAGACAACATGTGTCAGTGTTTAGTTCACACTGTGATGAAGTGTTTTGGGAATTGTGTGTTTCAGGTGTGATGTGTGTTAACAGCTGTGAACAAGTGTTTAAAGTCTTGACAAACAGCTCATAGTGATGGTAAAACACTGTAAATGAAAGTGTTTCCCAGTGATAACAGAGCAAGCAATCATGACATAAACTTAAAGCTCTTAATGATCTCAAATGAAATCAACCTCAAAGAAAAAGACAGCCTCCCCTCTGGCACCTCCAAGGTGGCCTCCTCCATTTCCTGCCCCGCTTCCATAAGAGGCCATCTTGGATGGTGCCGCCTCCTTTCCAGAGCTGTGGAGAGCTGCATACAAAAAGACACACAAGGTGAGTTTCACCTCAAACAAAGGAAATGTTCATGAACAGCCTGTTAACTAAAATGCCTGCACTCAAATGAATCAGCAACTGTCAATAAAGGTGATATATGAAAAGAAAAGACTGTGTGTCATCATTGAAGATGAAAAGAAAGAGCAAATAGTCAACTTGAAGGTGGCCTCTATGTGTGGCCCCCACACTAACCAACAGATACAACTGAAAACATCTGTTTAGCTGTTCAGCCAGGTGACTGACAAACAGCAGATATCAATAGCTGCACAGTGAGCTCGTGTTGTTCAACTCATTTGATCTGTGACGTAAGGATCAGAGACTGACTCAAGCGTTCACTGTTGATTTTTAAACATGTGCATATTTTAGAACACTTCTATGTGAGGTCACACACATGAACACATTCCATGTTCCGTGCAGCAGGCCTATAGAGAACACACGGGAGACACAGTTCAGGATTCAGCAGCTGTTGGATCCACCATTGGTTAGTTGTGGCGTTAGTGAAGGTACCACGTCAGAACCTTCAAGAATCATCATGGAGAACAAACCTGCAAAGACACTTAGGGTTGGTGGTTGTGCAGCTCTGAGGACAGATGGAGGTAAGTGAGAAACTCCTGCTGTTGAGCCCTTTTTCTCCTGCACACATGTTCTAAAAAAGATCATTTCATAAAGTTAGATACAAGAATTCACAGCTAACTGATGCTCCCATGTGTTTTCCTGGTCTACAGAGAGCTGCAGCAGCTCTAGTCAGCATAGTGCGTCACTTAAAAGGAAGGCAAACCCCATAAGACTGATAGAAAAAGGAGAAGGGTCTCAGAGAGGCTGAACGCTGTGGCAGGAATAAAGAATGTATCGTGACAAGAAGGAAAAGGAAAGTGATGGATGTCAGAGAGGGGCCATCGCAACAGAAGAGGAAGATGCCAAAACCTGACCCTCTCAACCACAAGGATTCAGCCACCTCCTCCGTAGACAATGGTCAACCTTGGCTGATCATCTGAAGTTACCTCCAATATAGAAACTGAGCTGTTGAACCATTGACACTGTCACTGTCAACCAGCTGATGTTCCTCTGAGTTCTTCTCCTCTGCAGAGACCAGCACCCACCTGTTAGAGCAGGGGTGTCAAACGTACGGCCCGCGGCCGGATCAGGCCCGCAAACGGGTTTAATCCGGCCCGCGAGATGATTTTGTAAAGTAAAAAATGAGCTGCAATGTTTCAATAAAAGAAACTGCTGTTCCAACTGCGTCCACTGGATGGCGCAATAGCAATTGTGTTAAGCAAGCAAAGTGTTTATAGGAGGCAGAACAAGTAGGTCAAGCAGGTGCAGCCAGTCTGGATGAGCTGCTTTGTTTTGCCCGCGATATTTATTACGGCTTCTACTTTTAACATTATGTGCTTTGGCACCTTCATTGTCCCAATATGTCTCTGTCAAAGAAGAGAAAAGTGACGCAGAGTGCAGAGTGTTCCAAGAAAAATGCTCATCCTCCTATTTATTCCCGGAAGTGAAAGGGAAAGCTGTATGTTTGGTGTGTTCACAGCATGTTGCAGTGCTGAAAGAACAGAACCTTCGTCGCCACTATGTGAGTCTTCAAATATGACACTTTGAAGGAAGCGGAGAAGAGAGAAGGTGAATGAAGTGTTGTCGGGTCTGAAGAAACAGCAGTGTGTGTTTCCTCACAGCAGAGACATCAGTGACGCTGCAGTCAAAGCCAGCTCCCTCATTGCTAATGAAACCGCAGTGGCTTCAAAACCATTTAGTGAGGGTGAATTAGTAAAAACATGCATGATGAAGGCAGCGGAGACTGTGAGCCCTGAAACGGCCAGGCTTTAGCAGATATCAGCCTGACAAGAAACACAGCTGCAGACAGGATTTCCGATCTTTCAGTGGATTTGGACAGCAGCTTGAAGCCAAAACTAAAGTCGTTTATTGCGTTTTCAGCTGCAATCGATGAAAGCACGGACATTGCAGATGTCGCACAACTGGCCGTTTTCATCCGCGGAGTTGATGACACATTGACCGTCACCGAGGAGTTCATGGAGTCGGTGCCGATGACAGATACAACGACAGCAGCTGATGTTTTCAGCGCAGTCGTCGGCGCGCTGCAGGGTCGGAGTGGACTGGTCCCGCGCTGTCAGCCTGGCTACAGGTGGTGCGCCCTCAGTGATCGGGACAAAAGCAGGCGTTGTGACAAAGTGCAGAGAGAAAGTGCGATCTGCAAATGGAGGAGGTGATTTTTGGACTTTTCGCTGTATTTTGCACCAGGAGGCTTTGCGTTGCGAGTCATTAAAGATGGATGACGTCATGAAGGTGCTCATCCAAACTGTTGGTTTCATCCGATCCAGAAGCCTGAATCAGCGTCAGTTTGACAGCCTTCTCAGAGAGAAACACCACATCCATGGCCTGCCGTACCACACTGAGGTAAGATGGTTGAGCCGAGGTGATGTGCTGAGGCGTTTCTTTGATTTACCAGAAGAAATTCAACAGTTGATGGAAGAAAAGGGCAAAAACCAGTGTTAGAATTTCATCCCGCAGAATGGATGCAGGACCTTGCATTTATGCTGGATGTTACAGAGCAGCTGAAGAACTTGAACAAACAGCTGCAACAAAGTTGTCCCGCAGCTTTCTGACAGCACACGTTCTTTCAAGTTGAAGCTGTCATTGTGGGAGACGCAGCTCGCCGGTGCTGATGCAGCGCACTTCCCCTGTCTGAAAAATGTGCGCGCGACCCAACACGTGGCGACATGAAGCCGTTCAGAGACACAGTAACGGGACTGTTACGGGAGTTTGAGCGACGCTTCAGATTTCTGCTGAACTGGAGAAAGACAGACTCTGATCTGCCCGTCAGCATCCAACTTGAAATAACAGACTTGCAGCGTGACTCGGATTTGAAGGGCAGTTTTTCCGCAGCTGGCTTCAACACATTTGATCAGAGTCTGTTGCCAGGTTACCACAACTTGACACATATCTTTGTGAGCAGGTCCTGGAGTTGGCTGCCACTCAGGATGTGACGCCTGATATTGATGCGCTGCTCAAAGCTAAAAGATGCCAGGTATCAGGAGTCAAATAAACTATGCAACCCACTTAAAGTGCTGCATGAGACACTCTGATCTAGTTCTGTGATCTGTGATGTACTTCTGTGAATCACTGAGGCCTTGTGTGTTTGTGCTCTTTGTCCTCACAATTTAGAAATGACTGGAGCTGTTTTATGATTAATAGTCATGTTGTGTTTGTACTGTTTTGGACACACTGTCCTCAGGCTCCAGCTTTATGTTTGATGTTGATCGTATTAAAACAAAGAAAACAATCTCAAGTTGTTGTTTTTAAGTTATAAATACCACCATTTTACCGGTTCAGCCCACTTGGGAATAGATTTTCCTCCATGTGGCCCCTGAGCTGAAATGAGTGTGACCCCCCTGATTTACAACATGATGAAGGTGAGATTTTTAGTCGTGATTGTGGTGCAAGTGTGAGATGAAGTGTGTGTTTGAGAAGGTGAGCAGGGGGCGACAGAGCCGAGAGACGAGAGCAGCAAAGAGGAAGTGGTCAAGGTGAGCAAAGAAAGAAAACACCTTCTACTTCCAGTCGGACTCACGCAGTGTGTTTTAACAAGGCGACACAGCAGAGACTGAACTCATGGACTCAAAGAGAGCCAACTAGAACTGGTGGAGTCCTGCTCTCCAAAGAGGAGCCTTATCCACACTTGTTGATGCCAGCTCAGCTCTTGAGGTTTCAAATGATTCGTCCACAAAAAGAGACAAAACTTGATTTGATTTGATTGGAAAAAGAAAAAATGTCATGTAGAACAAATGTAGTAATGGTGGATTCAGTGTTTTAGATTTTCACACCTTCCACTCCACCTTCAAAATAAGAGACTTATTCCATCCAAACTCATTGTGGAACTTTATTTCAACACATATTTTTGATGCCTCAGGTGGTTTGAATGTTTGAATAAGATGTGATTATAATGTAGAAAAACTTGCTGTGAAACTCTCCAACTTTCATAAACACTTACTTTTCTGCTGCTCCTTGGTCCAAACATCATTTTTCTCCACACAAACACTATATATGGAACAAGCAGGATATATGTTTCAAGCAGAAATCATTCTTTTCACAGAGATGGGTTGATGATGGCAGACTACTGTCTGTCAGTTATTGAACAAGGAGGCTCAGCTCTTTACTTCCAATGAATTCCTATCAGAGAATCAAATTCCTGTCCTGCCCAGAGAATGTGATCATGTCTTCAGTGCTCTTCCTTCAGCTTTTAAAACTCTGTTCTCCTCTACAACCAGACCTCCACCAACCTTTACCCTCCAAATGACTCAAACACACTCACATCCTTTTTGGAGTCATAAAGCTAATAATCAATGTATAAGGGAATGAATCCAAAGGGACAGAATCAGTAAAGCTGCTTGTGTATTTGTCTGGAACAGTTTCTACCCTGAAACAGACTGGGAAAAAGCAGGTTATTACCTGGGACATGTTTTGTGTCAAATAAGGTGCGAGAGGCGTCTCTGAAAATATGAGTTTCCTTTCTGTCTTTATTTTTTCTCTCTGTCACTTTCTTTATTTGATTCCTACATTATTATCATTATGTGTTTGTTTTGTTTTTCCCCAAACTGCATCACCTCCACCATTCCTTGTTTCTATTACAGTCACCTTGTGCATTGCATTGTGTAAATAACTTTTACAAATGCTCCACACAGAGCATTCTCACATACTGCATTGGTGCATGGTTTTCCAGCTGCACAGCAGCAAACAGGAAAGCGCTGCAGAGAGTCGTCACCGGCCCAGAGGATTATTGGTTGCCACCTTCCTTCCCTGGAGGAAGTGTACAGCTCTCACTGTCTCAGGAAGGCTCAACACATCCTCAGGGATTCAAGCCACCGGGAAATGCACTCTTTGACCTGCTGCCCTCTGGCAGACGGTTCAGGACTGTGACGTCACCAACAAACAGACTGAGAAACAGCTTCTACGCAAGAGCCATGGCTGCTCTAAATGCAGCCGAGCGACTGATGGGCTGAGACACATGTGCAACATGTGCTGCAATAAATGAAGAGTGCAATGGTAGAGTGGGATCTATTTCTTCATATATATGATGTTGTTGAATGTGAACGTGCTGTGCTTGCTGCTGGTGTTGTTTCTCTGTGTGTTTCTGCTTCTTGTTTGTTCTTCTTTTTAATGACACCAAAGGGGGAGGATGGACCTCTCCATTTCTTTGTGCCTGCAAAGACAATAAAGACATTCTCATTCTACTTGTTGTGATTCTTCTACCTTTTACAGAGCATTATAGGCTGTAGACCTTCATTTGTATTGATCAGTTTCAGGATGTTTTTTTCACAGTAGCTGTTACTGTACTATAGTTTATGTTGGATGAATGCAGAGTAAATGCTAAATCCACACAGCTGTCAAATCTTTTTCATTCTTTACTTTTGGAGATGCAAAATGCATGTGCTGTACTGACCTGTGATCAGCAAACATGTCTCCATGAGCTACATGCCCTGAACACTGTGTTCTCCATTTGTTGGTGTAGTGTGTAATGACTGCTCAGCAGTGTTTCTGTTTGACCCATTAGTGTAAGATCTGACAACATTGTTTGGTTCTGAGCAGGTCAAACTGTTTTGAGGCCATGGTTTGGTTTTGCAGAAACAATCAGAGGTTTTGTGAAAGTGGTTTGAGAAAAGAGTTTTGTGTTTCCAACTGTGAGAAAAGGACAGGAGGATTCAAAACATGTATTTTATGGAAGTCTCCCATCAGCCAGTGATGAGGTCCATCATGTCTTCTTGTCTTAGTGTTACAGGAGCTCACAGCTGAGTTATGAAGAAAACATGTCACAACATGTGCTGCTTCCATTTCTGTCTCTGAGAAGCTGCACAGTCTGTTGTGAAACACTGCCAAACACTAACACTAACTAACTGCACAGTGACACAACACTGGCACATTTCCTCTCAACTTAACCAGGTCCTGTTAGTGTTGATGGACACAGCCTCATGGCTGCACCACTCTGCCTTATCCCACCTTTTTCCCCACTCATCCAAAAACGGGCAACAAGATGGTGGAGCTGAGATTTCAGTGCAGCTCAGCTACAATATATTTGTCTTGGAGGAGGACGTTTGCCACAGAAGCTGCTGCTCTAAAGTCTCATTTGAATGTGGGAGTCTATGGGACTGATTTTCCTGTCAGCTTTTGGCACTTGTGTGTTCAAACTTTTACAGCTCCATTAAATGTCTGTTACATACAAGATATTACTAGATGAGATAACACAACACAGCCCCACAAACCTCTCATGGTATTTTTGTTTTGTTACTGGTTACTAAGCAGATGGCTGTTGCCAAGGATTTCATACATCTGTCATATGCCTCTCATCACTCAATGCCACCAACCATGTGAAGTGTCCTTTTCTAGTGGTGGACCTCAAGTCTCTGTGCTTCATCTAGATCTTGTAGATGTCCCATACACCACAGCTGTTGAGGAGTGAGAGCTCCCTCTGTCTGTAGAGGATGATGACTCCATCCTCTGATGAAGGTGTGGAGGTCAGCGTGGAGACGAGGACAAAGATGTAGTGCACAGCAAAGAGGTGAAGCACATCAGAGATATCAAGCAGCCCACCTTCCTCCAGAGAGTCAACAACATCATGGTACTTGCTTGTGACTGCGACCCATACGTCACAAAGCCAAAGTCCCTCTAAGAGCCTGTGATCATTTATTGATATCAAACAGTTTTTATTTCACTTCTTTTCCAACCACATCAACATCTGTTCTATTTTTCTATCATATAATATGAACATTATGAAACTGAGACTTTCCTTGACAAAGACGCACAAAAGTCCAATCTATCAAAAATCAAAGCAAAAACTAAATCATCAATCCAGATAAAGATACATGAATGTTAATGAGGTCCATTTATCAAAGTCTTTTCTACTAAACTATGTTTCAGAGGGAAATATTTGAGTTTGGACTTGACTCCATTTATGAGCAGTTGATCAAATATGATGCATCACTATAGATCAAAGCAGCCAACAGTATATGACACAGTTCAAAGTGGCTGACGAGGACAATTCAAAGGTCTGTACAGAGAAGAAAAAAGGAGGAAACTCTTCATTCAAGTTGTCAGAGTTGTGGGCGTGTTACCTTTGATACTTTCATTGCTCTTTTTTTGACATTTTTGTGACGTGAGTTCAATTTGACATCGGAAAATATTGATGAGTTTCTTCAACAATCTGGAGCAACTAAACTTTCACAGTCAGTAAAAGCTTCAAATCAAAGTTTGGCTCCGAGAGCTGGGTGAAGCCATGTCCGTTCCCAGCAGCAGGTGAATCAGGCTGCTTCTCCCATGGTGACATGGTCACATCAGACTGGGCTCCAATCAAGAAAAAAAGGCCCAATGGAAACAGGGCAAAGGACAGCGCCCCCTCAGGCAGGGAGGGAGAAGATAACACAGCAATAGAACATTCACAGGTGAAGCTCAGAGCAGCTTTCTGAGCTTTAAGTCCAGAGACACTGATGATGCTCTGTCAGATCCAGAGGACACACAGGGATGATGGTGGACTGGACTCTGTGTGTGACAGTGGAGCTGTTCTCAGATCAGCTCAGACTGCAGCGCTGGGAGTCACCTCCACTTCCTCTGGTTCATGTGGCTGTCACTGATCATCAGGAAGCTATGGCTGGTCCTGCCTCCACCTACACACACAGACAGAGGAGAGGTGATGAATGACAGACTCTTGAGTCAGTGATGCAGCAGCCACTTCAGTCCTGTTCAGACCAGATGTGTCAGTTGTTGTTAGTCAGTAGTTGAGTGACTGGACATTGGCCTGTAGTGAGAGTGCTGCCGTTTCCTGTAACATTGTGTAGAGAGGGGAGGTGGAATCAGCTGGAGCTTCAGCTGCACACCTTCACACCTTTTCACACTATATTGCTGTGTTGATTTCAATGTGCAGCAACTGTGTAGAAATATGAACAAAGACTGAAATGACATTGAACTCAAGTGAAATGTGCAGCATTTACTGCAGCATCACTGCTCCAACACTTCAGTGAGGGATTTCCTCCTCTTACCTGTCAGCTCATGTTACAGCTCAAACTTATCAAGTGCCTGTGGGACCACAGCATCTGATTGGCTGTTGACATCTCACACACAAACTATTCTATCGATCATTTCCACTAAAGTTGATCCACTGCATCTGCTGGAACGTAGTTTGTCCAGAAAAACAAAAAGACATTCTTCTCCATATTTATTGCAGACTAACATTATTCTAAAGCAAAGATCAACAACATGGATTTAGTCAATCTGATATGAGTGATAGATGCAACAAGGACGTCTGGCTCCTTCTTCCTGGTTGGTCCTAACACCACAACACCTTTACCTGACACTGGAACATTTAGGACTCTGTTTGGCCAGCCTCCACACTCTGTTGGTTTTGCTTCTTGTCTTGTTGTTTCTTCATTCAATCATGTGTTTCATTGAACTTTAGCTATGACATCCTGTCTATATGTCTATGTCTATATGTCTAAATGTCTTGTTGTGGATCTAAGTTACATGATGAAAAAAAAAACTCCAGAAACCAGTTAAACTGCCCAAAACACTTTTCCTTCATGAGTTGATTGATCTGGAGGGAAACAGCTACAGATATGACTGACCACAGAGTCTCCAGTCTACAGCCTGGACTCTTCTGGAGATCACGCAGATCCTTCAGGTCTGAATCCTGCAGGTGTTGAGTCTCAGGTCCAGTTCTGTCAGGTGGGAGGGGTTGGACTTCAGAGCTGAGCCCAGAGAAGAACAGCTGATCTTTGACAAACTGCAGCCCCTCAATCTGAATAAAGAATAAAAGAAGAACAACATTCATACACCTCTTCATGTCAAAAGTGATTGATCATTGCTGCTGACCGCAGGACAGTCTGTCAATATAAAATCAATATCTGATCAACCCTACAACAGTAAGAGTCAGTGAACTGACCTCAGAGTCTCCAGTCTACAGTCTGGACTCTCCAGAAAACAACTTAGATCCTTCACTCCTGAATCCTGCAGCTTGTTCCAGCTCAGGTTCAGGTGTCTCAGGTGGGAGGGGTTGGACTTCAGAGCTGAGCCCAGAGAAGAACAGCTGATCTTTGACAAACTGCAGTTCTCCACTCTGAATAAAGAATAAAAGAAGTGAGTTGAGGACAAAGTTCCTTGTTGACAGGGTTTCAGGTTCATCATCTGTTCAGAGCTGAAAAAGGTTTAGAAAGAACAAGTTTAGAAAATGAAAGTCAAACAGCTGAAGCAACAGGAAGCAGGTTCAAACAGTGTGATTCAGAGAGAGAAAACAGCTCATTAATATTCATGAGAAGCTGCTGCTGCTTCAACACAGATGTAGTGACTCCACCTCTTCAACTCTGCCAGCTCCACCTGTGGCTCCATCTATACAAACTCATGTTGTGCAGCCACATTTCTCAGAGATTCTACTGACCATGCTCAAGTTGTCAAAGACAACAACACATGTGAGGCTGAACTATGTCTGTAAAGGTTCTCAGTGGGTTGTAGAAAATAAGGCAACTGGACTTCTTATCTTGTTTGAAGACGTTTCGCCTCTCATCCAAGAGGCTTCTTCAGTTCTGAGACTGTTGCAGGGAAGCCAGGTATTTAAACCCTGAGTGGTGGTTTCGGGTGAAACTAGAGTCACATGACCACACCCCCCGAAAATGGGGGGGGGGGTCATGTGATGTTCCTTCCACTCCCGGTTTCATGTAGCTCTGGAGTCATGGAGTCCGGAGTCAACACTCCTGGATCCATGAGGTTCCTTTGAGTCACATTTCCCCAGGTGTGTTTGAGGTTTAATTTTCTGGGGAGAGCTCCTAGGACTGCATTGTAGGTGGCTGATGGGTCTTCGGCCCTCACCTCTGTTCAAAGACGGTTTCTCTAAGTGGACATAGCTGGCTTCTTTTACTCCTCTCTGTGTTATGTGATATAGTAAATCATTAGTGCAGTTCTAAACGAACAATGTAACAAAATAACAGAGTGAAATCGTTTTTCTCGGCCTGTAGACTCAGAGATCATCTGATGATGTGAGAGGGAGAGGAAGAGGGAGAGGATGACCAAGAGGGAGAAGTAGAGGTCAGCAAAGCAGGGGCAGTGGAACTGTCGGCGCTGCAAGAGGAAGATCCCGTGCACCACTCTGTGAGGATGAGGAGCGACTGGAAGCCCTCCAAAGACAACAAGAGAGGTGAATGGGGTTAGTGTATAGTATAGTAGTAGCAAAAACTTGGGAAAATTGGGTTGAAAGAGTTACATCACGCACGGTCGCCTACTACTATGACTTATGTGCAGAGTAACAGCAACTGAAAACTGTTGCAGCGGAGCTTTTCCAATGCAGGCTAACTAACAAACTAGCCGTCTCTGCCCTTTTATATTGCAAGTAACAGCAAATGATGCCACTTAAACGGGAGGATCCAGTAGCTGCTGGACTACACTGCCCTGGTTCTAACATTACACCAGTCACTGTTAGATTGAATTACCTGTCTAGCAGAAAGCTTGCAACCTCCACGTCTATGTTCAAGTCCTTCTCACTCATGAGTGTCTCCAGCTGGAAAAGCTACCCATGTAGACTCTGGTTTATCCCGCTCAGCAGCCGGGATCCGTCCTCACTGGTCGGGGGCGTGGCCTTGCCTTCCTCTCACGGGGCAAAGAGTTTGCATGGTCCTCCATTTCAAGGGCAAATGGCAAGTAGAATGAACTGCAGGGCGCTTTCACCAACACAGTGGTCTTTGCTTGCTTCTCCTCCTCGCCCCCGACAACACACAGGGATTTAAAGGTGAAACGCGAAGGCGAACCAAGTTTGTCCCCTTTCAGCTACTGTATTCAAAGATGGCGATGCAACATGGCAGCCTTCAGTTGGGTGCATCGCCACCTATGTATTTGTAAACAACTCATTCTAAGCTACGAGAAAGCTTTCATTTGTATGTGATTGTGATTAGACTTTGGTAAATATAGATAGATAGATAGATACTTTATTCATCTCCAAGAGAAATTCACAGTTCCAGCAGCTTGCAGATGTGGGAACATGGGGCATGCAGGGTTTTAGAAAGTATGAAGGAAATAGTACTGGATTACACAGTACCGTTCTAAAAAATATAATAAGAGTGCAATATAATAAGAGTGCATGCAAAGTAGAATAAAGTATAAATTGCAAAACATAGTAGATCTCCACTCTTTGTGCAGTTGTGCAAAGTGACGGTGTGCAACATACGTATTTATATTGTGCAGTATGGATTTAGTACACATTTAAGAGTCCATCTTGTTGATGTGTGTGTGGTAAAGTGCACGTGTGCCTGTGTGTGTGTCCTGAGGTGCATGGTGTGGGTGTGCAGTCCAGGGCTTAGCGTCTGTTATTGTTGTTTCCCCCGAGAAGTGCTGAAGAGTCTCATGGCATGGGGGAGGAATGATTTCCTGAGTCTGTCAGTAGAGCAGGACAGTGACAGTAGTCTGTCGCTGAAGCTGCTCCTCTGCCTGGAGATGGTGCTGTGCAGTGGGTGCTGTGGATTGTCAATGATGGACAGCAGCCTGTTCAGTGTCCGTCGCTCTGCCACAGATGTTAGGCTGTCCAGCTCTGAGCCGACGACAGAGCCTGCCTTCCTCACCAGTTTGTCCAGGCGTGCGGTGTCCTTCTTCTTGAGGCTACCCCCCCAGCACACTACAGCGTACAGGAGGGCGCTCGCTACCACAGACTGGTAGAAGATCTGTAGCAGCTTCTTGCAGATGTTGAAGGACGCCAGCCTTCTAAGGAAGTACAGACGGCTCTGTCCTTCCTGCACAGGGCATCCGTGTTGGCAGACCAGTCCAGTTTGTCATCCAGCTGCACTCCCAGGTATTTGTAGGTGTGAACCACCTCCACACAGTCTCCCTTGATCTGAACGGGTTCAGGCTGTGTCCTGGTCCTCCTAAAGTCCACCACCATCTCCTTGGTCTTGCTGGAGTTGATGAGCAGGTGGTTGGAGTCACACCATGCGATGAAGTCCAGGATCAGTTTCCCGTACTCATCCTCTTGTCCACCCCTGATACATCCCACGATGGCTGTGTCGTCGCGAACTTCTGTACATGACAGAGCTCAGAGTTGTGTTGAAAGTCGGACGTGTACAGGGTGAACAGGACCGGAGAGAGCACAGTACCCTGCGGTGCTCCAGTACTGCTGGCCACAGTGTCGGACCTGCAGTCCCCCTGTCGTACATACTGAGGTCTGCCAGTCAGGTAATCAGTTATCCATGCCACCAGATGTGATTCTACTCCCATCTCTGTCAGTTTGTCTCTGAGGAGCAGAGGCTGGATGGTGTTAAAGGTGCTGGAGAAGTCCAAAAATGTGATCCTCACAGCACCGCTGCCTCTGTCCAGGTGAGAGAGAGATCGGTGGAGCAAGAAGATGATAGCATCCTCAACTCCCATCTTTTCCCTGTAGGCAAACTGCAGAGGGTCCAGAGTGTGGTGGGTCTGTGGCCTCAGGTGATGGAGCAGCAGTCGTTCCATAGTCTTCATCACATGTGATGTCAGGGCGACCGCCTGTAGTTGTTCAGCTCCCCAGGATGTGGTTTCTTTGGGACTGGGATGATGCAGGATGTCTTCCACAGCTGTGGAACCCTCCCCTGACCCAAACTCAGGTTGAAGATGCGCTGTAGGGGGTGACCCAGCTCTCGCGCACAGGCCCTCAGTAGTCTGGGGGATACTCCATCTGGACCTGCAGCTTTGCTGGGGCGTAGCCTCCTCAGCTCTCCATATACCTGGCTTGCAGTGATTGTGGGTGGTATGAGGGGGGAGGGGGAGGTTTCCTCTTCTGTGCTGGCAATGGCTGTGTGGGGGTGGGTGAGGTGGGTGGATGGGGATTGCTGTGCTCAGAGGGGTGAATGGAGTGGACTGATCAAACCTGTTAAAAAACTGGTTCAACTGGTTTGCCCTTCCCACATCCCCCTCGATGGGGGGACTCCTCTTTGTGTTGTGGCCAGTGATGGTCCTCATCCCTCCCACACCTCTCTCATGCTGTTCTGCATCCTTTGTTCTATTTTCCTTCCATATCGCTCCTTCGCCATCCTTAGCTGGACTCTGAGTTCCTTCTGTACCCACTTGAGCTCCTGTGTGTCACCTTCCTTGAAGGCCTTCTTCTTCTGGTTCAGAAGGCCTTTGATGTTACTGGTTATCCAGGGCTTGTTGTTCGCAAAGCAGCGTACAGTTCTTATAGGAACAACAACATCCATACAGAAGTTAATATAGTCCGTGGTGCAGTCAACCATTTCCTCCATGTTCTCATTGTGAGACCCCTGCAATGCATCCCAGTCTGTGGTTTCAAAGCAGTCTTGCAGAGCCTGCTCAGCTTCAGGAGACCACTTCCTGAACGAGCGTGTGGATGTTGGTAGTCTCCTCACTCTTGGTGTATAGTGAGGTTTGAGCAGTACCAGATTGTGGTCTGCTTTCCCCAGTGCAGGCAGGGGGGTGGCGCTGTATGCATCCTTGACGTTTGCATACATCAGGTCTAAAGTTTTATTCCCCCTGGTGATACAGTCCACATACTGGTGGAAAGCAGTTAGTGTTTTGTCCAGAGTGACATGATTAAAGTCCCCTGAGATTAGCACTAGAGCCTCAGGATGCTGTGTTTGGAGTTTAGCAGTCGCGCTGTGGATGACGTCATACGCAGCCTCCGCGTCGGCGCGGAGGCTGCGTATGGAATGTAAACAATATGGAATGTAAACAATAACAACGATGGCGTGGCTGAACTCCCTTGGCAGGTAGTAGGGACGTAAACTTACAGCCAGAAGTTCAATGTCCCTGCTGCATGTGGAGATCTTGATGTTCACATGTCCAGGATTACACCACCGTTTGTTCACGTACAGCGCTAGTCCCCCTCCTTCGCGCTTTCCACAGGGTCTTGTATCTCTGTCCGCTCTGACTGTGCTGAAGTTCGGCAGCTCCACGTTAGCGTCTGGGATGCTAGCTGTTAGCCACGTTTCAGTGAGGCACAGTAAACTGCACTCCCTGAAGGTCTTGACATTCTTTGTCAGCGCAGCCAGTTCGTCGGTAGTGAGTGCACGTTTCCATGATCATCGACGGTACCGGAGGCTTGAATCTCCACTTCTTTGCTAGCCGCTTTGCTTTTAGCTTAGCCCCAGCTCTACAGCCCCGGTACGGTTTCCTTACGTCGTCAGGTAAACACGGAATCACACCGAAGCGGGACTTTGCTCTCAAAGTATGTAGAAAGTTCCTCGTGTAAACGCGTCTCGGCGTGGAATCCATATCCATAGGATAGAATGATAATACGTTTCCAGAGAAACAAAGAAAGGTGAAAGTAATGAGAAAAAGGAGAAAAGTGCGAGAACGCATGGAGGTGCTAGAGGGGCTGCCACTCGCGTCGGCGCCGGAAGTCGGAAAGGCTTATGTATTGATGAAAGCAATATTTGATTTTTTGCTCATAAAAAGCCAAATAAGTTTCACACTGTTCCTTTAAAAGAAAGTGATGTTCAATTCAAAATGAAAAGACGACTGCATCTAAACTTACACATTAACTCTGTCAGTGATTCTTATTACGGCCGCAGCCCAGTTTTTTCCAGAAAATTTCTGAATCCTGTTTCTTCCCCTGTTGCCATGGTGACTCACAGTGTCGGAGTTCCATTGATGATGGCTTTTTTCTAGTCGTCAGCATAGACTGTATATCAAAAGGGTCGTCAGGAGCACCGTGTAGCTCGGTGGGTTGAGCAGGTGCCCAATATGCAGAGGCTACAGTCCTCACTGCAGCTGGCCACGGTTCGAATCCCAAATCCAGTGGCTCTTTGCCGCATGTCATTCCCCCTCTCTCTGCCTCCTCAAAAATATACTTCAGGCATGAGGCATGAGTTCAACTCACAGTTATCCGTATCACAGATATCAGTATCCAACTCAGATCAGCTGTTCCGGAACTGAAAACTCAGAGTTCAGGGAGACACTCAGAGTTTGTTAAGCCTTCTTCCTGGATACCCCTCAGGTCTCAGGAAACTAAAACTACACACATTCAACTGAACACACACCTGTTGACAAACCCCACCCACCCACTCACATCTTATTTGATGGTTTCAAAGCAGTCAGTCTTTATTTGAGTCAAACGCTCTGACTTTAAGATCAGATTCAAATCATCTCTGTGAACAAAATGAAGACTGGCCTAACACTACAGAGCAGTCTAACATGTGTTTGTGACAGCGGCCCCTGAAGGTTGAAGTCAAGTCAACACACATTATTGATGAGGACTAAGTGAAATGAGCTGAAAGTGAAGAATCATTCTCAGTGGGAGAGAAGAACAACTGGAAACATGAGACAACAACTATTTCAAATGTCCTTCATCACATCAAAGTCAATGATTCAAGTTGTGTGTGAAGATCAATCAGGTTCAGTTGTGGGATAAAGATCTAAGATCTACAACAGTAAGAGTCAGTGAACTGACCTCAGAGTCTCCAGTCTACAGTCTGGACTCTCCAGAAAACCACTCAGATCCTTCACTCCTGAATCCTGCAACTTGTTGGAGCTCAGGTCCAGGTGTCTCAGGTGGGAGGGGTTGGACTTCAGAGCTGAGACCAGAGAAGAACAGCTGATCTCTGACAAACTGCAGCACCTCAATCTGAATAAAGAATAAAAGAAGAACAACATTCATACACCTCTTCATGTCAAAAGTGATGGATCATCATACAACACTTGAGCTCTCAAATATGATTATTTCCTTGCCCATGTTGTGATTATAATTTTGTTTTGTGTATCTGGACTTTAGGCTTTAGACTTCTTCTTCTATTCTTCTTCTTTAGACTTAGATCATTTCCTTTTTTGATGATTACACCTTAGGATGTAACAATGTTCCAGTCCTCTTATGTATATCCTTTTTATGTACTCATCATGAACTTTTCATATTATATATATTCTTTTCATGGATCTGTAATGAACTTTTCATATTGTAATGAACTTTTCTTACTTTAACTATCATTATGTGTAGCCGATTAACCTGGCTTTAATTCAGTCAGGTGTCTCTAATGAGAGACGTCCCATTGTGGTCATGCGGTGGAACCTCATTGGACCACGGGCCTACCAGCCTATACAATAGACAGACTCTTTTTGCAATCTGTTTGATGCCCTGAAAATGTCTACAACCGAAACGTCAGCATAATAAATGTTCTTATTGTGAAAAGAGAGTGTGCGGGAGTTCCTTACTTGAACAAATTTCACTTTACCTGGGAAAAAATCCCATTACACTAGATGTCTAGATTATCTAGATTATCTGACACTGCTGTTTCTAGATTTAAAGAGCTCATTCCTGCAGAGCTTGCTGCCACACCTTATACTAATATGATGGGCAGGTATGATGATTTTACTCCCTCGCAGGCAGATTATCTTGTAGATGGCACAGTGAACGCTGCTCAGGTTCATCATTTATAAAATGCCTCATTCAGACAGACAGACTGAACACACACAACAACACACAGAAACCCTCTGTCAACACCTGCTGCTGTGTTCAAGTGTCATCAGATAAACAGCTTGATGGATCCTCACCTGAGAGTCTCCAGTCTACAGTGTGGACTCTCCAGTCCACCACACAGCAGCTTCACTCCTGAGTCCTGCAGGTTCTTGTTGTTACTCAGGTCCAGGTGTCTCAGACTAGAGGACTGGGAGCTGAGGACTGAGGACAGAGCTCCACAGCTTCTTTCTGAGAGGTTACAGCTGTCCAGGCTGAAGAGATGATCATGAGGAATTAAAGAAGAATGGAATTAATTTTCTGTCCTGTAGAAAACACACAAGTTTTTTATATAATGATGAATAAATCCATCTGTCTCTACACCTACAGAGCTTTGTTGGAGGCTTTGACCACTGGCAGCAGCCTCAGAAGAGCCTCCTCTGAACCAGAGTATTTCTTCAGGTCAAACTCGTCCAGATGTTCTTCTGATGACAGTAAGATGAAGACCAGAGCTGACCACTGAGCAGGAGACAGTTTGTCTGTGGAGAGACGTCCTGATCTCAGGGACTGTTGAATCTCCTCCACTAGAGAACGATCATTCAGTTCATTCAGACAGTGGAACAGGTTGATGCTTTTCTCTGCAGAGGGACTCTCTTCAATCTTCTTCTTGATGTACTGGACTGTTTTCTGATTGGACCCTGAGTCACTTCCTGTCTGTGTCATCAGGCCTCGTAGGAGAGTCTGATTGGTCTCCATTGACAGACCCAGGAGGAAGCGGAGGAACAAATCCAGGTGTCCATTTGGACTCTGTAAGGCCTTGTCCACAGCACTCTGGTAGAAGAGTGTTGGATCAGGTTTGTTTCTAAACAGTCTTGGCCACTGGGAGCCTGATTGTTCTTCTGTCAGCAGATTGACTCCATATTTAATGAAGGTCAGATGGACATGAAGAGCAGCCAGAAACTCCTGAACACTCAGATGGACGAAGCAGAAGACCTTGTCCTGGTACAGGCCTCTCTCCTCTTTAAAGATCTGTGTGAACACTCCTGAGTACACTGAGGCTGCTCTGATATCGATGCCACACTCTGTCAGGTCTGATTCATAGAAGATCAGGTTTCCTTTCTGCAGCTGCTCAAAAGCCAGTTTTCCCAGAGACTCAATCATCTTCCTGCTCTGTGGACTCCAGTGTGGATCTGTCTCAGCTCCTCCATCATACTTGACCATCTTGACTCTGGACTGAACAACCAGGAAATGGATCTCCATCTCAGTCAGGGTCTTGGGCAGCTCTCCTCCCTCTCTGGTCTTCAACAGCTCCTCCAGAACTGTAGCAGTGATCCAGCAGAAGACTGGGATGTGGCACATGATGTGGAGGCTTCGTGATGTCTTGATGTGGGAGATGATCTTTCTGGCCTGCTCCTTATCTCTGAACCTCTTCCTGAAGTACTCCTCCTTCTGCGGGTCAGTGAACCCTCTGACCTCTGTCACCATGTCAACACACTGAGGAGGGATCTGATTGGCTGCTGCGGGTCGTGTGGTTATCCAGAGGCGAGCAGAGGGAAGTAGTTTCCCCCTGATGAGGTTGGTCAGCAGCACATTAACTGAGGTGGACTCTGTCACATCAGTCAGGATCTCAGTGTTGTGGAAGTCCAGAGGAAGTCGACACTCGTCCAGACCGTCAAAGATGAAGATGACCTGGAACTGATCAAACCTGCAGATTCCTGCTTCTTTGGTTTCAGTGAAGAAGTGATGAACAAGTTCCACCAAGCTGAACTTTCTCTCTTTCAGCACATTCAGCTCTCTGAAGGTGAAGGGAAATGTGAAGTGTATGTCCTGGTTGTCTTTGTCTTCAGCCCAGTCCAGAGTGAACTTCTGTGTTAAGACTGTTTTCCAATGCCAGCCACTCCCTTTGTCATCACTGTTCTGATTGGTCGGTCTCTTCCAGGTGAGGCTTTAAAGATGTCTTGTTGTCTGATGGTTGTTTCTGCTCTGTCTGGTTTCCTTGAAGCTGTTTCAATCTGTCTGACCTCATGTTCATCATTGACCCCTCCAGCCCCTCCCTCTGTGATGTAGAGCTCTGTGTAGATCTGCTTCAGAAGAGTTGGGTTTCCTGCTTTAGAGATGCCCTCAAACACACACTGGAACTTCTTCTTCAGGTCAGATTTGAGTTTACGTCCACAAACTGCAGCAAAATATTCTGAATGAAAACACGAGAAATAAGATCAGTAAGAAAATAGAACATTTTCATTCCTCTAAATAACCACTATATGAACATGTTTCCCTCCATCTCTTGATGTCAGTGAATGTCTCATTTGTCCATCATGTTGAGTCTTTAGAGAAATCCTCTTACTGCTCTGCAGACACTCAGCCAGCTCCTCCTGCTTCATCCTCCTCAGGAGGTTCACTGTGATCTTCACTAATGCCTCTCTGCTGCTGCTCCTCTGCTCCTCATCCTCACTGTCCAACACCTCCTCATCCTCTCTCTGACTCCCTGAGCATTGTGGGTACTGTGGACTCAGAAGCTTGAGGATCTTCTTCAGCTCATTCTTCACAAAAGTGATCATGTTCTCCTCCAGCAGCTGGAACAGAAACTCTATGAGTGACAGCATCAAACTAAAACCATGGAGCCAAACATCAGATCCATGTTGGACACACTGACAATCCACTGGTGTCAAAGTGCAGCATGGAGATGACTGTGAACACAACAGTTGGAACAGCAGCTGTTGGACATGTACACACCTTCAACATGGAGTCCAGGTGTGTTTGATGCTGCTGGGCAGACTGAGCACTGGGAACCTCTGAGCTCTCCTGGTCCACTCTGTGGAGGAATCAGTGTCAAGTGAAAATAAGTACAGGGAGATGATACAAGATGGACTTTATATGTCCCCTGAGGACGTTCACAACAGACAGAGACACTTTGACTTCAGACCTGGTCCAACAACACGTCGAACAAACTGGTTCTTTTCTACAATAACCTGAGTCTGAGTGTCAGTTACAGCTTACATCTGATCAGCTGATCCACGTCCTCCTTTAAAGTAAATGAGCCCGTCCTTTGACTTGTCACTCTTTAAAGACAGACAGCTGGGTTCAGGAGAGTCTGGTCTCTGCTGCTGGATCCTGAAACAACAACACAACTGATGTGTCAATAGTTTTAGGTTTTCAAAAGAATTCTCTGCAGAGTTATTTTTGAGTTACAGATGTGAATGACTTCCTTTTATTCACTTATGGAACAATGTTAACATGTGGACATCAAAGCCCTTTCAGGACACATTCACATCTGATGTCTTTTAAACTTTGTGTTTTTCCAAATCAACTTATCATTTGAAGATTTTCATCAAGTGCTGCACATCTTCAGTCTGAGCAAAGTGTTTAATAGAGGTTGTAGCAGGAACAGGAAATGACAAAACAGAGCTGGAAAGGAGGAGGAAAGAAGTAACACACACCACAGAATTACATCTGGGCAACATGCCAATCTAGAGGAATACACACATGTGATGAGTGTGAACCTACACAGAGTTTGATGGATCTGCTTCCTGGTTTCTCTCTGTTTCCTTCACATGAGTCTAATGACTGAATCATCTTCAGCTCAGTTTACAGTAGAAACTGTCTCTTACTGTGACTCTGAGGGTCCAGGTTCAGGACTGAAGTCTGGAGGTTCTCCTTTGGACCTGTCACTCTTCATAGAGGGACAGATGGATCCTGGAGACTCTGCTTCATCCTCATCTTTATCCACACGAACACTCATCTTCAGGACTTCAGTCTGAGAGGGAAACAAGTAACAATGACTGTGAGATAACACACACACACACACACACACACACACACACACACACTTACAGAGTTTACAGTATAATAAACTGCAGCTGCTCAGTTTTCATGTGTATTATTCAGCTCATCACTTCCTGTTGTCTCCTCCTTTTCTCTCAGTGTCTCTGCAGAGTGTTCTGTCCTTTGTCCTGTTCTGCTCTTCTGGAAACATGCTGCCCAGGATCAAGCCAACAGGCAGGCAGGATCACTGGGATCCATCAGGTGTCTGCAGCCCAGGTGAGCTGATTTAAAAAAGGCCGCTCAGATCCTCAGTCATCACACTCATCCTCTCCATCTAAAGTGTCAGAGCAGTGTCAGGTCAGGGGCAGAATCCTGCAGCAGAAAATCACAACAGGAAACAGTCAGTCATTTGTGCCAACAGCAATCAGACTGTTTAACAGTAGGTAAGGTTTAACTGTGATCCAGAGTGAACAGATGCTGATGAAAGACTGTGAATGACCTACATTTTCAATTATTAACATGGACTGAGGCATGTGTGTGTGTGTGTGTGTGTGTGTGTGTGTGTGTGTTTTCTGCATTGTGTAGGACAGTTTTGTTGGTGTGAGTGTGTCTGTTGTGTTTTGTTTCTCTGTTTTTATTTATATGTTGGACAGGTGACGTGTGCGACCACATGAATTTCCTCCCTGAGGATAATAAAGTTGACTTTGAACCTTGAACCTTGATGTCTAATAGTTACTAAACATGAGCACAAACACACATGCATGCACGCACGCACACACACACACACACACACACACACACACACACACACACACACACACACAGTATATAAACTGCAGCTGCTCAGTTTTCATGTGTGTTATTCAGCTCATCACTTCCTGTTGTCTCCTCCTTTTCTCTCAGTGTCTCTGTGTGGACTGAAGGTCACTGTGACTCTTCTTCCCTCCACAGTCCACAGGGACAAACTGACTCACACACTCTCACACTTCAATAACAACTAGAAGAAGAAGAAGAATGTTGTGTTAACACTCACCTGCCTCACACTTCACTTTCTCCCTTCTGCTCCGTCACTTTAAAATGGCGCCTGAACTATTGAACCCTTCTTTGACTTCCCCTTTCTTCTTCTCTACAGTTACAGGGAGTCACATGACTCTGTGAGTGTGTCTTGTTCACTTACAACTTGCTTACAGTTGTTTCTCAGTTGCTTTGGTGCATCCCCAGATCAGAATGAAAATTCTCATAACTATGAATTCAAACCCCTCAACATTTAGTCATTTGTGCACATCATAGTAACAGTTTCTCCTTCCTTTGAACAAACTGCAAATGCTTTTGGACATGTATCAGTTGCTTTCATACAATTCTCTGCTGTTTTATAACATTATCATTTGCTTATGTCATGTCAGTCAAAATGAACTATACTTATGAAAGCTGAACAGTCTTTCCCTATAAAACTAAGAGCCCTCATTTCATTGGTTGAGTCATTACATACAAGATTATTATACTAGTTGTCAAAATCTGTCAAGCACAGAACACTAAGGAGACTGTCCTATGTTCACATTCCTACTGTAGTTCTTCTGTTTTTTCTTTGTGCTCTGCAGAGCTGCCTTTTCCTTCCTGTATCACCATGACATGGTCTGTTAACAAATTACAGTACAAACAGTGAAAGTGTAAATGTGAATCTTGTCCAGTCTCTAACCCACATACACTAAGGTGTAACTTACAATTTGTTGTAATTGTCATCAAAACTTTAGCCATAGTTTACATCAGAACATCCCTCCAGAGGACACTGTTATATTGACAACATGACTAAGCAATTTGACTGTGTTGTCCATACACAATGACACAAGGACTTCCTGTTTTGCAAACGTCGAGGATGATTGGGAAATGTAGCAAAGCCACTGAGAAAAACTGAGAAAAAACTGTAATACACAACATGTGTGAGTGTCACACAACAGCTCACTGCTCATTCCCCTGATCTGAGCTCAAGAATCAAGCTGGAAATCAGTGGTGCCAGGACAGGAGCCACCTCTGTACATGATCCCTGGACTGGAGGAGAAACAAGCTCAACAAACAAACAACAAACAAAGCGACTGGAACAACCACCGACGGCTCATCTGTGACGTCACAGAGAGAAAGATTTCCTCCCCTGGACTCGGTGGAATCAGACTCCTGTCGCTCCTCCTCTTTCTCCTCAACAAATATTTCCTGTGTAACAGACTAATGGACCTGGACAGTCGGTCAGATTTACACGTGAGAAGACGGACGGGTTAAAAATCAATCATCAATCATCATGTCAGCGCTACGTCACTGAGGTGCGTTCAGGTGAACTAGGAAGAATAATGGAAGAGTTTGACAGTAAAGTCAAGTGTTTGTAGTTGAAGTGCCCCTCCCTACTCATCACTTCCTGTTGTCTCCTCCTTTTCTCTCAGTGTCTCTGTGTGGACTGAAGTTCACTGTGACTCTTCTTCCCTCCACAGTCCACAGGGACAAACTGACTCACACACTCTCACACTTCAATAACAACTAGAAGAAGAAGAAGAATGTTGTGTTAACACTCACCTGCCTCACACTTCACTTTCTCTCCTTCTGCTCCGTCACTTTAAAATGGAGTCTGAACTCACTGAACACTTCAAGTTTTATTTCTCCTTCTCTACAGTTACAGGAAGTCACATGACTCTGTGAGTGTGTGTTGTTCACTTACAAGTTGTTTAAACTAGTTGTTATTTCATTGTCTGTTGTTTAAAATGACAACTAATGTGTTTTAATGAGATAAACTCTGACTTTATCTCCAGCTTCATATAAACCCTTATAGTTTACAGTCCAAAATGGTTTTTTATTTGTTTGTTTGTTGTTGTTGTTTTTTGAATCACTCATGACCATATCTTGGATTACAGTTTGTTACCATCACTTTGACCCGTTTTTCAATACTTTTAACACTTTTTCAAAACTCTTCACACAGTTAGCACAACATCAGCCTGTGTGGGCTACACTTAACACATTTCTTGTTCTTTTGACACAAAACACACACATTTGACACATTTAACATTTGTTTGAGCTTCTTTTACACACAAGCTCAACTAAGACCAAAACAGTAGATGTTAACTGCTACATGTTCAATTGCTTTCACACTGTTTGTCCAAACAGAAAACCTCATGTTGGAAACCAAAGCTAAAGGCTGAGGCTGAAGTGAACAGCAGTTCACATTGAAGACTGAAACTAATTGATGTCCTAGATTTTGTTTCATTGCTTTTGAAAAACAGCTGATTGAGCTCATGCAAATCCACCAATCACAGCTGATTCCCATCTATATATACTGTAGCATCTAGGAAACACACTCAGGTGTTGAGGTTCTTTCAGTCACATGACCTGTTTGGGCTGATCTTGTTTGAAATAGAAAGAGGAGGGAGAGGAAAACAGAAGAGCTGCTGAAGACAACATGTGTCAGTGTTTAGTTCACACTGTGATGAACTGTTTTGGGAATTGTGTGTTTCAGGTGTGATGTGTGTTAACAGTTGTGAACAAGTGTTTAAAGTCTTGACAAACAGCTCATAGTGATGGTAAAACACTGGAAATGAAAGTGTTTCCCAGTGATAACAGAGCAAGCAATCATGACATCAACTTAAAGCTCTTAATCATCTCAAATGAAATCAACCTCAAAGAAAAAGACAGCCTCCCCTCTGGCACCTCCAAGGTGGCCTCCTCCATTTCCTGCCCCGCTTCCATAAGAGGCCATCTTGGATGGTGCCGCCTCCTTTCCAGAGCTGTGGAGAGCTGCATACAAAAAGACACACAAGGTGAGTTTCAAGTCAAACAAAGGAAATGTTCATTAACAGCCTGTTAACTAAAATGCCTGCACTCAAATGAATCAGCAACTGTCAATAAAGGTGATATATGAAAAGAAAAGACTGTGTGTCATCATTGAAGATGAAAAGAAAGAGCAAATAGTCAACTTGAAGGTGGCCTCTATGTGTGGCCCCCACACTAACCAACAGATACAACTGAAAACATCTGTTTAGCTGTTCAGCCAGGTGACTGACAAACAGCAGATATCAATAGCTGCACAGTGAGCTTGTGTTGTTCAACTCATTTGATCTGTGACGTAAGGATCAGAGACTGACTCAAGCATTCACTGTTGATTTTTAAACATGTGCATATTTTAGAACACTTCTATGTGAGGTCACACACATGAACACATTCCGTGTTCCGTGCAGCAGGCCTATAGAGAACACACCGGGAGACACAGTTCAGGATTCAGCAGCTGTTGGATCCACCATTGGTTAGTTGTGGCGTTAGTGAAGGTACCACGTCAGAACCTTCAAGAATCATCATGGAGAACAAACCTGCAAAGACACTTAGGGTTGGTGGTTGTGCAGCTCTGAGGACAGATGGAGGTAAGTGAGAAACTCCTGCTGTTGAGCCCTTTTTCTCCTGCACACATGTTCTAAAAAAGATCATTTCATAAAGTTAGATACAAGAATTCACAACTAACTGATGCTCCCATGTGTTTTCCTGGTCTACAGAGAGCTGCAGCAGCTCTAGTCAGCATAGTGCGTCACTTAAAAGGAAGGCAAACCCTGATAAGACTGATAGAAAAAGGAGAAGGGTCTCAGAGAGGCTGAACGCTGTGGCAGGAATAAAGAATGTATGGTGACAAGAAGGAAAAGGAAAGTGATGGATGTCAGAGAGGGGCCATGGCAACAGAAGAGGAAGATGCCAAAACCTGACCCTCTCAACCACAAGGATTCAGCCACCTCCTCCGTAGACTATGGTAAACCTTGGCTCATCATCTGAAGTTACCTCCAATATAGAAACTGAGCTGTTGAACCATTGACACTGTCACTGTCAACCAGCTGATGTTCCTCTGAGATTTTCTCCTCTGCAGAGACCAGCACCGACCTGTTAGAGGGTTGCGGTGCATTTGTGGGGGACGTGAGTAAGACTGGTGTTAAAAGAAAAGCTGACGCTGAAATAGAGCGAGCGAGTGAGAGGAGTAAGAAAAGCCTGGAGCCACAGGAGAAAATGTCATGGTTATAAAGTTTGTAATTCATTAAGAACAGAAAAAAAAGAAAGATACTTAAGTATTTTCATGTGTTCAGACCCAGAGTTAAAAATAGTTAAAAAGATGAGTGGTCGCCAACTCTGTGTTCTACTGCTTTTGTGTTTGTATTTCCTATGTGAGGCGCTGTGATCGACTGGTGAGGTCTGAATTGTTGGCGCGAAAAAAGAGAGGAAAAAAAAATGGAAGTGAACACCGATGTCGGACTCCTGTCGTTTTTCAGTCTTTTTCTTTCATATTTTCCCCGGTAACGGGGCGTAACATTTGGAGGCACTGCTGGGATAGTGTGCAGCTTGGTAAAACATCGACGAGAGGTGTTCCCAGCCGTCGCACATCCTTTAAAAAAAAAAAAAAAGAACAACCCGGACAGTCGGGGCGAGTGAGAGGTCGCCGTGGAAACTCGACCGCTTTTCGGCTACAAGTGATCTGAGGTATTGCTATATACCAGGGGAGCTAACGGCTACGAAGATAAGTCGGCACCACGTCGCCGCTTCACACTGCTACTATGGCGTCGGCAGAGATGGAAAATCTACAACTCGGAATAATAAGAGAACTGTGTTCGCTGACAAGAGAAAGGTTGGTGGACTTGTGTGACTATTTAGCCCTCGATGGAGCGGGGTTTGAGGATGTTAGCAGCAGGGGACGGACGTCTCTCATAACGCTAATTTCAAGCTACATCCAGAGGGAAGAGCTAGAGCGCCTGGAGGATCAAGGTCTGGCCGAACTACTCCACCTTCAAGACAAAGTGTTCGAGCTACAGGTCATGTGTGCTCCTAGTGCAGTAAAACAAGCAGAGGAGCAGCAGAGAAAGCGAGAAGAGGAGGAAACAATAATAAAGGAAATTGAAGCATTGCAGCTGCGGCTAGCGAGCACACAGAACGAGGGGGACAACAAGGAGAAAAAAGACGGAAAAAACAACAGCTACAGCAACAGTAAACAGGTAATGCAGAACACAGCTTACAACCCCCCACCTCATCACTGGCATAAAGACTTTAAAATCGCTGGACAGATTGGTGAGCCAGGCCAAAAGGACAAACTAACTTTTTCAAGCTTAGCAAGGCAAATTGAACATGGACTAAGCAAGGGGTTCCCAGAGCTGGAAATTGTGGATGCAGTAATTAGAGCTATAGCGCCTGGCATGCAGCTTCGCAGCTATTTGGAGGGCAAAGTAGACTTGACCTTACCGACACTGAGACGAATCCTCCGTTCACATTACCAAGAGAAAAGTGCAACAGATCTCTACACACAGCTGACTTCTGAGGTGCAAGGAATTAAAGAAACCCCCAGAACTTCCTCATTCGCACACTCGACCTGAGACAAAAGATTTTGTTTGCCTCGCAGGAATCTCAATCGGGCCTTCACTATGACCCGGGGCTTGTGCAACGATTGTTTCTGCACACGGTGTTGACTGGGCTGCAGAACGACAGCATCAAGCGGGACCTTCAGCCGTACTTGGAGCAGACTGACATCTCTGATGAACTGTTGCTTGAGAGAATGAACACTGCATGCGCCTGTGAAACAGAGAGACAGATGAAAAGAAAATGGCGGGACAACAGAAATCTGTTACTGTTCATTCAGCTCAGTCAAGTAATGTTCCTGCAGAAAAGAAAGAAAAACCATCCACTCACCAAAATCCTAATGTTTCCCCCGTCGTCCTCTCCCAGCTTCAAGAGATCAAATCAGAGATTGCTCTGCTGAAAGACCTGAGAGTTGAAGTATCACAGATCAGGGAGTCCATGCTACAGCCCCAGCACACACCCACACCACCACCACCAACAGGGGGTGCTGATGGCACCTCAGGACTGCAGTTCTCAGGTCACCAGACTCCGGATTTTTCACAGGGCTACTGGTTCAATGCTCGCCCTAGACATCGAGGTGGAGCTGCCCAGTACCAGCAAAGATTGGCCCCACAACACAGCTTCCCTCCATCAAATCGCGGACGGGTGAGGAGATGCTTTAGCTGTCAGCAGAGTGGAGCTGAGGATTACTGCACACACTGCTACAGATGTGGCAGCAGCGACCATTTCCTTGCTGGATGTCGAGCAAGTGGGCACAGACAATGTGGAGGTGAGCCGTTAAACGGGAGGAGGTCATTCGCACGGGACGGGGAGTGACCACTCACACCGCAAGGTCCCAACCATGTGCATGCCAAGTGGATAATTGGGCTGAACACAAGAAACACTGGAAATCTCCCTTGTGTATGACTGCTAGTGCTACCTCAAAAAGAGAGAGACAGTCCAAGAGAGCTCCCTTAGTAGGAGAGAAACACATGGTGAGCTGCTTCATTCAAGGTCGGAGGGTTCAAGCCCTTTGGGACTCAGGCTCCCAAGTGACAATAATTGACGAGCTATGGAAAGAGGTGCACTTACCAGACACAAGACTGAGAGACATTTTTGATATTTTGGATGTGACACGGGCCTAGATATAAAAGCCGCAAATGGGGAGAGCATGCCATACATAGGGTGGGTTGAAATAGCTTTCAGGCTAGCTTCTGGGGCTGCATCCAACACAGAAGTAATCGTTCCTACACTTGTAATGAAAGGTGGTAAACTTGCTCAACCAATCATTGGCTCTAATGTCATTAAGATTATTATTGACAGTGAAATGAAACAATCAGACACTACGCAGAGGCAACCGCTGAGCAAAACAGTGAGGGCAGCATTCCCAGGCCACACAGAGACTTTTGTAGAACAAGTCACTGCTGTTGTTGAGCAGGTCAGTGTGAGACAAGTCAATGAGTATGTAGTTAAGACAAAAGGGGAGAGAATCAGCATACCCAAACACCAGTCAGTACAAGTTGAGTGTCATGTCTGCATGGATTCCCCACCTGAGAATGCAACTTTAATCTTCGAGCCTGATGTGAATCCTCGCTGGACAGAAGGACTTGAGCTGTGTGACATGCTGGTGGAGGTAACCAAAGGCACAAAAAAACCCTCTATCACTGTAAGTGTGCAGAACCCCACAGATCACGACATAGTGTTAGCAGGAAAAACTGTTATTGGAACTGTTCAGTATGTCCATGCATTCTACCCCGCCTCTGTGTTAGAGAGAACTTGCCCACCACCATCAGTCACAACAAATCACATCACTGCAAAAGAGGATCAAACTGATGGTAATGTTTGGGATCCACCTGTAAATCTGAGTCACCTCAGTGAGCCCGAGCAGCAGATAGCTCGCCAGATGTTAAGAGAGGAGTCCGCTTCCTTTTCGAGAACAGATGATGATATTGGCTGTATAGAAAAGTTGCAACTGAGCATATCTCTTAAAGACACTGAGCCTGTAGCAAACACATATCTCTCTGTGCCTAAGCCACTGTACCAGGAAATGAAGGACTACCTGAGTGACCTCATCGCTCAGGGTTGGGTAGAGAAGTCAAACTCACGGCAGTCTACGGCTGTGCATTGACTACCGTGAGGTGAACAGGAAGACACTCCCTGACCGTCAGCCTATCCCCAGAGTACAAGATATAATGGATGGCCTAGGAGGCAACTCATGGTTCTCTCTCCTAGACCAAGGAAAGGCGTACCACCAGGGATTCATGGCAAAGGAGAGCAGACCTCTGACCGCTTTTGTGACGCCATGGGGTCTCTATGAGTGGATCAGAATCCCCTTTGGTCTCATGAACGCTCCAGCTGCCTTCCAGCGCTGTATGGAGGACTGTTTGGAAGGGCTGAGAGATGACATCTGCATCCCTTATTTGGATGACACTCTGGTTTTCAGCAGAACCTTTGAGGATCACGTCGAACATGTCAGGTCAGTGCTTCAGCGGCTACGTGAACATGGCATAAAGCTAAAACCCAGGAAATGTGAGGTGTTCAAACGGGAGGTCCGCTACTTGGGGCGCATCGTGTCTGCAGAGGGCAGTAAAATGGACCCTGCTGATACTGCTGCAGTGAGAGCTTTAAAGGAGAAGAGGCCACAGACTGTGGGAGAACTGAGAGCAGTCATGGGGCTCCTGAGTTACTACCGGCAGTACATAAGAGACTTCTCCCGCATTGCCGGCCCACTTTATGCCCTCACGGAATCAGACCCCAAACCAGACAAACACAAAGACAGTAATACATGGACAAGAAAAGTGAAAGGAAAATTTAAAGGGGCACCTTCACACCAACAGATCTCATGGACTGACGAGCATCAACGGATACTGGAGAGACTGATTGACTGTCTGGTCGAGCCACCGATCCTTGGATTCCCAGACTTCAACAAGTCATTCATCTTGCACACAGACGCTTCACACCAAGGTTTAGGTGCTGTGTTGTACCAAGAACAGGAGAGTAAACTACGTGTAATAGCCTATGCCTCACGCACCTTGACCAAAGCAGAAAAGAATTATCATCTTCATTCAGGGAAACTTGAATTCTTAGCTTTGAAGTGGGCTGTCACTGAGCGTTTCAGAGACTACTTAATCTGCTCTTCCTGTGTTGTATTCACTGACAACAACCCACTAACCTATGTGTTGTCAACAGCCAAACTAAATGCAACGGGGCATAGGTGGGTTGCGGAGTTAGCTGACTTTGACATAATCATCAAGTATCGTCGAGGCAAAGAAAATTGTGATGCTGATGGTCTTTCAAGAATGCCCTGTGACATAGAGACAATGATGGAAGAATGTACAGAGGAAATGTCGTCCCCTACAGTGCAAGCTACAGTGCAAGCTGTTGAAAGTGATGTTGCACACACAGCATGGTGCATGATGTCTCTTGAGTGTGCAGAAACAGGTGACAACACACCTACACCCTTGTCAAAAGCAGACATCTGTCGAGCTCAGAGAGATGATCCAACCATCGGCCCTGTCATCACCTGGAAACAACCAAATGAAAAGCCGACAAGACAGCAGCTAAAGTCAGTCAGTGTCCAGATTAAGTGCTTGCTTCGTGAGTGGGACAAACTTACCTTGGACGGAGATGGAATACTTCAACGAAAGACTGCAACCAAAACCCAACTTGTTCTGCCTGGAAAATACAAATCAACAGTGTTGAGACAGCTCCACAATGAGATGGGACATCAAGGTGTGGAGCGCACAACATCACTCATCCGGGATCGTTTCTTCTGGCCACACATGCAGCGAGAAATAGAGCACTATGTCACCCAAAGCTGTACATGTCTGAAACAGAAAAAGCCTTGCAGAGAAGCCAGAGCTCCACTCGTGCCGATTGTCACCACCCAGCCATTCGAACTTGTATCCATTGACTTCCTGCATCTGGATAAGTGTCGAGGTGGATATGAATACATACTGTTAATAGTAGATCATTACACGCGCTTTGCACAAGCCTATCCCACGACATCAAAATCGGCCAAGACTGTTGCTGATAAAATATTCAATGATTATGCACTCAAGTTTGGATTCCCCCTCAGAATTCACCATGACCAGGGAGGCGAGTTCGAGAATCAATTGTTTGCACAGCTGAAGAAGAACTGCGGAGTGATGGGCTCTCGAACCACGCCTTATCATCCGCAAGGCAACGGGCAAGTGGAACGGCTAAACAGAACACTGCTGCAAATGCTGAGGACGCTCACAGAGAAACAAAAGTCAGATTGGAGAGAGTCACTGCCCAAGCTCATCTACGCATATAACAGCACCAGAAGTGATGTCACAGGTTTTTCACCCTTTTACCTTCTGTTTGGCAGATCACCGAGACTCCCTGTTGACTTGTTGTTTGGTCTGACCCCTGAGACTGGGACTGCTGATCATAAAGAGTACATGAAAAAGTGGAAACAACAGATGCAAGAAGCTTATGAGATCACAACAGCAAATGCGAAGAAATGTGCTGAGAGGAGCAAAAGGAATCACGATCAAAAAGTCAGGAGTTCTGTGTTGTATGAGGGCGACCGTGTCCTTGTCAGGAATATGACACCTAGAGGAGGAACAGGAAAGCTCAGAAATCACTGGGAAGACTGCACATACAAAGTGATTCGTCAGATGGGAAAAGATATGCCCATATATGAAGTGTTACCTGAGCAAGGCAAAGCACGGGGACGTAGGATCCTACACCGTAACCTCCTGTTGCCCTGTGACCACCTACCTCTAGAAATCCAGCTCAAACCTGCAAAACAAAGACAAAGACACACAGCTCAGACTCATCATAACAAAGAACAAACAGACCAAGAGACAAACAACGATGATAGTGATGATGATGACTATGTGTACTGTCCTTTCACATATCAGCCTGTGTCTCAGCCCTCAGTCCACACAGACAGAGAGGACACTGATGAAGGTGTCCCACAGCTGGTGCAGGACTTTGAGCCTGAGCATCAGGACATGCACCAGCTGGAGCAGGATGCAGGAGATCCAGCGTCAGAAGAGGACATGCCGCTTCAAGAGGATATTGCACTGGAAGAGAGAATACCAGCAGCACAATTACCTGTTCAAAGTGAAAATCACGGTAAGAATGAGTCACAGCACCAGCGACCAGTGAGAGAGAGACGACCTCCAAGAGTCTTCACATATGATCAGCTGGGCCATCCCAGCTGCTGTGGCATTGGATTTCCAGAGGTCATGATGCACTACTATCCTCCAGCGTCCTATGGACCCATGCAAGCAGCAAGTACATGGACTGCTCCAGTACAGCACTGGAATTATCAGCCTGCTGTTGCACAGAGCTACTGACTGAAGAATATGCACTTATATATACACACACATCATACACTCCTTGATGGACTTTTTCACAGACTGAGTGTTGATGGACTCGCACAATTCATACACATACACTCAAGAATGGACTGTTGAAGACACAGTGTTGATATAAGTACATACATATCATACATTCTTGGATGGACTGTTTCACAAAGTGATTATTGACATCGATGCACACCTACATACCTCATACAGTCATGAATGGACTGACAAGCAGAATATTGATACATATGTGCTACATGCACTCCTGGACTGTGAGTAAGCCAAGTGATTGTATACACTGTTGAATGAGTAATTTGATGACATGGATAATGGGTGAATGCTTTAAGTACTACTTTATTACACTACCTACCTTTTGGATGGGATGTCGGGGACGACATCTGTGTTGTAGGGGAGTGTGTCATGGTTATAAAGTTTGTAATTCATTAAGAACAGAAAAAAAAAAGAAAGATACTCAAGTATTTTCATGTGTTCAGACCCAGAGTTAAAAATAGTTAAAAAGATGAGTGGTCGCCAACTCTGTGTTCTACTGCTTTTGTGTTTGTATTTCCTATGTGAGGCGCTGTGATCGACTGGTGAGGTCTGAATTGTTGGCGCGAAAAAAGAGAGGAAAAAATGGAGAAATACAAAGTGAACACCGATGGCGGACTCCTGTCATTTTTCAGTCTTTTTCTTTCATATTTTCCCCGGTAACGGGGCGTAACAGAGCCAGATTTAATTATTCATTTCATCAAAACTTTCTGGTTTTAACAAAGGATTCGTCAGCGTCTCGTATCGTATAAAACTAGATATCCATGTCTTTTTTAATAGCGATTGATGAACAACACACACAGCCCATACAAAACTAAAACCTGAGCTTTAAAACGAAATGTCAGCCATTCTGTAACTTTGTGATGTCACATCATGTGTTGCGATCCAAAGCTTCCTACATAGACTTTGTTTGTTGGAAAGCTGCTACATAAATAAATAAATCTAGATAAATATCAGCAGCACCTTTGTAACTTAAACTCATGTCTGTCTCTTTATCTCTGTCTCAGAGCATCATGAAGCAGCTGGTAGACGCAGCCATAGACTTGCACTCTAAGGGGATTTTCCATCGAGACATCAAACCGTCAAACCTGCTCATCGAGACCGGCTCTGCTCAGCCACGAGTGCGCGTCATGGATTTTGGCTGTGGCTGCATTTTGAGCAGGAAGCCCTATTCCACCTTCTCTGGTACGACACCTGGCCTCTGCTCCTGCTGTTCATTCATCTGTTGATCATGAAAGTTGAGCTCGCTCCTCATCCTTCATGTCCATCTCACATTTTGCAGGAACCCGAGCGTACGCTCCCCCAGAGTATTTTACCAAACTGAAGTACTGGGCCGGCCCCACCACAGTCTGGCAGTTGGGTTCAGTTCTGTACGAGATCCTGGACGGAGCCAGAAATTTCAATACACTCGAGTTCTGTTGTGTCGGGGTCTCTATCGGCAGCAGGTTCTCCGAAGGTAAGACAGCGCAGGACTTAACAGAGTAACTACAGTGCAGTGTGCATCAGTCATCGCAGTGCATCGCTGCAGCTTCCAGTCTGATCTTCTCTTTGTTCACAGACTGCCACGACTTCCTGCGAGCATGCTTGATGACAAACCCAGAGAAGCGGGCCACTCTGGAGCAGCTCCACCAGCATCCCTGGCTCATGTAATCCTGGATCTCCGGCACTCAGAGCTCCTTCCTTCATCATTCACCCCTCCTCATCTTCATCAACTTCTTCAGCCACGTCTCTGATGTCTCCTTGGTTCCGAGTGCTTCTCCTCCTCTGCATGTCACCTCTGTGGCTAGCGGCCAACAACAACAACAGTTTGACCTCCCAGTTCCGACACCACTTGCTCCCTCCACTCCACAAACACCCCCAATCGGGGATTGAGCCTTCACCCCTCACCTGTGGAATGTATATATATGTAATATAATAATATAGGTTAATGTGGAGATGTGTAAATATGTAAATAAATGCCCATGTCATGATTTGTGAGCTCAACTGACTCTAATTTCATCTGGTGTTAAATGACCTAAATACAGGATCTCCAAGCAGCTGACTACAGAGACTTTGGCCACATACTGCACATTATTTATGTGCATTGTGAGACAAAGTGTGACCACAAAACCATTTCCATGCTATAAGCTCAGACACTGTGATCACAAAGTAGCTGCTAACTTGATGATTTAGAAGAAGAGAGAGATCAGTGAATTCTGAACAGAGACAATTGATGACAGAAGCACCAGTTGAGCTAAACCAGTGATGGAGACAAAGTGTGTTTTCAACATGACTTTTGAGAAAGTATGTGAGATGTGTATGTTTTATAAGAAGGAAACTGTGTGCTATACTGCAAAGGGTGTGTCTAGTGTTGTTTTCATGTATCTTTACAACACATGGTGATGTTTAATGCACGGTTCTGATTTTGAGAATCTCTCAGCTCTGACTTGATGATGATCTAATTAGAAGTGACACAAAGAGACACAGATTTGTCCACAAATCTACAGTCAGGCAGCTGCCAAATCAGGATAAAAAAATCATGGTGGCCGTTTTGCTTGATGCTGGTGCTTTAATTATATATTTTTTTCATGTACCAGTTTAAAACATCACCCGTGTGCATTTAGTTTAGTTCATAATTTCAAGCCTAATTTTCTTGCCACTACATGAAGCCTGGGGTTTCTGACCTGAGCTGGGCCTCGGAGCTGATATGTCGGAGGCTACAGCCCACTGAAAGGTGCTTAGAGCATTTCCTCTACCACATAAATGATGGCAACATAACACTTGGGATGGATGTGAATTTGGACAGGCTTATGATGTGCACTGAAGAATTTGTGCCACACTTTGTGCAATACATTTCTGCAGCAGTGTTTAATTGAACAAACAGTAAAACAAAATCATGTGGCTGGATAAAAAACAAAGCCATAAGGTGACAAATGTAGAATATAGCACAAACAAACAGGGCATGTTTGCAACACAGGACGTGTTTGGCTTTGTTAAGGCAACTTGACGTCAGTTCTCAACGTTGACAACGAAGGAGCGGTGAGGAGGAAGAAGGAAGGGAAGTTGCTAGCAGGCTAACTGTTTCACCAATCTGCCAATTCTAGCGCCAGTCACCATGGTGACAGCAGCTGTCGAGGCAGATTTCATGTCAAAAAATCCTGTTATCGAGACAGAAATCTGATCTGAACACATGTTTTGCATCTTGGAAATGCTGTTTTCAACAAGAAGTGATTTTCTCCAGAAGTAAAAAACTGATGCCATTCTTACATTGACTCCAAGTGTTCCCATGACAGCAGAGTTCAAAACGTTCAAAACGGTTCTGTTTCTGAGATACAGTTCTGATATTTGCCAAACTTCATCAGCCATGACTCCAAAGTGTTGTCTTTTTTCCCAGGAAGATTCTTAAGTGGAAAACTTTTGCACAGCGATTTGAAGAAAGGTGCATCGTGGGAGGAGAGCAGCAGCAGATGTAGAGAAGCTCCCGCACACTTTCTTCTCACTTGGAACATTTATTGAGCCGACGTTTCTGTCACAGAGAGAATAGAAATAGAAAATACTTTATTGATCCCAAAGGGAAATTCATTTGTCTGATAGCTCATCGTAAATTTGCATCATGATTAAAGAGTCTGATGGCTGTTGGTATGAAAGATCTTCGGTATCTTTCTGTCCTGCACCGAAGAGAGAGGAGCCGTCCACCACCGCTGCTTCTTTGATCCATCAAGGTGTTATGAAGTGGATGAACCGTGTTGTTCAGTATGGCCTCCATCATCCTCACTGTGTATCTGTCCACCACCTCCTCCAGAGACTCCATCTTTACTCCAATGACAGAGCCAGCCTTCTTGACAAGCTTATCCAGCCTCTTTGCCTGCTTTTTTCCTAAACTTCCTCCCCAGCAGACTGCAGCATAAAATAAAGCACTTGCCACCACAGACTGATAAAACATCTGCAGCATCTTACTACAGATGTTTAGAGATCTGAGCTTTCTTAGGAAAAAGAGGCGGCTCCGCCCTTTTTGTAGAGCATCTGTGTTAACAGACCAGTCCAACTTGTTATCAAGGTGAACACCTAGATATTTATAGGTTGTCACCACCTCGATGTCCACTCCACAAGTGTTCACTGGCTGAAGAGGGAGCTTGGACCTACGGAAATCCATGATCATGTCCTTTGTCTCTGAGGTGTTCAGCATGAGGCAGGAGAAAGAAGGAGAAGGTGGAGGACGAAATATTTATTCTTTTTACATATTGTCTTTACTTTTTGACTGTATTTATATATTTTTCATTCATTTCTTAACGTTTATTATTTATTTATTTTTATTTTTTATTTATTTTTTTTCTTTAGAGCTGGACTCCAAGGATGAGGATGTGAGAGGATGGACTGCGGCTCTCCCTACGATCCCCGCTCGGACTCCCGGGAGGAGGGCGAGCAGCAGGGGGGGGGGACGGAGGAGCGAGCGCGGCGCGGAAGACGAGAGGTAGGTGCGAAGTAAGAGAAGGAGGAGGAGAAGGAGAGCGAGAGGCGACCGGTTGTCGCAAACCACCTCTTCGATGCGAGATGTTTCGCTGCCTAAAGGGCAGCTGTCGTGGAAAAGATGGGAGGAGAAACGATAGTGAAGAAAAACAAAAGACACGTACTAATAATATTATCCCTTCTACCGCCACGTCACCGTCTGTACCGCCACACGGCAAACCCACAGCAAACAACCATGACAAGGCGACGTTTTACCGCTCAAAGGGTCCTACAACAGCTTTTTTCCAGCTCGCCGTGTGAAGAAGAAGAAGAAGAAGAAGAAGACGAACGGGCGCGACAGCCAAGAGAGACAGAGCGAGAGCGAGGGGACGGGAGGGCGAGGGGATGGCGAAAGAAGGAAGAGGAGAGGAATCGAGAGCAGCAGGAAAGCAGGAGAAAACTCGTGAGAAGCTCCACAGTCACTGAGGTTTAAGGTGTTTGCTGGTCGTAGTAGTCAAATGAGTGGACTTGGTGTCAACATTTGAGCCCTACCATGAACACTCTGCAACTTATAGGATCTGAGACAACGTGTCACAATCATCCCCGGTCTCCATCATTTTTATATCATTACTTTTTTATTTCACAAAAGTCGTACTATTTGAAAATGATTTCATGGCCCACCTGCAGAACCTTAGTGCCCCACAGGCTGGGAAGAAAACTTGACACAGTTTTTGCAGCCAGAGCGTCAGTACAGTGAATGTCTGAGGTCAAACTAATTGAAGTAACACATTCTAAGATGCAGTTGCAAAAAGGGTAAAGTTGTTCAATTATATCATGCTTCCTCTGACACTTTGAATTTATGTTGGATGAATGGTTGTATGGGGCCAGAAACTGAAATGCCCCTTGAGAATAAATAGTGATCTGTGACCACATGACCCAAGAGGTCACACACAGTGTGGAGTGTGAGAGCACAGCTTTTCTTTTTTCCGTTTCATAGACACATTTTCTCATTTTAATTCAGCATGTATTTGCCCTTTTCTCTTTTTAAGTGTTTTTTTCCTCTGTGTACTGTCATCTTTTAACTGAGTTATGTGACTCCCAGTCGATCACTATTAACAGTTACTTCATATAGGAGCTCTGGACCAGGGGCCTCCTGACCTCTAGGCCCCTATAGACTCTTATACATTTAGTTCAAACTCAAGTTGTACAAGAAAACTAAACTTTCATTTAACAAGAGACACCTGGAAGTGTGATGTTTCTCTGCCTGCTCTTGAGTTGTCATGTTTTCCCCTCACTCAGCCAAGTAGCAATCAGCAGAGATGTTTCGTTAAACCAACATGTTTGTATTTGCAGGTCACACATCTGTTATCACTTTGCACTTCCTAGATTATGTAGGGGAGGAAATATTTAGAGACATTTATCTATTATCTCACCAATATGTATTCTGTCTTTCCAGTGTTAAGAGGAGGTTTTATCAAAGTAAAGTAATGAATTTATTCAATCTGACTCCATTTGATTAAAGATAACTTTACCATTAAATATTATTTAGTGTTAATAGTTAACAGTAATTAAGAATATAAGTCTTTAAAGAATTGAACTCTGCTGTGAAGAGATCTGACATCAGTCTTAGTTCAGGGGTGGCAGATACAGGTTAACAAACCACTCAGTGACCTTCTTAACATGGAAGAATAGCCCTGATGTCTGGGTTGAAGTATTCAGACGTATTAGAACATGATGCTCAATCTTGTCTGTCCAACTCAGAGGTTAAGGGTGTGAACAGCATCCAGTGAGACTTACCATATAACTAAAGACCTACTAGGTATCTGATAACAGACCCTTCACTACAAGAGTAAAATCTCAACAAGACAGTATTAGAAATGAATGGTTAACATTCCAGTTTATTGTGATGCACAGTAAGTGAACAAACTATAGCCAATAGCAACAATACTTGAGAAACAGATATTGCAACACACTCGATGTGTGGGAGCTCTGGTAGGCAGATCAACTCCAAGGTTAGGTCCTTGCTCTTTCCCTTAAATATCCAACCAGAACAAAGACACTTTTAAATCACATGTCAATAGGAATTTGCATAGAGACACCACTCACATGTGGAGACCTTTGATCATCAGGGTGTTTATTGGCAAAGACAGGGAGATGAGTGAATCCACGGCCAACAGAGGGAGCACTGCTTCAAATATACCAGTGATTGGCAACAATCTTTTTGACCTCATGAGACAGTGGAGAGAAGGTAGCAGCCAGGATTGTTTTGGAGTCCCTCTTAGGGGGGAGTTTAGGAGCGAGTAAGTCCTCTCTCACTACTTTGTCTACTTGACTTCAACATGTGCCAATAACGTGGTCACTGTAACCTCTCTCTTTAAAGCGCTCACAAAGATGGCTGGCTTGTTGTTCATCAACTGTGTCATCACTGCAACTTCTTCTTGTTGTCAGGAGCTGACTGTAAGGAAGGCCTCTCTTTAAAGAAGCAGGCTGATCACTGCTAACATGTCCAAATGTCTTTCTATCAGCAGCTTATCATATGTCTCCACCTAGTGGTTAAAGCAGTGAACTACTGCATCAGTCACAACCAGGTTCATCACCAAGTCATTGAAGTCTGGAGGTTTTTGGATGGAAGTCCCACTCAACAGCCAGAACAGCCAGTGTGTTCCACCTTTGAAGTAACTTATTTCAGTCTCTTTATCAAACTCTGATCCCTAAAGACACGGATGATAAAGTAATAATCCTCCTCGTTCATGC
Organism: Caranx ignobilis; assembly: GCA_021432705.1. Taxonomy (NCBI): domain Eukaryota; kingdom Metazoa; phylum Chordata; class Actinopteri; order Carangiformes; family Carangidae; genus Caranx; species Caranx ignobilis. Next base: position 17,547,910 of record MU269989.1, read on the forward strand.
CAACACGGTCACCACCTGCCATCATTGTCATGGCCTCTGAAATATAAGGCCTTTTAACTATATCCTTTTTTCTCTGATGACTTCTTGGTCACAAGAAGTTGAAGCTTTTATTTCTACCACTGCTGTATCCTAGCCCACTATTTAGCTTACTATATTATATATGGGCTCATATTGAATGAATCCATACAGGTGTAAAAGGAGATGTCCAGCAGATGGAGCCATTCTACCTGTATCAAGTCACTCCTCTGTCACAGTTTATCTCAGTTTATCTCATTAAAACACATTAGTTGTCAATTTAATTCTCTCACTCAACTTCAAAATGTAGTGGAAACAGCAAAACTTTGAGTTTAGTGGAGACAGTCAGATGAAATCTGTGATGTCATAATGAGCCTTATCTGACTGGAAATGTGTGTCAGTTCAACAGAAGCTTTTTGATCAGACAACAATATGCACCATATTGATATCAAATCAACAGGTGGCTGAATGTTGATTTGATGTTTATTAGACACAACAAAACCATGTGTCATTTAAAGTCAAATGAACTTAGAATTTATCATGACTCAGCTAAATCCCAGTCTGCTCACTCTACTCAAAGATTCATTGAAACAGTTTACACAGCAAACTTTTCACTATAGTAACATTACAGTTGTAGTCCAGCTGACATCACATACATGTGTCCAATGAGCCTCATCTGACCAGAGATTTCTATCAGTAGAACACAGTGTTTTTAATCCAATGATCAAATACTTTGTACAATTAACAGAACCTTTGAACTTCTGCTGACACTTTTGGAATTGTATTGTGACATGGTCTTAATACAGACAGTCACAGGTCACATGTCTTTAACAGAGCAGAACACACACCATCACTCCCAGTTTAACCACAGAACAAATGAATATATTAACACATTATCACATCACTTTGTTTACAGATACATTATTGATCCATGACTGCAGCACTAACCCAACAACCAAAAGTCCTTGTGTCCTCAGCCCACACGGGGCGCTACAGTATGAACAGTATGTATGTACATTCTGTCAGTTGGATGTTGAGACAGCACGACATTCTTGTGTCCAGTATAACTCTGCAGTTCTTGTTGTAAGTTCATGATTTTGTTGTGTGAAGTGAACACAGTTATTTCATTTAATGGAACAAGAAAGTGACAGTTTGTCATATGAACATAAAAACATATTTTTACAACCACTGTTTAGTTCATTCAACTATTAAAATATAAGCTAAGTGCACAATATTTGTGTTGCTAATTGGCCTTGAACTAATTCTGGTTTATCAGCTTTATAAATTCAAACTGTTGACTTAATATTAAAAAATGATGTCAAGCTCACAAGGGATGAGTGTTTGTGTTGCACAGGGCACTGCCCTGGCTCCATTCCTGTTCACATTGTATACAGCAGACTTTAAATACAACTCTGAGTCCTGCCACATCCAGAAACACTCAGATGACACTGCTACTGTGGCATGTGTTAGGAATGGACAGGAATCTGAATATAGGGATTTGATAAAAGCCTTCAGTGACTGGAGTCACAAAAACTGCCTCATGCTGAACACCTCAGAGACAAAGGAAAGGACCATGGATTTCCATAGGTCCAAGCTCCCTCTTCAGCCATCCTTCACAACAGTGTGGCTGCAGCTGTTGGTTTGTTTTCTCAGGTGGCATGAATGGACTTTTTTTTGAGTCTTCAACAATCTGGAGCAACTAAACTTTCACAGTCAGTAAAAGCTTCAAATCAAAGTTTGGCTCCGAGAGCTGGGTGAAGCCATGTCCGTTCCCAGCAGCAGGTGAATCAGGCTGCTTCTCCCATGGTGACATGGTCACATCAGACTGGGCTCCAATCAAGAAAAAAAGGCCCAATGGAAACAGGGTAAAGGACAGCGCCCCCCTCAGGCAGGGAGGGAGAAGATAACACAGCAATAGAACATTCACAGGTGAAGCTCAGAGCAGCTTTATGAGCTTTAAGTCCAGAGACACTGATGATGCTCTGTCAGGTCCAGAGGACACACAGGGATGATGGTGGACTGGACTCTGTGTGTGACAGTGGAGCTGTTCTCAGATCAGTTCAGACTGCAGCGCTGGGAGTCACCTCCACTTCCTCTGGTTCATCTGGCAGGAACTGATGAAGAAGCTATCGTCTCAACGATGGCTCCCATCTACACACACAGACAGAGGAGAGGTGATGAATGACAGGCTCTTGAGTCAGTGATGCAGCAGCCACTTCAGTCCTGTTCAGACCAGATGTGTCAGTTGTTGTTAGTCAGTAGTTGAGTGACTGGACATTGGCCTGTAGTGAGAGTGCTGCCGTTTCCTCTAACATTGTGTAGAGAGGGGAGGTGGAATCAGCTGGAGCTTCAGCTGCACACCTTCACACCTTTTCACACTATATTGCTGTGTTTGATTTCAATGTGCAGCAACTGTGTAGAAATATGAACAAAGACTGAAATGACATTGAACTCAAGTGAAATGTGCAGCATTTACTGCAGCATCACTGCTCCAACACTTCAGTGAGGGATTTCCTCCTCTTACCTGTCAGCTCATGTTACAGCTCAAACTTATCAAGTGCCTGTGGGACCACAGCATCTGATTGGCTGTTGACATTTCACACACAAACTATTTATTGATCATTTCCACTAAAGTCGATCCACTGCATCTGCTGGAACGTAGTTTGTCCAGAAAAACAAAAAGACATTCTTCTCCATATTTATTGCAGACTAACATTATTCTAAAGCAAAGATCAACAACATGGATTTAGTCAATCTGATATGAGTGATAGATGCAACAGGACGTCTGGCTCCTACTTCCTGGTTTGGTCCTAACACCACAACACCTTTACCTGATACTGGAACATTTAGGACTCTGTTTGGCCAGCCTCCACACTCTGTTGTTTTGGTTCTGCTTCTTGTTGTTGTTTCTTCATTCAATCATGTGTTTCATTGAACTTCAGCTATGACATCCTGTCTATATATGTCTATGTCTATATGTCTAAATGTCTTGTTGTGGATCTAAGTTACATGATGAAAAAAAAACCTCCAGAAACCAGTTAAACTGCCCAGAAACACTTTTCCTTCATGAGTTGATTGATCTGGAGGGAAACAGCTACAGGTTTGACTGACCTCAGAGTCTCCAGTCTACAGTCTGGACTCTTCTGGAGATCAATCAGATCCTTCAGGTCTGAATCCTGCAGGTTGTTGTAGCTCAGGTCCAGTTGTCTCAGGTGGGAGGGTTGGACTTCAGAGCTGAGCCCAGAGAAGAACAGCTGATCTCTGACAAACTGCAGTACTCCAGTCTGAATAAATAATAAAAGAAGAAAAACATTCATACACCTCTTCATGTCAGAACTGATTGATCATTGCTGCTGACCTCAGGACAGTCTGTCAATACAGAATCAATATCTGTTCAGACATGTTGGACTAAACACTGACTCCAACACTTTGATTCAGGACTGAACTGGATCAAAGTTTAAATGTCCAGTCCTGATCCAGGACTAAGGTCTTTCTTGGTCCTGGTTTCAAGAAACTAAAACTACTCACATTCAACTGAACACACGCTTGTTGACAAACCCCACCCACCTACATCTTATTTGATGGCTTCAAAGCAGTCAGTCTTTATTTGAGTCAAACGCTCTGACTTTAAGATCAGATTCAAATCATCTATGTGAACAAAATGAAGACTGGCCTAACACTACAGAGCAGTCTAACATGTGTTTGTGACAGCGGCCCCTGAAGGTTGAAGTCAAGTCAACACACATTATTGATGAGGACTGAGTGAAATGAGCTGAAAGTGAAGAATCATTCTCAGTGGGAGAGAAGAACAACTGGAAACACGAGACAACAACTATTTCAAATGTCCTTCATTCATCACATCAAAGTCAATGATTCAAGTTGTGTGTGAAGATCAATGAATCAGTGAACTGACCTCAGAGTCTCCAGTCTACAGTATGGACTCTCCAGAAAACCAGTCAGATCCTTCACACCTGAATCCTGCAGCTCGTTCCAGCTCAGGTCTAGGAGTCTCAGGTGGGAGGGGTTGGACTTCAGAGCTGAGCCCAAAGAAGAACAGCTGATCTCTGACAAATTGCAGCGCTCCAATCTGAATAAAGAATAAAAGAAGTGAGTTGAGGACAAAGTTCCTTGTTGACAGCGTTCAGTGTTTCATCATCTGTTCAGAGCTGAAGAAGGTTTACAAAGAACACATTTAGAAAATGAAAGTCAAACAGCTGAAGCAACAGGAAGCAGGTTCAAACAGTCCCATCCAGAGAGAGAAAACAGCTCATTAATATTCATGAGAAGCTTCTGCTGCTTCAACACAGATGTAGTGACTCCGCCTCTTCAACTCTGCCAGCTCCACCTGTGGCACAGACAGAAGAGTTTTTCTGAGACAGAAAAACCTGCTGACTGACTTCACACATTGAACCTGCTCCAACTTGTTCAAAGTGCTGAAACCAGCACACACACAACTTGTTATTATGACATGTTGGGCTGGCTGAAAAAAAAAACCATGCTCAAGTTGTCAAAGACAACAAACATGTGAGGCTGAACTCTGTTAATCCAATATGGACTCATAAGCTGAGAGTGATTTTGAACACACACTCCTGTGGCTGACACAACAAAATATGGTCAGGTGAGTGCAGGTGTAGAGCTGCTGGTGTCACCTGAACAAAGATCCAACAACTTTGTTTTCTTGAAATGATCAAATCAAATCAAATCAAATCCAGTTGAAATGTAGAAACATTTTTAACACCAGAAGATCTGATCACTAAAGTGTGTGTCCTGCGAGAGATCCAATAAAAACAACTGAAATGTCAAAGTTGTCATGTTGATATTTACGGTGTATTGATTGATTTCCATTCATAAATCACATACCAAGTGAACAAGTGAAACTTCAAACATTTGACCTGAATACAGACAAAAAACTACAACAGACAAACTGACCTCAGAGTCTCCAGTCTACAGTTTGGACTCTCCAGTCCAGCACACAGAACCTTCACTCCTGAATCCTTCAGGTTCCTGTTAGAGCTGAGGTCCAGTTGTGTCAGGTGGGAGGGGTTGGACTTCAGAGCTGAGGCCACAATTTCACAGTGAGTCTCTGAGAGTCCACAGTTTCGCAGTCTGTGATTAGAGAAAATATCAAATCTGTTAAATTTAAGTCTGATGTAAATAGTGGTGAAAATACAGTTGGTGTATATGATGGTGCCACATGATCATGTGATGGTTCAGCTCATCTTCTCTCACTGGGATGATCCTCATGTCTCGGTCCTGCCCTTTTTAAATAGAGTCTATTTCCTCATGAAGGAGGCTCTGAGGCTTCCTCTTCTTTCATTCTATTCAACAACAACATCCAATGAAATCACTAGATTTCAGTCAGGAGCTACAATAACATTCATGATCTTTGTAAAAGCACTAACCTAAACACCTGTTACTGAGTTAGGAGAAAGACACAGAGCATCATGGCAACTGCAGAGGGACTGCAGATGGAAATGAGCTTGAAGCTAACTCTGCTACAACACATCACATGGCAACATTTAGCATGTGTGTAATATTGTACATGGGCCCATTAGAAATCAAAGAGAAACAGAAACTCTATAAAAACCATAGTAAGTCAGTCACACACCTGTGTGTGCACGGTGTGAGAGGAGCAGCAGAATGGGAATAAATGACAAGAACAGACTGATGGAGATTTCTCACTTTGCCCTGATGTTTGCTGCTCATATGCTACTGGATTTACTGGGAGAGGAAAAATACCAGTGTGATATGATGGTGGATCAGCTCCAGTGAAGCTGCTTTCATTAGTTTCATCAGGTTTGAATCAGAGCAAAGAGTCAAAACTGATCAATAATTAGAATGATCATGTCTGGACTCACTCAGCCTTTCTGCAGTTCCTCACAGCTGGGATCAGTCTCCGTCGTCCCTCCTGTGATGTGTTGTACTTCTTCAGGTCCAACTCATCCAGAACCTGCTCTGACATCTGCAGCATGTAGGCCAGAGCTGAGCACTGGATCTCAGAGAGTTCTTTCTCTGATCTGTTCTCTGACTTCAGGAACTGTTGGATCTCCTGATGAACTGACTGGTCCTTCATCTCCGTCAGACAGTGGAAGATGTTGATGCTTCTATCAGGAGACATTTTATAATTGTTCATCTTCTTCAGGTTGTTGATGGCTCTCTGGATGGTTTCTGGGCTGTTCTCTCTCTGACCCAGCAGACCTCCTACCAGCCTCTGGTTGGACTCCAGAGAGAGGCCATGAAGGAAGCGAACAAACAGGTCCAGGTGACCATTTTGACTCATGAGGGATTTCTCCATGGCTCTCCTCAGGAAGTCATCCAGGGTTAAATCAACATGTTGTTCTCCCAGGAAGTTGTCCAGGACCTGTGTGTTGCTGTTGGTGTAACAGTGGAACATGTAGACTGCAGCCAGAAACTCCTGAACACTCAGATGAACAAAGCAGTAGACTGTTTTCTGGAAGATCACACTCTCTCTTTTGAAGATCTCAGTACAGAGTCCTGAGTTCACCAAGGCCTCTGTGACATCAAGACCACACTGCTCCAGCTCTTCTTGGTAGAACATGATGTTTCCTTTCTCCAGCTGTTCAAACGCCAGCCTCCCCAGCTTCAGAAGAACTTCCCTGTCGGCCTCCGTCAGCTCCTGTGGACTCGTTTCATGTCCCTCACTAGATGTCGATGGACGATCTCCTACAAACAAAACATGATATTGTTGTAAATGAACAAGTTGGAGATGTTTTTTGTTTTGGCAGCTGATGATCACAAACTTCCAACTTTATCACAAACTCTACATCTTGCTTTTCCAGGGGTTCTTTCTAAAGACGCCCTCTTCTAGGCTGGACTACTGTGACTCTCTCTTGTCAGGATGTCCAAAAACTTCTCTGAAGAGTCTCCAGCTGGTCCAGAATGCTGCAGCAAGGGTATTGACAAGAGTTAATAAGAGAGAGCACATCTCTCCCATTCTAGCTTCTCTCCATGGCTTCCTGTAGGATATAGAATAGACTTCAAGATCCTTCTACTTACTTACAAGGCTCTTAATGACAAAGCTCCAACTTATCTGAAAGACCTCATTATCCCATACTGTCCTACCAGAGCACTTTGCTCTCAGAATGCAGGTCTGTTAGTGACCCCCTCAGTATCTCTAAAAACAGACTGGGAGGTAGAGCCTTCAGTTACCGGGCTCCTCTATTATGGAACCAGCTCTCTCCATGGGTCAGAGAGGCAGACACTCTTTCTACATTTAAGTCTAGGCTTAAGACCTTCCTCTATGACAGAGCTTTTAGTTAGGGCTGGCTCAGGTAGTCCTGATCAATTTTATAGCTACGCTGCTATAGGCTGAAACTACTGGGGGACACATCAGGCTACATGTAGCCCTATCCTTCCTCTCCTCTCCTCTCCTCTCCCCTCACATTTTTAACTGCCATTATTTGTTGCACTTTGTAGTCCGGCTTGGTGTCTCGCGCTCTCTCTGTATTTCCACAGATCTCTTCAGAGCTCCATCCCCCTGCACCAACCAACCAACCGCCGCCTCCATTACCTCCTTTCTCCTGCTGTTAAACCGGTCTACACTCCCTGCTCATGACCAGTCTGCCGTCCAGTAGTCCCATTAAGCTGGCCTTCCCTCCCTGCCCACCAGGAGCTTCCTTCATCATTCTTCATTAACTGACTGATTCCATTTCCATGATTTCCGCATTCCATGTTGTAAATAGTTTTCTTTGTCTGTATACAACATCTATTGCACGTCTGCCCGTCCTGGGTGAGGGATCCCTCCTCTGTTGCTCACCCTGAGGGTTCTCCATGTTTTTTCCCTGTTAAAGGGTTTTCTTGGGAGTTTTTCCTCAGTCGATGTGAGGGTCTAAGGGCAGAGGATGTTGTTATGATGCTGTGTAAAGCCCTTTGAAACAAACTGTTTGTAAAAACGGGCTATACAAATAAAACTGCCTTGCCCTCTTTAATGAAAGAAAAAAGAACTGATCAAATCAGTGTTTCTATGTTTTATATCTAGTTGTCTTTCTTGCTGTGTTTGCTGTGCAACATGTCTATCAGAAGCAGGAGTGTTGCTATATTTATTTCATGTTATTTAAAGTAAAGATGTTAATGCTTCTCTGTAATATGACAGAATGTGTTTGTTAGTACCTGCAGTGAGAGGGATGAAGCAGCAGACCTCTGTGGCCTGTTACCTTTTTCTGTTTTAATGTTCATAGTTTAGACTAAATTACAGACGACACAGTGTCTGGTTCATTCTGACTGCATTTCCACAGGTTTCTAAATAAACTCAATATCTCACTCAAAAAAATGTAAAAAGTGAATAAATCATTTTCCTGACATGAAATCACTGAATAAAGTTCAGAAAGACAGAAAAACCTTGAACCAAAAACCAGGTGGAGAGGCTTTAGTGTCCATTTGGACTGCACTGAGGGGAAACGCTGGATACTGAGTTAAAGTCATGTTATAACACAACCAACAACGTTATCATAGGTTAAGGTTAGATTAGTTAGTGAATGAAGTTGTGTCAGTAACAGAGGTGTTACCCTGGCCTCACCTCTGTGCACATCTGCTGCAATAACATGATGCAGCTGCCTGTGACTGGAGGAGGCTGCACAGCCATCGGCCACTATCAGAGCTGAACTGGAGCAATAACAACAGTTTATAAAATGTCCTCTCCACCTCTGTCACTCACCGTACTTGTTCTTCTTCCTCTTTGTCTGGACCAGCAGGAAGTGTGAGAACAGGTCAGTCATGGTCTTGGGCAGCTCTCCTCTCTGCTCTGTGCTCAACATGTGCTCCAGAACTGTAGCACTGATCCAGCAGAAGACTGGGACTTGACACATGATGTGGAGGCTCCTGGACGTCTTGATGTGTGAGATCATTCTGCTGGACACATCTTCATCACTGGACCTCCTCCTGAAGTACTCCTCCTTCTGGGCGTCAGTGAAGCCTCGGACCTCTGTTACCCTGTCAACACATGTAGGAGGGATGTGATTGGCTGCTGCAGGTCTGGAGGTGATCCAGACCAGAGCCCTGGGAAGCAGATTCCCCTGGATGAGGTTTGTCAGCAGCATGTTGACTGATGACGTCTGTGTGACATCAGACACAACCTCCCTGTTGTTGAAGTCCAGTGACAGTCGGCTTTCATCCAGGCCGTCAAAGATGAAGAGAAGTTACAGACAGCCAGCTGCTCTGCTGTGACCTTCTGTAATGTTGGATGGAAAACATGGAGCAGCCCGAGAAGACTGAACTGCTGATCTCTGATCAGGTTCAGCTCCCTGAACGAAAGCAGAACCAGCAGACTGACATCTTGGTTCTCCAAGCCCTCTGCCCAGTCCAGAGTGAACTTCTGCACCGAGAAGGTTTTTCCAACGCCAGCGACGCCGTTGGTCAGAACCACTCTGATGGGTCTCTGTTGGACAGGTGAGACTTCAGAGACATTGTCTCCCTGTTGGACAGGGAAGTCTTTAAAGATGTCATTGCACTTGATTGGAGTGTCATGGAGGGTCTTCTTCTTGGACGTTGTCTCCAGTTGTCTCACCTCATGTTGGGTATTAACCTCTTCACTCTGTCCTCTGTGATGTAGAGCTCAGTGTAGACCCTGTTGAGGAGGGTTCCACTTCCTCTTCCATCAGTTCCTTCAGTCACTCGTTCACATCTGCTCCTCACACTGATCTTATGTTGATCTAAAAGCTCCTGCAGACCACCATCTGCTGAGAGAGAAGAGACAGAGTCAGACTGAAGACAGAGAGTCTGACAATCTGATGGGATTCTTTTCATCAGCTACAGAAAAACTACAGACACAAAGAAAAGCTTTGAATGTTGTGCTGTTGATCATCATCTTAAATGTCAGTGCTGTGTGATGGAACAATGACTCTGTAGAAAACAACAGGTCCTGCTTTCAGAAATGACCACATCAGCAGACAGATGTTCACTCTCACTTTGGACACAGCTGCTCTGATTGGCTGTCTGCAGTCCACCTCCTCTTCTGGGTCTTTTTCCACACTGGGGACAGGAGGGGTGTCCTGAAGAACCAGACTGGTCCCAGTATGAGGTGAAGCACTGTCTGCAGAACCAGTGTCCACAGCTGGTGGAGACTGGATCCTTCAGGACGTCCTGACAGAGACCACAGCAGGACAGCTGCTCGTCCACAGAGACACCACTCCTCTTCTCTCTGTCAAGACATTTCTGTATCACTAACATGTCACAGCCACAGGTCCACATCTGTGCTCTGATTGGTTGACCAACTCAAGAGTACGGGGCTTCACTAAACAGAAAAAGTAATAGAAAGTAGAGGAAGACGAGTGGAGAGAGGTGAGCTCAACTTAAAATATCAGCTGATTGTGGGCGTGTCTGAATCCATCTATGGAATCTGTGGAGGTGGAGATGGGGCTGGTGTTGATGCACCAACTTACAAAACAGTAACATGAGGATGCTCTGCTTTCTAAATCTGATGGACAGAGTGTGTGTGCATGTTTCTGTCTCTGAGTTTTGTTGTGAACCTACACAGAGTTTGATGGATCTTCTTCCTGGTTTCTCTCTGTTTCCTTCACATCAGTCTAATGACTGATAGTTTCATGTTTATGAAGCTCAGTCACTTAGTGAAACAGCTGCTCACTGTAGTTTCTACCAAACACACTGACTGTCCTCATTGAAGCTCACAGTTCAGGCTGTAAAATGATCCTGTGATCCTGATCCTTATTAGCCCTCCATCACAATCTCCTTGGTTTAAGGTTATGTTCTGGACCTTTGTTGTTCTGCTCCTGTAAAAAGCAGCTGCTGAGATTCTGCTTCAGCTGCTGGAACTGATTTGATCCTCTGTCTCTGCTCTCTGTGTCTGACATGGCTCTGAATTCACTAGAAATCACTCATCGGCCTGTTGCACAGCTCAAAGCTGCCACCAGGAGGAGCTACTTGATGCAGCCAACATCACCATGGTCCTTCTATCAGGTGGAAACAAGACTATGAACATTTAGTGCAATTGAAACCCAATGGCGACTTCCTGTTTTAAAGTCCCAACAAAGAACTTTTAAAAGGATATGCAAAAGTCTCGTTTCTGCTGATGTCTCCGTGTGACCTACAACAGCAAATGAGGCCATTGGTGGGAAGATAATCTATTTCTAAATAGTGTAACTCTTTCCCTTTGGGAGGCAGTGGACAGGTCGGTCTACTGGACGAAACGATATACGGTACTCAGACTGGGGGGGACGGCACATTTGACGAGGCTATTAATTAGCATTGAGTTGTGGCTAGGCTAGCGAGTAAAAACCAAGCCCAAACGCATCGCTATGTTTTCATCATGGCTGATATTGGGACAGGATCCACAAAGAGTCCACAGGGGTTGCTAAAATCAACACAAAATGAAAGTTCATTGTAGCTGTTTTAACTAGATGCTGCTGACATGTTTCCTGTTGAAGAACGTTCAACACAAACTCAAAAGATCTGAAACTGACTTCAGTCTTACATCTGATCAGCTGATCCATGTCCTGCTTTAAAGTTAATGGGCCTGCCATTGACCAGTCGCTCTTTAAAGACAGACAGCTGGGTTCAGGAGAGTCTGGTCTCTGCTGCTGGATCCTGAAACAACAACACAACTGATAAATGTGCATGTTGGAGAAAAACTGGAGAAAAACATCTTCAATCTTTAATAAACACAACAACTGACTTTTAGAGAGAAAAGTCTTTCTGACTGTTTTCAATTCTGACCTTTCATCAACAGATCGCTTCAAGTTGAGTTGATGAAGACTGATGGACTCGTCGCTCTGCATGGACACAGAGCTGGATCCAGGTCCAGGTCCAGGTCCAGGTCCAGCAGACTGATCCATGCTGCTGAGCTCACGTCCACATCAGCTCACACACACTTTGTAGCTTCACCTGCGAGGAAACACACATCATTCATGTGCACACCAGCTCACATGTCCATCATGTCTCCAGCTGCTCCTCCACTGATTGGCTCTTCTTCTCTGCTTCATATCAGTGTCAGCTGAATGCAGTCACATGGCAGTGAGGAAGAGGAAGCTGCCATCAGCTGCTGTAAAGGTGTTGCGTGATACGGGGGCCAGACATACCTTTATTGTGCAGTCAGCTCTTCCGTTTTTCTCTGGTACGCGGGCTGGAGATTTCATTGTGATGATGGAGCTAGGCTTCGTCCCCGTGCCGCGCCATGATGTGGTGTTGGATTGTGACCTGGCTAAAGGAGTGTTCTCTGTGGGCGTGCGCCTGGTGTTGCCTTTGCCAGGCGTATCTGGCTGACGCGTCGCTGTCCACGTTGTGGGATCAGGTCGTGCCGCGAGATCAAGTTGAAGATGTAGCGCAGGGCTACTTTGTTCAGGAGAGTCTCTTGATGCGTAAGTGGCTGCCTTGTGATGGGGACGTTGTTGCGTCCCTGTGTTTCAGGTAGTGGTGCCTCGGGATCCGAAGTGTTGAGGGCAGTGCATGATGAAAGTGGTCACTTTGGGGTGTGTAAAACCAGTCTGTGTGTCCTCAAATATTTTTTTTTGGCCACAGGGCAGGAAAGATGTGGCGGCTTATGTGAAGACATGTCATGTGTGCCAGCTGACATGGAAACCCAACCAGCGCGTAAAGCCTGCGCCTTTGCAGCCTGTTTCTGTGGTGAGTGAACCGTTGGAGTACTTGATTAGAGACTGTGTGAGGCCGTTGCCTAGTGCCAAGTCGGGCTGTAAGTGTTTATTAACCGTAGTGTGTCAAAGTACTCGTTACCCTGCTGCTTATCCGCTTCGATCCATCACCACTAAAGCTGTGGTTAACGCACTTGTGCAGTTTATCTCAGTGGTCGGTACCAAGACTGATACAAAGCGACCGGGGTCTAATTTTCTTCACATGTTTTTGCTCAAGTATTGAAGATGCTGGGGGTGAGATACAACTAGTCCACTGCATATCATGCGCAAAGTCAAGGCCCGTTAGAGCGCTTCCATCAGACACTTAAGTCCTTGCTGTGCGCGTACTGTACAGAGCTGGATCGGGACTGGGAGGACGGACTCCCATGGTTAATGTTGGCGGCGCGAGAAGTGGTGCAAGAGATCACGGGCTTCAGCCCGCACGAGCTGGTTTTTGGGCACTTGGTGCGCGGGCCCTTGGCAGCGCTAGAAAGTGGGCTGGTTTCCACCGAGGCGCCCCGAAACCTGATTGACTTTGTTAATGGATTTAGGCATAGGTGTTTGTGGCAGGTCGATGGCTAAGGTTGAACCGGGACAGGCTCAGGGAAGATGAAGGCCCAGTATGACCGTGGTACATGAGTTTAGCCCTGGGGACCAGGTCCTCGCTCTGACGCCGCTGGTCACTTCGCCTTTCCAGGCTAAATATACTGACCCGTATACTGTGACCGGAAAGGTCTGTGACTTGAACTGTCTTGTAGCTACCCCGGGTCGTAGGCGGTCGTCTGAGCTTTATCACATGAACCTGTTAAAACCATACTATCAGCGCTCGGGGGGTGATGGGTGCGTAAAAGGTGACGTGTGTCCCGCGCTCGCTGTGGACTCCTGCAGACGGCGGCTTGACTCGAGTCAGACTGAAGTCGCCAGTTAGACGACTTGTGCCCTTGCCTGACTAACAGTGATGAAAGACTTGACTTGACTTTGCCTTGCTATTCATCACTTGGACTTGACTTTGACTTGCATGCAATGACTTGACAGGTCACTGCTGTCTTAGTTGATATGTGAATTATTAAAAATATGTTTGTTTGTTTTTCAAACGGGTGTTTCCTGTTGTGTGTGGGCTAACCTGGCAACCTGTAATCTCAAGTGACGCACGCGTCACTCCAGCGGTAGAGTGGCTGGAGCGCGGTGCTGCCAACTTGGCCACTTTCCAAACCCTCATGGCGAATTTTTTGTCAAAAGTGACTAACTAGCGACTTTTCTGATGTTGTTTCAGACTGTTCTGGTTTACACATCACTGCTGTCTGTCTTCAGTGAGCAGCGGGTGCTGCCGTGAGCCCCTCCCCTGTCCTGAAGCGCTCACAGACGGTCAGTGTCACAGCAGTGTCCCGGAGCAGGCCCCGCTGCAGTCAGAGGCCCACACCGCTCCTCGCCGCTGACCCCCACAGCCTCAGCTCAGTCAATCTCTCACTTCATCTCTCTCTCTCTCTCTCTCTCTCTCTCTCTATACATACATATATATATATATACATATATATATATTACATACAAAGCACACACACACATTCACAAATACAAGGCCTAATTACATTGTTTCTATGTTCTAGATATTTAGTTCACAAATAAAAGTCCAGCACTTTAACACAGTTGTCTTCCAGCTTATTATAATTCAATGACTTAACTTGTGACTTACTTGACCAAAGACTTGACTCGACTTGATTCTCACAAAAATGACTCGAGACTTGCTTGAGACTTGAAGGATAAGACTTGAGACTTACTTGAGACTTGAACATGTGACTCCCACCTCTGGGACAAACTGACTCACACACTCTCACACTTCAATAACAACTAGAAGAAGAAGAAGAATGTTGTGTTAACACTCACCTGCCTCACACTTCACTTTCTCTCCTTCTGCTCCGTCACTTTAAAATGGAGTCTGGACCATAGACTGTTTATAAAAAGACTGGGCTGAACTGAAAGACTCAACATTTTGGCTACCTTCCAAAAGTGGGTCGAGTTTCCCTGGCTGACTCGTCCTCAGCTGCTGTGAATGCGTCACACAGAGGCCACTTGGAGAGCAGAGGGAAAGTGGGCAGGGGTCAGGGAGGAGTGGAAGAGATAAACTGAACGCACTTGCACTCGTTTACTAATACAAGTCAGTCAGACAGTCATGGGTCGACCACAAGTCGTAGGTGTAGCGCTAAAAAGAAAGTGGTGGGCCGGGGCTGGGCGGTTGACGGTGAAAATTCAACAATAAGTACTCTAATAATACACTTTCTCTCTGTGTTTCCACTGATAATGTGCTCTGCGTCCTCATCAGACCTTGTAACCCATAGAGTCAAAAGAGCAGTAACAGGTTCGGTGCTTGTTCATATTAAAGCAGCTCTCCTCTCACCCTGCAGAGCGGCTCTTTGAAATGCACTTTAAACCACTGCATCTGTTCAACTCTTCCACTCTGTTAGATTCTGCTTTTTATCCAGCACATGTTGGAACAGTTTGAATGTGATGAACTTGATCTAATGATCACGAACTTTCTCTCTGTTAATACAACTAATTATGATATGAACTTGATTTTAAATCACGTGATCTGAATAGTTTTATACAGGGCTACACAGCTATGACACAAACACCACCTTGTGACGCATCACCTCATCTCCTTCTCACTGCAGTAACAGCTGCCACTGTGCGTACAGCTGGGCTGATGCTTTTCAAGTCACAGTCCCTGCAACTTATTATTATTATTATTATTAGTTAGTCATTAGTTATGACGTGGACTCAACAAGAAGTGAAGTTGTAAATAAAACAGACATTGTGTGTCTTGAATCAGGAACCTTGTCATTTCTTGCAGCACAGTTACAAAAACTAATAGAAAGCTGCATCACGTATGAAAAAGTGAAGTAAATGTGTTGGTCAAAGGATGAAACAGGACGTGTCTCAGCTCTCAGCCGTCCTCAGCGTGTCATCACAATGATTGGAACAGCTGATATAGTGAAGCAGTGAGGAGCCATCAGCTCTAAGCCGCTTCACCTGTGTGTAACCAATGAGCCGCCGCTCCCAAAGGAGGAGGGATGAACAAGGTGGACAATTCAAGAGGCACAGTTTACATCTGTAGGTCACATGACCCACTGTCAAACTCTATACATCACAACAAGCATTCAAAACACACATCAATACAATGGTACATAGGCTGTATTCAAATGCCAAGACAAGACACGTTAGGGGGGTGTGAATAAGGCCCAATAGACAAAAGTGTAGATCCAAGTCTTTATCATAGATAAAATATAGATGTAGATGAACATGTGTCCAAAAAAGCAGCCCATAATAATTCCTGGTTGAAGCCTCTTGGGCTCTCTGTCTGTAGCACATGAATCCAAGAGGCTTCTCTCTGTCTCCTCCCCTTCTGGGAGAGTGGACCACCTCAATGGGCTGAAACTTAAGGAGCAGGTGTCATGTCCCACAGAGTGAAAATGTCTCCTCATGGTTCCTAATGTTGCTTTTGTCTTCAGATATCCTGACCTTCAATTCTCCTTTTGTTTGACCTACGTAAGAAAGACCACAGGGGCATTTTACAACATATACAACACATTTCCTTTTCCATGGAATCCTGCTTTGAACTCTGTATTTTTGACCCGTGTGTGGATGGAGGAAAGTATCAGGCCTGATCACAGCATTACACTGGACACAGTTACCACAAGGAAGTTACCACCCGGCAGCTCAGAGACAAAATGTTCAGGAGGAACATAACAATCTGCTCCAAGCAAAATATCTCTGAGACTGGGAGAGCGTTTATTGGCAAAGACAGGGAGATGAGTGAATCCACGGCAAACAGAGGGAGCACTGCTTCAAATATGCCAATGATTGGCAACAATGTTTTTGACACGGTCACCACCTGACATCATTGTCATGGCCTGTGAAATATAAGGCCATTTAACTCTATCCTTTTTTCTCTGATGACTTCTTGGTCACACAGCTCTAGGTTACACCAAAACTAAATCAGGATCTGCTCTGTATTTGTTTATTTGTTGTTTGTTGTGGAGCTAACAGAGGGCTGTGAGTGGCTGTGTTGACCTGCAGCTGTTTGATTTGTATTGAATTCCCCCACACACTGAACTTAAAGTGACAGAATCACAGGATTCAAACAAACCTCATGGGACGTGTCCATAACTGAATCAATATTCATCTGATAATAGATATGATCAATAAAACACAGAACAGAGGTGGTATGTGTCAATAGAAGCTTTTACTTCTGATGCTCTCAGTTGTCCAGCAGATGGAGCCATTCTACCTGTATCAAGTCACTTCTCTTCTCTGTCACAACCATCATCAACATTATTTATATGAAGCTGGAGATAAAGTCAGAGTTTATCTCATTAAAACACATTAGTTGTCATTTAAACAACAGACAATGAAATAACAACTAGTTTAAACAAGTTGTAAGTGAACAACACACACTCACAGAGTCATGTGACTTCTGCAGAGAAGAAGGAGGAGCCAGTGAAAGTGAAAGTGTTCAGTGAGTTCAGACTCCATTTTAAAGAGACGGAGCAGAAGGAGAGAAAGTCAAGTGTGAGGCAGGTGAGTGTTAACACAACATTCTTCTTCTTCTTCTAGTTGTTATTGAAGTGTGAGAGTGTGTGAGTCAGTTTGTCCTGTGGACTGTGGAGGGAAGAAGAGTCACAGGGACCTTCAGTCCACACAGAGACACTGAGAGAAAAGGGTCTAAGGCCTTGAACAGATTTAGACTCAAATCTGATTTATTTTTTTTTTATTTTTTTTCTTCAGATCTGATCAGAATCCAATTTTCCCGACTGACGGTCCACATTACAGATTGCAAATGATCTGCTGATCTGTATGTGTCCATGCTGCGTGTGTTATCCGCAATGATTTCTATGGTGACAGGCTACCCCCCCCCCCCAAAAAAAAAAACAAAAAAAAAAAACATACAAAACATCATTATGTGGTGGGGTGGTGGTGGAGGCGTATGACGATGTAATGTGGCCCCTCATGTTTCCAGATGTCAGAGCAGACACTCTGCATGATTTGTGGGTGTGGTGGTTTTCACTGCGTGGTCATTGTTGTTGTTTCTGTTGGTGTGGGGCTGTAACAGGCTGCGTCAGCAGAGGAGAGAGAAGTGACGTGGCAAAGAATCAGTGACAGAGTTAATGTGTGATTTTAGATGCAGCAGTGTCTTCATTTGAAATCTAACCTCACTTTTTATATCAGACCTGAGAGGTGGTTGCATGTTGTTCAGTGATTTTATTTTCATTAAAGTGCAAACTCACGGCCACAGAGTGTAGATGTACAGGGTGTAGATTTAGAGAGTGGATATAGAGTGTATATGTCCAGAGTGTAGATTTACTTGAAGCAGCTGAAAATGAAATATAAATACACAGTTCAGTCAGGTAATACACTTCTCATAGGTCTGGAGCCTCGTGATTGTTCCTCACTTAGGTTTTATTCCTATTCAACATATTAAACAAAAGAAAGTTATTCAGTGGATATTTCAGTTTGTAGTAGATTTTACTCACCATAAGATTCTGTTGAACACACATCCTGTCTCCTAACGTCCTGTTTATTAGATGAACATGTGAGTTCTGCTCTCTGCCAACAGGAAGAACACAGAGGTGGTGGGTTAATATCCTTCTGATATTATTGAAAGACAGACAGACATCAGAGGTAAGTTGATGTTGGTTCACTGCAGCACTTCTTAGAACAAAACAGTAACATGGCAAAGTCAACTACATACTACCTGTGGCACTATACACTCTGGACTAATGACTATACAACATTTGGCTTAGCCTGTGCTGCCACCCAGAGGACATCTCCCAACATGACATAACATGACAGAACATTCTCTATCTACTACAGTGGTCCACCTCCACCACGTCTGACAGAGGAAGAGGAGCTGGTTCTGAGTCAGGTCACCAGAGGCTGAGAGGGAGCTCATCAGTCACCCCCAGGACCCAATAAGACTTATATTAGAGGCAGACACACAGTTTATCTCCAGATAGTACTCTCAGTAATTTCAAGTTGTGATGTTTTTCCCCCAGTTACCTGTAAAGGAGTTTTACAGAATGTGGTAGGCTGCTTGGGTGAGAAGATGGACCAAACCAACAAAGAGACTGCATGTGAACTGTGAACAGACTTTGAAACCCGTTGTTGAAAATATAACAACAGCCTGGATAACCTGAAGTCACATCAGTGCTCATCAGCCTGTTCTGTGATACAGTTTTCACTGATGATGTCACTGATGATGTCACTGAACACAGGTTTGTATTAAACGTCCCTCAGAAAAACATGGAGGAGATTCAATAAACAGAAACTCCTTCAGCTGTATCAGTGTTCAGACAAAATGGCGTGTGATCATTGTCAACTACTTGAATTAATTAAATAATGATTAATGTGCATTAAATGACCTGACAGACATCTTACTGTTTCAGATGATCTGTGACTGCATGATAATCACTTCAGATTATCATTATAATCACTTGTGTCCTGGATTGGTGTGTGACTCCTGTGTCACACATGAGCCTTTCATTGACCTGCTGACCTCAGGTCAGACAATACAACATGAGCAGGAACCTTGAAGTCATTCATACTGGACTCCTTTCTTTTTCTTGTAGTCTGAACCTAATAAATTATGAAGGCATCAGGGCTAATGAATTTTACTGTATTTAGGGAATTAACATTTTTTTCAGCTTTGAGGCAAGACAAGTTTACATGTACAGCTCATTTTTACAAACAGTTTGTCTCAAAGGGCTTTACACAGCAGCATCATGACAACATCATCTGACCTTTGACCCTCCCAAGAAAACCCTTCACAGGGAAAAAACAGGAGAAACTTCAGGGTGAGCAACAGAAGAGGGATCCGTCTCCCACGATGGGTAGACGTGCAATAGATGTTGTATACAGACAAGAAACAGTTTATTACATGAAATATAGAAAAAAAATGGAAAATGGGACAGGATGACCTCTCAAACTGTACAATCCCTGACAAAAGTCTTGTCACTTATCCATTTTGTAGAAACAACAGCTTATAACCTGACTTTTAATTAATCCATTGGTTTTAGAAATGGCTCATATGAAAGCTAAATCCCTCTCAAATGATGTTTAATATACTAAAATAAATCTGCTTCACTGAAGAAAAATTGATCATTTAATGAACCCAGAAAGGTCAGATTTTGGCAAGACAAAAGTTTTGTCGCCTATAGAGAGTAATGTGAAAATTGAACAAATAATTTACTTCAAATACAAAAATATGTTGCATAACATCAGTGAATTAAGTAGTGGTGCTGTGAGATCCATATTTAATATCTCGTATGACTTCCATGAGCTTGAAGGACTGCATCCATGCGGTTCGGCAATGATTCATACAATTTATTGATGAAGTCATCAGGAATAGCAAAGAAAGCAGTCTTACATGCCTCCCAGAGTTCATCAAGATTCTTGGTTTCGTCTTCCATGCTTCCTCTTTCATTCTACCCCAGACATGCTCAATGATGTTCATGTCTGGTGACTGGGCTGGCCAGACCTGGAGCACCTTGATCTTCTTCGCTTTGAGGAACTTTGATGTAGAGATGATAGTATGAGATGGAGCACCATCCTGCTGCAAAATTTGACCCCTTTTATGGTTGGGAATGTAAGAGGTAGCTTATACTTCTTGATATTTTAGGCTATTGATATTGCCTTCCACCCTGCAAATCTCTTGTACACCCCATACTGGATGTAACCCCAGACCATGATCTTCCCGCCACCAAACTTAACTGTTTTCTGGGTGAATCTTGGATCCATGCGGGCTCCAATAGGTCTCCTGCAATATTTGCGGCGGCTGTGATGTAATTCAACCGAAGATTCATCTGAGAAATCCACCTTCTGCCACTTTTCCAGTGTCCATCCTTTAGCAGGCTGTGGGCCTTGGCAAATGCCACACGTTTTTTTAATTGCCTTTTGTTTAGTGCTGGTTTCTGGGCACTGATTCGACCATGGCCATTTCAAGACAGAATTCTACAAACTGTTCTGGTTGACACAGGGACTTGAGGTGACCAGGCCTGGTGGAGCTCTGCTGCAATGGAAAAGGGGCTGGCCTTGGATTTTCGAGCCAACAAACGGTCCTCCCGAGCAGTTGTCTTGTGGGGTCTGCTGGACCTGGGCTTGTCAAAAACATCTCCAGTCTCTTCAGATCTTTTTCTTATTCTTTGTACTTGATGCTGAGACACATTGAAGGTGTCAGCCACCTCAGCAGTGGATCTGGTCTTCAGCCTCTTGATAATCAATGCTTTGGTCTCAGGGTGAATCTTAGGCATGTTGTCAGAGGTCAAATTGCAGTTGATGTGAAGGTCTGGTGTGCTGGGTTCTTTTTATACACACCCACTAATTGATGGATCAATTATTGATCACAAGTGAGGCTGTAATCTAGGATTGGGTGCATCATATGACAAGGCGACAAGACTTTTGTCTTTGCAAAAACTGACTCAGTGGGCTTTACCAAGCTGTGAACGTTAGAATGCTTTTCAGCAGTTTCGTTTGGCACCAAAACATTATTTCAAAAGCTGTTGGGGTTGAAATGAGCCATTTATGTAAAAAAAAAAAAAAAAAATTGATTAGAAATATATTTGAAGGGCACTTAAGGTCAACTTGTACCAAGCGACAAGACTTTTGTCAGGGACTGTATGGATGTACAGCATCTACACAGCTCACAAGAGGAGGCTGACACCCGAATAATCCTGCACAGCCTGGATGCTGCTCAGAGAGGAACAACAAAGCTCTGCATTTAGACCCAAACACAGATGTGTTTGTTTTTGCAATCCAGTGGTACCATCAGTTATGCAAGGACACTAACTTCATCAATGGAGTGAGAAAAAAGAAATGGATAATCTCACTGGAGCTAGTAGTTCATGCTCTTGGTAAGGGGCTGCCTGCAGCTGTACTAGGGTTCCATGCCTTCTCTGAAGCTGCCCAGACAGGCCCATTTGCTGGCAATGGAAAGTGGACCTGTTGGCAGTCACTAAAACAGGTCTCACAATCCAGGTGAGGTGATATCTGCATTTGCTGCTCCGGAGACAGAAAAGTTGAGTCCTGCAAAAAGTATTGACACATTTCTCTGTCAGCTGTTCAAGCATGGTACAATGCTGGGGGATGTCTGTGAGTCAGGTGGAGAAGAAGAAGAAACACTTGCTGAGAAACTGCCACCAACAGGAAGAGTTAAACATTTCCAGTCGATGGTATGGAATCAGGATGACATACCTAACCCACAGTTACCACTGGCAACAGAGTATGTATGGGAGGCAGAGTGAGGTGGACTGGTTCCAGTCACATCATCATGGGATTCTCCAGCCACTGTTACATCTCATCAAATGTGGCTGAGAAAAGATCTTTCCATTTCATTCCAGAATATGTGCTTCAACTGGGAGCAGCAAAGTCTGGTAGCTCTGAGTTTTTACTCAATCTTTGCTTTTTTGTTGTGTGTTTTTGTATGTTTTTGTCGTATTTGTCAACTACTGATGGATACTTCTGTGGGGAGAGGAGATTCTTCAGGAGAGGAGCTTCTGTCATTGAAAATGGAGCAAGTCTGGAGGATGCCACCCTGTTTCAGCTGAGGTGAAGAGGTGCTTTCGTGGTTGCTGTGCTGGTGGTGCAGAGGTTGAAGGCTTGGAAGTGGAGATGTACTGTAGGTCCTTTCTGCTGTCAGTCATCATGCAAAATATCAACTCTCTGCCCAACAAGAGTGACGAGGAGCTGAGATATAGGTGAAGACTCAGGAAGTAGACATTTTTTCAAATCAAAACAATACTTGTGTACATCCCGCCAACGGCTACTGCTGAAGTTCCATGTGAAGGTCTCCATGAAGTCGTTGCTAGGATACAGACTAAACATCTTGAGGCACACGCTACACACTGGTGGAGGCCATTCTGAAGAACTCAGATCATCCTCTGCACCTTGATGGACAAAAAAACAGTGGTGGTGCACAGAGAGATATGGAAGATCCCGTGTACCTTCAGCCATCGGACTTTTTTATTCTTCTGCCAATGGTAGATGAGCTAACGGACAAATGAATTTCCCTTTGGGACTAATCAAGTAATTCGTATTCATATCTATTGAATCTCACACTGTTCTTGCCAGTCTCAAAACCTCAACTGCTCCAAGATGTGCCTGTGTGGAGCAGATGAAGAAGTTCATGAAAATGTCAGCCAGGGACATCTGGTGGGGATTTATGAAGATGTATATGATGGAGATCCTTTATTTAAACTAAATATAAACACATGTAGGAGGGGGAAGATGCAGGCCACATGGTAAGACTCGGTCACATGACTACGCAGTTCAGGAAGTGATAAAACCCGGCAGTAGTAGTAAGAGCCCTTTTGGTTTGGCGGAAGCAGCTGGGTATCTCTCTCACATGTGGCATGAGCGCAGGAGATCAGCTGTGGCTAAAGAGTCTTAGACACCAGAACCTGTCCTCTGCTCAAGCAGGAAATTGCCATGTAAACGAGGGTGTAGGCATTTATGCATGGCAAAGTAGGCTCATATTTTATTATTCATTTTTAGTGTTTCTAACTATGATGGTGTATGGACTGTTAACTAATACATCTCATGTTTTCTTTCAAGGACCAGCCCAGCCACTGTTTTCTGCCGTTAATTTCCCTGTTTGTGTGTTTGTTGAGTTGCTTAGTTGTGTTTCTCAGTCTGTTCCTGTAGATGTTGTTTCCTAGGCAAAGGTGTAGGTTTGAGGCTGTTTATTTTCATTGTGTAATGTAATATATATGTTTCCTGGGTGGTGATCTGAGTGTTAAGTTCTTTCTTCCCTTCTCATCTACAGCTTGACTGTGCGAGGCCGGGTCCACGCCAACACGCTGCTCCTGTCTGTGGTCGGACTAGACAGGTGACACATTGTAGTGGTGTGTACATTGATTAGTGACACACATGATATTTTAAAGTAGCTAGACATGGAGTCTGTAATGCATGCTGTGGGTTAGATTGTTGTCCCCTCTCCTGTCTTCCACAACTAGTATTTCAACTGGTGAGCACAGCAGACCCGACCTTCCAAGCATAGGGAGATGTAGTTTTTGTCACCATCCAGATTCTGTTTGTTTGTTTTGCCTCATCCGTATACCATGCTGCACTTTTAACATAGATTTGTTGACAAGATTGTAATAAAGAGAGATCAGATTTGATCTTGTAAATTGTTCCTGTTCTGGGGAAGTCCGAATTGGGCCATACAACACAACATTAAGGGTTCCTCCTGTCCCTCAGTAGGAGGTGTCCTTGGCGAATAGTTTGAGTGAGCCTCAGTACCAGGCCCCACACATAGTTACTGAAATCCTTACCATGGCACCATGAAGATTGTACAGTGTCATATTATTTTTTATTTTTTTTTCAGTGTGTTTCTGTGTTGACACTTAATATTGGAAGGTCTGAATTCATATATTAATATATTAAATGTTGAAACAACATTTTGAAATTTTGCAAATGTCAAAGCCAAACATGATATAAGGTGAAATTTTGATCTTTTACCGTTTGTTAAGACATCTCACAAAAGGGTCTAAAGACATCTGTGAAATACTAATAAACATAATCTCAATTAAAAAGAGCACTTCCAGTGAATTTGATAAAAATATAGATATAAATAAAACTGGTGATTGTAACCAAATGTAATGACTGATGCTAATTAGGTTCAAAATATCAAATTGAGAGTGGTATGAAAAAGTAGTCAGAAAACATGGACATGACATTTTTCCCAAAGGTCAATCAAACAGAAGACAGTCCAACCTCTCCAAAAATCAACATTCCAAAATTACAGAAATACATCGGCCCTCTACTAGAAATGAAGTTTTAAAAATCAACATGAAAAACAAATCAACGATTTGACTTAATAATTATTAGAATATTCAAAAATCATGACGTATCCCCAGAGATGAGCTGATTAATCACATGAAAACTGACCTGTATAATCTGTGTGTGTGTGTGTGTGTGTGTTATCTCACAGTCAGTGTTACTTGTTTTCCTCTCAGACTGAAGTTCTGAAGATGAGTGTTTGTGTGGATAAAGTCGAGGACAGAGCCGAGTGTCCAGGATCCATCTCTCCCTCTATGAAGAGTGACAGGTTCAAAGGTCGTCCTCCAGACCTCAGTCCTGAACCTGGACCCTCAGAGTCACAGTAAGAGACCTCTAAGGCTCCTTTCTTATCACATGATCCAAAAGTCAGTGTCCTCTCTAAACACTTCTCCACCTTGATGGAAAACATCAAGAGGTCAAAGGAAGATGTGAAGTAGAATTCATAAAGACTTAGGAAAGGAGTCTATGGTGAATTTGGCTTTTTTAACCAAATTTATTTAGAACAGATTGAAAATAAACACTATTTTCATAACCACAGAAACAAAAAAGATCTGAGCCCAAATGTGGTCCGAGTGATGGACCTCAGACAGGTTCATTCACACCTGAACTGACAGATGTTAATACCAGGACTGAACAAATCCACCAATGTTTGTGCACATGTGAGTCCATGTGTGTGTCCACTGTGTGTGTCAGTGGAGTTGTGTGGTGGTCAGATGAAGCTGCAGCAGGATGTGCTGTTTGCTGTAGTCACAATAATCATAACTTGTCTTCATGTCTCTGTTCCCTGGGCTGTAGGGGACAACTGGTGAGCAGGTAGATCCAGATGTTGAGCCAGTGGATCCAGATGCTGAGCAGTGTCAGTGTGTGATCCTCTCATCTCACCTTTGTATCACTCTGCTTCTTTAGAGCTGATGTGAGACAGGTGGTCAGCAGCTGGAGACTGGACACAGTTAATGACTGACTGACTCTACACTGTTGTCTATGGATGCTGCTGTGTTGCTTCCATCCTTCACTACAGTGTGTGCTGCTGACGCTGATGTCACTGTAGACTTCCCACAATGCCTCTGTCACCAGAGAACTGATCAGTGATTGATGTGATATGAATAAGAACATGTTTGTGTTTGCAGAGGTCAGAACCACAGACTGAGAGCAGGGTATCTTCCAGTTACTCTGCTTCACTAAACCAAACAATTAGGTGGTGTTTGCAGCATCTGACCAATCACAAACATGGACACGTCTGGCAGCAGTAACAGCAGCAGAGCAGTGTATTCATAAATGAGGAGCAGACAATAAATTTCCAGCAACATGAAGAGGTCAAACATATAATCCAGACAAAAAGCAACACAGTCTCTGCAGCAGGTGCAGAAAGGAGAGCTGGCAGAGAACTGCTGTGTAAATGTCTATGTCTATGTAATGTAATTCTGTGGTGTGTGTTACTTCTTTCCTCCTCCTTTCCACCTCTGTTTTGTCATTTCCTGTTGCTGCTACAACCTCTATTAAACACTTTGCTCAGGCTGAAGATGTGCAGCACTTGATGAAAATCTTAACATGATAAGTTGATTTGGAAAAACACAAAGTTTAAAAGACATCAGATGTGAATGTGTCCTGAAAGGGCTTTGATGTACACATGTTAACATTGTTCCATAACTGAAGAAAAGCAAGTCATTCACATCTGTAACTCAAAAATAACTTTGCAGATAATTCTTTTGAAAACCTAAAACTATTGACACATCAGTTGTGTTGTTGTTTCAGGATCCAGCAGCAGAGACCAGACTCTCCTGAACCCAGCTGTCTGTCTTTAAAGAGCAACTGGTCAAAGGACTGGTACATGACTTTAAAGGAGAACGTGGATCAGCTGATCAGATGTAAGCTGTAACTCACACTCAGACTCAGGTTATTGTAGAAAAGAACCAGTTTGTACGACGTGTTGTTGGACCAGGTGTGAAATCAAAGTGTCTCTGTCTGTTGTGAACGTCCTCAGGGGACATATAAAGTCCATCTGTATTATCTCCCTGTACTTATTTTCACTTGACACTGATTCCTCCACAGAGTGGACCAGGAGAGCTCAGAGGTTCCCAGTGCTCAGTCTGCCCCGCAGCATCAAACACACCTGGACTCCATATTGAAGGTGTGAACATGTCCAACAGCTGCTGTTCCATCTGTTGTGTTCACAGTCATCTCCATGCTGCACTTTGACCACAGGATTGTCCATGTGTCCAACATGGATCTGATGTTTGGCTCCATGGTTTTATTTTGATGCTGTCACTCATAGAGTTTCTGTTCCAGCTGCTGGAGGAGAACATGGTCACTTTTGTGAAGAACGAGCTGAAGAAGATCCTCAAGCTTCTGAGTCCACAGCACCCACAATGCTTGGGAGTCAGAGAGAGGATGAGGAGGTGTTTGACAGTGAGGATGAAGAGCAGAGGAGCAGCAGCAGAGAGGCATTAGTGAAGATCACAGTGAACCTCCTGAGGAGGATGAAGCAGGAGAAGCTGGCTGAGCGTCTGCAGAGCAGTAAGAGGATTTCTCTACAGATTCAACATGATGGACAAATGAGACGTTCACTGACATCAAGAGATGGAGGGAAACATGTTCATATAGTGGTTATTTAGAGGAATGAAAATGTAACATTTTCTTACTGATCTTATTTCTTGTGTTTTCATTCAGAATATTTTGCTCCAGTTTGTGGACGTAAACTCAAATCTGAGCTGAAGAAGAAGTTCCAGTGTGTGTTTGAGGGCATCTCTAAAGCAGGAAACCAAACTCTTCTGAAGCAGATCTACACAGAGCTCTACATCACAGAGGGGGGGCTGGAGGGGTCAATGATGAACATGAGGTCAGACAGATTGAAACAGCTTCAAGGAAACCAGACAGAGCAGAAACAACCATCAGACAACAAGACATCTTTAAAGCCTCACCTGGAAGAGACCGACCAATCAGAACAGTGATGACAAAGGGAGTGGCTGGCATTGGGAAAACAGTCTTAACACAGAAGTTCACTCTGGACTGGGCTGAAGACAAAGACAACCAGGACATACACTTCATATTTCCCTTCACCTTCAGAGAGCTGAATGTGCTGAAAGAGAAAAAGTTCAGCTTGGTGGAACTTGTTCATCACTTCTTCACTGAAAACAAAGAAGCAGGAATCTGCAGGTTTGATCAGTTCCAGGTCGTCTTCATCTTTGACGGTCTGGACGAGTGTCGACTTCCTCTGGACTTCCACAGCACTGAGATCCTGACTGATGTGACAGAGTCCACCTCAGTCAATGTGCTGCTGACCAACCTCATCAGGGGGAAACTGCTTCCCTCTGCTCACCTCTGGATAACCACACGACCTGCAGCAGCCAATCAGATCCCTCCTCAGTGTGTTGACATGGTGACAGAGGTCAGAGGGTTCACTGACCCACAGAAGGAGGAGTACTTCAGGAAGAGGTTCAGAGATGACGAGCAGGCAGAAAGATCATCTCCCACATCAAGAGATCACGAAGCCTCCACATCATGTGCCACATCCCAGTCTTCTGCTGGATCACTGCTACAGTTCTGGAGGAGCTGTTGAAGAGCAGAGAGGGAGGAGAGCTGCCCAAGACCCTGACTGAGATGTACATCCACTTCCTGGTGGTTCAGTCCAAAGTCAAGAAGGTCAAGTATGATGGAGGAGCTGAGACAGATCCACACTGGAGTTCAGAGAGCAGGGAGATGATTGAGTCTCTGGGAAAAGTGGCTTTTGAGCAGCTGCAGAAAGGAAACCTGATCTTCTATGAATCAGACCTGACAGAGTGTGGGCATCGATATCAGCAGCCTCAGTGTACTCAGGAGTGTTCACACAGATCTTTAAAGAGGAGAGAGGCCTGTACCAGGACAAGGTCTTCTGCTTCGTCCATCTGAGTGTTCAGGAGTTTCTGGCTGCTCTTCATGTCCATCTGACCTTCATCAAATATGGAGTCAATCTGCTGTCACAACAACAATCAACCTCCTGGTGGTCTGATGTGTTTGGAGACAAATCAACACTCTTCTACCAGAGTGCTGTGGACAAGGCCTTACAGAGTCCAAATGGACACTGGACTTGTTCCTCCGCTTCCTCCTGGGTCTTTCACTGGAGACCAATCAGACTCTCCTACGAGGCCTGATGACACAGACAGGAAGTGACTCAGGGTCCAATCAGAAAACAGTCCAGTACATCAAGAAGAAGATTCAAGAGAGTCCCTCTGCAGAGAAAAGCATCAATCTGTTCCACTGTCTGAATGAACTGAATGATCGTTCTCTAGTGGAGGAGATCCAACAGTCCTGAGATCAGGACGTCTCTCCACAGACAAATTGTCTCCTGCTCAATGGTCAGCTCTGGTCTTCAACTTACTGTCATCAGAAGAAGGTCTGGATGAGTTTGACCTGAAGAAATACTCTGGTTCAGAGGAGGCTCTTCTGAGGCTGCTGCCAGTGGTCAAAGCCTCCAACAAAGCTCTGTAAGTGTAGAGACAGATGGATTTATTCATCATTATATAAAAACACTTGTGTGTTTTCTACAGGACAGAAAATTAATTCCTTTCTTCTTTAATTCCTCATGATCATCTCTTCAGCCTGAACAGCTGTAACCTCTCAAAGAGAAGCTGTGGAGCTCTGTCCTCAGTCCTCAGCTCCCAGTCCTCTAGTCTGAGACATCTGGACCTGATTAACAACAGGAACCTGCAGGACTCAGGAGTGAAGCTGCTGTGTGGTGGACTGGAGAGTCCACACTGTAGACTGGAGACTCTCAGGTGAGGATCCATCAAGCTGTTTATCTGATGACACTTGAACACAGCAGCAGGTGTTGACAGAGGGTTCCTGTGTGTTGTTGTGTGTTTCAGTCTGTCTGTCTGAATGAAGCATTTTATAAATGATGAACCTGAGCAGCGTTCACTGTCACTGAGTGAATGATGCTCAGGTTTTGACAATTTTATGTCACGTCACATGACCATGACCGTTCCATGGATACGGTCCAGCATCAATAGTATGTTGCTGTGGTACAGATACTACAGACACATCTACTGCTGCTGAAGACAGTTTGATGAAACAAATGAAAACCCATAAAAAGAAAAAAACACATCTTCATGTAAATGATCCCTGGGTATTTCCACATACAGGCACATCTCAATAAATTAAAATATCATGTAATAGCCTGTTTCAGTAGTTCAATTCAAAAAGTGAAACTAATACAAAAGGAGCCCAACCAAGAATTGAGAGCAATAAATGGACAGACTTTTTAAAAGGCCAAGATTTTTGAATTAAAGAAGATATTCAAATTTTTGAGATACTGGATTTTGGCAAGACAATTTATTTGTATAGCCCGAGTTTGTAAAGCCTTTTGAGTTTGTCTCAAAGGGCTGTACACAGCATTATGACAACATCCTCTGCCTTTAGACCCTCACATCAACTGAGGGAAAAACTCCAAAGAAAAGCCTTGGGTCCTCATTAAATGGAGCCATATTCATTACAATTACGATTAAGACTCATATTTCACTCTGTGTGTATGTATGTGTGTGTGTGTGTGTGTGTGTATATATATATAATATATATATATTATGTGTGTGTGGTGTGTATATGTATGTATGTATATATATATATATAATATATATATATATAATATATATATATGTATACACACACCACACACATATATAGGCCCCTAAACTTTACACAGATTTAGTTCAGTAGTTGTGTTCTGTGTTGTGATACTATACAGTCTGTTCAATGACCAGGAGACAGAGAAATGTGGAAAATAACATTTTATAACTCAACATGAAAAACAAATCAACAATTTCATTGAATCCAAGTTTCATAATTATTATGGTATTCTGTCATCAGGACTTATCCCCAGTGATGAGCTGGATAATACACATGAAAACTGAGCTGACAAAAATATACTTTATGTTCATTAAAATGGCGTCTCTACTCTGAGATGATCACCAGTACAAGAGTGAGGGTGTCAGGGAAGCCTACAGTGAGTGAGTGAGGGGAAGAGGGGCCACCACCAGCAGGTACTGGGAGGGAGAGCTCACACACACTGCAAAGCAAAAGACACACAGATTAGAATACACAGCACTTTTGGGGCATGACAATAAGACCCAGAGAGGAGGAACCCTCCACCCAGTGAGCCCCCCCTGTAAGAGTATGACAGCCCACCTGTACTGGAACTAAGAGAAGCCCAAAATATGACCAACTCACAAAAGACAGAGAAAACAGAAGGAAACAGAATTTCCTCAGAAGGTAGAAGAGTGGACTTTTAATGATAATAAACTTCAGCAGAGAAGAGCAGTGTTGTTCACAGCAGCAGCATCTGGCACCAAGCCTCACTGATGGAAACACAAACTCACAAACACACTTTTGATCTTCAAATCAGAAACTTGATGAGGATCAAACTCACAGATGTTCTGCTGCTGATCTGAACATGACAGAAGCTGCATCTGTCTTCAACAAATATTTCACCAAGCTGAAGTCACATCAGTGATGATGATGAACGGCAGCAGATGGGAGATTTCTGGAAACATCAAAGGTTTGTAAGGTTCCAGTTGATTTCCAGCTGATTCTTGAAAACACAACCTATTGTGTCCATTTCACTGTTGATCATTTTATTCTTGGTGTCTGTTGAAACACATTTACAGGCTTCAGTGTTCCAGAAAGAGCTGATTTTCCTTCCACTGTAGATCTGACATGTGTCTGAAACGCTCTGATAGAGCTCAGGGCTCTTTGAGGCCCAATAACAGAAGAAGACAAGAACAGAAGGACAAAGTCCCTCTACTCATTTAGACATGATCATTGATCAGGACACATCTGATCCATTATCACTGATTTGATCTACATCTGTTATTCTTTATTCAGATTGGAGATCTGCAGTTTGTCAGAGATCAGCTGTTCTTCTCTGGCTCAGCTCTGAAGTCCAACCCCTCCCACCTGAGAAACTGGAGCTGAGCGACAACAAGCTGCAGGATTCAGGAGTGAAGGATCTGAGTGGTTTTCTGGAGAGTCCAGACTGTAGACTGGAGACTCTGAGGTCAGTTCACTGACTCTTACTGTTGTAGATCTTAGATCTTTATCCCACAACTGAACCTGATTGATCTTCACACACAACTTGAATCACTGACTTTGATGTGATGAATGAAGGACATTTTTTAGTTTTCTTAGACCAGGACCAACAAAGACCTTAGTCCTGGATCAGGCTTAAGATACAGCCAGTTGTTGACAGCTGCAAAACTTCATTTACTTGAGAATAAAATTCCTCTTTTGAAAACAGCAACAACAGCTGTTTTAACAATATCAATCAAACAGTCCAGTCTTTTAGCATAAAGGGACAGAGGGGCCACCTAAGTCCATGGTCTATGAGGTAGGAAGGGGGAGCGGGTCCTGCGGCCGTCGATCCCTCTGTTCCAACCCTTCTGTGGCGTACTGGATCCTCCCTCTGAGGATTCTGGGGCACAAAAAATCCAGTGCTCTCAGGGCTCGGGGTGTTCAACACAGGACAGCTCACACACACTCGACAAAGTGGACTTGGTTCAATTTCTTTTACTTATCACTTTGTTTGTGTTGAACCATGTCTACTGCCGTCCGTCCATTCACGCTGTTCCTCTGTAGACTAGCTTTTCAGTCCAACACGCTCTTTCACAACGGTCCTCTCTCACCCTACTTCGTCCTTGTGTGACGTGTCTCTCTCTCTGATGCAATCAGTCGAGAAAGACGGCAGCATGCAGTTTTGCCCGCCAATCCCAAGCCACAGCAGTTTGTCACAGTTGTCTCTAATAAGTCCCACTTGATCCAGAGTATGACAGAACACACACAAAAACACAAGCGAAGCAACAAAACATCACAGGCAACACAAACAGGTAGAAACATAAATAATAAAACAAACACCATGAAATCATCAAATCAGAATCATCAGAAATCAAACATGCAATTTTGGATCAAGTGATCAAAACTTATTCCCAGCTGTGACATATGAATGTTGTTCTTTTATTCTTTATTCAGATTGAGGGGCTGCAGTTTGTCAAAGATCAGCTGTTCTTCTCTGGGCTCAGCTCTGAAGTCCAACCCCTCCCACCTGAGACACCTGGACCTGAGCAGGAACAAGCTGCAGGATTCAGGAGTGAAGGATCTGAGTGGTTTTTTGGAGAGTCCAGACTGTAGACTGGAGACTCTGAGGTCAGTTCACTGACTGTTACTGTTGTAGATCTTAGATCTTATCCCACAACTGAACCTGATTGATCTTCACACACAACTTGAATCACTGACTGTGATGTGATGAATGAAGGACATTTAGAATAGTTCAGTCAGACAACTCTTGAAATGAGAACAAATAATTTATTGAGAGCATAAGCATGGCAGGCTGAAGCACAGCATAGGTATTCTTGAGCATGGCTGCAGCAGGTTTGGCGTCAGGCTCTGTCTCAGTTATTCATTCCCTGAATAATGATCTGCCAGACCTAACTGGGAATGAAAGCAGACCCCCGCAGGGGATCATAGGGACAGATCTCACAGGTGGATGCTGGGGAGGTGGTGGGTTTGCAAAACCTCATGGGCAGCAGGAGTAGCAGCAGCAAGGGCAGCAGCGACAATGGCAGAAAATAGCAGCAGCGGCAGCATGGCAGGATGAGTGGGTAAGCTATGGGGTTTAAATAGCCCGTTTGGAGAGGCGAGCATGTGACTAATCAGCTGATCAGGATGGGCGCAGCTCGAGTTGTCTGCCTGAACTAGCTTAGCAGGCTTTGCATCATTGTTGTCCTCATGTTTCCAGTTGTTCTTCTCTCCCACTGAGAATGATTCTTCACTTTCAGCTCATTTCACTCAGTCCTCATCAATAATGTGTGTTGACTTGACTTCAACCTTCAGGGGCCGCTGTCACAAACACATGTTAGACTGCTCTGTAGTGTTAGGCCAGTCTTCACTTTGTTCACATAGATGATTTGAATCTGATCTTAAAGTCAGAGCGTTTGACTCAAATACAGACTGACTGCTTTGAAGCCATCAAATAAGATGTGGGTGGGTGGGGTTTGTCAACAGGTGTGTGTTCAGTTGAAGTGTGTAGTTTTAGTTTCCTGAGACCAGGACCAAGAAAGACTTTAGTCCTGGATCAGGGCTAGACCTTTAGACTTTTGACATGAAGAGGTGTATGAATGTTGTTCTTCTTTTATTCTTTATTCAGATTGATCTGCTGCAGTTTGTCAAAGATCAGCTGTTCTTCTCTGGGCTCAGCTCTGAAGTCCAACCCCTCCCACCTGAGAGAACTGGACCTGAGCTGGAACAACCTGCAGGATTCAGACCTGAAGGATCTGCGTGATCTCCAGAAGAGTTCCAGACTGTAGACTGGAGACTCTGAGGTCAGTCAAATCTGTAGCTGTTTCCCTACAGATCAATCAACTCATGAAGGAAAAAGTTTTCTGGCAGTTTAACTGGTTTCTGGAGTTTTTTTTCATCATGTAACTTCGATCCACAACAAGACATTTAGACATATAGACATAGACATATAGACAGGATGTCATAGCTGAAGTTCAATGAAACAAATGTTTGAATGAAGAAACAAAAAAGGCAGAAGCAAAACCAACAGAGTGTGGAGGCTGGCCAAACAGAGTCCTAAATGTTCCAGTATCAGGTAAAGGTGTTGTGGTGTTAGGACCAAACCAGGAAGTAGGAGCCAGACGTCCTGTTGCATCTCTCACTCATATCAGATTGACTAAATCCATGTTGTTGATCTTTGCTTTAGAATAATGTTAGTCTGCAATAAATATGGAGAAGAATGTCTTTTTGTTTTTCTGGACAAACTACGTTCCAGCAGATGCAGTGGATCAACTTTAGTGGAAATGATGAATAGAATAGTTTGTGTGTGAAATGTCAACAGCCAATCAGATGCTGTGGTCCCACAGGCACTTGATAAGTTTGAGCTGTAACATGAGCTGACAGGTAAGAGGAGGAAATCCCTCACTGAAGTGTTGGAGCAGTGATGCTGCAGTAAATGCTGCACATTTCACTTGAGTTCAATGTCATTTCAGTCTTTGTTCATATTTCTACACAGTTGCTGCACATTGAAATCAAACACAGCAGCATAGTGTGAAAAAGGTGTGAAGGTGTGCAGCTGAAGCTCCAGCTGATTCCACCTCCCCTCTCTACACAATGTTACAGGAAACGGCAGCACTCTCACCACAGGCCAATGTCCAGTCACTCAACTACTGACTAACAACAACTGACACATCTGGTCTGAACAGGACTGAAGTGGCTGCTGCATCACTGACTCAAGAGTCTGTCATTCATCACCTCTCCTCTGTCTGTGTGTGTGTGTGTGTCTCTGTGTGTGTGCAGGCCAAATATCCAGGAGAACCAGAGGAGGAGGAACGTACTCCAAATACTGCAGTCTGAACTGATCTGAGAACAGCTCCACTGTCACACACAGAGTCCAGTCCACCATCATCCCTGTGTGTCCTCTGGACCTGACAGAGCATCATCAGTGTCTCTGGACTTAAAGCTCATAAAGCTGCTCTGAGCTTCACCTGTGAATGTTCTATTGCTGTGTTATCTTCTCCCTCCCTGCCTGAGGGGGGCGCTGTCCTTTGCCCTGTTTCCATTGGGCCATTTTTTCTTGATTGGAGCCCAGTCTGATGTGACCATGTCACCATGGAGAAGCAGCCTGATTCACCTGCTGCTGGGAACGGACATGGCTTCACCCAGCTCTGTAATTGCAAATTTGACTTCACCAATGCCCGACCTCCTTTTCTCTCTTGTAACTGCAAATTTGATTTCATCGATGCCCCATCTCTCTCTCCAGGACCCTTTGTCCTTTTTACCATTTGCAAATTGTACTGTCTAGACCCCTTAATCTCCTACCCATAGATAACTCCAGGTGTGAAACACACCCCAGGGTGGCGGCTCTGATACCGCCAACCAGACAAAGGGGTGTGAAACTCATTGTAGGGGCATTCTTCATCTATAAATGTTTAGCTCACCCCATGTCCGGGGTCTTTCCTTTACCATTACCGCTCGGGTGAGGACTGACCTTTCCTTGCAAGGATATAAAAACGTGTCGGCCGGCAGAAGTCTCTATTTCATTGTTCACCAACAGCGAACGGCAAAAAACTTCCACAACAATTTGGTGTCAGAAGTGGGATCCCTCGAGCAATCATCTGGGACGGAATGCGGACAGTGACAGGCCATCCTGGAAGAAAAAAGCTTTCCAGCCTCCAACCTCAAATTCTCTTCTGAGAAGGGAGGACTGACCGCTGTCGCCCCAGATCGTTGCCGCTGGGATTCCACGAACGCAATTCAACAAAATTCATTTGGTGAGCTTTGAAATATTGACATTTAAATTCTCCTTCTTTTTAATTTGGAATTTTAAATTAGCATAATATTTCCATTTTTCATCTCATCCACAATCAGGAATACTGAGTGTAGAACTCAGGGATACTGAGTCAAGGACTCAGGGGTCAAAGTGTAAAAACTTTGGATGCTTTTGAATTGCTTGTAGCTTAACGAAGCGATCCTTACAGAGATGTCTGTATTGTAGACTTTGTCATGCACGACCCCCATAACTGGTAATGGGGAACTCTGTTGAGGCCGGGCCTCCGGAGGGTCCGATTGTGGATGTCATGAGAAGGAAATATGGGGATAAAAGCTTTTCAATGTCTGGACAGCTGAGTTTGGATTCCCAATAGGGGGATCCCTCAGTTCAAAAAATATATATCAAAATTAGAGGAAAATTTGAAGGGAAAAGAAAATATCTGCAAAAACTTTGTGAATTATGGAAGATCAATGAGATCTTTGATGTGAAAAGAGAGTAAAAGCACGAAAAAGGAAAGTAACGAAAGAACAATTGCCTTTTTCAAAAAAAAAAAAAGAGAAAAAGTTTAAAAGAAAGAAAAATTTACACACACAAAGAACACCAGACTTGCAGATCTCCTCTTCTTTGTTTCCACAGTTGGCAGCTTTGAAGCTGAAGTCCAGACCTCACCAACAGCCCACCGATTCATCCTTCAGCTCAACCACCAGAGAACTCTGCGACACTCAGCGAAAGAAGAGAAGCAGACCACTTCACCATGCCACAGCACAACAACTTCAGAAGCAACTCAGCCTGACACATCTACTCCACCACAAAATTCTGCAATCAATCCACCATCTGTGATTGCACACAGACTGCGTCACCACAAAATGCAGTCTTCAACATGTCAATGGTTGGAGCATCTGGACCTGAAACTACAACGTTTGGTTTACTGTGTAATGGACTTCGGCTGACATCTACACAGTCCAGGAACATGGAAAATTAAGTCATGGACACAGATGGAGAGGACATGGTTAAGACAAGAACTGGGCAAGAAGAGCCAGTAAGTCTGACAGCAATGTCTGTTACGGGGTTGGTCGGAGGGGATGGATTTCTGCTGACAAGCTTAACCAACCTGTGAGGTCTGAGGAAGGTACTGCACCACATTCACACATACATACTGAGCAAATTAACACATCTATTGAAAACTCAAGCAATGGATATGCGACTGCTCTAACATATGTCCAATACACATCTGATCATTTCAAGAAATTTCTGAAACACACTGACCATTGCAGAAGAAAATGTTGTTTTCTTAGTTGACTCAGAAGCCACACATTCTGTGATAAAAGCTTTAGAACTCACTACAAAACCAAAACTGAGCTGAGGTTATGTGTACTCTGTTGGTTCATCAGGTCAAACAATTAGAGAGAATGTTACTGTCCCACTCAAATGTGAGGATGGACCAAACACAAGCTTCAAATACACATTCTTGCTCTCAAAAGTCTGTCCCATTAACCTGATGGGCAGAGACTTGATGTGCAAATTAGGTCTTTGTCCAATATCAACACCAGAGGGTGTGAAAGTTCACAAACTATCTGATCTAGACCTAAATTTCTCAGATTCTTTTGTTCATTACACCCAGACCTACAGTATGCATATCAATGGAAATTACAACCATTAACTGCCTCTAAGCTTGTTACAGAAGCTAGAAAAAGAGTTTTAACAATTGACTTCATGACACCAGAGCACCTGCATTGCACCTCTCATGTGTCACCAGGACCTGATGAGCCATATGAGGAAGGTTGGTTGAAAGAGATATTCGATATACTCACACCGACACACATTTATTGGACACAACATAAATGTGCTATATCAGTGTCTCTTACACCAACTCAGTGTGATGTGTACACCATAGACCATTCTGTCCCACACATCACACTTGCAAAACACATATCAGATAACTGGGAAGATTTGGGCCCATGTATAAAATCATGTCAGCGCGCAGCCTATTGGCAAGAAACATCTGATCGATCTGCCCTATCTTTACCATCACTGCAGGGCTACTCTTAAGAGTTCAATATCTTTTGTGCACATTCAAAGAAAATCCAGCTGGTACCTAAAAGCTTTTCTGAATTTGTTTGTCTGTCTGTCTGTCTGTTTGTTTGTTTGTTTTTGAAAAACAAGTTGCAACTATTACAGCTCTACAGGAAGTCCCTAAGACACTGTGGGTTGTCAGTAAGTCAGTATGGTGTTGGCCTCATCAAAGACTGAACTTGTTGAGATCACTTCAAAATCTTAGACCTTGCAAGGCTCAAAATTCACCCAAACAAGAAGCAATCGATGACATAAACCGGTCTTTGAGTCTCTTAAAGAAGCAGGAGTAGTTGCCTGTGATGACTCTCAGTGAGTGCACTCTTGTTTTTCATGCTAAGATGATCAGAGATAGTTTTAGTCTTAGTCTTTTTGGTCCATCCAGACAATCAATTTTGGTTTGTCTTTAGCTTCAGTAGACAAGACTTCACATCCACATGCTTGCACCAAGATTACTATGAAGTTTTCCCACCATTTACAGTGAAGCTCTCAGACAAACTCTTGAACCTCTTGTTCTCTCTCCAGGCACAGCTTTAACTTCAGTATGTTGATGACCTTATGATCTGCAGTCCAACCAAAGAGAAACTGGATCCCGTGGCTGCAGGTCTCCCAACATGTCTTAGAGCTGTAGCTGCTGCTGAGAAAGCAATCTTGGCTTCCAGAGACATTGTGGGCTACTCTGATGTTACTCTCATGGTTCCACATGCTGTGTCTATGATTTTACTCAAAAAAAAAAAACAAAAAAAAACTTCTCACCTCTCCACAGCACGATGGCTAAGATACAACACCATACTTTTAGACATGACTAACAGTGCAATGTTTTAAACCCTGCCACTCTCTTTCCCACACCACATGATGAAGAAGAACATAACTGTGTTGCTGTCCCCTAACAGGTCTGCTCTCCAAGACCAGACCTTCAGGAAACACCACTAACTAACCAAATTTGGTTCTTTTTGTAGATGGATGTGCTTCACAGAACTCACAAACTGGTTGCAACAGTGTTGGATTTGCTGTCAATAATGACAAAACTTTTCCCTTAGGTTCACTCTCCTCTCACTAATCTGCTCTCACTTTGCTAATTTGACACATGGGTAAAACCATGTGTCAAAAGGGGGGATGTTGGATGCCATAACTCAACACTGGTTCACCAAAGGTTTTTCATTTTACGCGGAAAAATTACACATAATGCAGGTGAAATCCGCCCTTCCACCACCAACTTCCACACCACTTCATGACTTCGAACCTGGCAACTGGGTGGTGATAAAGGACCTGAGAAGGAAGCACTGGCACTCCAAACGCTGGCAAGGTCCATTCCAGATACTCCTGACAATGTATACTGCTGTGAAGATCGCCGAGAGAGCAACGTGGATTCACGTCAGCCACTGTAGGAAGGTCCCTGAACCAATGGAGGAAAACTCAACTGTCAACCTGGACAACACAAGAACGGACGAGTGCAAGACAGGACGACACAAGGAATAACAAAACCTCTATCCATCAGACTACACCATGCACTACCTGACCCTAACCCTGATCCTATCATGTCTGACGATAATGATAGAGGCTTACATCTATACCCCTGCCAAAACTGTCACTTTGACAGAAGGACGAAATGCTACATTCACCTGTTGTCTACCCCGAAAACTCCACAACACGTATACTATGCCAAATATGATAAATACCTATGCAGAGACCCCTGCGGTCCACATGATTGGCACTCAGTTGTGACTGCTACTGACAAAAACCCCAAACAGTGATCCCCACTTCATCATAACAAAAAATTCCAACGGAGTCCAGATCACCATCTCCGATGTCAAATCCACCGATGCAGGCACATATTGGTGTGGAATCGAATATCCAAGCTCTGATATGTGCAGACAACTCAGAGTTGTGGTCCATGGGCCACCAGAACCAGATAGCACCTCACCTAACATACCATCAGGTGTCAACACCATCTCAGCAACCTCTGAGATACAAGACAACCACCTGGATGACTTAAACATTGCAAATCACAAAGATGACACAGCACAACAGGCTCTCAAACAATGCAATGACAACAGTGCATGTGCCCTAGCTCTTTTACACAAGAAGTGGATGTTTGTACGTTTTGTTTTTGTGTATGTTTTGTACAACAGATGCAGCAGATGAAAATCATCCTTTCCATCCACACCACTCCATGACTTCCAGCTGTGAAGACCGCTGAAAGAGCAGCGTCAGTGTATGCCAACCCCTGCAGAAAGTTTCCTGAGCCAACACAGGAATCCGTCATCAACCAGAGCAACACAAAGAGGAACTCTGTGGATTCAGCAAAGACCATCCAGATGCACAGAACCGTCTCCATCACACCTACAACTACCAGCTGAGCTGAGGAGCAACGCAGAACCAACGGCCCAACGGATAGACAGATTTCCATCAGGATATATACGACCAGCAAGAGATCAGAGGAAGAGCATGGGCATCAATAATGCCCAAGGAAAATGCCCAAGTGGATTACATCAAGGCCTTACCACACACCAGGAGACAAACAACCTCAACTCATGGACCATAGTCCTCAACAGCCAAAACACTAACTGTTAGGTGTGCAAAAGAACTCCTGTTGCTCTGTGACTCTTGCCATACTTCAACTCCAGCCATGAACATTCTGCCTGCCCAACTGAAAAACTGTGCCCAACTTGAACCATGGTCAGACACTGTTCCATGTGTCCACCTAAAAATGATGGTGGAGGAAACAACAATAATTCTCTTTGCCCTTTTCTGCTCCCTATTTTTCCTCTCCACTTCCCTCTGAAAAACACCTGGACAAGATTTGTTGAAACCCCCGTTTCAAGCTACAGAATCACATCAGAATTTGAATAGACAACTGAAGATCTTGCAAATTCTGCCGCAGAAGACATGTCCCTGCTTTCATAAGGAATGACTGCAATAAAGTTGAAGATTTTACAGAATCGTGTTGCACAATTACGTTCTGGCCACATCAGGAAAACGTCACTGCCATCAATGGGACTGAACATAATATGAACATAATATGAACTGAAATAAGCTGTCTGTCCTCACACTGTCCTGACCTGTCCCTGAACATCACACAGGGACAACATGGAGCTGTCTGTGTGACAGGTTCTTGAGTTTTATCAATGTGACATCAGGCTGAGTTCAACAAATCAAATACTACTGTGGTTTAAGTAGTTAAATAATAAGATGTAATTCATATCAGAGTTAATATCATCATGGTGTAGTGGCAGGACAGACCAGTTCACATGTATCTAATATTGGTCATAATGTACTTAGAACAAGTTCCTGCTTGTGTCTGTTGATTGAAAGAAGTTAAATGTTTCCATGTATGGTCACTCTGGGTCACATCAGAGGTCAACTTAAAGTCAAAGGAAAATGTTTAGGGTGTTTTTACTGATCTCGGATGTAAAACTGTGTCACATTGGACCCTTAACATTATTTAAGGGTTAAATAATGTGCTACTTAAACATTTTTCATTGTGCTCCTAAAGTAAACTAACAAATGTTAGTGTAGAGCTCTGTATAAGCAGTGTTCAGCTTTTTATGTTAGAGACCCTATACTGAGGAAATTTAGGTTCTCAGCAAAATCATCGCTTATCAATTAATCGTTCATCGATCGATAAGGTCAACCAACTAACAATTAATGAATTAATCGATAATTTGCATCCCTAGTAGCTACACACACGTGCGTCTGAAGCCTCCATCCACCAATGATGACGCCTGTAATCAGTCATTTCTCACAGTTGGAGCTCATTTTCATGTCGGTGCTGTTAGTTAGCCTCCAGTAAAACAGCAGCAAAGGAGTTGTTTGTTTCTTCCTAAATCAAACTATACAAAAGATATGAGCCTCATATTTTCTTCATTGAGTGATGCAGCTCTGTTAAAGTTTGGGTTTTCTACACAAACACAACAGTCTGACTGAATCAGAACAGAAAAGGATCTGAGCAGCTCATTGTAATATTCATGAGGATGATCATGTATTTGTTTAAACATAGTGTCTGTGGATATTATTTCCTTCATTCATTGATGCAGTCAGTTACTTGAGCTCAGTGAGTTAAAACAATCTGCCTTGAGTCCATATTTACATCATATTACAGTGTCTTTCTTCAGTGACGTGTGGTGGAGATCAGACAACTGACAAGATGTTTGGCTGATTTCAAAGTTGATAATGCAGTTGCATGGATTGTGGGCGGGCAAATAGTCTGTTGTAAAGCAATCATGTCCACTAAATATATGTAGTTTAATATAATTCAGCACTAAATATTTCATGGTTCAATTCCATTTGCAATTGTGTGGCCTTTCACTTACTTCATCA
Source organism: Caranx ignobilis (assembly GCA_021432705.1). Taxonomy (NCBI): domain Eukaryota; kingdom Metazoa; phylum Chordata; class Actinopteri; order Carangiformes; family Carangidae; genus Caranx; species Caranx ignobilis. The sequence goes on from MU269989.1 coordinate 17,590,030, forward strand.
GAGTCAGTATGGCCCACTGGAAAAAAAACTGCCCACCTCTGGGTTACAGGGTCTGATGAGGAGGCAGATCGAGGCCTAATAAGGTCACAGTAAAATCTCAGTGTTATAAATAACAGTGCTGCACATTACTGTTAACAAGTTGTACCTGTTGAACAACATAAATGTGATTTCCTTTCCTTTTGAAGAAGGAGGAGCCATTCCAGGTGTTGAGGAGGTTCTGACAGCATTTTAGACAGGACAGAGCAGAAGGAGGGAAACTGAAGGTGAGTGTTGACACAATATTCCTCTTGTTATTCTGAATATAGTTGTTGTTGATGTGTCAGAGTGTGTGAGTCAGTTTGTCCCTGTGGACTGTGGAGGGAAGAAGAGTCATACGTAGTCTGTTCATACGTCTGTCTGTCTCAGTCTTGTCAGCACATTGTCTCAGTATCACCTCCACACAACGTCTTCAATTTGGCACAAATATCAACTTGAACTCAAGGATGAACTGATGAGATTTTAGTGGTCAAAGGTCAAAGGTCATGGTGACTGGATAAACATGGATTTAATTTGAAAGTAGTATGAGTGTCAAACACAAACAAGGAAGAATTATAGTTTGTCCTTTGTATTTGGGTGTGAAGGGTGAACAGACCTGTTTGTCTTGATTCTTTATGTGTGTGTGTGTGTGTGTGTGTGTGTGTGTGTGTGTGTGTGTGTGTTACAGTTTTTTTTTTGATTGCTTAAGCATGATTTTGAAAACTGGGCCCGGTTTGTCACAATGATCACAACCATACACTCAATTAGCAGAACACCTCAGATCCTTTGCAAAATCCTTTGTGTGAAGTGTTGAATGTTGAATCCCGGTCACAGGCTCCTCCATGGTCTGAATGAAGGGAACCTGAGGCTGCCAAGAAAAACTCTCTGATTGGTTTAGAAACAGAGAATATGGTATATATAGTAGTGTCAACTGTGGATGGTGTTGACAGCAGTTCTGGACCAGAGCAGAGCGGTTGTATCAACCCTGGCGACACGACTCGTTTCGTACTGATGACCACAACAATTTATTTTCTTCCAGTTATGGAACACCGTGAAAACTGCAGTGAACAAACACATTTCATACAGTTTTAAAATAGTTTCTTACAGAAAAAGCACTTAATTCTATCAATTAAACAAACAATTTACCGTGTACGCCTGCTAGCCAGTGATAGACGCTTTCTCTCCCTTTCTTCTCATTCAATTTACGACACTGTAGCACGATATACGTCACACAGACTGGTGCATTTCTGACTTCCATCTTGGTTGAAGATATAGGTGAAGTCACCTGCTGCATTTTTATGGAGCTTGAACCTGAACAGTGTGTCTACAATGAAGCAGTCGTGTGTTTATGTACCTGATGGTTGTGTTCAACCAACTGGCTCATGGCTGTGGTCTTTTGATAATCAGTGCTTTGGCATCGCAGGGAAGTGACATCATCACATACGTCAGTGTCTAATGTATAGAAGTGTGTTTAGTGTTTTGCAGAAAGTGTGAGGCTGACATTGTGCTTATAGTGGTGCAAATCTGGGCCCATGTTTTGCTCCTTGAGTGTAAGGTTTTGATGATTTTGTGTAATACTTTTGATTTTAGTGTTTTAGCGATAAAAAAAAAAAAAAAAACTGCAGTCGACCAACAGCTGTTGCTGGAGTTGTGTTCACATTTTGCTGCAAGTGTTTACAATGTGACATGTGTTTCATGTGGTTAGTGACTGAGAATGTGTTTAAAGTTTTGCAACAAAGAGCAGATGAGTTTTACAAACTGTGTGGAAGTAGCTGAGCAGTGTTTAAGGTTTGACCCAAAGAGTGTTTGATTCAAAACATGAGTTTATGTCACTGAGAGTTTGGTTCAGAGAACGGCTTCAGTGTTTTAGCAGCTGAGATCATCCATACAGGTGTAAAAGGAGGTGTCCAGCAGATGGAGCCATTCTACCTGTATCAAGTCACTTCTCTTCTCTGTCACAACCATCATCAACATTATTTATATGAAGCTGGAGATAAAGTCAGAGTTTATCTCATTAAAACACATTAGTTGTCATTTTAAACAACAGATAATGAAATAACAACTAGTTTAAACAACTTGTAAATGAACAACACACACTCACACAGTCATGTGACTCCCTGTAAATGCAACAGGAGGAGGCGGGGCCATTAAAACAACAGGTCTTCAACAGGTACAGACAAGCAAGTGAAAGTGTTCAGTGAGTTCAGACTCCATTTTAAAGTGACGGAGCAGAAGGAGAGAAAGTGAAGTGTGAGGCAGGTGAGTGTTAACACAACATTCTTCTTCTTCTTCTAGTTGTTATTGAAGTGTGAGAGTGTGTGAGTCAGTTTGTCCCTGTAGACTGTGGAGGGAAGAAGAGTCACAGTGACCTTCAGTCCACACAGAGACACTGAGAGAAAAGGAGGAGACAACAGGAGCTGATGAGTAGGGAGGGGCACTTCAACTACAAACACTTCACTTTACTGTCAAACTATTCCATTGTTCTTCCTAGTTCACCTGAACGCACCTCAGTGACGTAACGCTGACATGATTATTGATTTTTAACCCGTCCGTCTTCTCACGTGTAAATCTGCTGTCCAGGTCCATTAGTCTGTTACACAGGAAATATTTGTTGAGGAGAAAGAGGAGGAGCGACAGGAGTCTGATTCCACTGAGTCCTGCCTGTTTTTTTTTTTTTTTGTCTCTGTGTTTCTGTCTCTGTTTTTTTAATATTATTGAAGAAAACAAATGTACAAACATGGACAGACACATATAAAGAGGGATGAAACTGCACAAAAAATATATAAAGCAATATGGATCAAAGGATATTCATATAAAGATAGTATATACACAACTTCTACATGAAGACAAGAACGTACAGGGGTCTCTCTCTCTTTTAAACACATACATATACAGAATGTATATATATATATATATATATATATATATATACATACATACACACATATATATATATATATATATATATATATACATATATATATATTGTAAATGGCAGTGAATTTTGGTTATAAAATGTAGTTCTGCCACTTTATTTTGTGCTTTTATTTTGAAGAGCACCGCTCGTATTTTGTTACTTCCTGTCTTGCCGAACCAGATTTCTTGCTTTCGTCTCAAAAAACGACAGGCTCACGTTGCTCCAGAGCGGGTAGGACATGCAGACATTTACTTGTTGTATGCCGTGTTCGAACTTGTGTAAAGTTATTTTATTGTGATTCGCTGCGTGTTTTTTGTGTGTTTGTATATATTGTGAATGGAGGTTTGCCGCGAAGTGTTCATAGAAGACAGGCTGCTAGCGGGCCAAGCTCAAGCATAGCGCCCTTAGGAAGCAGAAGGAGGTAGGAGACGAACTCCATATTGTGAAACGAGTGGTTGAACTGAAAGTGATGTGAAATTCATTGAGTTTACCAAATATGATTGTTTATCAAGTTAAAAACTGTGAACATGATTTTGCATTATTTTCTGAAATATAACACGACGGCATTATTTATTTATTTATTTATTTTTATTTCTCTTTTAAAAGTTTTCACGGTGTTACAAGGAGAAAAAATGTGTCAAGCCAGTGAAGAGAGGAGAGAATAGAATTAAAAAGAACACCAGTCGAAGCTCTCTGCGTTCGCCTGATCATATATATATATATATGAGGCTATATTGAGGCTGGCTGACAGCGAGGCTTGGTAGCTGAATCTTCTGGCAGTGGTGTGGAGGCAAACCAGGCTTTTCTGGAGGTGTGATGATTGCTGGATGGAGTCCTGGTGTGTTCCTTGCTCCTCTGGAAAGTAGGTCAGCGCCGCCCCTGAGCCACCACCTGCCCTGCCGGAGAGACAGAAAAAAAAAAAGGAACCAACACAAACACAGCCATAACCTATATGAAAACAGAACTAAACAGACCCCAGTCCACAACTGTACCCCTCCACTAAGGGACGCCACCTGGCGTCCTACCAGGCTTGTCAGAGAACCTACGAGAGAAGTCAGTCAACAGGCTGGGATCCAGAACCAGGGAGCGTGAAATCCAAGAGCGTTCCTCTGGGCCATACCCCTCCCAATCCACCAGAAACTGGTAGCCACGGCCCCGCCTGCGAACATCCAGGATGCGGTTGACCGTGAATGCTGGGTGGCCGTCGATGAGACGGGGAGGTGGAGGTGGGTCAGACGGCGGATGCAGGGGACTGTCAAACACAGGCTTCAACAGGGACACATGAAAAACAGGATGTACCTTGAGTGCTGCTGGGAGTCTCAGCCGGAGAGCGCTCGGGTTGATGATGCACTCAATGATATAGGGGCCGATGTACCTGGGAGCCATTTTTCGGGACTCTGTCTGGAGAGGAAGGTCTCTGGAGCAAAGCCAGACCTGCTGACCCACCTTGTACTCCGGGGCAGGGGTGTGGTGTTTATCAGTGATCCGCTGGTTCCGGGCTGCAGTCCGGACAAGAGCGGCCCGGGCCTCCTTCCAGACACGACGAGCACGGTGGTAGTGGGCCTGGACTGAAGGAACAGCGACCTCTGTTTCCTGACTGGGGAATAGGGGGGGTTGAAAACCATTGGAGACCATGAAAGGAGACATATCCGTAGCAGAGCTGACCAGGGAGTTGTGGAGTATTCCACCCATGGCAAGTATGTGGACCAGGAGGCTGGGAGACCCACCGCCACACACTGCAGCGACGATTGCAGACTCTGATTTGCCTGCTCCGTCTGACCATTAGATTGGGGGTGATATCCGGATGTTAAGCTGGTTGTCACCCCCAGGGCTTGGCAGAATCCCCTCCACACCCGAGAAGTGAACTGCGGACCCCTGTCTGAGACAATGTCCTGGGGGATACCGTGTAGGCGAAAAACATGCCGGACCAGGAGATCAGAGGTTTCCAGTGCTGAGGGGAGCTTGGGAAGTGGAACAAAGTGAACAGATTTTGAGAAACGGTCAATTATGGTTAGAATAGTGGTATTACCTTCGGAGGGAGGGAGGCCGCTGACAAAATCCACAGCTATGTGTGACCAGGGGCGATGTGGGATGGGTAAGGGCTGAAGGCGACCCGCTGGTGCATGGTGAGAGGACTTATTTCTGGCGCAGATGGAACAGGCTGTGACAAACTCCCTCGTGTCTGTGGTCATGGTCGGCCACCAGAAACGCTGCTGGAGCAAGAAGAGGGTGCGGTGAATTCCGGGGTGACAGGCTACCTTGGATGCATGCCCCCACTGGAGCACAGGGCTTCTCATTGACTGGGGAACATACAGTCGTCCAGGTGGACATCCATCGGGTACCATTTCCCCATGTTGAGCCTCTTGGACACTCTGTTCGATTCCCCACCTGGCTGCTCCGATCACACTGGATGATGGTAAGATAGTTTCCTCCAAAGCCGCCTCTCCTTCTGGTGTGAACTGCCTGGAGAGGGCATCAGGCTTGGTGTTTCTCGAGCCTGGGCGGTAGGAGAGGGTGAAGTCAAACCTTCCTAAGAAGAGGGCCCATCTGGCTTGGCGTGAGTTTAGTCGGCGAGCAGAACGGAGATAGGCCAGGTTTTTATGGTCTGTCCAGACGATGAACGGCGGGGCCGTCCCCTCCAACCAGTGCCACCACTCCTGAAGGGCAAGACCACAGCAAGCAACTCTCTGTTCCCCACATCGTAGTTTTTCTCTGCTGGAGTCAGGCGTCTGGAGAAAAAAGCACATGGGTGAAGCCTGTGGTCTGCAGGCGAGCACTGGGAGAGGACAGCCCCGACCCCAGAGTCTGAGGCGTCAACTTCCACTATGAACTGGAGGCCTGGATCAGGATGAATTAACACAGGGGCTGCAGTGAATTTTGTTTTCAGCCTCTCAAAAGCTGCCTGTGCATCTGGTGACCATACAAATGTTCTCTTGATTGAGGTTAACTGGGTGAGAGGGGCAGCAAGGCGACTGTAGTCCCGAATAAGCCGTCTATAAAAATTGGCAAATCCCAGAAACCTTTGTAATTGTTTACGAGTGGCTGGGGCAGGCCACTGTTCTACCGCTCTGATTTTCTCAGGGTCTGGTTTGAGCTGCCGCTTTTTGACTATGTGCCCCAAAAAACTAATGTAGGTGGCATGAAAGTCGCACTTTTCTGCCTTCACATACAACTTGTTCTCAAGTAGTCTTTTCAACACTTGTTTTACATGGTCCACATGTTCTGCATAACTGCGAGAAAAAATCAAAATATCATCAAGGTACACAAAAATAAACCTGTTCAGCATGTCCCTGAGCACGTCGTTAACTAAGGCCTGGAAAACAGCAGGAGCATTAGTTAAACCGAAAGGCATAACCAGATATTCAAAGTGTCCCAAGTGTGTGTTGAATGCCGTTTTCCATTCATCCCCCTCTTTAATTCTGACTAGATGGTAGGCATTTCTCAAGTCCAACTTTGTAAAAATGACTGAGTTGTGAAGTGGTGTGAAGGCTGAATCTAGCAGCGGAAGAGGGTACTTGTTTTTGACAGTGATAGCATTTAGACCAGTGTAATCGATGCAGGGCCGCAGAGTTTTATCTTTTTTTTCTACAAAAAAGAACCCAGCTCCAACTGGAGAAGAGGAGGGACGAATGAGACCTGCAGCTAACGAGTCATTGATGTACGTTTCCATGGTTTTCTTTTCTGGTTTGGAGAGGTTGTATAGTCGTTGTGTGGGAAGAGGTGATCCAGGGAGCAAATCAATAGCACAGTCATATGGTCGGTGTGGTGGAAGGGTGAGAGCTCGGTCTTTACTGAATGCACCCTTCAGCTCATGATATTCACAGGGAACCATAGTCAAATCTATGTCTTCGGGAGGTGCAGGCAATTCTGCTGAGGGTTTGGGGATGGCCGAAAAAAGACAGTGTCAGTGACAGTAATCACTCCAATTGCGAATCGAGGCTGTTGCCCAGTCTATGTGTGGGTTGTGGGTTTGTAGCCAAGGCAATCCAAGAACGATGGGGGTAAAAGGGGATGATATGACAAATAGCTCTGCCTGCTCATGATGGTTACTGGACAGGGTGAGTTTAATAGGCTGGGTTTTGTGCGTGACGCTGTCAATGGGTTGGCCACCAATTGCTAGTACTCTTTTGGGTTGGTCTAGCTGATTAACAGGGAGATTATGTTCCCTTACCAAGTCAATGTCTATGAAATTGTCATCCGCCCCAGGGTCAATTAAAACGTCAACAGGGAATGTTTGTTGGGTCCAGTGTATCATACCTGGTAATCGGATGCGGTTAGTGGAGGAAGCCGTGGAGGTTCGGCTCACCAGCGTCCTCCCTCCTGCTGATGAGCCTGTCCTTTTGGCGCTTCAGGACACTGTGCTTGATAATGCCCCTTCTGGCCACAGTAGATACAGAGCCGGTTCATGAAGCGACGCTGTCTCTCTTCTGGAGACAACTTAGCATGCCCCAACTGCATGGGTTCCTCCACCGTGGGAGCAGAAGGGCCGGTGTCGACAGTGGGACTGCTAGACAGTGAGGCAATGGTGGATGGGGACAAGGGCATTTGGTTGGCTGGAGCAGAGGTGAGGGACCGAGCTCTCTGTCCCTGGGATCTTTCCCTCCGTCTCTCTCTTATCCTGTTATCTAATCTGATAGTTAAGTCTATCAAGGCCTCTAAGCTATCAGGCTCATCTCTGGTGGCCAACTCATCCTTTAACTCCTCTGACACCCCTCCTCTGACCGCCCAGCGGCTAAAATGCAAACTCAAGCGCATACTGTGAAGCTGACTGGGTGCCCTGTCTCAACCTAAGCATTCGGCCAACTGCCTCCTTTCCTTTAACAGGATGGTCAAAAACCTTTTTCATTTCTTGGGTGAATACATCATACCCCTGGGTGAGTTCTGGGGAGTGGGTAGAGATGGCTAAAGCCCAAGCTGAGGCTTGGTCAGACAGGAGGCTCATGATAAAAGCTATTTTTGCCTGCTCTGTAGCATAAGTGCCTGGTTGTTGTTGAAAAACTAGTGAACACTGGTGCAGAAACTGTGAACAAGTCCCTAAATGACCGGAATACCTGGCAGGTGTGGGGATGTAGGGTTCCCGGGGCGCGAGTATTGGTGCCTCAGTGGATTCTGGGACTGGAGCAGGTGGAGGTGGAGGGGCGGGGGCATGAGTGAGAGCAGCGAGTTGACCCGTGGCGTCAATCCTCCCTCCAAGATCTGCAATGCCCGTGGCTAATTGCTGCAAGTTGTCCACAACTTGCTGGAGAGTGGAGTCATTCTTGCTCACCAGAGCACCCTGCGACGCGAGCGCTTGCTTGAGGTGGTCCGTCTCTGCCGGGTCCATCTTTTCTGGCCAGAAGATTCTGTGACAGCTCATGTGCAGGCAGGGAGGACCCAAAAGGCAGGAGACCAGGGAGCAGTTTAACAGAGGTTTATTCAAAAAACAAAACCAAAACTCAAAGAGCCACTGGAAGCAGCGGTATTGGGGGGTCAGGCTGGGCTTCCTCAGGGGGGAACAAACAACTCGAAAAAAGGGCTTCAGGTGGCGGTGCAGGCAGCGGTGGCTGGAGGCTTGAGGCTGGCTGACAGCGAGGCTTGGTAGCTGAATCTTCTGGCAGTGGTGTGGAGGCAAACCAGGCTTTTCTGGAGGTGTGATGATTGCTGGATAGAGTCCAGGTGTGTTCCTTGCTCCTCTGGAAAGTAGGTCAGCGCTGCCCCTGAGCCACCACCTGCCCTGCCGGAGAGACAGAAAAAAAAGGAACCAACACAAACACAGCCATAACCTATATGAAAACAGAACTAAACAGACCCCAGTCCACAACAATTGTATTTCTATTGTGAATTCATAAAAATGAGGTTTCTTTGGGCTCCATTTACATTTGTGGATGAAATGTGTTCCTTGCAGAATGAAAAGTTTAACATAAACAGTTCCTTTCCCTTAAGATTTTTTTCATCATGAGAGAATGTTATGTTTTTTTTTTGTTTCAGCTTTATGCCTGTTAATGTTTCAAACATGTGTTCAAGTTCTGCCCAAAACAAATAAACAGAAGGACATTCATAGAAAAGACAAATCCTTTCCTCCTCCTGTTCACAGAAACTACAGTTTACATGAACATCTTTAAATCTGGAGATGGCCTGATTAACAGGGTCAATCAAATGTTTCATCTTCAAAGAAACTTCCTTCACCTTGTTTGTGACACAGTATCTGCTGCTTGCAGTCCACACTGAGTTCCAGCTTATGCCTCTACATTCTCAGTTCCAGACTAGTTCAGCTGATGGGGTTCTCATTTCTTTGCAAAGTTTCCTTATGTGTCTATTGGTGCATTTTCTGTTTATACCACCTGACATTAAAGGTCCCATATTATACTGTTTTTCAACCGTTCCATAGGTCTAAGTGGTGCAACCACATTGTATTTGGAGTGTTTTGCCCCAAATCAATCTGTGGTGCTAAATCTCAGTGATCTAAAAACAGCTCTCAAGAGCTCTCCTGAGAACAAGCTGTTTCTGTGTCTGCACCTTGAAATGCAAATAAGATGTGTAAACCACATCACCTCCACACCCCTAACAGGGAGAGGGTGTGGTGTTTGCTACCGGTACCATGTGCTAATATTGACATAGTGATGGACAATGATTTTCTAATGTTTGAATCATTCAATTTAGAAAAAATCAAATAATTTATCAGACTACATTTATGAGAAACATGGACAGACTCCTACAGCATCAAAGTTCTGTGTGAAACCCTGTCCAATAAAAAACAAGTGAAACTGAGGCGCAGTGCAAACTCTGCTCGGTGCCCACTGTGATGAGAAGCAGCAGCCTACCGGAGAACACTGACGTGCTTGGCACACACGTGCAGCCGTGTGAGTAAACTCTTACTGTAACATAAACTCCAGCCTCTGTCTCTTGTGAGGCTCGGATGAAGGGAGGGAAGATAAATCTTAATGCTGCTCCTTGTTGCAGCTGATAACTTCACTTGGGGCGCTTGCTTCTTACTGTCGTCATGGTTCTGGAAAAATCTCAGCAGGCGGAGCTCACCCTTTTATAGACTGGCCCAGGGGCAGTACCAAGGCAGTAGCAGGAGGAGGAGCTAGCTGCTCTTGACGTCAAGAACAGCTGCATTTCCAACTGGTCCCTTTGGGCACATGATTTCATGAAAGTGAAGCAATCGATGAAGGGAGCAGACAGACTGTTTTCACCTCCAGGCGTCATAGAAAGGCCACAGCAGCACATATAACCACTACAGAACCAGTATGAAGTGGATTTTGCATATTATGGGCCCTTTAAGATTCATCTGAACAGATTTCTGTCAGAGTTGTAGTTTAAAACTTTAGTTAGAACAGACAACTGATTATGAATGTCAGGTTTAACCCTTTATTGCTCAAGTCACCACATTCACTAACTTGTGACTAATACAATGTCATCTTTAGTCAGCTAAGTACATAAGGTTAGAGTCAGTGTTTTTCTATTATTTTTAAATGTTTATGGTTTGGTTTGGTTTCTTTAACTTGATCTGGATTTAAAATATATATTTTTATACATTCACCTTTTTGAAAAATAACGACCCTCTCTACAGAGTGGTACAGTCCATTGGTTCATAGTGTTTTAAAGACATTATCACACAATAAAAACATTGTGAAAATGATCCACACTGAGCACAAGACAGACAAGCAGCTGCTTTAATAAGATAGTATGGTAAAATAAGGACTGCCCATTGTTCTATTGTACTAGTGTTTATCATTGTTCAGCAGCTTAATGGAGGTTGGAACAGATGAAAACTGAAAGTGGTTTCATCTACATTTTGGATTCTGACAACAGGGGATGAGTTAAGTCAGAAGAGATTTTTGTAGCTTATATCACTACTGTGTTGTTGCAAATACACTATGGACTGAATATTTTCATGGCTGTCTTGTGCATGCTGGTCAGCTTGTTTTGCAGTTGTATTGTAAGATTACCAAACTAGTGGTTCCATATCTAATGATGCTTTCAAGAAGAAAAATCTGCATGACCTGCTTGTTAACACCACACAGCCTCAGATTGTTACATCGGTTGCCCTGTTGTGTTGTTCATATGAACCTCTAAGTATTTATGTGGCCACCTGATGGATGGATTGATCTTTAATGATCACTGGATCATGTGTGGTCACTTTTCTTGGGTTAATTACTATTTCTTTTGTTTTTGACACATTTAAAATCAAATGGTTTATATCACACCATTTAATTAAGGTGATGATCTCATGATATTGTAACAAACCGGGTCGTGTTAAAGTTATGTGTTATAAATAAGAGAGATTAAGCCCAGATTCTGTTCTGCTAAGTGAAGTACTGATATTTTACTAAGGTGCTAGTTTTCCGGAGTGTCTCTGAACGCTTTGTGTGAGTGAGACGCTGCAGCGAGTGTCTGTGTGCTTCTTCAGGTCTGTTCATGCGGCTGGTAGTGTTTGTGTTAGCCTTTTGTTGTTTTGGCGTTGGCTGCGGCCCACAGTAGCCTGTGTCACAAATAGAAATAAAGAACCAGATAAACCGTCCAACGTCTTGGCGTGGTTCTGTAGGGATGTTACAATATACTGAGGTGTCAGTGTCCCTGTGCAGGAGGCTCACAGTTGCTGTGTCATTTAAGAATATAATTGTCGGGATGTATTCTCCTACAGTTGTTTGTATACAATGTAAATATTCTTGTAGACAATACAACCTCCTACGTGACAGTATTTGCTATCTGACAGTGTCTGCTTGACCTTCACTTGTGTATGATTGGTAAAAAAATAGTAAAATCATTTCAAAAGAACACGATTCACGGTCATCTTTCAGCTTCTTTAAAGGTAAGAGGGATTGCACAATATTAAAAAACGAGCTGAAATCAATAAATAAAATTTGAGGGTTTTGTGTCCTTGAGGTGCTTGGAAATAAAGCAACATGCGAACCCTAGGCCTTGCATCGTCTACAGTCCCTGTTTGTAGGCAAATTCTAACACAGGTTATACTTCTGTTTTGTCTCAAAACATTTCATTATGATAGAAGTCAAAGCTATTAGACGAAAGTCATTATTCTCTATGGCACAGAGCTTTTTGGACACAGGTATAATTATCGCCCTCTTCCATAGAGCTGGACAGTGTGGGTGTCTAGTGATGGCTTGAACATAGGGCACCATGCTGGTGTCAGTTCCTCTGCACAGTTTTTGAGCAGGAGGGCCGATACTCCGTCTGGACCTGAGGATTTATTTGTGCACACACTCCTAAAGAGGCGCTGCACACTAGGTGGGTCCACGTGTCTGGTAGGGACTGCATCACCCTGTCCAACTCTGAGTCAAACCTTAAATAAAAGTCATTCAGCTCATTTGATTTCTGCTGATCATCCAGAGTGGTGATTTGTTTTTGTGCAGGGCTCATATTAGTTACTAATTTCATTGTATCCCAGAGTCTTTAGCTAAGAGACTCTACTCCATTGTTTGTCGTCTCCTTGCTTTAGTCAGTTGTTTCAGTTCTTTTTGAGCTTCTGCCAAACCTGCTCTGTCTTTATTTCTAAATGGTTGCTTTGTCCAATTTATGCACACTTATTTCTTTTGTTATGGTGAGCTTGTTGTTTCGATTAATTGTTACATCCTTTTTGACTACCAAATTATCACTACTAAATTTAATATAATCAAATATGGTGTCTGTCATCTCATCAAGCTCTAGTGTGTGAAATATAGACCAGTCTGTTGACAAAAAATGCCCTTTAGCTCCTCAATTGATTCATCCGTCCACACTTTAACAGTCTTATGTTCAGGTTTGCTTAATTTGGTGGGGTTGGGGGTGGGGTATTGCCATATCATTTGTTAAGTGTTCTGTTGTTTCTGTTGTCACGTATTGATGAAAGCCTGATACGACAGTATCTAGCTAGCAGTGGATCAGATCCACTAGGAAAAACATAGATAGATGGATGGATGGATGGATGGGTGGATGGATGGATAGATGGATAGATAGATAGATAGATAGATTACTTTATTCATCCCCGAAGGGAAATTAGGTTGCCATAGTAGACCGGTGTATAGAATACAATAAAATACAATTAAATAAATACAATAGAAATAGGTGCTCTGGGTGTGCGCCTGCACACAGTTACCCTCCCACATCGCTGCTGGGAGGAGTGCAAGCGAGGTGTTGTGTCATTAAATGTTATGTATTAACAACGTGACCTTAAACCACAGCGACTGTGATGGAGGCCTAATAAGGTCACAGTAAAGTCTGACTGTTCTAAATGACAGTGCTGCTCATTAAGATTCATCTGAACAGATTTCTGTCAGAGTTGTAGTTTAAAACTTTAGTTAGAACAGACAACTGATTATAAATGTTAGTTTAAATCAATAAATCCAGTTAATAGGATGGACTGGGCTCAGAGAGAATGGTCATGTGTTCATCTCAGGTCAGATCAGGCTGGATTTTTAGGACCTGATCTAAACTTTACACAGATTTAGTTCAGTAGTTGTGTTCTGTGTTTGCATGTTGTGATACTGTACAGATACTATACAGTCTGTTCAATGACCAGGAGACAGAGAAATGTGGGAAATGACATTATATTAATCAACATGAGAAACAAATAACCTATTTGGTTTAATCCAAATTTAATAATTTTAAAATATTCGAAAATCATAACTCATCCCCAGTGATGAGCTGGATAATACACATGAAAACAGACCTGTATACTGTGTGTGTGCTCACACTATATTACCTCACAGTCATTGTTACTTGTTTCCCTCTCAGACTGACTGAAGTCCTGAAGATGAGTGTTCGTGTGGATGAAGATGAGGATGAAGAAGTGTCTCCAGGATCCATCTGTCCCTCTATGAAGAGTGACAGGTCCAAAGGAGATCCCCTATACTTCTGGCCTGGATGTACTTCTCTACTCTTCAGTTATGAACCTGGACCATCAGAGTCACAGTAAGAGACGGTTTCTACTGTAAACTGAGCTGAAGATGATTCAGTCATTAGACTCATGTGAAGGAAACAGAGAGAAACCAGGAAGCAGATCCATCAAACTCTGTGTAGGTTCACAACAAAACTCAGAGACAGAAACATGCACACACACTCTGTCCATCAGATTTAGAAAGCAGAGCGTCCTCATGTTACTGTTTTGGAAGTTGGTGCATCAACACCAGCCCCATCTCCACCTCCACAGTTTCCATAGATGGATTCAGACACGCCCACAATCAGCTGATCTCATGTCAACACCTGTGTGAGCTCCACCTGTGTGTTGAGCTGTCAGTGGACAGAAGGACAGAGAAGAGACACAGTGTCTCCATGTTGGAGGAGACACTTTAATGATCCACACGTCTGAGCCTTTAAACTGAAATCACAGTAGACAAATGTTGATGAGAGGCAGACATGCTTCCTGTTGTCTCTGACTGTCTGAGCTTCTACAGCAACATGACAAAGATCTGGGTCCTGAACTATGAAGTAAGTTCAGCATACCCAGGGTATCTTCCAGGTACCTGGCTTCACTAAACCAAAGAGTTAGGTTGTGTTTGCAGCATCTGACCAATCACAAACATGGACACATCTGGCAGTAGTAACAGCAGCAGAGCGGCATGTTTCATAAATGTGGAGCAGACAATACATTTCCAGCAACATGAAGAGGTCAAACATATAATCCAGACAAAAGGCAACACAGTCTCTGCAGCAGGTGCAGAAAGGAGAGCTGGCAGAGAACTGCTGTGTAAATGTCTAAGTTCATAGGCTTAGAAAATCACTGCTCCATCATTATGGCCCAGCTGTGACAGTCATCACATGTGTGTATTCCTCTACATTGGCATGTTGCCCAGATGTAATTCTGTGGTGTGTGTTACTTCTTTCCTCCTCCTTTCCAGCTCTGTTTTGTCATTTCCTGTTCCTGCTACAACCTCTATTAAACACTTTGCTCAGACTGAAGATGTGCAGCACTTGATGAAAATCTTCAAATGATAAGTTGATTTGGAAAAACACAAAGTTTAAAAGACATCAGATGTGAATGTGTCCTGAAAGGGCTTTGATGTACACATGTTAACATTGTTCCATAACTGAAGAAAAGCAAGTCATTCACATCTGTAACTCAAAAATAACTTTGCAGAGAATTCTTTTGAAAACCTAAAACTATTGACACATCAGTTGTGTTGTTGTTTCAGGATCCAGCAGCAGAGACCAGACTCTCCTGAACCCAGCTGTCTGTCTTTAAAGAGCGACCGGTCAAAGGACTGGTACACTGACTTTAAATCAGGATGTGGATCAGCTGATCAGATGTAAGCTGTAACTGACACTCAGACTCAGGTTATTGTAGAAAAGAACCAGTTTGTACGACGTGTTGTTGGACGAGGTCTGAAATCAAAGTGTCTCTGTCTGTTGTGAACGTCCTCAGGGGACATATAAAGTCCATCTTGTATTATCTCCCGGTACTTATTTTCACTTGACACTGATTCCTCCACAGAGTGGACCAGGAGAGCTCAGAGGTTCCCAGTGCTCAGTCTGCCCAGCAGCATCAAACACACCTGGACTCCATATTGAAGGTGTGAACATGTCCAACAGCTGCTGTTCCATCTGTTGTGTTCACAGTCATCTCCATGCTGCACTTTGACACCAGTGGATTGTCAGTGTGTCCAACATGGATCTGATGTTTGGCTCCATGGTTTTAGTTTGATGCTGTCACTCATAGAGTTTCTGTTCCAGCTGCTGGAGGAGAACATGGTCACTTTGGTGAAGAACGAGCTGAAGAAGATCCTCAAGCTTCTGAGTCCAGATTACTCACAATGCTCAGGGAGTCAGAGAGAGGATGAGGAGGTGTTGGATGGTGAGGATGAAGAGCAGAGGAGGAGCAGCAGAGAGGCATTAGTGAAGATCACAGTGAACCTCCTGAGGAGGATGAAGCAGGAGGAGCTGGCTGAGTGTCTGCAGAGCAGTAAGAGGATTTCTCTAAAGATTCAACATGATGGATAAATGAGACATTCACTGACATCAAGAGATGGAGGGAAACATGTTCATATAGTGGTTATTTAGAGGAATGAAAATGTTCTATTTTCTTACTGATCTTATTTCTTGTGTTTTCATTCAGAATATTTTGCTGCAGTTTGTGGACGTAAACTCAAATCTGACCTGAAGAAGAAGTTCCAGTGTGTGTTTGAGGGCATCTCTAAAGCAGGAAACCCAACTCTTCTGAAGCAGATCTACACAGAGCTCTACATCACAGAGGGAGGGGCTGGAGGGGTCAATGATGAACATGAGGTCAGACAGATTGAAACAGCTTCAAGGAAACCAGACAGAGCAGAAACAACCATCAGACAACAAGACATCTTTAAAGCCTCACCTGGAAGAGACCGACCAA
The DNA here is from genome assembly GCA_021432705.1 of Caranx ignobilis. Classification (NCBI taxonomy): domain Eukaryota; kingdom Metazoa; phylum Chordata; class Actinopteri; order Carangiformes; family Carangidae; genus Caranx; species Caranx ignobilis. The sequence continues at coordinate 17,606,262 of MU269989.1, forward strand.
TCAGAACAGTGATGACAAAGGGAGTGGCTGGCATTGGGAAAACAGTCTTAACACAGAAGTTCACTCTGGACTGGGCTGAAGACAAAGACAACCAGGACATACACTTCATATTTCCCTTCACCTTCAGAGAGCTGAATGTGCTGAAAGAGAGAAAGTTCAGCTTGGTGGAACTTGTTCATCACTTCTTCACTGAAAACAAAGAAGCAGGAATCTGCAGGTTTGATCAGTTCCAGGTCGTCTTCATCTTTGACGGTCTGGACGAGTGTCGACTTCCTCTGGACTTCCACAACACTGAGATCCTGACTGATGTGACAGAGTCCACCTCAGTCAACGTGCTGCTGACCAACCTCATCAGGGGGAAACTGTTTCCCTCTGCTCGCCTCTGGATAACCACACGACCTGCAGCAGCCAATCAGATCCCTCCTCAGTGTGTTGACATGGTGACAGAGGTCAGAGGGTTCACTGACCCGCAGAAGGAGGAGTACTTCAGGAAGAGGTTCAGAGATGAGGAGCAGGCCAGAAAGATCATCTCCCAAATCAAGACATCACGAAGCCTCCACATCATGTGCCACATCCCAGTCTTCTGCTGGATCACTGCTACAGTTCTGGAGGATCTGTTGAAGACCAGAGAGGGAGGAGAGCTGCCCAAGACCCTGACTGAGATGTACATCCACTTCCTGGTGGTTCAGTCCAAAGTCAAGAAGGTCAAGTATGATGGAGGAGCTGAGACAGATCCACACTGGAGTCCAGAGAGCAGGAAGATGATTGAGTCTCTGGGAAAAGTGGCTTTTGAGCAGCTGCAGAAAGGAAACCTGATCTTCTATGAATCAGACCTGACAGAGTGTGGCATCGATATCAGAGCAGCCTCAGTGTACTCAGGAGTGTTCACACAGATCTTTAAAGAGGAGAGAGGCCTGTACCAGGACAAGGTGTTCTGCTTCGTCCATCTGAGTGTTCAGGAGTTTCTGGCTGCTCTTCATGTCCATCTGACCTTCATCAAATATGGAGTCAATCTAATGTCAGGAGAAAAAATAAGCTTCCTTTGGCCAAGACTGTTTAGAAACAAACCTGAACCAACATTCTTCTATCAGATCGCTGTGGACAAGGCCTTGCAGAGTCCAAATGGACACCTGGACTTGTTCCTCCGCTTCCTCCTGGGTCTTTCACTGAAGACCAATCAGGCTCTCCTACGAGGCCTGATGACACAGACAGGAAGTGACTCATGGTCCAATCAGAAAACAGTCCAGTACATCAAGAAGAAGATTGAAGAGAGTCCCTCTGCAGAGAAAAGCATCAACCTGTTCCACTGTCTGAATGAACTGAATGATCGTTAGGTGCTCTGGGTGTGCGCCTGCACACAGTTACCCTCCCACATCGCTGCTGGGAGGAGTGCAAGCGAGGTGTTGTGTCATTAAATGTTATGTATTAACAACGTGACCTTAAACCACAGCGACTGTGATGGAGGGCTAATAAGGTCACAGTAAAGTCTGACTGTTCTAAATGACAGTGCTGCTCATTAAGATTCATCTGAACAGATTTCTGTCAGAGTTGTAGTTTAAAACTTTAGTTAGAACAGACAACTGATTATAAATGTTAGTTTAAATCAATAAATCCAGTTAATAGGACGGACTGGGCTCAGAGAGAATGGTCATGTGTTCATCTCAGGTCAGATCAGGCTGGATTTTTAGGACCTGATCTAAACTTTACACAGATTTAGTTCAGTAGTTGTGTTCTGTGTTTGCATGTTGTGATACTGTACAGATATTATACAGTCTGTTCAATGACCAGGAGACAGAGAAATGTGGGAAATGACATTATATTAATCAACATGAGAAACAAATAACCTATTTGGTTTAATCCAAATTTAATAATTTTAAAATATTCGAAAATCATAACTTATCCCCAGTGATGAGCTGGATAATACACATGAAAACAGACCTGTATACTGTGTGTGTGCTCACACTATATTACCTCGCAGTCATTGTTACTTGTTTCCCTCTCAGACTGACTGAAGTCCTGAAGATGAGTGTTCGTGTGGATGAAGATGAGGATGAAGAAGTGTCTCCAGGATCCATCTGTCCCTCTATGAAGAGTGACAGGTCCAAAGGAGATCCCCTATACTTCTGGCCTGGATGTACTTCTCTACTCTTCAGTTATGAACCTGGACCCTCAGAGTCACGGTAAGAGACGGTTTCTACTGTAAACTGAGCTGAAGATGATTCAGTCATTAGACTCATGTGAAGGAAACAGAGAGAAACCAGGAAGCAGATCCATCAAACTCTGTGCAGGTTCACAACAAAACTCAGAGACAGAAACATGCACACACACTCTGTCCATCAGATTTAGAAAGCAGAGCGTCCTCATGTTACTGTTTTGGAAGTTGGTGCATCAACACCAGCCCCATCTCCACCTCCACAGCTTCCATAGATGGATTCAGACACGCCCACAATCAGCTGATCTCATGTCAACACCTGTGTGAGCTCCACCTGTGTGTAGAGCTGTCAGAGGACAGAAGGACAGAGAAGAGACACAGTGTCTCCATGTTGGAGGAGACACTTTAATGATCCACACGTCTGAGCCTTTAAACTGAAATCACAGTAGACAAATGTTGATGAGAGGCAGACATGTTTCCTGTTGTCTCTGACTGTCTGAGCTTCTACAGCAACATGACAAAGATGTGGGTCCTGAACTATGAAGTAAGTTCAGCATACCCAGGGTATCTTCCAGGTACCTGGCTTCACTAAACCAAAGAGTTAGGTTGTGTTTGCAGCATCTGACCAATCACAAACATGGACACATCTGGCAGTAGTAACAGCAGCAGAGCGGCATGTTTCATAAATGTGGAGCAGACAATACATTTCCAGCAACATGAAGAGGTCAAACATATAATCCAGACAAAAAGCAACACAGTCTCTGCAGCAGGTGCAGAAAGGAGAGCTGGCAGAGAACTGCTGTGTAAATGTCTAAGTTCATAGGCTTAGAAAATCACTGCTCCATCATTATGGCCCAGCTGTGACAGTCATCACATGTGTGTATTCCTCTACATTGGCATGTTGCCCAGATGTAATTCTGTGGTGTGTGTTACTTCTTTCCTCCTCCTTTCCAGCTCTGTTTTGTCATTTCCTGTTCCTGCTACAACCTCTATTAAACACTTTGCTCAGACTGAAGATGTGCAGCACTTGATGAAAATCTTCAAATGATAAGTTGATTTGGAAAAACACAAAGTTTAAAAGACATCAGATGTGAATGTGTCCTGAAAGGGCTTTGATGTACACATGTTAACATTGTTCCATAACTGAAGAAAAGCAAGTCATTCACATCTGTAACTCAAAAATAACTTTGCAGAGAATTCTTTTGAAAACCTAAAACTATTGACACATCAGTTGTGTTGTTGTTTCAGGATCCAGCAGCAGAGACCAGACTCTCCTGAACCCAGCTGTCTGTCTTTAAAGAGCGACCGGTCAAAGGACTGGTACACTGACTTTAAATCAGGATGTGGATCAGCTGATCAGATGTAAGCTGTAACTGACACTCAGACTCAGGTTATTGTAGAAAAGAACCAGTTTGTACGACGTGTTGTTGGACGAGGTCTGAAATCAAAGTGTCTCTGTCTGTTGTGAACGTCCTCAGGGGACATATAAAGTCCATCTTGTATTATCTCCCTGTACTTATTTTCACTTGACACTGATTCCTCCACAGAGTGGACCAGGAGAGCTCAGAGGTTCCCAGTGCTCAGTTTGCCCAGCAGCATCAAACACACCTGGACTCCATATTGAAGGTGTGAACATGTCCAACAGCTGCTGTTCCATCTGTTGTGTTCACAGTCATCTCCATGCTGCACTTTGACACCAGTGGATTGTCAGTGTGTCCAACATGGATCTGATGTTTGGCTCCATGGTTTTAGTTTGATGCTGTCATTCATAGAGTTTCTGTTCCAGCTGCTGGAGGAGAACATGGTCACTTTTGTGAAGAACGAGCTGAAGAAGATCCTCAAGCTTGTGAGTCCAGATTACCCACAATGCTTGGAGAGTAAGAGAGAGGATCAGGAGGTGTTGGATGGGGAGGGTGAAGAGCAGAGGAGCAGCAGCAGAGAGGCATTAGTGAAGATCACAGTGAACCTCCTGAGGAGGATGAAGCAGGAGGAGCTGGCTGAGTGTCTGCAGAGGAGTAAGAGGATTTCTCTAAAGATTCAACATGATGGACAAATGAGACGTTCACTGACATCAAGAGATGGAGGGAAACATGTTCATATAGTGGTTATTTAGAGGAATGAAAATGTTACATTTTCTTACTGATTTTATTTCTTGTGTTTTCATTCAGAATATTTTGCTCCAGTTTGTGGACGTAAACTCAAATCTGACCTGAAGAAGAAGTTCCAGTGTGTGTTTGAGGGCATCTCTAAAGCAGGAAACCCAACTCTTCTGAAGCAGATCTACACAGAGCTCTACATCACAGAGGGAGGGGCTGGAGGGGTCAGTGATGAACATGAGGTCAGACAGATTGAAACAGCTTCAAAGATACCAGACAGAGCGGAAACAACCATCAGACAACAAGACATCTTTAAAGCCTCACCTGGAAGAGACCGACCAATCAGAACAGTGATGACAAAGGGAGTGGCTGGCATTGGGAAAACAGTCTTAACACAGAAGTTCACTCTGGACTGGGCTGAAGACAAAGACAACCAGGACATACACTTCATATTTCCCTTCACCTTCAGAGAGCTGAATGTGCTGAAAGAGAGAAAGTTCAGCTTGGTGGAACTTGTTCATCACTTCTTCACTGAAACCAAAGAAGCAGGAATCTGCAGGTTTGATCAGTTCCAGGTCGTCTTCATCTTTGACGGTCTGGACGAGTGTCGACTTCCTCTGGACTTCCACAACACTGAGATCCTGACTGATGTGACAGAGTCCACCTCAGTCAACGTGCTGCTGACCAACCTCATCAGGGGGAAACTGCTTCCCTCTGCTCGCCTCTGGATAACCACACGACCTGCAGCAGCCAATCAGATCCCTCCTCAGTGTGTTGACATGGTAACAGAGGTCAGAGGGTTCACTGACCCACAGAAGGAGGAGTACTTCAGGAAGAGGTTCAGAGATGAGGAGCAGGCCAGAAAGATCATCTCCCACATCAAGAGATCACGAAGCCTCCACATCATGTGCCACATCCCAGTCTTCTGCTGGATCACTGCTACAGTTCTGGAGGATCTGTTGAAGACCAGAGAGGGAGGAGAGCTGCCCAAGACCCTGACAGAGATGTACATCCACTTCCTGGTGGTTCAGTCCAAAGTCAAGAAGGTCAAGTATGATGGAGGAGCTGAGACAGATCCACACTGGAGTCCAGAGAGCAGGGAGATGATTGAGTCTCTGGGAAAAGTGGCTTTTGAGCAGCTGCAGAAAGGAAACCTGATCTTCTATGAATCAGACCTGACAGAGTGTGGCATCGATATCAGAGCAGCCTCAGTGTACTCAGGAGTGTTCACACAGATCTTTAAAGAGGAGAGAGGCCTGTACCAGGACAAGGTGTTCTGCTTCGTCCATCTGAGTGTTCAGGAGTTTCTAGCTGCTCTTCATGTCCATCTGACCTTCATCAAATATGGAATCAATCTTATGTCAGGAGACAAAATGAGGCCAAGACTATTTAGAAACAAACCTGAGCCAACACTCTTCTACCAGAGCGCTGTGGACAAGGCCTTACAGAGTCCAAATGGACACCTGGACTTGTTCCTCCGCTTCCTCCTGGGTCTTTCACTGGAGACCAATCAGACTCTCCTACGAGGCCTGATGACACAGACAGGAAGTGACTCAGGGTCCAATCAGAAAACAGTCCAGTACATCAAGAAGAAGATTGAAGAGAGTCCCTCTGCAGAGAAAAGCATCAACCTGTTCCACTGTCTGAATGAACTGAATGATCGTTCTCTAGTGGAGGAGATCCAACAGTCCCTGAGTTCAGGACGTCTCTCCACAGACAAACTGTCTCCTGCTCAATGGTCAGCTCTGGTCTTCATCTTACTGTCATCAGAAGAAGATCTGGATGAGTTTGACCTGAAGAAATACTCTGGTTCAGAGGAGGCTCTTCTGAGGCTGCTGCCAGTGGTCAAAGCCTCCAACAAAGCTCTGTAAGTGTAGAGACAGATGGATTTATTCATCATTATATAAAAACACTTGTGTGTTTTCTACAGGACAGAAAATTAATTCCTTTCTTCTTTAATTCCTCATGATCATCTCTTCAGCCTGAACAGCTGTAACCTCTCAGAGACAAGCTGTGGAGCTCTGTCCTCAGTCCTCAGCTCCCAGTCCTCTAGTATGAGACATCTGGACCTGAGTTACAGCAAGAACCTGCAGGACTCAGGAGTGAAGCTGCTGTGTGGTGGACTGGAGAGTCCACACTGTAGACTGGAGACTCTCAGGTGAGGATCCATCAAGCTGTTTATCTGATGACACTTGAACACAGCAGCAGGTGTTGACAGAGGGTTCCTGTGTGTTGTTGTGTGTGTTCAGTCTGTCTGAATGAAGCATTTTATAAATGATGAACCAGGTTTTATTGAAGTTTTATGTTACATAACATGACGTGTCCATGGATACGGCCCAGCATCAATTGATAGTATGTTGTCGTGGTACAGACACTACAGACATATCTACTGCTGCTGAAGACAGTTTGATGAGCAAACAAGTGACAACACATCTTTATGTAAATTGATCCCCTGGATATTTCCACATACAGGCACATCTCAATAAATGAGAATATCATGGAATAGTCTGTTTCAGTAGTTCAACTCAAAAAGTGAAACTCATAACTAATTGGTTTTATGTGATATTCAAAGGGCCCAATCTAAACTTTACACAGATTTAGTTCAGTAGTTGTGTTCTGTGTTGTGATACTATACAGTCTGTTCAATGACCAGGAGACAGAGAAATGTGGAAAATAACATTTTATAACTCAACATGAAAAACAAATCAACAATTTGATTGAATCCAAGTTTCATAATTATTATGGTATTCTGTCATCAGGACTTATCCCCAGTGATGAGCTGGATAATACACATGAAAACTGACCTGACAAAAATATACTTTATGTTCATTAAAAATGGTGTCTCTACTCTACAACCTATTGTGTCCATTTTCACTGTTGATCATTTTATTCTTGGTGTCTGTTCAAACACATTTACAGGCTTCAGTGTTCCAGAAAGAGTTGATTTTCCTTCCACTGTAGATCTGACATGTGTCTGAAACGCTCTGATAGAGCTCAGGGCTCTTTGAGGCCCAATAACAGAAGAAGACAAGAACAGAAGAACAAAGTCCCTCTACTCATTTAGACACTGATCATTGATCAGGACACATCTGATCCATTATCACTGATTTGATCTACATCTGTTATTCTTTATTCAGATTGGAGGACTGCAGTTTGTCTGAGATCAGCTGTTCTTCTCTGGGCTCAGCTCTGAAGTCCAACCCCTCCCACCTGAGACACCTGGACCTGAGCAGAAACAAGCTGCAGGATTCAGGAGTGAAGAATCTGAGTGGTTTTCTGGAGAGTCCAGACTGTAGACTGGAGACTCTGAGTCAGTCACTGTTCACTGACTCTTAGATCTGTAGATCTTAGATCTTTATCCCACAACTGAACCTGATTGATCTTCACACACAACTTGAATCATTGACTTTGATGTGATGAATGAAGGACATTTGAAATAGTTGTTGTCTCATGTTTCCAGTTGTTTTTCTCTCCCACTGAGAATGATTCTTCACTGTTTTAATTCAGTATTAGTTTTTTCGTTCTTCACAGTTAGGAAGTGACTGGATTTCTGCAGTAAAAACTTTATGAACAAAGAAAAAGAGAAATCTGCATCATAGCTGCTGTTCACTTCTGTGTGAAAATACAATTTCCAAACAGAAAAATACAAAGTCACTGTGAATCTGCAGCTCTTCTGCACTGGACCACATGTTCTGATCCACATCACACCTGACAAGAAACATGTTGATTGTACAGTGCACACAGACTGATGTGATGTTGTGTTCACTGACTTCAAGGACAATTCCAGGCAAATTCAACCTGGGGCTGTTGTTTGCTGATATTTTAGCTCTAAAAGAATGAATGTGAGGATTTTCTTTTGAATTGCTCCTGTTATGCAGTAGTTGTGTCTGTCCCCACATGGCCACAGCAGCGTGTAATGGGAGCAGACAGATCTTAGGCTGTTGAGGCTGTTTACATCCCACAAAACCACCATTTGTTTTCACAGACAACATCAGATGTGTCTTCAAACATACACCGAGGGGTTTGTTTACTTCAAGAAAGCAGACATGTGTGTGAACAGAGCTGTAAAACAAAGTCTTGTGTCAGAGTCAAGTTGATGCTCAGTATGTTCACAGGTAGTCTGAAGCCCTCCTGTTGCTTTTATCAACAAAGGAATATCAATTCAGAGGCACAACATTTTGGAGTCAGTGTTTAGTCCAACATGTCTGATCAGATATTGATTCTATATTGACAGACTGTCCTGAGCTCAGCAGCAATGATCAATCAGTTTTGACATGAAGAGGTGTATGAATGTTGTTCTTCTTTGATTCTTTATTCAGATTGGAGCACTGCAGTTTGTCAGAGATCAGCTGTTCTTCTCTGGGCTCAGCTCTGAAGTCCAACTCCTCCCACCTGAGACACCTGGACCTGAGCTACAACAAGCTGCAGGATTCAGACCTGAAGGATCTGAGTGGTTTTCTGGAGAGTCCAGACTGTAGACTGGAGACTCTGAGGTCAGTTCACTGACTCTTACTGTTGTAGATCTTAGATCTTTATCCCACAACTGAACCTGATTGATCTTCACACACAACTTGAATCACTGACTTTGATGTGATGAATGAAGGACATTTGAAATAGTTGTTGTCTCATGTTTCCAGTTGTTCTTCTCTCCCACTGAGAATTATTCTTCACTTTCAGCTCATTTCACTCAGTCCTCATCAATAATGTGTGTTGACTTGACTTCAACCTTCAGGGGCCGCTGTCACAAACACATGTTAGACTGCTCTGTAGTGTTAGGCCAGTCTTCATTTTGTTCACAGAGATGATTTGAATCTGATCTTAAAGTCAGAGCGTTTGACTCAAATAAACACTGACTGCTTTGAAGCCATCAAATAAGATGTGGGTGGGTGGGGTTTGTCAACAGGTTGAGTTCAGAGCTTTTATTGTCCCTCCAGGGGAAATTTGATTTGCAGTGACAGTACAATTAACACAACAACAATAAGAAATAAATAAACAGTGTCAAACAACAACATTGCAGTGTACAGCACAACCAACCTGATAAGAACAATCCTAAAGTGAGTAAAAAAGAAGGATCAAAAAGAGTAGAAGAAGAGTATAAAGGACTGAGGTGAAGAAGTGAAACCTGTCATCAATTTAAAAGGCCAACATTTGAATTTGGGGGGGGGGGGTTAAGAATTGTGCAAGTTGATTGCATTGATTGCACGTGGAACAAAGGAAGTTTCTACCTATGTGTTGGTGCCCTAGGTAGCTTCTATCTCTGTCCAGACAGCAGAGACATGAATTCCTCCAACAGTGGGTGATCAGAGCTGGACAGGATGGACCGAGCCTTCTGTAAGACTCGTCTGTCAAAGGTCTCTGAGAGAGAGAGCTGCTGCATGCCAGTTATCTTATTGGCTTCTCACACAATTGTGAACAGATGATTTTTGTTTTGAACTGACAGGTTTCCATCAAATGAAATGAAGCAAAAAGTTCAAACTGACTCAATAAAAGATCTGTAGAATGAAAACATCAAGGTCTTATCAACATTAAAGGATTTTAGTCTGTGCAGAAAGTAGAGTCTTTGCAGGCCCTTTTTGCAGATTGTTGAGGTGTTGAGGTCATGTGTCAAGTTTTTATCAATCACTGTCCCCAAGTATTTGTAGGAATCCACCATCTCCACTGCTGCACCCTTGATAATGGTTGGCTGAGCTGGTTGTGGTGTTTTCAGTTGAATGTGTGTAGTTTTAGTTTCCTGAGACCAGGACCAAGAAAGACCTTAGTCCTGGATCAGGACTGGACCTTTAAACTTTGATCCAGTTCAGTCCTGAATCAAAGTGTTGGAGTCAGTGTTTAGTCCAACATGTCTGATCAGATATTGATTCTATATTGACAGAATGTCCTGAGGTCAGCAGCAATGATCAATCAGTTTTGACATGAAGAGGTGTATGAATGTTGTTCTTCTTTTATTCTTTATTCAGATTGATGGAGTGCAGTTTGTCAAAGATCAGCTGTTCTTCTCTGGGCTCAGCTCTGAAGTCCAACCCCTCCCACCTGAGAGAACTGGATCTGAGATTCAACAACCTGCTGTATTCACACCTGAAGGATCTGCGTGATCTCCAGAAGAGTCCAGACTGTAGACTGGAGACTCTGAGGTCAGTCAAATCTGTAGCTGTTTCCCTCCAGATCAATCAACTCATGACGGAAAAGTGTTGAGTTTTTTTTTCATCATGTAACTTAGATCCACAACAAGACATTTAGACATATAGACATAGACATATAGACAGGATGTCATAGCTGAAGTTCAATGAAACAAATGACTGAATGAAGAAACAACAAGACAAGAAGCAAAAGCAACAGAGTGTGGAGGCTGGCCAAACAGAGTCCTAAATGTTCTAGTACCAGGTAAAGGTGTTGTGGTGTTAGGACCAAACCAGGAAGTAGGAGCCAGACGTCCTGTTGCATCTATCACTCATATCAGATTGACTAAATCCATGTTGTTGATCTTTGCTTTAGAATAATGTTAGTCTGCAATAAATATGGAGAAGAATGTCTTTTTGTTTTTCTGGACAAACTACGTTCCAGCAGAAGCAGTGGATCAACTTTAGTGGAAATGATCAATAGATCAGTTTGTGTGTGAAATGTCAACAGCCAATCAGATGCTGTGGTCCCACAGGCACTTGATAAGTTTGAGCTGTAACATGAGCTGACAGGTAAGAGGAGGAAATCCCTCACTGAAGTGTTGGAGCAGTGATGCTGCAGTAAATGCTGCACATTTCACTTGAGTTCAATGTCATTTCAGTCTTTGTTCATATTTCTACACAGTTGCTGCACATTGAAATCAAACACAGCAATATAGTGTGAAAAGGTGTGAAGGTGTGCAGCTGAAGCTCCAGCTGATTCCACCTCCCCTCTCTACACAATGTTACAGGAAACGGCAGCACTCTCACTACAGGCCAATGTCCAGTCACTCAACTACTGACTAACAACAACTGACACATCTGGTCTGAACAGGACTGAAGTGGCTGCTGCATCACTGACTCAAGAGTCTGTCATTCATCACCTCTCCTCTGTGTGTGTGTGTGTGTAGGCGTGACCAGCCATAGCTTCCTGTTGATCAGTTCCTGCCAGATGAAGCAGAGGAAGTGGAGGTGACTCCCAGCGCTGCAGTCTGAACTGATCTGAGAACAGCTCCACTGTCACACACAGAGTCCAGTCCACCATCATCCCTGTGTGTCCTCTGGACCTGACAGAGCATCATCAGTGTCTCTGGACTTAAAGCTCATAAAGCTGCTCTGAGCTTCACCTGTGAATGTTCTATTGCTGTGTTATCTTCTCCCTCCCTGCCTGAGGGGGGCGCTGTCCTTTGCCCTGTTTCCATTGGGCCTTTTTTTCTTGATTGGAGCCCAGTCTGATGTGACCATGTCACCATGGGAGAAGCAGCCTGATTCACCTGCTGCTGGGAACGGACATGGCTTCACCCAGCTCTCGGAGCCAAACTTTGATTTGAAGCTTTTACTGACTGTGAAAGTTTAGTTGCTCCAGATTGTTGAAGACTCAAAAAAATGTCCATTCATGCCACCTGAGAAAACAAACCAACAGCTGCAGCCACACTGTTGTGAAGGATGGCTGAAGAGGGAGCTTGGACCTATGGAAATCCATGGTCATTTCCTTTGTCTCTGAGGTGTTCAGCATGAGGCAGTTTTTGTGACTCCAGTCACTGAAGGCTTTTATCAAATCCCTATATTCAGATTCCTGTCCATTCCTAACACATGCCACAGTAGCAGTGTCATCTGAGTATTTCTGGATGTGGCAGGACTCAGAGTTGTATTTAAAGTCTGCTGTATACAATGTGAACAGGAATGGAGCCAGGGCAGTGCCCTGTGCAACACAAACACTCATCCCTTGTGAGCTTGACTTCATTTTTTAATATTAAGTCAACAATTTTAGATTTTTCAGTTGCTCTTACTTGAATTTATAAAGCTGATAAACCGTAATTAGTTCAAGGCCAATTAGCAGCACAAATATTCTGCACTTAGCTTATATTTTAATAGTTGAATGAACTAAACAGTGGTTGTAAAAATATGTTTTTATGTTCATATGACAAACTGTCACTTTCTTGTTCCATTAAATGAAATAACTGTGTTCACTTCACACAACAAAATCATGAACTTACAACAAGAACTGCAGAGTTATACTGGACACAAGAATGTCGTGCTGTCTCAACATCAAACTGACTGAATTTACATACACACTGTTCATACTGTAGCACCCCGTGTGGGCTGAGGACACAAGGACTTTTGGTTGTTGGGTTAGTGCTGCAGTCATGGATCAATAATGTATCTGTAAACAAAGTGATGTGATAATGTGTTAATATATTCATTTGTTCTGTGGTTAAACTGGGAGTGATGGTGTGTGTTCTGCTCTGTTAAAGACATGTGACCTGTGACTGTCTGTATTAAGACCATGTCACAATACAATTCCAAAAGTGTCAGCAGAAGTTCAAAGGGTTCTGTTAATTGTACAAAGTATTTGATCATTGGATTAAAAACACTGTGTTCTACTGATAGAAATCTCTGGTCAGATGAGGCTCATTGGACACATGTATGTGATGTCAGCTGGACTACAACTGTAATGTTACTATAGTGAAAGGTTTGCTGTGTAAACTGTTTCAATGAATCTTTGAGTAGAGTGAGCAGACTGGGATTTAGCTGAGTCATGATAAATTCTAAGTTCATTTGACTTTAAATGACACATGGTTTTGTTTGTGTCTAATAAACATCAAATCAACATTCAGCCACCTGTTGATTTGATATCAATATGGTGCATATTGTTGTCTGATCAAAAAGCTTCTGTTGAACTGACACACATTTCCAGTCAGATAAGGCTCAGATGGAGGCAAGTGAGAAACTCCTGCTGTTGAGCCCTTTTTCTCCTGCACACATATTCTAAAAAAGATCATTTCATAAAGTTAGATACAAGAATTCACAACTAACTGATGCTCCCATGTGTTTTCCTGGTCTACAGAGAGCTGGAGCAGCTCTAGTCAGCATAGTGTGTCACTTAAAAGGAAGGCAAACCCTGATAAGACTGATAGAAAAAGGAGAAGGGTCTCAGAGAGGCTGAACGCTGTGGCAGGAATAAAGAATGTATCGTGACAAGAAGGAAAAGGAAAGTGATGGATGTCAGAGAGGGGCCATCGCAACAGAAGAGGAAGATGCCAAAACCTGACCCTCTCAACCACAAGGATTCAGCCACCTCCTCCGTAGACAATGGTCAACCTTGGCTCATCATCTGAAGTTACCTCCAATATAGAAACTGAGCTGTTGAACCATTGACACTGTCACTGTCAACCAGCTGATGTTCCTCTGGGTTCTTCTCCTCTGCAGAGACCAGCACCCACCTGTTAGAGCAGGGGTGTCAAACGTACGGCCCGCGGGCCGGATCAGGCCCGCAAACGGGTTTAATCCGGCCCGCGAGATGATTTTGTAAAGTATAAAAATGAGCTGCAATTTTTCAATAAAAGAAACTGCTGTTCCAATTGCGTCCACTGGATGGCGCAATAGCAATTGTGTTAAGCAAGCAAACTGTTTATAGGAGGCAGAACAAGTAGGTCAAGCAGGTGCAGCCAGTCTGGATGAGCTGCTTTGTTTTGCCCGCGATATTTATTACGGCTTCTACTTTTAACATCATGTGCTTTGGCACCTTCATTGTCCCAATATGTCTCTGTCAAAGAAGAGAAAAGTGACGCAGAGTGCAGAGTGTTCCAAGAAAAATGCTCATCCTCCTATTTCTTCCCGGAAGTGAAAGGGAAAGCTGTATGTTTGGTGTGTTCACAGCATGTTGCAGTGCTGAAAGAACAGAACCTTCGTCGCCACTATGTGAGTCTTCAAATATGACACTTTGAAGGAAGCGGAGAAGAGAGAAGGTGAATGAAGTGTTGTCGGGTGTGAAGAAACAGCAGTGTGTGTTTCCTCACAGCAGAGACATCAGTGACGCTGCAGTCAAAGCCAGCTCCCTCATTGCTAATGAAACCGCAGTGGCTTCAAAACCATTTAGTGAGGGTGAATTTGTAAAAACATGCATGATGAAGGCAGCGGAGACTGTGAGCCCTGAAACGGCCAGGCTTTAGCAGATATCAGCCTGACAAGAAACACAGCTGCAGACAGGATTTCCGATCTTTCAGTGGATTTGGACAGCAGCTTGAAGCCAAAACTAAAGTCCTTTATTGCGTTTTCAGCTGCAATCGATGAAAGCACGGACATTGCAGATGTTGCACAACTGGCCGTTTTCATCCGCGGAGTTGATGACACATTGACCGTCACCGAGGAGTTCATGGAGTCGGTGCCGATGACAGATACAACGACAGCAGCTGATGTTTTCAGCGCAGTCGTCGGCGCGCTGCAGGGTCGGAGTGGACTGGTCCCGCGCTGTCAGCCTGGCTACAGGTGGTGCGCCCTCAGTGATCGGGACAAAAGCAGGCGTTGTGACAAAGTTCAGAGAGAAAGTGCGATCTGCAAATGGAGGAGGTGATTTTTGGACTTTTCACTATATTTTGCACCAGGAGGCTTTGTGTTGCGAGTCATTAAAGATGGATGACGTCATGAAGGTGCTCATCCAAACTGTTGATTTCATCCGATCCAGAAGCCTGAATCAGCGTCAGTTTGACAGCCTTCTCAGAGAGAAACACCACATCCATGGCCTGCCGTACCACACTGAGGTAAGATGGTTGAGCCGAGGTGATGTGCTGAGGCGTTTCTTTGATTTACCAGAAGAAATTCAACAGTTGATGGAAGAAAAGGGCAAAAACCAGTGTTAGAACTTCATCCCGCAGAATGGATGCAGGACCTTGCATTTATGCTGGATGTTACAGAGCAGCTGAAGAACTTGAACAAACAGCTGCAACAAAGTTGTCCCGCAGCTTTCTGACAGCACACGTTCTTTCAAGTTGAAGCTGTCATTGTGGGAGACGCAGCTCGCCGGTGCTGATGCAGCGCACTTCCCCTGTCTGAAAAATGTGCGCGCGACCCAACACGTGGCGACATGAAGCCGTTCAGAGACACAATAACGGGACTGTTACGGGAGTTTGAGCGACGCTTCAGATTTCTGCTGAACTGGAGAAAGACAGACTCTGATCTGCCCGTCAGCATCCAACTTGAAATAACAGACTTGCAGCGTGACTCGGATTTGAAGGGCAGTTTTTCCGCAGCTGGCTTCAACACATTTGATCAGAGTCTGTTGCCAGGTTACCACAACTTGACACATATCTTTGTGAGCAAGTCCTGGAGTTGGCTGCCACTCAGGATGTGACGCCTGATATTGATGCGCTGCTCAAAGCTAAAAGATGCCAGGTATCAGGAGTCAAATAAACTATGCAACCCACTTAAAGTGCTGCATGAGACACTCTGATCTAGTTCTGTGATCTGTGATGTACTTCTGTGAATCACTGAGGCCTTGTGTGTTTGTGCTCTTTGTCCTCACAATTTACAAATGACTGGAGCTGTTTTATGATTAATAGTCATGTTGTGTTTGTACTATTTTGGACACACTGTCCTCAGGCTCCAGCTTTATGTTTGATGTTGATCGTATTAAAACAAAGAAAACAATCTCAAGTTGTTGTTTTTAAGTTATAAATACCACCATTTTACCGGTTCAGCCCACTTGGGAATAGATTTTCCTCCATGTGGCCCCTGAGCTGAAATGAGTGTGACCCCCCTGATTTACAACATGATGAAGGTGAGATTTTTAGTCCTGATTGTGGTGCAAGTGTGAGATGAAGTGTGTGTTTGAGGAGGTCAGCAGGGGGCGACAGAGCCGAGAGACGAGAGCAGCAAAGAGGAAGTGGTCAAGGTGAGCAAAGAAAGAAAACACCTTCTACTTCCGGTCGGACTCACGCAGTGTGTTTTAACAAGGCGACACAGCAGAGACTGAACTCATGGACTCAAAGAGAGCCAACTAGAACTGGTGGAGTCCTGCTCTCCAAAGAGGAGCCTTATCCACACTTGTTGATGCCAGCTCAGCTCTTGAGGTTTCAAATGATTCGTCCAAAAAAAGAGACAAAACTTGATTTGATTTGATTGGAAAAAGAAAAAATGTCATGTAGAACAAATGTAGTAATGGTTGATTCAGTGTTTTAGATTTTCACACCTTCCACTCCACCTTCAAAATAAGAGACTTATTCCATCCAAACTCATTGTGGAACTTTATTTCAACACATATTTTTGATGCCTCAGGTGGTTTGAATGTTTTAATAAGATGTGATTATAATGTAGAAAAACTTGCTGTGAAACTCTCCAACTTTCATCAACACTTACTTTTCTGCTGCTCCTTGGTCCAAACATCATTTTTCTCCACACAAACACTATATATGGAACAAGCAGGATATATGTTTCAAGCAGAAATCCTTCTTTTCACAGAGATGGGTTGATGATGGCAGACTACTGTCTGTCAGTTATTGAACAAGGAGGCTCAGCTCTTTACTTCCAATGAATTCCTATCAGAGAATCAAATTCCTGTCCTGCCCAGAGAATGTGATCATGTCTTCAGTGCTCTTCCTTCAGCTATTAAAACTCTGTTCTCCTCTACAACCAGACCTCCACCAACCTTTACCCTCCAAATGACTCAAACACACTCACATCCTGTTTGAGTCATAAAGCTAATAATCAATGTATAAGGGAATGAATCCAAAGGGACAGAATCAGTAAAGCTGCTTGTGTATTTGTCTGGAACAGTTTCTACCCTGAAACAGACTGGGAAAAAGCAGGTTATTACCTGGGACATGTTTTGTGTCAAATAAGGTGCGAGAGGCGTCTCTGAAAATATGAGTTTCCTTTATGTCTTTATTTTTTCTCTCTGTCACTTTCTTTATTTGATTCCTACATTATTATCATTATGTGTTTGTTTTGTTTTCCCCCAAACTGCGTCACCTCCACCATTCCTTGTTTCTATTACAGTCACCTTGTACATTGCATCGTGTAAATAACTTTTACAAATGCTCCACACAGAGCATTCTCACATACTGCATTGGTGCATGGTTTTCCAGCTGCACAGCAGCAAACAGGAAAGCGCTGCAGAGAGTGGTCACCTCGGCCCAGAGGATTATTGGTTGCCACCTTCCTTCCCTGGAGGAAGTGTACAGCTCTCACTGCCTCAGGAAGGCTCAACACATCCTCAGGGATTCCAGCCACCCGGGAAATGCACTTTGACCTGCTGCCCTCTGGCAGACGGTTCAGGACTGTGACGTCACCAACAAACAGACTGAGAAACAGCTTCTACACAAGAGCCATGGCTGCTCTAAATGCAGCCGAGCGACTGATGGGCTGAGACACATGTGCAACATGTGCTGCAATAAATGAAGAGTGCAATGGTAGAGTGGGATCTATTTCTTCATATATATGATGTTGTTGAATGTGAACGTGCTGTGCTTGCTGCTGGTGTTGTTTCTCTGTGTGTTTCTGCTTCTTGTTTGTTCTTCTTTTTAATGACACCAAAGGGGGAGGATGGACCTCTCCATTTCTTTGTGCCTGCAAAGACAATAAAGACATTCTCATTCTACTTGTTGTGATTCTTCTACCTTTTACAGAGCATTATAGGCTGTAGACCTTCATTTGTATTGATCAGTTTCAGGATGTTTTTTCACAGTAGCTGTTACTGTACTATAGTTTATGTTGGATGAATGCAGAGTAAATGCTAAATCCACACAGTTGTCAAATCTTTTTCATTCTTTACTTTTGGAGATGCAAAATGCATGTGCTGTACTGACCTGTGATCAGCAAACATGTCTCCATGAGCTACATGCCCTGAACACTGTGTTCTCCATGTGTTGGTGTAGTGTGTAATGACTGCTCAGCAGTGTTTCTGTTTGACCCATTAGTGTAAGATCTGACAACATTGTTTGGTTCTGAGCAGGTCAAACTGTTTTGAGGCCATGGTTTGGTTTTGCAGAAACAATCAGAGGTTTTGTGAAAGTAGTTTGAGAAAAGAGTTTTGTGTTTCCAACTGTGAGAAAAGGACAGGAGGATTCAAAACATGTGTTTTCTGGAAGTCTCCCATCAGCCAGTGATGAGGTCCATCATGTCTTCTTGTCTTAGTGTTACAGGAGCTCACAGCTGAGTTATGAAGAAAACATGTCACAACATGTGCTGCTTCCATTTCTGTCTCTGAGAAGCTGCACAGTCTGTTGTGAAACACTGCCAAACACTAACACTAACTAACTGCACAGTGACACAACACTGGCACATTTCCTCTCAACTTAACCAGGTCCTGTTAGTGTTGATGGACACAGCCTCATGGCTGCACCACTCTGCCTTATCCCACCTTTTTCCCCACTCATCCAAAAATGGGCAACAAGATGGTGGAGCTGAGATTTCAGTGCAGCTCAGCTACAATATATTTGTCTTGGAGGACGTTTGCCACAGAAGCTGCTGCTCTAAAGTCTCATTTGAATGTGGGAGTCTATGGGACTGATGTTCCTGTCAGCTTTTGGCACTTGTGTGTTCAAACTTTTACAGCTCCATTAAATGTCTGTTACATACAAGATATTACTAGATGAGATAACACAACACAGCCCCACAAACCTCTCATGGTATTTTTGTTTTGTTACTGGTTACTAAGCAGATGGCCGTTGCCAAGGATTTCATACACCTGTCATATGCCTCTCATCACTCAATGCCACCAACCATGTGAAATGTCCTTTTCTAGAGGTGGACCTCAAGTCTCTGTGCTTCATCTAGATCTTGTAGATGTCCCATACACCACAGCTGTTGAGGAGTGAGAGCTCCCTCTGTCTGTAGAGGATGATGATTCCATCCTCTGATGAAGGCGTGGAGGTCAGAGGGACAAAGATGTAGTGCACAGCAAAGAGGTGAAGCACATCAGAGACATCAAGCAGCTCACCTTCCTCCAGAGAGTCAACAACATCATGGTACTTGCTTGTGACTGCGACCCATACGTCACAAAGCCAAAGTCCCTCTAAGAGCCTGTGATCATTTATTGATATCAAACAGTTTTTATTTCACTTCTTTTCCAACCACATCAACATCTGTTCTATTTTTCCATTATATAATATGAACATTATGAAACTGAGACTTCCCTTAACAAAGATGCACAAAAGTCCAATCTATCAAAAATCAAAGCAAAAACTGAATCATCAGTACAGATAAAGAATACATGAATGTTAATGAGGTCCATTTATCAAAGTCTTTTCTACGTTTCAGAGGGAAATATTTGAGTTTGGACTTGACTCCATTTATGAGCAGTTGATCAAATATGATGCATCACTATAGATCAAAGCAGCCAACAGTATATGACACAGTTCAAAGTGGCTGACGAGGACAATTCAAAGGTCTGTACAGAGAAGAAAAAGGAGGAAACTCTTCATTCAAGTTGTCAGAGTTGTGGGGGTGTTACCTTTGATACTTTCATTTGATCTTTTTTCACTTGTTTGACATTTTTGTGACGTGAGTTCAATTAGATGTTGGAAAATATTGATGAGTTTCTTCAACAATCTGGAGCAACTAAACTTTCACAGTCAGTAAAAGCCTCAAATCAAAGTTTGGCTCCGAGAGCTGGGTGAAGCCATGTCCGTTCCCAGCAGCAGGTGAATCAGGCTGCTTCTCCCATGGTGACATGGTCACATCAGACTGGGCTCCGATCAAGAAAAAAGGCCCAAAGGAAACAGGGCAAAGGACAGTGCCCCCCTCAGGCAGGGAGGGAGAAGATAACACAGCAATAGAACATTCACAGGTGAAGCTCAGAGCAGCTTTATGAGCTTTAAGTCCAGAGACACTGATGATGCTCTGTCAGGTCCAGAGGACACACAGGGATGATGGTGGACTGGACTCTGTGTGTGACAGTGGAGCTGTTCTCAGATCAGTTCAGACTGCAGTGCTGGGAGTCACCTCCACTTCCACTGGTTCCTCTGGCAGCCACCAAGATGGACTCCACCAACTACACACACACAAACACACAGACAGAGGAGAGGTGGTGAATGACAGACTCTTGAGTCAGTGATGCAGCAGCCACTTCAGTCCTGTTCAGACCAGATGTGTCAGTTGTTGTTAGTCAGTAGTTGAGTGACTGGACATTGGCCTGTAGTGAGAGTGCTGCCGTTTCCTCTAACATTGTGTAGAGAGGGGAGGTGGAATCAGCTGGAGCTTCAGCTGCACACCTTCACACCTTTTCACACTATATTGCTGTGTTTGATTTCAACATGCAGCAACTGTGTAGAAATATGAACAAAGACTGAAATGACATTGAACTCAAGTGAAATGTGCAGCATTTACTGCAGCATCACTGCTCCAACACTTCAGTGAGGGATTTCCTCCTCTTACCTGTCAGCTCATGTTACAGCTCAAGCTTATCAAGTGCCTGTGGGACCACAGCATCTGATTGGCTGTTGACATTTCACACACAAACTATTCTATTGATCATTTCCACTAAAGTTGATCCACTTCATCTACTGGAACGTAGTTTGTCCAGAAAAAAAAAAGACATTCTTCTCCATATTTATTGCAGACTAACATTATTCTAAAGCAAAGATCAACAACATGGATTTAGTCAATCTGATATGAGTGATAGATGCAACAGGACGTCTGGCTCCTACTTCCTGGTTTGGTCCTAACACCACAACACCTTTACCTGATACTGGAACATTTAGGACTCCACACTCTGTTGCTTTTGCTTCTTGTCTTGTTGTTTCTTCATTCAATCATTTGTTTCATTGAACTTCAGCTATGACATCCTGTCTATATGTCTATGTCTATATGTCTAAATGTCTTGTTGTGGATCTAAGTTACACGATGAAAAAAAAACTCCAGAAACCAGTTGAACTGCCCAGAAACACTTTTCCTTCATGAGTTGATTGATCTGGAGGGAAACAGCTACAGATGTGACTGACCTCAGAGTCTCCAGTCTACAGTCTGGACTCTTCTGGAGATCACGCAGATCCTTCAGGTCTGAATCCTGCAGCTTGTTCCAGCTCAGGTCCAGATCTCTCAGGTGGGAGGGGTTGGACTTCAGAGCTGAGCCCAGAGAAGAACAGCTGATCTCTGACAAACTGCAGCGCTCCAATCTGAATAAAGAATAAAAGAAGAACAACATTCATACACCTCTTGTGACAAGTGATTGATCATTGCTGCTGACCTCAAGACAGTCTGTCAATATAGAATCAATATCTGATCAGACACGTTGGACTAAACACTGACTCCAACGCATTGATTCAGGACTGAACTGGATCAAAGTTTAAAGGTCCAGTCCTGAACCAGGACTAAGGTCTTTCTTGGTCCTGGTCTCAGGAAACTAAAACTACACACATTCAACTGAAAACACCACAACCAGCTCAGCCAACCATTATCAAGGGTACAGCAGTGGAGATGGTTGATTCCTACAAATACTTGGGGACAGTGATTGATTAAAAACTTGACACATGACCTCAACACCTCAACAATCTGCAAAAAGGGCCTGCAAAGACTCTACTTTCTGCACAGACTAAAATCCTTTAATGTTGATAAGACCTTGATGTTTTTATTCTACAGATCTTTTATTGAGTCAGTTTGAACTTTTTGCTTCATTTCATTTGATGGAAACCTGTCAGTTAAAAACAAAAATCATCTGTTCAAAATTGTGCAAGAAGCCAATAAGATAACTGGCATGCAGCAGCTCTCTGTCTCAGAGATCTTTGACAGACGAGTCTTACAGAAGGCTCGGTCCATCCTGTCCAGCTCTGATCACCCACTGTTGGAGGAATTCATGTCTCTGCTGTCTGGACGGAGATAGAAGCTACCTAGGGCACCAACACATAGGTAGAAATTCTCCTTTGTTCCACGTGCAATCAATGCAATCAACTTGCACAATTATTAACCCCCCCCCCAAATTCAAATGTTGGCCTTTTAAATTGATGAGAGGTTTCACTTCTTCACCTCAGTCCTTTATACTCTTCTTATAGTCTCTTTTGATGCTTCTTTTTTACTCACTTTAGGATTGTTCTTATCAGGTTGGTTGTGCTGTACACTGCAATGTTGATGTTTGAGACTGTTTATTTATTTGTTATTGTTGTTGTGTTAATTGTACTGTCACTGCAAATCAAATTTCCCCTGGAGGGACAATAAAAGCTCTGAACTGAACCTGTTGACAAACCCCACCCACCCACCCACATCTTATTTGATGACCTCAAAGCAGTCAGTCTTTATTTGAGTCAAACGCTCTGACTTTAAGATCAGATTCAAATCATCTATGTGAACAAAATGAAGACTGGCCTAACACTACAGAGCAGTCTAACATGTGTTTGTGACAGCGGCCCTGACGGTTGAATAGAAGAACAACTGGAAACATGATGTAACCAGTAGTAACATGTCCGTCTCAGGCCACCGTAGGGCTGTCAGCCCCTCCCACTTCCTCACTGATGAACTGTTTGTTGTTATATAGGCCAACAGGTGAGCTCAGCTTGTACCTTCTCCACTGCTGCTGTTTCTCTGTTCCTGGCCCTGGTGTGATTGTTACACACCATGCTGTGGTAGGAGCCAGTTTTAAATGTTTCATTGTTTGACGTGGTGGTGTGTGTGTGTATGTGTGTTTACTTTGGTCTGCTATATCCTAGGTCCTGATCCCTTACAACCCCCGCTCCCATGTGTTGAACCACATGGGTAGTGAACCTATCCACAACAATGGCAGTCTGGATAAGCGGTATCACGATGCTGGTTATCAACTCGGTAACTCAACCCAGGTTTGTCTTATTGTGAATGGGTGAACGTGCACATATAAAGGGCAGGTTCCATGGCAGCAGACCAATCACAATCATGAACGCCGATGTGGCAGAGAGGCGAGGTGAGCAAAGTTGGACAGTGGAGGGACTGGTGTTCAGAGTTTCTCACCTCAGCTTCACACTCCCCTTAAGTGTGTGTTTGGAGCTCATTTTGCACCACATCCTTCACTCTTTATATTTTCCATTATATTTTGGTTACTTTGCTGTGTGTGTGTGTATGTGTGTGTGTGCATGTGTTGGGTGCGGAGCAGGGTGACTACTCTGTCTCCATATAAACTTTCTCTCCTCTGATGGTGGCTACACCCAGCTGTCCTGTAGTGCTCCTTCCACTGACTCTTTTTTGCTGTTTTATACCATTTACATTAAAGTTGTGGGTTTGAATCTTTTGCTAGTTGCTGAGCTGCTGCATATTATTTAATAAAGACTGTAATCTTGGGGGAATCATCTGTCTCTGCTCATAATTTTTTCTTTACTGTCACCTGGATCATCAAACTGGACCTGGGCCCTTTTTGGAGCCGAGTTTCCACAGTAAATGTTGATGATAAATCTGAGCCCTACCTTGGCCCTGGATACAATGAGACAACAACTATTTCAAATGTCCTTCATTCATCACATCAAAGTCAGTGATTCAAGTTGTGTGTGAAGATCAGTCAGGTTCAGTTGTGGGATAAAGATCTAAGATCTACAACAGTAACAGTCAGTGAACTGACCTCAGAGTCTCTAGTCTACAGTCTGGACTCTCCAGAAAACCACTCAGATCCTTCACTCCTGAATCCTGCAGCTTGTTGTTGCTCAGGTTCAGTTCTCTCAGGTGGGAGGGGTTGGACTTCAGTGCTGAGCTCAGAGAAGAACAGCTGATCTTTGACAAACTGCAGCCCCTCAATCTGAATAAAGAATAAAAGAAGTGAGTTGAGGACAAAGTTCCTTGTTGACAGCGTTCAGTGTTTCATCATCTGTTCAGAGCTGAAGAAGGTTTAGAAAGAACAAGTTTAGAAAATGAAAGTCAAACATTTGAAGCAACAGGAAGCAGGTTAAAACAGTCCCATCCAGAGAGAGAAAACAGCTCATTAATATTCATGAGAAGCTGCTGCTGCTTCAACACAGACGTAGTGACTCCACCTCTTCAACTCTGCCAGCTCCACCTGTGGCTCCATCTATACAAACTCATGTTGTGCAGCCACATTTCTCAGAGATTCTACTGACCATGCTCAAGTTGTCAAAGACAACAAACATGTGAGGCTGAAGTCTGTTGCCATGACAACAAATGTCTAGAAACACGTGTTGAATGAAGCAGCTGATGAAGCACAGAGACAGAAAAACCTGCTGACTGACTTCACACATTGAAGCTGCCCCAACTTGTTCAAAGTGCTGAAACCAGCACACACAACTTGTTATTATGACATGTTGGGCTGGCTGGAAAAAATCTGTTCTCCCATTCTAATCCATTTTCACTGGAAGAATCCAATAAGCTGAGAGTGATTTTGAACACACACTCCTGTGGCTGACACAACAAGATGTGGTCAGGTGAGTGCAGGTGTAGAGCTGCTGGTGTCACCTGAACAAAGATCCAACAGCTTTGTTTTCTTGAAATCATCAAATCAAATCAAATCAAAACCAGTTGAAAAGTAGAAACATTTTTAACACTAGAAGATCTGATCACTAAAGTGTGTCCTGCAAGAGATCCAATAAAAACAAACTTGAAAAGTGTCCAGTAGCAGGTGTGTGGTTGTAGCTGACATTTAAAAAGCATCAAGTGAATTGAAAACTGTGTGGGCTTTTGTCAGCATGTCCTGTCGGGATATCCTCATCCCACCCCACCCGCTGGGTGAGGATACAGCTCCAAAAATGTCAATTATCATCCTATGCTCCACACATTCTTTAGTGAGGTCTCCATTTGGTGATTCGCATATAAGCTTGTTGGTCAAATCTGGACCCTGCAGCAATTCTCCATTCAGAGAAGTTCCATGAAACGTGGCTCCACAGTCCAACACCACACGCAGTTTCTTTTTGCGTGGGTGGTATAGACCCCATGATGTGGTATATACCACACTTTGCCACTTTCAGTTACCAACTGCTCTTGTGGTACAACCTCAGCAGATCCTTTTGCCAGAACATCCTGCAGAAATGCTTGGTGTTCCTCCAGGAATGTTTGGTCTGGTTTGAAGCTTTTCAGCAGCTGTTGTGCTCTTTGCAGTGCCATATGCCTGTTGTTGGCCATGGTCACATCTGGCTCACCAAAAGGCAACTTGAGCTAGTAGTGTCCATCTTTAAGCTCTGCTGAGTCGAACGTGTCACAGCATCAGCTGCACTGCGGTGAAGAGTTCATGCGCGCTCCCGCGCCGGCTTAGCTGATGGCTGCAGGTACGCGCAACGGCCGTCGTGTCAGTATTGAGTCTTATTTCTTGATCCCGCCCCAAGTTGCTTTAAGCCTGCAGTAGAGGCACGGGAGGATGAGGAGGGGGGGCTGGCGGCTCTGCTTGGAGCCTTGCTTGCGGGCTTTTTGCTCTGGGACGCACTATCCTCCGGTCCCACCAATAATGCACTCGCTTCTTCTTGCTCCTCTCCAACCTCATTCTTGTCCTTTTCTTCCTCCACGTCAGCACCAACCATGCTTTAATGTCAAAGAAGACATCTCCAAAATGGATCAGTTTGGGCTCATACCAGTCCATATGATCCGCTTCCTGTTCTTCTTCACTTGAAAGGAGGTTTTGTACAGACACTTGCAGCTCCACAAACTCTTCCAAGTACTTATTGAAAGCTTCACCATGTTTGTTGACTGTCTCTTTACTTTCCCCAGCTTCCAACACATGATTCATTTCATTCTTTGTGCGCGTCACATCCATAAGCTTTCCCCGTCGTGACGTCATTGTTTTGATCAGCAGCGTCTCATCAGCCTTTCCACTGACACACATCGTAACACGCAGGTGGATAGATTTGATTCCCACTGAATTCCAGCTCTGCATCAATATATTTGAGCCACAGCAGCAACAATATCCACTGTTATTGAGCACATGTCGCTGCGCTGCTTCTTTGTTTGAATGGGAGGCGGCGGCTCGTTTCTTTGCATCAGAACAAATGAATGAAATCCGCTCCTCACAAACCGCACACACTTCGTCCACTGTCTCGCTGCGTGTGTCTTCTTTGTGTCTTTGAACACAACTTCTTTACATCTTCAATCAACTTCAACTTAAATCTGTTCCAGACTGTTTGCTACATTATTCAGACATCCACAAGAAAACGAAAAGCTCCTTTATGGCGACAAAAGCTTCAATAAGGTGGTGAAAAACTGTTTTCAACCACCGCCTCTGAACCAAACATTCGGGGTTTTCCAATGCGCAGCCGCGCAGTTACCTGACCCATATATCCTCCTGTTACAGACCACACGCCCCCGGGGACATGACCAACCAAAAACAATAAGATCAACAATCTGAGCAAGATCATAGGCCATAATAAGCAGAGTGAACAATTCATTTCCATTGTAAAACTAAGTCAACAAATACAAAAGTAAAAAGTTCAATTGAACGGCTGCAACAAACTGTGTGGAGCTGAATTCAAGCAAATCTCTGTGCAAGATGTGAAGAAGAAGCTGTGACTGTTGACACACAGTGGAGCTGCTGCTACTGTTCCATCTGCTGCTGTTTCACATCAACGTCTCAACTGTTGCTCATGTTCAACACAAAGTGTATTAATGGAACTGCTTTGGCTCCATTCATAATGTCAACATTCATGTTGATGATAATGCACAGAGCCTGAGGAAAGAGGTGGAGTCAGCAGCTATTGATTATAGATCACTTATTGTCTGACACATTCAATGTGTTTGTGTAGTTGAGGTGAAATGTCAAGAGAAACAGTGAGTGGACTAAAAGCAGAGAAGAAGAAAACAGACGTCACCATGGAGATCCTCAGTGTGGATCAGTAGAATATCAGCCTCATGTCTGCAGCTCAGTGTCAACACAACTTTCACATCACATTCATCTGAGCACAGAAATAAAACATGGAGTCTGACCTCAGAGTCTCCAGTCTACAGTCTGGACTCTCCAGAAAACCACTCAGATCCTTCACTCCTGAATCCTGCAGCTTGTTGGAGCTCAGGTCCAGGTGTCTCAGGTGGGAGGGGTTGGACTTCAGAGCTGAGACCAGAGAAGAACAGCTGATCTCTGACAAACTGCAGACCTCCAATCTGAATAAAGAATAACAGATGTAGATCAAATCAGTGATAATGGATCAGATGTGTCCTGATCAATGATCAGTGTCTAAATGAGTAGAGGGACTTTGTCCTTGTGTTCTTGTCTTCTTCTGTTATTTGGCCTCAAAGAGCCCTGAGCTCTATCAGAGCGTTTCAGACACATGTCAGATCTACAGTGGAAGGAAAATCAGCTCTTTCTGGAACATTGAAGCCTGTAAATGTGTTTGAACAGACACCAAGAATAAAATGATCAACAGTGAAAATGGACACAATAGGTTGTGTTTTCAAGAAGCAGCTGGAAATCAACT
The DNA here is from genome assembly GCA_021432705.1 of Caranx ignobilis. Taxonomy (NCBI): domain Eukaryota; kingdom Metazoa; phylum Chordata; class Actinopteri; order Carangiformes; family Carangidae; genus Caranx; species Caranx ignobilis. The sequence goes on from MU269989.1 coordinate 17,633,740, forward strand.
GGAACCTTAGAAACCTTTGATGTTTCCAGAAATCTCCCATCTGCTGCCGTTCATCATCATCACTGATGTGACTTCAGCTTGGTGAAATATTTGTTGAAGACAGATGCAGCTTCTGTCATGTTCAGATCAGCAGCAGAACATCTGTGAGTTTGATCCTCATCAAGTTTCTGATTTGAAGATCAAAAGTGTGTTTGTGAGTTTGTGTTTCCATCAGTGAGGCTTGGTGCCAGATGCTGCTGCTGTGAACAAACACTGCTCTTCTCTGCTGGAGTTTATTATCATTAAGTCCACTCTTCTACCTTCTGAGGAAATTCTGCTTCCTTCTGTTTTTTCTGTCTTTTGTGAGTTGGTCATATTTTGGGCTTCTCTTAGTGCCAGTACAGGTGGGCTGTCATACTCTTACAGGTGGGGGCTCACTGGGTGGAAGGTTCCTCCTCTCTGGGTCAGTGCTGTGTATTCTAAGCTGTGTGTCTTTTGCTTTGCAGTGTGTGTGAGCTCTCCCTCCCAGTATCTGCTGGTGGTGGCCCCTCTTCCACTCACTCACTCACTGTAGGCTTCCCTGACACCCTCACTCTTGTACTGGTGATCATCTCAGAGTAGAGACGCCATTTTTAATGAACATAAAGTATATTTTTGTCAGCTCAGTTTTCATGTGTATAATCCAGCTCATCACTGGGGATAAGTCCTGATGACAGAATACCATAATAATTATGAAACTTGGATTCAATCAAATTGTTGATTTGTTTTTCATGTTGAGTTATAAAATGTTATTTTCCACATTTCCCTGTCTCCTGGTCATTGAACAGACTGTATAGTATCACAACACAGAACACAACTACTGAACTAAATCTGTGTAAAGTCTAGATTGGGCCCTTTGAATATCACATAAGACCAATTAGAAAAATCTGCTTCAATCCAGAAATGTTTGCCTTTTGAAAAGTCTGTCCATTTATATGCACTCAATACTTGGTTGAGGCTCCTTTTGTATGAGTTTCACTTTTTGAATTGAGCTACTGAAACAGACTATTCCATGATATTCTCATTTATTGAGATGTGCCTGTATGTGGAAATATCCAGGGGATCAATTTACATAAAAATGTGTTGTCACTTGTTTGTTCATCAAACTGTCGTAGTCGTAGATGTATCTGTAGTGTCTGTACCACAACAACATACTATTGATGCTGGGCCGTATCCATGGACACATCATGTGATGTAACATAAAACTTCAATAAAACCTGGTTCATCATTTATAAAATGCTTCATTCAGACAGACAGACTGAACACACACAACAACACACAGGAACCCTCTGTCAACACCTGCTGCTGTGTTCAAGTGTCATCAGATAAACAGCTTGATGGATCCTCACCTGAGAGTCTCCAGTCTACAGTGTGGACTCTGCAGTCCACCACACAGCAGCTTCACTCCTGAGTCCTGCAGGTTCTTGTTGTCACTCAGGTCCAGGTGTCTCAGACTAGAGGACTGGGAGCTGAGGACTGAGGACAGAGCTCCACAGCTTCTCTCTGAGAGGTTACAGATGTTCAGGCTGAAGAGATGATCATGAGGAATTAAAGAAGAAAGGAATTAATTTTCTGTCCTGTAGAAAACACACAAGTGTTTTTATATAATGATGAATAAATCCATCTGTCTCTACACTTACAGAGCTTTGTTGGAGGCTTTGACCACTGGCAGCAGCCTCAGAAGAGCCTCCTCTGAACCAGAGTATTTCTTCAGGTCAAATTCATCCAGGTCTTCTTCTGATGACAGTAAGATGAAGACCAGAGCTGACCATTGAGCAGGAGACAGGTTGTGTGTAGAGAGACGTCCTGATCTCAGGGACTGTTGGATCTCCTCCACTAGAGAACGATCATTCAGTTCATTCAGACAGTGGAACAGGTTGATGCTTTTCTCTGCAGAGGGAGTCTTTTTAATCTTCTTCTTGATGTACTGGACTGTTTTCTGATTGGACCCTGAGCACCTTCCTGTCTGTGTCATCAGGTCTCTTAGAAGACTGTGATTGGTCTCCAGTGATAGACCCAGGAGAAAGCGGAGGAACAAGTCCAGGTGTCCATTTGGACTCTGTAAGGCCTTGTCCACAGCACTCTGGTAGAAGAGTGTTGGTTCAGGTTTGTTTCTAAATAGTCTTGGCCTTATTTTTTCTCCTGACATTAGATTGACTCCATATTTGATGAAGGTCAGATGGACATGAAGAGCAGCCAGAAACTCCTGAACACTCAGATGGATGAAGCAGAACACCTTGTCCTGGTACAGGCCTCTCTCCTCTTTAAAGATCTGTGTGAACACTCCTGAGTACACTGAGGCTGCTCTGATATCGATGCCACACTCTGTCAGGTCTGATTCATAGAAGATCAGGTTTCCTTTCTGCAGCTGCTCAAAAGCCACTTTTCCCAGAGACTCAATCATCTCCCTGCTCTGTGGACTCCAGTGTGGATCTGTCTCAGCTCCTCCATCATACTTGACCTTCTTGACTTTGGACTGAACCACCAGGAAGTGAATGTACATCTCTGTCAAGGTCTTGGGCAGCTCTCCTCCCTCTCTGCTCTTCAACAGCTCCTCCAGAACTGTAGCAGTGATCCAGCAGAAGACTGGGATGTGGCACATGATGTGGAGGCTTCGTGATGTCTTGATGTGGGAGATGATCTTTCTGGCCTGCTCCTCATCGCTGAACCTCTTCCTAAAGTACTCCTCCTTCTGTGGGTCAGTGAACCCTCTGACCTCTGTCACCATGTCAACATACTGAGGAGGGATCTGACTGGCTGCTGCAGGTCGTGTGGTTATCCAGAGGCGAGCAGAGGGAAGCAGTTTCCCCCTGATGAGGTTGGTCAGCAGCACGTTGACTGAGGTGGACTCTGTCACATCAGTCAGGATCTCAGTGTTGTGGAAGTCCAGAGGAAGCCGACACTCGTCCAGACCGTCAAAGATGAAGACGACCTGGAACTGATCAAACCTGCAGATTCCTGCTTCTTTGGTTTCAGTGAAGAAGTGATGAGCAAGTTCCATCAAGCTGAACTTTCTCTCTTTCAGGACATTCAGCTCTCTGAAGGTGAAGGGAAATATGAAGTGTATGTCCTGGTTGTCTTTGTCTTCAGCCCAGTCCAGAGTGAACTTCTGTGTTAAGACTGTTTTCCCAATGCCAGCCACTCCCTTTGTCATCACTGTTCTGATTGGTCGGTCTCTTCCAGGTGGGGCTTTAAAGATGTCTTGTTGTCTGATGGTTGTTTCTGCTCTGTCTGGTTTCCTTGAAGCTGTTTCAATCTGTCTGACCTCATGTTCATCATTGACCCCTCCAGCCCCTCCCTCTGTGATGTAGAGCTCTGTGTAGATCTGCTTCAGAAGAGTTGGGTTTCCTGCTTTAGAGATGCCCTCAAACACACACTGGAACTTCTGCTTCAGGTCAGATTTGAGTTTACGTCCACAAACTGCAGCAAAATATTCTGAATGAAAACACAAGAAATAAGACCAGTAAGAAAATAGAACATTTTCATTCCTCTAAATAACCACTATATGAACATGTTTCCCTCCATCTCTTGATGTCAGTGAACGTGTCATTTGTCCATCATGTTGAATCTTTAGAGAAATCCTCTTACTGCTCTGCAGACACTCAGCCAGCTCCTCCTGCTTCATCCTCCTCAGGAGGTTCACTGTGATCTTCACTAATGCCTCTGTGCTGCTGCTCCTCTGCTCTTCATCCTCACCATCCAACACCTCCTCATCCTCTCTCTGACTCCCTGAGCATTGTGGGTAATCTGGACTCAGAAGCTTGAGGATCTTCTTCAGCTCCTTCTTCACAAAAGTGACCATGTTCTCCTCCAGCAGCTGGAACAGAAACTCTATGAGTGACAGCATCAAACTAAAACCATGGAGCCAAACATCAGATCCATGTTGGACACACTGACAATCCACTGGTGTCAAAGTGCAGCATGGAGATGACTGTGAACACAACAGATGGAACAGCAGCTGTTGGACATGTTCACACCTTCAATATGGAGTCCAGGTGTGTTTGATGCTGCTGGGCAGACTGAGCACTGGGAACCTCTGAGCTCTCCTGGTCCACTCTGTGGAGGAATCAGTGTCAAGTGAAAATAAGTACAGGGAGATAATACAAGATGGACTTTATATGTCCCCTGAGGACGTTCACAACAGACAGAGACACTTTGATTTCAGACCTGGTCCAACAACATGTCATACAAACTGGTTCTTTTCTACAATAACGGAGTTTTTCCTCAGTCGATGTGAGGGTCTAAGGGCAGAGGATGTTGTCATAATGCTGTGTAAAGCCCTTTGAAACAAACTGTTTGTAAAACGGGCTATACAAATAAAATTGACTTGACTTGACTTGACTTGAGTCTGAGTGTCAGTTACAGCTTACATCTGATCAGCTGATCCACCTCCTCCTTTAAAGTCAATGTCCCAGTCCTTTGACTCGTCACTCTTTAAAGACAGACAGCTGGGTTCAGGAGAGTCTGGTCTCTGCTGCTGGATCCTGAAACAACAACACAACTGATGTGTCAGTAGTTTTAGGTTTTCAAAAGAATTCTCTGCAAAGTTATTTTTGAGTTACAGATGTGAATGACTTCCTTTTCTTCAGTTATGGAACAATGTTAACATGTGTACATCAAAGCCCTTTCAGGACACATTCACATCTGATGTCTTTTAAACTTTGTGTTTTTACAAATCAACTTATCATTTTAAGATTTTCATCAAGTGCTGCACATCTTCAGTCTGAGCAAAGTGTTTAATAGAGGTTGTAGCAGGAACAGGAAATGACAAAACAGAGCTGGAAAGGAAGAGGAAAGAAGTAACACACACCTCAGAATTTTCAAAGCCTATGAACATAGATATTTACACAGCAGTTGTCTGCCAGCACTCCTTTCTGCACCTGCTGCAGCCACTCTGCTGCTGTTACTACTGCCAGACGTATCCATATTTGTGATTGGTCAGATGGTGCAAACACCACTTAATTGTTTGGTTTAGTGAAGCAGAGTAACTGGAAGATACACTGGGTATGTCTCTGCTCTCAGTCTGTGGTTCTGACCTCTGCAAACACAAACATGTTCTTATTCATATCACATCAGTCACTGATCAGTTCTCTGATGACAGAGGCATTGTGGGAAGTCTACAGTGACATCAGCGTCCAGCACCACACACTGTAGTGAAGGATGGAAGCAACACAGCAGCATCCATAGACAACAGTGTAGAGTCAGTCAGTCATTAACTGTGTCCAGTCTCCAGCTGCTGACCACCTGTCTCACATCAGCTCTAAAGAAGCAGAGTGATACAAAGGTGAGATGAGAGGATCACACACTGACACTGCTCAACATCTGGATCCACTGGCTCAACATCTGGATCTACCTGCTCACCAGTCATCCCCCTACAGCCCAGGGAAAAGAGACATGAAGACAAAACAACATGAGGACGGAATCAATTAGCTGCTGATGTGTCTGCTCTTCTTCTCCATCTCCAACCAAACCGACAGTGTGTTAGTCCGTCCCTCAGCTCCTCCCCCTCTGTCTGAGGCTCTCAGCTCATTGGTTCTTACTGAAGACTGAGTCTCTCACATATATAGTTTCATGTTTGTGAAGCTCAGTCACTTAGTGAAACAGCTGCTCACTGTAGTTTCTACCAAACACACTGACTGTGCTCATTGAAGCTCATGGTTCAGGCTGTAAAATGATCCTGTAAAGAGTCTGAACTTTGTTAGATCCCAGCTCATCAAGCTTCACAACACACTGATGAATCTTAATGAGCAGCACTGTCATTTAGAACAGTGTGACTTTGTTGTTACCTTATTAGCCCTCCATCACAGTCTCTTTGGTTTAAGGTTATGTTCTGGACCTTTGTTGTTCTGCTCCTGTAAAAAGCAGCTGCTGAGATTCTGCTTCAGCTGCTGGAACTGATTTGATCCTCTGTCTCTGCTCTCTGTGTCTGACATGGCTCTGAATTCACTAGAAATCACTCATCGGCCTGTTGCACAGCTCAAAGCTGCCACCAGGAGGAGCTACTTGACGCAGCCAACATCACCATGTTCCTTCTATCAGGTGGAAACAAGACCATGAACATTTAGTGCAAATGAAATGAGGACTTTAACCCAGTGGTTACTTCCTGTTTTAACTAGATGCTGCTGACATGTTTCCTGTTGAAGAACGTTCAACACAAATTCAAAAGATTTGAAATTTAGTTTAGTCTTACATCTGATCAGCTGATCCACGTCCTGCTTTAAAGTTAAGGAGCCTGCCAAATGACCCACCGCTCTTTAAAGACAGACAGCTGGGTTCAGGAGAGTCTGGTCTCTGCTGCTGGATCCTGAAACAACAACACAACTGATAAATGTGCATGTTGGAGAAAAACTGACGAAACATCTTCAATCTTTTAATAAACACAACAACTGACTTTTAGAGAGAAAAGTCTTTCTGACTGTTTTAAATTCTGACCTTTCAAAAACAGATCGCTTCAAGTTGAGTTGATGACAACCAATGGACTCATCACTCTGCATGGACACACAGCTGGATCCAGGTCCAGGTCCAGGTCCAGGTCCAGGTCCAGCAGACTGATCCATGCTGCTGAGCTCACGTCCACATCAGCTCACACACACTTTGTAGCTGCACCTGCAGAGGAAACACACATCATTCATGTGCACACCAGCTCACATGTCCATCATGTCTCCAGCTGCTCCTCCACTGATTGGCTCTTCTTCTCTGCTTCATATCAGTGTCAGCTGAATGCAGTCACACAGCAGTGAGGAAGAGGAAGCTGCCATCAGCTGCTGTACTTCTACTATCAGTCCACTAGATGGCATCATGAAGCTGCAGTGAAGTGAAGAGCAGCCCAGCAACATGATCCATGGACGACTGTGGCCCATGTCAAATGTTGGTGACAGTTTTCTGGCTGATATATGGTGAGTGTTGAGCTCACTTTTCTCACATTGAGCTGGTTTTTCTATCATCAGATCTGATCTTATTAAAGCAGCTGCTTGTCTGTCTTGTGCTCAGTGTGGATCATTTTCACAATGTTTTTATTGTGTGATAATGTCTTTAAAACACTATGAACCAATGGACTGTACCACTCTGTAGAGAGGGTCATTATATTTCCAAAAGGTAAATGTATAAAAATATTTAATTTTAAATCCAAATAAATTAAAAGGAAGATTTATCAAAACATAATCATTTGAAAATAAAAAAAATAAAAAATACTGACTCTAACCTTATGTACTTAGCTGACTAAAGATTACAAATTGTATTAGTCACAAGTTAGTGAATGTGGTGACTTGAGCAATAAAGGGTTAAACCTGACATTTAGAATCAGTTGTCTGTTCTGACTAAAGTTTTAAACTACAACTCTGACAGAAATCTGTTCAGATGAATCTTAATGAGCAGCACTGTCATTTAGAACAGTCAGACTTTACTGTGACCTTATTAGGCCTCCATCACAGTCGCTGTGGTTTAAGGTCACGTTGTTAATACACAACATGTGTGAGTGTCACACAACAGCTCACTGCTCATTCCCCAGGCCAACTTTGATCTGAGCTCAAGAATCAAGCTGGAAATCAGTGGTGCCAGGACAGGAGCCACCTCTGTACATGATCCCTGGACTGGAGGAGAAACAAGCACAACAAACAAACAACAAACAAACAACAAACAAACCGACTGAAACGACCACCGACGGCTCATCTGTGACGTCACAGAGAGAAAGATTTCCTCCCCTGGACTCAGTGGAATCAGACTCCTGTCGCTCCTCCTCTTTCTCCTCAACAAATATTTCCTGTGTAACAGACTAATGGACCTGGACAGTCCATCAGATTTACACGTGAGAAGACGGACGGGTTAATAATCAATCATCATGTCAGCGTTACATCACTGAGGTGCGTTCAGGTGAACTAGGAAGAATAATGGACTAGTTTGACAGGAAAGTGAAGTGTTTGTAGTTGAAGTGCCCCTCCCTACTCATCAGCTCCTGTTGTCTCCTCCTTTTCTCTCAGTGTCTCTGTGTGGACTGAAGGTCACTGTGACTCTTCTTCCCTCCACAGTCCACAGGGACAAACTGACTCACACACTCTCACACTTCAATAACAACTAGAAGAAGAAGAAGAATGTTGTGTTAACACTCACCTGCCTCACACTTCACTTTCTCTCCTTCTGCTCCGTCACTTTAAAATGGAGTCTGAACTCACTGAACACTTTCACTTCCTTGTCTGTACCTGCTGAATACCTGTTGTTTTAATGACCCCGCCTCCCCGTCTGCGTTTACAGGGAGTCACGTGACTCTGTGAGTGTGTGTTCACTTACAAGTTGTTTAAACTAGTTGTTATTTCATTGTCTGTTGTTTAAAATGACAACTAATGTGTTTTAATGAGATAAACTCTGACTTTATCTCCAGCTTCATATAAATAATGTTGATGATGGTTGTGACAGAGAAGTGACTTGATACAGGTAGAATGGCTCCATCTGCTGGACATCTCCTGGTATTACACCTGTATGGATTCATTCAATGTGAGCCCATATATAATATAGTAAGCTAAATAGTGGGCTAGGATACAGCAGTGGTAGAAATAAAAGCTTCAACTTCTTGTGACCAAGAAGTCATCAGAGAAAAAAGGATATAGTTAAAAGGCCTTATATTTCACAGGCCATGACAATGATGGCAGGTGGTGACCGTGTTGGCATGAACGAGGAGGATTATTACTTTATCATCCGTGTCTTTAGGGATCAGAGGTTGATAAAGAGACTGAAATAAGTTACTTCAAAGGTGGAACACACTGGCTGTTCTGGCTGTTGAGTGGGACTTCCATCCAAAAACCTCCAGACTTCAATGACTTGGTGATGAACCTGGTTGTGACTGATGCAGTAGTTCACTGCTTTAACCACTAGGTGGAGACATATGAGAAGCTGCTGATAGAAAGACATTTGGACATGTTAGCAGTGATCAGCCTGCTTCTTTAAAGAGAGGCCTTCCTTACAGTCAGCTCCTGACAACAAGAAGAATTGTTGACACAGTTGATGAGCAACAAGCCAGCTGGTAACTTCCCTTGTGGTAACTGTGCCCAGTGTAATGCTATGATCAGGCCTGATACTTTCCTCCATCCACACACAGGTCAAAAATACAGAGTTCAAAGCAGGATTCCATGGAAAAGGAAATGTGTTGTATATGTTGTAAAATGCCCCTGTGGTCTTTCTTACGTAGGTCAAACAAAAGGAGAACTGAAGGTCAGGATATCTGAAGACAAAAGCAACATTAGGAACCATGAGGAGACATTTTCACTCTGTGGGACATGACACCTGCTCCTTAAGTTTCAGCCCATTGAGGTGGTCCACTCTCCCAGAAGGGGAGGAGACAGAGAGAAGCCTCTTGGATTCATGTGCTACAGACAGAGAGCCCAAGAGGCTTCAACCAGGAATTATTATGAGCTGCTTTTTTGGACACATGTTCATCTACATCTATATTTTATCTATGATAAAGAATTGGATCTACACTTTTGTCTATTGGGCCTTATTCACACCCCCTAACGTGTCTTGTCTTGGCATTTGAATACAGCCTGTGTACCATTGTATTGATGTGTGTTTTGAATGCTTGTTGTGATGTATAGATTTTGACAGTGGGTCATGTGACCTACAGATGTAAACTGTGCCTCTTGAATTGTCCACCTTGTTCATCCCTCCTCCTTTGGGAGCGGCGGCTCATTGGTTACACACAGGTGAAGCGGCTTAGAGCTGATGGCTCCTCACTGCTTCACTATATCAGCTGTTCCAATCATTGTGATGACACGCTGAGGACGGCTGAGAGCTGAGACACGTCCTGTTTCATCCTTTGACCAACACATTTAGTTCACTTTTTCATACGTGATGCAGCTTTCTATTAGTTTTTGTAACTGTGCTGCAAGAAATGACAAGGTTCCTGATTCAAGACACACAATGTCTGTTTTATTTACAACTTCACTTCTTGTTGAGTCCACGTCATAACTGCAGTTTGCTCTGTCCCATCTGGTAAATGAAAACACTCATGTTGAAGAGAACCAGTCAGACATCTGGGCCCGTATTCACAAAGACTCCTAAGACTAAAGAGCTGCTCTTAGTGACGTAGTTCTAAGAAAACTCTTAGAATTTCCCTTAAATTAAGACTGGAGCCTTGTAAAGATCAAAGTTATTGACAAAACATCTCAGGCCTTCAGAGAGCTGCTAAGGTGACAAAGTGTGAAGAGGAGGGAGGAGGACGAAGAAGAGTTTCTTGAGCAGAGAAGGAAATGGCAGAAAGACAGAGAGGTGGGAGAGATGTTCTCCAAACACTGAATGACAGTGGTTTAATGAAAGGCTCCAGATCAGAGCGTACAGGGATCATGTTTGTGCTCCACCTGATAAAAGATGAGTTCAACACTGCAATAAAGGCAGAAATGAAGCTGACGACAACATTAAGATGTTGAAGTGGAAAAATGCAACAATGACTTGGATCTGTCACAACCTCCATCAGCACAGTGATCAATGACAGCCTCCTGTTGTAGAGCACTTGACTTACTTTCTGCTGGATGTCCACACGTTGCAGGCTCACAGACGGACACTGATGGACACAGTGGGTAGCCTGGTGTTGTTGGTGCAACTGATGGACGTTGGCATTCGGGCTGTTTTTCTTCCTTGTTTTAACAACCAATCAGAGCTTCAGAAAGAATGAGTCATACCTAGCAACGGGGTCAACCCCCCTCCTCACTAAGGTCAAAGTCTCTGTCCCCTCCTTGCTCAGAGTTGCTCTCAGAAACTTCCTGAATCAGTCTGAAGCTAAGATTCCTTGCTTGGCATGTTGAGGCTGAGTCAGCAGCTCTCTGAGAGGAGGCTCTGAATGTAGTGAATATGGGCCCTGCTCTCTATTTGGATCTGCTGCCAAAAAATCCATCCCACACTCGGCTGCACACTGAGGAGCTTGAACTCCTCCAGGCGGGCATGGGAAGACAAACAGTGAGGCTTCCTGAAAATGTTGACCACACAGAGGGACAGTTGTCAGTCCAGTTGTTTGACTTGTCATTGAAGCACAAGTCATGTGCTGCTGCTGAAGCTTTTCTCTCTGTCTCTGTTGTTCAAACATCTAAAACAAGCGCTCACTGTTTTTTTACTGGAACACCATCAAATATTTTGCTGACTTTGAGTCACTAAACACTGAACCAAACAGAACATGTGCTGGTTCTGATAGAAATGATAGCAAGATAATTGATGTCATAGTTTCTGGGATATAAAGAGCATTTTCAACACTTGGTATCTACCATCTACAGAATGGATGTGTCCATTTTGGCAGCACTTGAATGAAGAGAAGGTGATGGCCTGAAGAGCTGAAACATCTCACTGTTCATTTTAGATGGAAATTCAACAAGTTGATGAGCATGGACTAAGTGGAGGAGAACTAGAGTATGCACTGAAGTGATGGGACAGTGAGAATGGTTGTCGTGGTGATCAGTAAACTGTTATTCTGTCTGAGCTGCACAGTTCAATAGAATGTTTCAATGAATCTGTGATGATGTCATTCCATCTGTGATGATGTCATACTATGGAACATGGCCCACAATGAGAGATTGTGTTGGTTCAGTTCACCTGTTGACTGCACACAGCTGAACACTCACAAGCTCAGAAACAACTGGAGAGAGGACAATGATGAGAGTTTGAGAGAAACAGCAACAATTTTCAAGACAAACGTCCATTTTCAGAAAACCAGACCGTCAGTGAACGCAGCACGTAAGTACTGAAGTTACAAGGAGTTTCATGTAGTGAAGGAACAGAAACAGTATTTCCCTCTGAAATGTAGTGAAGGAGTCATGTGCAGGTCACTTGGTACTTTTACACCTTCATGTCTTTCCTTATAATATATAATATAATCTATAGAATGAAATGTGTGAAAAGCAGCTTCCTGATAACGTTACAGGTTCATTATCAGAGAACCACAGTGACAACAAACGTCATGGATCTCAGTGTAGAATCTGATCAGCTCATCAAGGAGATGGAGTGGGACGACCTGGTTGATAACATGAAGGTCATGGTGGATGACATTGTGGGAGATGTGCTCAAACCTTCCCCCCTGCCTCCACCACCACCTCCGCCCGCTCCTGCTCTCCCTGCTGAGATGTGCTTCTCCACCCACCTCCATCAGTAGACAGAGAAAATGTTGGATTCTTCCCTGATGGAGCAGCTCCACACAGCTCTGGACTCAATGTTCAGGCTGCTCCCTTCATCCCCCTGGAAACACAGAGTCAGCCACCTGTGATGGAGCCAGCTCAAGTGTACAGCCAGAGACAGGTAAGACACCAAGTGTAGGTCAGAGACAGTAGATTCATAAGAACTGTATCACTCCCTGTATCAGAAAGACCAGTTAGTTATTAATGGAAGAAGCTTCAGGAAACAGAAGGAGAGCAGAAGTTTGATTTTAATCTCAGCCCAACAGAGGTGTGAGGCTGCTTATCAATATCCTTATTGACTGCCAGTTAATCAGAATGATAACCTCCCCACTCACCTTACAGTTCCTACCATATCAGCTGCCTCAGCCCATCGTCCCAGGAGGTGCAGCTTCAACCAGTGCTCCTACAGCCCAGGTAAGACCCTGGTTCAGCACAAACACACTGTGCAGCATCTTCTGTTTTCACTGTTTCTCATAGAAAGTGAAAAGCTGAGAGGCCAGAGGATGACGTCCAACCACATGTCAAGAAGCCTCCCAAAGCTTTCATGACTTTCAGGAGGGAGCACAGTTCAAATGTTGCTGCAGGACTGAAGATCAAGGACACTGCATCGGTGAACAGCGTCCTTGAACAGATGGTGAGTGTGTTTGGTCTGAGTGTGTGAGACGCTCAGTGTCACACACACTTCATCACAGTGTGCTCAAGGATTTCCTGCATTGATCAGAGCTGAAGACAAAACTTCAAACATCTTCACAGTCATTTTAAAGAAAACAAGATGAACTTGTCATGTGACCAGAGAACCAGTCAAACTTTAAACAGAGGATTTCCAGCATTTTGGAGTTTGCATTGCAGAGTCTGGTCCTGTGGATCCGTGTGGATCTGTTCATGTTTCCATGCTTGTGTTTGTGCACTAGTCTGCCTGTTGCTGCATGTAGTGGTGTATCACTATGTACTGACAGTTTGTTGTTGTGTGCCCACAGTGGAAGTTTATGTCAACCGAGCAGAGGAGCAAATACTATGAGGAAGCAGAGAGGGAGAAGTTGCACCACATCCTCCAGTACCAGTACACTGGCCCTGCAGTGAAAACTATGTATGTGCTCTGTGCTCACATATGACTTCTCCATTTTTACATCACAGCCACTGAGTTTGTTGTGTGTCCATGATGTTGGATGAGAGAAGGGTGAGATAAAGGCTCCTGCTACAGCTGAGGCTGAGACAGTATTTCTGTGGATCTCAGGTTCAAAACCTCCTTTGCTCTGCAGCTCAAACTGAACTGTGACTTTTTTCATGTCAGGATTGTTGCAGCTTCTGAACCAGAGGTCACATAGCAAGCCAAGAGATCATGTAGGACACCAGTGGAGACAGCCCTGATGGAAGTGTCCTCCTCTCTCCTTCCCCACTCACCCTCCTCATTGCTTTACCACTTTCTCTCCTTCACTTCTGTCAGAAGCTGAGTGCATCTCCCTGGAAGAGCTTTTGCCATCATGTTTCCTTTGAGAACAGAGGACATGTACATGCTAGTGTAGTGTGGACATACATTTGTTGCGTATATAAAATCATATATAACAAAAGGCAGATCTCCACTTTGTTTTTGTCCCAGTGTGAGTGAGCTCAGTTCACCTGTCACAGCAGCTTGACACATGTTTACATTAGAAAGCCAGATATTAAGTAACAACTCAGATGTAAACAGGAAATTGAACAGGATCCTAAACATGGACCTAAGCTTTGATACTGTTCATGATCAACAGGGTGACACACACCAACACTCAAGGTCCATTGAAACAAAGCTGTGGTGAGAAGGCTGGAGTCACAGCAGCAGCAAATGACAAATGCTTGTGATTGATTTTGGTTGAGAACAGCTGTAACTGCTGTGTGCCACATCCCAGCTGCAGGACAAGCAGTGGGGGATTCAGTCCTTAGTAGTCAACAGGGATTCTGTTTGATAATGTCTAGTAACATTCAAGATGCTCCTCTGTGAAGTTGTAGATGATAAGAACATGTTTGACCATGAGAAACAAGGAGTTTTCTCAGAACTATGTCACTAAGAGCAGCTCTTTAGTCTTAGGAGTCTTTGTGAATACAGGTCCAGATGTCTGACTGGTTCTCTTCAACATATGTGTTTTCATTTACCAGATGTGACAGAACAAACTGCAGTTATGACGTGGACTCAACAAGAAGTGAAGTTGTAAATAAAACACACATTGTGTGTCTTGAATCAGGAACCTTGTCATTTCTTGCAGCACAGTTACAAAAACTAATAGAAAGCTGCATCACGTATGAAAAAGAGAACTAAATGTGTTGGTCAAAGGATGAAACAGGACGTGTCTCAGCTCTCAGCCGTCCTCAGCGTGTCATCACAATGATTGGAACAGCTGATATAGTGAAGCAGTGAGGAGCCATCAGCTCTAAGCCGCTTCACCTGTGTGTAACCAATGAGCCGCCGCTCCCAAAGGAGGAGGGATGAACAAGGTGGACAATTCAAGAGGCACAGTTTACATCTGTAGGTCACATGACCCACTGTCAAACTCTATACATCACAACAAACATTCAAAACACACATAAACACACACAAATAAATGTCCAAATGTGTTTGTATCAGCAGCTCCTGTGGACAGAGGTGTCCAAACCTTCAGATGTCTTCATTCAAACATCAACAACAGGCCACAGATTCATCACTGTGTTCCATGGAGGATTTAACGGTGGGCATTTTTGAATGGAGGTGATCCCTAAAAGCCTCCAACTCATGAATGGAACCTGAGAACAAGACAAAGAAGTCATCAATATATCAGAAGCAGCAGCTAATCAATGAAGAGAAAGGACTGTTATGATTCACATCATCTTCTTCAAACTGTCCCATCAACAAGTTGGCATAGTTAGGTGAGCAGGTGCTGCACATACTGCCTCTTTGGATCTACAGATAAAAAGAGCTCAGATCTAAAAGAGTTCCTGTGTAAAACCAGCTGGGTCAGATCCACCAGAAAACTGGTGGGGGGAGTTTGGCTCTGTGGCTGGTGCAGAAACTGGCTGAGAGCATCTCTGCCTCTTTATGTGGACCATTGGTGTAGAGGTATAGATCACCGTGCACCTGGACCTGTTTCTATGAATCTGTTGGAGCTGTGCAGATGTTTTCCACAGTTCTTTGATCATCATTGAGGGGACACCACTGCCTGGGGCTGGAGGTGTGTGTTCAGACTAAAATGAAATGAGACTATTTATTTAATTGAAGTTTCAAAGAAAGTCCTTTCTACTATTTGACTTTTCTGTGTCTTGCTTCAATTGTCCTTTGATTTCATTGCTGTTGCTTTTTGGGTCTTTCATAAGAAACTGATGTCATCACTGTATTGTACAGAAAACAACAGACAATGAAATAACTACTTTAAACAACTTGTAAGTGAACAACACACACTCACAGAGTCACGTGACTTCCTGTAACTGGAGAGAAGGAGAAGTATAACTTGAAGTGTTCAGTGAGTTCAGACTCCATTTTAAAGTGACGGAGCAGAAGGAGAGAAAGTGAAGTGTGAGGCAGGTGAGTGTTAACACAACATTCTTCTTCTTCTTCTAGTTGTTATTGAAGTGTGAGAGTGTGTGAGTCAGTTTGTCCCTGTGGACTGTGGAGGGAAGAAGAGTCACAGTGAACTTCAGTCCACACAGAGACACTGAGAGAAAAGGAGGAGACAACAGGAGCTGATGAGTAGGGAGGGGCACTTCAACTACAAACACTTGACTTTACTGTCAAACTATTCCATTATTCTGCCTAGTTCACCTGAACGCACCTCAGTGATGTAATGCTGATATGATTATTGATTATTGATTTTTAACCCGTCGTCTTCTCACGTGTAAATCTGATGGACTGTCCAGGTCCATTAGTCTGTTACACAGGAAATATTTGTTGAGGAGAAAGAGGAGGAGCGACAGGAGTCTGATTCCACCGAGTCCAGGGGAGGAAAACTCTCTCTCTCTCTCTCTCTCTCTCTCTCTCTCTCTCTCTCTCTCTCTTTCTCTGTGACGTCACAGACGTGTCATTGGTCTTTGTTCCAGTCGGTTGTTGTCGTTGTTTCCTCCAGTCCAGGGATCATGTGCAGAGGTGGCTCCTGTCCCGGCAGCACTGATTTACAACTTGATTCTTTTTGAGTTCAGAACTTGAGTCTTTTTTTTTTTCATTTTAGTTTTTATTGAAATTTTTTAAAAAAACATATAAATAAGTACAGGGTTGATGATACAGGTGTTGGTTTTGTTTTGGTGACATGTCATATAAAGAATGACATTTGACATGAAATCAAAACAAATACATCACATATAAGAAATCCAGTCCATAATATAAGAGTGTGCTGCTGCATTTAGTCTCTGGTTCCAGAGTTTTTTAGTTTGATTAATTCATTCCTCAAATGATAGAAGTTGTCCATTTTTGTATAGATCTCCTATGGTACATATACCTCTTGAATGCCACTGCTTCCAGTACACTGACACTTTACCAACATGAATGGCAGGATTAAACCATAATGAAGCGTATGTGTGTACATAGTGCCAGAGCCTATACATTTGATGTACTTTGGTCCATGCTTCACTAGAGTGGACAAGAATTGCTTCTCCTTTGGACTAAATGGTAAACATAACACATTCTCAGTATCTATCCAGTCTAACTTATCTGTCATATTTGGTTAATTTAGCCATTTCAAAAGATATGGCATATAACTATATCATCATATTTCTCACTAAAAAATTAATCTGAGGAGTGATTATCATTTTGATAAGATGAACTTTTCCCCACAGCCTAAGTTTAATCTTTTCCCACTTCTCCAGCTTTGTTTTCATTTTTTGTAACAGAGGGTTAAAGTTTAACCAGGCCAGCTCTCCCAGCAGCAGAGGGCTTAAAGAGCAGCCTTGGCCCTGTGGTCTTTATATATATCTTTACCCACTGAGAAAAACAGGGACCAAACCCAAAGTGTGACAACGCAGGAATGATGAGGTCTTTGAGATAAGATGGAGCTTTGTCATTAAGAACCTTGACTAATCAATACTGTCTGTCTCATGTTGTTATCTGTGTCTTCCAGAGACTTTATTGATTATTGTTAAACACTGAACATGTAGGTTTCGATGTGTGTTTGATGTACAGACATTTCTAGCAGTTGTATATAACATGTTGTTTGACATGAATTTCTGTCTGATGATAGAAAAACCAGCTCAATGTGAGAAAAGTGAGCTCAACACTCACCATATATCAGCCAGAAAACTGTCACCAACATTTGACATGGGCCACAGTCGTCCATGGATCATGTTGCTGGGCTGCTCTTCACTTGACTGCAGCTTCATGACGCCATCTAGTGGACTGATAGTAGAAGTACAGCAGCTGATGGCAGCTTCCTCCTCCTCACTGCTGTGTGACTGCATTCAGCTGACACTGATATGAAGCAGAGAAGAAGAGCCAATCAGTGGAGGAGCAGCTGGAGACATGATGGACATGTGAGCTGGTGTGCACATGAATGATGTGTGTTTCCTCTGCAGGTGAAGCTACAAAGTGTGTGTGAGCTGATGTGGACGTGAGCTCAGCAGCATGGAACAGTCTGCTGGACCTGGACCTGGACCTGGACCTGGACCTGGATCCAGATCCAGCTCTGTGTCCATGCAGAACTTGAAGCGATCTGTTGATGAAAGGTCAGAATTTACAGTTTTAAAATACAATACAAAACACATTTAACACATTTAACATTTGTTTGAGCTTCTTTTACACACAAGCTCAACTAAGACCAAAACAGTGGATGTTAACTGATACATGTTCAGTTGCTTTCACACAGTGGGCTCTAATTTCGTAGACCTGGCGGAAGGTCACGCCAGCGGGGCGTGTCTAGGCGCACCCTGGCGCAAGTCCTCCTCTTTCCCACCTCCGTCCCTCCTACCGGCGCAGGTGGGAAAGAGGAGGGGAGAAGGCGTGAGTGTGTTTAACACAGCTGATTCAGATCTTCACCAAAAAGAGCTCCTCTCCTCACCTTTAAATCCGCATCCACATTTAGAAACCTATATTTAAACCCGTGTAACAAAGATGAGCAGATGCACAGATCACAACATAAACAAATACCATGTGTAACGGGGATGAAATCTGAAGCACCTGTGCGTAAAGGACGCATCACCACGCTCCGTGGCTTGGTCCTTGTCGGCCAGCGTCTCTCTTTTTCTCTGTTCTTTTGAATTCTCTGAGATGAGAGATGCTGAATTTATCCTCACTATCTGATGCTGAGGCTGTTTGTGGCTGAAAGAGATGTGAGCTGGTTGGTTTCAGCTGTGTTCATTCAGTCAGGTTGAGTTTCTATTACGCGCCAACCGCCTTTGATCTGACATCAGATGTGACGGGACAATCGATATAGATATAAATGTATGTGCTGATTCAGATAGTGACATTGAATAGTGGTTGTTGTGATTATTTATTGCATTGAAATGTGTCTGACATTCTGGAAACCTGCCTGTGAGGTTTTGGTGACGTGCGCATTGCGCCGGTCAGCCAAACTACCACTCCACCAGCTCTGCTCCACCTTGCGCCCAGAGTAGACCAGGTTGGAGCTGGCGAGGTTTCAGCGATGCCTTTTGGCACGAAACTGTCACTGCTCCAAGCTGAATCTGTCGACTCCTCCCCCTACTGCCTGCCACATCCATCTCGACACACCTCGCTCTACCAAATTGCCAATTTGACTGCGCGCCGTGTTGCACCGGACGAAATTACCACTGCGCGGGGTTCACCACCGTCTGCCTCACCTGCACCTGGTATGAAATTAGAGCCTCTTTGTCAAAACAGAAAACCTCATGTTGGAAACCAAAGCTAAAGGCTGAGGCTGAAGTGAACAGCAGTTCACATTGAAGACTGAAACTAATTGATGTCCTAGATTTTGTTTCAGTGCTTTTGAAAAACAGCTGATTGAGCTCATGCAAGTCCATCAATCACAGCTGATTCCCATTTATATATACTGTAGCATCTAGGAAACACACTCAGGTGTTGAGGTTCTTTCAGTCACATGACCTGTTTGGGCTGATCTTGTTTGAAATAGAAAGATAGATAGAAGAGGGAGAGGAAAACAGAAGAGCTGCTGAAGACAACATGTGTCAGTGTTTAGTTCACACTGATTTGGAGCAAGAAATGAACTGTTTTGAGAATTGTGTGTTTCAGGTGTGATGTGTGTTAACAGTTGTGAACAGTGTTTTAAAGTCTTGACAAACAGCTCATAGTGATGGTAAAACACTGTAAAAGAGTCAGAAAGACTTTTCTCTCTAAAAGTCAGTTGTTGTGTTTATTAAAAGATTGAAGATGTTTTTCATCAGTTTTTCTCCAACATGCACATTTATCAGTTTGTGTTGTTGTTTCAGGATCCAGCAGCAGAGACCAGACTCTCCTGAACCCAGCTGTCTGTCTTTAAAGAGCGACCGGTCAAATGGCAAGATCATTGACTTTAATGCAGGATGTGGATCAGCTGATCAGATGTAAGACTGAAGTAAATTTCAAATCTTTGAGTTTGTGTTGAATGTTCTTCAACAGGAAACATGTCAGCAGCATCTAGTTAAAACAGGAAGTAACCACTGGGTTAAAGTCCTCATTTCATTTGCACTAAATGTTCATGGTCTTGTTTCCACCTGATAGAAGGAACATGGTGATGTTGGCTGCATCAAGTAGCTCCTCCTGGTGGCAGCTTTGAGCTGTGCAACAGGCCGATGAGTGATTTCTAGTGAATTCAGAGCCATGTCAGACACAGAGAGCAGAAACAGAGGATCAAATCAGTTCCAGCAGCTGAAGCAGAATCTCAGCAGCTGCTTTTACAGGAGCAGAACAACAAAGGTCCAGAACATAACCTTAAACCAAAGAGACTGTGATGGAGGGCTAATAAGGTAACAACAAAGTCACACTGTTCTAATGACAGTGCTGCTCATTAAGATTCATCAGTGTGTTGTGAAGCTTGATGAGCTGGGATCTAACAGAGTTCAGACTCTTTACAGGATCATTTTACAGCCTGAACCATGAGCTTCAATGAGCACAGTCAGTGTGTTTGGTAGAAACTACAGTGAGCAGCTGTTTCACTAAGTGACTGAGCTTCACAAACATGAAACTATATATGTGAGAGACTCAGTCTTCAGTAGGAACCAATGAACTGAGAGCTGAGAGCCTCAGACAGAGGGGGAGGAGCTGAGGGACGGACTAACACACTGTTGGTTTGGTTGGAGATGGAGAAGAAGAGCACACATCAGCAGCTGTTTGTTTCTGTCCTCATGTTGTTTTGTCTTCATGTCTCTTTTCTCTGGGCTGTAGGGGAACGACTGGTGAGCAGGTAGATCCAGATGTTGAGCCAGTGAATCCAGATGCTGAGCAGTGTCAGTGTGTGATCCTCTCATCTCACCTTTGTATCACTCTGCTTCTTTAGAGCTGATGTGAGACAGGTGGTCAGCAGCTGGAGACTGGACACAGTTAATGACTGACTGACTCTACACTGTTGTCTATGGATGCTGCTGTGTTGCTTCCATCCTTCACTACAGTGTGTGGTGCTGGACGCTGATGTCACTGTAGACTTCCCACAATGCCTCTGTCAACAGAGAACTGATCAGTGACTGATGTGATATGAATAAGAACATGTTTGTGTTTGCAGAGGTCAGAACCACAGACTGAGAGCAGAGACATTCCCAATGTATCTTCCAGTTACTCTGCTTCACTAAACCAAACAATTAAGTGGTGTTTGCACCATCTGACCAATCACAAATATGGATACGTCTGCCAGTAGTAACAGCAGCAGAGTGGCTGCAGCAGCTGCAGAAAGGAGTGCTGGCGAGAACTGATGTGTAAATGTCTAAGTTCATTGGCTTAGAAAATTCTGTGGTGGGTGTCACTTCTTTCCTCCTCCTTTCCAGCTCTGTTTTGTCATTTCCTGTTCCTGCTACAACCTCTATTAAACACTTTGCTCAGACTGAAGATGTGCAGCACTTGAGATCACAGTTTGATTTGGAAAACACAAAAGTTTAAAAGACATCAGATGTGAATGTGTCCTGAAAGGGCTTTCATGTACACATGTTAACATTGTTCCATAACTGAAGAAAAGGAAGTCATTCACATCTGTAACTCAAAAATAACTTTGCAGAGAATTCTTTTGAAATCTAAAACTATTTTGACACATCAGTTGTGTTGTTGTTTCAGGATCCAGCAGCAGAGACCAGACTCTCCTGAACCCAGCTGTCTGTCTTTAAAGAGCGACGAGTCAAAGGACTTGCACATTAACTTTAACTTTAAAGGAGGACGTGGATCAGCTGATCAGATGTAAGCTGTAACTGAAACTCAGACTCAGGTTATTGTAGAAAAGAACCAGTTTGTACGACGTGTTGTTGGACCAGGTCTGAAATCAAAGTGTCTCTGTCTGTTGTGAATGTCCTCAGGGGACATATAAAGTCCATCTTGTATTATCTCCCTGTACTTATTTTCACTTGACACTGATTCCTCCACAGAGTGGACCAGGAGAGCTCAGAGGTTCCCAGTGCTCAGTCTGCCCAGCAGCATCCAACACACCTGGACTCCATATTGAAGGTGTGTACATGTCCAACAGCTGCTGTTCCATCTGTTGTGTTCACAGTCATCTCCATGCTGCACTTTGACACCAGTGGATTGTCAGTGTGTCCAACATGGATCTGATGTTTGGCTCCATGGTTTTAGTTTGATGCTGTCACTCATAGAGTTTCTGTTCCAGCTGCTGGAGGAGAACATGGTCACTTTTGTGAAGAATGAGCTGAAGAAGATCCTCAAGCTTCTGAGTACAGATTACCCACAATGCTCAGGGAGTCAGAGAAAGGATGAGGAGGTGTTGGACGGTGAGGATGAAGAGCAGAGGAGCAGCAGCAGAGAGGCATTAGTGAAGATCACAGTGAACCTCCTGAGGAGGATGAAGCAGGAGGAGCTGGCTGAGTGTCTGCAGAGCAGTAAGAGGATTTCTCTAAAGATTCAACATGATGGACAAATGAGACGTTCACTGACATCAAGAGATGGAGGGAAACATGTTCATATAGTGGTTATTTAGAGGAATGAAAATGTTACATTTTATTTCTTGTGTTTTCATTCAGAATATTTTGCTGCAGTTTGTGGACGTAAACTCAAATCTGAGCTGAAGAAGAAGTTTCCAGTGTGTGTTTGAGGGTATCTCTAAAGCAGGAAACTCAACTCTTCTGAAGCAGATCTACACAGCTCTACATCACAGAGGGAGGGGCTGGAGGGGTCAATGATGAACATGAGGTCAGACAGATTGAAACAGCTTCAAGGAAACAGACAGAGCAGAAACAACCATCAGACAACAAGACATCTTTAAAGCCTCACCTGGAAGAGACCAACCAATCAGAACAGTGATGACAAAGGGAGTGGCTGGCATTGGGAAAACAGTCTTAACACAGAAGTTCACTCTGGACTGGGCTGAAGACAAAGACAACCAGGACATACACTTCATATTTCCCTTCACCTTCAGAGAGCTGAATGTGCTGAAAGAGAGAAAGTTCAGCTTGGTGGAACTTGTTCATCACTTCTTCACTGAAAACAAAGAAGCAGGAATCTGCAGGTTTGATCAGTTCCAGGTCGTCTTCATCTTTGACGGTCTGGACGAGTGTCGACTTCCTCTGGACTTCCACAACACTGAGATCCTGACTGATGTGACAGAGTCCACCTCAGTCAATGTGCTGCTGACCAACCTCATCAGGGGGAAACTGCTTCCCTCTGCTCGCCTCTGGATAACCACACGACCTGCAGCAGCCAATCAGATCCCTCCTCAGTGTGTTGACATGGTGACAGAAGTCAGAGGGTTCACTGACCCACAGAAGGAGGAGTACTTCAGGAAGAGGTTCAGAGATGAGGAGCAGGCCAGAAAGATCATCTCCCACATCAAGACATCACGAAGCCTCCACATCATGTGCCACATCCCAGTCTTCTGCTGGATCACTGCTACAGTTCTGGAGGAGCTGTTGAAGAGCAGAGAGGGAGGAGAGCTGCCCAAGACCCTGACTGAGATGTACATCCACTTCCTGGTGGTTCAGTCCAAAGTCAAGAAGGTCAAGTATGATGGAGGAGCTGAGACAGATCCACACTGGAGTCCAGAGAGCAGGAAGATGATTGAGTCTCTGGGAAAAGTGGCTTTTGAGCAGCTGCAGAAAGGAAACCTGATCTTCTATGAATCAGACCTGACAGAGTGTGGCATCGATATCAGAGCAGCCTCAGTGTACTCAGGAGTGTTCACACAGATCTTTAAAGAGGAGAGAGGCCTGTACCAGGACAAGGTGTTCTGCTTCGTCCATCTGAGTGTTCAGGAGTTTCTGGCTGCTCTTCATGTCCATCTGACCTTCATCAAATATGGAGTCAATCTAATGTCAAGAGAAAAATGAGGCGAAGACTATTTAGAAACAAATCTGAACCACACTCTTCTACCAGAGTGCTGTGGACAAGGCCTTACAGAGTCCAAATGGACACCTGGACTTGTTCCTCCGCTTCCTCCTGGTCTTTCACTGAAGACCAATCAGACTCTCCTACGAGGCCTGATGACACAGACAGGAAGTGGCTCAGGGGCCAATCAGAAAACAGTCCAGTACATCAAGAAGAAGATTGAAGAGAGTCCCCTCTGCAGAGAAAAGCATCAACCTGTTCCACTGTCTGAATGAACTGAATGATCGTTCTCTAGTGGAGAAGATCCAACAGTCCCTGAGATCAGGACGTCTCTCCACAGACAAACTGTCTCCTGCTCAATGGTCAGCTCTGGTCTTCATCTTACTGTCATCAGAAGAACATCTGGACGAGTTGACCTGAAGAAATACTCTGCTTCAGAGGAGGCTCTTGTGAGGCTGCTGCCAGTGGTCAAAGCCTCCAACAAAGCTGTGTAAGTGTAGAGACAGATGGATTTATTCATCATTATATAAAACACTTTTGTGTTTTCTACAGGACAGAAAATTAATTCCTTTCTTCTTTAATTCCTCATGATCATCTCTTCAGACTGAACAGCTGTAACCTCTCAGAGAGAAGCTGTGGAGCTCTGTCCTCAGTCCTCAGCTCCAGTCCTCTAGTCTGAGACACCTGGACCTGAGTGACAACAAGAACCTACAGGACTCAGGAGTGAAGCTGCTGTGTGGTGGACTGGAGAGTCCACACTGTAGACTGGAGACTCTCAGGTGAGGATCCATCAAGCTGTTTATCTGATGACACTTGAACACAGCAGCAGGTGTTGACAGAGGGTTCCTGTGTGTTGTTGTGTGTGTTCAGTCTGTCTGTCTGAATGAAGCATTTCTAAAAGATGAACCAGGTTTTATTGAAGTTTTATGTTACGTCACATGACGTGTCCATGGATACGGCCCAGCATCAATAGTATGTTGTTGTGGTACAGAGACGCTACAGACACATCTACTACTGCTGAAGACAGTTTGATGAACAAACAAGTGACAACACATCTTTATGTAAATTGATCCCCTGGATATTTCCACATACAGGCACATCTCAATAAATGAGAATATCATGGAATAGTCTGTTTCAGTAGCTCAGCTCAAAAAGTGAAACTCATACAAAAGGAGCCTCAACCAAATATTGAGTGCATATAAATGGACAGACTTTTCAAAAGGCCAACATTTCTGGATTGAAGCAGATTTTTCTAATTGGTCTTATGTGATATTCAAAGGGCCCAATCTAAACTTTACACAGATTTAGTTCAGTAGTTGTGTTCTGTGTTGTGATACTATACAGTCTGTTCAATGACCAGGAGACAGAGAAATGTGGAAAATAACATTTTATAACTCAACATGAAAAACAAATCAACAATTTGATTGAATCCAAGTTTCATAATTATTATGGTATTCTGTCATCAGGACTTATCCCCAGTGATGAGCTGGATAATACACATGAAAACTGAGCTGACAAAATATACTTTATGTTCATTAAAAATGGCATCTCTACTCTGAGATGATCACCAGTACAAGAGTGAGGGTGTCAGGGAAGCCTACAGTGAGTGAGTGAGGGAAGAGGGGCCACCACCAGCAGGTACTGGGAGGGAGAGCTCACACACACTGCAAAGCAAAAGACACACAGCTTAGAATACACAGCACTTTTGGGGCATGAAAATAAGACCCAGAGAGGAGGAACCCTCCACCCAGTGAGCCCCCACCTGTAAGAGTATGACAGCCCACCTGTACTGGCACTAAGAGAAGCCCAAAATATGACCAACTCACAAAAGACAGAGAAAACAGAAGGAAGCAGAATTTCCTCAGAAGGTAGAAGAGTGGACTTTTAATGATAATAAACTCCAGCAGAGAAGAGCAGTGTTTGTTCACAACAGCAGCATCTGGCACCAAGCCTCACTGATGGAAACACAAACTCACAAACACACTTTTGATCTTCAAATCAGAAACTTGATGAGGATCAAACTCACAGATGTTCTGCTGCTGATCTGAACATGACAGAAGCTGCATCTGTCTTCAACAAATATTTCACCAAGCTGAAGTCACATCAGTGATGATGATGAACGGTAGCAGATGGGAGATTTCTGGAACATCAAAGGTTTCTAAGGTTCCAGTTGATTTCCAGCTGCTTCTTGAAAACACAACCTATTGTGTCCATTTTCACTGTTGATCATTTTATTCTTGGTGTCTGTTCAAACACATTTACAGGCTTCAATGTTCCAGAAAGAGCTGATTTTCCTTCCACTGTAGATCTGACATGTGTCTGAAACGCTCTGACAGAGCTCAGAGCTCTTTGAGGCCCAATAAGAGAAGAAGACAAGAACAGAAGGACAAAGTCCCTCTACTCATTTAGACACTGATCATTGATCAGGACACATCTGATCCATTATCACTGATTTGATCTACATCTGTTATTCTTTATTCAGATTGAGGGGCTGCCGTTTGTCAGAGATCAGCTGTTCTTCTCTGGGCTCAGCTCTGAAGTCCAACCCCTCCCACCTGAGATACCTGGACCTGAGTGACGACAAGCTGCAGGATTCAGGAGTGAAGGTCTGAGTGGTTTTCTGGAGAGTCCAGACTGTAGACTGGAGACTCTGAGGTCAGTTCATTGACTGTTACTGTTGTAGATCTTAGATCTTTATCCCACAACTGAACCTGATTGATCTTCACACACAACTTGAATCACTGACTTTGATGTGATGAATGAAGGACATTTGAAATAGTTGTTGTCTCATGTTTCCAGTTGTTCTTCTCTCCCACTGAGAATGATTCTTCACTTTCAGCTCATTTCACTCAGTCCTCATCAATAATGTGTGTTGACTTGACTTCAACCTTCAGGGGCCGCTGTCACAAACACACGTTAGACTGCTCTGTAGTGTTAGGCCAGTCTTCATTTTGTTCACAGAGATGATTTGAATCTGATCTTAAAGTCAGAGCGTTTGACTCAAATAAAGACTGACTGCTTTGAAGCCATCAAATAAGATGTGGGTGGGTGGGGTTTTTCAACAACTGTGTGTTCAGTTGAATGTGTGTAGTTGTAGTGTCCTGAGACCTGAGGGGTATCCAGAAAGAAGGTCTAACAAACTCTGAGTGTCTCCCTGAACTCTGAGTTTTCAGTTCCAGAACAGCTGATCTGAGTTTGTTCAGTCGACTCTCAGTATGTTCACGGTGAGTTGAGCTCATGCCTGATGAACCTAAGTATATTCTTTAGGCTTTTTGCCTTTGTTTGCTAGGATAGTTGAGAGAGACAGGAAATGGGGAGGCAGAGAGAGGGGAATGACATGCAGCAAAGGGCCACTGGATTTGAGATTCGAACCGTGGCCGGCTGCAGCGAGGACTGTACCTCTGCATATGTGGCGGCTGTTCAACCCACCGAGCTATACAGTGCCCCTGACGACCCTTTTGATATACAGTCTATGCTGACGACTAGAAAAAAGCCATCATCAATGGAGCTCTGACACTGTGAGTCACCATGTCAACAGGGGAGGAAACAGGAATGAGACATTCTCTGGAAAAACTGGGCCGCGGCCGTAATAAGAATCACTGACAGAGTTAATGTGTAAGTTTAGATGCAGTCGTCTTTTCATTTTGAATTGAACATCACTTTCTTTAAAGGAACAGTGTGAAACTTATTTGGCTTTTTATGAGCAAAAATCAAATGTTGCTTTCATCAATACATATTTACCAAAGTCTAATCACAATCACATACAAATGAAAGCTTTCTCGTAGCTTAGAATGAGTTGTTTACAAATACATAGGTGGCGATGCACCCAACTGAAGGCTGCCATGTTGCATCGCCATCTTCGAATACAGTAGCTGAAAGGGGACAAACTTGGTTCGCCTTTCGCGTTTTACCTTTAAATCCCCGTGTGTTGTCGGTGGCGAGGAGGAGAAGCAAGCAAAGACCACTGTGTTGGTGAAAGCGCCCTGCAGTTCATTCTACTTGCCATTTGCCCTTGAAATGGAGGACCATGCAAACTCTTTGCCCCGTGAGAGGAAGGCAAACCACCCAAGAAAAGAAAACATGAGCGGGATAAAACCAGAGTCTACATGGTTGTAGCTTTTCCCAGCTGGAGACAACTCATGAGTGAGAAGGACTTGAACAGACGTGGAGGTTGCAAGCTTTCTGCTAGACAGGTCATTCAATCTAACAGTGACTGGTGTAATGTTAGAACCAGGGCAGTGTAGTCCAGCAGCTACTGGATCCTCCCGTTTAAGTGGCATCATTTGCTGTTACTTGCAATATAAAACGGCAGAGACGGCTAGTTTGTTAGTTAGCCTGCATTGGAAAAGCTCCGCTGCAACAGTTTTCAGTTGCTGTTACTCTGCACATAAGTCATAGTAGTAGGCGACCGTGCGTGATGTAACTCTTTCAAGCGGATTTTCCAAGGAGAGTTTTTGCTACTACTATACTATACACTAACCCCATTCACCTCTCTTGTTATCTTTGGAGGGCTTCCAGTCGCTCCTCATCCTCACAGAGTAGTGCACGGGATCTTCCTCTTGTGGCGCCGACAGTTCCACTGCCCCTGCTTTGCTGACCTCTACCTCTACCTCTCCCTCTTGGTCTTCCTCTCCCTCTTCCTCTCCCTCTCACATCATCAGATGATCTCTGAGTCTACAGGCCGAGAAAAACGATTTCACTCTGTTATTTTGTTACATTGTTCGTTTAGAACTAGCACTAATGATTTACTGTATCACATTTGTTGGCAAAAATGACCGTAGTCTAGCTATTAGCTATTAGCAGTGTTTGTTCACAACAGCAGCATCTGGCACCAAGCCTCACTGATGGAAACACAAACTCACAAACACACTTTTGATCTTCAAATCAGAAACTTGATGAGGATCAAACTCACAGATGTTCTGCTGCTGATCTGAACATGACAGAAGCTGCATCTGTCTTCAACAAATATTTCACCAAGCTGAAGTCACATCAGTGATGATGATGAACGGCAGCAGATGGGAGATTTCTGGAAACATCAAAGGTTTCTAAGGTTCCAGTTGATTTCCAGCTGCTTCTTGAAAACACAACCTATTGTGTCCATTTTCACTGTTGATCTTTTTATTTCTTGGTGTCTGTTCAAACACATTTACAGGCTTCAATGTTCCAGAAAGAGCTGATTTTCCTTCCACTGTAGATCTGACATGTGTCTGAAACGCTCTGATAGAGCTCAGGGCTCTTTGAGGCCCAATAACAGAAGAGACAAGAACAGAAGGACAAAGTCCCTCTACTCATTTAGACACTGATCATTGATCAGGACACATCTGATCCATTATCACTGATTTGATCTACATCTGTTATTCTTTATTCAGATTGGAGGGCTGCAGTTTGTCAGAGATCAGCTGTTCTTCTCTGGGCTCAGCTCTGAAGTCCAACCCCTCCCACCTGAGACACCTGGACCTGAGTGACAACAACCTGCAGGATTCAGAAGTGAAGCATCTGAGTGGTTTTCTGGAGAGTCCAGACTGTAGACTGGAGACTCTGAGGTCAGTTCACTGACTGTTACTGTTGTAGATCTTCAATCCTTATCCCACAACTGAACCTGATTGATCTTAACACACAACTTGAGTCATTGACTTTGATGTGATGAATGAAGGACATTTGAAATAGTTGTTGTCTCATGTATCCAGCTGTTCTTCTCTCCCACTGAGAATGATTCTTCACTTTCAGCTCATTTCACTCAGTTCTCATCAATAATGTGTGTTGACTTGACTTCAACCTTCAGGGGCCGCTGTCACAAACACATGTTAGACTGCTCTGTAGTGTTAGGCCAGTCTTCATTTTGTTCACATAGATGATTTGAATCTGATCTTAAAGTCAGAGCGTTTGACTCAAATAAAGACTGACTGCTTTGAAGCCATCAAATAATGTGGATGGGTGGGGTTTGTCAACAGGTGTGTGTTCAGTTGAATGTGTGTAGTTGTAGTGTCTTGAGACCTGAGGGGTATCCAGAAAGAAGGTTTAACAAACTCTGAGTGTCTCCCTGAACTCTGAGTTCTCAGTTCCAAACAGCTGATCTGAGTTGGTTCAGTCGACTCTCAGTATGTTCACTGTGAGTTGAGCTCATGCCTGAAGAACCTAAGTATATTTTTTTGGCTTTTTACCTTTGATTGATAGGATAGTTGAGAGAGACAGGAAATGGGGAGGCAGAGAGAGGGGGAGTGACATGCAGCAAAGGGCCACTGGATTTGGGATTCAAACCGTGGCATATATGGCGGCTGCTCAACCCCCCAAGCTATACAGCACCCCTGACGACCCTTTTGATATACAGTCTATGCTGACGACTAGAAAAAAGCCATCATCAATGGAGCTCTGACACTGTGAGTCACCATGGCAACAGTGGAGGAAACAGGAATCAGACATTCTCTGGAAAAAACTGGGCCGCGGCCGTAATAAGAATCACTGACAGAGTTAATGTGTAAGTTTAGATGCAGTCGTCTTTTCATTTTGAATTGAACATGACTTTCTTTTAAAGGAACAGTGTGAAACTTATTTGGCTTTTTATGAGCAAAAATCAAATATTGCTTTCATCAATACATATTTACCAAAGTCTCATCACAATCACATACAAATGAAAGCTTTCTCGTAGCTTAGAATGAGTTGTTTACAAATACAAAGGTGGCGATGCAGCCAACTGAAGGCTGCCATGTTGCATCGCCATCTTTGAATACAGTAGCTGAAAGGGACAAACTTGGTTCATCTTTTGCGTTTTACCTTTAAATCCCCGTGTGTTGTCGGGGCGAGGAGGAGAAGCAAGCAAAGACCACTGTGTTGGTGAAAGCACCCTGCAGTTCATTCTACTTGCCATTTGCCCTTGAAATGGAGGACCATGCAAACTCTTTGCCCCGTGAGAGGGAAGGCAAACCACCAAGAAAAGAAAACATGAGCGGGATAAAACCAGAGTCTACATGGTCGTAGCTTTTCCCAGCTGGAGACAACTCATGAGTGAGAAGGACTTGAACATAGACGTGGAGGCTGCAAACTTTCTGCTAGACAGGTCATTCAATCTAACAGTGACTGGTGTAATGTTAGAACCAGGGCAGTGTAGTCCAGCAGCTACTGGATCCTCCCGTTTAAGTGGCATCATTTGCTGTTACTTGCAATATAAAAGGGCAGAGACGGCTAGTTTGTTAGTTAGCCTGCATTGGAAAAGCTCCGCTGCAACAGTTTTCAGTTGCTGTTACTCTGCACATAAGTCATAGTAGTAGGCGACCGTGCGTGATGTAACTCTTTCAAGCGGATTTTCCAAGGAGAGTTTTTGCTACTACTATACTATACACTAACCCCATTCACCTCTCTTTGTTGTCTTTGGAGGGCTTCCAGTCGCTCCTCATCCTCACAGAGTAGTGCACGGGATCTTCCTCTTGCGGCGCCGACAGTTCCACTGCCCCTGCTTTGCTGACCTCTACCTCTACCTCTCTCCTCTTGGTCTTCCTCTCCCTCTTCCTCTCCCTCTCACATCATCAGATGATCTCTGAGTCTACAGGCCGAGAAAAACAATTTCACTCTGTTATTTTGTACATTGTTCGTTAGAACTAGCACTAATGATTTACTATATCACACGTGTTGGCAAAAATGACAGTAGTCTAGCTATTAGCTGTTAGCAGTAGCATGGTACCAAATATATGTTAATTATGGAGGACAGGCTTATAACTTATCAGCATTAATAACAAAACAAAATACGTATCGTTCTGCACCTCATCACTCAAAGTGAAAATATAAAAACAGTCTCTCGACTGCTCTCACTTTGGTTTTGTTCATATTTCTCATATTAAACAAAGTAAAAGTTCATTCAGGAGCTATTTCAGCTTGTAGCAGCTTTAACCACCAACAGATGCTGATTAAATCAAATCAAATCAAAATTTATTTATATGGCACTTTTCATACATAAAAGCAACACAAAGTGCCTCACAGAGGCTAAAAACAACAAACAACGCCCAACCCTCCCTCTATTGTACAAACACAGAGACACAGAGACAGACACGTGCACACACAGACACACACACGCACATAAACATACAAGCTCACCCCCACTGCACACACTAGCAAGAAACATGGCCGGGCACCGAGACCTGGAGCAAGGAGAAATTAACACACATCCTGTCTCCTAATATCCTGCTCAGATGAACATGTGAGTTCTACTCAGCCAACAGGAAGAAGGCAGAGCTGGTGGTCCACCTCCACCACGTCTGACAGAGGCAGAGGAGCTGGTCCTGAGTCAGGTCACTGGGTGACCAGAGGCTGTGGGCGTCAGTCACCCACAGGACCCAAGTGCCTACATTAGAGGAGACACACACTGTCTATCTACAGACAGAACTAGAAGTTTTTTAATGTTTCCCTTCATGCAGCAGCAAATTAGAAACACAGACTTTGAAATGTAGGTGTTGTGATAGAAATCAATGCCTACTAATTGTTACTTTTGTATCTGTAGGAAATAAAGAAAGCCAAATGAAATGTGAAGGGTTTCTCTTTTTCTGACTGCTGGAAGGTGATTGATTAACCTGCAAAGTGATCAAAACAAAGAGGATGGTTCAGATCTGAGAGCACATCAGCGCTGACGTGTAGCCTGATATTCCATGTGCGGCCGGAGAACATTGTTCAGATAAATGAGGGACTGTGATGAGAAGTGGTAGGCTACTGTTCAGGGAACGAGAGCTCATCTAAAAGGGACGAATTCTCCTCCTGACGTAAAACTATGTGAGTTGTTTCTGCTTCAACATGATGGGGTTGACAAGGAAAGGACAGCCCCTGTCAGACAGCTCCATCAGGCTCAGGGTTTCTTCAAGTGAACCTGCCAGCCAGCAGGTTAGGTTCACAGAGTCAGTTACCATGGTGACTGACACAGAGTTTCCATCATCTCAAGGTTAACTTCCTCTGAGTTTTCACATAACTCGCTTTCTGGAATACCCCTCAGGACCAAGAAAGACCTTAGTCCTGGATCAGGACTGGACCTTTAAACTTTGATCAAGTTCAGTCCTGAATCAAAGTGTTGGAATCAGTGTTTAGTCCAACATGTCTGATCAGATATTGATTCTATATTGACAGACTGTCCTGAGATCAGCAGCAATGATCAATCACTTTTGACATGAAGAGGTGTATGAATGTTGTTCTTCTTTTATTCTTTCTTCAGATTGGACAGCTGCAGTTTGTCAGAGATCAGCTGTTCTTCTCTGGTCTCAGCTCTGAAGTCCAACCCCTCCCACCTGAGACACCTGGACGTGGGCTGGAACGAGCTGCAGGATTCAGGAGTGAAGGATCTGAGTGGTTTTCTGGAGAGTCCAGACTGTAGACTGGAGACTCTGAGGTCAGTTCACTGACTGTTACTGTTGTAGATCTTAGATCTTTATCCCACAACTGAACCTGATTGATCTTCACACACAACTTGAATCACTGACTTTGATGTGATGAATGAAGGACATTTTTTAGTTTCCTGAGACCAGGACCAACAAAGACCTTAGTCCTGGATCAGGCTCAAGATACAGGCCAGTTGTTGACAGCTGCAAAACTTCATTTACTTGAGACTAAAATTCCTCTTTTGAAAAAACAGCAACAACAGCTGTTTTAACAACATCAATCAAACAGTCCAGTCTTTTAGCATAAAGGGACAGAGGGGCCACCTAAGTCCATGGTCTATGAGGTAGGAAGGGGAGCGGGTCCTGCGGCCGTCGACCCCTCTGTTCCGACCCTGCTGTGGTGTACTGGATCCTCCCTCTGAGGATTCTGGGGCACAAAACATCCAGTGCTCTCAGGCTCGGGGTGTTCAACACAGGACAGCTCACACACACTCGACAAAGTGGACTTGGCTCAGTTTCTTTTACTTATCACTTTGTTTGTGTTGAACCATGTCTTTTATTCTTTATTCAGATTGGAGGACTGCAGTTTGTCAGATATCAGCTGTTCTTCTCTGGTCTCAGCTCTGAAGTCTAACCCTCCCACCTGAGAGTCCTGGACCTGAGCTGGAACAAGCTGCAGGATTCAGGAGTGAAGGATCTGAGTGGTTTTCTGGAGAGTCCAGACTGTAGACTGGAGACTCTGAGGTCAGTTCACTGACTGTTACTGTTGTAGATCTTAGATCTTTATCCCACAACTGAACCTGATTGATCTTCACACACAACTTGAATCATTGACTTTGATGTGATGAATGAAGGACATTTGAAATAGTTGTTGTCTCATGTTTCCAGTTGTTCTTCTCTCCCACTGAGAATGATTCTTCACTTTCAGCTCATTTCACTCAGTCCTCATCAATAATGTGTGTTGACTTGACTTCAAGCTTCAGGGGCCGCTGTCACAAACACATGTTAGACTGCTCTGTAGTGTTAGGCCAGTCTTCATTTTGTTCACAGAGATGATTTGAATCTGATCTTAAAGTCAGAGCGTTTGACTCAAATAAAGACTGACTGCTTTGAAGCCATCACATAAGATGTGGGTGGGTGGGGTTTGTCAACAGGTGTGTGTTCAGTTGAATGTGTGTAGTTTTAGTTTCCTGAGACCAGGACCAACAAAGACCTTAGTCCTGGATCAGGCTCAAGATACAGGCCAGATGTTGACAGCTGCAAAACTTCATTTACTTGAGACTAAAATTCCTCTTTTGAAAAACAGCAACAACAGCTGTTTTAACAATATCAATCAAACAGTCCAGTCTTTTAGCATAAAGGGACAGAGGGGCCACCTAAGTCCATGGTCTATGAGGTAGGAAGGGGGAGTGGGTCCTGCGGCCGTCGACCCCTCTGTTCCGACCCTGCTGTGGCGTACTGGATCCTCCCTCTGAGGATTCTGGGGCACAAAACATCCAGTGCTCTCAGGCTCGGGGTGTTCAACACAGGACAGCTCACACACACTCGACAAAGTGGACTTGGCTCAGTTTCTTTCACTTATCACTTTGTTTGTGTTGAACCATGTCTACTGCCGTCCGTCCATTCACACTGTTCCTCTGTAGACTAGCTTTTCAGTCCAACACGCTCTTTCACGACCGGTCCTCTCTCACCCTACTGGTCCTTGGTGTGACGTGTCTCTCTCTCCGATGCAATCAGTTGAGAAAGACGGCAGCATGCAGTTTTGCCCGCCAATCCCAAGCCACAGCAGTTTGTCACAGTTGTCTCTAATAAGTCCCACTTGATCCAGAGTATGACAGAACACACACAAAAACACAAGCGAAGCAACAAAACATCACAGGCAACACAAACAGGTATAAACATAAATAAGAAAACAAACACCATGAAATCATCAAATCAGAATCATCAGAAATCAGACAGTGCAATTTTGGATCAAGTGATCAAAACTTATTCCCAGCTGTGACATATGAATGTTGTTCTTCTTTTATTCTTTTTCAGATTGATGAGCTGCAGTTTGTCAGAGATCAGCTGTTCTTCTCTGGGCTCGGCTCTGAAGTCCAACACCTCCCACCTGAGAGAACTGGACCTGAGCTACAACGAGCTGCAGGATTCAGGAGTGAAGGATCTGAGTGGTTTTCTGGAGAGTCCAGACTGTAGACTGGAGACTCTGAGGTCAGTTCACTGACTGTTACTGTTGTAGATCTTAGATCTTTATCCCACAACTGAACCTGATTGATCTTCACACACAACTTGAATCACAGACTTTGATGTGATGAATGAAGGACATTTGAAATAGTTGTTGTCTCATGTTTCCAGTTGTTCTTCTCTCCCACTGAGTCCAGACTGTAGACTGGAGACTCTGAGGTCAGACTCCATGTTTTACTTCTGTGCTCAGATGAATGTGATGTGAAAGTTGTGTTGACACTGAGCTGCAGACATGAGGCTGATATTCTACTGATCCACACTGAGGATCTCCATGGTGACGTCTGTTTTCTTCTTCTCTGCTTTTAGTCCACTCAATGTTTCTCTTGACATTTCACCTTAACTACACAAACACATTGAATGTGTCAGACAATAAGTGATCTATAATCAATAGCTGCTGGCTCCACCTCTTTCCTCAGGCTCTGTGCATTATCATCAACATGAATGTTGACATTATGAATGGAGCCAAAGCAGTTCCATTAATACACTTTGTGTTGAACATGAGCAACAGTTGAGACGTTGATGTGAAAACAGCAGCAGATGGAACAGTAGCAGCAGCTCCACTGTGTGTCAACAGTCACAGCTTCTTCTTCACATCTTGCACAGAGATTTGCTTGAATTCAGCTCCACACAGTTTGTTGCAGCCGTTCAATTGAACTTTTTACTTTTGTAGACAGTCAACAAACATGTTGAAGCTTTCAATAAGTACTTGGAAGAGTTTGTGGAGCTGCAAGTGTCTGTACAAAAGCTCCTTTCAAGTGAAGAAGAACAGGAAGCGGATCATATGGACTGGTATGAGCCCAAACTGATCCATTTTGGAGATGTCTTCTTTGACATTAAAGCATGGTTGGCTGCTGACGTGGAGGAAGAAAAGGACAAGAATGAGGTTGGAGAGGAGCAAGAAGAAGCGAGTGCATTATTGGTGGGACCGGAGGATAGTGCGTCCCAAGCAAGCAAGGCTCCAAGCAGAGCCGCCAGCCCCCCCTCCTCATCTCCCGTGCCTCTACTGCAGCTTAAAGCAACTTGGGGCGGGATCAAGAAATAAGACTCAATACTGACACGACGGCCGTTGCGCGTACCTGCAGCCATCAGCTAAGCCGGCGCGGGAGCGCGCACGAACGCTTCACCGCAGTGCAGCTGATGCTGTGACACGTTACTTACGTTACTTAGGTGATACGTTACTTTACTGGCTGTTGACGTGACGGGACGGGAACGAGACGAGAGCCGGTGCTGTGTATATTTCTAACGATTCGGTTTCAGACTAAAGGACGTGGAAAATGCGCAGTCTGTAACGTTGTCATGTTCCACAGTGGTGACTAAGTTGTGCACGTTAGGTCACCCCGAGTCCTCGGCCATCTCATCTGATTTGAAGATCAAGCTCTAAACATGAGCTGTAGTGTTTTCTTACCTGGTTACTAGGAAATGAGCCATGTCCGCATCTGTCTGCAGTCCCAGTTCAAGCTGAAGCTGCCTCCATGACTCCAGTGCATATCCAGTATTTATTCGGTGCCAGACCAGTTTTTGTCCTAGTTGCGTTTTGATTGACGAGATGCCGCTGATAAAACGGCGAAGGTAATCGAGCATTTGCTGTAAAAAGCCTCCTGGGGGGGTATTAATGGCCCACTTGGGCACAGGAGGACAGTGACCTGAGCAACTGTCCTCCTGCACGGGCTAACAGGATAGCCATTGGCAACTTGGAAGAGCTCCTAACCCAGCAGTACAACCAAGACTTTGCTGAACAGCATTACCAACAAAAAGAAATGTCAGTGGAGGACAAGAAGTTCATGAACATCCGGGACTCAGCAGAGCTTAAAGATGGACACTACTAGCTCAGGTTGCCTTTTGGTGAGCCAGATGTGAACATGGCCAACAACAGGCACATGGCACTTGTGTTGCCTTTAAGGCGTTTCTGTTGTTCATTTGACACATATAGTTAAATTAATTTATTTATGAGTTATAATGTAAAAAGAAAAAAGAAAAAATGATGGTTAAAAATGTTAAAAGGTTATTTAGGAGGATTTTATTTTGAAGGCCTTTAGAGTCGCCGGTGTTGAATTTACGTCCTGTTTACTTTTCTTTTTCTCGAGTGAGCCAGCCTCGCTAACTGTGTGCTGGAGCTGAATGCAGCTGCCCACTAAGAAGCATTATACAGGCAACGCCGTGAGTGCATATGTGTTGTGTTAATGATGTTTGAAAAGCATAAATAGAGATGATTGGTAAAAGAAAAGTATATTTATTTACAGTTAAAAATAACGGACATTTTCGCTGTGTTACACATTTAAAGCTCTATGTTGGCTGTAATTCATTGTGCCTGTGGTAGTGTTTACTCATGTTTGCATCGGTTAAAAATACGATATCTTTTGTTTACAATTACAGTTTTCACCAACGTCATTGAGGACTTCAGAGTAAAAGTCAAATCTGCAACTACGGCTGATGTTTTCTTTGGACACGGTTTAGCTGGATGTTAAAGCAGGATCGTTACATTCTGCATGAGAACATTACAGTGAAAAGGCGGCTCTCGATGTTTTAAAAGTGATCAAGATGGCAGCTAGCAACAAGTCAGGAGCAACAAGTGCTAAGAGCTACGCGACATCGTCGTCATCGGCCGCGGCTCGTGCCAGAGCTAAAGCAGAGGCTGCAAAGGTGAGAGCTTCATATGCTAGCCAGGAGGCTAAATTAAAAATGGAAAAGGCTGCTAGAGAAGCAGAAAGGAAGACAAGAGACGCTCAAAATGAGTTAGAAGCAGCAAGAATCGATACGGAGCTGGAAGTGCTAACGCTACACCGTGAAGTGGAGGCAGCTATTGTGGAAGCTCAAGTGTTGGAGGATGTGGACACTACAGTGGAAAATAAGAAATTTCAGTCAGAAGAAAGGTTTAGACAGCAACGCACCAGTGATTATGTTCAATCTCAAATTCAGCAGTATCAGCCAACCTCTCAACCAGCACCGGCCCCACCTATTCAATCTCCAGACCGTGCTAACTCACAAGATGGTTACAGGAGCGCAACAGAATTTCGACCTAACAGTAATAAGCCAATAATAACCAAGCATGAAAAAAGTGATGAAACACACTCACCTGCACCAAATATGTCTGGACCAAACAGAACTGAATCAAAGGCTGATATTGAAAGGAGAGACTCTCTCACACACTGACGTGCTCCATCACCTGCACCCCCCAATATGCTTCCAGCTAGCACCCCACTTCCTTCAGACCCACTGGCACAGTATCTGGCACGACGTGATCTTGTTATGTCAGGTCTGTACCAATTTGATGATAAGCCGGAGAATTTCCATGCATGGCAGTCCTCATTCACCAATGCAGTGGCTGAAGTCCTACTCACAGCAACACAAGAACTTGACCTCATGACCAAGTGGCTAGGGAGAGAGTCTAGTGAACAAGTGAGACGCATACGTTCAGTGTATGTGAACGACGCTAATTTAGCTCTACGCAAGGCATGGGAGAGGCTGCGTGACTGTTATGCTGCTCCTGAAATAATCGAACAGTCATTGTTCAGGAGACTAGACAGCTTTCCAAGGATTTCGGCCAAAGATCACACCAAGTTACGCGACCTTGGAGACCTTCTCATGGAGATACAAGGTGCCGAGGAGGATGGATATCTCACTGGGCTGTCGTATCTAGATACTTCCCGAGGCATTGGACCAGTTGTGGACAAGCTTCCATATGGACTCCAAGAGAAGTGGGTATCATCTGGGTCATGGTACAAAGAACAGAACAATGGCCGCTCCCCTCCCTTTATCTACTTCTGTGATTTTGTGTGTTATGAGGCAAAGAAGCGAAACGACCCCAGCTTTATTCATCAAAACAGTGGCACAAATCCTGCGAGAGCAGAGCGGCCACATGTGAAGAGTTTTAATACCAGCAAACCTGTCACAGTTCACAAGACAGATGTCTCTACGAATAATGATGACCCTAACAAGAACTGTCCACTGCACGATAAACCACACCCACTCAAAAAATGCAGGACATTCAGAAGCAAGTCTATCAATGACAGAAAGGCTTTTTTGAAGCAGAAAGGGATATGCTTCAAGTGCTGTTCATCAACCTCACATGTAGCCAAAGACTGCAAATCTCCTGTGAAGTGCTTGGAGTGTGAGAGCACCTATCACGATGCAGCTATGCACCCCGGCCCATTACTTCAGCCCACCAAGGCTCCTCCGCTGCCACAAGAGGACGGCGGGGAGGGAGAAGATTCTAATGTGACTGACGTCAGAACAAGTTGCACAGACGTTTGTGGCCTAGGTCAGTGGGGTCGTTCCTGCTCTAAAATTTGTCTTGCAAAGGTTTACCCCAAGGACTCAAAGCACAAAGCCATTAACGCCTATGTTATCCTGGACGACCAGAGCAATCGCTCTTTAGCCAAACCAGGGTTCTTTGAGCTCTTTAATGTGAAGAACAAACCACTTCCGTACCATCTCAGAACATGCTCCGGCATTATAGAGACTTATGGTAGGAAAGCCGAAGGGTTTGAGATAGAGTCGCTGGATGGCAAAGTGCTCATCTCTCTTCCACCACTCCTCGAGTGTCTGGAAATCCCAAACAATCGAGATGAAATCCCAACACCAAGTGCAGTTTTGCACCAGCCTCATCTCCATCACATCACCAAACACATCCCTGAGCTGGACCCAGAAGCGGAGATACTCCTGCTGCTTGGAAGAGATGTGCTAAGAGTGCACAAGGTCAGGCAGCGAGTAAATGGGCCACATAACGCTCCCTTTGCACAACGTCTCGATCTAGGCTGGGTGGTGATAGGAGAAGTCTGCTTAGGTAACGTGCACAAGCCAACAGTTGTCACATTCAAGACCCATGTGCTAGATCATGGTCGTCCTTCCATTTTTCAGCCTTGTACAAGTTTCATGCATGTCAAGGAAATACAACCAAGCTTCAGTAAGCCTAGCAAACTGCCAGAGAAGATGCTAGGACGTACAGTGTTTGACCAAACCGAGCACGATAACAAACCTGCTCCGTCAATAGAAGATGAGCTCTTCTTAAAGATCATGGACACCAACGTCCACAGAGATGACGCTCACAACTGGGTCGCCCCGTTGCCCTTCAAGAAGCCACGTCAGCGTATGCCAAACAACAGAGAGCATGCAGTCAAGCGGTTTGAATCCCTGCAACGACAATTCAAGAGGAACCCTAAGATGCAGGAACAATACGTGGCATTCATGGAGAAAATCTTTGCCAATGGTCATGCAGAAGTAGCACCACCATTGGGGACAGATGAGGAGTGCTGGTATCTTCCGTCATTTGGGGTATACCACCCGCAGAAGCCCAATCAGATCAGGGTAGTTTTTGATTCCAGCGCCCAGTTCTCTGGTGTCTCCCTCAATGATGTGCTTCTGACAGGCCCTGACCTTAATAATTCTCTTCTAGGTGTCCTTTTATGCTTTCGAAAGGAGAGAGTAGCTGTCCTAGCTGACATTCAACATATTTTCACTGTTTCTTGGTACATGAGAACCACCGCAACTTCCTTCGTTTTTTGTGGCATGAGGATAATGACCTCAGTAAGCCGGTTGCCGCATGAGAGTTCATGTTTTGGCAATTCGCCTTCTCCTGCTGTAGCCATTTATGGCCTGCGAAGAGCCATCTCGCCCAGGTGCCCAGGAGTATGGGGCCGACACAGTGAAGTTTGTAGAAAGGCACTTCTACGTAGATGATGGCTTGGTGTCTTTGCCATCTGAAGCAGAAGCAATCGACCTTCTCCGACGAACTCAGGCTTCACTCGCTGAGTCAAACCTCCGTTTACATAAGTTTGTGTCCAACAGTACAGTGGTCATCGGAGCTTTCCCACCTGAGGATTGTGTCCCAGTCATCAAGGATCTAGATTTGAGCGGAGAAACAGCACCCACGCAGCGAAGCTTAGGCCTGCTATGGGAGATCAGGTCAGACACATTCACCTTCTTTGCATCAACTGAGGTCAAACCTTATACCCGACGTGGGGTCCTCTCCACTGTCAACAGTGTTTTGATCCTCTGGGTCTGTTGGCACCTGTCACAATCCAGGGAAGAGCCCTTCTTCATGAGCTTACTTCAGAGCTGTCTGAATGGGATACACCTCTCCCAGAAGACAAGCTGAAGAAATGGGAAACCTGGAGAGATTCTCTTCAAATCTTAAAGGAGCTTCATGTGCCTCGCACATACACGCCAACTTCACTCAACAAAGCCGTGCACATGGAATTGTGTGTATTCTCAGATGCTTCAATCAAAGCTATTGGAGCCGTTGCTTATCTGAGAGTAGTTCAGGAGGATGGAAAAGCTGAAGTAGGACTGGTTATGGGCAAAGCCAAATTAGCACCTCAGTCAGAACCCACGATCCCACGGCTCGAGCTCTGCGCCTCTGTCCTTGCTGTAGAGTTAGCAGATCTCATCCGAGGAGAGCTAGATCTGAAACTGGACGCTATCAAGTTCTACACGGACAGCAAGGTGGTACTTGGCTATATTTGTAATGAGACGAAACGCTTTTATACATATGTCCATAACAGAGTTCAATGCATCCGACAATCCTCCACACCACAACAATGGCATTTCGTACGCACAGAAGAAACCCTGCGGACCACGCATCGAGGTCTTTACCTGCATCCCAGCTTGCACAGAGTTCTTGGTTCACGGGACCTTCATTCCTGCGTCAACCATCTGCAGAGACAACACGAATCAATGAGATGTTCGAGCTCATTGAACCGGAAAAAGACTCAGAGATCCAACCGCAGGTTTGTACCTGCGCTACTTACCTCGGAGAACCTGGATTTACCTCTGACCGCTTTCGGCGCTTTTCCACCTTCAACTCTCTACTACGAGCAGTGGCGTTCCTCATCCAGATGTTTTCTTTGGACACGGTTTAGCTGGATGTTAAAGCAGGATCGTTACATTCTGCATGAGAACATTACAGCACTGCAAAGAGCACAACAGCTGCTGAAAAGCTTCAAACCAGACCAAACATTCCTGGAGGAACACCAAGCATTTCTGCAGGATGTTCTGGCAAAAGGATCTGCTGAGGTTGTACCACAAGAGCAGTTGGTAACTGAAAGTGGCAAAATGTGGTATATACCACATCATGGGGTCTATACCACCCACACAAAAAGGTGTTGGACTGTGGAGTCACGTTTCATGGAACTTCTCTGAATGGAGACACCAGCAGCTCTACACCTGCACTCACCTGACCACATCTTGTTGTGTCAGCCACAGGAGTGTGTGTTCAAAATCACTCTCAGCTTTTATGAGTCCATATTGGATTCTTCCAGTGAAAATGGATGTCACCGTTCAGGAGTGTAAAAAAAAACCCCTTTCACATGTCATACACAGGCGGGAGACAGACGGGTAGAGCAAGCAGTCCTTTAATTGTCCGAGGTCTTGGCAAACAAAAAAACAAACT
Source organism: Caranx ignobilis (assembly GCA_021432705.1). Taxonomy (NCBI): domain Eukaryota; kingdom Metazoa; phylum Chordata; class Actinopteri; order Carangiformes; family Carangidae; genus Caranx; species Caranx ignobilis. Next base: position 17,676,256 of record MU269989.1, read on the forward strand.
CACGAAAATGCCCCAAACAACCATGCCCATAGACAAAGGGAGAGAGAGCAGCCTGGTCTTCCTCTCCCAGGCCCCCCCAACTAACCTTCTAGGCTGAGCCTTCAGGTATAAGCGGTAGAGGCCCCGCCCCTCAATCAATCAACCACCCCAGCTGCTCCTAATATTCCACTCAGTACAGGCTCATCCCTCCGGCCCTGGCCTCAGGTCTCTTCTCCTGTTAGTAAAAACAATAACATCAGTAAGTATTCCAGCCACAGTCGGCTGTGCACCGCCGACTTGACCATCAACACTTCACAGTAGTGAACACACACTACAATCACTCTGTGACATTTCTCTCCCCCTCTCCCTCTGGGTTGTACATACCTGGTATACGTGACAAATAGTCAGCTATGAGGTTCCGTCTACCTGGGCAATACTCAAGGGCAAAGTGGTATGGCTGAAGAGCCAGACACCAGCGCAGTATTCTCGAGTTGTGGCTCTGCATAGACTGCATCCACTTCAGTGCTCGATGGTCCGTTTGAAGGACGAACTCTCGCCCGAGAAGGTAGTACCTCAGGGAGTCCACTGCCCACTTGATAGCGAGCCCCTCTTTCTCGATGGTGGAGTATTTTCTTTCTCTGTCAAAGAGCTTCCGGCTCAGGAACAAGATGGGCCTCTCCTCCCCAGGTTCTCCTTGGGCCAAAACAGCACCCAAGCCCACATCAGAGGCGTCCACTTGAACCAGAAACTTCTTGGTGAAGTTGGGGCTCTGCAAAACAGGATCTTGACACAACAGTTCCTTTAGCTTATTAAAAGCTTCCTCACACTCCTCCGTCCATGGAAGATGGGAGGACTTAGTCTTCCGAGTGAGGTTAGTGATTGGAGCAGCTAACGTGGCAAAGTGAGGCACAAATCTCCGGTACCATCCTATTAGGCCCAGAAAAGACCGTACTTGCCGCTTGGTTTGAGGTCTGGGTATCCTCCGGATCGCCTCTAACTTCTCCACCAGCGGCTTGATCTCTCCATGCCCGATGCGGTATCCCAGGTATTTCACCTCCTCCTGGGCCCAGGAGCACTTATTCTGGTTGATGGTTAACCCAGCGGTCTGAAGCCTCCGGAGGACCTGCTCGAGGTGACAGAGATGCTCCTGCCAAGACTCACTGTAGATTATAACATCATCAAGGTATGCAGCTGCATACTGTCCACAATCAGCTAAAACAATGTCCATGAGTCTTTGAAAGGTGGCAGGTGCCCCATGCAGACCGAATGGCCTAACAGTATACTGATACAAGCCAGTAGGTGTTCGGAAGGCTGTATATGGTCTACAAGCCGTAGTAAGGGGAACCTGCCAGTACCCCTTACATAAGTCTAATGTGGTCATATATTTAGCTCGCCCAACCTTTCAAGCAGTTCATCGATTCTGGGCATGGGGTAGGAGTCAAAACAGGAAACACTATTCAACTTACGGAAATCGGTGCAAAAGCGGAGACTTCCATCTTTCTTCGGAACCAGAAGAACAGGACTGGACCATTCGCTTTTTGAGGGCTCTATGACACCCATCTCTAACATGGTTGCGACCTCCTTCTTCAATGGCTCCACCATTCTCTCAGGAACACGGTAAGGTCTCTGCCGGATTGGTGTAGAATCTTTCAACACAATGTCATGGCTGATGACCTCCGTGTGACCTGGTCTCTCCTGGAAAAGTGAAGGGAAGGACGCCTGTACTTGGATCAGCTGACTTTGTTGCTCCCCACTCAGATGTTTGGGTAGCACCGTGGCAGCTCCTGGAGGTCGAGCTGGTTCCATGTCCGACTCCTCATTTCCGTCCTCTGCTCTTCGCACCATCATCACTGTTTTGCTGCTGGGGTCATATCTCTCTCCTTGAACTCTCGCAGCAGGTTGACGTGCAGAATCTGGGTCTGTCGCTTCTTATCTGGGCACAAGATTTCAAAAGTTACCGGACCAACTTTCCTAGTGACAACATAGGGACCTTGCCATTTAGCCAGCAACTTACAGGTGCCCGAAGGCAGCAGTACCAACACCTTCTGCCCTGGTTTCAGTTCTCTGTCTCTAGCATGAATGTCATACCACACCTTTTGCTTGGTTTGGGCTTCTCGCAGGTGCTCGTGGGCCAGCTGTCTCATCTTGTCCAACTTATCCCGCATTTGGAGGATATAGGAGGCGATACTCCACTGGGCCGACTCCCCAGCCACCCAACTCTCCCTGAGCACATCCAGGGGCCCCCTAACCTGCCTGCCATAAACCAATTCAAAAGGAGAAAACCCTGTTGAAGCCTGCGGAACCTCTCTGTAAGCAAACAGGAGGAAAGGAATCCACCTATCCCAATCTCTACCTGTCTCATCCACAAACTTTCTTAGCATGCTTTTAAGTGTACCATTAAAACGCTCGACTAACCCATCAGTTTGTGGATGATAAGGTGTAGTTCTGATACCGGTGATTCCTAGCTGCTGGTACAAGATTTTCATAAATTTCGACATGAAATTGGTACCCTGGTCTGTTATTATCTCAGTGGGAACACCAACCCGTGAAATCAGATCGATTAGGCACCGAACTACATGCTTAACCTGAATGGAGCGCAGTGGATATACTTCTGGATACCTTGTGGCGTAATCACATATGACCAGAGCAAATCGATGCCCTGAGCTACTTTTCACTAAAGGTCCAATTATATCCATTCCAAGGCGCTCGAATGGGGTGCCTATTATAGGTAAAGGTTGCAAAAGGCCTCGATCTGATTTACGAATTGGTGCAACTTTTTGACACTCTGTACATGTTCTACAGTACTCCTGAACATCCTGATAGAGTCTAGGCCAATAGAACCTCTGACTGATTCTATCATAGCTTTTCTGTTGGCCCAGATGTCCTGCCCATGGAATTTGGTGTCCCAAATGTAAAATCAATGAATGAAGTGGTTTAGGAACCACCAATCTGGGCCGCTCAGTGTCGGCCATGTACAAAAGGTCATCTTTAAGGATGTATTTGTCGCCAACGTGAGGAGCTTGCTTTACTGATACACCATCTATCTCACATACCTTGGTAAACAGAGGTTGAAGCAAAGGATCTGATTTCTGCAGCTCCTTAAAGTTGTCAGGAACTTGCCACTGAGGGTCCAGCAAGGTGGTCTCGGGATCTGGAGCAACCGGAACTGGATCCTGCACCCTAGCCTTCCCCACGTGCTTGTCCCACCGGCGCTGTTTTTTATCCTTCCTAACCTTTGTGCCACCTTCAATTAGGTCTGAATGGAGGTTAGGCAGGGGTTGCAAGCCTTTGGCCTGGGACCTAGTAACCACAGCGCATGCCTTGGGTACAGACTGAACAAGGTTAGACAGGATCGGTAAATCATCTCCCAAAACTACATCATGTGACAGTTGACCCACTACACCCACCTTCATCAGATATACTTGACCCTCAATCATTATGTTCACATTAGCAGTAGGATACATTTGTTCATCCCCATGTACACATCTCAGACCCACTAGGTCCTCATAGTTCAAAACCCCATTGTCTACCAACTTAGCTCTCACCAACGTCTGGGAACATCCTGTATCTAACAGTGCTTCGGCAGACTGCCTATTTACAAGAACTGAGGTAGTATATCGGGATTTATCTTGAGAAGTCTGCCTAGCGGGCGGAAGCTCAGACCCAGATACGCAGCACATATTGGCCTCTTTAGGCTTCTTGAGTGGACACGAAGCTGCCTTGTGCCCTGGTTGATGGCAATTAAAGCAGATGAACCCCGTAGTGCTATGGCCGGACCTTACCCCACCCCCGGATTCCTGCTTGGACATACTTTCATCAACTTGGGACCCCTCTAATCTACCCCTCCCCACAGTCACCTTGTAGGGCCGAGGCAGTTCCCGGTGGGCCGCCAAGTACCTCTCCGCCAGTCGTGCTGCCTCCTCCCCGTCAGTGGCTGGTGCTCTTTGACCCACATCCGAACATCTGGACGGAGGACGCGCAGGTACTGTTCGAGGATCAAGGTCTCTGCTATCTCCTCCTTAGTCTTAGTCTCTGGTCGTATCCACCTACGGTGGAGTCCTTTCAACCTGTTGTAGGTCTCCCTCGCAGTCTCTCCTGCTGGTATGATGCTTGACTGGAATCGCTGGCGATAGGTCTCTTCCGTGACGTTGTACTTAGCCAGAACAGCCGCTTTAACCTCTTCATACAGGTGCGACCGTTGTTCATCCATGCCCGCATAGGCCTCCAAAGCTTTGCCAGTAAGGAGGGTGACGACTCGAGCTGCCCACTCCTCTTGACTCCAGCCCCAGGTCCTAGCAATGCGCTCAAAGCGGATGAAAAAACTTTCAACATCCTCACCCTCGCTGAAGATTGGAATCTTTGCCCCCTCGTACCGGCTGCCGGGCTGCGTTACCAGGCGGGTGGGCTGTGACTCAGATGCTCCATCCGCGGACCCGACAGGATGAATGACCGGTGGTGCTGTGTACAAGCTGGGCTGCGGGTGTCGGTGTGCCGGAGTGGGCAGAGCATAAGGACTCTGGTGACTAATTAACTCATCAGCCACCTGGGCCTGGATGGGTTTTCGAAAAAACATCCTCTTCAAATCTTCAAGTCCATCAAACAACCGTTTCTCATTTCTTTGTTGTCTGTACATGAACTCTCTTATTTCATTCATAAACTGTTGTCCAACTTCCGTGCTCTCACGTGAAGCTGTCGGAACACTTAACTTTTGTTTCACGAGCCGACTCTTCAACTTCTGGCTCTCTCGGTTGACAGTCCTCCCCTGCTTGAGCTCCAGCGACCATCCCGGGTTCCTCCTCTTCCTCCGTCTCAGTGGCCTTCTCCTCGCCTTGCTCCTCACCCCACTTCACTGGTGGGTTTTTCCGGGGAAATCGACCACGCCCTCGTCCAGACATCATAGGTTTTTACCGACTAACTCTCCTTGGAGACTTCACACATCCCACCACTGCCACCATTTGTCACCGTTCAGGAGTGTAAAAAAAAACCCCTTTCACATGTCATACACAGGCGGGAGACAGACGGGTAGAGCAAGCAGTCCTTTAATTGTCCGAGGTCTTGGCAAACAAAAAACAAACTCACGAAAATGCCCCAAACAACCATGCCCATAGACAAAGGGAGAGAGAGCAGCCTGGTCTTCCTCTCCCAGGCCCAAAAATCCCCCCAACTAACCCTTCTAGGCTGAGCCTTCAGGTATAAGCGGTAGAGGCCCCGCCCCTCAATCAATCAACCACCCCAGCTGCTCCTAATATTCCACTCAGTACAGGCTCATCCCTCCGGCCCTGGCCTCAGGTCTCTTCTCCTGTTAGTAAAAACAATAACATCAGTAAGTATTCCAGCCACAGTCGGCTGTGCACCGCCGACTTGACCATCAACACTTCACAGTAGTAAACACACACTACAATCACTCTGTGACAATGGATTAGAATGGGAGAACAGGTTTTTCCAGCCAGCCCAACATGTCATAATAACAAGTTGTGTGTGTGCTGGTTTCAGCACTTTGAACAAGTTGGAGCAGGTTCAATGTGTGAAGTCAGTCAGCAGGTTTTTCTGTCTCTGTGCTTCATCAGCTGCTTCATTCAACATGTGTTTCTAGACATTTGTTGTCATGGCAACAGAGTTCAGCCTCACATGTTTGTTGTCTTTGACAACTTGAGCATGGTCAGTAGAATCTCTGAGAAATGTGGCTGTGCAACATGAGTTTGTATAGATGGAGCCACAGGTGGAGCTGGCAGAGTTGAAGAGGTGGAGTCACTACGTCTGTATTGAAGCAGCAGCAGCTTCTCATGAATATTAATGAGCTGTTTTCTCTCTCTGGATGGGACTGTTTTAACCTGCTTCCTGTTGCTTCAGCTGTTTGACTTTGATTTTCTAAACTTGTTCTTTCTAAACCTTCTTCAGCTCTGAACAGATGATGAAACACTGAACGCTGTCAACAAGGAACTTTGTCCTCAACTCACTTCTTTATTCTTTTATTCAGATTGTGGAACTGCAGTTTGTCAGAGATCAGCTGTTCTTCTCTGGGCTCAGCTCTGAAGTCCAACCCCTCCCACCTGACAGAACTGGACCTGAGTGGGAACAACCTGCAGGGTTCAGACCTGAATGATCTTTGTGCTCTTGTGGAGAGTCCAGACTGTAGGCTGGAGACTCTGAGGTCAGTGGTGGGATCGATCAGTCCATGCTGCTTTCATCACTGTTGTCATTCTCAATGTAGATTATTTTTGGCGGGTGCTGTAGATGTCCAGGAGTGAGGCACAATGATCTTTCTTCCTGCACTCATTATGCACTGCAGGTTTTTGCAGTTGGAGGTGGTTCAGTTCAGTTTCTAAACCACACAGTGTTGCAGCAGGTTAAGTTGTTCTCAGTGTCTCCTCAGTTGAAGGAGCACATGATGAGTACCAGGGCTCCTGGGCTTTATTATCCAGAGATGTGATGTTGTTGGTCCAGGAGAGGTCCTCTGTTACATACACATAATGTAACACATCTGTTGTCATTATTGATGGGTACAGTAGACAAGCTATTCTTAGCTTCCTGTTACTAATATTATCAATGGGTGAAAACATGAGCAGAGCAAATATTTCTATACGAGCTGGAGGAAGTGTCTGGGGAGAGGGAAAGTCTGGGGTTCCTGCTCAGGCTGCTGCCCCCGCGACCCGGCCCTGGATAAGCGAGGAAGATGATGGATGGATGGATGGATGGATGGATGGATACATAATATTTTCCACTTTCATTCCATAATAGCTCTTCTGGATCTGTTGACTAACACACTGATCAGACCTAATTAACAGAATCAGCTGGATGAATCTCAACCTGGATCATCAATGTTTGGTTGATAGAACAAACCTGATTATTTTCCTCTGACTTATTTTGATGGTGGTGTTTGTTCCTACAGGATCGACTGGAAAGGAGATTAAGCTTCCAGAGACAATACCTGTGAGTACTGACACTCTGTCTCCTCTTCATTAGTCTGACTGTGAAATGAGACAACAGGACATAAACTGATAGGAAGGTTGAGCGAGATAGGAAATGGGGAGGCAGAGAGAAGGGGAATGACATGCAGCAAAGGGACACCGGTTTCAGGATTCAAACCAGGGCCGGATGCAGCGAGGGCTGTAGCCCCTGCATATGGGCGCCTGCTCAACACTCTGAGCTATACAGTGCCCCTCTATGAGTCTTTCATATCAGAAACTGTCCCCTGGGGCAGGTCACAGTAGGGAGGGGGTCTTACATCAATTTATGTCTAAAAGTCCTCTCTTGGAAGAGCTGAAAAAGTAAAAAAAAAAAAAAAGATCACTTACCTAGATTACCTATCACCTAGATTTCCAGTTTCATGTCTCAGAGTAAAAGTCAGTTGTTCCATGGTAGAAATTTCCTGAACTTATTGCCTTCTTACTGCCTGCTAGTGCTATCTGTAACAGGTAGCCTATCTGTCCTTCCTTTTCAATCTGGGTGGCAGGTTTCCCAGATACATAACACAAAGGTCTTACTGGATTATTGACCTAGGGCTGGTTTCCCAAAGCCTTCCTAACACTATGTCATTCTTAACCATTACTTTCCCTCTTTCTTAACGTTTTCACGTGTTTCCTGTAGCATTCTTTGCTAAGAATTTCTTCCCTACGACATTGGTTGGTAAGTTTGGTCTGGAGCTCTCCTAGACTCTTCTTAGGCTATGAGCCATGTTTCAACTCACGTTGGGACAACACAACACCCATGTTAAGAAATCAGTGCATGAAACTGATATTATCCTATGGTAAAGCGACTGTGGTTCACCAGACAAAACTTCTGCCCGCTGGACATGAAAATGTCATTTTATAAAAAAAATTGCATCAGGCCGCTGGTCAATCATCTGTGATGCACATCAAGCCATCAATGTTACCAGTGGGGGAGGGGGTGACAACTACATTAAAAAAAAGGAATGGACAGAACGGACGCACTGCACTGTCCAGCCGGCTCATCTGCAGCTCCCAGGAGACCTCTTTTTCTGTTCTGCAGATATTTCATTTGTACAGCGCGTTAACATGCTCTTCGAGGGGGTGCACGGCCTAAAATGTTTGGAAACCGCTGATCACCTCCAGTTGAACAACTGTAGAAGAGCTGTAGCTGCTAATAATGTAAGCATCCGATTGATATTTTATTTGCAAAGAACGCACACGCTGTCAATCATGCACCTCTGCCTGAAGTGAAAATCCATTCCCCATTCCTTTGACCTACAGTGTGGAGAGACCCTTTACTGAGCGCAAGGATCAAATCTGGAAATCAGTTTTCTGTTGGCCTTACCATCATGAACATCAACAAACATCATAATGAGACTCATCCCTTTTTCTATTCTTTATTTCAAACAAGAAAAAAAGCATAGAACATAAAACATGATGCAAGGTCAGAGGATATTATCCAGTATGACCTGATACCCATTGTTTTAATCTACTGTCCAGTGAGCTGCTATAATGTGTTACATGCAGCCCCATTTCCTCTCTCTCTCCGGCTCCCTCCTCCCCCTGTGTGGATGCACACCTGAGCCGAGTTTCTGCTCTCTGATTTGTTAAACTTAAACTTAACTTGTTGTTACTTCTCATGTAATAATAACCATGACAACATAACAAAGCACTGACAAACAAGCCTGATGTAAACATTAATATAAAAACTCAGTAACCAATCACACAAGCCAGCTGCATGTTCTCCCTGTGTGATTGTCTGGGAAACAGACAGTCTGAAGACAGAGAGCTTGAGGTTGAAGTTGATATTGATCAAATGCACCATGAGGCTCACTGTGAAAAAATCTTGTTTTATCAGATTGCAATATAATTGCAAATGCAATTAGTTTAGCCCTAATAATATCTATGCATTGCATTTCCATCAAGTTCCTTCTCTTTGAATTCCTTGTTCCAAACAATTGGATACAACCGTTTATCAGGGTAGACACACAGGTGACAGATGAGGAATGGCAAGTGCTCTGAATGAGAGGAGAATAAGTCTTTTCAAAATAAAACAAGGAAATGACAAGACCAAAATCCCAAGACAAGACAAACCTCACCACGTTGTGACAATAACTTCAAAAAAGGGGAAATCCATTCCACCCTGATCTCCAGACAGTTGTCATGTCTGAAAAGTAATTCTTGGTTTTGGCTTTCCCCAAATTGTTGAAATCATTCGGTTCCAATCCTTCAATTGGTGAGAAGGTATTTCTACACACAGGCCTGAAAAAGTAAAGCAGCCTTGGTAATATATTCATCTTTACAGGATCTATTTGATTATGCTATACATTGTAGCAGTTTAAGTCTGTTTTAACTTTATGAATAAATCTCTCTGCCTGTTGTTTACAAATTCTCCACGCAAATCATTTTTCAGAGGAATTGCATGTTGGTTAGAGCTGCTAACATCTGCACAGTTGTCGAGGAACTCTAGCATGTGTTTGCTTGGAGGGAATCTGGACCCTTCAAATTAATTTACTGGACACATTGTATGTGCATCGAATGACAGCAGCAGCAGCATGAACCACACGCTCATGTGGAGTTTATCTCTGACTTGCATATGATAAAGAGAGGAACAGCAAACATTTATTTCTAACATCTGCCTTTCTTCTCTTTCAACAGGTGTCTCTAATGTCAAACTGGGCCCAAACAGGGGCAGGGGCAAAGCTGAAGGCCTCTGAGGATGACTCAAAGCTGAAGGCCCCTGAGGATGACTCAAAGCTGAAGGTCTCTGAGGAAGACTCAAAGCTGAAGGCCCCTGAGAATGACTCAAAGCTGAAGGTCTCTGAGGAAGACTCAAAGGTGAAAGTCTCTGATGACCACACAAAGATAAAGCCCTCTGAGGAGAACTCAAAGCTGAAGTCTCTGAGGACCACCCAAAGATAAAAGGTCTCTGCAGAGGACTCAAGCTAAAAGCCTCTGAGGAAGACTCAAAGCTGAATGTTCTGAGGACCACTCAAAGATAAAGGTCTCTGAGGAGGACTCAAAGCTGAAGGCTTCTGAGGAAGACTCAAAGCTGAAGGTCCTTGAGGACCACTCAAAGATAAAAGCCTCTGAGGATGACTCAAATCTGAAAGTCTCTGCGGACGACACAGAACTGGAGGTAAGAGAAAAACTTTCTATCCTGATTTTCCAGACAGATTTAAGGGCTCAACAGAGGACAAACAAATATCAAGAGAATATATCCTGTTCTGGGCCCTCAGTGTAAAAACCCATAGTTTAGATTGTGGTTTCAGTCAGCACTAGATGATGAATTGCACACTATCAGGCTAGTATAATGATAATCATGATGATCATTTATTCTGTCCATGTTCCTCCACTTATCTGGGGTCAGGTCTCAGTGGCAGCAGAGTGATGTCCCGATCCATCTATTGATCCTCCCACTACATCCTACCCTCACTCATGTACAAGACCCCAAGATACTTGAACTCCTTCACTTGGGGCAGATACTCAGCACAACCCAAAGAGAGCAGTCCAGTGTTTTCTGGCTGATAACCATGTGAGGCCATGGTTATCAGATCTGGAGGTCCTAATTTCCATCCCTGCATTCCTCTTCTCATCTGCAGTTTGAGATCCTGCCCATGAATGTCATGAACAGGCTCATGATTTTTTCTTCTTTTTCTTTCTTCTGAAACTGCATGTGTCTGTGTGTTGAGTGTGAGTGGTCTCTGGGCATGTGTGTATGTGTGTGCGCTTGGGTGTGCTGTGTAGCATGCTTGTGCATCGGTGGGAGTCATGGACATGTACATTGTAGTGTTATACAGCAGACTTGTCAGTCCTCTTGCCTTGTTTTTATTATGATGTTGAAAATCAATAAAATATGACTTAAAAAATGAACAGGATCGGAGACAAGGGACAACTTTGGTGAAGTCCAACCTACACTGTAAACATGTTTAGCTTTGTGTTGAGAATATGATCACAGCTCTCTCTTTGGTTGTACATGGACCGAATGGTTTGTAGCAATGAGTGTGTTACGTCATAGTCCTGCAGAACCCGCTGAAGTCTCCCAGGGGACATGGTCCTAAGCCTTCTCCAAGTCCTCAACACACAGGTCGACTGTCTGATCAAATCCTGTGCTGTATTTAATAGTTGAAGCACACACCCTGGTTTGCTACTTCACAGGTCCTGTCCCAACCTCCTCATGACATGAAGAGATGTGTCAGCTAAGACAGCCCTATAATATCCAAAGCCTTAAGCATTTCACAGCATATCTCCTCCACACTAGGTGCCTTGCTAAAGAGGTGCTTTTTTTTCTCCATCCTGCTGAGATCCACCAGTGGGGTCTCAGGTTGCTGCCTCATTTTCCAACTCCTGTGGACATGATGTTGTGCACACTGTCAGTCCCCTCAGACTCTGTCCACTGTGCCTCAGGTCTCTGAGGACTATGGAACAAATCTGTTGGCTTCACTCAACACAACATATATTTTTTAAACTGCAGTAAAGCCTCTGATGTTGTTTCTCTCTGAATCACAGCCGTCAAGCTTCACACCTGAACTGGACACTGAATCCACACAAGTCTCATACAGGTAAACATGTAATAAACTCACTCAACACACTTTTAGGCAAAGTACCTTCCTCTTCTCCTCCTCCGCAGCTTCTCCTGAGCCACAGCAGACAGTGTTGGTCTCATGGTCTGAAGGAACTCCAGCTAGATCACAGCACAATGTTTTAGCCAAAGTAGAACCTTTTTAATCTCAGGGTGTGAGGTGGTCACTCAGCCTTCTGTGTCCCACAGGTTCAGGTGTCCTGGTCCAGGCCAGTTCCAGTGTACCTCAACTGGGCTGGTGTTTGTTATGGCTCATGGGGCAGAGCTGCTCTACAGGACTGTCCAATGGCATGATAGTCTCCTCCAGTCAGTTGGCAAGATGGCTGCAGGGCCGCTGTTCAGTATCCAGTGTCCTGAGGATGCTGTCCATCAACTCCACCTCCCACATTGTGAAACAAAGGATGGTGAGCAAGTGGTTACGTTTGTTAGAGCAATGATGGGAAACTAATGGTATAACTGAAGTCACGTAATCATCTAATGGATGTGTGTACATTTATAATTCAATGAAACAGCTTCTCTCTTACTGTGTGTTACTGACAATTTAGGTGTTAGTGGCTAAAATCAGCAGTCAAACAGAGCTAACAGACAAACAGACTCATCATCATCCCTCATCAGGCTCCCAGGATGAATTTCCTGATGTGGACAACAGTGACTGAAATGATCACCACTGCTGTAACGAGGTGGTTGTCTGTGTTTTCACAGCTCTGCTCTGTGACGGTCTGCTGTCTGTCGCCCACATCACTGATGATGGAATGAGCTTCATCAAACCACTGGAGATCACAGACACTCATGTGATCGTCTCAGTCCCTCATCTCTCTCTCTTTGGCCTGGTCTGGGTTCAAGATCTTATATGGAGGTTGTGGAACAACATGAAGCCAGTTTGCAGCCAAGTTCAGCTGTTCCGACAACCACAACCTCAGCAGATGCAAAGCCTCAATGTGTTTCTGCTGCCAAATAACGTCCACCTGGACGAGGTAAGACTGTAGGATGTGTCAGAACTTCACTTTGCTTCCCTTTCAGTCCAAACTCATCAGACATCAGTGATATAGTAACTCACCTGATGACATGGACTCCTGGACACCTCATCTCAGCTTCACTTTCACAGAACCTTTGCAAGTTTTACACAAACATTAACCAATTCAAGGATGAAGTTCACAGATCAGTGGAACCTCACAGAGGACTCTTTCTGTCCTGTTTGTCCAGCCCAGTAGAACCAGGCTGACTCAAATGAAATATTCTGGTTGTTCTTTAGGTGAAACGAATGCAGGACGACTGTGTGTTCATCAAGATGCCTTCCAGATGCACACTCGTCACAAATAAAACTTACACAGTTCACTGTCCACAGGCCAACTTCGTCCAGCCTGAGGTGAGTGTTTCAGACTAAAGCTGACATGATTCCTCAAACTGCTGACACTGACACAGGTGCTGCTGGTTTTCAGAAAGATGACTTTGTTCTGGACTATGGACCAAATTACCCCCGACATTTCAGATCTTCCTGCCTTCAAGAACAGCGTTTGCTAATGTAGAGGTCCGAGAAGAAAATGAGACAGCTGTGTGGAAGTGTCAAGTTCCTCTGCCAGGTAAAGTCTTCATCCAGCTGATGTAGAGCTGACTATTGACTGGTGTCTCTGTTCTTGTTGGGCATAAGATCATCTTCTGTCTGCTTTTATTCCATGGTCCATTCTTGTTGACCAGGGAGAGTCAAACTCCTGGAAACAGTAAAGAGTAGGACGAGTGGGACCTTCCTGATATAAGGACTATAAATCTTTGTGCTCAGTCCTCCATCAGGTCCTGAATCAACCGTCCCTTCTCCTTCAGGTGTTTCTTATACACTACCTTCTCTACTTCCTGTTCATGTGTCTTTAACTTTTGAGTCTGTCACATGTCGTCATCCCAGGGTCAGAGCTTGTCATATTAAACGCACATTTGAGCTGAAAATGCTCTGAGGTGGTGTTGGATGGATTCAGTTGTGGTCAGCCTGGTGTGATCACTGGTGACTTCTGGTTACTGGTGTAAGGACTTTTTACAGAGCCCTGAACCAAGACAAGCAAACCAGATGAGACAGCTGTTCCATCACTGCTGTGCATACACTTGTCTTTGAAATGTTTCTTCAGAACAAATATGCTGTTTGAACACAACTATGTTTCTTTCTTCCAGGTCCTGGTCCAGAACCGACTCCGAGTGTCTCAGCTCCAGCTCTGAGTGTCTCAGCTCCGACTCTGAATGTCTCAGCTCCGACTCTGAGTGTGTCAGCTCTGACTCCAAATGTCTCAGCAGCAGAGTGGCTGAGGTCTGCTCGGACTGAGTTCATCAGGAGAGTGTCTGAACCGGTTCTTCATGACCTGCTGAACAAACTCCTGGACTGTGAGGTGTTCACTGACAGTGAAATGGAGTCTGTTGTTGTGATATCAAACAGGGCAGACAAAGCTCGAGAGGTGATCGACACTGTGCGAAAAAAAGGAGAAGCAGCTAGTTCAGCTCTGATCAGAGTTCTGTGTGAGGTGGATCCCTGCCTGTCAACACACCTGAACCTGATGTAGAAACAATATGTCGAGTTTTCTTTTGCTCTTAGTGACAATACACTTATCTTTAAAAAAATGTCATGAAACACATATTTGGAGTTTTCTTGAATTAATTTTTCCTCATAAACTTGAAAATTTGGAGGAAACTAAAGATCAGAACTGATTTGAATGAGTCTGTGTTTACCATCAGCTCAGCAGACCACTCCTCAGTGACATTTGTCACCTCGTAGACTCAGTTTTAATGTTAAATGAATGTGTGATGTTTGTCCCACCCTGTTTGCCTCCATCTCCTTGTTGATGGTGCCATGGTTCTGGTCCAGGCCGGTGCTCCTGTGTACATATCCAGTGTTTCCAGTTTTCAAACCAGTGTAACCTTCTCTGGGCGGAGCCAGGTGGTCCTGGACCACTTCAACACACAGTCTGGTTTCTAACTGTGTCCACGTCTGTCTGATGGGGAGGGATCAGTGTGATTTGACTCTTTGCTGTCCTCTGATTGGTCATTTTATGAAGGAAACCCCTCCCTCACTGTATAAAAACCACAAAACATCTGACTTCCAGGTTTTCAGGCATTGTGCTGCTTTTTCATCATTTAATAACCTGAACGCTGCATCTGCACCGAGGCCATTGTTTTTTTTTTGTTTGTTTGTTTTTTTTCTCTTTAATGCAAAGATTTTATCAAGTTTACCAAAGAGTCACAAAACAGCATGTTTCTTTTTACAGAGATAAATGCTTGTGAATGAACAGCAACATCTGTCAGTGTGTTTGAGGTAAATGTTGGCACTGATGAGTCAATAGGGGGCGCTGTAAACAGGCTGAACAACAATTTATTCTTTTATTTTTAGTTATTTGTAATATAGTGGACAGTGGCAAGAAAAAGTACGTGAACCCTTTGGAATTTCCTAGTTCCTGTATTAATTGGCCATTAAATGTGATCTGATCAAGTCACAAAGTCACAAAGTAAACAAACACAATGTGCTTAACTTAGTGCCACACAAACAATTATAATATGTCATGTCATTATTGAACACATCCATTAAACATTCACATTGCTGGTGTCTGAATAAGTAAGTGAACCCCTGGATTCAATAACTGGTTGAACCTCCTTCAGCAGCAATGAACTCAACCAAGTCGTTCTAGTAGCAGCTGATCAATAATCAATGATCAATAATCAGCTTGGTCTCTCTGAGCTCCTGCTGAGAGTTGTTGTGTGTAGGAGACAGTACATCAGAGTGTGACACACACAGGCCTGGAGCTGTCAATCAGAAGAAAGTGAGTGTAGTGAACAGTGTAATATTCAGTGTTTGTGGCTGAATGTTTGTGGGATCAAACAGCTGTTTTCAGATTCAGACACGTCTGACTCCAGAGCAGATGAATCCACAATGTGGATGAAAGTCTCCAGCAGCTGGAGCTTCACTTCCTGTCTGAGTCCATGTGCTCTGAGCTGAGCCTGGTTCTCTCTGCTCTACAGTTTCTCTGCTTCCTCTGGACTCGGACTTCGAGTCCAGTAAAAATGTGTGGACAGGTTTGATGGCGCTCAGGACTGGTCCGGAGGACATGATGTGACTGATGACAGTGAGTCAGTGTGATCAGCTGATGTGTGTGAGGAGCAGAGAAGATCAGAGTCATTGATCACGAGATCCTGATCCTGTCACTGTGATCAGATGTTTCACAGCTGCTGTGCCTCCTGTGGAAACCTGCTCACGGCCTCATTCTTCAGCTTCCTGTGGAGTTTTCTTCAAACAAACACAAGTTGTTTTCACACTCAGTGTTTCTCACTAAACTCACTGTGTGTCACTGAGCTCTAACAAACAGGTTGAGTGTGTTTCCTTCCTCCTCAAACATCCACTGTTCACAGCTGCACTCTTACTTGGTGCACTGTAGGATATCTGGTCTGGTTAGCGTCACCTGAAGTGACATGTCCAGCTCCTTCTTCTCTGTGCTCAGTCTTCATCCATACAGACTTCCACACTGAATTGCATTTTATAAGTGTAGGAATGCGGCCATCAAATCCTGTTTACTAAACAGCCCTGTTCTGGTGTGCTCTTCTGCTCCAACTGGCTGAATGTGGTAGGTCCAAGACACCCTGAAGGTGCAGTATGTTATCATTGTCTGTAGAGGAACAAAGACTCAGGGTATGTTCACACAAACCATGTTTTGCTTGGTTAAAAAAGAGAAGAATTGACCAACTTTCCTTCCAGTGTCTTTATACTCAGCTGTAAAAGTGGAAAAATAGACCTGTAAGTAACAATAATTTTAGGACCCCCCCCCCCTCCTGCCCTGGCTCTGCTGTGCCGGCTGCGGCTCAAGCTCGACCTCTCGCTCCTGTTGCGCCTCTTCAGACTCCATTGTTGTGACTGATCACGCAAATAGCTCATTTATATTCATTTTCATGTTGAGGTTGGGGCTTCTGGGAAATGCATCGGGTTGCCTTCATTTATTTAGAGAGTGAATAAACTCATGAAACAGAGAAGTATCGTCATGTAATCCACTGATTTCAACAATGTAACTGTATTCTGAACACCATCTATTTCAATTGTAACTGTAACAGAATACAGTTACTCATAATTTGTATTCTGAATACGTAACGCCGGTACATGTATTCTGTTACTCCCCAACACTGCACACAGTACAGGTGATCAGACAAGCTGCATCATGATCATGATCATCATCATCTACATTCTTGTACCACATGTACAAGATCTATTTCTAAGCTACATCCCCTGCAAACTGGAGCTTTTTGACTCATTGACTCATTCAAGTTGTTTTGTGGACTCAAAGCCTCTGTACAAACATCACAATGATTCCAGAGGCTGTTTATTTCAAACCAAAATGTGTCATTTTCTCATTGGGGCTTTTGAAGTGAAAGAGTGTAAAGGCAGGTTTGATAGTGACTGGTCCTTCACTGGTGTCACAGTGATCTGTCTGCTCCAACAGTGAAGATGCTGCACAGTGTGTTTGTGCTGAACCAGGCTCTTACCTGGGCTGCAGGTGCACTGGCTGAAGCTGCACCTCCTGGGACGATGGGCTGAGGCAGCTGATATGGTAGGAGCTGTAAGGTGAGTGGGGAGGTTATCATTCTGATTAACTGGCAGTCAATAAGGATATTGATAAGCAGCCTCACACTTCTGTTGGGCTGAGATTAAAATCAAACTTCTGCTCTCCTTCAGTTTCCTGAAGCTTCTTCCATTAATAACTAACTGGTCTTTCTGATACAGGAAGTGATACAGTTCTTATGAATCTACTGTCTCTGACCTACACTTGGTGTCTTACCTGTCTCTGGCTGTACACTTGAGCTGGATCCATCACAGGTGGCTGTCTCTGTGTTTCCAGGGGATGAAGGGAGCAGCCTGAACATTGAGTCCAGAGCTGTGTGGAGCTGCTCCATCAGGGAAGAATCCAACAATTTCTCTGTCTACTGATGGAGGTTAGGTGGAGAACCACATCTCAGCAGGGAGAGCAGGAGCGGGCGGAGGTGGTGGTGGAGGCAGGGGGAAGTTTGAGCACGTCTCCCACAATGTCATCCACCATGGCCTTCATGTTATCAACCAGGTCGTCCCACTCCATCTCCTTGATGAGCTGATCAGATTCTACACTGAGATCCATGACATTTGTTGTCACTGTGGTCTCTGATAATGAACCTGTAACGTTATCAGGAAGCTGCTTTTCACACATTTCATTCTATAGATTATATTATATATTATAAGGAAAGACATGAAGGTGTAAAAGTACCAAGTGACCTGCACATGACTCCTTCACTACATTTCAGAGGGAAAGACTGTTTCTGTTCCTTCACTACATGAAACTCCTTGTAACTTCAGTACTTACGTGCTGCGTTCACTGACGGTCTGGTTATCTGAAAATGGAGGTTTGTCTTGAAAATTGTTGCTGTTTCTCTCAAACTCTCATCATTGTCCTCTCTCCAGTTGTTTCTGAGGTTGTGAGTGTTCAGCTGTGTGCAGTCAACAGGTGAACTGAACCAACACAACCTCTCATTGTGGGCCATGTTCCATAGTATGACATCATCACAGATAGTATGACATCATCACAGATTCATTGAAACATTCTATTGAACTGTGCAGCTCAGACAGAATCACAAAACTGCCACAGTAGTAATAACCAGTACAGTTACTGATCACCATGACAACCATTCTCACTGTCCCATCACTTCAGTGCATACTCTAGTTCTCCTCCACTTAGTCCATGCTCATCAACTATTGAACTTCCATGTAAAATAAAGAGTGAGATGTTTCAGCTCTTCAGGCCATCACCTTCTCTTCATTCAAGTGCTGTCAAAATGGACACATCCATTCTGTAGATGGTAGATACCAAGTGTTGAAGATGCTGTTTATATCCCAGAAACTATCACATCAATTATCTTGCTATCATTTCTATCAGAACCAGCACATGTTCTGTTTGGTTCAGTGTTTAGTGACTCAAAGTCACCAAAATATTTGATGGTGTTCCAGTAAAAAAAAACAGTGAGTGCTTGTTTTAGATGTTTTAATATAGGCTCTTTTTAGATTTTAATACAGGCTTCATTTTGTTTTGTAGCTTTTGTAGGTGTATGTTTATTCTCTTTTTTGCATTTTTATAAATGTGTTGAAAAAATTTATTTGTTGCACTTGAACTTGAAATGACACCAGTCATGCAAAATCCTGAAAGATTGTTTGAAGACTGTTTTCTTAACGAGCCTCTATTTTGTTGGAAAAATATTCTCCATGCATTTGTTACAAAGGTTGAAGAAAATGTTACGTGTTGAATGTTAAAAACCTTCAATGACACATGTGCACACATTTTACAAGACTATGTGTAAACTGTGTTTTCTTGAAGCCACTGTGCTTAGGGTTTGGAAGTGAACACAGCATTCCCAATGCATGATATGGTTCATATTTGACCAACAAAATGAGAGTCATAGTGAAAATTGGTTGAGTTGATGCTTTTCATTGAGAGCTGGAAGGATTTAAGACACTGTTTTGAGTCAGAAATGAAGTTGTAACTAGCATATTGTGGAGATGTGAAAAAGACGTTGAGATAATGATGGTAAAGATGTGGTGTGATGTTAGGTCCACAAGAGGTCAGAGTGTCTCCATCTGTGTAATCCTTCTTGACTGAGTGAACATTGTTTCAAAGTCCTGTAGTCTCCTACATGCATTGCTGTGGGTGGAATGGTTGTAAATGGGCCTGTTATTTATTGAGCTCATTTCATCCTCTTGGTCTCTCAGCTTTGAAGTTGGCGTCAGCCATCCTTCACAACAGTGTGGTTGCAGTTGGACTGTTGGTTTGTATTCTCAGGTGGCATGAATGTAAAGTGAGGCCTGTGGGTCGGTGCTGATGTAACTAAAGAGACATTTAGCATGAGATGGTTAAAGGAGTGAAAGCTGAGACCAACCAGATGTTGGCAGTTGTTGGTTAAAACCAAATGTGACATCAAATATAAAATGGTTTTATATGTTGTTCTTTTATTATGTATGTTAGTAGAACGTTGGTCATTGAACTTAAATGAATGTTTCCAATAACAATGACAACAACACTAATTAAAACAACAAGACTGACATTGGTATAACAGACCAAACCTTTATTAGTTCATTCAACAAGACTGAATTGTGTCGTACTGAAGTGTTTGGCCAATGTAACTAAACTTCCATGAATTTGACCAGACTAAGTAGCTACAAATATTTGAATCAATGAAAAGCAAATGAGTTGAATGTAAATATTCACATGACATTCCACCAAGAAATCTATGTGGTGTTCAAGGAACACAATCACGACAGACTGATATTATTGGTTTGTTTAGATGGAATATAGGTGGCAAGAATCAATTACGTTCATCCAGTGAGTTACTTTTGTTGAGTCTTCAACAATCTGGAGCAACTAAACTTTCACAGTCAGTAAAAGCTTCAAATCAAAGTTTGGCTCCGAGAGCTGGGTGAAGCCATGTCCGTTCCCAGCAGCAGGTGAATCAGGCTGCTTCTCCCATGGTGTCAATCAAGAAAAAAGGCCCAATGGAAACAGGGCAAAGGACAGCGCCCCCCTCAGGCAGGGAGGGAGAAGATAACACAGCAATAGAACATTCACAGGTGAAGCTCAGAGCAGCTTTATGAGCTTTAAGTCCAGAGACACTGATGATGCTCTGTCAGGTCCAGAGGACACACAGGGATGATGGTGGACTGGACTCTGTGTGTGACAGTGGAGCTGTTCTCAGATCAGTTCAGACTGCAGCGCTGGGAGTCACCCAGCGTTCTGGTTCATCTGGCAGGAACTGAAGATCAAGGATTAGTCCCACCCCCACCTGCACACACACACAGAGGAGAGGTGATGAATGACAGACTCTTGAGTCAGTGATGCAGCAGCCACTTCAGTCCTGTTCAGACCAGATGTGTCAGTTGTTGTTAGTCAGTAGTTGAGTGACTGGACACTGGCCTATGGTGAGAGTGCTGCCGTTTCCTGTAACATTGTGTAGAGAGGGGAGGTGGAATCAGCTGGAGCTTCAGCTGCACACCTTCACACCTTTTCACACTATATTGCTGTGTTTGATTTCAATGTGCAGCAACTGTGTAGAAATATGAACAAAGACTGAAATGACATTGAACTCAAGTGAAATGTGCAGCATTTACTGCAGCATCACTGCTCTAACACTTCAGTGAGGGATTTCCTCCTCTTACCTGTCAGCTCATGTTACAGCTCAAACTTATCAAGTGCCTGTGGGACCACAGCATCTGATTGGCTGTTGACATTTCACACACAAACTATTCTATTCATCATTTCCACAGAAGTTGATCCACTGCATCTGCTGGAACGTAGTTTGTCCAGAAAAACAAAAAGAAATTCTTCTCCATATTTATTGCAGACTAACATTATTCTAAAGCAAAGATCAACAACATAGATTTAGTCAATCTGATATGAGTGATAGATGCGACAGGACGTCTGGCTCCTACTTCCTGGTTTGGTCCTAACACCACAACACCTTTACCTGGTACTGGAACATTTAGGACTCTGTTTGTTTCATTAAATCATTTGTTTCATTGAACTTCAGCTATGACATCCTGCCTATATGTCTATGTGTCTAAATGTCTTGTTGTGGATATAAGTTACAAGATTAAAAAAAGCTTGAGAAACCAGTAAAACTGCCCAGAAACACTTTTCCTTCATGAATTGATTAATCTGGAGGGAAAGAGCTACAGATTTGACTGACCACAGAGTCTCCAGTCTACATTCTGGACTGTCCAGAAAACCACTCAGACTCTTCATGTCTAAATCCTGCAGGTTGTCACTCAGGTCCAGTTCTCTCAGGTGGGAGGGTTGGACTTCAGAGCTGAGCCCAGAGAAGAACAGCTGATCTCTGACAAACTGCAGCTGGTCAATCTGAATAAAGAATAGAAGAAGAACAACATTCATACACCTCTTCATGTCAAAAGTGATTGATCATTGCTGCTGACCTCAGGACAGTCTGTCAATATAGAATCAATATCTGATCAGACATGTTGGACTAAACACTGACTCCGACACTTTGATTCAGGACTGAACTGGATCAAAGTTTAAAGGTGCAGTCCTGATCCATGACTAAGGTCTTTCTTGGTCCTGGTCTCAGGAAACAAAAACTACACATAATCAACTGAACACACACCTGTTGACAAACACCACCCACCCACATCTTATTTGATGGCTTCAAAGCAGTCAGTCTTTATTTGAGTCAAACGCTCTGACTTTAAGATCAGATTCAAATCATCTCTGTGAACAAAATGAAGACTGGCCTAACACTACAGAGCAGTCTAACATGTGTTTGTGACAGCGGCCCCTGAAGGTTGAAGTCAAGTCAACACACATTATTGATGAGGACTGAGTGAAATGAGCTGAAAGTGAAGAATCATTCTCAGTGGGAGAGAAGAACAACTGGAAACATGAGACAACAACTATTTCAAATGTCCTTCATTCATCACATCAAAGTCAATGATTCAAGTTGTGTGTGAAGATCAATCAGGTTCAGTTGTGGGATAAAGATCTAAGATCTACAACAGTAAGAGTCAGTGAACTGACCTCAGAGTCTCCAGTCTACAGTCTGGACTCTCCAGAAAACCACTCAGATCCTTCAGGTCTGAATCCTGCAGGTTGTTCCTGCACAGGTCCAGGTGTCTCAGGTGGGAGGGGTTGGACTTCAGAGCTGAGCCCAGAGAAGAACAGCTGATCTCTGACAAGCTGCAGTACACCAATCTGAATAAAGGATAAAAGAAGAACAACATTCATACACCTCTTCATGTCAAAAGTGATTGATCATTGCTGCTGACCTCATGACAGTCTGTCAATATAGAATCAATATCTGATCAGACATGTTGGACTAAACACTGACTCCAACACTTTGATTCAGGACTGAATGGATCAAAGTGTAAAGGTCCAGTCCTGATCCAGGACTAAGTCTTTATTGGTCCTGGTCTCAGGAAGCTAAAATTACACGCATTAAACTGAACACACACCTGTTGACAAACCCCACCCACGCAACAGATCTTATTTGATGGCTTCAAAGCAGTCAGTCTTTATTTGAGTCAAACGCTCTGACTTTAAGATCAGATTCAAATCATCTCTGTGAACAAAATGAAGACTGGCCTTACACTACAGAGCAGTCTAACATGTGTTGTGACTGTGGCCCCTGAAGGTTGATGTCAAGTCAACAGACATTATTGATGAGGACTGAGTGAAATGAGCTGAAAGTGAAGAATCATTCTCAGTGGGAGAGAAGAACGACTGGAAACATGAGACAACAACTGTTTCAAATTTCCTTCATTCATCACATCAAAGTCAATGATTCAAGTTTGTGTGAAGATCAATCAGGTTCAGTTGTGGGATAAAGATCTAAGATCTACAACAGTAACAATCAGTGAACTGACCTCAGAGTCTCCAGTCTACAGTCTGGACTTTCCAGAAAACCACTCAGATCCTTCAGGTCTGAATCCTGCAGCTTGTTGTAGCTCAGGTCCAGTTCTCTCAGGTGGGAGGGTTGGACTTCAGAGCTGAGCCCAGAAAAGAACAGCTGATCTCTGACAAGCTGCAGGACACCAATCTGAATAAAGGATAAAAGAAGAACAACATTCATACACCTCTTCAGGTCAAAAGTGATTGATCATTGCTGCTGACGTCATGACAGTCTGTCAATATAAAATCAATATCTGATCAGAGATGTTGGACTAAACACTGTCTCCAACACTTTGATTCAGGACTGAACTGGATCAAAGTGTAAGGTCCAGTCCTGGTACATGGCTAAGGTCTTTATTGGTCCTGGTCTCAGGAAACTAAAACTACACACATTCAACTGAACACACACCTGTTGACAAACCCCACCCACCCACCCACATCTTATGTGATGGCTTCAAAGCAGTCAGTTTATTTGAGTCAAATGCTCTGACTTTAAGATCAGATTCAAATCATCTCTGTGAACAGAATGAAGACTGGCCTAACACTACAGAGCAGTCTAACATGTGTTTGTGACAGCGGCCCCTGAAGGTTGATGTCAAGTCAACAGACATTATTGATGAGGACTGAGTGAAATGAGCTGAAAGTGAAGAATCATTCTCAGTGGGAGAGAAGAACAACTGAAGAACAACATGAGACAACAACTATTTCAAATGTCCTTCATTCATCAATCAAAGTCAGTGATTCAAGTTGTGTGTGAAGATCAATCAGGTTCAGTTGTGGGATAAAAATCTAAGATCTACAACAGTAACAGTCAGTGAACTGACCTCAGAGTCTCCAGTCTACAGTCTGGACTCTCCAGAAAACCACTCAGATCCTTCACTCCTGAATCCTGCAGCTTGTTTCCACTCATGTCCAGTTCTCTCAGGTGGGAGGGGGTGGACTTCAGAGCTGAGACCAGAGAAGAACAGCTGATCTTGACAAACTGCAGCTGTTAAATCTGAATAAAGAATAAAAGAAGTGAGTTGAGGACAAAGTTCCTTGTTGACAGCGTTCAGTATTTCATCATCTCTTCAGAGCTGAGGAAGGTTTAGAAAGAACAAGTTTAGAAAATGAAAGTCAAACAGCTGAAGCAACAGGAAGCAGGTTAAAACAGCCCCATGCAGAGAGAGAAAACAGCTCATTAAGCTGCTGCTGCATTCAAGAAGACATGCTGCTGCTGGAAAAAACATGTCTGGGCTGGCTGGAAAAAACTGTTCTCCATTCTAATCCACACTGGAAGAATCCAATATGGACTCATAAAAGCTGAGAGTGATTTTGAACACACACTCCTGTGGCTGACACAACAAGATGTGGTCAGGTGAGTGCAGGTGTAGAGCTGCTGGTGTCACCTGAACAAAGATCCAACAGCTTTGTTTTCTTGAAATCATCAAATCAAATCAAATCAAATCAAATCAAATCCCGTTGAAATGTAGAAATGTTTTTAACACTAGAAGATCTGATCACTGAAGTGTGTGTCCTGAAAGAGATCCAATAAAAACAACTGAAATGTCAAAGTTGTCACGTTGATATTTAGGTGTATTAATTCATTTGCACTCATCAATCACAGACCAAGTATCAGGCAAGAAAACATTCCACCTTAAAAGTGTCCAGTAGCAGGTGTGTGGGTGTAGTTGACATTTAAAAAGCATCATGTGAATTGAAAACTGTGTGGAGCTGAATTCAAGCAAATCTCTGTGCAAGATGTGAAGAAGAAGCTGTGACTGTTGACACACAGTGGAGCTGCTGCTACTGTTCCATCTGCTGCTGTTTCACATCAACGTCTCAACTGTTGCTCATGTTCAACACAAAGTGTATTAATGGAACTGCTTTGGCTCCATTCATAATGTCAACATTCATGTTGATGATAATGCACAGAGCCTGAGGAAAGAGGTGGAGCCAGCAGCTATTGATTATAGATCACTTATTGTCTGACACATTCAATGTGTTTGTATAGTTGAGGTGAAATGTCAAGAGAAACATTGAGTGGACTAAAAGCAGAGAAGAAGAAAACAGACGTCACCATGGAGATCCTCAGTGTGGATCAGTAGAATATCAGCCTCATGTCTGCAGCTCAGTGTCAACACAACTTTCACATCACATTCATCTGAGCACAGAAATAAAACATGGAGTCTGACCTCAGAGTCTCCAGTCTACAGTTTGGACTCTCCAGGCCAGCACACAGAACCTTCACTCCTGAATCCTGCAGTTTCCAGTTGTCACTCAGGTCCAGGTGTGTCAGGTGGGAGGGGTTGGACCTCAGAGCTGAGGCCACAATTTCACAGTGAGTCTCTGAGAGTCTACAGGAACGTAGTCTGTGATTAGAGAAAACATCAAATGTGTTCAAATCAAAATCTGATGTAAACAGTGGTGAAAATACAGTTGGTGCATATGATGGTGCCACATGATCATGTGATGGTTCAGCTCATCTTCTCTCACTGGGATGATCCTCATGGCTCGGTCCTGCACAACTGATTTGGTGCCCTTTTTAAATAGAGTCTATTTCCTCATGAAGGAGGCTCTGAGGCTTCCTCTTCTTTCATTCTATTCAACAACAACATCCAATGATATCACTAGATTTCAGTCAGGAGCTACAATAACATTCATGATCTTTGTAAAAGCACTAACCTAAACACCTGTTACTGAGTCAGGAGAAAGTTACAGAGACACAGAGCGTCATGGTAACTGCAGAGGGACTGCAGATGGAAATGAGCTTGAAGCTAACTCTGCTACAACACATCACATGGCAACACTAAACAAGTGTTTTTATTCACTGAGCAGCAACAATCACAACCAAGTGAAGAATCTCCATGTTGGAGCTCACAGCTTTTACAACAGCTCCAGAAAAAACACACCTGACCTGTAATTTGTCAAAGTCAAACTAAGAAGAATGAGAATCAATGAAAACTGTGTTTATCTGAACTTGACTAAACTACTGATCTGATCCACTGATCAATAATTAGAATGATCATGTCTGGACTCACTCAGCCTTTCTGCAGTTCCTCACAGCTGGAATCAGTCTCTGTCGTCCCTCCTCTGATGTGTAGTACTTCCACACAGTCAACTCATCCAGAACCTGCTCTGACATCTGCAGCATGTAGGCCAGAGCTGAGCACTGGATCTCAGAGAGTTTCTTCTCTAATCTTTTTTCTGACTTCAGGAACTGTTGGATCTTCTGATGAACTGACTGGTCCTTCATCTCCGTCAGACAGTGGAAGATGTTGATGCTTCTGTCAGGAGACATTTCATCACTGTTCATCTCCTTCAGGTTGTTGATGGCTCTCTGGATGGTTTCTGGACTGTTCTCTCTCTGACCCAGCAGACCTCCTAACAGCCTCTGGTTGGACTCCAGAGAGAGGCCATGAAGGAAGCGAACAAACAGGTCCAGGTGACCATTTTTACTTCTCAGGGATTTCTCCATGGCTCTCCTCAGAAAGTCATCCAGGGTTGACTCAACATGTTGTTCTCCCAGGAAGTTCTCCAGGACCTGTGTGTTCCTGTTGGTGTAACAGTGGAACATGTAGACTGCAGCCAGAAACTCCTGAACACTCAGATGAACAAAGCAGTAGACTGTTTTCTGGAAGATCACACTCTCTCTTTTGAAGATCTCAGTACAGAGTCCTGAGTTCACCAAGGCCTCTGTGACATCAAGACCACACTGCTCCAGCTCTTCTTGGTAGAACATGATGTTTCCTTTCTCCAGCTGTTCAAACGCCAGCCTCCCCAGCTTCACAAGAACTTCCCTGTCGGCCTCCATCAGCTCCTGTGGACTCGTCTCATGTCCCTCACTAGAGGTCGATGGATGATCTCCTACAAACAAAACATGACATTGTTGTAAATGAACAAGTTGGAGATAGTTTTGTTTTGGCAGCTGATGATCACAAACTTACAACTTTATCACAAACTCTACATTTTGCTTTTCCAGGGGTTCTTTCTAAAGACGCCCTCTTTAATGAAAGAAAAAAAAAAACAACAAACACATCAGTGTTTATATGTTTTATATCTAGTTGTCTTTCTTGCTGTGTTTGCTGTGCAACATGTCTATCAGAAGCAGGAGTGTTGCCATATTCATTTCATGTTATTTAAAGTAAAGATGTTAATGCTTCTCTGTAATTCCAGAACATGTGGGAGCAGCAAAGTCTGGTAGCTCTGAGTTTTTACTCAACCCTTGCTTTATTTTGTTGTGTTTTTGTGTGTTTTTGTCGTATTTTGTCAACTACTGATGGACACTTCTGTGGGGAGAGGAGATTCTTCAGGAGAGGAGCTTCTGTCACTGAAAATGGAGCAAGTCTGGAGGATGCCACCCTGTTCCAGCTGGATGAGGAGCTGCTTTCGTGGTTGCTGTGCTGGTGGTGCAGAGGTTGAAGGCTTGGAGGTGGAGATGTACTGTAGGTTCTTTCTGCCATCAGTCATCATGCAAATTATCAACTCTCTGCTCAACAAGATTGATGAGGAGCTGGAGATATAGATGAAGACTCAGGAAGTAGACATTTTTTCAAATCAAAACAATACTTGTGTAAATCCCACCAACGGCTACTGCTGAAGATCCATATGAAGGTCTCCATGAAGTCGTTGCTAGGATACAGACTAAAATTCCTGAGGCACTTGACTTCAGAGAGATCAGAGATACACGCTGGTGGAGGCCATTCTGAACAACTCAGATCATCCTCTTCATAACACCTTGATGGACCAAGAAAAGAGCGGTGGTGGACGGCTCCTCTCTCTTCACTGCAGGACGGAGAAATATAGAAGATCCTTTGTACCTTCACCAATCAGGCTTCTTCATTCTTCTGCAAATGGTTGATGAGCTGACAGACAAATGAATTTGGCTTTGGGGATCAATAAAGTATTTCGTATTTGTAATATAACAGAATGTATTTGTTAATACCTGCAGTGAGAGGGATGACGCAGCAGACCTCTGTGGCCTGTTACCTTTTTCTGTTTTAATGTTCATATTTAAGACTAAATTACAGACGACACAGTGTCTGGTTCATTCTGACAGCACTTCTACATGTTCCTGAATAAACCCAATAATATATTTTCATTGCATTTGGATGTTTAGTTTGGACTCAGGAGCTGGGAAAACTCTGGGCACTGAGTTGAAGTCATGCTATAACACAACCAACAACCTTATCATGCTGATAGTTAGTGAATGAAGTGGTGTCAGTAACAGAGGTGTGACCCTGGCCTCACCTCTGTGCACATCTGCTGCAATAACATGATGCAGCTGCCTGTGACTGGAGGAGGCTGCACAGCCATCGGCCACTATCAGAGCTGAACTGGAGCAATAACAACAGTTTATAAAATGTCCTCTCCACCTCTGTCACTCACCGTACTTGTTCTTCTTCCTCTTTGTCTGGACCAGCAGGAAGTGTGAGAACAGGTCAGTCATGGTCTTGGGCAGCTCTCCTCTCTGCTCTGTGCTCAACATGTGCTCCAGAACTATAGCACTGATCCAGCAGAAGACTGGGACTTGACACATGATGTGGAGGCTCCTGGACGTCTTGATGTGTGAGATCATTCTGCTGGACACATCTTCATCACTGGGTCTCCTCCTGAAGTACTCCTCCTTCTGGGTGTCAGTGAAGCCTCGCACCTCTGTTACCCTGTCAACACATGTAGGAGGGATCTGATTGGCTGCTGCAGGTCTGGAGGTGATCCAGACCAGGGCTGATGGAAGCAGATTCCCCTGGATGAGGTTTGTCAGCAGCACGTTGACTGATGACGTCTGTGTGACATCAGACACAACCTCCCTGTTGTTGAAGTCCAGTGACAGTCGGCTTTCATCCAGGCCGTCAAAGATGAAGAGAAGTTTACAGACAGCCAGCTGCTCTGCTGTGACCTTCTGTAATGTTGGATGGAAAACATGGAGCAGCCTGAGAAGACTCAACTGCTGATCTCTGATCAGGTTCAGCTCCCTGAACGAAAGCAGAACCAGCAGACTGACATCTTGGTTCTCCAAGCCCTCTGCCCAGTCCAGAGTGAACTTCTGCACCGAGAAGGTTTTTCCAACACCAGCAACACCGTTGGTCAGAACCACTCTGATGGGTCGCTGTTGGACAGGTGAGGGTTCAGAGACATCGTCTCTCTGTTGGACAGGGAAGTCTTTAAAGATGTCCTTGCACCTGATTGGAGTGTCACTTTGTCCCTCTGTGATGTAGAGCTCAGTGTAGACCCTGTTGAGGAGGGTTCCACTTCCTCTTCCATCAGTTCCTTCAGTCACTCGTTCACATCTGCTCCTCACACTGATCTTATGTTGATCTAAAAGCTCCTGCAGACCACCATCTGCTGAGAGAGAAGAGACAGAGTCAGACTGAAGACAGAGAGTCTGACAATCTGATGGGATTCTTTTCATCAGCTACAGAAAAACTACAGACACAAAGAAAAGCTTTGAATGTTGTGCTGTTGATCATCATCTTAAATGTCAGTGCTGTGTGATGGAACAATGACTCTGTAGAAAACAACAGGTCCTGCTTTCAGAAATGAGCACATCAGCAGACAGATGTTCACTCTCACTTTGTACACAGCTGCTCTGATTGGCTGTCTGCAGTCCACCTCTGGTTCTGGGTCTTTGTCCACTGCAGGACAGCTGCTTGTCCACAGAGACACCACTCCTCTTCTCTCTGTCAAGACATTTCTGCATCACTAACATGTCACAGTCACAGGTCCACATCTGTGCTCTGATTGGTTGCCCAGCTCAAGAGGACGGAGCTTCACTAAACAGAGAGACAGAGAGAGAGAAAGTAGAGGAAGATGAAAGGAGAGAGGTGAGCTGAATGAATATATCAGCTGATTTTGGGGTGTCTGAATCCATCTATGGAAACTGTGGAGGTGGAGATGGGGTTGGTGTTGATGCACCAACTTACAAAACAGTAACATGAGGACGCTCTGCTTTCTAAATCTGATGGAGAGAGTGTGTGTGCATGTTTCTGTCTCTGAGTTTTGTTGTGAACCTACACAGAGTTTGATGGATCTGCTTCCTGGTTTCTCTCTGTTTCCTTCACATGAGTCTAATGACTGAATCATCTTCAGCTTAGTTTACAGTAGAAACTGTCTCTTACTGTGTCTCTGAGGGTCCAGGTTCAGGACTGAAGAGTGGAGGAGTAACTTTGGACCTGTCACTCTTCATAGAGGGACAGATGGATCCTGGAGACCCTGCTCCGTCCTCGTCTTCATCCACACGAACACTCATCTTCAGGACTTCAGTCAGTCTGAGAGGGAAACAAGTAACACTGACTGTGAAGTAACACACACACACAGTACACAGGTCAGTTTTCATGTGTATTATTCAGCTCATCTCTGGGGATCAGTCATGATTTTCAAATATTCTAATAATTATTAAATTTGGATAAAATCAAATAGTTGATTTGTTTCTCATGTTGACTTATAAAATGTAATTACCCACATTTCTCTGTCTCCTGGTCATTGTATAGTTATATTGTATGTGGACTGTATAGTATCACAACATGGAAACACAGAGCACAACTACTGAACTAAATCTGTGTAAAGTTTAGATCAAATCCAGAAAGTCCAGCCTGATCTGACCCGAGCTGAGCATGTGACCATTCTCTCTGAGCCCGGTCCGTCCTATTAACTGGATTTATTGATTTAAACTGTGATTTATAATCAGTTGTCTGTTCTGACTAAAGTTTTAAACTACAGCTCTGACAGAAATCTGTTCAGATGAATCTTAATGAGCAGCACTGTCATTTAGAACAGTCAGACTTTACTGTGACCTTATTAGCCCTCCATCACAGTCTCTGTGGTTTAAGGTCACGTTGTTAATACACAACATGTGTGAGTGTCACACAACAGCTCACTGCTCATTCCCAGGCCAACTTTGATCTGAGCTCAAGAATCAAGCTGGAAATCAGTGGTGCCAGGACAGGAGCCACCTCTGTACATGATCCCTGGACTGGAGGAGAAACAAGCTCAACAAACAAACAACAAACAAAGCGACTGGAACGACCACCGACGGCTCATCTGTGACGTCACAGAGAGAAAGATTTCCTCCCCTGGACTCGGTGGAATCAGACTCCTGTCGCTCCTCCTCTTTCTCCTCAACAAATATTTCCTGTGTAACAGACTAATGGACCTGGACAGTCCATCAGATTTACACGTGAGAAGACGGACGGTTAAAAATCAATCATCAATAATCATGTCAGCGTTACGTCACTGAGGTGCGTTCAGGTGAACTAGGAAGAATAATGGAATAGTTTGACAGTAAAGTCAAGTGTTTGTAGTTGAAGTGCCCCTCCCTACTCATCAGCTCCTGTTGTCTCCTCCTTTTCTCTCAGTGTCTCTGTGTGGACTGAAGTTCACTGTGACTCTTCTTCCCTCCACAGTCCACAGGGACAAACTGACTCACACACTCTCACACTTCAATAACAACTAGAAGAAGAAGAAGAATGTTGTGTTAACACTCACCTGCCTCACACTTCACTTTCTCTCCTTCTGCTCCGTCACTTTAAAATGGAGTCTGATCTCACTGACCACTTTCACTGGCTCCTCCTCCTCCTCCTCCTTCCTTCTCTACAGTTACAGGAAGTCACATGACTCTGTGAGTGTGTGTTGTTCACTTACAACTTGTTTAAACTAGTTGTTATTTCATTGTCTGTTGTTTAAAATGACAACTAATGTGTTTTAATGAGATAAACTCTGACTTTATCTCCAGCTTCATATAAATAATGTTGATGATGGTTGTGACAGAGAAGAGAAGTGACTTGATACAGGTAGAATGGCTCCATCTGCTGGACAACTGAGAGCATCAGAAATAAACTCTATTGACACAAACCCCCTCTGTTCTGTGTTTTATTGATCATATCTATTATTAGATGAATATTGATTCAGTTATGGACACGTCCCATGAGGTTTGTTTGAATCCTGTGATTCTGTCACTTTAAGTTCAGTGTGTGGGGAATTCAATACAAATCAAACAGCTGCAGGTCAACACAGCCACTCACAGCCCTCTGTTAGCTCCACAACAAACAACAAACAAACAATACAGAGCAGATCCTGATTTAGTTTTGGTGTCACCTAGAGCTGTGTGACCAAGAAGTCATCAGAGAAAAAAGGATAGAGTTAAAAGGCCTTATATTTCACAGGCCATGACAATGATGGCAGGTGGTGACCGTGTTGGCATGAACGAGGAGGATTATTACTTCATCATCCGTGTCTTTAGGGATCAGAGGTTGATAAAGAGACTGAAATAAGAAATTTAAAATACATTTAGTTCACTTTTCATACGTGATGCAGCTTTCTATTAGTTTTTGTAACTGTGCTGCAAGAAATGACAAGGTTCCTGATTCAAGACACACAATGTCTGTTTTATTTACAACTTAACTTCTTGTTGAGTCCACGTCATATCTGCAGTTTGCTCTGTCACATCTGGTAAATGAAAACACACATGTTGAATCACCTTCAGACAGGAGTTTGTTTGGAATCACACTGGAAAAAAATAGATCCATATTATATATAGAATTTGAATGCAACACTTGTTGTTAAACTCATGTAAACTTGTATTTGAATCCACAGATCTTCTCCAGGAGATTTCAAATCAAACTTCAATGGTGGTAAAAAGAGGTGTGTGACTGCCACCAAGCATCTTGTTCAGAGAACCAGTCAGACATCTGGGCCCGTATTCACAAAGACTCCTAAGACTAAAGAGCTGCTCTTAGTGACGTAATTCTAAGAAAACTCTTAGAATTTCCCCTTAAAGTTAAGACTGGAGCCTTGTAAAGATCAAAGTTACTGACAAAGCATCTCAGGCCTTAAGAGAGCTGCTAAGGTGACAAAGTGTGAAGAGGAGGGAGGAGGACGAAGAAGAGTTTCTTAATAAAGGCTTTTTAATTCTGACCCTCATGAGAGCCTCAGATCTCTTTCTACAAGTTTTACTTGGATCCTAAACTGAAGAGCAGCAGAGGGACACCTGCTTCTACACCAAGCAGCACTCCATGCTTTTTTTTTTTTTGTCAAAAGGATGTTTGTGTTCCCAGCCTCAAGCCTAGGGGTACTCGGGGCCGGTAGCTATTTTGCTACACAGCAATGAAATGACTGTGGAACAGTAAGAAACAAACACGGTTTCAGCAGCGTGCGACTTCCTCAAGCACCATTTTATTCTACAACAACTACAGCACCATAAACCACCACAAACTTATTAGAATCATGTGTTGAGTCCTTTAACTTCTAAACCCAGGACTCGCGTGTTCGTTTGATGAAGTATGCAGGACGCAAAGTTAAAGTTCAATTTACATCTAATTTATTAAATGAATACAGCAGAGAATCACAGTTTGAGATTGCTTACAGAGCTCTGGACCACAATGCTTCCACCGCCTCTTCCTAAGCAAAGTGTGTGTCTTCCCTGTTTACACAGATCATTTTGTACAGTTCCACCCCCCCCCTTGACCTAGAGATCCCTTCCCCAATCTACTTCTCTGCAGGCTGTGGCGACCTGTCCTCTCTACACTCACTGTCCTTGTACATAATCTCCTCTCCCTCAGCCCTGCACTACATTCCTTGTCTCATCAACACAGTCATAACACAATACCAAGAATACTTATACATCAAAGATGATGACTTCAAGGATAGCATAGGAAGATTAAAACACATAGCAACAGCAAAACATATCCTTCAGTCCCCCTTTTGATCTCAGATAATTTCTGAGATCAACATCAATTGAAGCCTTCTGCCCCCGTCACTGTCTCCTCCTCGTCATCCTTAGTCTTTTCCAGGAGTGGCATTTGGTATGGGGATGGTGGCTGGGCTCCGCCCCCAATGGTGGTGGTGATAAGCCTGACACAGAGAGAGCAGATACAGGGGACACAACAACATCCACATAATACCAACATACTATAGCTTGTATTTTTATTATGTGTCCTATAGCTTGTATGTATTTTTATTTATTTATGAGCACATATTTTATTTTTACACCGTGGGGATGGGGGGGAAAGTCATTTCAAGTTTCTGTATGTCTTGCACAAATGGAAATTTGACAATAAAGTTGACTTTTGACTTTGATACCAGTAACAGCAATCAGTGAGGAGACACAGAGACCATCAGGTTGCACCATTTTCCAAACCAACTATCAAACACATCAATGAATGGATCATCAATACCAGTGTGAGAGGCCATTTCATCATTAAGAACCATAAGGGCGTGGAGAGCTTCGGCTACAGAGCCATCAGGAGCTGTGTGGTTAGGGATGGCTGTACAGCACTGATCTCCAAACATGTGACAAACACCCCCTTTTTCAGCTGGCCACATGTCTAAGGCCATCCTGTTTTGCACCGTCATCAAAGAATCTGCAGCCAGCTGTTCAGATAGCCCTCCAATCGCTGTACCTGTGAAATTGCCCAACCACTGAACATTGTGATAAACATAATTTATGCGACCAACATTTTTATTAATTGTACACCACCAACAGAGAGAGGACTCAAATCCTGCAGCAATATGATTAGCCAGTACGTGTTCGCTGGGGACTCCTCTGGGAACACCTATGGAAGCTATGGAAGTGGGAGAGGAAGACATCCAATCAAAGTTATCAGTGGAACGTTTTCTATGAATGGCATCCTGAGTTTGAGCCTTGAGGTTTCTGCCGAGCATCTGTACTGAAATTAAAAGTCTGGTTAGGATGCAAACACCAGTCCAGTCTGGTGGGAGATAGTTAAACAGTGTTCTTCCTCCGCAGTACCAGAAGAGATCAGCACGAGCCCAACCTAAGGAAGACATATTGCTCCAAGAACTGACATCCACAGTGTCTGCACACCATGTTGTCCATACATTACCATTACAGTCGAGGTGGTATGGTTGTCAGGCTGCAGTCTACTGAGGCAGGTGTAATTACCTGCTTTAGGAGAAAAGACTGCAGGGATGGTGGTTCTTAATAAACAGGGAACTGATTAGACAGCATGCCACAGTTAGCAGACATGTGTGATGCTATCATGCAATCAAAACCCTGTCTGTCCTGACTGAGGAGTAAGGTTGCAGGTGTTAGTTTCAGGACCAGTCTGGCAGATGAACAAACTAAACAATCAGTGATGCCTGAGGTTTGGCCGTGGCTGCCATCCAATCCAGCCACAGGTTTCATCTGAATATCCAGTAGCTAATCTCACCATGTCTTCACCTCAGATAATAATAATAACAATAATACATTTTATTTATAAAGCGCTTTTCCAGGTCGTCAAAGTCACTTTACTGAGATAAACAACCATATTGGATTTGGAGACACTTAAGAACACATAAACACAATACACAGAGTTATCAACACATAAGATATCAAACAGTCAGAACAACGAAAACACAATGGATAAGATTTGGATGAAGTAGATAGACCAGACGGATCATAACAGTGCAAGTAGATGTAAGGATCAGAAAATGCTAAATATGATGATAGATGTTAAATCAATTTTTAACATTTCATTTTCAAACTTATAGAAATATAAAAATGTAAAAGATTTTTTTTTTTCCTTTTTCTTTTTTTTTTTTTTTTGACCTAGATCCTTTGTGTCTATATGAGGTGTGCTTCAACACAGAGAGCTTGAAACCTTCTGTATCTTTGAACCACTCTGACTGTTTTCTGATTTTTCTTATCACAAAGCTGATTATATAATGGTGCTCCTGAATATAACAAAGCCCCCGACTGCCTCTCCCATGTCTGTGTAATCGATGATTATCTCTTCACCTGGCAGCTTGGGCAGAGGGAACTTTCCCTCATGTGGTTTCACAGTACTCTTTGTTTCTTTCCACAATGTATTAACCCATGAGTTTCCTCTAACACTGCTGCAACCATGCCTGGTGGTAACACTGGTCTTCCATCTGGTGCATGTCACAAGTCATTCTGTTTCTGTGCTCCTCTCTCCCTCCACACTGAAATGTCACACGGTGAGGCCTTGGCCTGTTCTTTTATCAACATATTTACATTGCAAGGCGGCAACATCTCTGTCACACTTGGTCCAGCTTGCATCATCATGAATCGCAGTTTGTATCCAGCTTGTCTGCTTGGCTACTCTATCAGCATCGTTGTTCCCTTTGCAATCAGTGTGTTGCTTTGTCATGTCCCCTACACTTTATTACAGCTACTGCTTTTGGTCTCATCAATGCTTCTGCTAGCTCCTGCATCTCTTTCTCATGTTTGATGGGTGTGCCTGTTGTAGTTTTGAAACCTGCTCTCTTCCACTGACCTAGTCCTACATGAACTGCTCCTGCAACATATGCTGAATCTGTGTAGATGTTAACAACTTTTCCTGCTGTTGTTGTGACACTATTAACAACATCTGAGGCCCACAGCCTCCCTCTTGACATTCTCTATCAAATTCACCCTCCATGTTTGTGTGGTGTTTGTATACTTACTCTTTTTTGTTGAACTACTCACCTTCCTCTCGTTCCTAAGGAGAAAAAATGAGTTAATGACCTCCCCAACGGCCAGTCAGTTTGTATGGCATAAACACCCGAGCAACTGACCCAACTGTTGTTAGTCTGCCAGGCCAGTCAGTGTGTATGGAGTACACCAGAGTCACTGACCCAATGAGCTGCACACACTTTTCAGTGCGGCGTGTGGTTTGTTCTCACCGTTAGGTTTCCCCCCACACGTTTCACAGCTCAGACACCTGAACAGACCACCACAGAGACACCGTTGTATCTACCACCCACTTGTGTTGTTGCCCCGTTTATCTTGCTTTGCCAATGTTGTTAGGATCCTTCTCAAAAATGATCACACAGTCTCTCAGACACTGTGGGTCCCTCCAATATGGAATTTTTGACCACAGTTTGGGAATCACAAGCTGATCGTCCCCAGCGGGAAAAAACCAGAAATGAAACACTCCAGCAGTAAATTCTCCTGAATTACTGCAACACACTCGCTCCCTGGTCCTTGTAAACGACTGATAAACACAACGCCTCTCTGATCGAGGTTTTCCGCGCAATCGAAGCCGGGTTGTCACCATCACTTTGTAACCATCACTTTGTAACCAACACTATTCCTACCCTGAGTGCGAGGGGTCTCCGTTCCCCTGTGGCAGGCTGATCACACCTCCACAGGTCCCGGTAAATTACCCAAGGGAGTTCTTGACACCAATCTTAATTTGCTCCGCGCCCCTCTTCGCAAACGGGTCTAAGCATGCGAGTTACCGCACCACGCCTTGCGACGGCTCTAGTCAAGCAGAAGTATTGCGAACCTGCCCCTTTTCATTTGGAGGATATGTACAAACAATCACTGATTCTACTGTTCTTTTATGAAGAACAGGCTTTGCACTCACTAAGGAGATCCCCTTCTCATCAGATCGTAGATCCTGAAGGGTTGATTGATCGATCTCCCTCGGCGGCACCACACTTCAGTTGTCAGTCACCGGGGACCCTTCCGCCGATCGCGATCTCCCTGGAGGCCCCCACTCAGCGTGCTCATCACCCGGGACCCTTCCTCCGATCGCGTCAAGCAATCTCAATCTTTGTGCTCTGAACCGTATGATAGACAGTAGGGAAACTTAGTACAACGTTACTTTAGTCATTTTCGATGTGCAGAGTTTTGATGAAACAGGCTTCTGCTTACCGCTCCGTTTTAGAGGCCTCTGGTTGTCTGCCGCGTCCCACGTGTCTATATGTCCTGTAACAAAGTCTTTAACAGTAAAACAGATAAACATTCATTTCCTGCCTTCATCACGTCGGGGTCACCAAATTGTTGAGTCCTTCCACTTATAAACCCAGGACTCGCGTGTTCGTTTGATGAAGTATGCAGGACACAAGTTAAAGTTCAATTCACATCTAATTTATTAAATGAATACAGCAGAGAATCAAAGTTTGAGATTGTTTACAGAGCTCTGGACCACAATGCTTCCACCGCCTCTTCCTAAGCAAAGTGTGTCATTCAGGTTTGAGAATGCCAGCTCCAGCGGTTGTGTTACCTGTTCTGTGGGCTTTGATGATCCGTCTTCGTTAGATGAACCAACAAAGAAGAAACACAGAAAACAGAAGGCACCTTCGATGCTTTCATCTTGCGCTATGTCCAAACTCTGCACCTGGCCTCCCTCCGATTTAAGGGGTGGTTGTTTCAAGGTGGAGTCTGCAGGGTTTCCTAAAAAACAAAATGTAGACTTTATACAAAAGAGCTAAATCTCTTCTCTTTATACTATACTGAATATACTTTCATCATAAATCATATCAAATACAAAATACATGAAAAAATCGGCTAATCACCATTATCAAGTCATCTTTGTAACCATAAGATGTTCCACTCAGTCAATTTACTGAGTTAATGTAGGGTCTACACATGTTAACAATACCATGCAATGTAAAATGTGTTACCTTAATCTGTCTAATAGTCAAATAAAATGAAGCTAGCACGTTGCTATTGAGTTGTATGAATGTAAATTAGTTTTTTAAAGTGGTTATACCACAGTAGCATCAAATCAATATGTAGAATAACAAGTGTTCCCAGGAAATATTTCTTTAAACAGAAAATGAAATGAGCTAGAGCCAGAAAACAGGATATGTCTAAATCAAACACTGAATGTAACCGTTGGCAACCGTTACCTCATCTTTAGCATAGGCTACTTAAAACAGAAAACAGGGGAGATCGCTCCTTAACAAAACAATGTAACATATTCAAAACCGATTCGTCCTGACATGTATCTTGCCGTGGAGTAATAACCATGTGAATTTGAACGGTATTTGTTTTGTTTTTTTTTAAAGCGTTACTGACCTGAAATAAACAGGAGAAGGGGTCACAGGCGACCTTGCTGTTGCTGCTGTTGCTGTCACTTTGCGGCTTCGCTCAGTAGAATGTGGAAGTAAACAATAAACAAACGTCTGCACGTGAACAGAGTTCAAGGGTGAGCAGCAAAGCGCCAACTGCCTCCTGTTGGTCAGACTGAAAAACTGTACGGGGCAACAAGACCCACATGTTGTATAATGATAATAAGTCGAGGCACAAATGTCAAACAAAAATGTCCTTCACAGGTGTATCCACAAGCAAAAAGTTCAAAATGTCCCACACCAGTAACAGCACCAAAAGCAGTTCAATTCAGTCAAGTCCAAGTGAGCCTTCTCTCCCTCAACAAAAGTGTTCGGCTCAGGTAACTTACTCTCTTAAAAGATCTCTCCGCTAGCCGACGGTTGTCATAGTTACCTTGGGGCTAGCCTGCTTCTTATCAAGTGCTTTAAGATCCTGGCCTGGCTCCAACAAGGCGACGTGGGTCCAGGTTTATAATCCACACAGGAGGAGGGCGACGGTGCGACTCGACCGCGGACTTTGTTCAAAAGCCAGGCTCGGTGCTACGGAGGTGAATATACAGCGAGGCACAGACTGATGCTAGGCTACCGCTCCAGTATGGTGAGCCGCCATCTTGCCCTTACGGCATCATCTTGGTGACACCATTGCCTGGGGCTGGAGTTGTGTGTTAAAACTAATTTGACATAAAACTATTTAGTATTATTATAAAAATAGGAGTTACAAAAAACTTGAATGATATGATAATATTTCATTGTAATTTAGTGTAATTTAAAAAAACACTAATAATTTTAGGCAAATGATGAGTGTAGATCAGTGTGCCTTAAGAAGCCTTATCATATGTCTCCACCTAGTGGTTAAAGCAGTGAACTACTGCATCAGTCACAACCAGGTTCATCACCAAGTCATTGAAGTCTGGAGGTTTTTGGATGGAAGTCCAACTCAACAGCCAGAACAGCCAGTGTGTTCCACTTTGAAGTAACTTGTTTCAGTCTCTTTATCAACCTCTGATCCCTAAAGACACGGATGATAAAGTAATAATCCTCCTCGTTCATGCCAACAACACGGTCACCACCTGACATCATTGTCATGGCCTGTGAAATATAAGGCCTTTTAACTATATCCTTTTTTCTGCTGATGACTTCTTGGTCACAAGAAGTTGAAGCTTTTATTTCTACCACTGCTGTATCCTAGCCCACTATTTAGCTTACTATATCATATATGGGCTCACATTGAATGAATCATACAGGTGTAATACCAGGAGATGTCCAGCAGATGGAGCCATTCTACCTGTATCAAGTCACTTCTCTGTCACAGTTTATCTCAGTTTATCTCATTAAAACACATTAGTTGTCAATTTAATTCTCACTCAACTTCAAAATGTAGTGGAAACAGCAAAACTTTGAGTTTAGTGGAGACAGTCAGATGAAATCTGTGATGTCATAATGAGCCTTATCTGACTGGAAATGTGTGTCAGTTCAACTGAAGCTTTTTGATCAGACAACAATATGCACCATATTGATATCAAATCAACAGGTGGCTGAATGTTGATTTGATGTTTATTAGACACAAACAAAACCATGTGTCATTTAAAGTCAAATGAACTTAGACTTTATCATGACTCAGCTAAATCCCAGTCTGCTCACTCTACTCAAAGATTCATTGAAACAGTTTACACAGCAAACTTTTCACTATAGTAACATTACAGTTGTAGTCCAGCTGACATCACATACATGTGTCCAATGAGCCTCATCTGACCAGAGATTTCTATCAGTAGAACACAGTGTTTTTATCAATGATCAAATACTTTGTACAATTAACAGAAACCTTTGAACATAAAACATATTTTTACAGCCACTGTTTAGTTCATTCAACTATTAAAATATAAGCTAAGTGCACAATATTTGTGTTGCTAATTGGCTTGAACTAATTACGGTTTATCAGCTTTATAAATTCAAGTCAGAGCAACTGAAAAATCAAAATTGTTGACTTAATATTAAAAAATGATGTCAAGCTCACAAGGGATGAGTGTTTGTGTTGCACAGGGCACTGCCCTGCCTCCATTCCTGTTCACATTGTATACAGCAGACATTAAATACAACTCTGAGTCCTGCCACATCCAGAAATACTCAGATGACACTGCTACTGTGGCATGTGTTAGGAATGGACAGGAATCTGAATATAGGGATTTGATAAAAGCCTTCAGTGACTGGAGTCACAAAAACTGCCTCATGCTGAACACCTCAGAGACAAAGGACATGACCATGGATTTCCATAGGTCCAAGCTCCCTCTTCAGCCATCCTTCACAACAGTGTGGCTGCAGCTGTTGGTTTGTTTTCTCAGGTGGCATGAATGGACATTTTTTTGAGTCTTCAACAATCTGGAGCAACTAAACTTTCACAGTCAGTAAAAGCTTCAAATCAAAGTTTGGCTCCGAGAGCTGGGTGAAGCCATGTCCGTTCCCAGCAGCAGCTGAATCAGGCTGCTTCTCCCATGGTGACATGGTCACATCAGACTGGGCTCCAATCAAGAAAAAAAGGCTCAATGGAAACAGGGCAAAGGACAGCGCCCCCCTCAGGCAGGAGGGAGAGAAGATAACACAGCAATAGAACATTCACAGGTGAAGCTCAGAGCAGCTTTATGAGCTTTAAGTCCAGAGACACTGATGATGCTCTGTCAGGTCCAGAGGACACACAGGGATGATGGTGGACTGGACTCTGTGTGTGACAGTGGAGCTGTTCTCAAATCAGTTCAGACTGCAGCGCTGGGAGTCACCTCCGCTTCCTCTGGTTCATCTGGCTGTCACTAATCACTGTCACTGTCAGGAAGCTCTGGCTGGTCCAACCTCCACCTACACACACAGACAGAGGAGAGGTGATGAATGACAGACTCTTGAGTCAGTGATGCAGCAGCCACTTCAGTCCTGTTCAGACCAGATGTGTCAGTTGTTGTTAGTCAGTAGTTGAGAGACTGGACATTGGCCTGTAGTGAGAGTGCTGCCGTTTCCTGTAACATTGTGTAGAGAGGGGAGGTGGAATCAGCTGGAGCTTCAGCTGCACACCTTCACACCTTTTCACACTATATTGCTGTGTTTGATTTCAATGTGCAGCAACTGTGTAGAAATATGAACAAAGACTGAAATGACATTGAACTCAAGTGAAATGTGCAGCATTTACTGCAGCATCACTGCTCCAACACTTCAGTGAGGGATTTCCTCCTCTTACCTGTCAGCTCATGTTACAGCTCAAACTTATCAAGTGCCTGTGGGACCACAGCATCTGATTGGCTGTTGACATTTCACACACAAACTCTTCTATTGATCATTTGCACTAAAGTTGATCACTGCATCTGCTGGAACGTAGTTTGTCCAGAAAACAAAAAGACATCTTCTCCATATTTATTGCAGACTAACATTATTCTAAAGCAAAGATCAACAACATGGATTTAGTCAATCTGATATGAGTGATAGATGCAACAGGACGTCTGGCTCCTACTTCCTGGTTTGGTCCTAACACCACAACACCTTTACCTGATACTGGAACATTTAGGACTCTGTTTGGCCAGCCTTCACACTCTGTTGGTTTTGCTTCTTGTCTTGTTGTTTCTCATTCAATCATTTGTTTCATTGAACTTCAGCTATGACATCCTGTCTATATGTCTATGTCTATATGTCTAAATGTCTTGTTGTGGATCTAAGTTACATGATGAAAAAAAACTCCAGAAACCAGTTAAACTGCCCAGAAACACTTTTCCTTCATGAGTTGACTGATCTGGAGGGAAACAGCTACAGATGTGACTGACCTCAGAGTCTCCAGTCTACAGTCTGGACTCTTCTGGAGATCACGCAGATCCTTCAGGTCTGAATCCTGCAGGTTGTTGTAGCTCAGGTCCAGTTCTCTCAGGTGGAGGGGTTGGACTTCAGAGCTGAGCCCAGAGAAGAACAGCTGATCTCTGACAAACTGCACCACCTCAATCTGAATAAAGAATAAAAGAAGAACAACATTCATACACCTCTTCATGTCAAAACTGATTGATCATTGATGCTGATCCCAGGACAGTCTGTCAATATAGAATCAATATCTGATCAGATATGTTGGACTAAACACTGACTCCAACACTTTGATTCAGGACTGAACTGGATCAAAGTTTAAAGGTCCAGTCCTGATCCAGGACTAAGGTCTTTCTTGGTCCTGGTCTCAAGAAACTAAAACTACACACATTCAACTGAAAACACCACAACCAGCTCAGCCAACCATTATCAAGGGTGCAGCAGTGGAGATGGTGGATTCCTACAAATACTTGGGGACAGTGATTGATAAAAACTTGACACATGACCTCAACACCTCAACAATCTGCAAAAAGGGCCTGCAAAGACTCTACTTTCTGCACTGTGTGTGAAGATCAATCA
Source organism: Caranx ignobilis (assembly GCA_021432705.1). Taxonomy (NCBI): domain Eukaryota; kingdom Metazoa; phylum Chordata; class Actinopteri; order Carangiformes; family Carangidae; genus Caranx; species Caranx ignobilis. The sequence continues at coordinate 17,719,335 of MU269989.1, forward strand.
GGTTCAGTTGTGGGATAAAGATCTAAGATCTACACCAGTAACAGTCAGTGAACTGACCTCAGAGTCTCCAGTCTACAGTCTGGACTCTCCAGAAAACCACTCAGATCCTTCACTCCTGAATCCTGCAGCTCGTTGTTGCTCAGGTCCAGGAGTCTCAGGTGGGAGGGGTTGGACTTCAGAGCTGAGCCCAGAGAAGAACAGCTGATCTCTGACAAACTGCAGCGCTCCAATCTGAATAAAGAATAACAGATGTAGATCAAATCAGTGATAATGGATCAGATGTGTCTTGATCAATGATCAGTGTCTAAATGAGTAGAGGGACTTTGTCCTTCTGTTCTTGTCTTCTTCTCTTATTGGGCCTCAAAGAGCCCTGAGCTCTATCAGAGCGTTTCAGACACATGTCAGATCTACAGTGGAAGGAAATTCAGCTCTTTCTGGAACATTGAAGCCTGTAAATGTGTTTGAACAGACACCAAGAATAAAATGATCAACAGTGAAAATGGACACAATAGGTTGTGTTTTCAAGAAGCAGCTGGAAATCAACTGGAACCTTAGAAACCTTTGATGTTTCCAGAAATCTCCCATCTGCTGCCGTTCATCATCATCACTGATGTGACTTCAGCTTGGTGAAATATTTGTTGAAGACAGATGCAGCTTCTGTCATGTTCAGATCAGCAGCAGAACATCTGTGAGTTTGATCCTCATCAAGTTTCTGATTTGAAGATCAAAAGTGTGTTTGAGTTTGTGTTTCCATCAGTGAGGCTTGGTGCCAGATGCTGCTGTTGTGAACAAATACTGCTCTTCTCTGCTGGAGTTTATTATCATTAAAAGTCCACTCTTCTACCTTATGAGGAAATTCTGCTTCTTCTGTTTTCTCTGTCTTTTGTGAGTTGGTCATATTTTGGGCTTCTCTTAGTGCCAGTACAGGTGGGCTGTCATACTCTTACAGGTGGGGGCTCACTGGGTGGAGGGTTCCTCCTCTCTGGGTCTTATTTTCATGCCCCAAAAGTGCTGTGTATTCTAAGCTGTGTGTCTTTTGCTTTGCAGTGTGTGTGAGCTCTCCCTCCCAGTACCTGCTGGTGGTGGCCCCTCTTCCCCTCACTCACTCACTGTAGGCTTCCCTGACACCCTCACTCTTGTACTGGTGATCATCTCAGAGTAGAGACGCCATTATTAATAAACATAAAGTATATTTTTGTCAGCTCAGTTTTCATGTGTATTATCCAGCTCATCACTGGGGATAAGTCCTGATGACAGAATACCATAATAATTATGAAACTTGGATTCAATCAAATTGTTGATTTGTTTTTCATGTTGAGTTATAAAATGTTATTTTCCTCATTTCTCTGTCCCTGGTCAAAAATTGCTTCAATCCAGAAATGTTGGCCTTTTGAAAAGTCTGTCCATTTATATGCACTCAATACTTGTTGAGGCTCCTTTTGTATGAGTTTCACTTTTTGAGTTGAACTACTGAAACAGACTATTACATGATATTCTCATTTATTGAGATGTGCCTGTATGTAGAAATATCCAGGGGATCAATTTACATAAAGATGTGTTGTCACTTGTTTGTTCATCAAACTGTCTTCAGCAGTAAGTAGATGTGTCTGTAGCGTCTGTACCACAACAACATACTATTGATGCTGGGCCGTATCCATGGACACGTCATGTGACGTAACATAAAACTTCAATAAAACCTGGTTCATCATTTATAAAATGCTTCATTCAGACAGACTGAACACACACAACAAACACAGGAACCCTCTGTCAACACCTGCTGCTGTGTTCAAGTGTCATCAGATAAACAGCTTGATGGATCCTCACCTGAGAGTCTCCAGTCTACAGTGTGGACTCTGCAGTCCACCACACAGCAGCTTCACTCCTGAGTCCCGCAGGTTGATGTTCCAGCTCAGGTCCAGGTGTCTCAGAGTAGAGGACTGGGAGCTGAGGACTGAGGACAGAGCTCCACAGCTTCTCTCTGAGAGGTGACAGCTGTTCAGGCTGAAGAGATGATCATGAGGAATTAAAGAAGAAAGGAATCAATTTTCTGTCCTGTAGAAAACACACAAGTGTTTTTATATAATGATGAATAAATCCATCTGTCTCTACACTTACACAGCTTTGTTGGAGGCTTTGACCACTGGCAGCAGCCTCAGAAGAGCCTCCTCTGAACCAGAGTATTTCTGCAGGTCAAACTCATCCAGATGATCTTCTGATGACAGTAAGATGAAGCCCAGAGCTGACCATTGAGCAGGAGACAGTTTGTCTGTGGAGAGACGTCCTGATCTCAGGGACTGTTGGATCTCCTCCACTAGAGAACGATCATTCAGTTCATTCAGACAGTGGAACAGGTTGATGCTTTTCTCTGCAGAGGGAGTCTCTTCAATCATCTCCTTGATGTACTGGACTGTTTTCTGATTGGACCCTGAGTCACTTTCTGTCTGTGTCATCAGGCCTCGTAGGAGAGTCTGATTGGTCCCCAGTGAAAGACCCAGGAGGAAGCGGAGGAACAAGTCCAGGTGTCCATTTGGACTCTGTAAGGCCTTGTCCACAGCGCTCTGGTAGAAGAGTGTTGGTTCGGGTTTGTTTCTAAACAGTCTTGGCCTCATTTTTTCTCCTAAAATCAGATTGATTCCATATTTGATGAAGGTCAGATGGACATGAAGAGCAGCCAGAAACTCCTGAACACTCAGATGGACGAAGCAGAAGACCTTGTCCTGGTACAGGCCTCTCTCCTCTTTAAAGATCTGTGTGAACACTCCTGAGTACACTGAGGCTGCTCTGATATTGATGCCACACTCTGTCAGGTCTGATTCATAGAAGATCAGGTTTCCTTTCTGCAGCTGCTCAAAAGCCACTTTTCCCAGAGACTCAATCATCTTCCTGCTCTCTGGACTCCAGTGTGGATCTGTCTCAGCTCCTCCATCATACTTGACCTTCTTGACTTTGGACTGAACCACCAGGAAGTGGATGTACATCTCAGTCAGGGTCTTGGGCAGCTCTCCTCCCTCTCTGCTCTTCAACAGCTCCTCCAGAACTGTAGCAGTGATCCAGCAGAAGACTGGGATGTGGCACATGATGTGGAGGCTTCGTGATTTCTTGATGTGGGAGATGATCTTTCTGGCCTGCTCCTCATCTCTGAACCTCTTCCTGAAGTACTCCTCCTTCTGTGGGTCAGTGAACCCTCTGACCTCTGTCACCATGTCAACACACTGAGGAGGGATCTGATTGGCTGCTGCAGGTCGTGTGGTTATCCAGAGGCGAGAGGGGAAGCAGTTTCCCCCTGATGAGGTTGGTCAGCAGCACGTTGACTGAGGTGGACTCTGTCACATCAGTCAGGATCTGAGTGTTGTGGAAGTCCAGAGGAAGTCGACACTCGTCCAGACCGTCAAAGATGAAGACGACCTGGAACTGATCAAACCTGCAGATTCCTGCTTCTTTGTTTTCAGTGAAGAAGTGATGGACAAGTTCCACCAAGCTGAACTTTCTCTCTTTCAGCACATTCAGCTCTCTGAAGGTGAAGGGAAATATGAAGTGTATGTCCTGGTTGTCTTTGTCTTCAGCCCAGTCCAGAGTGAACTTCTGTGTTAAGACTGTTTTCCCAATGCCAGCCACTCCTTTTGTCATCACTGTTCTGATTGGTCGGTCTCTTCCAGGTGAGGCTTTAAAGATGTCTTGTTGTCTGATGGTTGTTTCTGCTCTGTCTGGTTTCCTTGAAGCTGTTTCAATCTGTCTGACCTCATGTTCATCATTGACCCCTCCAGCCCCTCCCTCTGTGATGTAGAGCTCTGTGTAGATCTGCTTCAGAAGAGTTGGGTTTCCTGCTTTAGAGATGCCCTCAAACACACGCTGGAACTTCTTCTTCAGGTCAGATTTGAGTTTACGTCCACAAACTGGAGCAAAATATTCTGAATGAAAACACAAGAAATAAAATCAGTAAGAAAATAGAACATTTTCATTCCTCTAAATAACCACTATATGAACATGTTTCCCCTTCATCTCTTGATGTCAGTGAACGTCTCATTTGTCCATCATGTTGAATCTTTCGAGAAATCCTCTTACTGCTCTGCAGACACTCAGCCAGCTCCTCCTGCTTCATCCTCCTCAGGAGGTTCACTGTGATCTTCACTAATGCCTCTCTGCTGCTGCTCCTCTGCCCTTCATCCTCACCATCCAACACCTCCTTATCCTCTCTCTCACTCCCTGAGCATTGTGGGTAATCTGGACTCAGAAGCTTGAGGATCTTCTTCAGCTCGTTCTTCACAAAAGTGACCATGTTCTCCTCCAGCAGCTGGAACAGAGACTCTATGAGTGACAGCATCAAACTAAAACCATGGAGCCAAACATCAGATCCATGTTGGACACATTGACAATCCACTGGTGTCAAAGTGCAGCATGGAGATGACTGTGAACGCAACAGATGGAACAGCAGCTGTTGGACATGTTCACACCTTCAATATGGAGTCCAGGTGTGTTTGATGCTGCTGGGCAGACTGAGCACTGGGAACCTCTGAGCTCTCCTGGTCCACTCTGTGGAGGAATCAGTGTCAAGTGAAAACAAGTACAGGGAGATAAAACAAAGATGGACTTTATATGTCCCCTGAGGTAGTTCACAACAGACAGAGACACTTTGGTTTCAGACCTGGTCCAACAACATGTCGTACAAACTGGTTCTTTTCTACAATAACCTGAGTCTGAGTGTCAGTTACAGCTTACATCTGATCAGCTGATCCACGTCCTCCTTTAAAGTCAATGAGCCTGTTGTTTGACAGGTCGCTCTTTAAAGACAGACAGCTGGGTTCAGGAGAGTCTGGTCTCTTCTGCTGGATCCTGAAACAACAACACAACTGATGTGTCAATAGTTTTAGGTTTTCAAAAGAATTCTCTGCAAAGTTATTTTTGAGTTACAGATGTGAATGACTTCCTTTTCTTCAGTTATGGAACAATGTTAACATGTGTACATCAAAGCCCTTTCAGGACACATTCACATCTGATGTCTTTTAAACTTTGTGTTTTTCCAAATCAACTGATCATTTTAAGATTTTCATCAAGTGCTGCACATCTTGAGTCTGAGCAAAGTGTTTAATAGAGGTTGTAGCAGGAACAGGAAATGACAAAACAGAGCTGGAAAGGAGGAGGAAAGAAGTAACACACACCACAGAATTACATCTGGGCAACATGCCAATGTAGAGGAATACACACATGTGATGACTGTCACAGCTGGGCCATAATGATGGAGCAGTGATTTTCTAAGTCTATGAACTTAGACATTTACACAGCAGTTCTCTGCCAGGTCTCCTTTCTGCACCTGCTGCAGAGACTGTGTTGCTTTTTGTCTGGATTACATGTTTGACCTCTTCATGTTGCTGGAAATTTATTGTCTGCTCCTCATTTATGAAATATGCTGCTCTGCTGCTGTTACTACTGCCAGACGTGTCCATGTTTGTGATTGGTCAGATGCTGAAAACACCACATAACTGTTTGGTTTAGTGAAGCTGGGTAACTGGAAGATACCCTGGGTATGTTGAACTTGCTTCATAGTCCAGGACCCAGATCTTTGTCATGTTGTTGTAGAAGCTCAGTCAGTCAGAGACAACAGGAAACGTGTCTGCTTCTCATCAACATTTGTCTACTGTGACTTCAGTTTAAAGGCTCAGACGTGTGGATCATTAAAGTGTCTCCTCCAACATGGAGACACTGTGTCTCTTCTCTGTCCTTCTGTCCACTGACAGCTCTACACACAGGTGGAGCTCACACAGGTGTTGACATGAGATCAGCTGATTGTGGGCGTGTCTGAATCCATCTATGGAAACTGTGGAGGTGGAGATGGGGGGTGTTGATGCACCAACTTACAAAACAGTAACATGTGTTAGGGAGAAATTCTGTGATGATGCAGGAAGAAGAAGCACCGGAGTCTTGGATGTCTTATACTGAAGAAGTTTAATAGACTTGATCGATCAAGGAGAACAGAAGTGTCACCGACACAGCATGAGTGCGTGATGCCACCTCAATTCTGAGGGCCAAGCTGCAAAGTTCAGATTCATATACTAAAAAAGGTGGACCGAGCCCCCAAAGGGAGATGTGCTAACATTCCATTGGCTATTGGGCATAAACATTAAGATAAAGACTCACACCATCTAGGTGACGTGAGAACAACAACAGTCTCTCTCACTCAGAGTGTTATCTGGTGAAGGCGCCAGAGGAATGAACTTGGCCTTGGCATGCCCTAGGAGAGAGTACAGGTCAGATAAACTGTCTCTAGCAATATATCTAAAAGAAAACATCTAATTCTCAACTTTCACCTATAAATGAAGAGGGACTGACCTTTAACTACACAAACTATACGGAGAAGTGAAATTCTTCCCTAACAACATGAGGACGCTCTGCTTTCTAAATCTGATGGACAGAGTGTGTGTGCATGTTTCTGTCTCTGAGTTTTGTTGTGAACCTACACAGAGTTTGATGGATCTGCTTCCTGGTTTCTCTCTGTTTCCTTCACATCAGTCTAATGACTGAATCATCTTCAGCTCAGTTTACAGTAGAAACCGTCTCTTACTGTGACTCTGAGGGTCCAGGTTCACGACTGAAGTTTGGAAGATCATCTTTGTCACTCTTCATAGAGGGACAGATGGATCCTGGAGACTCTGCTATCTCCTCATCTTTGCCCATACGGACACTCATCTTCAGGACTTCAGTCAGTCTGACAGAGAAACAAGTAACAATGACAGTGAGATAAGACACACACCATACAGAGACACACACACACATACAGAGATTATACAGGTAAGTTTTCATGTGTATTTTTCAGCTCATCTCTGGGGATAAGTATTTTTGAATATTCCAATAGATTTAGATAAAATCAAACAGTACCTTTGTTTTTCATGTAAAATAAAATTTCACACATTTCTCTGTCTCCTGGTAATTGGCAACATCAGAACATGGAAACACAGAACACAACTACTGACCTAAACTAAAAATCCAGCCTGATCTGACCTGAGCTGAGCATGTGACCATTCTCTCTGAGCCGGTCCGTCCTATTAACTGGATTTATTGATTTAAACCGACATTTATAATCAGTTGTCTGTTCTAACTAAAGTTTTATAGAATTCTGACAGATTTTTCCAAATATACAGTTGTACAGCTAAATTTTGTAAAAAATATACTAATTCAATACAATTATTTCATTGTGTTTCAACTCAATTTTCATTAGTGTGCATTATACGAGATACGGCTCCTATGTCTTCGGTGCAGGACAGACAGATACCGAGGATTCATACCCACAGCCATCAGACTCTTTAATTATTATGCAAACGCAAGTTGAGCTATTAGACAAATGAATTTCCCTTTGGGATCAATAAAGTATTTTCTATTCTATTTTCTATTCTATTCAATTAAAATACCTTCATCATTCAGTGAAGAAGCCTGCTGCTATTACTTGAATTGTAATGTCATTATTTAGAAAAATATATTTTGTGATAGTTTTACTGACTGTAAAAAAAAAAACTGCTGTTTACATTATTGTAAGAAGTTTGATGAATACTCTACATACAGTCATACTACATCTATTATTATCTACAGATAGTACTATAATCAGTGTGTCTCTGCTTCTGATGTAGACACTTGAGTTCTAGGGGTGACTGGCTTTGATGAGCTCCCGCTAAGGACACCCTCAGCCTCTGGTCACCCAGCGACCTGAGTCAGAACCAGTTCCTCTGCCTCTGTCAGATATGGTGGAGGTGGACCACCACCTCTGCCTTCTTCCTGTTGGCTGAGTAGAACTCACATGTTTATAATATACTCAGCAGGGACAGGATGCAGAGACAGGATGTGTGTTACAGCATCTGTTGGTGGTAAAAGCTACAAGTTGAAATAGCCACAGAATAACTTTATTTTGTTTTATATATCAAATATAAATGAAACCAAAGTGAGGAGTAATCACAAGGCTCCAGACCTACGTGACTGGTGCCATGGTGAGTTATGATGGCTTTATAGTCGTCAGAGTTTCTCTTGTCAGAGTCAACTCAAAGCTGAGGTAGAGACTCAGAGTTTGTTGTGGAACAGAGCCTGGACTCGGTGTAATCAGACTCCTCCTCTTTCTCCTCAACAAATCATCAGATTTAAAAATCAATAATCATGTCAGCGTTACGTCACTGAGGTGCGTTCAGGTGGTTACGAAGAATAATGTAGCCTAATAGTTTAAAAGGGAAACTGTGGGTCTGTGAGATAGTGGAGCAGTTTTTGGCTGATGTCACCTGTGGAGCTGCGCGCAGCGCATTGCCCTCCCTGCCCCACTCTTTATCTCTCACAAACACATTGACTAGTTACTCTCACACTTTAACAACAACAACGAAGGCAAGAATAATGATACTACTACTACTACTACTACTAATAATAATAATAATAATAATAATGTTTTTATTGGAACCGAACAAATTCCCACATTTCGGTACTTGAACGCACCCTCGTGTCTGTGAGACAGTGGAGGACTGTCTGATTGACTCCTTGCAGAGCTGCTCGCTGCTCGCAGCGCATTGCCCTTCTTTGCCCCGCTCTTTATCTCTCACAAACACATTGGCAACGGGACAAACTGACACACACTCTCACACTTCAATAATAATAATAATAATAATAATAATAATAATAATGATGATGATGATGATAATATTTTTATTGGTCAAGACCGAATTCCCACATCTCGGTACCTGAACGCACCCTGGTGTCTGTGAGATAGTGGACGGCTGTTTATCTCTCACAAACACACTGACAACGACTGTAAACAGCCCTCGTCTCTGTGCACACTCTGAAGCCCGTTTTAAACAGAGGTCCTGCTCTGTTGCCTTAAGGAAGACGTCTCATTATGCCGGCTGTTTATACTGCACCATCACCATAAATATTCAAAATTCAGACATTTTAACTTTTTTTTCAATAAATGAAATAACTTTAAATACCACACTTAGCTACACACAAAAAAGTACCGATTGCATACCGGTACCGGTCCCCTGGAACCGGTAGCCCCTATCGATAATTATCGAATGCAATGTGAAAGTTCCATGTCCCAGTTAACACTCACCTGTCTCAGACTGCAGTTTCTCTCCTTCTGCTCTGTCCACTTCAAAATAGTGTGAACTCAGTGAACACTTTCACTTTCACTTGCTCCTCCTCCTTCTCTGCATTTACACTACAGGAAGTCACATGACTCTCTGAGTGTGTGTTGTTCACTTACAAGTTGTTTAAATTGTTAACTTGTTTAAACTCCTCAAAAAAAAGTTTGGAAACGGCAGCATCTGAGTTGTATTTTATGCGTGATTAGTCACGTTTACAACGAGGGACAACTAAGAACAACTAACCCAGCCATGCTCTGCAAAGCGACAAAGCCGCTTCTGGAGAGGGGAGGAGTCACTTGATGTTGTGGGCGTGGTCAGGCTGCAGCTGAGGAAAGGTGAGAAAGCGGAGATGGAGGATTTGGACGTAGCTGGTGGCCTGCGAGCACCGCCTATCTGGAGGAGCTGAGGGAGCAGCTGCAGAGGGCGCGTGGGTCACAGACAAAGAGCAGCTGGAGCTGTCGTCGGAAGCCACACCACACCTCGCTCATATCTGGTGGAGGGACCCCACGGAATCATCGGGCCAAACCGTCGCCGTCTCATGGCCGTGCGGCCCTGGCCGGAGCAGAGCAGCAGTGGTGCGGCTGAGCAGATCCTGGGAGGTGCTCCGGAACGACCTTCAACAGAACAGCCTGCTGCAGCAGCACCGCAGCAGAACCTTCCTGAACCACCATCTACTCCTACTCTAAGAAGCAGGTCTGGGAGAGCTGTGTTGAGACCGGCCAGGTTGGACTTATAAGTTTGCTCATCACAGACTTTACAGAGACTGAGAGGCATTCTGGGAAAAAAAAGAGAGAAAAATGGATTTGATACTGTGATTGAGTCATTTTGTGTTTCTGCATTTATTGGATGTAAAAGTTCAAGTTGTTAGATCATTAGAGAACAGACAGCTCAGGGCTTTGTATTGCATTTGTAATTCAACGTTACAAGCTCAGGTTCAATGGCTGTGTGTGTGTTGTGAGTGTGAATGGCTCAGGATTCAGATAGGAGCAGAGCTTCCAGCCACAGGGGCAGAATAAACCCCTAAGCTCCTGCTGAATCAATGGCAGTCTACCCATTGATTCTAGAAAGGGCAGATGTGGTGGAAGTGTGAGATGAAGTGTGTGTTTGAGAAGGTGAGCAGGGGGCGACAGAGCCGGGCAGACGAGAGCAGCAAAGAGGAAGTGGTCAAGGTGAGCAAATAAAGAAAACACCTTCTACTTCCAGTCGGACTCACGCAGTGTGTTTTAACAAGGCGACACAGCAGAGACTGAACTCATGGACTCAAAGAGAGCCAACTAGAACTGGTGGAGTCCTGCTCTCCAAAGAGGAGGCCTTATCCACACTTGTTGATGCCAGCTCAGCTCTTGAGGTTTCAAATGATTCGTCCAAAAAAAGAGACAAAACTTGATTTGATTTTATCTGGAAAAAGAAAAAATGTCATGTAGAACAAATGTAGTAATGGGGGATTCAGTGTTTTAGATTTTCACAGCTTCCACTCCACCTTCAAAATAAGAGACTTATTCCATCCAAACTCATTGTGGAACTTTATTTCAACACATTTTTGATGCCTCAGGTGGTTTGAATGTTTGAATAAGATGTGATTATAATGTAGAAAAACTTGCTGTGAAACTCTCCAACTTTCATAAACACTTACTTTTCTGCTGCTCCTTGGTCCAAACATCATTTTTCTCCACACAAACACTATATATGGAACAAGCAGGATATATGTTTCAAGCAGAAATCATTCTTTTCACAGAGATGGGTTGATGATGGCAGACTACTGTCTGTCAGTTATTGAATGTCACGGGGTTCTTCAAACAAGTTCGTGATATGAAGGGATGATGGCGTAGTCAGGAAGTTAACTTTCTTAGCGCTTTATTTTAATCACCAAAGTGACAAGGAAAAAAACACCAGGCAAACCTACAGCTGAGGAGCTCGACCCTAGCTCCCTGCAGCCACACACTCCACCAGACAAAGGAAAAGGGAGCCAACAGAGGAACACAAACCAGCCTCTTTTAAACTGTCAAACTCCTCCCACTGATCAATCAACCAATAAAGAAAAAAATAAAATCAAACCGATGCTTTGTGCTTGTATAAACAATATGATATTACAAGGATAATTTTTGTACAGTGTACCCACTGAAACATTGACCCCACAACGGCCGCATTTCCACAAGAATTAATTAAACAAACAATCATCCACACAATACCGGTCATATGACCAAAACCCGCCAAAACCCTCATATAATGTCCGGAAAAAATTTGTCCCGGTTTGACTGGTAACGATGTGTGTGCGTCGTACGCAAGTGAAGGTAGGTGTATGTATGTATGCATGCATGGGGATTACCACAGGGACCAAGTGTGCACCCAAGGTCTCGCTGCAGAGCTATGGAGGTAGGAAAAAGTTGCGTATTAACATGATTATTTACCGGGATAACGTAAGCAGGGGAAAGTGTGGCGTGTGTGTGTGTGTGTGTGTGTGGGTGTGTGTGTGATGCACTGTCTCCCGTGCGCCATGCTAGGCACGGGATGTGACGGCGCCCCGTCACATCATCCCTCTCCTCCCGGAGGCGGGAAATGTGCCAGCCTGGACAGGTAATCAGCAACCACATTGGTCCGGCCTGACCGATGCCGGATCGTGAATCGGAAGGGTTGGAGGGATAGATACCACCGGGTCAGGCGACTATTGTGATCTTTCATGGAGTTAATCCAGGTGAGTGCTCGATGATCAGTCTCCAAATCGAACTCTCGTCCCAGTAAAATACCGTAGGCTCTCCAGCGCCCACTTAATGGCTAAACCTTCTTTCTCCACAGTTGAATATCGGGTTTCGCGAGGTTGCAGTTTCCGGCTCAGGTACAGGATGGGACGTTCCTCTCCAGGGTCCCCTTGTGCCAACACTGCCCAAGGCCGACTGCTGATGCGTCCACCTGAACCAAAAATCTTTGGCTGAAGTCTGGAGATCTGAGGACAGGAGAGGCACACAGCTGGGCTTTCAGCTTGTTGAAAGCTCCCTCACACTCGTCAGTCCAAGTGACCGGATTTCGCTGGTCCTTGCAGGTCAAGGCAGTGAGAGGAGCTGCAATAGTGGCAAACTGGGGAACAAACCGTCGATACCAGCCGACCAACCCCAGGAAGGACCGGACCTCCTTCTTGGTTCTGGGCCGAGGGCAGTTCTGGATGGCTTCCACCTTATCCACTTGTGGACGGACCTCTCCTCGTCCCAGTTGGTATCCCAGGTACCTTGTTTCCTGCCGTGCCCACTCACACTTACCAGGGTTCAGGGTCAGCCCAGCCTGCTGGATCTTCCCAAGGACCAGGGACAGATGCTGGAGATGCTCCTCCCAGGTGTTGCTGAAGATCACTACATCGTCCAGATAAGCTGCGCTGCAGCTTTCACAGCCTTGGAGAACTCGATCCATCAGCCTCTGAAAGGTGGCTGGAGCTCCATGAAGGCCAAAGGGCATCACTGTAAACTGGAACAGCCCAGCAGGTGTCCGGAACGCGGTGTACGGGCGAGACGACCTTTCTAGTGGCACCTGCCAGTATCCCTTACACAGGTCAAGAGTGCTGATGTACTTGGCATTCCCAATCTTCTCCAGCAGGTCGTCAATTCTTGGCATGGGGTAGGCGTCAAACTCTGAGATGGAATTGAGCTTTCTGAAATCAATGCATATCCGCAAGGAGTTGTCCTTTTTGAAGACAATAACAACTGGACTGCACCATTCTGAGCTGGAGGGCTCGATGACCCCCAGGAGGCTCAGCTCAGCAAGGAGGCTCAGCTCTTTACTTCCAATGAATTCCTATCAGAGAATCAAATTCCTGTCCTGCCCAGAGAATGTGATCATGTCTTCAGTGCTCTTCCTTCAGCTATTAAAACTCTGTTCTCCTCTACAACCAGACCTCCACCAACCTTTACCCTCCAAATGACTCAAACACACTCACATCCTTTTGGAGTCATAAAGCTAATAATCAATGTATAAGGGAATGAATCCAAAGGGACAGAATCAGTAAAGCTGCTTGTGTATTTGTCTGGAACAGTTTCTACCCTGAAACAGACTGGGAAAAAGCAGGTTATTACCTGGGACATGTTTTGTGTCAAATAAGGTGCGAGAGGCGTCTCTGAAAATATGAGTTTCCTTTATGTCTTTATTTTTTCTCTCTGTCACTTTCTTTATTTGATTCCTACATTATTATCATTATGTGTTTGTTTTGTTTTTCCCCAAACTGCATCACCTCCACCATTCCTTGTTTCTATTACAGTCACCTTGTGCATTGCATTGTGTAAATAACTTTTACAAATGCTCCACACAGAGCATTCTCACATACTGCATTGGTGCATGGTTTTCCAGCTGCACAGCAGCAAACAGGAAAGCGCTGCAGAGAGTGGTCACCTCGGCCCAGAGGATTATTGGTTGCCACCTTCCTTCCCTGGAGGAAGTGTACAGCTCTCACTGCCTCAGGAAGGCTCAACACATCCTCAGGGATTCAACCCCCCCAGGAAATGCACTCTTTGACCTGCTGCCCTCTGGCAGACGGTTCAGGACTGTGAGGTCACCAACAAACAGACTGAGAAACAGCTTCTACGCAAGAGCCATGGCTGCTCTAAATGCAGCCGAGCGACTGATGGACTGAGACACATGTGCAACATGTGCTGCAATAAATGAAGAGTGCAATGGTAGAGTGGGATCTATTTCTTCATATATATGATGTTGTTGAATGTGAACGTGCTGTGCTTGCTGCTGGTGTTGTTTCTCTGAGTGTTTCTGCTTCTTGTTTGTTCTTCTTTTTAATGACACCAAAGGGGAGGATGGACCTCTCCATTTCTTTGTGCCTGCAAAGACAATAAAGACATTCTCATTCTACTTGTTGTGATTCTTCTACCTTTACAGAGCATTATAGGCTGTAGACCTTCATTTGTATTGATCAGTTTCAGGATGTTTTTTTCACAGTAGCTGTTACTGTACTATAGTTTATGTTGGATGAATGCAGACTAAATGCTAAATCCACAGAGCTGTCAAATCTTTTTCATTCTTTACTTTTGGAGATGCAAAATGCATGTGCTGTACTGACCTGTGATCTGCAAACATGTCTCCATGAGCTACATGCCCTGAACACTGTGTTCTCCATGTGTTGGTGTAGTGTGTAATGACTGCTCAGCAGTGTTTCTGTTTGACCCATTAGTGTAAGATCTGACAACATTGTTTGGTTCTGAGCAGGTCAAACTGTTTTGAGGCCATGGTTTGGTTTTGCAGAAACAATCAGAGGTTTGTGAAAGTAGTTTGAGAAAAGAGTTTTGTGTTTCCAACTGTGAGAAAAGGACAGGAGGATTCAAAACATGTGTTTTATGGAAGTCTCCCATCAGCCAGTGATGAGGTCCATCATGTCTTCTTGTCTTAGTGTTACAGGAGCTCACAGCTGAGTTATGAAGAAAACATGTCACAACATGTGCTGCTTCCATTTCTGTCTCTGAGAAGCTGCACAGTCTGTTGTGAAACACTGCCAAACACTAACACTAACTGCACAGTGACACAACACTGGCACATTTCCTCTCAACTTAACCAGGTCCTGTTAGTGTTGATGGACACAGCCTCATGGCTGCACCACTCTGCCTTATCCCACCTTTTTCCCCACTGATCCAAAAATGGGCAACAAGATGGTGGAGCTGAGATTTCAGTGCAGCTCAGCTACAATATATTTGTCTTGGAGGAGGACATTTGCCACAGAAGCTGCTGCTCTAAAGTCTCATTTGAATGTGGGAGTCTATGGGACTGATTTTCCTGTCAGCTTTTGGCACTTGTGTGTTCAAACTTTTACAGCTCCATTAAATGTCTGTTACATACAAGATATTACTAGATGAGATAACACAACACAGCCCCACAAACCTCTCATGGTATTTTTGTTTTGTTGCTGGTTACTAAGCAGATGGCTGTTGCCAAGGATTTCATACATCTGTCATATGCCTCTCATCACTCAATGCCACCAACCATGTGAAGTGTCCTTTTCTAGAGGTGGACCTCAAGTCTCTGTGCTTCATCTAGATCTTGTAGATGTCCCATACACCACAGCTGTTGAGGAGTGAGAGCCCCCTCTGTCCGTAGAGGATGATGATTCCATCCTCTGATGAAGGTGTGGAGGTCAGAGGGACAAAGATGTAGTGCACAGCAAAGAGGTGAAGCACATCAGAGATATCAAGCAGCCCACCTTCTCCAGAGAGTCAACAACATCATGGTACTTGCTTGTGACTGCGACCCATACGTCACAAAGCCAAAGTCCCTCTAAGAGCCTGTGATCATTTATTGATATCAAACAGTTTTTATTTCACTTCTTTTCCAACCACATCAACATCTGTTCTATTTTTCCATCATATAATATGAACATTATGAAACTGAGACTTCCTTGACAAAGATGCACAAAAGTCCAATCTATCAAAAATCAAAGCAAAAACTAAATCATCAATCCAGATAAAGATACATGAATGTTAATGAGGTCCATTTATCAAAGTCTTTTCTACTAAACTATGTTTCAGAGGGAAATATTTGAGTTTGGACTTGACTCCATTTATGAGCAGTTGATCAAATACCACAGAACAAATGAATATATTAACACATTATCACATCACTTTGTTTACAGATACATTATTGATCCATGACTGCAGCACCAACCCAACAACCAAAAGTCCTTGTGTCCTCAGCCCACACGGGGCGCTACAGTATGAACAGTGTGTATGTACATTCTGTCAGTTTGATGTTGAGACAGCACGACATTCTTGTGTCCAGTATAACTCTGCAGTTCTTGTTGTAAGTTCATGATTTTGTTGTGTGAAGTGAACACAGTTACTTCATTTAATGGAACAAGAAAGTGACTGTTTGTCATATGAACATAAAAACATATTTTTACAACCACTGTTTAGTTCATTCAACTATTAAAATATAAGCTAAGTGCAGAATATTTGTGTTGCTAATTGGCCTTGAACTAATTACGGTTGATCAGCTTTATAAATTCAAGTCAGAGCAACTGAAAAATCAAAAATTGTTGACTTAATATTAAAAAATGAAGTCAAGCTCACAAGGGATGAGTGTTTGTGTTGCACAGGGCACTGCCCTGGCTCCATTCCTGTTCACATTGTATACAGCAGACTTTAAATACAACTCTGAGTCCTGCCACATCCAGAAATACTCAGATGACACTGCTACTGTGGTATGTGTTAGGAATGGACAGGAATCTGAATATAGGGATTTGATAAAAGCCTTCAGTGACTGGAGTCACAAAAACTGCCTCATGCTGAACACCTCAGAGACAAAGGACATGACCATGGATTTCCATAGGTCCAAGCTCCCTCTTCAGCCATCCTTCACAACAGTGTGGCCGCAGCTGTGGTTTGTTTTCTCAGGTGGCATGAATGGACATTTTTTTGAGTCTTCAACAATCTGGAGCAACTAAACTTTCACAGTCTGTAAAAGCTTCAAATCAAAGTTTGGCTCCGAGAGCTGGGTGAAGCCATGTCCGTTCCCAGCAGCAGGTGAATCAGGCTGCTTCTCCCATGGTGACATGGTCACATCAGACTGGGCTCCAATCAAGAAAAAAAGGCCCAATGGAAACAGGGCAAAGGACAGCGCCCCCCTCAGGCAGGGAGGGAGAAGATAACACAGCAATAGAACATTCACAGGTGAAGCTCAGAGCAGCTTTATGAGCTTTAAGTCCAGAGACACTGATGATGCTCTGTCAGGTCCAGAGGACACACAGGGATGATGGTGGACTGGACTCTGTGTGTGACAGTGGAGCTGTTCTCAGATCAGTTCAGACTGCAGCGCTGGGAGTCACCTCCACTTCCTCTGGGTCATCTGGCAGTCACTGATCATCAGGAAGCTATGGCTGGTCCCACCTCCACCTACACACACACACACAGACAGAGGAGAGGTGATGAATGACAGACTCTTGAGTCAGTGATGCAGCAGCCACTTCAGTCCTGTTCAGACCAGATGTGTCAGTTGTTGTTAGTCAGTAGTTGAGTGACTGGACATTGGCCTGTAGTGAGAGTGCTGCCGTTTCCTGTAACATTGTGTAGAGAGGGGAGGTGGAATCAGCTGGAGCTTCAGCTGCACACCTTCACACCTTTTCACACTATATTGCTGTGTTTGATTTCAATGTGCAGCAACTGTGTAGAAATATGAACAAAGACTGAAATGACATTGAACTCAAGTGAAATGTGCAGCATTTACTGCAGCATCACTGCTCCAACACTTCAGTGAGGGATTTCCTCCTCTTACCTGTCAGCTCATGTTACAGCTCAAACTTATCAAGTGCCTGTGGGACCACAGCATCTGATTGGCTGTTGACATTTCACACAGAAACTATTCTATTGATCATTTCCACTAAAGTTGATCCACTGCATCTGCTGGAACGTAGTTTGTCCAGAAAAACAAAAAGACATTCTTCTCCATATTTATTGCAGACTAACATTATTCTAAAGCAAAGATCAACAACATGGATTTAGTCAATCTGATATGAGTGATAGATGCAACAGGACGTCTGGCTCCTACTTCCTGGTTTGGTCCTAACACCACAACACCTTTACCTGATACTGGAACATTTAGGACTCTGTTTGGCCAGCCTCCACACTCTGTTGCTTTTGCTTCTTGTCTTGTTGTTTCTTCATTCAATCATGTGTTTCATTGAACTTCAGCTATGACATCCTGTCTATATGTCTATGTCTATATGTCTAAATGTCTTGTTGTGGATCTAAGTTACATGATGAAAAAAAAAAAACTCCAGAAACCAGTTAAACTGCCCAGAAACATTTCCTTCATGAGTTGATTGATGTGGAGGGAAACAGCTACAGATGTGACTGACCTCAGAGTCTCCAGTCTACAGTCTGGACTCTTCTGGAGATCACGCAGATCCTTCAGGTCTGAATCCTGCAGCTTGTTGTTCCTCAGGTCCAGTTCTCTCAGGTGGGAGGGGTTGGACTTCAGAGCTGAGCCCAGAGAAGAACAGCTGATCTTTGACAAACTGCAGTTCCACAATCTGAATAAAGAATAAAAGAAGAACAACATTCATACACCGCTTCATGTCAAAACTGATTGATCATTGATGCTGATCTCAGGACAGTCTGTCAATATAGAATCAATATCTGATCAGAGATGTTGGACTAAACACTGACTCCAACACTTTGATTCAGGACTGAACTGGATCAAAGTTTAAAGGTCCAGTCCTGATCCAGGACTAAGGTCTTTCTTGGTCCTGGTCTCAGGAAACTAAAACTACACACATTCAACTGAAAACACCACAACCAGCTCAGCCAACCATTATCAAGGGTGCAGCAGTGGAGATGGTGGATTCCTACAAATACTTGGGGACAGTGATTGATAAAAACTTGACACATGACCTCAACACCTCAACAATCTGCAAAAAGGGCCTGCAAAGACTCTACTTTCTGCACAGACTAAAATCCTTTAATGTTGATAAGACCTTGATGTTTTTATTCTACAGATCTTTTATTGAGTCAGTTTGAACTTTTTGCTTCATTTCATTTGATGGAAACCTGTCAGTTAAAAACAAAAATCATCTGTTCAAAATTGTGCAAAAAGCCAATAAGATAACTAGCATGCAGCAGCTCTCTCTCTCAGAGATCTTTGACAGACGAGTCTTACAGAAGGCTCGGTCCATCCTGTCCAGCTCTGATCACCCACTGTTGGAGGAATTCATGTCTCTGCCATCTGGACGGAGATAGAAGCTACCTAGGGCACCAACACATAGGTAGAAACTTCCTTTGTTCCACGTGTAATCAATGGAATCAACTTGCACAATTCTTAACCCCCCCCCCAAATTCAAATGTTGGCCTTTTAAATTGATGACAGGTTTCACTTCTTCACCTCAGTCCTTTATACTCTTCTTCTACTCTTTTGATGCTTCTTTTTTACTCACTTTAGGATTGTTCTTATCAGGTTGGTTGTGCTGTACACTGCAATGTTGTTGTTTGACACTGTTCATTTATTTCTTATTGTTGTTGTGTTAATTGTACTGTCACTGCAAATCAAATTTCCCCTGGAGGGACAATAAAAGCTCTGAGCTGAACCTGTTTGACAAACCCCACCCACCCACATCTTATTTGATGGCTTCAAAGCAGTCAGTCTTATTTGAGTCAAACGCTCTGACTTTAAGATCAGATTCAAATCATCTCTGTGAACAAAATGAAGACTGGCCTAACACTACAGAGCAGTCTAACATGTGTTTGTGACAGCGGCCCCTGAAGGTTGAAGTCAAGTCAACACACATTATTGATGAGGACTGAGTGAAATGAGCTGAAAGTGAAGAATCATTCTCAGTGGGAGAGAAGAACAACTGGAAACATGAGACAACAACTATTTCAAATGTCCTTCATTCATCACATCAAAGTCAGTGATTCAAGTTGTGTGTGAAGATCAATCAGGTTCAGTTGTGGGATAAAGATCTAAGATCTACAACAGTAACAGTCAGTGAACTGACCTCAGAGTCTCCAGTCTACAGTCTGGACTCTCCAGAAAACCACTCAGATCCTTCAGGTCTGAATCCTGCAGCTTGTTGTCGCTCAGGTCCAGTTCTCTCAGGTGGGAGGGGTTGGACTTCAGAGCTGAGCCCAGAGAAGAACAGCTGATCTCTGACAAACTGCAGTCCTCCAATCTGAATAAAGAATAACAGATGTAGATCAAATCAGTGATAATGGATCAGATGTGTCCTGATCAATGATCAGTGTCTAAATGAGTAGAGGGACTTTGTCCTTCTGTTCTTGTCTTCTTCTGTTATTGGGCCTCAAAGAGCCCTGAGCTCTATCAGAGCGTTTCAGACACATGTCAGATCTACAGTGGAAGGAAAATCAGCTCTTTCTGGAACATTGAAGCCTGTAAATGTGTTTGAACAGACACCAAGAATAAAATGATCAACAGTGAAAATGGACACAATAGGTTGTGTTTTCAAGAAGCAGCTGGAAATCAACTGGAACCTTAGAAACCTTTGATGTTTCCAGAAATCTCCCATCTGCTGCCGTTCTCATCATCACTGATGTGACTTCAGCTTGGTGAAATATTTGTTGAAGACAGATGCAGCTTCTGTCATGTTCAGATCAGCAGCAGAACATCTGTGAGTTTGATCCTCATCAAGTTTCTGATTGAAGATCAAAAGTGTGTTTGTGAGTTTGTGTTTCCATCAGTGAGGCTTGGTGCCAGATGCTGCTGTTGTGAACAAACACTGCTAATAGCTAATAGCTAGACTACGGTCATTTTTGCCAACACATGTGATATAGTAAATCATTAGTGCTAGTTCTAAACGAACAAAGTAACAAAATAAACAGAGTGAAATGGTTCTTCTCGGCCTGTAGACTCAGAGATCATCTGATGATGTGAGAGGGAGAGGAAGAGGGAGAGGAAGACCAAGAGGGAGAGGGAGAGGTAGAGGTCAGCAAAGCAGGGGCAGTGGAACTGTCGGCGCCGCAAGAGGAAGATCCTGTGCACTACTCTGTGAGGATGAGGAGCGACTGGAAGCCCTCCAAAGACAACAAGAGAGGTGAATGGGGTTAGTGTATAGTATAGTAGTAGCAAAAACTCTCCTTGGAAAATCCGCTTGAAAGAGTTACATCACGCACGGTCGCCTACTACTATGACTTATGTGCAGAGTAACAGCAACTGAAAACTGTTGCAGCGGAGCTTTTCCAATGCAGGCTAACTAACAAACTAGCCGTCTCTGCCCTTTTATATTGCAAGTAACAGCAAATGATGCCACTTAAACAGGAGGATCCAGTAGCTGTATTATTGATGAGGACTGAGTGAAATGAGCTGAAAGTGAAGAGAAGAACAACTGGAAACATGATGTAACCAGTAGTAACATGTCCGTCTCAGGCCACCGTAGGGCTGTCAGCCCCTCCCACTTCCTCACTGATGAACTGTTTGTTGTTATATAGGCCGACAGGTGAGCTCAGCTCGTCCCTTCTCCACTGCTGCTGTTTCTCTGTTCCTGGCCCCGGTGTGATTGTTACACACCATGCTGTGGTAGGAGCCAGTTTGAAATGGTTTATTGTTTGACGTGGTGGTGTGTGTGTGTGTGTGTTTACTTTGGTCTGTTATATCCTAGGTCCTGATCCCTCACAACCCCCGCTCCCACGTGTTGAACCACATGGGTAGTTGTATTGTGAGACAGAGGTCAAAGGTCAGTTTTCTTTGTTTAGGATGTGTTTGTCAGAATGGTGATTTATTGAATCTGTGTTTGTTTTTATTATAGACAGACTGCCACTGCTGTTTTGTTGACCTTGTTTTGTTTGTGTATTAGTATAGTTGCTTCATTGTTGTCTTGTTTTGATGTTATTTTGTCTACAGCTGAGGCCTGTATCACGAAGCCAGCTCAACTTACCCAGGGTTCCTCCCAACCTATCCAGCTGAACCTATCCACAACAATGGCAGTCTGGATAAGCGGTATCACGATGCTGGTTATCAACTCGGTAACTCAAGCCAGGTTTGTCTTATTGTGAATGGGTGAACGTGCACGTATAAAGGGCAGGTTCCAAGACAGCAGACCAATCACAGTAATGAGCGCGATGTGTCAGAGGTATTCAAGTCCGGGCCGTGAGAACCGGTACCTCTCGTATAGATAATCATCGTGAAAATCTAACAGATGTGATCGATCCTGGAAAATCCTTCCACACCATTGTTGTGATAGACTACTTACAATATGTTTTCATCATCTATCATGTCTCATAAACTGGATACAATCATCGCTGTCCGGAGCTTCGCTACTTTTATTTCCCTCTCCTTGGTAACAGTAACCATAGTTGTTATATTACACCTCTGGTACTGGGATTTCAAAATAAGGGCATACATGGAACGTCTTAACGGTTGTTTTGAACATCATAAAACATTACGGCCGTAACGCTCTTCTCACTATTTGGGCTCCTATCTCATCGGGGTTATCGCTGAAAAGGCACGCCATAAGTTACCATAGTAACTAACCTGGATAAGAATCAATCCAGCTTCGTGATACCGGAAACCCAGGGTTAACCCTGAAGTTACCAGGTTAAGCCGGTAATCCTGCTTGGTGATACAGGTCTCTGGTTTCTGGTAGTTTCCTTGGTTTCTTGTTGTTTCTCCCTCCAACACAAATGAATGACATAGATAGCTGCAGCAGTTTCCTCTAAGTTTTTAATATTGTTTAGTTTTCTTTGTGTGAGTGCTGCAGGACCGGTGACAGCGTGGCCGCCCGGACGCTGGAGGGACTGGTGTTCAGAGTTTCTCACCTCAGCTTCACACTCCCCTTAAGTGTGTGTTTGGAGCTCATTTTGCACCATGTCCTTCACTCTTTATATTTTCCATTATGTTTTGGTTACTTTGCTGTGTGTGTGTGTGTGTGTGTGTGGTGTGGTGTGTGTGTGTGTGTGCGTGTGTTGGGTATGGAGCAGGGTGACTACTCTGTCTCCATATAAACTTTCTCTCCTCTGATGGTGGCTACACCCAGCTGTCCTGTAGTGCTCCTTCCACTGACTCTTTTTTGCTGTTTTATACCATTTACATTAAGTTGTGGGTTTGAATCTTTTGCTAGTTGCTGAGCTGCTGCATATTATTTAATAAAGACTGTAATCTTGGGGGAATCATCTGTCTCTGCCCATTTTTTCTTTACTGTCACCTGGATCATCAAACTGGACCTGGGCCCTTTTTTGAGCCGAGTTTCCACAGTAAATGTTGATGATAAATCTGAGCCCTACCTTGGCCCTGGATACAATGAGACAACAACTATTTCAAATGTCCTTCATTCATCACATCAAAGTCAGTGATTCAAGTTGTGTGTGAAGATCAATCAGGTTCAGTTGTGGGATAAAGATCTAAGATCTACAACAGTAACAGTCAGTGAACTGACCTCAGAGTCTCCAGTCTACAGTCTGGACTCTCCAGAAAACCACTCAGATCCTTCACTCCTGAATCCTGCAGCTTGTTGTTGCCCAGGTTCAGTTCTGTCAGGTGGGAGGGGTTGGACTTCAGAGCTGAGACCAGAGAAGAACAGCTGAACAAACTGCAGCCCCACAATCTGAATAAAGAATAAAAGAAGTGAGTTGAGGACAAAGTTCCTTGTTGACAGTGTTCAGTGTTTCATCATCTGTTCAGAGCTGAAGAAGGTTTAGAAAGAACAAGTTTAGAAAATGAAAGTCAAACAGCTGAAGCAACAGGAAGCAGGTTCAAACAGTCCCATCCAGAGAGAGAAAACAGCTCATTAATATTCATGAAAAGCTGCTGCTGCTTCAACACAGACATAGTGACTCCATCTCTTCAACTCTGCCAGCTCCACCTGTGGCTCCATCTATACAAACTCATGTTGTGCAGCCACATTTCTCAGAGATTCTACTGACCATGCTCAAGTTGTCAAAGACAGCAAACATGTGAGGCTCAACGCTGTTGCCATGACAACAAACGTCTAAAAACACATGTCGAATGAAGCAGCTGATGAAGCACAGAGACAGAAAAACCTGCTGACTGACTTCACACATTGAACCTGCTCCAACTTGTTCAAAGTGCTGAAACCAGCTCACACCAACTTGTTATTATGACATGTGGGCTGGCTGGAAAAAAAACTGCTCTCCCATTCTAATCCATTTTCACTGGAAGAATCCAATATGGACTCATAAAAGCTGAGAGTGATTTTGAACACACACTCCAGTGGCTGACACAACAAGATGTGGTCAGGTGAGTGCAGGTGTAGAGCTGCTGGTGTCACCTGAACAAAGATCCAACAGCTTTGTTTTCTTGAAATGATCAAATCAAATCAAATCAAATCAAATCCAGTTGAAATGTAGAAATGTTTTTAACACCAGAAGATCTGATCACTAACGTGTGTGTCCTGCAAGAGATACAATAAAAACACACTTAAAAAGTGTCCAGTAGCAGGTGTGTGGTTGTAGCTGACTTTGCTAGTTGCTGAGCTGCTGCATATTATTTAATAAAGACTGTAATCTTGGGGGAATCATCTGTCTCTGCCCATTTTTTCTTTACTGTCACCTGGATCATCAAACTGGACCTGGGCCCTTTTTTGAGCCGAGTTTCCACAGTAAATGTTGATGATAAATCTGAGCCCTACCTTGGCCCTGGATACAATGAGACAACAACTATTTCAAATGTCCTTCATTCATCACATCAAAGTCAGTGATTCAAGTTGTGTGTGAAGATCAATCAGGTTCAGTTGTGGGATAAAGATCTAAGATACAACAGTAAGAGTCAGTGAACTGACCTCAGAGTCTCCAGTCTACAGTCTGGACTCTCCAGAAAACCACTCAGATCCTTCACTCCTGAATCCTGCAGCTCGTTGTAGCCCAGGTCCAGGTGTCTCAGGTGGGAGGGGTTGGACTTCAGAGCTGAGCCCAGAGAAGAACAGCTGATCTCTGACAAACTGCAGTCCCTCAATCTGAATAAAGAATAAAAGAAGAACAACATTCATATGTCACAGCTGGGAATAAGTTTTGATCACTTGATCCAAATTGCATGGTTTGATTTCTGATGATTCTGATTTGATGATTTCATGGTGTTTGTTTTATTATTTATGTTTCTACCTGTTTGTGTTGCCTGTGATGTTTTGTTGCTTGGCTTGTGTTTTTTGTGTGTTCTGTCATACTCTGGATCAAGTGGGACTTATTAGAGACAACTGTGACAAACTGCTGTGGCTTGGGATTGGCGGGCAAAACTGCATGCTGCCGTCTTTCTCGACTGATTGCATCAGAGAGAGACACGTCACACCAAGGACGAAGTAGGGTGAGAGAGGACCGGTCGTGAAAGAGCGTGTTGGACTGAAAAGCTAGTCTACAGAGGAACAGCGTGAATGGACGGATGGCAGTAGACATGGTTCAACACAAACAAAGTGATAAGTAAAAGAAACTGAGCCAAGTCCACTTTGTCGAGTGTGTGTGAGCTGTCCTGTGTTGAACACCCCGAGCCTGAGAGCACTGGATGTTTTGTGCCCCAGAATCCTCAGAGGGAGGATCCAGTACGCCACAGCAGGGTCGGAACAGAGGGGTCGACGGCCGCAGGACCCACTCCCCCTTCCTACCTCATAGACCATGGACTTAGGGCCCCTCTGTCCCTTTATGCTAAAAGACTGGACTGTTTGATTGATATTTGTTAAAACAGCTGTTGTTGCTGTTTTTCAAAAGAGGAATTTTAGTCTCAAGTAAATGAAGTTTTGCAGCTGTCAACAACTGGCCTGCATCTTGAGCCTGATCCAGGACTAAGGTCTTTGTTGGTCCTGGTCTCAGGACACTAAAACTACACACATTCAACTGAACACACACCTGTTGACAAACCCACCCACATCTTATTTGATGGCTTCAAAGCAGTCAGTCTTTATTTGAGTCAAACGCTCTGACTTTAAGATCAGATTCAAATCATCTATGTGAACAAAATGAAGACTGGCCTAACACTACAGAGCAGTCTAACATGTGTTTGTGACAGCGGCCCCTGAAGGTTGAAGTCAAGTCAACACACATTATTGATGAGGACTGAGTGAAATGAGCTGAAAGTGAGGAATCATTCTCAGTGGGAGAGAAGAACAACTGGAAACATGAGACAACAACTATTTCAAATGTCCTTCATTCATCACATCAAAGTCAGTGATTCAAGTTGTGTGTGAAGATCAATCAGGTTCAGTTGTGGGATAAAGATCTAAGATCTACAACAGTAACAGTCAGTGAACTGACCTCAGAGTCTCCAGTCTACAGTCTGGACTCTCCAGAAAACCACTCAGATCCTTCACTCCTGAATCCTGCAGCTTGTTGTCGCTCAGGTCCAGGAGTCTCAGGTGGGAGGGGTTGGACTTCAGAGCTGAGACCAGAGAAGAACAGCTGATCTCTGACAAACTGCAGCGCTCCAATCTGAATAAAGAATAACAGATGTAGATCAAATCAGTGATAATGGATCAGATGTGTCCTGATCAATGATCAGTGTCTAAATGAGTAGAGGGACTTTGTCCTTCTGTTCTTGTCTTCTTCTCTTATTGGGCCTCAAAGAGCCCTGAGCTCTATCAGAGCGTTTCAGACACATGTCAGATCTACAGTGGAAGGAAAATCAGCTCTTTCTGGAACATTGAAGCCTGTAAATGTGTTTGAACAGACACCAAGAATAAAATGATCAACTGGAACCTTAGAAACCTTTGATTTTTCCAGAAATCCCATCTGCTGCTTTTCATCATCATCACTGATGTGACTTCAGCTTGGTGAAATATTTGTTGAAGACAGATGCAGCTTCTGTCATGTTCAGATCAGCAGCAGAACATCTGTGAGTTTGATCCTCATCAAGTTTCTGATTTGAAGATCAAAAGTGTGTTTGTGAGTTTGTGTTTTCCATCAGTGAGGCTTGGTGCCAGATGCTGCTGTTGTGAACAAACACTGCTAATAGCTATAGCTAGACTACGGTCATTTTTGCCAACACATGTGATATAGTAAATCATTAGTGCTAGTTCTAAACGAACAATGTAACAAAATAACACAGTGAAATGGTTTTTCTCGGCCTGTAGACTCAGAGATCATCTGATGATGTGAGAGGGAGAGGAAGAGGGAGAGGAAGACCAAGAGGGAGAGGGAGAGGTAGAGGTCAGCAAAGCAGGGCAGTGGAACTGTCGGCGCCGCAAGAGGAAGATCCCGTGCACTACTCTGTGAGGATGAGGAGCGACTGGAAGCCCTCCAAAGACAACAAGAGAGGTGAATGGGGTTAGTGTATAGTATAGTAGTAGCAAAAACTCTCCTTGGAAAATCCGCTTGAAAGAGTTACATCACGCACGGTCGCCTACTACTATGACTTATGTGCAGAGTAACAGCAACTGAAAACTGTTGCAACGGAGCTTTTCCAATGCAGGCTAACTAACAAACTAGCCGTCTCTGCCCTTTTATATTGCAAGTAACAGAAAATGATGCCACTTAAACAGGAGGATCCAGTAGCTGTATTATTGATGAGGACTGAGTGAAATGAGCTGAAAGTGAAGAGAAGAACAACTGGAAACATGATGTAACCAGTAGTAACATGTCCGTCTCAGGCCACCGTAGGGCTGTCAGCCCCTCCCACTTCCTCACTGATGAACTGTTTGTTGTTATATAGGCCGACAGGTGAGCTCAGCTCGTCCCTTCTCCACTGCTGCTGTTTCTCTGTTCCTGGCCCCGGTGTGATTGTTACACACCATGCTGTGGTAGGAACCAGTTTGAAATGGTTTATTGTTTGACGTGGTGGTGTGTGTGTGTGTGTGTGTGTGTGTGTGTGTGTGTGTTTACTATGGTCTGCTATATCCTAGGTCCTGATCCCTTACAAGCCCCGCTCCCACGTGTTGAACCACATGGGTAGTTGTATTGTGAGACAGAGGTCAAAGGTCAGTTTTCTTTGTTTAGGATGTGTTTGTCAGAATGGTGATTTATTGAATCTGTGTTTGTCTTTTATTATAGACAGACTGCCACTGCTGTTTTGTTGACCTGGTTTGTTTGTGTTATTAGTATAGTTGCTTCATTGTTGTCTTGTTTGATGTTATTTTGTCTACAGCTGAGGCCTGTATCACGAAGCAGCTCAACTTACCAGGGTTCCTCCCAACCTATCCAGCTGAACCTATCCACAACAATGGCAGTCTGGAAAGCGGTATCACGATGCTGGTCATCAACTCGGTAACTCAAGCCAGGTTTGTCTCATTGTGAATGGGTGAACGTGCACGTATAAAGGGCAGGTTCCAAGACAGCAGACCAATCACAGTCATGAGCGCCGATGTGTCAGAGGTATTCAAGTCCGGGCCGTGAGAACCGGTACCTCTCGTATAGATAATCATCGTGAAAATCTAACAGATGTGATCGATCCTGGAAAATCCTTCCACACCATTGTTGTGATAGACTACTTACAATATGTTTTCATCATCTATCATGTCTCATAAACTGGATACAATCACCACTGTCCGGAGCTTCGCTACTTTTATTTCTCCCTCTCCTTGGTAACAGTAACCATAGTTGTTATATTACACCTCCGGTACTGGGATTTCAAATAAGGGCATACATGGAATGTCTTAACGGTTGTTTTGAACATCAAAAACATTACAGCCGTAACGCTCTTCTCACTATTTGGGCTCCTATCTCATCGGGGTTATCGCTGAAAGGGCACGCCATAAGTACCATAGTAACTAACCTGGATAAGAATCAATCCAGCTTCGTGATACCGGAAACCCAGGGTTAACCCTGAAGTTACCAGGCTAAGCCGGTAATCCTGCTGGTGATACAGGCCTCTGGTTTCTGTTAGTTCCTTGGTTCTTGTTGTTTCTCCCTCCAACAGAAATGAATGACATAGATACCTGCAGCAGTTTCCTCTAAGTTTTTATATTGTTTAGTTTTCTTTGTGTGAGTGCTGCAGGAACGGTGACAGCGTGGCCGCCCGGACGCTGAGGGACTGGTGTTCAGAGTTTCACCTCAGCTTCACACTACCATTAAGTGTGTGTTTGGAGCTCATTTTGCACCCACGTCCTTCACTCTTTATATTTTCCATTATGTTTGGTTACTTTGCTGTGTGTGTGTGTGTGTGTGTATGTGTTGGGTACGGAGCAGGGTGACTACTCTGTCTCCATATAAACTTTCTCTCCTCTGATGGTGGCTACACCCAGCTGTCCTGTAGTGCTCCTTCCACTGACTCTTTTTGCTGTTTTATACCATTGACATAAAGTTGTGGGTTTGAATCTTTTGCTAGTTGCTGAGCTGCTGCATATTATTTAATAAAACTGTAATCTTGGGGAATCATGTCTCTGCCCATTTCTTCTTACTGTCACCTGGATCATCAAACTGGACCTGGGCCCTTTTTTGAGCCGAGTTTCCACAGTAAATGTTGATGATAAATCTGAGCCCTACCTTGGCCCTGGATACAATGAGACAACAACTATTTCAAATGTCCTTCATTCATCACATCGAAGTCAGTGATTCAAGTTGTGTGTGAAGATCAATCAGTTCAGTTGTGGATAAAGATCTAAGATCTACAACAGTAACAGTCAGTGAATGACTCAGAGTCTCCAGTCTACAGTCTGGACTCTCCAGAAAACCACTAGATCCTTCACTCCTGAATCCTGCAGCTTGTTGTTGCCCAGGTCCAGTTCTCTCAGGTGGGAGGGGTTGGACTTCAGAGCTGAGACCAGAGAAGAACAGCTGATCTCTGACAAACTGCAAGCCCACAATCTGATAAAGAATAAAAGAAGTGAGTTGAGGACAAAGTTCCTTGTTGACAGTGTTCAGTGTTTCATCATCTGTTCAGAGCTGAAGAAGGTTTAGAAAGAACAAGTTTAGAAAATGAAAGTCAAACAGCTGAAGCAACAGGAAGCAGGTTCAAACAGTCCCATCCAGAGAGAGAAAACAGCTCATTAATATTCATGAGAAGCTGCTGCTGCTGCTTCAACACAGACGTAGTGACTCCACCTCTTCAACTCTGCCAGCTCCACCTGTGGCTCCATCTATACAAACTCATGTGTGCAGCCACATTTCTCAGAGATTCTACTGACCATGCTCAAGTTGTCAAAGACAACAAACATGTGAGGCTCAACGCTGTTGCCATGACAACAAATGTCTAAAAACACATGTCGAATGAAGCAGCTGATGAAGCACAGAGACAGAAAAAACCTGCTGACTGACTTCACACATTGAACCTGCTCCAACTTGTTCAAAGTGCTGAAACCAGCTCACACACAACTGTTATTATGACATGTTGGGCTGGAAAAAATCTGTTCTCCCATTCTAATCCATTTTCACTGGAAGAATCCAATATGGACTCATAAAAGCTGAGAGTGATTTGAACACACACTCCTGTGGCTGACAAGCAAGATGCGGTCAGGTGAGTGCAGGTGTAGAGCTGCTGGTGTCACCTGAACAAAGATCCAACAGCTTTGTTTTCTTGAAACGATCAAATCAAATCCAGTTGAAATGTAGAAAGTTTTAACACTAGAAGATCTGATCACTAAAGTGTGTGTCCTGCAAGAGATCCAATTAAAACAAACTTAAAAAGTGTCCAGTAGCAGGTGTGTGGTTGTAGCTGACTTTGCTAGTTGCTGAGCTGCTGCATATTATTTAATAAAGACTGTAATCTTGGGGGAATCATCTGTCTCTGCCCATTTTTTCTTACTGTCACCTGGATCATCAAACTGGACTGGGCCCTTTTTGGAGCCGAGTTTCCACAGTAAATGTTGATGATGAATCTGAGCCCTACCTTGCCCTGGATACAATGAGACAAAACTATTTCAACTGCCTTCATTCATAACATCAAAGTCAGTGATTCAAGTGTGTGTGAAGATCAATCAGGTTCAGTGTGGGATAAAGATCTAAGATCTACAACAGTAAGAGTCAGTGAACTGACCTCAGAGTCTCCAGTCTACAGTCTGGACTCTCCAGAAAACCACTCAGATCCTTCACTCCTGAATCCTGCAGCTTGTTGTAGGTCAGGTCCAGGTGTCTCAGGTGGGAGGGGTTGGACTTCAGAGCTGAGCCCAGAGAAGAACAGCTGATCTCTGACAAACTGCAGCCCCTCAATCTGAATAAAGAATAAAAGAAGAACAACAAGTTTGATCACTTGATCCAAAATTGCATGGTTTGATTTCTGATGATTCTGATTGATGATTTCATGGTGTTTGTTTCATTATTTAGTTTCTACCTGTTTGTGTTGCCTGTGATGTTTTGTTGCTCGCTTGTGTTTTTGTGTGTTTCTGTCATACTCTGGATCAAGTGGGACTTATTAGAGACAACTGTGACAAACTGCTGTGGCTTGGGATGGCAGGCAAACTGCATGCTGCCGTCTTTCTCAACTGATTGCATCGGAGAGAGAGACACGTCACACCAAGGACGAAGTAGGGTGAGAGAGGACCAGTCGTGAAAGAGCGTGTTGGACTGAAAAGCTAGTCCACAGAGGAACAGTGTGAATGGACGGACGGCAGTAGACATGGTTCAACACAAACAAAGTGATAAGTAAAAGAAACTGAGCCAAGTCCACTTTGTCGAGTGTGTGTGAGCTGTCCTGTGTTGAACACCCCGAGCCTGAGAGCACTGGATGTTTTGTGCCCCAGAATCCTCAGAGGGAGGGATCCAGTACGCCACAGCAGGGTCGGAACAGAGGGGTCGACGGCCGCAGGACCCACTCCCCCTTCCTACCTCATAGACCATGGACTTAGGTGGCCCCTCTGTCCCTTTATGCTAAAAGACTGGACTGTTTGATTGATATTGTTAAAACAGCTGTTGTTGCTGTTTTTCAAAAGAGGAATTTTAGTCTCAAGTAAATGAAGTTTTGCAGCTGTCAACATCTGGCCTGTATCTTGAGCCTGATCCAGGACTAAGGTCTTTGTTGGTCCTGGTCTCAGGAAACTAAAACTACACACATTCAACTGAACACACACCTGTTGACAAACCCCACCCACCCACATCTTATTTGATGGCTTCAAAGCAGTCAGTCTTTATTGAGTCAAACGCTCTGACTTTAAGATCAGATTCAAATCATCTCTGTGAACAAAATGAAGACTGGCCTAACACTACAGAGCAGTCTAACATGTGTTTGTGACAGCGGCCCCTGAAGGTTGAAGTCAAGTCAACACACATTATTGATGAGGACTGAGTGAAATGAGCTGAAAGTGAAGAATCATCTCAGTGGGAGAGAAGAACAACTGGAAACATGAGACAACAACTATTTCAAATGTCCTTCATTCATCACATCAAAGTCATGAGTGGAAAATGAGTAGAGAGACTTTGTCCTTCTGCTCTTGTCTTCTTCTGTTATTGGGCCTCAAAGAACCCTGAGCTCTATCAGAGCGTTTCGGACACATGTCAGATCTACAGTGGAAGGAAAATCAGCTCTTTCTGGGAACATTGAAGCCTGTAAATGTGTTTGAACAGACACCAAGATAAAATGATCAACAGTGAAAAGGACACAATAGGTTGTGTTTTCAAGAATCAGCTGGAAATCAACTGGAACCTTAGAAACATTTGATGTTTCCAGAAATCTCCCATCTGCTGCCGTTCATCATCATCACTGATGTGACTTCAGCTTAGTGAAATATTTGTTGAAGACAGATGCAGCTTCTGTCATGTTCAGATCAGCAGCAGAACATCTGTGAGTTTGATCCTCATCAAGTTTCTGACTTGAAGATCAAAATCTAGATTTGAAAAAGCAGAGAACTTCTCTCCATCACAAACACTATGACTGCTCTCACCTTCTTCTTGTAGTAATAATAACACTGAGTCCTTTCTCTTCTGCAGCTCTTTGTTGAATCCTTAACCAATGAACAAGTGAAACTTCAAACATTTGACCTGAACACAGACAAAAACTACAACAGACAAACTGACCTCAGAGTCTCCAGTCTACAGTTTGGACTCTCCAGTCCAGCACACAGAACCTTCACTGCTGAATCCTGCAGGTAGTTGTCACTCAGGTCCAGGTGTGTCAGGTGGAGGGTTGGACTTCAGAGCTGAGGCCACAATTTCACAGTGAGTCTCTGAGAGTCCACAGTCACGTAGTCTGTGATTAGAGAAAACATCAAATGTGTTCAAATCAAAATCTGATGTAAACAGTGGTGAAAATACAGTTGGTGCATATGATGGTGCCACATGATCATGTGATGGTTCAGCTCATCTTCTCTCACTGGGATGATCCTCATGGCTCGGTCCTGCACACCTGATTGGTGGCCCTTTTTAAATAGTGTCTATTTCCTCATGAAGGAGCTCTGAGGCTTCCTCTTCTTTACTTCTATTCAACAACAAATCCAATGATATCACTAGATTTCAGTCAGCAGCTACAATAACATTCATGATCTTTGTAAAAGCACTAACCTAAAACACCTGTTACTGAGTCAGGAGGACGTTACAGAGACACAGAGCGTCATGGTAACTGCAGAGGGACTGCAGATGGAAATGAGCTTGAAGCTAACTCTGCTACAACACATCACATGGCAACATTTAGCCTGTGTGTAATATTGTACATGGGCCCATTAGAATCAAAGAGAAACATCAACTCTATAAAAACCATAGTAAGTCAGTCACACACTGTGTGTGCACGGTGTGAGAGGAGCAGCAGAATGGGAATAAATGACAAGAACGACTGATGGAGATTTCTCACTTTGCCCTGATGTTTGCTGCTCATATGCTACTGGATTACTGGGAGATGAAAAATACCAGTGTGATATGATGGTGGATCAGCTCCAGGTAGTGTTGTAGTCAAGACCGCACAACCCAGACAAGACATTACCCAGACCAGAGAGTACCAAGACCGAGACAAGACAAGACTTTTAGAGGTCCAGACCGAGACAAGACCGAGACTTTTAGAGGTCCAGACGGAGACAAGACCAAGACCATATATATCAAAGGAAAATCATAACACAACATCAAAATGTAAGTTTTTTTATTGAAGTTTGCTTTTAAATAAATGCGACAACAAAAACAATCTTTGCTCTGTTGTTTTCAGAACAAGTTCACACAGCCTCTTTCCTCCTGTCGTCTTCACACTCTGTGCGCACTGTGAGGGGGTGTGTCAGTCACTCACACTGACACCGGGCAGGTGGCATCTGCAGCTGGGGACATCTTTACACCACCAATGATCTGAAGTTATTAGCTGTTTTT
Source organism: Caranx ignobilis (assembly GCA_021432705.1). Lineage (NCBI taxonomy): Eukaryota > Metazoa > Chordata > Actinopteri > Carangiformes > Carangidae > Caranx > Caranx ignobilis. The sequence continues at coordinate 17,753,008 of MU269989.1, forward strand.
GAGAGGCTCCTTTTTCACTCTTATCAGTAAGGCATGGTCAAAAAGCCTAGCAGCGATGGTCTTGACCGGTCTTGTTCAAAAAACCAGAGTCCACCCAGTCCGACACCGAGACAAGACCAAGAACCTAAAAAATGGTCTTGAGACGGAGACCGATCTCGAGTACTACAACACTAGCTCCAGGCAGTTTAACCTCTGTTATAGGCAGAGTTGAATCTGACCGTTTCTCTCTCCTGAACACAAGAGGGAGGGGCTCAGTCTGTCAGGTGATGCCCCTCCAACAGGTGAGCTGCTCAAACTGCAGGAGTTTAATCTTAAATCTTGTTGTCTTGGTTACATGAGCTGGAAACAGCTGGAAAAACTGAGGTGGAAGATCAGTGGAGCTGCTTTCATTAGTTTCATCAGGTTTGAATCAAAGCAAAAAGTCCAAATAAACTCAACAAAAACACTAAACAAGTGTTTTTATATTCACTGAGCAGCAACAATCACAACCAAGTGAGAATCTCCATGTTGGAGCTCACAGCTTTTACAACAGCTCCAGAAAAAAACACCCTGACCTGTAATTTGTCAAAGTCAAACTAAGATTCAATGAAAACTGTGTTTATCTGAACTTGACTAAACTACTGATCTGATCCACTCATCAATAATTAGAATGATCATGTCTGGACTCACTCAGCCTTTCTGCAGTTTCTCACAGCTGGGATCAGTCTCCATCGTCCCTCCTCTGATGTTGTACTTCTTCAGGTCCAACTCATCCAGAACCTGCTCTGACATCTGCAGCATGTAGGCCAGAGCTGAGCACTGGATCTCAGAGAGTTTCTTCTCTGATCTGTTCTTGACTTCAGGAACTGTTGGATATCTCCTGATGAACTGACTGGTCCTTCATCTCCGTCAGACAGTGGAAGATGTTGATGCTTCTGTCAGGAGACATTTCATCACTGTTCATCTCCTTCAGGTTGTTGATGGCTCTCTGGATGGTTTCTGGACTGTTCTCTCTCTGACCCAGCAGACCCCCTAACAGCCTCTGGTTGGACTCCAGAGAGAGGCCATGAAGGAAGCGAACAAACAGGTCCAGGTGACCATTTTGACTTCTGAGGGATTTCTCCATGGCTCTGCTCAGGAAGTCATCCAGGGTTAAATCAACATGTTGTTCTCCAGGAAGTGCCTCAGGACCTGTGTGTTGCTGTTCTGTGTAACAGTGGAACATGTAGACTGCAGCCAGAAACTCCTGAACACTCAGATGAACAAAGCAGTAGACTGTTTTCTGGAAGATCACACTCTCTCTTTTGAAGATCTCAGTACAGAGTCCTGAGTTCACCAAGGCCTCTGTGACATCAAGACCACACTGCTCCAGCTCTTCTTGGTAGAACATGATGTTTCTTTCTCCAAGTGTTCAAACGCCAGCCTCCCCAGCTTCAGAAGAACTTCCCTGTCGGCCTCCGTCAGCTCCTGTGGACTCGTCTCATGTCCCTCACTAGAGGTCGATGGACCATCTCCTACAAACAAAACATGACATGTTGTAAATGAACAAGTTGGAGATAGTTTTGTTTTGGCAGCTGATGATCACAAACTTACAACTTTATCACAAACTCTACATTTTGCTTTTCCAGGGGTCTTTCTAAAGACGCCCTCTTTAATGAAAGAAAAAACAACAACAGTCAAATCAGTGTTTATATGTTTTATATCTAGTTGTCTTTCTTGCTGTGTTGCTGTGCAACATGTCTATCAGAAGCAGGAGTGTTGCTATATTTATTTCATGTTATTTAAAGTAAAGATGTTAATGCTTCTCTGTAATATGACAGAATGTGTTTGTTAATACCTGCAGTGAGAGGGATGAAGCAGCAGACCTCTGTGGCCTGTACCTTCTTCTGTTTTGATGTTCATAGTTTAGACTAAATTACAGACGACACAGTGTCTGGTTCAATCTGACTGTATTACACATGTTTCTGAATAAACTCAATAATATCTTTTTATTATTATTTTATCAGTTTGGGAAAACCTTGGACATTGAGTTGAAGTCATTCTATAACTCAACCAGCAACCTTATCATGCTGATGGTGTGTGATGAAGTGGTGTCAGTAACAGAGGTGTGACCTGGCCTCACCTCTGTGCACATCTGCTGCAATAACATGATGCAGCTGCCTGTGACTGGAGGAGGCTGCACAGCCATCGGCCACTATCAGAGCTGAACTGGAGCAATAACAACAGTTTATAAAATGTCCTCTCCACCTCTATCACTCACCGTACTTGTTCTTCTTCCTCTTTGTCTGCACCAGCAGGAAGTGTGAGAACAGGTCAGTCATGGTCTTGGGCAGCTCTCCTCTCTGCTCTGTGCTCAACATGTGCTCCAGAACCGTAGCACTGATCCAGCAGAAGACTGGGACTTGACACATGATGTGGAGGCTCCTGGACGTCTTGATGTGTGACATTATTCTGCTGGACACATCTTCATCACTGGACCTCCTCCTGAAGTACTCCTCCTTCTGGGCGTCAGTGAAGCCTCGCACCTCTGTTACCCTGTCAACACATGTAGGAGGGATCTGATTGGCTGCTGCAGGTCTGGAGGTGATCCAGACCAGAGCCCTGGGAAGCAGATTCCCCTGGATGAGGTTTGTCAGCAGCACGTTGACTGATGACGTCTGTGTGACATCAGACACAACCTCCCTGTTGTTGAAGTCCAGTGACAGTCGGCTTTCATCCAGGCCGTCAAAGATGAAGAGAAGTTTACAGACAGCCAGCTGCTCTGCTGTGACCTTCTGTAATGTTGGATGGAAAACATGGAGCAGCCCCGAGAAGACTCAACTGCTCATCTCTGATCAGGTTCAGCTCCCTGAACGAAAGCAGAAGCAGCAGACTGACATCTTGGTTCTCCAAGTCCTCTGCCCAGTCCAGAGTGAACTTCTGCACTGAGAAGGTTTTTCCAACACCAGCGACGCCATTGGTCAGAACCACTCTGATGGGGGGCTCTGTTGGACAGATGAGACTTCAGAGACATTGTCTCTCTGTTGGACAGGTGAGACTTCAGAGTCATCGTCTCTCTGTGGACAGGTGAGACTTCAGAGTCATCGTCTCCGTTGGACAGGTGAGGCTTCAGAGTCATCATCTCTATGTTGGACAGGGAAGTCTTTAAAGATGTCGTTGCACTTGATTGGAGTGTCATGGAGGGTCTTCTTCTTGGACGTTGTCTCCAGCTGTCTCACCTCATGTTGGGTATTAACCTCTTCACTCTGTCCCTCTGTGATGTAGAGCTCAGTGTAGACCCTGTTGAGGAGGGTTCCACTTCCTCTTCCATCAGTTCCTTCAGTCACTTGTTCACATCTGCTCCTCACACTGCTCTTATGTTGATCTAAAGCTCCTGCAGACCACCATCTGCTGAGAGACAAGAGACAGAGTCAGACTGAAGACAGAGAGTCTGACAATCTGATGGGATTCTTTTCATCAGCTACAGAAAAACTACAGATACAAAGAAAAGCTTTGAATGTTGTGCTGTTGATCATCATCTTAAATGTCAGTGCTGTGTGATGGAACAATGACTCTGTAGAAAACAACAGGTCCTGCTTTCAGAAATGATCACATCAGCAGACAGATGTTCACTCTCACTTTGTACACAGCTGCTCTGATTGGCTGTCTGCAGTCCACCTCTGGTTCTGGGTCTTTGTCCACTGCAGGACAGCTGCTCGTCCACAGAGACACCACTCCTCTTCTCTCTGTCAAGACATTTCTGTATCACTAACATGTCACAGTCACAGGTCCACATCTGTGCTCTGATTGGTTAACCACCTTTAGAGGCGGAGCTTCAATAAGCAGAGGAGCAGAGAGAGAAAGTAGAGGAAGACTCTCTCACTCTCTTTCAACTGTCTGGTTCTCATCAACATTTACTGACGTTTCAAAATAAAAGTCTCTCTGTATCAGCTACTGTGACTTCAGTTTAAAGGCTCAGATGTGTGGATCATTAAAGTGTCTCCTCCAACATGGAGACACTGTGTCTCTTCTCTGTCCTTCTGTCACACAGGTGTTGACATGAGATCAGCTGATTGTGGGCGTGTCTGAATCCATCTATGGAAACTGTGGAGGTGGAGATGGGGCTGGTGTTGATGCACCAACTCACAAAACAGTAACATGAGGACACTCTGCTTTCTAAATCTGATGGACAGAGTGTGTGTGCATGTTTCTGTCTCTGAGTTTTGGTGTGAACCTACACAGAGTTTGATGGATCTGCTTCCTGGTTTCTCTCTGTTTCCTTCACATGAGTCTAATGACTGAATCATCTTCAGCTCAGAAACAGCTGCTCACTGTAGTTTCTACCAAACACACTGACTGTGCTCATTGAAGCTCATGGTTCAGGCTGTAAAATGATCCTGTAAAGAGTCTGAACTCTGTTAGATCCCAGCTCATCAAGCTTCACAACACACTGATGAATCTTAATGAGCAGCACTGTCATTTATAACAGTCTGACTTTGTGTTACCTTAAGCCCTCCATCACAGTCTCTTTGGTTTAAGGTTATGTTCTGGACCTTGTTGTTCTGCTCCTGTAAAAAGCAGCTGCTGAGATTCTGCTTCAGCTGCTGGAACTGACTTGATCCTCTGTCTCTGCTCTCTGTGTCTGACATGGCTCTGAATTCACTAGAAATCACTCATCGGCCTGTTGCACAGCTCAAAGCTGCCACCAGGAGGAGCTACTTGATGCAGCCAACATCACCATGTTCCTTCTATCAGGTGGAAACAAGACCATGAACATTTAGTGCAAATGAAATGAGGACTTTAACCCAGTGGTTACTTCTGTTTTAACTAGATGCTGCTGACATGTTCCTGTTGAAGAACGTTCAACACAAACTCAAAAGATTTGAAATTTACTTCAGTCTTACATCTGATCAGCTGATCCACGTCCTGCTTTAAAGTCAATGAGCATGTGGTTTGACCAGTCACTCTTTAAAGACAGACAGCTGGGTTCAGGAGAGTCGGTCTCTGCTGCTGGATCCTGAAACAACAACACAACTGATAAATGTGCATGTTGGAGAAAAACTGATGAAAAACATCTTCAATCTTTTAATAAACACAACAACTGACTTTTAGAGAGAAAAGTCTTTCTGACTCTTTTACAGTGTTTTACCATCACTATGAGCTGTTTGTCAAGACTTTAAACACTTGTTCACAACTGTTAACACACATCACACTGAAACACACAATTCCCAAAACAGTTCATTTCTTGCTCCAAATCACACAGTGTGAACTAAACACTGACACATGTTGTCTTCAACAGAAACATTCAGTCAGTCACAGCACAGAGTCATAAAAACACTAACATGTGTCACATCTGCTGTTTTACAATCAACACAATTTTGTATTGATCTGAAATTGACTTTTGTGCTGTAGTTTCCTTTGAACCTCTCTACACTACAAAAAGTGAGCGACCCATCTCAGAGCAGCTTTGCAGAATGAACACTTTACAAAGAAGAGGAGAATAATTGACAACATTTCTACAGTGAAGCAGCTGGAAATGACTGCAGAAGAAGAACAATCTGCATCACAGCTGCTGCTCATTCATAGATGTGTGAAAATGCAATTTACAAACAGAAGAAATACAGTAACAATGAATAATACATACATGAGGTTTTCTGTTTGGACAAAGAGGCTCTAATTTCATACCAGGTGCAGGTGAGGTGGACGGTGGTGAACCCCGCGCAGTGGGTAATTTCGTCCAGTGCAACACGGCGCGGAGTCAATTTGGCAATTTGGTAGACCGAGGTGTGCCGAGATGGGTGTGGCAGGCAGTAGGGGGAGGAGTTGACAGATTCAGCTTGGAGCAGTGACAGTTTCGTGCCAAAAGGCTTCTTTGAAAGAGCGCTGAAAGCTCGCCAGCTACTCTTGGCGCAAGGTGGAGCACGGCTGTCTCCTTCGTCCATGTCGACATATAAAATGACAAAATTGCAGTGCGCCCCGCCCGCAGCGGATTTAAAGGTGAGGAGAGGAGCTCTTTTTGGTGAAGATCTGAAACCGGTTGTGTTAAACACACTCACGCCTTCTCCCCTCCCTCTTTCCCACTTGCGCCGGTAGGAGGGACGGAGGTGGGAAAGAGGAGGACTTGCGCCTAGACACGCCCGCTGGCGTGACCTTCCACCAGGTCTATGAAATTAGAGCCCACTGTGTGAAAACTACTGAACATGTATCAGTTAACATCTACTGTTTTGGTCTTAGTTGAGCTTGTGTGTAAAAGAAGTTCAAACAAATGTTAAATGTGTTAAATGTGTTTTGTATTGTATTTTAAAACTGTAAATTCTGACCTTTCATCAACAGATCGCTTCAAGTTCTGCATGGACACACAGCTGGATCTGGATCCAGGTCCAGGTCCAGGTCCAGGTCCAGCAGACTGATCCATGCTGCTGAGCTCACGTCCACATCAGCTCACACACACTTTGTAGCTTCACCTGCAGAGGAAACACACATCATTCATGTGCACACCAGCTCACATGTCCATCATGTCTCCAGCTGCTCCTCCACTGATTGGCTCTTCTTCTCTGCTTCATATCAGTGTCAGCTGAATGCAGTCACACAGCAGTGAGAAGAGGAAGCTGCCATCAGCTGCTGTACTTCTACTATCAGTCCACTAGATGGCGTCATGAAGCTGCAGTGAAGTGAAGAGCAGCCCAGCAACATGATCCATGGACGACTGTGGCCCATGTCAAATGTTGGTGACAGTTTTCTGGCTGATATATGGTGAGTGTTGAGCTCACTTTTCTCACATTGAGCTGGTTTTTCTATCATCAGACAGAAATTCATGTCAAACAACATGTTATATACAACTGCTAGAAATGTCTGTACATCAAACATACATCTAAACCTACATGTTCAATGTTAACAATAATCAATAAAGTCTCTGGAAAACCCTGATAAGAGCATGAGGTGATAAGTATTGATCAGTGATAAGCAGTGACAGTCAGTATTGATCAGTGATAGGCAGTAACAGTCAGTATTGATCAGTGATAGGCAGTAACTGTCAGTATTGATCTGTGATAGACAGTAGCAGTCAGTATTGATCAGTGATAGGCAGTAACAGTCAGTATTGATCAGTGATAGGCAGTAACAGACAGTATTGATCAGTCAAGGCTCTTAATGACTCAGCTCCATCTTATCTCAGAGACCTCATCCTTCCTTATTGTCCTGCCAGAGCACTTCACTCCCAGAATGCAGTTCTGTTAGTGACTCCCAGTATCTCTAAAACAGACTGGGAGGTAGAGCCTTCAGTTACAGAGCTCCTCTTCTCTGTGGAACTGGGATTTAGCTGAGTCATGATAAATTCTAAGTTCATTTGACTTTAAATGACACATGGTTTTGTTTGTGTCTAATAAACATCAAATCAACATTCAGCCACCTGTTGATTTGATATCAATATGGTGCATATTTGTTGTCTGATCAAAAAGCTTCTGTTGAACTGACACACATTTCCAGTCAGATAAGGCTAGGGTTAGGGTCACAGATTTCATCTGACCGTCTCCAAAACTCAAAGTTTTGCTGTTTCCACTACATTTTGAAGTTGAGTGAGTGAATTGAGGTTTACAGAGTTTACAGTATAATAAACTGCAGCTGCTCAGTTTTCATGTGTATTATTCAGCTCATCACTTCCTGTTGTCTCCTCCTTTTCTCTCAGTGTCTCTGTGTGGACTGAAGTTCACTGTGACTCTTCTTCCCTCCACAGTCCACAGGGACAAACTGACTCACACACTCTCACACTTCAATAACAACTAGAAGAAGAAGAAGAATGTTGTGTTAACACTCACCTGCCTCACACTTCACTTTCTCTCCTTCTGCTCCGTCACTTTAAAATGGCGTCTGAACTATTGAACCCTCGTTGACTTCCCTTTCTTCTTCTCTGTATTTACAGGAAGTCACATGACTCTGTGACTCGTTCACTTACAACTTGCTTACAGTTTTTCTTTAACTATTTTAACTTTAACTATTAATTCAACCTCCTCAACATTTAGTCATTTGTTCACATCATAGTAACAGTTTCTCCTTCCTTTGAACAAACTGCAAATGCTTTTGGACATGTATCAGTTGCTTTCATACAATTCTCTGCTGTTTTATAACATTATCATTTGCTTATGTCATGTCAGTCAAAATGAACTATACTTATGAAAGCTGAATAGTCTTTCCCTATAAAACTAAGAGTCCTCATTTCATTGGTTGAGTCATTACATACAAGATTGTTGAACTCATTGTCAAAATCTGTCAAACAAGTTTTATACATTTCTTTATCATTTTTTCCTGGAAATGTCTCCTAAATTGAACAGTTGCTCTCAGGTGAACCTCAGCTTTCACTCATAGGAGGTGTGTGAAGCATTAGTTATAACCAGTGACAAGCCACTTGTCCACAGTCACTCAGAGCTGAATCCAGTGAACCCTCACTTGGTAAGCATATATGAACCGAGCTCCTGTTCGGTTAGTGTGTAACATTTCTACAATTCTGTGACACAGACATGGAAAGTCAGCATCGTGGAAGAGGGGTGAGGATGCGGGGAGGAAGGGGAAGGGGACAAAACAGGGGAGGAGGGAGAAGAGGCCAAGTACATAGGCAGATTCCTGATGAAATTAAGGCTACAATTGTGGACCATGTTGTGGATGTTATTTGCTGGTGGAATATCTCCCTCCCTCCTCCCCATTCCTTAATCCGATAGAGGAGTTTTTCTCTGCCTGGAGGTGGACGGTGTATGACCTGCGTCCACATGCACAAGTGGCCCTGCTAGCAGCCATGGATGCAGCATGTGACGACATCACAGCAGAGTCCTGCAGAGGGTGGATTAGCCACTCCAGGAGATACTTTCCTCGCTGCATTGCAAGAGATGATATTTGTTGTGACGTAGATGAAAACATGTGACAGGAACGTCTGGATGTACAGGAATGACTTATGTTCAGTTACAATATGTGCTGTTATATTGTTTACATTGGTGCACAGCTCTACCAAAAGGCTGTTTCTTATGTTTGTTCTGAAGAAGTGACTGTAGTGCATGTTTCTTTTGCACAACGCTGTAGAGTTGCAAAGAGCACATGCAGTAAAGATGTGAAACATATGTATTCAGTTACCCCACTAAATACAGCAATGTGTAACTTTACTGTAGGTTTCAATGGCTGTACCAGTAGTGTGTAGTGCTGTCTTGAGCATTTTCAGGTGGTGTCACCAAGTTCTGACTTTTTTGCATTGGAAAACACTTAGAGAGTAAACTGTCATAATGAAAACATGACAAAGCCATTTGACTGTCTTGTTCATAAACACTGGTGTCAGGTCTCATTTCGATGACACTGACAGGTTCATTGACATTAATACTTGCTTTTGAGGAATGAACTGTCCATTTCCAGCAAGTGACACACTTTTGCAGGTTATCAGCTAGATTTTGCAGTTTGTACTAATTGTTTTGAGAATGCACTAACTGTTGTGCAAATGTTAATAGTGATGTGAGAAATGCACCAAAGTGACTGAGACAAACTGTCATCAATTTATCAAATGTTCCAACAGAATCATATGAGGTTTTCATGGTATTATGTTCTTGACTCATTTTGACAATTGTGCATGTGATGACTGATACAATGATGTGATGCTGACATGTTTTAGAGAGAACAACCATTAGACTGAGAATCAACAATAAGCTTTATCTCTTCCAAAACATGTGGGTTATATGGAACCATCCAATAAACATCAAATCAACATTCAGCCACCTGTTGATTTGATATCAATATGGTGCATATTGTTGTCTGATCAAAAAGCTTCTGTTGAACTGACACACATTTCCAGTCAGATAAGGCTCATTATGACATCACAGATTTCATCTGACTGTCTCCACTAAACTCAAAGTTTTGCTGTTTCCACTACATTTTGAAGTTGAGTGAGTGAATTGAGGTTTACAGAGTTTACAGTATAATAAAGTGCAGCTGCTCAGTTTTCATGTGTGTTATTCAGCTCATCACTTCTGTTGTCTCCTCCTTTTCTCTCAGTGTCTCTGTGTGGACTGAAGTTCACTGTGACTCTTCTTCCCTCCACAGTCCACAGGGACAAACTGACTCACACACTCTCACACTTCAATAACAACTAGAAGAAGAAGAAGAATGTTGTGTTAACACTCACCTGCCTCACACTTCACTTTCTCTCCTTCTGCTCCGTCACTTTAAAATGGCGTCTGAACTATTGAACCCTTCGTTGACTTCCCCTTTCTTCTTCTCTGTATTTACAGGAAGTCACACGACTCTGTGAGTGTGTCTTGTTCACTTACAACTTGCTTACAGTTTTTCTCAGTTGCTTTGGTGCTTTTCTCAGATCAGAATGAAAATTCTCATAACTATTAATTCAACCTCCTCAACATTTAGTCATTTGTTCACATCATAGTAACAGTTTCTCTTCCTTTGAACAAACTGCAAATGCTTTTGGACATGTATCAGTTGCTTTCATACAATTCTCTGCTGTTTTATAACATTATCATTTTCTTATGTCATGTCAGTCAAAATGAACTATACTTATGAAAGCTGAACAGTCTTTCCCTATAAAACTAAGAGTCCTCATTTCATTGGTTGAGTCATCACATACAAAATTGTTGAACTCATTGTCAAAATCTGTCAATCAAATCTTATACATTTCTTCATCATTTTTCCTGGAAATGTCTCCTAAATTGAACAGTTGCTCTCAGGTGAACCTCAGCTTTCACTCATGAGGAGGTGTGTGAAGCATTAGTTATAACCAATGACAAGCCACTTGTCCACAGTCACTCAGAGCTGAATCCAGTGAACCCTCACTTGGTAAGCATATATGAACAGAGCTCCTGTTCAGTTAGTGTGTAACATTTCTACTGTTCTGTGACACAGACATGGAAGGTCAGCATCATGGAAGAGGGGTGAGGATGCGGGGAGGAAGGGGAAGGGGACAAAACAGGGGAAGAGGGAGAAGAGGCCAAGTACATAGGCAGATTCCTGATGAAATTAAAGCTACAGTTGTGGACCATGTTGTGGATGTTATTTGCTGGTGGAATATTTCCCTCCCTCCTCCCCATTCCTTAATCTGATAGAGGAGTTTTTCTCTGCCTGGAGGTGGACGGTGTATGACCTGCGTCCACATGCACAAGTGGCCCTGCTAGCAGCCATGGATGCAGCATGTGACGACATCACAGCAGAGTCCTGCAGAGGGTGGATTAGCCGCTCCAGGAGATACTTTCCTCGCTGCATTGCAAGGGATGATATTTGTTGTGACGTAGATGAAAACATGTGACAGGAACGTCTGGATGTACAGGAATGACTTATGTTCAGTTACAGTATGTGCTGTTATATTGTTTACATTGGTGCACAGCTCTACCAAAAGGCTGTTTCTTATGTTTGTTCTGAAGAAGTGACTGTAGTGCATGTTTCTTTTGCACAACGCTGTAGAGTTGCAAAGAACACATGCAGTAAAGATGTGAAACATATGTATTCAGTTACCCCACTAAATACAGCAATGTGTAACTTTACTGTAGGTTTCAATGGCTGTACCAGTAGTGTGTAGTGCTGTCTTGAGCATTTTCAGGTGGTGTCACCAGGTTCTGGCTTTTTTGCATTGGAAAACACTTAGAGAGTAAACTGTCATAATGAAAACATGACAAAGCCATTTGACTGTCTTGTTCATAAACACTGGTGTCAGGTCTCATTTCGATGACACTGACAGGTTCATTGACATTAATACTTGCTTTTGAGGAATGAACTGTCCATTTCCAGCAAGTGACACACTTTTGCAGGTTATCAGCTAGATTTTGCAGTTTGTACTAATTGTTTTGAGAAATGCACTAACTGTTGTGCAAATGTTAATAGTGATGTGAGAAATGCACCAAAGTGACTGAGACAAACTGTCATCAATTTATCAAATGTTCCAACAGAATCATATGAGGTTTTCATGGTATTATGTTCTTGACTCATTTTGACAATTGTGCATGTGATGACTGATACAATGATGTGATGCTGACATGTTTTAGAGAGAACAACCATTAGACTGAGAATCAACAATAAGCTTTATCTCTCCAAAACATGTGGGTTATATGGAACCATCCAATAAACATCAAATCAACATTCAGCCACCTGTTGATTTGATATCAATATGGTGCATATTGTTGTCTGATCAAAAAGCTTCTGTTGAACTGACACACATTTCCAGTCAGATAAGGCTCATTATGACATCACAGATTTCATCTGACTGTCTCCACTAAACTCAAAGTTTTGCTGTTTCCACTACATTTGAAGTTGAGTGAGTGAATTGAGGTTTACAGAGTTTACAGTATAATAAAGTGCAGCTGCTCAGTTTTCATGTGTGTTATTCAGCTCATCACTTCCTGTTGTCTCCTCCTTTTCTCTCAGTGTCTCTGTGTGGACTGAAGTTCACTGTGACTCTTCTTCCCTCCACAGTCCACAGGGACAAACTGACTCACACACTCTCACACTTCAATAACAACTAGAAGAAGAAGAAGAATGTTGTGTTAACACTCACCTGCCTCACACTTCACTTTCTCTCCTTCTGCTCCGTCACTTTAAAATGGCGTCTGAACTATTGAACCCTTCGTTGACTTCCCCTTTCTTCTTCTCTGTATTTACAGGAAGTCACACGACTCTGTGAGTGTGTGTCGTTCACTTACAACTTGCTTACAGTTTTCTCAGTTGCTTTGGTGCTTTTCTCAGATCAGAATGAAAGTTCTCATAACTATTAATTCAACCTCCTCAACATTTAGTCATTTGTTCACATCATAGTAACAGTTTCTCCTTCCTTTGAACAAACTGCAAATGCTTTTGGACATGTATCAGTTGCTTTCATACAATTCTCTGCTGTTTATAACATTATCATTTCTTATGTCATGTCAGTCAAAATGAACTATACTTATGAAAGCTGAATAGTCTTTCCCTATAAAACTAAGAGTCCTCATTTCATTGGTTGAGTCATCACATACAAAATTGTTGAACTCATTGTCAAAATCTGTCAATCAAATCTTATACATATCTTTATCATTTTTTCCTGGAAATGTCTCCTAAATTGAACAGTTGCTCTCAGGTGAACCTCAGCTTTCACTCATGAGGAGGTGTGTGAAGCATTAGTTATAACCAATGACAAGCCACTTGTCCACAGTCACTCAGAGCTGAATCCAGTGAACCCTCACTTGGTAAGCATATATGAACAGAGCTCCTGTTCGGTTAGTGTGTAACATTTCTACTGTTCTGTGACACAGACATGGAAGGTCAGCGTCGTGGAAGAGGGGTGAGGATGCGGGGAGGAAGGGGAAGGGGAAACAAAACAGGGGAAGAGGGAGAAGAGCCAAGCACATAGGCAGATTCCTGATGAAATTAAGGCTACAATTGTGGACCATGTTGTGGATGTTATTTGCTGGTGGAATATCTCCCTCCCTCCTCCCCATTCCTTAATCCGATAGAGGAGTTTTTCTCTGCCTGGAGGTGGACGGTGTATGACCTGCGTCCACATGCACGAGTGGCCCTGCTAGCAGCCATGGATGCAGCATGTGACGACATCACAGCAGAGTCCTGCAGAGGGTGGATTGGCCACTCCAGGAGATACTTTCCTCGCTGCATTGCAAGAGATGATATTTGTTGTGACGTAGATGAAAACATGTGACAGGAACGTCTGGATGTACAGGAATGACTCATGTTCAGTTACAATATGTGCTGTTATATTGTTTACATTGGTGCACAGCTCTACCAAAAGGCTGTTTCTTATGTTTGTTCTGAAGAAGTGACTGTAGTGCATGTTTCTTTTGCACAACGCTGTAGAGTTGCAAAGAGCACATGCAGTAAAGATGTGAAACATATGTATTCAGTTACCTCACTAAATACAGCAATGTGTAACTTTACTGTAGGTTTCAATGGCTGTACCAGTAGTGTATAGTGCTGTCTTGAGCATTTTCAGGTGGTGTCACCAGGTTCTGACTTTTTTGCATTGGAAAACACTTAGAGAGTAAACTGTCATGATGAAAACATGACAAAGCCATTTGACTGTCTTGTTCATAAACACTGGTGTCAGGTCTCATTTCGATGACACTGACAGGTTCATTGACATTAACACTTGCTTTTGAGGAATGAACTGTCCATTTCCAGCAAGTGACACACTTTTGCAGGTTATCAGCTAGGTTTTGCAGTTTGTACTAATTGTTTTGAGAAATGCACTAACTGTTGTGCAAATGTTAATAGTGATGTGAGAAATGCACCAAAGTGACTGAGACAAACTGTATCAATTTATCAAATGTTTCAACAGATTCATATGAGGTTTTCATGGTATTATGTTCTTGACTCATTTTGACAATTGTGCATGTGATGACTGATACAATGATGTGATGCTGACATGTTTTAGAGAGAACAACCATTAGACTGAGAATCAACAATAAGCTTTATCTCTTCCAAAACATGTGGGTTATATGGAACCATCCAATAAACATCAAATCAACATTCAGCCACCTGTTGATTTGATATCAATATGGTGCATATTGTTGTCTGATCAAAAAGCCTCTGTTGAACTGACACACATTTCCAGTCAGATAAGGCTCATTATGACATCACAGATTTCATCTGACTGTCTCCACTAAACTCAAAGTTTTGCTGTTTCCACTACATTTTGAAGTTGAGTGAGTGAATTGAGGTTTACAGAGTTCACAGTATAATAAACTGCAGCTGCTCAGTTTTCATGTGTGTTATTCAGCTCATCAGCTCCTGTTGTCTCCTCCTTTTCTCTCAGTGTCTCTGTGTGGACTGAAGTTCACTGTGACTCTTCTTCTCCTCCACAGTCCACAGGGACAAACTGACTCACACACTCTCACACTTCAATAACAACTAGAAGAAGAAGAAGAATGTTGTGTTAACACTCACCTGCCTCACACTTCACTTTCTCTCCTTCTGCTCCGTCTCTTTAAAATGGAGTCTGAACTCACGTAAGTCTTTCATTTTGACTTCCTGCTACATCTTCTCTACAGTTACAGGAAGTCACATGACTCTGTGAGTGTGTGTTGTTCACTTACAAGTTGTTTTAAACTAGTTATTTCATTGTCTGTTGTTTAAAATGACAACTAATGTGTTTTATGAGATAAACTCTGACTTTATCTCCAGCTTCATATAAACCCTTATAGTTTACAGTCCAAAATGTTTATTTTTGTTTGTTTGTTTTTTGAATCACTCATGACCATATCTTGGATTACAGTTTGTTACCATCACTTTGTCCTGTTTTCAATACTTTTAACTCTTTTTCAAAACTCTTCCCACAGTTAGCACAACATCAGCCTGTGTGGGCTACACTTAACACATTTCTTGTTCTTTTGACCCAAAACACACACATTTGACACATTTAACATTTGTTTGAGCTTCTTTTACACACAAGCTCAACTAAGACCAAAAACAGTAGATGTTAACTGATACATGTTCAACTGCTTTCACACTGTTTGTCCAAACAGAAAACCTCATGTTGGAAACCAAAGCTAAAGGCTGAGGCTGAAGTGAACAGCAGTTCACATTGAAGACTGAAACTAATTGATGTCCTAGATTTTGTTTCATTGCTTTTGAAAAACAGCTGATTGAGCTCATGCAAATCCATCAATCACAGCTGATTCCCATCTATATATACTGTAGCATCTAGGAAACACACAGGTGTTGAGGTTCTTTCAGTCACATGACCTGTTTGGGCTGATCTTGTTTGAAATAGAAAGATAGAAAGAGGAGGGAGAGGAAAACAGAAGAGCTGCTGAAGACAACATGTGTCAGTGTTTAGTTCACACTGTGATGAAGTGTTTTGGGAATTGTGTGTTTCAGGTGTGATGTGTGTAACAGTTGTGAACAAGTGTTTAAAGTCTTGACAAACAGCTCATAGTGATGGTAAAACACTGGAAATGAAAGTGTTTCCCAGTGATAACAGAGCAAGCAATCATGACATCAACTTAAAGCTCTTAATCATCTCAAATTAAATCAAGCTCAAAGAAAAAGACAGCCTCCCCTCTGGCACCTCCAAGGTGGCCTCCTCCATTTCCTGCCCCGCTTCCATAAGAGGCCATCTTGGATGGTGCCGCCTCCTTTCCAGAGCTGTGGAGAGCTGCATACAAAAAGACACACAAGGTGAGTTTCACCTCAAACAAAGGAAATGTTCATTAACAGCCTGTTAACTAAAATGCCTGCACTCAAATGAATCAGCAACTGTCAATAAAGGTGATATATGAAAAGAAAAGACTGTGTGTCATCATTGAAGATGAAAAGAAAGAGCAAATAGTCAACTTGAAGGTGGCCTCTATGTGTGGCCCCCACACTAACCAACAGATACAACTGAAAACATCTGTTTAGCTGTTCAGCCAGGTGACTGACAAACAGCAGATATCAATAGCTGCACAGTGAGCTCGTGTTGTTCAACTCATTTGATCTGTGACGTAAGGATCAGAGACTGACTCAAGCATTCACTGTTGATTTTAAACATGTGCATATTTTAGAACACGTCTATGTGAGGTCACACACATGAACACATTCCATGTTCCGTGCAGCAGGCCTATAGAGAACACACCGGGAGACACAGTTCAGGATTCAGCAGCTGTTGGATCCACCATTGGTTAGTTGTGGCGTTAGTGAAGGTACCACGTCAGAACCTTCAAGAATCATCATGGAGAACAAACCTGCAAAGACACTTAGGGTTGGTGGTTGTGCAGCTCTGAGGACAGATGGAGGTAAGTGAGAAACTCCTGCTGTTGAGCCTTTTTCTCCTGCACACATGTTCTAAAAAACATCATTCATAAAGTTAGATACAAGAATTCACAACTAACTGATGCTCCCATGTGTTTTCCTGGTCTACAGAGAGCTGGAGCAGCTCTAGTCAGCATAGTGCGTCACTTAAAAGGAAGGCAAACCCCGATAAGACTGATAGAAAAAGGAGAAGGGTCTCAGAGAGGCTGAACGCTGTGGCAGGAATAAAGAATGTATCATGACAAGAAGGAAAAGGAAAGTGATGGATGTCAGAGAGGGGCCATGGCAACAGAAGAGGAAGATGCCAAAACCTGACCCTCTCAACCACAAGGATTCAGCCACCTCCTCCGTAGACAATGGTCAACCTTGGCTCATCATCTGAAGTTACCTCCAATATAGAAACTGAGCTGTTGAACCATTGACACTGTCACTGTCAACCAGCTGATGTTCCTCTGGGTTCTTCTCCTCTGCAGAGACCAGCACCCACCTGTTAGAGCAGGGGTGTCAAACGTACGGCCCGCGGGCCGGATCAGGCCCACAAACGGGTTTAATCCGGCCCGCGAGATGATTTTGTAAAGTATAAAAATGAGCTGCAATTTTTCAATAAAGGAAACTGCTGTTCCAATTGCGTCCACTGGATGGCGCAATAGCAATTGTGTTCAGCAAGCAAACTGTTTATAGGAGGCAGAACAAGTAGGTCAAGCAGGTGCAGCCAGTCTGGATGAGCTGCTTTGTTTTGCCCGCGATATTTATTACGGCTTCTACTTTTAACATCATGTGCTTTGGCACCTTCATTGCCCCAATATGTCTCTGTCAAAGAAGAGAAAAGTGACGCAGAGTGCAGAGTGTTCCAAGAAAAATGCTCATCCTCCTATTTATTCCCGGAAGTGAAAGGGAAAGCTGTATGTTTGGTGTGTTCACAGCATGTTGCAGTGCTGAAAGAACAGAACCTTCGTCGCCACTATGTGAGTCTTCAAATATGACACTTTGAAGGAAGCGGAGAAGAGAGAAGGTGAATGAAGTGTTGTCGGGTCTGAAGAAACAGCAGTGTGTGTTTCCTCACAGCAGAGACATCAGTGACGCTGCAGTCAAAGCCAGCTCCCTCATTGCTAATGAAACCGCAGTGGCTTCAAAACCATTTAGTGAGGGTGAATTAGTAAAAACATGCATGATGAAGGCAGCGGAGACTGTGAGCCCTGAAACGGCCAGGCTTTAGCAGATATCAGCCTGACAAGAAACACAGCTGCAGACAGGATTCCGATCTTTCAGTGGATTTGGACAGCAGCTTGAAGCCAAAACTAAAGTCGTTTATTGCGTTTTCAGCTGCAATCGATGAAAGCACGGACATTGCAGATGTTGCACAACTGGCCGTTTTCATCCGCGGAGTTGATGACACATTGACCGTCACCGAGGAGTTCATGGAGTCGGTGCCGATGACAGATACAACGACAGCAGCTGATGTTTTCAGCGCAGTCGTCGGCGCGCTGCAGGGTCGGAGTGGACTGGTCCCGCGCTGTCAGCCTGGCTACAGGTGGTGCGCCCTCAGTGATCGGGACAAAAGCAGGCGTTGTGACAAAGTTCAGAGAGAAAGTGCGATCTGCAAATGGAGGAGGTGATTTTTGGACTTTTCACTGTATTTTGCACCAGGAGGCTTTGCGTTGCAAGTCATTAAAGATGGATGACGTCATGAAGGTGCTCATCCAAACTGTTGGTTTCATCCGATCCAGAAGCCTGAATCAGCGTCAGTTTGACAGCCTTCTCAGAGAGAAACACCACATCCATGGCCTGCCGTACCACACTGAGGTAAGATGGTTGAGCCGAGGTGATGTGCTGAGGCGTTTCTTTGATTTACCAGAAGAAATTCAACAGTTGATGGAAGAAAAGGGCAAAAACCAGTGTTAGAATTTCATCCCGCAGAATGGATGCAGGACCTTGCATTTATGCTGGATGTTACAGAGCAGCTGAAGAACTTGAACAAACAGCTGCAACAAAGTTGTCCCGCAGCTTTCTGACAGCACACGTTCTTTCAAGTTGAAGCTGTCATTGTGGGAGACGCAGCTCGCCGGTGCTGATGCAGCGCACTTCCCCTGTCTGAAAAATGTGCGCGCGACCCAACACGTGGCGACATGAAGCCGTTCAGAGACACAATAACGGGACTGTTACGGGAGTTTGAGCGACGCTTCAGATTTCTGCTGAACTGGAGAAAGACAGACTCTGATCTGCCCTCAGCATCCAACTTGAAATAACAGACTTGCAGCGTGACTCGGATTTGAAGGGCAGTTTTTCCGCAGCTGGCTTCAACACATTTGATCAGAGTCTGTTGCCAGGTTACCACAACTTGACACATATCTTTGTGAGCAAGTCCTGGAGTTGGCTGCCACTCAGGATGTGACGCCTGATATTGATGCGCTGCTCAAAGCTAAAAGATGCCAGGTATCAGGAGTCAAATAAACTACACTGTAAATTCTAACAAGTTGACTTTACTTAAAGGAATTTAGGAAACCAATTACCTTGGGAAAAGTAAGTAAACAAACTTAATTGTGTGAAGTAGTGTGAAATTTTAATAAAATAATAATATTTAAGTAAGCTGTATTTTTTTGAAGTTGTGAACACTTAATGGGCCTCAGTGTAGTGAAATTCAAATCAAGCTGTTACAACTCAAATACTTTGAGTCATATTAACTTAATATATTCTGCCAAAACAAGTGGGCATTACTTGAAATTTGTAATAAACTACACTTAAGGTATTTTAGTGTAATCCACTTCAATAAGGTTGACAGGAACTCAATAAAGATAAGTCACATAAACTTAATATACTGTGCAAAAGTAAGTGAGCAGTACTTAATTTTAATAAATGCACTTAACAGACCTTAGTTTAGCTAACTTAAAAAAAAGAACTCACAAAATGACATTATGAAAACCACAATTTATTTTCTATTTCAGTATTTGTAACAACAATAACAACAATCAACATGCTGTTCATTCTGACACTTGTCCAGAAAGAGACCATCAAAGGTAGAGTTCGGCTGAATATTTGGGGGGGGGGGGGGGTCAGACCATCTCTGCAGCACTACAATACTTGACCTTTATCAAAAACATATAGGCCTACTGCAATTTGAATAATAGTAGTTGACCATATGGCGATGTTTGTTAATACCGCAATTAATTGTTCAGCCCAAGTCCAAACCCTTCTGTTAGCAGAGAACCAGGCCAGTCAGTGAGTTATGTGTGTTGTGAGAGAGATTGAGTACGAGCGTGCGTCCGAGCGTACGAGTGAGTGTGCGAGCGAGTGAGACAGGTGTATGTCAGTGAGTATGAGCGAAAACCATTGCATGATGTATGACAGAATGAGTGAACCTTAAGAGTGAGAATGAGTGTGAGTGTGGTGTGCTGATTGGTCTGGGTGTAAGCTAACAGAAGGCTCTCGATTCACAATGGACACTTTCCTAAATGTCTCACAGCAACAAACAGACCTGGCAACATTTAGTCTGTAAAAGTTTAAAACCTGAATAAAACCTGATGAAAATCTGATAATTAAAACTGGATTGTAACACAGAACTGTACTTGTACATACATCTTCAAAGCAGCTAAATGGAAGTCAGCTCTTAGCAATTTAGCAAAACAGTTATTGTGACGATTCATAATTTTTGTGAGAGGGATCATTCTCACTCGTTGTATATCAAACATGATTTCTTATTTCTCAAGAGTACAATATGGAGACTTCTGCCACTCCACAAGAAAAAAAAAACTGTCACAGCACAGTTTCATTATCAAAAAAGAAAGATGTCAGTAAAATATAATATTCACCTCAATAAAAATAAATGCATAAAATATGCAATAATGTTTTGTTTAACAGTTCAGACCCATCATACTCACACTCATTCACACATCAAACTTGCGGTATGTAAACAACCAGTATAACTATCCCTAGCCACAACATCTAGCCCAAAAGAGCATTTTTTAATGTTTGCAGTTTTGGGCTGAGCTTTTGTTGTCCGAGGTTCAACAGTATCTTCTGGATGAACTCAAATGTGTTCGTCATACCTTTGGGGTAATCCAGATGGAGTGCATATATTAGGCCGAACAGAAGACAAAGTGCTTGAGAGATTGTGGAAATCTCATCCAATGTTTCCTTCAAGGACGACTGCAATGCTGTTCATTGATGGTGGTGTGTCCTCAGTCATGACTCTAAGAACCCCAAAAGGCACCTGAGTGAAGTCATCTGTAGTGTCCGAATCCTGCGTTCAAAATAAAAGAACACACATAAATTTAGGTAGGATGTTATGACCCACGGTTATAGTGTGTTCATTCTTGTAATCAAAGTGTCTGCAGAAATCATAAATCAAAATCACATAGAAGAAGCCAGCACTCTGGAATACTGTCTTATAGAGCTCTACTGAAAGATTATAAGCAGGCAGAAATGGCCACATTTCAGCACTAAGCCTTCACTTCACAAAAAGCATAAAAAAAAAAAAACCCATAAAGACTTTTTGTGTTCTGAATTTTTGAGCTAATTTTCCGAGGGTACTACTCAATGGTAAAATGTATATTTCTATGACATCAGACCTCAATCTCAGTTCTCTGGCATCAGACAAAATGATACTGGTGTTTAGACTTCAGGCTTCAGGTCATTGGAAAAGCTTTGTCAGGTTGAAGGACTAGCATAAATATACCTCAAGCAAAACAGCTTCAGACCAAGCAGCCTCAAGCCAAACAGACAAAACAACATCAGGCCAAACAGTAATGGGGAGGTTCTTGTGAAGCCACCATGCTTTAATCTGTAACGCTTTAGTAACTGGCCTTGTTTGGGAGAAACAAAAGTGCAAAACTTACATGTCCAATGCATCCCTCTTCCAGTAGACACTTGAAAAAAATACAGGAGAACAATAAATTAGACTAAAAGAGACAGTGACCACTCATGACTAATAATGACTAATGTAGAAATATTTGGGATTAGCAACCTGCCCTTTGAGATGTTACTAATTATTATTTGTCATCACAATTTATATAAATTTGAGGATAGAAATAAAAACATAAGTGTGAAATGTATTATATTAAGACTGTGTATTGTACAGTCTTTAAATGTATTTGCTGTACTTGATGTCAAAAAGCTAAATTTCGGGTTCATGTGAAAATACAGTGCATTTCAAAAGAGCTGCAATATCAGTGAATTAATTGAATTAGCTTGTTATGTTTGCTTACATCTTATTTTACTGAATAAGATGATTTGAATTATTACACTTAAAATATAGCACAATAATGTTTTGAATAATTTCAGAGAAACCATGAAAAGAATTCCTAAATTCTTAAAGTACAACAAACCTGATTAGTCCTCAGTGAAAGACAGTTGGCCACAATCCAAGACTTTCTTTCTGAGGACTGTCCTTTCTTTCCTAGTGAACTTGTACAGTCTGAATCTGTTTGGAAACAGCAAACAGTTGTCTATAAATCAATTCAAAAAACTTTTTTGTCACATTTATCATCATTTCATTATAAAAGTTTTTAATGTAATAATTTTAAAATTGTAGATCAAATTATGACACAAAATAAACATGAAGTAAAAATTATTAAGTGACAATACCGTCTCTGAAGGATTTGGGTTGAGTCTACTGACAATGCTTATCAACGAAGCAGCAGTGAGAGAAGAGGTGTAGTGGGATGAAAGGCTGCAGCTGCTGAGCTGGTCTGGCCCGGGTAAGACAGTTGGCACCACCTAAAGTAGGCTATATGGAGAAAAAAATTAACATAAAAAATATATTAAGTAAGTACAATTTTAACAGTCATGTGTGTCCTCATTTCTCATGTCCTTCATATCTAAGCAAGATTAAATGATGAACTGATTGATAAAAAGTTTCAGCAATGTTTTCAAATTAGTGTAAATCAGACAGTAGTTCAATGAGTCAAATGATGTTTATCTAGAAGTATTCATCATCATCCATCTGTGTACATAACTTCATTTGAAGGTGTCACGATGCTTTTCTGGAGAGCCCAAGTTAATGGGAGCTGATATTTAAGGAATATTTGTGTGAATAACTGATGTTGTTCAAACAGAATCTGTAGTTATATTTGTAATGAACACACACCGGTAATACACTGTTTCTCTCCATGCATCATTCAGCAAAAAGTAGCTGCCATCAAGTGCTTCTCAGCATGAGGACACAGAAATCAGAAGAAGGAAGAGGCTGGAGCACAACTGAACAAAAACGAACAGTTGCTCAGCTGTGCTCCAGCCTCTGTCCCTCTTTTGACTGTTCCTTTTTTTTTTTTTTTTTTGAAAGAGACATTGAAGCTATATGGACAATTATAAGTGCAGATGATTGGTTCGCTGCTCAAGCGTGTCAGTCGGTCTGCATCTCCCTTTCTTTACTGGGTCAGTTCTGACTGCTGTCGGGAGCAGCGGGCGTGCACATTTGAGCTCGAGAAGAAGCGCTCAGTTTGAATGTCGAGTGTACAAAATGCAACAAACAAACTTAAACCTAACTGATGTTACACACATCTTCTGGATTGACCTTAGCTAATGTTTACGTCCCAGCACGAGTATGACTGCACCCTGACACACTTTTACACTAACGTTCTGCTGAAAGTGAAGCACGGAGCCGCCCCCCTCCACATCCAGCCAAGTTACTTAAACACAGCTAAATTAGCAGCCCGCGCTAATACAGCAGCTAACAGACGCCCAGGCTGGTGCAGGAAGAGGGGAGACATGTTACAGATTAGCATCTCACCGGGGCTCGTTCCAGGCCGTTTAGACCGAGTCAAAGCACTTTATTCGGATTCGCTCATGTTGAGATGCGGCCAACTTTTTAACGTGTGCTCTGTGAACACATGCGCAGACACACACATACCAACGGTCTATCAAAGTCGGAGAGTTTGGGTTGCTGGCTCTCATTCCAAAAAATATATTGACAACATTATGAACAAAGGCTTTACACTTACCAAATCAATGTTAGAGCCGGCCTCCGTGGGGGCACTTGGGCTGTGTGCATGGCGTCGACCACTCGCATGAGTTTGACTCCAGTGGTAAATGCGCGCTAACGGAAATGGACATGCGCACTGGGGCGCACAGTTCTTCAACTTGAGTCTCATACAACAAATCATGCTGCGCACTCAGAAAAACCAAGTAGATATAATTAAATGAAATAAGTAGGGGGGTAAAAAGTACAGAAACTCGGTGTAAGAAAGTAAACATTTAAAAACTAGTATGAATTGAGTTAAATACACTATTTCATTTTTAGTCAGGACATTGTTTGCATTTACAGTGTAGAACTGGTGGAGTCCTGCTCTCCAAAGAGGAGCCTTATCCACACTTGTTGATGCCAGCTCAGCTCTTGAGGTTTCAAATGATTCGTCCAAAAAAGAGACAAAAACTTGATTTGATTTTGAAAAAGAAAAAATGTCATGTAGAACAAATGTAGTAATGGTGGATTCAGTGTTTTAGATTTTCACACCTTCCACTCCACCTTCAAAATAAGAGACTTATTCCATCCAAACTCATTGTGGAACTTTATTTCAACACATATTTTGATGCCTCAGGTGGTTTGAATGTTTCAATATGATGTGATTATAATGTAGAAAAACTTGCTGTGAAACTCTCCAACTTTCATAAACACTTACTTTTCTGCTGCTCCTTGGTCCAAACATCATTTTTCTCCACACAAACACTATATATGGAAGAAGCAGGATATATGTCAAGCAGAAATCATTCTTTCACAGAGATGGGTTGATGATGGCAGACTACTGTCTGTCAGTTATTGAACAAGGAGCTCAGCTCTTTACTTCCAATGAATTCCTATCAGAGAATCAAATTCCTGTCCTACCCAGAGAATGTGATCATGTCTTCAGTGCTCTTCCTTCAGCTATTAAAAACTCTGTTCTCCTCTACAACCAGACCTCCACCAACCTTTACCCTCAAATGACTCAAACACACTCACATCCTGTTTTGAGTCATAAAGCTAATAATCAATGTATAAGGGAATGAATCCAAAGGGACAGAATCAGTAAAGCTGCTTGTGTATTTGTCTGGAACAATTTCTACCCTGAAACAGACTGGGAAAAAGCAGGGTTATTACCTGGGACATGTTTTGTGTCAAATAAGGTGCGAGAGGCGTCTCTGAAAATATGAGTTTCCTTTCTGTCTTTATTTTTTCTCTCTGTCACTTTCTTTATTTGATTCCTACATTATTATCATTATGTGTTTGTTTTGTTTTTCCCCCAAACTGCATCACCTCCACCATTCCTTGTTTCTATTACAGTCACTTGTACATTGCATTGTGTAAATAACTTTTACAAATGCTCCACACAGAGCATTCTCACATACTGCATTGGTGCATGGTTTTCCAGCTGCACAGCAGCAAACAGGAAAGCGCTGCAGAGAGTGGTCACCTCGGCCCAGAGGATTATTGGTTGTCAGTCCAATGACCTCACAGTCCAGACTGTGATGTCACCAACAAACAGACTGAGAAACAGCTTCTACGCAAGAGCCATGGCTGCTCTAAATGCAGCCGAGCAAACTGATGGGCTGAGACACATGTGCAACATGTGCTGCAATAAATGAAGAGTGCAATGGTAGAGTGGGATCTATTTCTTCATATGTATGATGTTGTTGAATGTGAACGTGCTGTGCTTGCTGCTGCTGTTGTTTCTCTGTGTGTTTCTGTTGTGTTTTGTTTTGTTCTTCTTTTTAATGACACCAAAGGGGGAGGATGGACCTCTCCATTTCTTTGTGCCTGCAAAGACAATAAAGACATTCTCATTCTATTGTTGTGATTCTTCTACCTTTTACAGAGCATTATAGGCTGTAGACCTTCATTTGTATTGATCAGTTTCAGGATGTTTTTTCACAGTAGCTGTTACTGTAATATAGTTTATGTTGGATGAATGCAGAGTAAATGCTAAATCCACACAGCTGTCAAATCTTTTTCATTCTTTACTTTTGGAGATGCAAAATGCATGTGCTGTACTGACCTGTGATCAGCAAACATGTCTCCATGAGCTACATGCCCTGAACACTGTGTTCTCCATGTGTGGTGTAGTGTGTAATGACTGCTCAGCAGTGTTTCTGTTTGACCCATTAGTGTAAGATCTGACAACATTGTTTGGTTCTGAGCAGGTCAAACTGTTTTGAGGCCATGGTTTGGTTTGCAGAAACAATCAGAGGTTTGTGAAAGTAGTTTGAGAAAAGAGTTTTTGTTTCCAACTCTGAGAAAAGGACAGGAGGATTCAAAACATGTGTTTTATGGAAGTCTCCCATCAGCCAGTGATGAGGTCCATCATGTCTTCTTGTCTTAGTGTTACAGGAGCTCACAGCTGAGTTATGAAGAAAACATGTCACAACATGTGCTGCTTCCATTTCTGTCTCTGAGAAGCTGCACAGTCTGTTGTGAAACACTGATAAACACTAACACTAACTAACTGCACAGTGACACAACACTGGCACATTTCCTCTCAACTTCACCAGGTCCTGTTAGTGTTGATGGACACAGCCTCATGGCTGCACCACTCTGCCTTATCCCACCTTTTCCCCACTCATCCAAAAATGGGCAACAAGATGGTGGAGCTGAGATTTCAGTGCAGCTCAGCTACAATATATTTGTCTTGGAGGAGGACGTTTGTCACAGAAGCTGCTGCTCTAAAGTCTCATTTGAATGTGGGAGTCTATGGGACTGATTTTCCTGTCAGCTTTTGGCACTTGTGTGTTCAAACTTTACAGCTCCATTAAATGTCTGTTACATACAAGATATTACTAGATGAGATAACACAACACAGCCCCACAAACCTCTCATGGTATTTTTGTTTTGTTACTGGTTACTAAGCAGATGGCTGTTGCCAAGGATTTCATACATCTGTCATATGCCTCTCATCACTCAATGCCACCAACCATGTGAAGTGTCCTTTCTAGTGGTGGACCTCAAGTCTCTGTGCTTCATCTAGATCTTGTAGATGTCCCAAACAGCACAGCTGTTGAGGAGTGAGAGCTCCCTCTGTCCGTAGAGGATGATGATTCCATCCTCTGATGAAGGTGTGGAGGCCAGAGGACAAAGATGTAGTGCACAGCAAAGAGGTGAAGCACATCAGAGACATCAAGCAGCCCACCTTCCTCCAGAGAGTCAACAACATCATGGTTCTTGCTTGTGACTGCGACCCATACGTCACAAAGCCAAAGTCCCTCTAAGAGCCTGTGATCATTTATTGATATCAAACAGTTTTTATTTCACTTCTTTTCCAACCACATCAACATCTGTTCTATTTTTACATCATATAATATGAACATTATGAAACTGAGACTTCCCTTGACAAAGATGCACAAAAGTCCAATCTATCAAAAATCAAAACAAAAACTAAATCATCAATCCAGATAAAGATACATGAATGTTAATGAGGTCCATTTATCAAAGTCTTTTCTACTAAACTATGTTTCAGAGGGAAATATTTGAGTTTGGACTTGACTCCATTTATGAGCAGTTGATCAAATATGATGCATCACTTTAGATCAAAGCAGCCAACAGTATATGACACAGTTCAAAGTGGCTGACGAGGACAATTCAAAGGTCTGTACAGAGAAGAAAAAGGAGGAAACTCTTCATTCAAGTTGTCAGAGTTGTGGGGGTGTTACCTTTGATACTTTCATTTGCTTTTTTGACATTTTTGTGACGTGAGTTCAATTTGACTTATATATTACTTGACTGACTTAATATTGATGAGTTTCTTCAACAATCTGGAGCAACTAAACTTTCACAGTCAGTAAAAGCTTCAAATCAAAGTTTGGCTCCGAGAGCTGGGTGAAGCCATGTCCGTTCCCAGCAGCAGGTGAATCAGGCTGCTTCTCCCATGGTGACATGGTCACATCAGACTGGGCTCCAATCAAGAAAAAAAGGCCCAATGGAAACAGGGTAAAGGACAGCGCCCCCCTCAGGCAGGGAGGGAGAAGATAACACAGCAATAGAACATTCACAGGTGAAGCTCAGAGCAGCTTTATGAGCTTTAAGTCCAGAGACACTGATGATGCTCTGTCAGGTCCAGAGGACACACAGGGATGATGGTGGACTGGACTCTGTGTGTGACAGTGGAGCTGTTCTCAGATCAGTTCAGACTGCAGCGCTGGGAGTCACCTCCACTTCCTCTGGTTCATCTGGAAGGAACTGATGAAGAAGCTGGTCTCAATGCCATGTTTTCCATCTACACACACACACACACACACAGACAGAGAGAGGTGATGAATGACAGACTCTTGAGTCAGTGATGCAGCAGCCACTTCAGTCCTGTTCAGACAGACAGATGTGTCAGTTGTGTAGTCAGTAGTTGAGTGACTGGACATGGCCTGTAGTGAGAGTGCTGCCGTTCCTGTAACATTGTGTAGAGAGGGGAGGTGGAATCAGCTGGAGCTTCAGCTGCACACCTTCACACCTTTTCACACTATATTGCTGTGTTTGATTTCAATGTGCAGCAACTGTGTAGAAATATGAACAAAGACTGAAATGACATTGAACTCAAGTGAAATGTGCAGCATTTACTGGCAGCATCACTGCTCCAACACTTCAGTGAGGGATTTCCTCCTCTTACCTGTCAGCTCATGTTACAGCTCAAACTATCAAGTGCCTGTGGGACCACAGCATCTGATTGGCTGTTGACATTTCACACACAAACTATTCTATTCATCATTTCCACTAAAGTTGATCCACTGCATCTGCTGGAACGTAGTTTGTCCAGAAAAACAAAAAGACATTCTTCTCCATATTTATTGCAGACTAACATTATTCTAAAGCAAAGATCAACAACATGGATTTAGTCAATCTGATATGAGTGATACTGCAACAGGACGTCTGGCTCCTACTTCCTGGTTTGGTCCTAACACCACAACACCTTTACCTGATACTGGAACATTTAGACTCTGTTTGGCCAGCCTCCACACTCTGTTGCTTTTGCTTCTTGTCTTGTTGTTTCTTCATTCAATCATTTGTTTCATTGAACTTCAGCTATGACATCCTGTCTATATGTCTATGTCTATATGTCTAAATGTCTTGTTGTGGATCTAAGTTACATGATGAAAAAAACTCCAGAAACCAGTTAAACTGCCCAGAAACACTTTCCTTCATGAGTTGATTGATCTGGAGGGAAACAGCTACAGATGTGACTGACCTCAGAGTCTCCAGTCTACAGTCTGGACTCTTCTGGAGATCACGCAGATCCTTCAGGTCTGAATCCTGCAGGTTGTTGAGAATCAGGTCCAGTTCTCTCAGGTGGGAGGGGTTGGACTTCAGAGCTGAGCCCAGAGAAGAACAGCTGATCTTTGACAAACTGCAGTTATCCAAACTGAATAAAGAATAAAGAAGAACAACATTCATACCCTCTTCATGTCAAAACTGATTGATCATTGCTGTGGACCTCAGGACAGTCTGTCAATATAGAATCAATATCTGATCAGACATGTTGGACTAAACACTGACTCCAACACTTTGATTCAGGACTGAACTGGATCAAAGTTTAAAGGTCCAGTCCTGATCCAGGACTAAGGTCTTTCTTGGTCCTGGTCTCAGAAACTAAAACTACACACATTCAACTGAAAACACCACAACCAGCTCAGCCAACCATTATCAAGGGTGCAGCAGTGGAGATGGTGGATTCCTACAAATACTTGGGGACAGTGATTGATAAAACTTGACACACGACCTCAACACCTCAACAATCTGCAAAAAGGGCCTGCAAAGACTCTACTTTCTGCACAGACTAAAATCCTTTAATGTTGATAAGACCTTGATGTTTTTATTCTACAGATCTTTTATTGAGTCAGTTTGAACTTTTTGCTTCATTTCATTTGATGGAAACCTGTCAGTTAAAAACAAAAATCATCTGTTCACAGTTGTGTGAGAAGCAATAAGATAACTGTCATGCAGCAGCTCTCTCTCTCAGAGATCTTTGACAGACGAGTCTTACAGAAGGCTCGGTCCATCCTGTCCAGCTCTGATCACCCACTGTTGGAGGAATTCATGTCTCTGCCGTCTGGACGGAGATAGAAGCTGCCTAGGGCACCAACACATAGGTAGAAACTTTCCTTTGTTCCATGTGCAATCAATGCAATCAACTTGCACAAGTCTTACCCCCCCAAATTCAAATGTTGGCCTTTTAAATTGATGACAGGTTTCACTTCTTCACCTCAGTCCTTTATACTCTTCTTCTACTCTTTTGATCCTTCTTTTTTACTCACTTTAGGATTGTTCTTATCAGTTGGTTGTGCTGTAAACTGCAATGTTGTTATTGAGACTGTTATTTATTGTTATTGTTGTTGTGTTAATTGTACTGTCACTGCAATCAAATTTCCCCTGGAGGGACAATAAAAGCTCTGAACTGAACCTGTTGACAAACCCCACCCACCCACATCTTATTTGATGGCTTCAAAGCAGTCAGTCTTTATTTGAGTCAAACACTCTGATTTTAAGATCAGATTCAAATCATCTCTGTGAACAAAATGAAGACTGGCCTAACACTACAGAGCAGTCTAACATGTGTTTGTGACAGTGACCCCTGAAGGTTGAAGTCAAGTCAACACACATTATTGATGAGGACTGAGTGAAATGAGCTGAAAGTGAAGAGAAGAACAACTGGAAACATGATGTAACCAGTAGTAACATGTCCATCTCAGGCCACCGTAGGGCTGTCAGCCCCTCCCACTTCCTCACTGATGAACTGTTTGTTGTTATATAGGCCGACAGGTGAGCTCAGCTCGTCCCTTCTCCACTGCTGCTGTTTCTCTGTTCCTGGCCCCGTGTGATTGTTACACACCATGCTGTGGTAGGAGCCAGTTTGAAATGGTTTATTTGTTGACGTGGTGTGTTTGTGTGTGTGTGTGTGTGTGGTGTGTGTGTGTGTTACTTTGTCTGCTATATCCTAGGTCCTGATCCTTTACAATCCCCGCTCCCACGTGTTGAACCACATGGGTAGTTGTATTGTGAGATAGAGGTCAAAGGTCAGTTTTCTTTGTTTAGGATGTGTTTGTCAGAATGGTGATTTATTGAATCTGTGTTTGTCTTTTATTATAGACAGACTGCCACTGCTGTTTGTTGACCTTGTTTTGTTGTGTTATTAGTATAGTTGCTTCATTGTTGTCTTGTTTTGATGTTTTTTGTCTACAGCTGAGGCCTGTATCACGAAGCCAGCTCAACTTACCCAGGGTTCCTCCCAACTATCCAGCTAAACCTATCCACAACAATGGCAGTCTGGATAAGCGGTATCACGATGCTGGTTATCAACTCGGTAACTGAAGCCAGGTTTGTCTTATTGTGAATGGGTGAACGTGCACGTATAAAGGGCAGGTTCCAAGGCAGCAGTGCAATCACAGTCATGAGCGCCCATGTGTCAGATAAGCGACACGCCCCCCCCCAAATAAAAGTTTATGCAGTGGTAATCAATCCGACATTGTACGCCATTGTTGTGATAGACTACTTACAATATGTTTTCATCATCTATCATGTCTCATAAACTGGATACAATCACCACTGTCCGGAGCTTCGATACTTTTATTTCCGTCTCCTTGGTAACAGTAACCATAGTTGTACATTACACCTCCTGTACTGGGATTTCAAAATAAGGGCATACATGGAACGTCTTAACGGTTGTTTTGAACATCATCAAACATTACAGCCGTAACGCTCTTCTCACTATTTGGGCTCCTATCTCATCGGGTTATCGCTGAAAGGACACGCCATTTTTTCCCAAACAGGGTGGAGCCTTTTCTTAGATTCAGATCAATCCTGAAAGCTACCCTGACCCGGAACAGGTTACCGTTCGGGGTAAGTTACCATGGTAACTAACCTCGATAAGAATCAATCCAGCTTCGTGATACTGAACCCAGGGTTAACCCTGAAGTTACCAGGCTAAGCCGGTAATCCTGCTTGGTGATACAGGCCTCTGTTTTCTGTTAGTTTCCTTGGTTTCTTGTTGTTTCTCCCTCCAAACAGAAATGAATGACATAGATAGCTGCAGCAGTTTCCTCTAACTTTTTATATTGTTTAGTTTTCTTTGTGTGAGTGCTGCAGGACCGGTGACAGCGTGGCCGCCCGGACGCTGGAGGGACTGGTGTTCAGAGTTTCTCACCTCAGCTTCACACTCCCCTTAAGTGTGTGTTTGGAGCTCATTTTGCACCACGTCCTTCACTCTTTATATTTTCCATTATATTTTGGTTACTTTGCGTGTGTGTGTGTGTGTGTGTGCATGTGTTGGCTTTTGCTGTTTTATACCATTTACATAAAGTTGTGGTTTGAATCTTTTGCTAGTTGCTGAGGCTGCTGCATATTATTTCATAAAGACTGTAATCTTGGGGGAATCATCTGTCTCTGCCCATTTTTTCTTTACTGTCACCTGGTCATCAACTGGACCTGGGCCCCTTTTTTGAGCCGAGTTTCCACAGTAAATGTTCATGATAAATCTGACCCTACCTTGCCCTGGATACAATGAGACAACAGCTATTTCAATGTCCTTCATTCATCACATCAAAGTCAGTGATTCAAGTTGTGTGTGAAGATCAATCAGAGATCATCAGTTGTGGGATAAAGATCTAAGATCTACAAACAGTAAGAGTCAGTGAACTGACCTCAGAGTCTCCAGTCTACAGTCTGGACTCTCCAGAAAACCACTCAGATCCTTCACTCCTGAATCCTGCAGCTTGTTCCAACTCAGGTCCAGTTCTCTCAGGTGGGAGGGGTTGGACTTCAGAGCTGAGACCAGAGAAGAACAGCTGATCTCTGACAAACGGCAGTTGATCAACCTGAATAAAGAATAAAAGAAGTGAGTTGAGACAAAGTTCCTTGTTGACAGCGTTCAGTGTTTCATCATCTGTTCAGAGCTGAAGAAGGTTTAGAAAGAACAAGTTTAGAAAATGAAAGTCAAACAGCTGAAGCAACAGGAAGCAGGTTCAAACAGTCCCATCCAGAGAGAGAAAACAGCTCATTATATTCATGAGAAGCTGCTTGCTGCTTCAACGTAGTCGTAGACGTAGTGACTCCACCTCTTGAACTCTGCCAGCTCCACCTGTGGCTCCATCTATACAAACTCATGTTGTGCAGCCACATTTCTCAGAGATTCTACTGACCATGCTCAAGTTGTCAAAGACAACAAACCATGTGAGGCTGAACGCTGTTAATCCAATATGGACTCAAAAAGCTGAGAGTGGTTTTGAACACACACTCCTGTGGCTGACACAACAAGATGTGGTCAGGGTGAGTGCAGTGTAGAGCTGCTGGTGTCACCTGAACAAAGATCCAACAGCTTTGTTTTCTTGAAATGATCAAATCAAATCAAATCATATCAAATCAAATCAAATCAAATCAAATCCAGTTGAAATGTAGAAATGTTTTTAACACTAGAAGATCTGATCACTAAAGTGTGTGTCCTGCAAGAGATCCAATAAAAAACACACTTAAAAAGTGTCCAGTAGCAGGTGTGTGGTTGTAGCTGACATTTAAAAAGCATCAAGTGAATTGAAAACTGTGTGGGCTTTTGTCAGCATGTCCTGTCGGGATATTCTCATCCCACCCCACCGCTGGCTGAGGATACAGCTCCAAAAATGTCAACTATCATCCTATGCTCCACACATTCTTTAGTGAGGTCTCCATTTGGTGATTCACCAATAAGCTTGTTGGTCAAATCTGGACCCTGCAGCAATTCTCCATTCAGAGAAGTTCCATGAAACGTGGCTCCACAGTCCAACACCACACGCAGTTTCTTTTTGCGTGGGTGGTATAGACCTCATGATGTGGTATATACCACACTTTGCCACTTTCAGTTACCAACTGCTCTTGTGGTACAACCTCAGCAGATCCTTTTGCCAGAACATCCTGCAGAAATGCTTGGTGTTCCTCCAGGAATGTTTGGTCTGGTTTGAAGCTTTTCAGCAGCTGTTGTACTCTTTGCAGTGCCATATGCCTGTTGTTGGCCATGGTCACATCTGGCTCACCAAAAGGCAACTTGAGCTAGTAGTGTCCATCTTTAAGCTCTGCTGAGTCCCAGATGTTCATGAACTTCTTGTCCTCCACTGACATTTCTTTTTGTTGGTAATGCTGTTCAGCAAAGTCTTGCTTGTACTGCTGGTTAGGAGCTCTTCCAAGTTGGCAATGGCTATCCTGTTAAACCGTGCAGGATGACAGTTGCTCAGGTCACTGTCCTCCCTGTGCCCAAGTGGGCCATTAATTACCCCCCCAGGAGGCTTTTTACAGCAAACGCTCCATTACCTTCGCCGTTTTATCAGCGGCATCTCGTCAATCAAAACGCAATTAGGACAAAAGCTGCTCTGGCACCGAATAAATACTGGATATGCATTGGAGTCATGGAGGCAGCTTCAGCTTGAACTGGGACTGCAGACAGATGCGGACATGGCTCATTTCCTAGTACCAGGTAAGAAAACACTACAGCTCATGTTTGGAGCTTGATCTTCAAATCAGATGAGATGGCCGAGGACTCGGGGTGACCTAACGTGCACAACTTAGTCCACCACTGTGGAACATGACAACGTTACAGACTGCGCATTTTCCACGTCCTTTAGTCTGAAACCGAATCGTTAGAAATATACACAGCACCGGCTCTCGTCTCGTTCCCGTCCCCGTCACGTCAACAGCCAGTAAAGTAACGTATCACCTAAGTAACGTAAGTAACGTGTCACAGCATCAGCTGCACTGCGGCGAAGAGTTCATGCGCGCTCCCGCGCCGGCTTAGCTGATGGCTGCAGGTACGCGCAACGGCCGTCGTGTCAGTATTGAGTCTTATTTCTCGATCCCGCCCCAAGTTGCTTTAAGCTGCAGTAGAGGCACGGGAGGATGAGGAGGGGGGGCTGGCGGCTCTGCTTGGAGCCTTGCTTGCGGGCTTTTTGCTCTGGGACGCACTATCCTCCTCCGGTCCCACCAATAATGCACTCGCTTCTTCTTGCTCCTCTCCAACCTCATTCTTGTCCTTTTCTTCCTCCACGTCAGCAGCCAACCATGCTTTAATGTCAAAGAAGACATCTCCAAAATGGATCAGTTTGGGCTCATACCAGTCCATATGATCCCGCTTCCTGTTCTTCTTCACTTGAAAGGAGGTTTTGTACAGACACTTGCAGCTCCACAAACTCTTCCAAGTACTTATTGAAAGCTTCAACATGTTTGTTGACTGTCTCTTTACTTTCCCCAGCTTCCAACACATGATTCATTTCATTCTTTGTGCGCGTCACAACCACAAGCTTTCCCCGTCGTGACGTCATTGTTTTTATATCAGCAGCGTCTCATCACCTTTCCACTGACAAAAACAATAAGATCAACAATCTGAGCAAGATCATAGCCCATAATAAGCAGAGTGAACAATTCATTTCCATTGTAAAACTAAGTGAACAAATACAAAAGTAAAAAGTTCAATTGAACGGCTGCAACAAACTGTGTGGAGCTGAATTCAAGCAAATCTCTGTGCAGATGTGAAGAAGAAGCTGTGACTGTTGACACACAGTGGAGCTGCTGCTACTGTTCCATCTGCTGCTGCTTCACATCAACGTCTCAACTGTTGTTCATGTTCAACACAAAGTGTATTAATGGAACTGCTTTGGCTCC
The DNA here is from genome assembly GCA_021432705.1 of Caranx ignobilis. Taxonomy (NCBI): domain Eukaryota; kingdom Metazoa; phylum Chordata; class Actinopteri; order Carangiformes; family Carangidae; genus Caranx; species Caranx ignobilis. The sequence continues at coordinate 17,788,274 of MU269989.1, forward strand.
ATTCATAATGTCAACATTCATGTTGATGATAATGCACAGAGCCTGAGGAAAGAGGTGGAGCCAGCAGTTATTGATTATAGATCACTTATTGTCTGACACATTCAATGTATTCGTGTAGTTGAGGTGAAATGTGAAGAGAAACAGTGAGTGGACTAAAAGCAGAGAAGAAGAAAACAGACGTCACCATGGAGATCCTCAGTGTGGATCAGTAGAATATCAGCCTCATGTCTGCAGCTCAGTGTCAACACAACTTTCACATCACATTCATCTGAGCACAGAAATAAAACATGGAGTCTGACCTCAGAGTCTCCAGTCTACAGTCTGGACTCTCCAGAAAACCACTCAGACCCTTCACTCCTGAATCCTGCAGCACGTTGTGGCTCAGGTCCAGGTGTCTCAGGTGAGGGGTTGGACTTCAGAGCTGAGCCCAGAGAAGAACAACTGATCTTTGACAAACTGCACTTCTCCAGTCTGAATAAAGAATAAAAGAAGAGACAACATTCATATGTCACAGCTGGGAATAAGTTTTGATCACTTGATCCAAAATTGCATGGTTTGATTTCTGATGATTCTGATTTGATGATTTCATGGTGTTTGTTTTATTATTTATGTTTCTACCTGTTTGTGTTGCCTGTGATGTTTTGTTGCTTCGCTTGTGTTTTTGTGTGTTCTGTCATACTCTGGATCAAGTGGGACTTATTAGAGACAACTGTGACAAACTGCTGTGGCTTGGGATTGGGGGGCAAAACTGCATGCTGCCGTCTTTCTCAACTGATTGCATTGGAGAGAGAGACACGTCACACCAAGGACGAAGTAGGGTGAGAGAGAACCGGTCGTGAAAGAGCGTGTTGGACTGAAAAGCTAGTCCACAGAGGAACAGCGTGAATGGACGACGGCAGTAGACATGGTTCAACACAAACAAAGTGATAAGTAAAAGAAATTGAGCCAAGTCCACTTTGTCGAATGTGTGTGTGAGCTGTCCTGTGTTGAACCCCCGAGCCTGAGAGCACTTTTGTGCCCCAGAATCCGCAGAAGGAGGATCCAGTACGCCACAGCAGGGTCGGAACAGAGGGTTCGACGGCCGCAGGACCCGCTCCCCCTTCCTACCTCATAGACCATGGTCTTAGGTGGCCCTCTGTCCCTTTATGCTAAAAGACTGGACTGTTTGATTGATATTGTTAAAACAGCTGTTGTTGCTGTTTCTCAAAAGAGGAATTTTAGTCTCAAGTAAATGAAGTTTTGCAGCTGTCAACAACTGGCCTGTATCTTGAGCCTGATCCAGGACTAAGGTCTTTGTTGGTCCTGGTCTCAGGAAACTAAAACTACACACATTCAACTGAACACACACCTGTTGACAAACCCCACCCACCCACATCTTATTTGATGGCTTCAAAGCAGTCAGTCTTTATTTGAGTCAAACACTCTGACTTTAAGATCAGATTCAAATCATCTATGTGAACAAAATGAAGACTGGCCTACACTACAGAGCAGTCTAACATGTGTTTGTGACAGCGGCCCCTGAACGTTGAAGTCAAGTAAACACCATTATTGATGAGGACTGAGTGAAATGAGCTGAAAGTGAAGAGAAGAACAACTGGAAACATGAGACAACAACTATTTCAAATGTCCTTCATTCATCACATCAACGTCATGAGTCGAAAATGAGTCGATCTAGTCAGATGTACAGTGGAAAAATTCAGCTCTTCTGGAACATTGAAGTCTGTAAATGTGTTTGAACAGACACCAAGAATAAAATGATCAACAGTGAAAATGGACACAATAGGTTGTGTTTTCAAGAATCAGCTGGAAATCAACTGGAACCTTAGAAACCTTTGATGTTTCCAGAAATCTCCCATCTGCTGCCGTTCATCATCATCACTGATGTGACTTCAGCTTGGTGAAATATTTGTTGAAGACAGATGCAGCTTCTGTCATGTTCAGATCAGCAGCAGAACATCTGTGAGTTTGATCCTCATCAAGTTTGTGATTTGAAGATCAAAAGTGTGTTTGTGAGTTTGTGTTTCCATCAGTGAGCTTGGTGCCAGATGCTGCTGTTGTGAACAAACACTGCTCTTCTCTGCTGGAGTTTATTATCATTAAAAGTCGACTCTTCTACCTTCTGAGGAAATTCTGCTTCCTTCTGTTTCCTCTGTCTTTGTGAGTTGGTCATATTTTGGGCTTCTCTTAGTGCTAGTACAGGTGGGCTGTCATACTCTTACAGGTGGGGGCTCACTGGGTGGAGGGTTCCTCCTCTCTGGGTCTTATTTTCATGCCCCAAAAGTGCTGTGTTTTCTAAGCTGTGTCTTTTGCTTTGCAGTGTGTGTGAGCTCTCCCTCCCAGTACCTGCTGGTGGTGGCCCCTCTTCCCCTCACTCACTCACTGTAGGCTTCCCTGACACCCTCACTCTTGTACTGGTGATCATCATCAGAGTAGAGACGCCATTTTTAATGAACATAAAGTATATTTTTGTCAGCTCAGTTTTCATGTGTATTATCCAGCTCATCACTGGGGATAAGTCCTGATGACAGAATACCATAATAATTATGAAACTTGGATTCAATCAAATTGTTGATTTGTTTTTCATGTTGAGTTATAAAATGTTATTTTCCTCATTTCTCTGTCTCCTGGTCATTGAACAGACTGTATAGTATCACAACACAGAACACAACTACGAACTAAATCTGTGTAAAGTTTAGATTGGGCCCTTTGAATATCACATAAGACCAATTAGAAAAATCTGCTTCAATCCAGAAATGTTGGCCTTTTGAAAACTCTGTCCATTTATATGCACTCAATACTTGGTTGAGGCTCTTTTGTATGAGTTTCACTTTTTGAGTTGAACTGCTGAAACAGACTATTCCATGATATTCTCATTTATTGAGATGTGCCTGTATGTGGAAATATCCAGGGGATCAATTTACATAAAGATGTGTTGTCACTTGTTTGTTCATCAAACTGTCTTCAGCAGCAGTAGTAGATGTGTCTGTAGTGTCTGTACCACAACAACATACTATTGATGCTGGGCCGTATCCATGGACACGTCATGTGATGAACATAAAACTTCGATAAAACCTGGTTCATCATTTATAAAATGCTTCATTCAGACAGACAGACTGAACACACACAACAACACACAGGAACCCTCTGTCAACACCTGCTGCTGTGTTCAAGTGTCATCAGATAAACAGCTTGATGGATCCTCACCTGAGAGTCTCCAGTCTACAGTGTGGACTCTGCAGTCCACCACACAGCAGCTTCACTCCTGAGTCCTGTAGGTTCTTGTTGTAACTCAGGTCCAGGTGTCTCAGACTAGAGGACTGGGAGCTGAGGACTGAGGACAGAGCTCCACAGCTTCTCTCTGAGAGGTTACATCTGTTCAGGCTGAAGAGATGATCATGAGGAATTAAAGAAGAAAGGAATTCATTTTCTGTCCTGTAGAAAACACACAAGTGTTTTTATATAATGATGAATAAATCCCTGTCTCTACACTTACACAGCTTTGTTGGAGGCTTTGACCATTGGCAGCAGCCTCAGAAGAGCCTCCTCTGAACCAGAGTATTTCTTCAGGTCAAACTCATCCAGATCTTCTTCTGATGACAGTAAGATGAAGCCCAGAGCTGACCATTGAGCAGGAGACAGTTTGTCTGTGGAGAGACGTCCTGATCTCAGGGACTGTTGGATCTCCTCCACTAGAGAACGATCATTCAGTTCATTCAGACAGTGGAACAGGTTAATGCTTTTCTCTGCAGAGGGACTCTCTTCAATCTTCTTCTTGATGTACTGGACTGTTTTCTGATTGGCCCCTGAGCCACTTCCTGTCTGTGTCATCAGACGTAGGAGAGTCTGATTGGTCTCCAGTGAAAGACCCAGGAGGAAGCGGAGGAACAAGTCCAGGTGTCCATTTGGACTCTGCAAGGCCTTGTCCACAGCACTCTGGTAGAGTGTTGTTTCAGATTTGTTTCTAAACATTCTTAGCCTTATGTTTTCTCCTGACATTAGATTTACTCCATATTTGATGAAGGTCAGATGAACATGAAGAGCAGCCAGAAACTCCTGAACACTAGATGGACGAAGCAGAACACCTTGTCCTGGTACAGGCCTCTCTCCTCTTTAAAGATCTGTGTGAACACTCCTGAGTACACTGAGGCTGCTCTGATATCGATGCCACACTCTGTCAGGTCTGATTCATAGAAGATCAGGTTTCCTTTCTGCAGCTGCTCAAAAGCCAGTTTTCCCAGAGACTCAATCATCTTCCTGCTCTCTGGACTCCAGTGTGGATCTGTCTCAGCTCCTCCATCATACTTGACCTTCTTGACTTTGGCCTGACACCAGGAAGTGGATGTACATCTCAGTCAGGGACTTGGGCAGCTCTCCTCCCTCGCTGCTCTTCAACAGCTCCTCCAGAACTGTAGCAGTGATCCAGCAGAAGACTGGATGTGGCACATGATGTGGAGGCTTCGTGATGTCTTGATGTGGGAGATGATCTTTCTGGCCTGCTCCTCATCTCTGAACCTCTTCCTGAAGTACTCCTCCTTCTGTGGGTCAGTGAACCCTCTGACCTCTGTCACCATGTCAACACACTGAGGAGGGATCTGATTGGCTGCTGCAGGTCGTGTGGTTATCCAGAGGCGAGCTGAGGGAAGCAGTTTCCCCCTGATGAGGTTGGTCAGCAGCACATTGACTGAGGTGGACTCTGTCACATCAGTCAGGATCTCAGTGTTGTGGAAGTCCAGAGGAAGTCGACACTCGTCCAGACCGTCAAAGATGAAGACGACCTGGAACTGATCAAACCTGCAGATTCCTGCTTCTTTGGTTTCAGTGAAGAAGTGATGAACAAGTTCCACCAAGCTGAACTTTCTCTCTTTCAGGACATTCAGCTCTCTGAAGGTGAAGGGAAATATGAAGTGTATGTCCTGGTTGTCTTTGTCTTCAGCCCAGTCCAGTGAACTTCTGTGTTAAGACTGTTTCCCCAATGCCAGCCACTCCCTTTGTCATCACTGTTCTGATTGGTCGGTCTCTTCCAGGTGAGGCTTTAAAGATGTCTTGTTGTCTGATGGTTGTTTCTGCTCTGTCTGGTTTCCTTGAAGCTGTTTCAATCTGTCTGATCTCATGTTCATCATTGACCCCTCCAGCCCCTCCCTCTGTGATGTAGAGCTCTGTGTAGATCTGCTTCAGAAGAGTTGGATTTCCAGCTTAAAGATTCCCTCAAACACACGCTGGAACTTCTTCTTCAGGTCACATTTGAGTCGACAAACTGCAGCTAAATATTCTGAATGAAAACACAAGAAATAAGATCAGTAAGAAAATAGAACATTTTCATTCCTCTAAATAACCACTATATGAACATGTTTCCCTTCATCTCTTGATGTCAGTGAACGTCTCATTTTTCCATCATGTTGAATCTTTAGAGAAATCCTCTTACTGCTCTGCAGACACTCAGCCAGCTTCTCCTGCTTCATCCTCCTCAGGAGGTTCACTGTGATCTTCACTAATGCCTCTCTGCTGCTTCTCCTCTGCTCTTCATCCTCACCATCCAACACCTCCTCATCCTCTCTCTGACTCCCTGAGCATTGTGGGTACTGTGGACTCAGAAGCTTGAGGATCTCTTCAGCTCCTTCTTGACAAAAGTGACCACTTTCACCTCCAGCAGCTGGAACAGAAACTCTATGAGTGACAGCATCAAACTAAAACCATGGAGCCAAACATCAGATCCATGTTGGACACACTGACAATCCACTGGTATCAAAGTGCAGCATGGAGATGACTGTGAACACAACAGATGGAACAGCAGCTGTTGGACATGTTCACACCTTCAATATGGAGTCCAGGTGTGTTTGATGCTGCTGGGCAGACTGAGCACTGGGAACCTCTGAGCTCTCCTGGTCCACTCTGTGGAGGAATCAGTGTCAAGTGAAAATAATTACAGGGAGATAATACAAGATGGACTTTATATGTCCCCTGAGGACGTTCACAACAGACAGAGACACTTTGATTTCAGACCTGGTCCAACAACACGTCCTATAACTGGTTCTTTTCTACAATAACCTGAGTCTGAGTGTCAGTTACAGCTTACATCTGATCAGCTGATCCACCTCCTCCTTTAAAGTCAATGCCCCAGTCCTTTGACCAGTCGCTCTTTAAAGACAGACAGCTGGGTTCAGGAGAGTCTGGTCTCTGCTGCTGGATCCTGAAACAACAACACAACTGATGTGTCAATAGTTTTAGGTTTTCAAAAGAATTATCTGCAAAGTTATTTTTGAGTTACAGATGTGAATGACTTCCTTTTCTTCAGTTATGGAACAATGTTAACATGTGTACATCAACTGATCATTTGAAGATTTTCATCAAGTGCTGCACATCTTCAGTCTGAGCAAAGTGTTTAATAGAGGTTGCAGCAGGAACAGGAAATGACAAAAGCTGGGAAGGAGGAGGAAAGAAGTAACACACACCACAGAATTACATCTGGGCAACATGCCAATGTAGAGGAATACACACATGTGATGAGTGTGAACCTACACAGAGTTTGATGGATCTGCTTCCTGGTTTCTCTCTGTTTCCTTCACATGAGTCTAATGACTGAATCATCTTCAGCTCAGTTTACAGTAGAAACTGTCTCTTACTGTGACTCTGAGGGTCCAGGTTCAGGACTGAAGTCTGGAGGATGTTCTTTGGACCTGTCACTCTTCATAGAGGGACAGATGGATCCTGGAGACTCTGCTTCATCCTCATCTTTATCCACATGAACACTCATCTTCAGGACTTCAGTCTGAGAGGGAAACAAGTAACAATAATAGTGAGATAACACACACACACACACACACACACACACACCACACACAGTATAATAAACTGCAGCTGTTCAGTTTTCATGTGTATTATTCAGCTACTCATCACTTCCTGTTGTCTCCTCCTTTTCTCTCAGTGTCTCTGTGTGGACTGAAGTTCACTGTGACTCTTCTTCCCTCCACAGTCCACAGGGACAAACTGACTCACACACTCTCACACTTCAATAACAACTAGAAGAAAAGAAGAATGTTGTGTAACACTCACCTGCCTCACACTTCACTTTCTCTCCTTCTGCTCCGTCACTTTAAAATGGAGTCTGAACTCACTGAACACTTTCACTTTGACTTCCCGCTTCTTCTTCTCTACAGTTACAGGAAGTCACGTGACTCTGTGAGTGTGTGTTGTTCACTTACAAGTTGTTTAAACTAGTTGTTATTTCATTGTCTGTTGTTTAAATGACAACTAATGTGTTTTAATGAGATAAACTCTGACTTTATCTCCAGCTTCATATAAACCCTTATAGTTTACAGTCCAAAATGTTTCTTTTTGTTGTTTGTTTTTTTGAATCACTCATGACCATATCTTGGATTACAGTTTGTTACTATCACTTTGACCTGTTTGTCAATACTTTTAACACTTTTTCAAAACTCTTCCCACAGTTAGCACAACATCAGCCTGTGTGGGCTACACTTAACACATTTCTTGTTCTTTTGACACAAACACACACATTTGACACATTTAACATTTGTTTGAGCTTCTTTTACACACAAGCTCAACTAAGAGCAAACAGTAGATGTTAACTGCTACATGTTCAATTGCTTTCACACTGTTTGTCCAAACAGAAAACCTCATGTTGGAAACCAAAGCTAAAGGCTGAGGCTGAAGTGAACAGCAGTTCACATTGAAGACTGAAACTAATTGATGTCCTAGATTTTGTTTCATCGCTTTTGACAAACAGCTGATTGAGCTCATGCAAATCCATCAATCACAGCTGATTCCCATCTATATATACTGTAGCATCTAGGAAACACACTCAGGTGTTGAGGTTCTTTCAGTCACATGACCTGTTTGGACTGATCTTGTTTGAAATAGAAGATAGAAAGAGGAGGGAGAGGAAACAGAAGAGCTGCTGAAGACAACATGTGTCAGTGTTTAGTTCACACTGTGATGAAGTGTTTTGGAATTGTGTTTTTCAGGTGTGATGTGTGTTAACAGTTGTGAACAAGTGTTTAAAGTCTTGACAAACAGCTCATAGTGATGGTAAAACACTGGAAATGAAAGTGTTTCCCAGTGATAACAGAGCAAGCAATCATGACATCAACTTAAAGCTCTTAATCATCTCAAATAAATCAAGCTCAAAGAAAAAGACAGCCTCCCCTCTGGCACCTCCAAGGTGGCCTCCTCCATTTCCTGCCCCGCTTCCATAAGAGGCCATCTTGGATGGTGGTGCCTCCTTTCCAGAGCTGTGGAGAGCTGCATACAAAAAGACACACAAGGTGAGTTTCACCTCAAACAAAGGAAATGTTCATTAACAGCCTGTTAACTAAAATGCCTGCACTCAAATGAATCAGCAACTGTCAATAAGGTGATATATGAAAAGAAAAGACTGTGTCATCATTGAAGATGAAAAGAAAGAGCAAATAGTCAACTTGAAGGTGGCCTCTATGTGTGGCCCCCCACACTAACCAACAGATACAACTGAAAACATCTGTTTAGCTGTTCAGCCAGGTGACTGACAAACAGCAGATATCAATAGCTGCACAGTGAGCTCGTGTTGTTCAACTCATTTGATCTGTGACGTAAGGATCAGAGACTGACTCAAGCGTTCACTGTTGATTTTTAAACATGTGCATATTTTAGAACACTTCTATGTGAGGTCACACACATGAACACATTCCATGTTCCGTGCAGCAGGCCTATAGAGAACACACCGGGAGACACAGTTCAGGATTCAGCAGCTGTTGGATCCACCATTGGTTAGTTGTGGCGTTAGTGAAGGTACCACGTCAGAACCTTCAAGAATCATCATGGAGAACAAACCTGCAAAGAAACTTAGGGTTGGTGGTTGTGCAGCTCTGAGGACAGATGGAGGTAAGTGAGAAACTCCTGCTGTTGAGCCCTTTTTCTCCTGCACACATGTTCTAAAAAAGATCATTTCATAAAGTTAGATACAAGAATTCACAACTAACTGATGCTCCCATGTGTTTTCCTGGTCTACAGAGAGCTGGAGCAGCTCTAGTCAGCATAGTGCGTCACTTAAAAGGAAGGCAAACCCCGATAAGACCGATAGAAAAAGGAGAAGGGTCTCAGAGAGGCTGAACGCTGTGGCAGGAATAAAGAATGTATCGTGACAAGAAGGAAAAGCAAAGTGATGGATGTCAGAGAGGGCCATCGCAACAGAAGAGGAAGATGCCAAAACCTGAGCCTCTCAACCACAAGGATTCAGCCACCTCCTCCGTAGACAATGGTCAACCTTGGCTCATCATCTGAAGTTACCTCCAATATAGAAACTGAGCTGTTGAACCATTGACACTGTCACTGTCAACCAGCTGATGTTCCTCTGGTTCTTCTCCTCTGCAGAGACCAGCACCCACCTGTTAGAGCAGGGGTGTCAAACGTACGGCCCGCGGGCCGGATCAGGCCCGCAAACGGGTTTAATCCGCCCGCGACATGATTTTGTAAAGTATAAAATGAGCTGCAATTTTTCAATAAAAGAAACTGCTGTTCCAGTTGCGTCCACTGGATGGCGCAATAGCAATTGTGTTAAGCAAGCAAACTGTTTATAGGAGGCAGAACAAGTAGGTCAAGCAAGTGCAGCCAGTCTGGATGAGCTGCTTTGTTTTGCCCGCGATATTTATTACGGCTTCTACTTTTTAACATCATGTGCTTTGGCACCTTCATTGTCCCAATATGTCTCTGTCAAGAGAAAAAAAGTGACGCAGAGTGCAGAGTGTTCCAAGAAAAATGCTCATCCTCCTATTTATTCCCGGAAGTGAAAGGGAAAGCTGTATGTTTGGTGTTTCACAGCATGTTGCAGTGCTGAAAGAACAGAACCTTCGTCGCCACTATGTGAGTCTTCAAATATGACACTTTGAAGGAAGCGGAGAAGAGAGAAGGTGAATGAAGTGTTGTCGGGTCTGAAGAAACAGCAGTGTGTTTTCCTCACAGCAGAGACATCAGTGACGCTGCAGTCAAAGCCAGCTCCCTCATTGCTAATGAAACCGCAGTGGCTTCAAAACCATTTAGTGAGGGTGAATTAGTAAAAACATGCATGATGAAGGCAGCGGAGACTGTGAGCCCTGAAACGGCCAGGCTTTAGCAGATATCAGCCTGACAAGAAACACAGCTGCAGACAGGATTTCCGATCTTTCAGTGGATTTGGACAGCAGCTTGAAGCCAAAACTAAAGTCCTTTATTGCGTTTTCAGCTGCAATCGATGAAAGCACGGACATTGCAGATGTTGCACACTGGCCGTTTTCATCCGCGGAGTTGATGACACATTGACCGTCACCGAGGAGTTCATGGAGTCGGTGCCGATGACAGATACAACGACAGCAGCTGATGTTTTCAGCGCAGTCGTCGGCGCGCTGCAGGGTCGGAGTGGACTGGTCCCGCGCTGTCAGCCTGGCTACAGGTGGTGCGCCCTCAGTGATCGGGACAAAAGCAGGCGTTGTGACAAAGTTCAGAGAGAAAGTGCGATCTGCAAATGGAGGAGGTGATTTTGGACTTTTCGCTGTATTTTGCACCAGGAGGCTTTGCGTTGCAAGTCATTAAAGATGGATGACGTCATGAAGGTGCTCATCCAAACTGTTGGTTTCATCCGATCCAGAAGCCTGAATCAGCGTCAGTTTGACAGCCTTCTCAGAGAGAAACACCACATCCATGGCCTGCCGTACCACACTGAGGTAAGATGGTTGAGCCGAGGTGATGTGCTGAGGCGTTTCTTTGATTTACCAGAAGAAATCAACAGTTGATGGAAGAAAGGGCAAAAACCAGTGTTAGACTTTCATCCCGCAGAATGGATGCAGGACCTTGCATTTATGCTGGATGTTACAGAGCAGCTGAAGAACTTGAACAAACAGCTGCAACAAAGTTGTCCCGCAGCTTTCTGACAGCACACGTTCTTTCAAGTTGAAGCTGTCATTGTGGGAGACGCAGCTCGCCGGTGCTGATGCAGCGCACTTCCCCTGTCTGAAAAATGTGCGCGCGACCCAACACGTGGCGACATGAAAGCCGTTCAGAGACACAATAACGGGACTGTTACGGGAGTTGAGCGACGCTTCAGATTTCTGCTGAACTGGAGAAAGACAGACTCCGATCTGCCCGTAGGCATTCCAACTGAAAATAACAGACTTGCAGCGTGACTCGGATTGAGGGCAGTTTTTCCGCAGCTGGCTTCAACACATTTGATCATAGTCGTTGCCATGGTTACCACAACTTGCACATATCTTTTTGAGCAAGTCTGGAGTTGGCTGCCACTCAGGATGTGACGCCTGATATTGATGCGCTGCTCAAAGCTAAAAGATGCCAGGTATCAGGAGTCAAATAAACTATGCAACCCACTTAAAGTGCTGCATGAGGACACTCTGATCTAGTTCTGTGATCTGTGATGTACTTCTGTGAATCACTGAGGCCTTGTGTGTTTGTGCTCTTTGTCAACTCACCATTTACAAATGACTGGAGCTGTTTTATGATTATAGTCATGTGTGTTTGTACTATTTTGGGACACACTGTCCTCAGGCTCCAGCTTATGTTTGATGTTGATCGTATTAAAACAAAGAAAACAATCTCAAGTTGTTGTTTTTAAGTTATAAATACCACCATTTTACCGGTTCAGCCCACTTGGGAATAGATTTTCCTCCATGTGGGCCCTGAGCTGAAAATGAGTGTGACACCCCTGATTTACCATGATGAAGGTGAGATTTTAGTCCTGATTGTGGTGCAAGTGTGAGATGAGTGTGTGTTTGAAGGTGAGCAGGGGGCGACAGACCGAGAGACGAGAGCAGCAAAGAGGAAGTGGTCAAGGTGAGCAAAGAAAGAAAACACCTTCTACTTCCAGTCGGACTCACGCAGTGTTTTTTAACAAGGCGACACAGCAGAGACTGAACTCATGGACTCAAAGAGAGCCAACTAGAACTGGTGGAGTTCCTCTCCAAAGAGGAGCCTTATCCACACTTGTTGATGCCAGCTCAGCTCTTGAGGTTTCAAATGATTCGTCCAAAAAAAGAGACAAAACTTGATTTGATTTGATTTGGAAAAAGACAAAATGTCATGTAGAACAAATGTAGTAATGGTGGATTCAGGTTTTAGATTTCACACCTTCCACTCCACCTTCAAAATAAGAGACTTATTCCATCCAAACTCATTGTGGAACTTTATATTCAACACATATTTTGATGCCTCAGGTGGTTTGAATGTTTGAATAAGATGTGATTATAATGTAGGAAAAACTTGCTTTGAAACTCTCCAACTTTCATAAACACTTACTTTTCTGCTGCTCCTTGGTCCAAACATCATTTTTCTCCACACAAACATATATATGGAAACAAGCAGGATATATGTTTCAACATAAATCATTCTTTTCACAGAGATGGGTTGATGATGGCAGACTACTGTCTGTCAGTTATTGAACAAGGAGGCTCAGCTCTTTACTTCCAATGAATTCCTATCAGAGAATCAAATTCCTGTCCTGCCCAGAGAATGTGATCATTCTTCAGTGCTCTTCCTTCAGCTATTAAAACTCTCTTCTCCTCTAAAACCAGACCTCCACCAACCTTTACCCTCCAATGACTCAAACACACTCACATCCTTTTTGGAGTCATAAAGCTAATAATCAATGTATAAGGAATGAATCCAAAGGGACAGAATCAGTAAAGCTGCTAAGCTGCTGTGTATTTGTCTGGAACAATTTTACCCTGAAACAGACTGGGAAAAAGCAGGGTTATTACCTGGGACATGTTTTGTGTCAAATAAGGTGCGAGAGGCGTCTCTGAAAATATGAGTTTCCTTTATGTCTTTATTTTTTCTCTCTGTCACTTTCTTTATTTGATTCCTACATTATTATCATTATGTGTTTGTTTGTTTTTCCCCCAAACTGCATCACCTCCACCATTCCTTGTTTCTATTACAGTCACCTTGTGCATTGCATTGGTAAATAACTTTACAAATGCTCCACACAGAGAATTCTCACATACTGCATTGGTGCATGGTTTTCCAGCTGCACAGCAGCAAACAGGAAAGCGCTGCAGAGAGTGGTCACCTCGGCCCAGAGGATTATTGGTTGCCACCTTCCTTCCCTGGAGGAAGTGTACAGCTCTCACTGCCTCAGGAAGGCTCAACACATCCTCAGGGATTCAAGCCACCGGGAAATGCACTCTTTGACCTGTTGCCTCTGGCAGACGGTTCAGGACTGTGAGGTCACCAACAAACAGACTGAGAAACAGCTTCTATGCAAGAGCCATGGCTGCTCTAAATGCAGCCGAGCGACTGATGGGCTGAGACACATGTGCAACATGTGCTGCAATAAATGAAGAGTGCAATGTAGAGTGGGATCTATTTCTTCATATATATGATGTTGTTGAATGTGAACGTGCTGTGCTTGCTGCTGGTGTTGTTTCTCTGTGTGTTCTGCTTCTTGTTTGTTCTTCTTTTTAATGACACCAAAGGGGGAGGATGGACCTCTCCATTTCTTTGTGCCTGCAAAGACAATAAAGACATTCTCATTCTACTTGTTGTGATTCTTCTACCTTTTACAGAGCATTATAGGCTGTAGACCTTCATTTGTATTGATCAGTTCAGATGTTTTTTTCACAGTAGCTGTTACTGTACTATAGTTTATGTTGGATGAATGCAGAGTAAATGCTAAATCCACACAGTTGTCAAATCTTTCTCATTCTTTACTTTTGGAGATGCAAAATGTATGTGCTGTACTGACCTGTGATCAGCAAACATGTCTCCATGAGCTACATGCCCTGAACACTGTGTCCTCCATGTGTGTAATGACTGCTCAGCAGTGTTTCTGTTTGACCCATTAGTGTAAGATCTGACAACATTGTTTGGTTCTGAGCAGGTCAAACTGTTTTGAGGCCATGGTTTGGTTTTGCAGAAACAATCAGAGGTTTGTGGGAAAGTAGTTTAAGAAAAGAGTTTTGTGTTCCAAACTGTGAGAAAAGGACAGGAGGATTCAAAGCGTGTGTTTTTATGGAAGTCTCCCATCAGCCAGTGATGAGGTCCATCATGTCTTCTTGTCTTAGTGTTACAGGAGCTCACAGCTGAGTTATGAAGAAAACATGACACAACATGTGCTGCTTCCATTTTTGTCTCTGAGAAGCTGCACAGTCTGTTGTGAAACACTGCCAAACACTAACACTAACTAACTGCACAGTGACACAACACTGGCACATTCCTCTCAACTTAACCAGGTCCGTTAGTGTTGATGGACACAGCCTCATGGCTGCACCACTCTGCCTTATCCCACCTTTTTCCCCACTCATCCAAAAATGGGCAACAAGGATGGTGGAGCTGAGATTTCAGTGCAGCTCAGCTACAATATATTGTCTTGGAGGAGGACATTTGCCACAGAAGCTGCTGCTCTAAAGTCTCATTTGAATGTGGGAGTCTATGGGACTGATTTTCCTGTCAGCTTTGGCACTTGTGTGTTCAAACTTTTACAGGTCCATTAAATGTCTGTTACATACAAGATGTTACTAGATGAGATAACACAACACAGCTCCACAAACCTCTCATGGTGTTTTTGTTTTGTTACTGGTTACTAAGCAGATGGCTGTTGCCAAGGATTTCATACATCTGTCATATGCCTCTCATCACTCAATGCACCAACCATGTGAAGTGTCCTTTTCTAGTGGTGGACCTCAAGTCTCTGTGCTTCATCTAGATCTTGTAGATGTCCCATACACCACAGCTGTTGAGGAGTGAGAGCTCCCTCTGTCCGTAGAGGATGATGATTCCATCCTCTGATGAAGGTGTGGAGGTCAGAGGGACAAAGATGTAGTGCACAGCAAAGAGGTGAAGCACATCAGAGATATCAAGCAGCCCACCTTCCTCCAGAGAGTCAACAACATCATGGCACTTGCTTGTGACTGCGACCCATACGTCACAAAGCCAAAGTCCCTCTAACAGTTTTTATTTCACTTTTTTCCAACCACATCAACATCTGTTCTATTTTTCCATCATATAATATGAACATTATGAAACTGAGACTTCCCTTGACAAAGATGCATAAAAGTCCAATCTATCAAAAATCAAAGCAAAAACTAAATCATCAATCCAGATAAAGATACATGAATGTTAATGAGGTCCATTTATCAAAGTCTTTTCTACTAAACTATGTTTCAGAGCGAAATATTTGAGTTTGACTTGACTCCATTTATGAGCAGTTGATCAAATATGATGCATCACATAGATCAAAGCAGCCAACAGTATATGACACAGTCAAAGTGGCTGACGAGGACAATTCAAAGGTCTGTACAGAGAAGAAAAAGGAGGAAACTCTTCATTCAAGTTGTCAGGGTTGTGGGGGTGTTACCTTTGATTCTTTCGCCCCCTCAGGCAGGGAGGGAGAAGATAACACAGCAATAGAAACATTCACAGGTGAAGCTCAGAGCAGCTTTATGAGCTTAAGTCCAGAGACACTGATGATGCTCTGTCAGTTTCAGAGGACACACAGGGATGATGGTGGACTGGAGTCTGTGTGTGACAGTGGAGCTGTTCTCAGATCAGTTCAGACTGCAGCGCTGGGAGTCACACTCCACTCCTCTGGTTCATCTGGCAGGAACTGATCCTCAGGAAGCTATGGCTGGTCCTGCCTCCACTACACACACAGACAGAGGAGAGGTGATGAATGACAGGCTCTTGAGTCAGTGGTGCAGCAGCCACTTCAGTCCTGTTCAGACCAGATGTGTCAGTTGTTGTTAGTCAGTAGCTGAGTGACTGGACATGGCCTGTAGTGAGAGTGCTGGCGTTTCCTGTAACATTGTGTAGAGAGGGGAGGTGGAATCAGCTGGAGCTTCAGCTGCACACCTTCACACCTTTTCACACTATATTGCTGTGTTTGATTTCAATGTGCAGCAACTGTGTAGAAATATGAACAAAGACTGAAATGACATTGAACTCAAGTGAAATGTGCAGCATTTACTGCAGCATCACTGCTCCAACACTTCAGTGAGGGATTCCTCCTCTTACCTGTCAGCTCGAGTTACAGCTCAAACTTATCAAGTGCCTGTGGGACCACAGATCTGATTGGCTGTTGACATTTCACACACAAACTATTCTAGTTTCTGTCTATTTCAACTGTCTATATGTCTATGTCTATATGTCTAAATGTCTTGTTTGCAGATCTAAGTTACATGATGAAAGATGAAAACTCCAGAAACCAGTTAAACTGCCCAGAAACACTTTTACTTCGTGAGTTGACTGATCTGGAGGGAAACAGCTACAGATGTGACTGACCTCAGAGTCTCCAGTCTACAGTCTGGACTCTTCTGGAGATCACTCAGATCCTTCAGGTCTGAATCCTGCAGGTTGTTTCCGCTCAGGTCCAGTCCTCTCAGGTGGGAGGGGTTGGACTTCAGAGCTGAGCCCAGAGAAGAACAGCTGATCTCTGACAAACTGCAGTAGATTAATCTGAATAAAGAATAAAAGAAGAAACAACATTCATACACTCTTCATGTCAAAACTGATTGATCATTGCTGCTGACCTCAGGACAGTCTGTCAATATAGAATCAACATCTGATCAGACATGTTGGACTCAACACTGACTCCAACACTTTGATTCAGGACTGAACTGGATCAAAGTTTAAGGGTCCAGTCCTGATCCAGGACTAAGGTCTTTCTTGGTCCTGGTCTCAAGAAACTAAAACTACACACATTCAACTAAAAACACCACAACCAGCTCAGCCAACCATTATCAAGGGTCCAGCAGTGGAGATGGTGGATTCCTACAAATACTTGGGACAGTGATGATAAAAACTTGACACATGACCTCAACACCTCAACAATCTGCAAAAAGGGCCTGCAAAGACTCTACTTTCTGCACAGACTAAAATCCTTTAATGTGATAAGACCTTGATGTTTTTATACTACAGATCTTTTTATTGCGTCAGTTTGAACTTGTTGCTTCATTTCATTGATGGAAACCTGTCAGTTAAAAACAAAAATCATGTTCAAAATTGTGCGAGAAGCCAATAGATAACTGGCATGCAGCAGCTCTCTCTCTCAGAGATCTTGACAGACGAGTCTTACAGAAGGCTCGGTCCATCCTGTCAGCTCCCACTGTTCGGAGACGGAGATATAAGCTACCTAGGGCACCAACAAATAGGTAGAAATTTTCCTTTGTTCCATGTGCAATCAATGCAATCAATGCACAATTCAAATGTTGGCCTTTTAAATTGATGACAGGTTTCACTGCTTCACCTCAGTCCTTTATACTCTTCTTCTACTCTTTTTGATGCTTCTTTTTTACTCACTTTAGGATTGTTCTTATCAGGTTGGTTGTGCTGTACACTGCAATGTTGTTGTTTGAGACTGTTTAATTATTTGTTATTGTTGTTGTGTTAATTACTGTCACTGCAAATCAAATTTCCCTGGAGGGACAATAAAAGCTCTGAACTGAACCTGTTGACAAACCCCACCCACCCACCCACATCTTATCTGATGGCTTCAAAGCAGTCAGTCTTTATTTGAGTCAAACGCTCTGACTTTAAGATCAGATTCAAATCATCTATGTGAACAAAATGAGGACTGGCCTAACACTACAGAGCAGTCTAACATGTGTTTGTGACGGCGGCCCCTGAAGGTTGAAGTCAAGTCAACAGACATTATTGATGAGGACTGAGTGAAATGAGCTGAAAGTGAAGAGAAGAACAACTGGAAACATTATGTAACTAGTAGTAACATGTCCGTCTCAGGCCACGTAGGGCTGTCAGCCCCTCCCACTTCCTCACTGATGAACTGTTTGTGTTATATAGGCCGACAGGTGAGCTTCTCCACTTCCTTCTCCACTGCTGCTGTTTTCTGTTCCTGGCCCCGGTGTGATTGTTACACACCATGCTGTGGTAGAGCCAGTTGTAAATGTTTTATTGTTTGACATGGTGGTGATGTGTGATGTGTGTGTGTGTGTGCTTATGGTTACTTCGGTCTGTTATATATCCTAGGTCCTGACCCCTTACAAGCCCAAACATGTTGAACCACATGGGTAGTTGTATTGTGAGACAGAGGTCAAAGGTCAGTTTTCTTTGTTTAGGATGTGTTTGTCAGAATGGTGATTTATTGAATCTGTTTTTGTCTTTTATTATAAACAGACTGCCACTGCTGTTTTGTTGACATTGTTTTGTTTGTTATTAGTATAGTTGCTTCATTGTGTCTTGTTTTCATGTTTTTTTGTCTACAGCTGAGGCCTGTATCACGAAGCCAGCTCAACTTACCCAGGGTTCCTCCCAACCTATCCAGCTGAGCCTATCCACAACAATGGCAGTCTGGATAAGCAGTGTCACGATGCTGGTTATCAACTCGGTAACTCAAGCCAGGTTTGTCTTATTGTGAATGGGTGAACATGCATGTATAAAGGGCAGGTTCCAAGGCAGCAGACCAATCACAATCATGAACACTGATGTGTCAGAGAAGCGAGGAGAGCAAATTGGAAGGTGGAGGGACTGGTGTTCAGAGTTTCTCACTCAGCTTCACACTCCCCTTAACTGTGGGTTTGCAGCTCATTTTGCACACGTCCTTCACTCTTTATATTTCCCTTATATTTTGGTTACTTTGCTGTGTGTGTGTGTGTGTGCGTGTGCATATGTGTTGGGTACGGAGCAGAGGGTGACTACTGTGTCTCCATATAAACTTTCTCTCCTCTGATGGTGGCTACACCCAGCTGTCCTGTAGTGCTCCTTCCACTGACTCTTTTTTGCTGTTTTATACCATTTACATTAAAGTTGTGGGTTTGAATCTTTGGATAGTGCTGAGCTGCTGCATATTATTTCATAAAGACTGTAATGTTGGGGGAATCATCTGTCTCTGCCCATTTGTCTTTACTGTCACCTGGATCATCAAACTGGACCCGCTCCTTTTGGAGCTGAGTTTCCACAGTAAATGTGATGATAAATCTGAGCCCTACCTTGCCCTGGACACAATGAGACAACAACTATTTCAAATGTCCTTCATTCGTCATATCAAAGTCAATGATTCAAGTTGTGTGTGAAGATCAATCAGGTTCAGTTGTGGGATAAAGATCTAAGATCTACAACAGTAAGAGTCAGTGAACTGACCTCAGAGTCTCCAGTCTACAGTCTGGACTCTCCAGAAAAACCACTCAGATCCTTCACTCCTGAATCCTGCAGCTTGTTCCAGCTCAGGTCCAGTTCTGTCAGGTGGGAGGGGTTGGACTTCAGAGCTGAGCCCAGAGAAGAACAGCTGATCTTTGACAAACTGCAGCCCTCCAATCTGAATAAAGAATAAAAGAAGTGAGTTGAGGACAAAGTTCCTTGTTGACAGTGTTCAGTGTTTCATCATCTGTTCAGAGCTGAAGAAGGTTTAGAAAGAACAAGTTTAGAAAATGAAAGTCAAACAGCTGAAGCAACAGGAAGCAGGTTCAAACAGTCCCATCCAGAGAGAGAAAAACAGCTCATTAATATTCATGAGAAGCTGCTGCTGCTTCAACACAGATGTAGTGACTCCGCCTCTTCAACTCTTCCAGCTCCACCTGTGGCTCCATCTATACAAACTCATGTTGTGCAGCCACATTTCTCAGAGATTCTACTGACCATGCTCAAGTTGTCAAAGACAACTAACATTTGAAGCTGAACTCTGTTGCCATAACAACAAACATCTAGAAAACACTGTCGAATGAAGCAGCTGACGAAGCACAGAGACAGAAAAACCTGCTGACTGATTCACACATTGAACACACATTTATTATGACATGTTGGGCTGGCTGGAAAAAATCTGTTCTCCCATTCAAATCCATTTTCACTGGAAGAATCCAATAGGACTCATAAAAGCTGAGAGTGATTTTGAACACACACTCCTGTGGCTGACAACCAGATGTGGTCAGGTGAGTGCAGGTGTAGTGCTGCTGGTGTCACCTGAACAAAGATCCAATAGCTTTGTTTTCTTGAAATGATCAAATCAAATCAAATCAAATCAAATCAAATCAAATCAAATCCAGTTGAAATGTAGAAATGTTTTACCACTAGAAGATCTGATCACTAAAGTGTGTTTCCTGCAAGAGATCCAATAAAACAAAACTTGTCCAGTGTCCAGTAGCGGTGTGTGGTTGTAGCTGACATTTAAAAAGCATCAAGTGAATTGAAAACTGTGTGGGCTTTTGTCAGCATGTCCTGTCGGGATATTCTCATCCCACCCCACCCGCTGGCTGAGGATACAGCTCCAAAAATGTCAACTATCATCCTATGCTCCACACATTCTTTAGTGAGGTCTCTATTTGGCGATTCACCAATAAGCTTGTTGGTCAAATCTTCAAGTTCCATGAAACGTGGCTCCACAGTCAAACACCACATGCAGTTTCTTTGTTGTGTGGGTGGTATAGACCCCATGATGTGGTAGATACCACACTTTGCCACTTTCAGTTACCAACTGCTCTTGTGGTGCAACTCAGCAGATCCTTTTGCCAGAACATCCTGCAGAAATGCTTGGTGTTCCTCCAGGAATGTTGGTCTGGTTTGAAGCTTTTCAGCAGCTGTTGTGCTCTTTGCAGGGCCATATGCCTGTTGTTGGCCATGGTCACATCTGGCTCACCAAAAGGCAACTTGAGCTAGTAGTGTCCATCTTTAAGCTCTGCTGAGTCCCAGATGTTCATGAACTTCTTGTCCTCCACTGACATTTCTTTTGTTGGTAATGCTGTTCAGCAAAGTCTTGGTTGTACTGCTGGGTTAGGAGCTCTTCCAAGTTGGCAATTGCTATCCTGTTAACCCATGCAGGAGACAAATGCTCAGGTCACTGTCCTCCCGGTGCCCAAGTGGGCCATTAATCACCCCCCCCAGGAGGCTTTTACAGCAAACGCTCCATTACCTTCGCCGTTTATCAAAACGCAATTAGGACAAAAGCTGGTCTGGCACCGAATAAATACTGGATATGCATTGAGTCATGGAGGCAGCTTCAGCTTGAAGGGACTGCAGACAGATGCGGACATGGCTCATTTCCTAGTAACCAGGTAAGAAAACACTACAGCTCATGTTTAGAGCTTGATCTTCAAATCAGATGAGATGGCCGAGGACTCGGGGTGACCTAACGTGCACAACTTAGTCCACCACTGTGGAACATGACAACGTTACAGACTGCGCATTTTCCACGTCCTTTAGTCTGAAACCGAAGAATCGTTAGAAATATACACAGCACCGGCTCTCGTTCGTTCCCGTCCCCGTCACGTCAACAGCCGTAAAGTAACGTATTACCTAAGTAACGTAAGTAACTTGTCACAGCATCAGCTGCACTGCGGTGACGAGTTCATGCGCGCTCCCGCGCCGGCTTAGCTGATGGCTGCAGGTACGCGCAACGGCCGTCGTGTCAGTATTGAGTCTTATTTCTTGATCCCGCCCCAAGTTGCTTTAAGCTGCAGTAGAGGCACGGGAGGATGAGGAGGGGGGCTGGCGGCTCTGCTTGGAGCCTTGCTTGCGGGCTTTTTGCTCTGGGACGCACTATCCTCCGGTCCCACCAATAATGCACTCGCTTCTTCTTGCTCCTCTCCAACCTCATTCTTGTCCTTTTCTTCCTCCACGTCAGCAGCCAACCATGCTTTAATGTCAAAGAAGACATATCTCCAAAATGGATCAGTTTGGGCTCATACCAGTCCATATGATCCGCTTCCTGTTCTTCTTCACTTGAAAGGAGCTTTTGTACAGACACTTGCAGCTCCACAAACTCTTCCAAGTACTTATTGAAAGCTTCAACATGTTTGTTGACTGTCTCTTTACTTTCTCCAGCTTCCAACACATGATTCATTTCATTCTTTGTGCGTCACAACCACAAGCTTTCCCGTCGTGACGTCATTGTTTTTATCAGCAGCGTCTCATCAGCCTTTCCACTGACACACATCGTAACACGCAGGTGGATAGATTTGATTCCCACTGAATTCCAACTCTGCATCAATGTATTTGAGCCACAGCAGCAACAATACCACTGTTATTGAGCACATGTCGCTGCGCTGCTTCTTTGTTTGAATGGGAGGCGGCGGCTCGTTTCTTTGCATCAGAACAAATGAATGAAATCGCTCCTCGCAAACCGCACACACTTCGTCCACTGTCTCGCTGCGTGTGTCTTCTTTGTTTCTTTCAACACAACTTCTTTTCATCTTCAATCCATGAAGTTAAATTAAGTTTAAATAAGAAACTTCCGGACAACAAAAGCTTCAGTAACGTGGTGAAAAACTGTTTCAACCACCGCCTCTGAACCAAACATTTGGGGTTTCCAACGCGCAGCCGCGCAGTTACCTGACCCATATATCCTCCTGTTACAGACCACACGCCCCCGGGGACATGACCAACCAAAAACAATAAGATCAACAATCTGAGCAAGATCATAGGCCATAATAAGCAGAGTGAACAATTCATTTCCATTGTAAAAACTAAGTGAACAAATACAAAAGTAAAAAGTTCAATTGAACGGCTGCAAAAAAACTGTGTGGAGCTGAATTCAAGCAAATCTCTGTGCAAGATGTGAAGAAGAAGCTGTGACTGTTGACACACAGTGGAGCTGCTGCTACTGTTCCATCTGCTGCTGTTTCACATCAACGTCTCAACTCTTGCTCATGTTCAACACAAAGTGTGTTAATGGAACTGCTTTGGCTCCATTCATAATGTCAACATTCATGTTGATGATAATGCACAGAGCCTGAGGAAAGAGGTGGAGCCAGCAGCTATTGATTATAGATCACTTATTGTCTGACACATTCAATGTGTTTGTGTAGTTGAGGTGAAATGTCAAAGAGAAACAATGAGTGGACTAAAAGCAGAGAAGAAGAAAACAGATGTCACCATGGAGATCCTCAGTGTGGATCAGTAGAATATCAGCCTCATGTCTGCAGCTGAGTGTCAACACAACTTTCACATCACATTCATCTGAGCACAGAAATAAAACATGGAGTCTGACCTCAGAGTCTCCAGTCTACAGTGTGGACTCTCCAGAAAACCACTCAGATCCTTCACTCCTGAATCCTGCAGGTTGTTGTAGCTCAGGTCCAGTTGTCTCATGTGGGAGGGGTTGGACTTCAGAGCTGAGCCCAGAGAAGAACAGCTGATCTCTGACAAACTGCATCTGATCAATCTGAATAAAGAATAAAAGACGAACAACATTCATACACCTCTTCATGTCAAAACTGATTGATCATTGCTGCTGACCTCAGGACAGTCTGTCAGTATAGAATCAATATCTGATCAGACATGTTGGACTAAACATTGACTCCAACACTTTGATTCAGGACTGAACTGGATCAAAGTTTAAAGGTCCAGTCCTGATCCAGGACTAAGGTCTTACTTGGTCCTGAGGGGTATTCCAGAAAGTGAGTTATGTGAAAACCCAGAGGAGGTCAACCCTGAGATGAGGAAACTCTGTGTCAGTCACCATGGTAACTGACTCTGTGAACCTATCCTGCTGGCTGGCAGGTTCACTTGAAGAAACCCTGAGCCTGACGGAGCTGTCTGACAGGGGCTGTCCTTTCCTTGTCAACCCCATCATGTTGAAGCAGAAACAACTCACATAGTTTTACGTCAGGAGGAGAATTCGTCCCTTTTAGATGAGCTCTCGTTCCCTGAACAGTAGCTTACCACGCCCACAGCCTTGGTCACCCAGCGACCTGACTGAGGACCACCACCTCTGCCTTCTTCCTGTTGGCTGAGTAGAACTCACATGTTCATGTGAGCAGGATATTAGGAGACAGGATGTGTGTTAATCAACATCTGTTGGTGGTTAAAGCTGCTAAAAGCTAAAATAGCTACTGAATGAACTTTTACTTTGTTTAATATGAGGAATATGAACAAAACAAAGTGAGGAGCAGTCGAGAGACTGTTTTATATTTCATTTCAGTGGACAGCACTTTCATAAAAAAAAAAAAAAAAAAACATTGAACAACATTCAACCACTTTCTCAAAGTTCATATTAAAGCCGCCGTGTATGAGGATTACTCCCATCTAGTGGTGCCCTAATAGAATGTAAACAACTGAGTAGTACTCTGGCACCTCCA
This sequence comes from Caranx ignobilis, assembly GCA_021432705.1. NCBI lineage: Eukaryota > Metazoa > Chordata > Actinopteri > Carangiformes > Carangidae > Caranx > Caranx ignobilis. The sequence goes on from MU269989.1 coordinate 17,812,270, forward strand.
GGTCTGAGCGTGTTGTTACCACAACGGAGGCTGCGAAGAGTCAAGAATGTGTCAATGTGTCAACTTCATGCACAACTTTGAGTGTTCTGTCAAGTGATGAGGTGCAGAATGATACGTATTCTGTTTGTTATTAATGCCGATAAGTTATAAGCCTGTCCACCATAATTAACATGTATTGGTACCATGCTACTGCTAATAGCTAATAGCTAGACTACAGTCATTTTTGCCAACGAATGTGATATAGTAAATCATTAGTGCTAGTTCTAAACGAACAATGTAACAAAATAACAGAGTGAAATCATTTTTCTCGGCCTGTAGACTCAGAGATCATCTGATGATGTGAGAGGGAGAGGGAGAGGGAGAGGGAGACGAAGAGGGAGAGGAAGATGAAGAGGGAGAGGTAGAGGTAGAGGTCAGCAAAGCAGGCAGTGGAACTGTCAGTGCCGCAAGAGGAAGATCCCGTGCACTACTCTGTGAGGATGAGGAGCGACTGGAAGCCCTCCAAAGACAACAAGAGAGGTAAATGGGGTTAGTGTATAGTATAGTAGTAGCAAAAACTCTCCTTGGAAATTTAGTTGAAAGAGTTACATCACGCACCGTCGCCTACTACTATGACTTATGTGCAGAGTAACAGCAACTGAAAACTGTTGCAGCGGAGCTTTTCCAATGCAGGCTAACTAACAAACTAGCCGTCTCTGCCGTTTCATATTGCAAGTAACAGCAAATGATGCACTTAAACGGGAGGATCCAGTAGCTGCTGGACTACACTGCCCTGGTTCTAACATTACACCAGTCACTGTTAGATTGAATGACCTGTCTAGCAGAAAGCTTGCAACCTCCACGTCTATGTTCAAGTCCTTCTCACTCATGAGTTGTCTCCAGCTGGGAAAAGCTACCACCATGTAGACTCTGGTTTTATCCTGCTCATGTTTTCTTTTCTTGGGTGGTTTGCCTTCCCTCTCACGGGGGGAAAGAGTTGCATGGTCCTCCATTTCAAGGGCAAATGGCAAGTAGAATGAACTGCAGGGCACTTTCACCAACACAGTGGTCTTTGCTTGCTTTTCCTCCTCGCCCCCAACAACACATGGGGATTTAAAGGTAAAATGTGAAAGACGAACCAAGTTTGTCCCCTTTCACCTACTGTATTCAAAGATGGCAATGCAACATGGCAGCCTTCAGTTGGGTGCATCGCCACCTATGTATTTGTAAACAACTCATTCTAAGCTACGAGAAAGCTTTCATTTGTATGTGATTGTGATGAGACTTTGGTAAATATGTATTGATGAAAGCAATGTTTGATTTTTGCTCATAAAAAGCCAAATAAGTTTCACACTGTTCCTTTAAAAGAAAGTGATGTTCAATTCAAAATGAAAAGATGACTGCATCTAAACTTACACATTAACTCTGTCAGTGATTTTATTATGGCCATGGCCAGAAAATGTCTGATTCCTGTTTCCTCCCCTGTTGCCATGGTGACTCACAGTATCAGAGCTCCATTGATGATGGCTTTTTCTAGTCGTCAGCACAGACTGTATATCAAAAGGGTCGTCAGGGGCGGCGTATAGCTCGGTGGGTTGAGCAGGCGTCACATATGCAGAGGCTACAGTCCTTGCTGCAGCCGGCCACGGTTCGAATCCCAAATCCAGTGGCCCTTTGCTGCATGTCATTCCCCCTCTCTCTGCCTCCCCATTCCTGTCTCTCTCAACTATCCTATCAATTAAAAGGCAAAAAGCCCCAAAAATATACTAAAAAAAAGGGTCATCAGGAATGAGCTCAACTCACAGTTAACATCACAGTCAACTGAACCAACTCAGATCAGCTGTTCTGGAACTGAAAACTCAGAGTTCGGGGAGACACTCAGAGTGTTAAACCTTCTTTCTGGATACCCCTCAGGTCTCAGGACACTAAAACTACACACATTCAACTGAACACACACCTGCTGACAACCCCACCCACCCACATCTTATTTGAAGGCTTCAAAGCAGTCAGTCTTTATTTGAGTCAAACGCTCTGACTTTAACATCACATTCAAATCATCTATGTGAACAAAATGAAGACTGGCCTAACAGTACAGAGCAGTCTAGCATGTGTTTGTGACAGCGGCCCCTGAAGGTTGAAGTCAAGTCAACACACATTGTGATGAGGACTGAGTGAAATGAGCTGAAAGTGAAGAATCATTCTCAGTGGGAGAGAAGAACAACTGGAAACATGAGACAACAACTATTTCAAAATGTCCTTCATTCATCACATCAAAGTCAGTGATTCAAGTTGTGTGTGAAGATCAATCAGGTTCAGTTGTGGGATAAAGATCTAAGATCTACAACAGTAACAGTCAGTGAACTGACCTCCAGATCTCCAGAAAACCACTCAGATCCTTCACTCCTGAATCCTGCAGGTTGTTGTTGCTCAGGTCCAGGAGTCTCAGGTGGGAGGGGTTGGACTTCAGAGCTGAGCCCAGAGAAGAACAGCTGATCTCTGACAAACTGCAGTTCTCCAATCTGAATAAAGAATAACACATGTAGATCAAATCAGTGATAATGGATCAGATGTGTCCTGATCAATGATCAGCTTCTGTTCTTGTCTTCTTCTGTTATTGGGCCTCAAAGAGCCCTGAGCTCTATCAGAGCGTTTCAGACACATGTCAGATCTACAGTGGAAGGAAAATCAGCTCTTTCTGGAACATTGAAGCCTGTAAATGTGTTTGAACAGAAACAAGAATAAAATGATCAACAGTGAAAATGGACACAATAGGTTGTGTTTTCAAGAAGCAGCTGGAAATCAACTGGAACCTTAGAAACCTTTGATGTTTCCAGAAATCTCCCATCTGCTGCTGTTCATCATCATCACTGATGTGACTTCAGCGTGGTGAAATATTTGTTGAAGACAGATGCAGCTTCTGTCATGTTCAGATCAGCAGCAGAACATCTGTGAGTTTGATCCTCATCAAGTTTCTGATTTGAAGATCAAAATCTAGATTTGAAAAATCAGAGAACTTCTCTCCATCACAAACACTATGACTGCTCTCACCTTCTTCTTGTAGTAATAATAACACTGATTCCTTTCTCTTCTGCAGCTCTTTGTTGAAATCCTCAACAATGAACAAGTGAAACTTCAAACATTTGACCTGAACACAGACAAAAACTACAACAGACAAACTGACCTCAGAGTCTCCAGTCTACAGTTTGGACTCTCCAGTCCAGCACACAGAACCTTCACTCCTGAATCCTGCAGGTTGTTGCCATTCAGGTCCAGATGTGTCAGGTGGGAGGGGTTGGACTTCAGAGCTGAGGCCACAATTTCACAGTGAGTCTCTGAGAGTCCACAGTTCGCAGTCTGTGATTAGAAAAAACATCAAATCTGTTTAAATTAAAGTCTGATGTAAATAGTAGCATATGATGGTACCACATGATCATGTGATGGTTCAGCTCATCTTCTCTCACTGGGATGATCCTCATGGCTCGGTCCTGCACACCTGATTTGGTGGCCCTTTTTAAATAGAGTCTATTTCCTCATGAAGGAGGCTCTGAGGCTTCCTCTTCTTTCATTCTATTCAACAACAACATCCAATGATATCACTAGATTTCAGTCAGGAGCTACAATAACATTCATGATCTTTGTAAAAGCACTAACCTAAACACCTGTTACTGAGTCAGGAGAAAAGTTACAGAGACACAGAGCGTCATGGTAACTGCAGAGGGACTGCAGATGAAAATGAGCTTGAAGCTAACTCTGCTACAACACATCACATGGCAACATTTAGCCTGTGTGTAATATTGTACATGGGCCCATTAGAAATCAAAGAGAAATATCAACTCTATAAAAACCATAGTAAGTGCACACACCTGTGTGTGCACGGTGTGAGAGGAGCAGCAGAATGGGAATAAATGACAAGAACAGACTGATGGAGATTTCTCACTTTGCCCTGATGTTTGCTGCTCATATGCTACTGGATTTACTGGGAGATGAAAAAACACCAGTGTGATATGATGGTGGATCAGCTCCAGGCCAGTTTAACCTCTGTTATAGGCAGAGTTGAATCTGACCGTTTCTCTCTCCTGAACAGGGGGTTGTAAATGACCAGCCCCCCCAACTTCACCCACACTGACTCAGGTGACATCACCTGAGGACATTTATCAGACTGCACACAGCTCCCTCTGGAGACAAGCTTTAATACTAAACTTCTCTCACATGCACTAATGGCTGGAAACAGCTGGAAACACTGAGGTGGAAGATCAGTGGAGCTGCTTTCATTAGTTTCATCAGGTTTGAATCAAAGCAAAAAGTCCAAATAAACTCAACAAAAACATTAAATAAGTGTTTTTATTCACTGAGCAGCAACAATCACAACCAAGTGAAGAATCTCCATGTTGGAGCTCACAGCTTTTACAACAGCTCCAGAAAAAACACACCTGACCTGTAATTTGTCAAAGTCAAACTAAGAAGAATGAGAATCAATGAAAACTGTGTTTATCTGAACTTGACTAAACTACTGATCTGATCCACTGATCAATAATATAGTGATCATGTCTGGACTCACTCAGCCTTTCTGCAGTTCCTCACAGCTGGGATCAGTCTCCGTTGTCCCTCCACTTTTGTCTTGTACTTGTTCAGGTCCAACTCATCCAGAACCTGCTCTGACATCTGCAGCATGTAGGCCAGAGCTGAGCACTGGATCTTCGAGAGTCTCTCTCTGATCTGTTCTCTGACTTCAGGAACTGTTGGATCTTCTGATGAACTGACTGGTCCTTCATCTCTGTCAGACAGTGGAAGATGTTGATGCTTCTGTCAGGAGACATTTTATCACTGTTCATCTTCTTCAGGTTGTTGATGGCTCTCTGGATGGTTTCTGGACTGTTCTCTCTCTGACCCAGCAGACCTCCTAACAGCTCTGGTTGGACTCCAGAGAGAGGCCATGAAGGAAGCGAATAAACAGGTCCAGGTGACCATTTTGACTTCTGAGGGATTTCTGCATGGCTCTCTTCAGGAACTTGTCCAAGGTTAAATCAACATGTTGTTCTCCCAGGAAGTTCTCCAGGACCTGTGTGTTCCTGTTGGTGTAACAGTGGAACATGTAGACTGCAGCCAGAAACTCCTGAACACTCAGATGAACAAAGCAGTAGACTGTTTCTGGAAGATCACACTCTCTCTTTTGAAGATCTCAGTACAGAGTCCTGAGTTCACCAAGGCCTCTGTGACATCAAGACCACACTGCTCCAGCTCTTCTTGGTAGAACATGATGTTTCCTTTCTCCAGCTGTTCAAACGCCAGCCTCCCCAGCTTCAGAAGAAGTTCCCTGTCGGCCTCCGTCAGCTCCTGTGGACTCGTCTCATGTCCCTCACTAGAGGTCGATGGACCATCTCCTACAAACAAAACATGATATTGTTGTAAATGAACAAGTTGGATATCTTGTTTGTTTTGGCAGCTGATGATCACAAACTTAAACTTTATCACAAACTCTACATTTTGCTTTTCCAGGGGTTCTTTCTAAAGACGCCCTCTTTAATGAAAGAAAAAAGAACAACAAACAGTCAAATCATGTTTCTTTTATATCTAGTTGTCTTTCTTGCTGTGTTTGCTGTGCAACATGTCTATCAGAAGCAGGAGTGTTGCTATATTTATTTCATCTTATTTAAAGTAAAGATGTTAATGCTTCTCTGTAATATGACAGAATGTGTTTGTTAATACCTGCAGTGAGAGGGATGAAGCAGCAGACCTCTGTGGCCTGTTACCTTTTTCTGTTTTAATGTTCATAGTTTAGACTAAATTACAGACGACACAGTGTCTGGTTCATTCTGACTGCATTTATACATGATTCTAAATAAACTCAATAATATATTTTCATTATACTTGGATGTTCAGTTTGGAGTCAGGTGCTGAGGGAAAATTCTGGACACTGAGTTGAAGTCTTACTATAACACAACCACCAACCTTATCATGCTGATAGTTAGTGAATGAAGTGGTGTCAGTAACAGAGGTGTTACCCTGGCCTCACCTCTGTGCACATCTGCTGCAATAACAATTTTTTCCCTGTCTGCATTTCGTCTTCTCACAGTTCAGCGTCACCAGAGGTGTGAGCTCTTTATGAGATTCCTGAAATTTTGATCTTGCAGCCAAAGATTTTTATATCTTGGTGCAGGAATGTCACCATCACCAGCCCTCCCTGGCAACCTGCTTGATAGACTTATTATTTTCTGACGTGAGCCAGGGGGGAGTGCAGTACAGTTTGGAGAGGGATTAAGGAAAACAGGGAGATGTCAGGTGCAAGAAACTGGAGATGAGATGCTGCTCTGTATCAGAGGCTGGTTCAGGATATCGATGATGATAGTAGGGTGTGCCAGGTCCCAGAAAAAAAATAATAAATCAGGGTTGACAATAGGAGTAAGAGTGGAGGGCATGTGAGCAGTGGTGAAGCAGCATATTCTGGTGGGTTCCATCAGTGTCAGAAAATGAAACACCACTGGAGCTGGTTTGTAGTGCCAGACATGCATGTGAGGGTGACACTGAAGTCGGGATCACAGTCAGGGCCCAGTTAGTTGATGTGGCTGCTCCAGGCCCCAGGGCACCTAGGTCGTGGGAAAAAAGCCAGAGGCCCCAAAGCGGCAGCGGCCGGGAGCCTCCTATTGCCCAGGCAAAACCCCGGCGACAAGCTGCCGCCCCCCACCCCCAGACCACCATCACCCCCCCATGCAGGGGGGCCGCGGAAGGCAATAACATGATGCAGCTGCCCGTGACTGGAGGAGGCTGCACAGCCATCGACCACTATCAGAGCTGAACTGGAGCAATAACAACAATTTATAAAATGTCCTCTCCACCTCTGTCACTCACCGTACTTGTTCTTTTCCTCTTTGTCTGACCAGCAGGAAGTGTGAGAACAGGTCAGTCATGGTCTTGGGCAGCTCTCCTCTCTGCTCTGTGCTCAACATGTGCTCCAGAACTGTAGCACTGATCCAGCAGAAGACTGGGACTTGACACATGATGTGGAGGCTCCTGGACGTCTTGATGTGTGAGATCATTCTGCTGGACACATCTTCATCACTGGACCTCCTCCTGAAGTACTCCTCCTTCTGGGTGTCAGTGAATCCTCGGACCTCTGTTACCCTGTCAACACATGTAGGAGGGATCTGATTGGCTGCTGCAGGTCTGGAGGTGATCCAGACCAGAGCCCTGGGAAGCAGATTCCCCTGGATGAGGTTTGTCAGCAGCACGTTGACTGATGACGTCTGTGTGACATCAGACACAACCTCCCTGTTGTTGAAGTCCAGTGACAGTCGGCTTTCATCCAGGCCGTCAAAGATGAAGACAAGTTTACAGACAGCCAGCTGCTCTGCTGTGACCTTCTGTAATGTTGGATGGAAAACATGGAGCAGCCTGAGAAGACTCAACTGCTGATCTCTGATCAGGTTCAGCTCCCTGAACGAAAGCAGAACCAGCAGACTGACATCGGTTCTCCAAGCCCTCTGCCCAGTCCAGAGTGAACTTCTGCACCGAGAAGGTTTTTCCAACACCAGCCACACCGTTGGTCAGAACCACTCTGATGGGTCTCTGTTGGACAGGTGAGGCTTCAGAGACACCGTCTCTCTGTCGGACAGGGAAGTCTTTAAAGATGTCGTTGCACTTGAGTGGAGTGTCATGGAGGGTGTTCTTCTTCTTGGACGTTGTCTCCAGATGTCTCACCTCATGTTGGGTATTAACCTCTTCACTCTGTCCCTCTGTGATGTAGAGCTCAGTGTAGACCCTGTTGAGGAGGGTTCCACTTCCTCTTCCATCAGTTCCTTCAGTCACTCGTTCACATCTGCTCCTCACACTGATCTTATGTTGATCTAAAAGCTCCTGCAGACCACCATCTGCTGAGAGAGAAGAGACAGAGTCAGACTGAAGACAGAGAGTCTGACAATCTGATGGGATTCTTTTCATCAGCTACAGAAAAACTACAGACACAAAGAAAAGCTTAGAATGTTGTGCTGTTGATCATCATCTTAAATGTCAGTGCTGTGTGATGGAACAATGACTCTGTAGAAAACAACAGGTCCTGCTTTCAGAAATGACCACATCAGCAGACAGATGTTCAGTCTCACTTTGTACACAGCTGCTCTGATTGGCTGTCTGCAATCCACCTCCGGTTCTGGCTCTTTGTCCACTGCAGGACAGATGCTCGTCCACAGAGACACCACTCCTCTTCTCTCTGTCAAGACATTTCTGTATCACTAACATGTCACAGTCACAGGTCCACATTGGTTGGACACCTCAAGAAAGTGTGGATTCAGTCACCAGAGGAGCAGAGAGAGAAAGTAGAGGAAGACTCTCTCACTCTCTTTCAACTGTCTGGTTCTCATCAACATTTACTGACCTTTCAAAATAAAAGCCTCTCTGTGTCAGATGCTGTGACTTCAGTTTAAAGGTTCAGACGTGTGGATCATTAAAGTGTCTCCTCCAACATGGAGACACTGTGTCTCTTCTCTGTCCTTCTGTCCACTGACAGCTCTACACACAGGTGCAGCTCACACAGGTGTTGACATGAGATCAGCTGATTGTGGGCGTGTCTGAATCCATCTATGGAAACTGTGGAGGTGGAGATGGGGCTGGTGTTGATGCACCAACTTACAAAACAGTAACATGAGGACGCTCTGCTTTCTAAATCTGATGGACAGAGTGTGTGTGCATGTTTCTGTCTCTGAGTTTTGTTGTGAACCTACACAGAGTTTGATGGATCTGCTTCCTGGTCTCTCTCTGTTCCTTCACATGAGTCTAATGACTGAATCATCTTCAGCTCAGTTTACAGTAGAAACCGTCTCTTACTGTGACTCTGAGGGTCCAGGTCACGACTGAAGTCTGGAGGATTATCTTTGGACCGGTCACTCTTCATAGACAGACAGATGGATCCTGAAGACTCTGCTCTCAGTCTGTGGTTCTGACCTCTGCAAACACAAACATGTTTTTATTCATATCACATCAATCACTGATCAGTTCTCTGATGACAGAGGCATTGTGGGAAGTCTACAGTGACATCAGCATCCAGTACCACACACTGTATGAAGGATGGAAGCAACACAGCAGCATCCATAGACAACAGTGTCAAGTCAGTCAGTCATTAACTGTGTCCAGTCTCCAGCTGCTGACCACCTGTCTCACATCAGTTCTAAAGAAGCAGAGTGATACAAAGGTGAGATGAGAGGATCACACACTGACACTGCTCAGCATCTGGATCCACTGGCTCAACATCTGGATCCACCTGCTCACCAGTCGTCCCCCCCTACAGCCAGCGAAAAGAGACATGAGGAAGGAAACAAACAGCTGGGGGACACATCACGTTACATGGAGCCCTATCCTTCCTCTCCTCTCCTCTCCTCTCCTCTCCTCTCCTCTCTCCTCTCCTCTCCTCTCCTCTCCTCTCCTCTCCTCTCCTTTCACATTTTGAACTGCCATTATTTGTTGCACTTTGTAGTCTGGCCTTGGCGTCTCGCACTCTCTCTGTATTTCCACAGATCTCTTCAGAGCTCCATCCCCCTGCACCAACCAACCAACCGCCGCCTCCATCACCTCCTTTCTCCTGCTGTTAAACTGGCCTGCACTCCCTGCTCATGACCCAGTCTGCCGTCCAGTAGTCCCATTAAGCTGGCCTTCTCTCCCTGCCCACCGGGAGCTGCCTTCATCATTTTTCTTTCTCGTTAACTGACTGATTCCATTTCCATGATTTCCGTATTTCATGTTGTAAACTGTTTTCTTTGTCTGTATACAACATCTATTGCACGTCTGCCCGTCCTGGGTGAGGGATCCCTCCTCTGTTGCTCACCCTGAGGTTTCTCCATTTTTTCCCTGTTAAAGGGTTTTCCTGGGAGTTTTTCCTCAGTCGATGTGAGGGTCTAAGGGCAGAGGATGTTGTCATAATGCTGTGTAAAGCCCTTTGAGCCAAACTGTTTGTAAAAACGGGCTATACAAATAAAATTGCCTTGCCTTGCCTGATGTGTCTGCTCTTCTTCTCCATCTCCAATCAAACCACATTTCACGTTTCTGAAGCTCAGTCACTTATTGAAACAGCTGCTCACTGTAGTTTCTACCAAACACACTGACTGTGCTCATTGAAGCTCATGGTTCAGGCTGTAAAATGATCCTGTAAAGAGTCTGAACTCTGTTAGATCCCAGCTCATCAAGTTTCACAACACACTGATGAATCTTAATGAGCAGCTCTATCATTTCTAACAGTGTGACTTTGTTGTTACCTTATTAGCCCTCCATCACAGTCTCTTCACTAGAAATCACTCATCGGCCTGTTGCACAGCTCAAAGCTGCCACCAGGAGGAGCTACTTGATGCAGCCAACATCACCATGTTCCTTCTATCAGGTGGAAACAAGACCATGAACATTTAGTGCAAATGAAATGAGGACTTTAACCCAGTGGTTACTTCCTGTTTTAACTAGATGCTGCTGACATGTTTCCTGTTGAAGAACGTTCAACACAAACTCAAAAGATTTTAAGTTTATTTTAGTCTTACATCTGATCAGCTGATCCACGTCCTGCTTTGAAGTCAATGAACTTGCCCTTTGACCCATCGCTCTTTAAAGACAGACAGCTGGGTTCAGGAGAGTCTGGTCTCTGCTGCTGGATCCTGAAACAACAACACAACTGATAAATGTGCATGTTGGAGAAAAACTGATGAAAAACATCTTCAATCTTTTAATAAAAACAACAACTGACTTTTAGAGAGAAAAGTCTTTCTGACTCTTTTACAGTGTTTACCATCACTATGAGCTGTTTGTCAAGACTTTAAACACTTGTTCACAACTGTTAACACACATCACACCTGAAACACACAATTCCCAAAACAGTTCATTTCTTGCTCCAAATCACACAGTGTGAACTAAACACTGACACATGTTGTCTTCAACAGAAACATTCAGTCAGTCACAGCACAGAGTCATAAAAACACTAACATGTGTCACATCTGCTGTTTTACAATCAACACAATATTGTATTGATCTGAAGTTGACTTTTGTGCTGTAGTTTCCTTTGAACCTCTCTACACTACAAAAAGTGAGCGACCCATCTCAGAGCAGCTTTGCAGAATGAACACTTTACAAAAAAAGGAGAATAATTGACAACATTTCTACAGTGAAGCAGCTGGAAATGACTGCAGAAGAAGAACAATCTGCATCACAGCTGCTGCTCATTCATAGATGTGTGAAAATGTAACTTACAAACAGAAGAAATACAGTAACAATGAAAAACACAAAGTCACTGCTAATCTGCAGCTCTTCTGTTTTCCTCTCCCTCCTTTTCTATCTTTTTTTCTAACAAGATCAGCCCAAACAGGTCACGTGACTGAAAGAACCTCAACACCTGCACCTTGCATGAGCTCAATCAGCTGTTTTTCAAAAGCAATGAAACAAAATCTAGGACATCAATTAGTTTCAGTCTTCAGTGTGAACTGCTGTTCACTTCAGCCTCAGCCTTTAGCTTTGGTGATGAACCCCGTGCAGTGGTAATTTCGTCTGGTGCAACACGGCGCGCAGTCAATTTGGCAATTTGGTAGACCGAGCTGTGCCGAGATGGGGTGTGACAGGCAGTTGAGGGGAGAAGTCGACAGATTCAGCTTGGAGCAGTGACAGTTTTGTGCCAAAAGGCATCGCTGAAAGCTCACCAGCTCCAACCTGGTCTACTCTGGGCACAAGGCGGAGCAGAGCTGGTGGAGTGGTAGTTTGGCTGACCGGCGCACAGTGCGCAAGGCAAGGCAATTTTATTTGTATAGCCCGTTTTTACAAACAGTTTGTCTCAAAGGGCTTTACACAGCATTATGACAACATCCTGCCCTTAGACCCTCACATCGACTGAGGAAAAACTCCCAAGAAAACCCTTTAACAGGGAAAAAAATGGAGAAACCTCAGGGTGAGCAACAGAGGAGGGATCCCTCACACGTCACAAAACCTCACAGGCAGGTTTCCAGAATGTCAGACACATTTCAATGCAATAAATAATCACAACAACCACTATTCAATGTCTCTATCTGAATCAGCACATACATTTATATCTATATCGACTGTCCCGTCACATCTGATGTCAGATCAAAGGCTGTTGGCGTGTAATGGAAACTCAACCTGACTGAATGAACACAGCTGAAACCAACGAGCTCACATCTCTTTCAGCCACAAACAGCCTGAGCATCAGGTAGTGAGGACATATTCAGCATCTCTCATCTCAGAGAATTCAAAAGAACAGAGAAAAAGAGAGACGCTGGCCGACAAGGACCAGGCCACGCAGCTTGGTGATGCGTCCTTTACGCACAGGTGCTTCAGATTTCATCCCCGTTACACATGGTATTTGTTTATGTTGTGATCTGTGCATCTGCTCATCTTTGTTACACGGGTTTAAATATAGGTTTCTAAATGTGAGAAAGTGGAAAAGGGTGTGTTTTACACTGGCCAGCGGTTCTCAGTGTATCAGGACAAACCTGATTCACAATATCAGTAACCTCCTCCAGACTTCAGCTTCATCAGTCCGTGGGGTCTGTTCGTGTTACCATATATTCGGTCACTGTGTGAACATCAGTTTCCTCCTGGGAGAAGTCTGGCCGTCTGGCCTCGCTGTCTCCTTCGTCCATGTCGAAATATAAAATGACAAAATTGCAGTGCGCCCCGCCCGCAGCGGATTTAAAGGTGAGGAGAGGAGCTCTTTTTGGTGAAGATCTGAATCGGCTGTGTTAAACCCACTCACGCCTTCTCCCCTCCCTCTTTCCCACTTGCGCCGGTAGGAGGGATGGAGGTGGGAAAGAGGAGGACTTGCGCCAGGGTGCGCCTAGACACGCCCCGTTGGCGTGACCTTCCGCCAGGTCTACGAAATTAGAGCCCACTGTGTGAAAGCAACTGAACATGTAGCAGTTAACATCTACTGTTTTGGTCTTAGTTGAGCTTGTGTGTAAAAGAAGCTCAAACAAATGTTAAATGTGTTAAATGTGTTTTGTATTGTATTTTAAAACTGTAAATTCTGACCTTTCATCAACAGATCGCTTCAAGTTCTGCATGGACACACAGCTGGATCTGGATCCAGGTCCAGGTCCAGGTCCAGCAGACTGATCCATGCTGCTGAGCTCATGTCCACATCAGCTCACACACACTTTGTAGCTTCACCTGCAGAGGAAACACACATCATTCATGTGCACACCAGCTCACATGTCCATCATGTCTCCAGCTGCTCCTCCACTCATTGGCTCTTCTTCTCTGCTTCATATCAGTGTCAGCTGAATGCAGTCACACAGCAGTGAGGAAGAGGAAGCTGCCATCAGCTGCTGTACTTCTACTATCAGTCCACTAGATGGCGTCATGAAGCTGCAGTGAAGTGAAGAGCAGCCCAGCAACATGATCCATGGACGACTGTGGCCCATGTCAAATGTTGGTGACAGTTTTCTGGCTGATATATGGTGAGTGTTGAGCTCACTTTTCTCACATTGAGCTGGTTTTTCTATCATCAGACAGAAATTCATGTCAAACAACATGTTATATACAACTGCTAGAAATGTCTATACATCAAACACACATCTAAAGCTACATGTTCAATGTTAACAATGATCAATAAAGTCTCTGGAAACCTTGATAACAGCATGTGGTGATAAGTATTGATCAGTGATAGGCAGTAACAGTCAGTATTGATCAGTCAAGGCTCTTAATGACTCAGCTCCGTCTTATCTCAGAGACCTCATCCTTCCTTATTGTCCTGCCAGAGCACTTCACTCCCAGAATGCAGCTCTGTTAGTGACTCCCAGTATCTCTAAAAACAGACTGGGAGGTAGAGTCTTCAGTTACAGAGCTCCTCCTCTCTGTGGAACTGGGATTTAGCTGAGTCATGATAAATTCTAAGTTCATTTGACTTTAAATGACACATGGTTTTGTTTGTGTCTAATAAACATCAAATCAACATTCAGCCACCTGTTGATTTGATATCAATATGGTGCATATTGTTGTCTGATCAAAAAGCTTCTGTTGAACTGACACACATTTCCAGTCAGATAAGGCTCATTATGACATCACAGATTTCATCTGACTGTCTCCACTAAACTCAAAGTTTTGCTGTTTCCACTACATTTTGAAGTTGAGTGAGTGAATTGAGGTTTACAGAGTTCACAGTATAATAAACTGCAGCTGCTCAGTTTTCATGTGGATTATTCAGCTCATCACTTCCTGTTGTCTCCTCCCTTTCTCTCAGTGTCTCTGTGTGGACTGAAGGTCACTGAAGGTCACTGTGACTCTTCTTCCCTCACAGTCCACAGGGACAAACTGACTCACACACTCTCACACTTCAATAACAACTAGAAGAAGAAGAAGAATGTTGTGTTAACACTCACCTGCCTCACACTTCACTTTCTCTCCTTCTGCTCCGTCACTTTAAAATGGCGTCTGAACTATTGAACCCTTCATTGACTTCCCCTTTCTTCTTCTCTGTATTTACAGGAAGTCACATGACTCTGTGAGTGTGTGTTGTTCACTTACAGCTTGTGTACAGTTTTTCTCAGTTGCTTTGGTGCTTTTCTCAGATCAGAATGAAAATTCTCATAACTATTAATTCAACCTCCTCAACATTTAGTCATTTGTTCACATCATAGTAACAGTTTCTCCTTCCTTTGAACAAACTGCAAATGCTTTTGGACATGTATCAGTTGCTTTCATACAATTCTCTGCTGTTTTATAACATTATCATTTGCTTATGTCATGTCAGTCAAAATGAACTATACTTCTGAAAGCTGAATAGTCTTTCCCTATAAAACTAAGAGTCCTCATTTCATTGGTTGAGTCATTACATACAAGATTGTTTAACGAGTTTTCAAAATCTGTCAATCAAATCTTATACATTTCTTTATCATTTTTTCCTGGAAATGTCTCCTAAATTGAACAGTTGCTCTCAGGTGAACCTCAGCTTTCACTCATGAGGAGGTGTGTGAAGCATTAGTTAGAACCAATGACAAGCCACTTGTCCACAGTCACTCAGAGCTGAATCCAGTGAACCTTCACTTGGTAAGCATATATGAACCGAGCTCCTGTTCAGTTAGTGTGTACCATTTCTACAATTCTGTGACACAGACATGGAAGGTCAGCGTCGTGGAAGAGGGGTGAGGATGCGGGGAGGAAGGGGAGGGGACAAAACAGGGGAGGAGGGAGAAGAGGCCAAGTACATAGGCAGATTCCTGATGAAATTAAGGCTACAATTGTGGACCATGTTGTGGATGTTATTTGCTGGTGGAATATCTCCCTCCCTCCTCCCCATTCCTTAATCCGATAGAGGAGTTTTTCTCTGCCTGGAGGTGGACGGTGTATGACCTGCGTCCACATGCACAAGTGGCCCTGCTAGCAGCCATGGATGCAGCATGTGACGACATCACAGCAGAGTCCTGCAGAGGGTGGATTAGCCACTCCAGGAGATACTTTCCTCGCTGCATTGCAAGGGATGATATTTGTTGTGACGTAGATGAAAACATGTGACAGGAACGTCTGGATGTACAGGAATGACTTATGTTCAGTTACAGTATGTGCTGTTATATTGTTTACATTGGTGCACAGCTCTACCAAAGGCTGTGTCTTATGTTTGTTCTGAAGAAGTGACTGTAGTGCATGTTTCTTTTGCACAATGCTGTAGAGTTGCAAAGAGCACATGCAGTAAAGATGTGAAACATATGTATTCAGTTACCCCACTAAATACAGCAATGTGTAACTTTACTGTAGGTTTCAATGGCTGTACCAGTAGTGTATAGTGCTGTCTTGAGCATTTTCAGGTGGTGTCACCAAGTTCTGACTTTTTTGCACTGGAAAACACTTAGAGAGTAAACTGTCATGATGAAAACATGACAAAGCCATTTGACTGTCTTGTTCATAAACACTGGTGTCAGGACTTGTCATTTCGATGACACTGACAGGTTCATTGACATTAATACTAGCTTTTGAGGAATGAACTGTCCATTTCCAGCAGGTGACACACTTTTGCAGGTTGTCAGCTAGGTTTTGCAGTTTGTACTAATTGTTTTGAGAAATGCACGAACTATTGTGCAAATGTTAATAGTGATGTGAGAAATGCACCAAAGTGACTGAGACAAACTGTAATCAATTTATCAGATGTTCCAACAGATTCATATGAGGTTTTCATGGTATTATGTTCTTGAATCATTTTGACAATTGTGCATGTGATGACTGATACAATGATGTGATGCTGACATGTTTTAGAGAGAACAACCATTAGACTGAGAATCAACAATCAGTTTAGATCAACAAGATCTATTCACTTGGAAACTGTGCTAACTGTAGGCTAACAGTACTTAATCATTTGTGAGGATGTACTGAGACATTAGCAATTTGAAGAAATGAATAAGAAGATCAGTTCTGTTGTGAACAGTTGCCAAGTGGTTTGGAGGTTTGTCCATGTTATTTTGAGAATGTAATTTCTGTTTCAAGAAATGAGCCAAACCAACAGAGAAAAACTGTACAATTCCAAAAGTGTCAGCAGAAGTTCAAAGGTTTCTGTTAATTGTACAAAGTATTTGATCATTGGATTAAAAACACTGTGTTCTACTGATAGAAATCTCTGGTCAGATGAGGCTCATTGGACACATGTATGTGATGTCAGCTGGACTACAACTGTAATGTTACTATAGTGAAAAGTTTGCTGTGTAAACTGTTTCAATGAATCTTTGAGTAGAGTGAGCAGACTGGGATTTAGCTGAGTCATGATAAATTCTAAGTTCATTTGACTTTAAATGACACATGGTTTTTGTTGTGTCTAATAAACATCAAATCAACATTCAGCCACCTGTTGATTTGATATCAATATGGTGCAGATTGTTGTCTGATCAAAAAGCTTCTGTTGAACTGACACACATTTCCAGTCAGATAAGGCTCATTATGACATCACAGATTTCATCTGACTGTCTCCACTAAACTCAAAGTTTTGCTGTTTCCACTACATTTTGAAGTTGAGTGAGTGAATTGAGGTTTACAGAGTTTACAGTATAATAAACTGCAGCTGCTCAGTTTTCATGTGTATTATTCAGCTCATCACTTCCTGTTGTCTCCTCCTTTTCTCTCAGTGTCTCTGTGTGGACTGAAGGTCACTGTGACTCTTCTTCCCTCCACAGTCCACAGGGACAAAGTGACTCACACACTCTCACACTTCAATAACAACTAGAAGAAGAAGAAGAATGTTGTGTTAACACTCACCTGCCTCACACCACTTGTTTTTTTGAATCACTCATGACCATATCTTGGATTACAGTTTGTTACGATCACTTTGTCCTGTTTGTCATACTTTTAACACTTTTTCAAAACTCTTCCCACAGTTAGCACAACATCAGCCTGTGTGGGCTACACTTAACAAATTTCTTGTTCTTTTGACACAAAACACACACATTTGACACATTTAACATTTGTTTAAGCAGCTGGAAATGACTGCAGAAGAAGAACAATCTGCATCACAGCTGCTGCTCATTCATAGATGTGTGAAAATGGAATTTACAAACAGAAGAAATACAGTAACAATGAAAAACACAAAGTCACTGCTAATCTGCAGCTCTTCTGTTTTCCTCTCCCTCCTCTTTCTATCTTTCTGTTTCAAACAAGATCAGCCCAAACAGGTCATGTGACTGAAAGAACCTCAACACCTGAGTGTGTTTCCTAGATGCTACAGTATATATAGATGGGAATCAGCTGTGATTGATGGATTTGCATGAGCTCAATCAGCTGTTTTCAAAAGCAATGAAACAAAATCTAGGACATCAATTAGTTTCAGTCTTCAATGTGAACTGCTGTTCACTTCAGCCTCAGCCTTTAGCTTTGGTTTCCAACATGAGGTTTTCTGTTTGGACAAACAGTGTGAAAGCAATTGAACATGTAGCAGTTAACATCTACTGTTTTGCTCTTAGTTGAGCTTGTGTGTAAAAGAAGCTCACAAATGTAAATGTGTCAAATGTGTGTGTTTTGTGTCAAAAGAACAAGAAATGTGTTAAGTGTAGCCCACACAGGCTGATGTTGTGCTAACTGTGGGAAGAGTTTTGAAAAAGTGTTAAAAGTATTGAAAAAACAGGTCATAGTGATGGTAACAAACTGTAATCCAAGATATGGTCATGAGTGATTCAAACAAACAAACAAACAAAAAAAAAACATTTTGGACTGTGAACTATAAGGGTTTATATGAAGCTGGAGATAAAGTCAGAGTTTATCTCATTAAAACACATTAGTTGTCATTTTAAACAACAGACAATGAAATAACAACTAGTTTAAACAACTTGTAAGTGAACAACACTCACTCACTGAGTCATGTGACTTCCTGTAACTGTAGAGAAGAAGAAGCGGGAAGTCAAAGTGAAAATGTTCAGTGAGTTCAGACTCCATTTTAAAGTGACGGAGCAGAAGGAGAGAAAGTGAAGTGTGAGGCAGGTGAGTGTTAACACAACATTCTTCTTCTTCTTCTAGTTGTTATTGAAGTGTGAGAGTGTGTGAGTCAGTTTGTCCCTGTGGACTGTGGAGGGAAGAAGAGTCACAGTGACCTTCAGTCCACACAGAGACACTGAGAGAAAAGGAGGAGACAACAGGAAGTGATGAGCTGAATAACACACATGAAAACTGAGCAGCTGCAGTTTATTATACTGTAAACTCTGTAAACCTCAATTCACTCACTCAACTTCAAAATGTAGTGGAAACAGCAAAACTTTGGGTTTAGTGGAGACAGTCAGATGAAATCTGTGATGTCATAATGAGCCTTATCTGACTGGAAATGTGTGTCAGTTCAACAGAAGCTTTTTGATCAGACAACAATATGCACCATATTGATATCAAATCAACAGGTGGCTGAATGTTGATTTGATGTTTATTAGACACAAACAAAACCATGTGTCATTTAAAGTCAAATGAACTTAGAATTTATCATGACTCAGCTAAATCCCAGTTCCACAGAGAAGAAAAGCTCTGTAACTGAAGGCTCTACCTCCCAGTCTGTTTTTAGAGATACTGGGAGTCACTAACAGAACTGCATTCTGGGAGTGAAGTGCTCTGGTAGGACAATAAGGAAGGACGAGGTCTCTGAGATAAGATGGAGCTGAGTCATTAAGAGCCTTGACTGATCAATACTGACTGTTACTGCCTATCACTGATCAATACTGTCTGTCACTGCTTATCACTGATCAATACTTATCACCTCATGCTCTTATCAAGTTTTCCAGGGGACATTATTGATTATTGTTAAACATTGAACATGTAGGTTTAGATGTATGTTTGATGTACAGACATTTCTAGCAGTTGTATATAACATGTTGTTTGACATGAATTTCTGTCTGATGATAGAAAAACCAGCTCAATGTGAGAAAAGTGAGCTCAACACTCACCATATATCAGCCAGAAAACTGTCACCAACATTTGACATGGGCCACAGTCGTCCATGGATCATGTTGCTGGGCTGCTCTTCACTTCACTGCAGCTTCATGACGCCATCTAGTGGACTGATAGTAGAAGTACAGCAGCTGATGGCAGCTTCCTCTTCCTCACTGCTGTGTGACTGCATTCAGCTGACACTGATATGAAGCAGAGAAGAAGAGCCAATGAGTGGAGGAGCAGCTGGAGACATGATGGACATGTGAGCTGGTGTGCACATGAGTGATGTGTGTTTCCTCTGCAGGTGAAGCTACAAAGTGTGTGTGAGCTGATGTGGACGTGAGCTCAGCAGCATGGATCAGTCTGCTGGACCTGGACCTGGACCTGGATCTGGATCCAGCTGTGTGTCCATGCAGAACTTGAAACGATCTGTTGATGAAAGGTCAGAATTTACAGTTTTAAAATACAATACAAAACACATTTAACACATTTAACATTTGTTTGAACTTCTTTTACACACAAGCTCAACTAAGACCAAAACAGTGGATGTTAACTGCTACATGTCAGTTGCTTTCACACAGGGGCTCTAATTTCATAGACCTGGCGGAAGGTCACGCCAGCGGGGCGTGTCTAGGTGCACCCTGGCGCAAGTCCTCCTCCTTCCCACCTCCGTCCTCCTACCGGCGCAAGTGGGAAAGAGGGAGGGGAGAAGGCGTGAGTGGGTTTAACACAGCTGGTTCAGATCTTCACCAAAAAGAGCTCCTCTCCTCAGCTTTAAATCCGCTGCGGGCGGGGCGCACTGCAATTTTGTCATTTTATATGTCGACACGGACGAAGGAGACAGCGACGCCAAACTCCTTCGAGGAGGAAAATGTGGCCGAATATATGGTAACACGAACAGACCTCCACGGACTGATGAAGCTAAAGTCTGGAGGAGGTTACTGATATTGTGAATCAGGTTTGTCCTGATACACTGAGAACCGCTGGCCAGTGTAAAACACACCCTTTTCCCACTAATAAAGACGCTCACATTTAGAAACCTATATTTAAACCCGTGTAACAAAGATGAGTAGATGCACAGATCACAACATAAACAAATACCATGTGTAACGGGGATGAAATCTGAGGCACCTGTGCGTAAAGGACGCATCACCAAGCTCCGTGGCCTGGTCCTTGTCGGCCAGCGTCTCTCTTTTCTCTGTTCTTTGAATTCTCTGAGATGAGAGATGCTGAATATGTCCTCACTATCTGATGCCGAGGCTGTTTGTGGCTGAAAGAGATGTGAGCTCGTTGGTTTCAGCTGTGTTCATTCAGTCAGGTTGAGTTTCCATTACGCACCAACCGCCTTTGATCTGACATCAGATGTGACGTGACAATCGATACAGATATAAATGTGTGTGTTGATTCAGATAGTGACATTGAATAGTGGTTGTTGTGATTATTTATTGCATTGAAATGTGTCTGACATTCTGGAAACCTGCCTGTGAGGTTTGGTGCCAAACTACCACTCCACCAGCTCTGCTCCACCTTGTGCCCAGAGTAGACCAGGTTGGAGCTGGTGAGCTTTCAGCGATGCCTTTTGGCACAAAACTGTCACTGCTACAAGCTGAATCTGTCGACTCCTCCCCCTACTGCCTGCCACACCCATCTTAGCACACCTCGGTCTACCAAATTGCCAATTTGACTGCGCGCCGTGTTGCACCGGACGAAATTACCACTGTGCAGGGCTCACCACCGTCTGCCTCACCTGCACCTGGTATGAAATTAGAGCCTCTTTGTCAAAACAGAAAACCTCATGTTGGAAACCAAAGCTAACAGTTGTGAACAAGTGTTTAAAGTCTTGACAAACAGCTCATAGTGATGGTAAAACACTGTAAAACAGTCAGAAAGACTTTTCTCTCTAAAAGTAAGTTGTGTGTTTATTAAAAGATTGAAGATGTTTTTCATCAGTTTTCTCCAACATGCACATTTATCAGTTGTGTTATTGTTTCAGGATCCAGCAGCAGAGACCAGACTCTCCTGAACCCAGCTGTCTGTCTTTAAAGAGCGACATCTCAAAGGACTGGGACATTAACTTTAAAGGAGGACATGGATCAGCTGATCAGATGTAAGATTGAAGTAAATTTCAAATCTTTTGAGTGTGTGTTGAACGTTCTTCAACAGGAAACATGTCAGCAGCATCTAGTTAAAACAGGAAGTAACCACTGGTTAAAGTCCTCATTTCATTTGCACTAAATGTTCATGGTCTTGTTTCCACCTGATAGAAGGAACATGGTGATGTTGGCTGCATCAAGTAGCTCCTCCTGGTGGCAGCTTTGAGCTGTGCAACAGGCCGATGAGTGATTTCTAGTGAATTCAGAGCCATGTCAGACACAGAGAGCAGAGACAGAGGATCAAATCAGTTCCAGCAGCTGAAGCAGAATCTCAGCAGCTGCTTTTTACAGGAGCAGAACAACAAAGGTCCAGAACATAACCTAAACCAAAGAGACTGTGATGGAGGGCTAATAAGGTAACAACAAAGTCACACTGTTATAAATGACAGTGCTGCTCATTAAGATTCATCAGTGTGTTGTGAAGCTTGATGAGCTGGGATCTAACAGAGTTCAGACTCTTTACAGGATCATTTTACAGCCTGAACCATGAGCTTCAATGAGCACAGTCAGTGTGTTTGCTAGAAACTACAGCGAGCAGCTGTTTCATTAAGTGACTGAGCTTCAGAAACATGAAACATATATAAGAGAGAGACTCAGTCTTCAGTAGGAACCAATGAGCTGAGAGCCTCAGACAGACGGACTAACACACTGTTGGTTTGGTTGAAGATGGAGAGAAGAGCAGACACATCAGCAGCTGTTTGTTTCCATCTCATGTGTTTTGTCTTCATGTCTCTTTTCCCTGGGCTGTAGGGGGATGACTGGTGAGCAGGTAGATCCAGATGTTGAGCCGGTGGATCCAGATGCTGAGCAGTGTCAGTGTGTGATCCTCTCATCTCACCTTTGTATCACTCTGCTTCTTTAGAGCTGATGTGAGACAGGTGGTCAGCAGCTGGAGACTGGACACAGTTAATGACTGACTGACTCTACACTGTTGTCTATGGATGCTGCTGTGTTGCTTCCATCCTTCATACAGTGTGTGGTGCTGGATGCTGATGTCACTGTAGACTTCCCACAATGCCTCTGTCATCAGAGAACTGATCAGTGATTGATGTGATATGAATAAAAACATGTTGTGTTTTGCAGAGGTCAGAACCACAGACTGAGAGCAGAGTCTCCAGGATCCATCTGTCTGTCTATGAAGAGTGACCGGTCCAAAGGAAACAATCCATTCTTCGGTCGTGAACCTGGACCCTCAGAGTCACAGTAAGAGACAGTTTCTACTGTAAATTGAGCTGAAGATGATTCAATCATTAGACTCGTGAAGGAAAGAGAGAGAAACCAGGAAGCAGATCCATCAAACTCTGTGTAGGTTCACAACAACACTCAGAGACAGAAACATGCACACACACTCTGTCCATCAGATTTAGAAAGCAGAGCGTCCTCATGTTACTGTTTTGTGAGTTGGTGCATCAACACCAGCCCCATCTCCACCTCCACAGTTTCCATAGATGGATTCAGACACGCCCACAATCAGCTGATCTCATGTCAACACCTGTGTGAGCTCCACCTGTGTGTAGAGCTGTCAGTGGACAGAAGGACAGAGAAGAGACACAGTGTCTCCATGTTGGAGGAGACACTTTAAGATCCACATGTCTGAGCCTTTAAACTGAAGTCACAGTAGCTGATACAGAGACTTTTATTTTGAAAAGTCAGTGAATGTTGATGAGAACCAGACAGTTGAAAGAGAGTGAGAGAGTCTTCCTCTACTTTCTCTCTCTGGTGACCGAAGCTCTGCCCTCTAAGATGGTTAACCAATCAGAGCACAGATGTGGACCTGTGACTGTGACATGTTAGTGATACAGAAATGTCTTGACAGAGAGAAGAGGAGTGGGTCTCTGTGGACGAGCAGCCGTCCTGCTGTGGTCTCTGTCAGGACGTCCTGAAGGATCCAGTCTCCACTAACTGTGGACACTGGTTCTGCAGACAGTGCTTAACCTCATACTGGGACCAGTCTGGTTCTTCAAGACACCCCTCCTGTCCCCAGTGTGGAAAAAGACCCAGAAGAGGAGGTGGACTGCAGACAGCCAATCAGAGCAGCTGTGTACAAAGTGAGAGTGAACATCTGTCTGCTGATGTGCTCATTCTGAAAGCAGGACCTGTTGTTTTCTACAGAGTCATTGTTCCATCACACAGCACTGACATTTAAGATGAGATCAACAGCACAACATTCAAAGCTTTTCTTTGTGTCTGTAGTTTTTCTGTAGCTGATGAAAGAATCCCATCAGATTGTCAGACTCTCTGTCTTCAGTCTGACTCTGTCTCTTCTCTCTCAGCAGATGTGGTCTGCAGGAGCTTTTAGATCAACATAAGATCAGTGTGAGGAGCAGATGTGAACGAGTGACTGAAGGAACTGATGGAAGGGGAAGTGGAACCCTCCTCAACAGGGTCTACACTGAGCTCTACATCACAGAGGGACAGAGTGAAGAGGTTAATAACCAACATGAGGTGAGACAGCTGGAGACAACGTCCCAAGAAGAAGAACACCCTCCATGACACTCCAATCAAGTGCAGCAACATCTTTAAAGACTTCCCTGTCCAACATAGAGACAACGTCTCTACAGTCTCACCTGCAACAGAGAGACAATGTCTCTACAGTCTCACCTGTCCAACAGAGACCCATCAGAGTGGTTCTGACCAACGGCGTTGCTGGCGTGGAAAAACCTACTCGGTGCAGAAGTTCACTCTGGACTGGGCAGAGGGCTTGGAGAACAAGATGTCAGTCTGCTGCTTCTGCTTTCGTTCAGGGAGCTGAACCTGATCAGAGATCAGCAGTTGAGTCTTCTCAGGCTGCTCCATGTTTTCCATCCAACATTACAGAAGGTCACAGCAGAGCAGCTGGCTGTCTGTCAACTTCTCTTCATCTTTGACGGCCTGGATGAAAGCCGACTGTCACTGGACTTCAACAACAGGGAGCTTGTGTCTGATGTCACACAGACGTCATCAGTCAACTTGCTGCTGACAAACCTCATCCAGGGGAATCTGCTTCCCAGGGCTCTGGTCTGGATCACCTCCAGACCTGCAGCAGCCAATCAGATCCCTCCTACATGTGTTGACAGGGTAACAGAGGTCCGAGGCTTCATTGACGCTCAGAAGGGAGGTACTTCAGGAGGAGGTCCCGTAATAAAAAGCTGTCCAGTAGAATGATCTCACACATCAAGACGTCCAGGAGCCTCCACATCATGTGTCAAGTCCAGTCTTCTGCTGGATCAGTGCTACAGTTCTGGAGCACATTTGAGCACAGAGCAGAGAGGAAAGTTCCCCAAGACCATGAACTGACCTGTTTCTCACACTTCCTGCTGGTCCAGACAAGAGGAAGAAGAACAAGTATGGTGAGTGACAGAGGTGGGAGGGACATTTTATAAACTGTTGTTATTGCTCCAGTTCAGCTCTGATAGTGGCCGATGGCTGTGCAGCCTCCTCCAGTCACAGGCAGCTGCATCTTGTTATTGCAGCAGATGTGCACAGAGGTGAGGCCAGGTAACAACACCTCTGTTACTGACCCCACTTCATTCACTATTATCAGCATGATAAGTTGTTGGTTGTGTTGTAGTACTTCAACTCAATGTCCAGGGTTTTCCCTCAGCACCTGAGTCCAAACTGAACATCCAAGTGTAATAAAAAGATATTATTGGAGTTCATTTAGAAACATGTGGAAATACAGTCCGATTGAACCAGACACTGTGTCGTCTGTAATTTAGTCTAAACTATGAACATTAAAAACGAAAAAGGTAACAGTCCACAGAGGTCTGCTGCTTCATCCCTCTCACTGCAGGTATTAACAAACACATTCTGTCATATTACAGAGAAGCATTAACATCTTTACTTTTAAATAGATGAAATAAATATAGCAACACTCCTGCTTCTGATAGACATGTTGCACAGCAAACACAGCAAGAAAGACAACTAGATATAAAACATAGAAACACTGATTTGACTGTTGTTCTTTTTTCTTTCATTCAAGAGGGCGTCTTTAGAAAGAACCCCTGGAAAAGCAAAATGTAGAGTTTGTGATAAAGATGTAAGTTTGTGATCATCAGCTGCCAAAACAAACAAGATATCCAACTTGTTCATTTACAACAATGTCATGTTTTGTTTGTCGGAGATGGTCCATCGACCTCTAGTGAGGGACATGAGACGAGTCCACAGGAGCTGACGGAGGCCAACAGGGAAGTTCTTCTGAAGCTGGGGAGGCTGGCATTTGAACAGCTGGAGAAAGGAAACATCATGTTCTACCAAGAAGAGCTGGAGCAGTGTGGTCTTGATGTCACAGAGGCCTTGTGAACTCAGGACTCTGTACTGAGATCTTCAAAAGAGAGAGTGTGATCTTCCAGAAACAGTCTACTGCTTTGTTCATCTGAGTGTTCAGGAGTTTCTGGCTGCAGTCTACATGTTCCACTGTTACACCAACAGCAACACACAGGTCCTGGACAACTTCCTGGGAGAACAACATGTTGATTTAACCCCAGATGGCTTCCTGAGCAGAGCCATGGAGAAATCCCTCAAGTCAAAATGGTCACCTGGACCTGTTTGTTCGCTTCCTCATGGCCTCTCTCTGGAGTCCAACCAGAGGCTGTTAGGAGTCTGCTGGGTCAGAGAAAGAACAGTTCAGAACCATCCAGAGAGCCATCAACAACCTGAAGGAGATGAACAGTGATGAAATGTCTCCTGACAGAAGCATCAACATCTTCCACTGTCTGACGGAGATGAAGGACCAGTCAGTTCATCAGAAGATCCGACAGTTCCTGAAGTCACAGAACAGATCAGAGAAGAAACTCTCTGAGATCCAGTGCTCAGCTCTGGCCTACATGCTGCAGATGTCAGAGCAGTTCTGGATGAGTTGGACCTGAAGGAGTACAACACATCAGAGGAGGGACGACGGAGACTGATCCCAGCTGTGAGGACTGCAGAAAGGCTGAGTGAGTCCAGACATGATCATTCTAATTATTGATCAGTGGATCAGATCAGTAGTTTAGTCAAGTTCAGATAAACACAGTTTTCATTGATTCTCATTCTTCTTAGTTTGACTTTGACAAATTACAGGTCAGGTGTGTTTTTTCTGGAGCTGTTGTAACAGCTGTGAGCCTCCAACATGGAGATTCTTCCTGGTTTGATTGTTGCTGCTCAGTGAATAAAAACACTTGTTTAGTGTTTTTGTTGAGTTTATTTGGACTTTTTGCTTTGATTCAAACCTGATGAAACATGATGAAAGCTCCACTGATCTTCCACCTCAGTTTCCAGCTGTTTCCAGCTCATGTAACCAAGAACAACAAGATTAAATTCCTGCATCTATTTGAGCAGCTCAACTGTTTGGGAGAGTGCATCACCTGACAGACTGTGAGCCCCTCCCTCTTGTGTTCAGGAGAAGAGAAACAGTCAGATTCAATAACAGTGGTATAAAGAGGTCCTAAAGCTGGCTAGTAGTGTTGTAGTACTTGAGATCGGTCTCGTCTCAAGACCATTTTTTGAGGGGTTCTTGGTCTTGTCTCGGTGTCGTACTGGGCAGACTCAGGTTTTTTCGAACGAGACCGGTCAAGACCATCGCTGCTAGGCTTTTTGTCCATGCCTTACTGATAAGAGTGAAAGGAGCCTCTCAAAAACAGCTGATAACTTCAGATCATTGGTGGTGTAAAGATGTCCCCCAGCTGCAGATGCCACCTTCCCCGGTGTCAGTGTGAGTGACTGACCACACCCCCTGCACAGTGCGCACAGAGTGTGAAGACGACAGGAGGAAAGAGGCTGTGTGAACTTGTTCTGAAACAACAGAGCAAAGATTGTTTTGTTGTCGCATTTATTTAAAAGCAAACTTAAATAAAAAACTCACATTTTGATGTTTTGTTATGATTTTCCTTTGATATATATGGTCTTGGTCTTGTCTCAGTCTGGACTCTAAAAGTCTTGGTCTTGTCTCGGTCTGGACCTCTAAAAGTCTTGGCCTTGTCTCGGTCTGGACCTCTAAAAGTCTTGGTCTTGTCTCGGTCTTGGTACTCTCTGGTCTGGGTAATGTCTTGGTCTGGGTTGGTGCGGTCTTGACTACAACACTACCTGGAGCTGATCCACCATCATATCACACTGGTATTTTTCATCTCCCAGTAAATCCAGTAGCATATGAGCAGCAAACATCAGGGCAAAGTGAGAAATCTCCATCAGTCTGTTCTTGTCATTTATTCCCATTCTGCTGCTCCTCTCACACCGTGCACACACAGGTGTGTGACTGACTTACTATGTTTTTATAGAGCTGATGTTTCTCTTTGATTTCTAATGGGCACATGTACAATATTACACACAGGCTAAATGTTGCCATGTGATGTGTTGTAGCAGAGTTAGCTTCAAGCTCATTTCCATCTGCAGTCCCTCTGCAGTTACCATGACGCTCTGTGTCTCTGTAACTTTCTCCTGACTCAGTAACAGGTGTTTAGGTTAGTGCTTTTACAAAGATCATGAATGTTATTGTAGCTCCTGACTGAAATCTAGTGATATCATTGGATGTTGTTGTTGAATAGAATGAAAGAAGAGGAAGCCTCAGAGCCTCCTTCATGAGGAATAGACTCTATTTAAAAGGGCCACCAAATCAGGTGTGCAGGACCGAGCCATGAGGATCATCCCAGTGAGAGAAGATGAGCTGAACCATCACATGATCATGTGGCACCATCATATGCACCAACTGTATTTTCACCACTGTTTACATCAGAGTTTGATTTGAACACATTTGATTTTTCTTCTCTAATCCAGACTACGTCACTGTGAACTCTCAGTGACTCACTGTGAAATTGTGGCCTCGCTCTGAAGTCCAACCCCTCCCACCTGACACACCTGGACCTGAGCTCCAACAGGAACCTGCAGGATTCAGGAGTGAAGGTTCTGTGTGCTGGACTGGAGAGTCCAAACTGTAGACTGAAGACTCTGAGGTCAGTTTGTCTGTTTAGTTTTTGTCTGTGTTCAGGTCAAATGTTTGTTTCACTTGTTCATTGGTTGAGGATTTCAACAAAGACTGAGCTGCAGAAGAGAAAGGACTCAGTGTTGTTATTATTACTACAAGAAGAAGTGAGAGCAGTCATAGTGTTTTGTGATGGAGAGAAAGTTCTCTGCTTTTTCAAATCTAGATTTTGATCTTCAAATCAGAAACTTGATGATGATCAAACTCACAGATGTTCTGCTGCTGATCTGAACATGACAGAAGCTGCATCTGTCTTCAACAATATTTCACCAAGCTGAAGTCACATCAGTGATGATGATGAACGGCAGCAGATGGGAGATTTCTGGAAACATCAAAGGTTTCTAAGGTTCCAGTTGATTTCCAGCTGCTTCTTGAAAACACAACCTATTGTGTCCATTTTCACTGTTGATCATTTTATTCTTGGTGTCTGTTCAAACACATTTACAGGCTTCAATGTTCCAGAAAGAGCTGATTTTCCTTCCACTGTAGATCTGACATGTGTCTGAAACGCTCTGATAGAGCTCAGGGCTCTCTTGAGGCCCAATAACAGAAGAGACAAGACAGAAGGACAAAGTCCCTCTACTCATTTAGACACTGATCATTGATCAGGACACATCTGATCCATTATCACTGATTTGATCTACATGTGTTATTCTTTATTCAGATTGGAGGACTGCAGTTTGTCAGAGATCAGCTGTTCTTCTCTGGTCTCAGCTCTGAAGTCCAACCCTCCACCTGAGACACCTGGACCTGAGCAGGAACAAGCTGCAGGATTCAGGAGTGAAGATCTGAGTGGTTTTTCTGGAGAGTCCAGACTGTATAGACTGGAGACTCTGAGGTCAGTTCACTGACTCTTACTGTTGTAGATCTTAGATCTTTATCCCACAACTGAACCTGATTGATCTTCACACACAACTTGAATCACTGACTTTGATGTGATGAATGAAGGACATTTGAAATAGTTGTTGTCTCATGTTTCCAGTTGTTCTTCTCTCCCACTGAGAATGATTCTTCACTGTTTTAATTCAATATTAGTGTTTTGTTTTTCACAGTCAGGAAGTGAGTGGATTTCTGCAGTAAAAACTTTATGAACAAAGAAAAAGAGAAATCTGCATCATAGCTGCTGTTCACTTCTGTGTGAAAATACAATTTCCAAACAGAAAATACACAGTCAGTGTGAATCTGCAGCTCTTCTGCACTGGACCACATGTTCTGATCCACATCACACTGACAAGAACATGTTGATTGTACAGTGCACACAGACTGATGTGATGTTGTGTTCACTGACTTCAACGACAATTCCAGGCAAATTCAACCTGGGGCTGTTGTTTCCTGATATTTTAGCTCTAAAAGAATGAATGTGAGGATTTTCTTTTGATTGCTCCTGTTATGCAGTAGTTGTGTCTGTCCCCCACATGGCCACAGCAGCGTGTAATGGGAGCAGACAGATCTTAGGCTGTTGAGGCTGTTTACATCCCACAAAACCACAATTTGTTTTCACAGACAACATCAGATGTCTGTTCAAAAATACACCGAGGGCTTTGTTTACTTCAAGAAAGCCATGTGTGTGGAACAGAGCTGTAAACAAAGTCTTGTGTCAGAGTGAAGTTGATGCTCAGGATGTTCACAGGTAGTCTGAAGCCTCCTGCTGCTTTTATCAACAAAGGAATATCAATTCAGAGGCACAACGTTTTGGAGTCAGTGTTTAGTCCAACATGTGTGATCAGATATTGATTCTATATTGACAGACTGTCCTGAGGTTAGCAGCAATGGTCAATGAGTTTTTTACATGAAGAGGTGTATGAATGTTGTTGTTTTATTCTTTATTCAGATTGGAGCACTGCAGTTTGTCAAAGATCATCTGTTCTTCTCTGGGCTCAGCTCTGAAGTCCAACCCCTCCACCTGAGACACCTGGACCTGACCTGGAACAAGCTGCAGGATTCAGGAGTGAAGGATCTGAGTGGTTTTCTGGAGAGTCCAGACTGTAGACTGGAGACTCTGAGGTCAGTTCACTGAACTGTTACTGTTGTAGATCTTAGATCTTTATCCCACAACTGAACCTGATTGATCTTCACACACAACTTCAGTCATTGACTTTGATGTGATGAATGAAGACATTTGAAATAGTTGTTGTCTCATGTTTCCAGTTGTTCTTCTCTCCCACTGAGAATGATTCTTCACTTTCAGCTCATTTCACTCAGTTCTCATCAATAATGTGTGTTGACTTGACTTCAACCTTCAGGGGCCGCTGTCACAAACACATGTTAGACTGCTCTGTAGTGTTAGGCCAGTCTTCATTTTGTTCACATAGATGATTTGAATCTGATGTTAAAGTCAGAGCGTTTGACTCAAATAAAGACTGACTGCTTTGAAGCCATCAAATAAGATGTGGGTGGGTGGGTGGGGTTTGTCAACAGGTTCATTTCAGAGCTTTTATTGTCCCTCCAGGGAAATTTGATTTGCAGTGACAGTACAATTACACAACAACAATAAGAAAAAATAAACAGTCTCAAACAACAACATTGCAGTGTACAGCACAACCAACCTGATAAGAACAATCCTAAAGTGAGTGAAAAGAAGGATCAAAAAGAGTAGAAGAAGAGTATATAGGGACTGAGGTGAAGAAGTGAACCTGTCAAGACCAACATTTAAATTTGGGGGGGGGTTATGAATTGTGCAAGTTGATTGCATTGATTGCACGTGGAACAAAGTAAAGTTTCTACCATGTGTTGGTGCCTAGGTAGCTTCTTTCTCCGTCCAGAAGGCAGAGACATGAATTCCCTCCAACTGGGTGACCAGAGCTGGACAGATGGACCGAGCCTTCTGTAAGACTCGTCTGTCAAAGATCTCTGAGAGAGAGAGCTGCTGCATGACAGTTATCTTATTGGCTTCTCACACAATTGTGAACAGATGATTTTTGTTTTTAACTGACAGGTTTCCATCAAATGAATGAGGCAAAAATTCAAACTGACTCAATAAAAGATCTGTAGAATAAAACATCAAGTTCTTATCAAATTAAAGGATTTTAGTCTGTGCAGAAAGTAGAGTCTTTGCAGGCCCTTTTTGCAGATTGTTGAGGTGTTGAGGTCATGTGTCAAGTTTTTATCAATCACTGTCCCCAAGTATTTGTAGGATCCACCATCTCCACTGCTGGACCCTTGATAATGGTTGGCTGAGCTGGTTGTGGTGTTTTCAGTTGATTGTGTATTTTTAGTTTCTTGAGACCAGGACCAAGAAAGACCTTAGTCCTGATCAGGACTGGACCTTTAAACTTTGATCCAGTTCAGTCCTGAATCAATGTTGGAGTCAAGTGTTTAGTCAACATGTCTGATCAGATATTGATTCTATATTGACAGACTGTCCTGAGCTCAGCATCAATGTCAATCAGTTTTGACATGAAGAGGTGTATGAATGTTGTTCTTCTTTTATTCTTTATTCAGATTGATCAACTGCAGTTTGTCAAGATCAGCTTTTCTTCTCTGGGCTCAGCTCTGAAGTCCAACCCTCCCACCTGAGACACCTACCTGAGACTCACCACCTGAAGGATTCAGACCTGAAGGATCTGTGTGATCTCCAGAAGAGTCCACTGACTGTAGACTGAGACTCTGAGGTCAGTCACATCTGTAGCTGTTTCCCTCCAGATCATCAACTCATGAAGGAAAAGTGTTTTCTGGGCAGTTTAACTGGTTTCTGGAGTTTTTTTTTCATCATGTAACTTAGATCCACAACAAGACATTTAGACATATAGACATAGACAATTAGACAGGATGTCATAGCTGAAGTTCATGAAACACATGATTGAATGAAGAAACAACAAGACAAGAAGCAAAAGCAACAGAGTGTGGAGGCTGGCCAAACAAGTCCTAAATGTTCCAGTATCAGGTAAAGGTGTTGTGGTGTTAGGACCAAACCAGGAAGTAGGAGCCAGACGTCCTGTTGCATCTATCACTCATATCAGATTGACTAAATCCATGTTGTTGATCTTTGCTTTAGAATAATGTTAGTCTGCAATAAATATGGAGAAGAATGTCTTGTGTGTGAAATGTCAACAGCCAATCAGATGCTGTCCCAACAGGCACTTGATAAGTTTGAGCTGTAACATGAGCTGACAGGTAAGAGGAGGAAATCCCTCACTGAAGTGTTTGAGCAGTGATGCTGCAGTAAATGCTGCACATTTCACTTGAGTTCAATGTCATTTCAGTCTTTGTTCATATTTCTACACAGTTACTGCACATTGAAATCAAACACAGCAATATAGTGTGTGAAAAGGTGTGCAGCTGAAGCTCCAGCTGATTTCCACCTCCCCTCTCTACACAATGTTACAGGAACGGCAGCACTCTCACTACAGGCCAATGTCCCAGTCACTCAACTACTGACTAACAACAACTGACACATGTGGTCTGAACAGGACTGAAGTGGCTGCTGCATCACTGACTCAAGAGTCTGTCATTCATCACCTCTCCTCTGTCTGTGTGTTTGTGTGTGTGTGTAGGTGGGAGTCATCGTGCTTGCAAAGGTTGTTCATCAGATCCTGACATGGAGGTGACTCCCAGCGCTGCAGTCTGAACTGATCTGAGAACAGCTCCACTGTCACACACAGAGTCCAGCCCACCATCATCCCTGTGTGTCCTCTGGACCTGACAGAGCATCATCAGTGTCTCTGGACTTAAAGCTCATAAAGCTGCTCTGAGCTTCACCTGTGAATGTTCTATTGCTGTGTTATCTTCTCCCTCCCTGCCTGAGGGGCGCTGTCCTTTACCCTGTTTCCATTGGGCCTTTTTTTCTTGATTGGAGCCCAGTCTGATGTGACCATGTCACCATGGGAGAAGCAGCCTGATTCACCTGCTGCTGGAAACGGACATGGCTTCACCCAGCTCTCGGAGCCAAACTTTGATTTGAAGCTTTTACTGACTGTGAAAGTTTAGTTGCTCCAGATGTTTGAAGACTCAAAAAAATGTCCATTCATGCCACCTGAGAAAACAAACCCAGCTGCGGCCACACTGTTGTGAAGGATGGCTGAAGAGGGAGCTTGGACCTATGGAAATCCATGGTCATGTCCTTTGTCTCTGAGTGTTCAGCATGAGGCAGTTTTTGTGACTCCAGTACTGAAGGCTTTTATCAAATCCCTATATTCAGATTCCTGTCCATTCCTAACACATGCCACAGTAGCAGTGTCATCTGAGTATTTCTGGATGTGGCAGGACTCAGAGTTGTATTTAAAGTCTGCTGTATACATGTGAACAGGAATGGAGCCAGGGCAGTGCCCTGTGCAACACAAACACTCACCCTTGTGAGCTTGACATCATTTTTAATATTAGTCAACAATTTTAGATTTTTCAGTTGCTCTGACTTAAATTTATAAAGCTGATAAACCGTAATTAGTTCAAGGCCAATTAGCAGCACAAATATTCTGCACTTAGCTTATATTTTAATAGTTGAATGAACTAAACAGTGGTTGTAAAAATATGTTTTTATGTTCATATGACAAACTGTCACTTTCTTGTTCCATTAAATGAAATAACTGTGTTCACACAACAAAATCGTGAACTTACAACAAGAACTGCAGAGTTAACTGGACACAAGAATGTGGTGCTGTCTCAACATCAAACTGACAGAATGTACATACATACTGTTCATACTGTAGCGCCCCGTGTGGGCTGAGGACACAAGGACTTTTGGTTGTTGGGTTAGTGCTGCAGTCATGGATCAATAATGTATCTGTAAACAAAGTGATGTGATAATGTGTTAATATATTCATTTGTTCTGTGGTTAAACTGGGAGTGATGGTGTGTGTTCTGCTCTGTTAAAGACATGTGACCTGTGACTGTCTGTATTATGACAATGATGGCAGGTGGTGACCGTGTTGGCATGAACGAGGAGGATTATTACTTTATCATCCGTGTCTTTAGGGATCAGAGGTTGATAAAGAGACTGAAATAAGTTACTTCAAGGTGGAACACACTGGCTGTTCTGGCTGCTGAGTGGGACTTCCATCCAAAAACCTCCAGACTTCAATGACTTGGTGATGAACCTGGTTGTGACTGATGCAGTAGTTCACTGCTTTAACCACTAGGTGGAGACATATGATAAGCTGCTGATAGAAAGACATTTGGACATGTTAGCAGTGATCAGCCTGCTTCTTTAAAGAGAGGCCTTCCTTACAGTCAGCTCCTGACAACAAGAAGACTTTGCAGTGAAGACACAGTTGATGAGCAACAAGCCAGCTGGTAACTTCCCTTGTGGTAACTGTGTCCAGTGTAATGCTATGATCAGGCCTGATACTTTCCTCCATCCACACGGGTCAAAAATACAGAGCTCAAAGCAGGATTCCATGGAAAAGGAAATGTGTTGTATATGTTGTAAAATGCTCCTGTGGTCTTTCTTACGTAGTTCAAACAAAAGGAGAATTGAAGGTCAGGATATCTGAAGACAAAAGCAACATTAGGAACCATGAGGAGACATTTTCACTCTGTGGGACATGACACCTTCTCCTTAAGTTTCAGCAGCCCATTGAGCTGGTCCACTCTCCCAGAGGGAGGAGACAGAGAGAAGCCTCTTGGGTTCATGTGCTACAGACAGAGAGCCCAAGAGGCTTCAACCAGGAATTATTATGGGCTGCTTTTTTGGACACATGTTCATCTACATCTATATTTATCTATGATAAAGAATTGGATCTACACTTTTGTCTATTGGGCCTTATTCACACCCCCCTAACGTGTCTTGTCTTGGCATTTGAATACAGCCTATGTACCATTGTATTGATGTGTGTTTTGAATGCTTGTTGTGATGTATAGATTTTGACAGTGGGTCATGTGACCTACAGATGTAAACTGTGCCTCTTGAATTGTCCACCTTGTTCATCCCTCCTCCTTTGGGAGCGGCGGCTCATTGGTTACACACAGGTGAAGCGGCTTAGAGCTGATGGCTCCTCACTGCTTCACTATATCAGCTGTTCCAATCATTGTGATGACACGCTGAGGACGGCTGAGAGCTGAGACACGTCCTGTTTCATCCTTTGACCAACACATTTAGTTCACTTTTTCATACGTGATGCAGCTTTCTATTAGTTTTTGTAACTGTGCTGCAAGAAATGACAAGGTTCCTGATTCAAGACACACAATGTCTGTTTTATTTACAACTTCACTCTTGTTGAGTCCACGTCATAACTAATGACTAACTAATAATAAATAATAATAATAATAAGTTGCAGGGACTGTGACTTGAAAAGCATCAGCCAGCTGTACGCACAGTGGCAGCTGTTACTGCAGTGAGAAGGAGATGAGGTGACTGCGTCACAAGGTGGTGTTTGTGTCATAGCTGTGTAGCCCTGTATAAAACTATTCAGATCACGTGATTTAAAATCAAGTTCATATCATAATTAGTTGTATTAACAGAGAGAAAGTTCGTGATCATTAGATCAAGTTCATCAAACTCAAACTGTTCCAATATGTGCTGGATAAAAAGCAGAATCTAACAGAGTGGAAGAGTTGAACAGATGCAGTGGTTTAAAGTGCATTTCAAAGAGCCGCTCTGCAGGGTGAGAGGAGAGCTGCTTTAATATGAACAAGCCCCGAACCTGTTACTGCTCTGACGTCACTCATTCATCTCTGTGTTGCCCTTGGCCTGCAGCGAGCTCGCGCTGATTTCCCCAGTCGTCTCGGCGGATTTGCCGTAAAGTCTGCAATAAGCGCGCACTTGAAATGTTGGAGCGGCCGAGAGACGCTGGTCTGACCGCAGCTCATTACCAGCTCATACAATCACGGGTCGACCACAAGTCGTGCGTGAGGCAGTCTGCCTCTTATAATAAAACTAGCTGCAGACAGTGATGGAGCAGCCACAGGGCCAGAACGTGTTGATATGATATCTATTCAAGACAGATACTGCTCTCCCTCTCTTTCTTTGTCTCTCTGTCTCTTCACTGATGATGAGCTCTGCCTCCTCAAGCATGGAGACCAAGGCCAGCACGGTGCGCAGCAAAAGGGACCGCGAAACGCCAACGAAGATCCCGGGGCCGATCAGAAAGAAAACACCACATGATGCCTCTCCCTCCTCTGACCGCGACGGAGAAGATGAGGTATCAAACGCTGCCATGTTCAAGGCTGCTAAAAGTCTAACCTCCGTGGCAGGAAGTTTCAGCTCCAGGCTCAGTGAAAACAGAGTCTGGATTTCAACTTCAAGAAATCAAGGAAGGAAAAAGTGTCAGTTGTAGAAAAACGAGTCTCTGCAGTCACAGCTGAAAACAAAGACCTCAAGATGAGACTGCTGGGATGTGAGAGATACAAGAGGCGCTGGAATCTCCGTGGTCTGAAGGAGATGGAGGGAGAACAGACCAGGAGAGAATGATCAAGATCCGATCTACAATCACACACAGAGCTCAGAGGAGATGGAGGACATGGTCGACTCTGCACATCGCAGCCGCCTCCGCCGCCGGATTGACTTTCTTCTTCTCACTTATAGACATCGCCAATCTTTCCGGGACCGAATGTTTAACCTGCTCAAGCACCAACAGCTCACACAACCCATCACAGTCCGTTACTCCAGCAGCTGCAGACCAGCGGTGAAAATGCGTCCCCAGCTCCAAATGAGATCCATCACCTTTCCTCCAGTTCCGACACCTCTGTCTTTGCGCCTCGGGAACGAGTTGACAGCTTGTGAACAGCGCAGCCTTCACCTTTGAGTGGTCACCACTGTCAGGCGCAGTCAGTGAGGACAAGGCTTCCTGCGCGTCCTGTCAGCGCGCACTGGAACAATACTATCCTGTCAGCATCACTCCAACCTCTCGTGTCGGCTACACGCTCCAACAGGGGAACATGTGTCAGCATCTCTTTCATTACATCTCGGGACTAACGGCAGACTCCTCACATCATCACTGAGTCACCGGCCCGACTGGCAGCCAATCTCCCCTCTAATGAGAGTCATCCTCTGCTTTCCAAGTCCACTTCAGCCAACTCGAGCTGCTGCCTTATTGTTTCCAGCGCCACAGTTTGATCCAGTTCAGCCCTTTGCCTCACCTGCTCCGACTCCACTTCCTTTTCTTTTTCCAGCTGAAACCGTGACGTCACCAGTTCTTTCTGTCGTTCAGACGTTAAAATCAGAGCCTGACACTCACCGCAGCTCCTCCCCTCAACACGTGGCACAGGCTTGGACTTCAAAATACCCACTTCATCCACATTTGCTCTCACAGCTGCCCGAACATTTTTTCCAGCCTTTTATCAGAGACATATATGTTCTGATGCTCTGCCAGTTTGAACAGCTGCTCCACAAGTTCCTCCGAAGCTTTTCACTAAATCCTCTGCTCCTGCCATAAGAGCAGACACGCAGCAACATCACCAGGAGAACAGAAGAAGATACGAGTGTGAGCTCAGACTATAGCAGACAGGCACAGTCAGCAGGAGCTCAGCAGATGGACATCCCCGCTAACTGCCTGTCCATTTCTGACTGAACTCAAGCCCAGTCTTCAGGGGACACTGATGGCGGGTACTTATGCGCTCTCTCCCAACAGTGTGACAAAGCGAGCAGCGAGCTGGCAACCCGTCAGGACTATGGACGCGCTCCCGAGACCAGCGCTCTGACCGCTTTCACCCCACACTACAGTAACACCGCCGATCCCAAAGGGGAAGCGCGCTTTACCTGCCGGGGACTCATCACACTGACCGCAAGAGTGACGTCACCACTGCCGTTCACACGTGACAGTCTTGGTGCGAACAGCTGCTCTTTGTACCCAGGCAACCTCAGCCCCAGGTGTCCCTGATCCCCAAGCCCGCGCCTCACCAGGACTGCCACCTGCAGGGGAAGAGACACCCCCACCCACACACACACACACACACACGACAGACAAAACAGGGCCTTGGGGCCGTCACGTAGTGAATACGGGCCCTGCTCTCTATTTGGATCTGCTGCCAAAACATCCATCCCACACACGGCTGCACATTGAGGAGCTTGAACTCCTCCAGGCGGGCATGGGAAGACAAACAGTGAGGCTTCCTGAAAATGTTGACCACACAGAGGGACAGTTGTCAGTCCAGCTGTTTGACTTTCATTGAAGCACAAGTCATGTGCTGCTGCTGAAGCTTTCTCTCTGTCTCTGTTTGTTCAAACATCTAAAACAAGCGCTCACTGTTTTTTTACTGGAACACCATCAATATTTTGGTGACTTTGAGTCACTAAACACTGAACCAAACAGAACATGTGCTGGTTCTGATAGAAATGATAGCAAGATAATTGATGTCATAGTTTCTGGGATATAAACAGCATCTTCAACACTTGGTATCTACCATCTACAGAATGGATGTGTCCATTTTGGCAGCACTTGAATGAAGAGAAGGTGATGGCCTGAAGAGCTGAAACATCTCACTCTTTATTTTAGATGGAAATTCAATCAGTTGATGAGCATGGACTAAGTGGAGGAGAACTAGAGTATGCACTGAAGTGATGGGACAGTGAGAATGGTTGTCGTGGTGATCAGTAAACCGGACTGGTTATTACTACTGTGGCAGTTTTGTGATTCTGTCTGAGCTGCACAGTTCAATAGAATGTTCAATGAATCTGTGATGATGTCATACTATCTGTGATGATGTCATACTATGGAACATGGCCCACAATGAGAGACTGTGTTGGTTCAGTTCACCTGTTACTGCACACAGCTGAACACTCACAAGCTCAGAAACAACTGGAGAGAGGACAATGATGAGAGTTTGAGAGAAACAGCAACATTTTCAAGACAAACGTCCATTTTCAGATAACCAGACCGTCAGTGAACGCAGCACGTAAGTACTGAAGTTACAAGGAGTTTCATGTAGTGAAGGAACAGAAACAGTATTTCCCTCTGAAATGTAGTGAAGGAGTCATGTGCAGGTCACTTGGTACTTTTACACTTCATGTCTTTCCTTATAATATATAATATAATCTATAGAATGAAATGTGTGAAAAGCAGCTTCCTGATAACGTTACAGGTTCATTATCAGAGAACCACAGTGACAACAAACATCATGATCTCAGTGTAGAATCTGATCAGCTCATCAAGGAGATGGAGTGGGACGACCTGGTTGATAACATGAAGGCCATGGTGGATGACATTGTGGGAGATGTGCTCAAACCTTCCCCCCCTGCCTCCACCACCACCTCCGCCCGCTCCTGCTCTCCCTGCTGAGATGTGGTTCTCCACCCAACCTCCGTCAGTAGACAGTCATAAGAACTTGGTTTTGGTTGAGAACAGCTGTAACTGCTGTGTGCCACATCCCAGCTGCAGGACAAGCAGTGGGGGATTCAGTCCTTAGTCGTCAACAGGGATTCTGTTTGATAATGTCTAGTAACATTCAAAATGCTCCAATGCATTTATTCTTTGCTCCTTTTTTTTGTACCCCTCAAATTTGACGTTCATTTAGCACCTAACCAAGTTAAAAGGCAACAAGACAATAAGATCCATATTAACCAGGAAATAACATTTACACAACACCACAGCATCAAGTAACAGTAAAACATATTCAAACGTAGAACCTTTAACATTCAGTTGAACAAATGAAGCTTCACAACAGTAACAACAACAACCAGCTGTTACGGCCCACGTCAGAAACACATGACCACCACGGACGAGGGCTCGTTCCATCAAATCTGACAATAGCAAACGTAACAGTGAATTTAAATGCAGCATGTGACTGTGTTTTAACAGCAAGCTGAGGACAAACAATGCTCTTTCATAACCACATCTTGTGTGTGTTGTCTGCCTGAACCTGGCTCCTGCCCCCCCCCCCACATTATATCAAAACACTGGGTAAAAACTAAGCAGGTCAAATCACCATGGCAATTTCTGAGTGCAGGCTGACACCAGGTGTTTGAAATCAGATTATTAGGAACATCTAGGATGTTTGTACAAATACACACACTACTCACACACACACACACACACACACACACACACAGTAAGCAGACAGTGGTCAGGGTGTTAGCTACATACTAGAGACAGTTTGCTGCAGACTGGACTCTGTGTGATGAGTGGAGTGAGAAAGGAGAGTCCAGTCCAGCTTCCCCACTCTGTCTGTGAGCCCAGTGGTGGAGGGGGGGCAGCAAGAGAGAGGTCGCTGCTGTCTTTCACAGCTGGACACATTTCATTCAGGCTGTGGGGAAGAAGGCAGTCTAGCAGCTCTGTGTGAAGCTCCTGAAGCCACGCTCTCTGGCAGAGGTGAGGAGTGGAGGTGGGCGGAGCTTTTTGCTCCAGACGTTTCCCTGGCCTGTACAAGCTGCCCGTTGACAAAGGGACAGCTGAGCTCCAGTGGAGGGTGATACATGAACAGATACAGAGCACACCTGGATCCTGAGCTGGGGGAGGGGTGGGAAGTGCAGCGGAGCAGGTTAATTATTCCAGGTAAGATAACAGCGTCACGTCCAACAGGTGAGTCAAGTTCAAAGTTTCAGAGTCCAACTTTGAAGCAACAGTTGTGTGGCACTTGATTTTTCTCCTGTG
Source organism: Caranx ignobilis (assembly GCA_021432705.1). NCBI lineage: Eukaryota > Metazoa > Chordata > Actinopteri > Carangiformes > Carangidae > Caranx > Caranx ignobilis. The sequence goes on from MU269989.1 coordinate 17,853,150, forward strand.
AAGGTAACGTGAACACTTTGAATGTTTTCCTGGTTAACACCTGTGGTTAGCTGACTTCTCTTCTGCTTGTGTTGTTGTTGTGTTGTTCTAATGTTACTGTAGCTGAGTCAGAGCTGTGACTGTAAAGTCTGGAGCCACAGCAGCGTGTCGGCCATGTTGTGTGGATGTTGTGGGTGGAAGCGTTGGAATAAGAGCAGAAGCAGAGTTAGTGGATGGTAAGTGGTTGAACACAGAGTGGTTCTTTGTGTGCAGCTCACCTCACACTCACCATATATCAGCCAGAAAACTGTCACCAACATGTGACATGGGCCACAGTCGTCCATGGATCATGTTGCTGGGCTGCTCTTCACTTCACTGCAGCTTCATGACTCCATCTAGTGGACTGATAGTAGAAGTACAGCAGCTGATGGCAGCTTCCTCTTCCTCACCACTGTGTGACTGCATTCAGCTGACACTGATATGAAGCAGAGAAGAAGAGCCAATCAGTGGAGGAGCAGCTGGAGACATGATGGACATGTGAGCTGCTGTGCTCATGAATGATGTGTGTTTCCTCTGCAGGTGAAGCTACAAAGTGTGTGTGAGCTGATGTTGATGTGAGCTCAGCAGCATGGATCAGTCTGCTGGACCTGGACCTGGACCTGGACCTGGACCAGGACCAGGATCCAGCTGTGTGTCCACACAGAGCGATGAGTCCATCAGTCGTCATCAACTCAACTTGAAGCGATCTGTTGATGAAAGGTCAGAATTTAAAACAGTCAGAAAGACTTTTCTCTCTAAAAGTCAGTTGTTGTGTTTATTAAAAGTTGAAGATGTTTTTCATCAGTTTTTCTCCACCATGCACATTTATCAGTTGTGTTGTTGTTTCAGGATCCAGCAGCAGAGACCAGACTCTCCTGAACCCAGCTGTCTGTCTTTAAAGAGCAACCAGTCAATGGGCAGGTTCATTACCTTTAAAGCAGGATGTGGATCAGCTGATCAGATGTAAGACTGAAGTAAACTTCACATCTTTTGAGTTTGTGTTGAATGTTCTTCAACAGGAAACATGTCAGCAGCATCTAGTTAAAACAGGAAGTAACCACTGGGTTAAAGTCCTCGTTTCATTTGCACTAAATGTTCATGGTCTTGTTTCCAGCTGATAAAAGAACATGGTGATGTTGGCTGCATCAAGTTGCTCCTCCTGGTGGCAGCTTTGAGCTTTTTACAGGAGCAGAATAACAAACATCCAGAACATAACCTTAAACCAAAGAGACTGTGATGGAGGGCTAATAAGGTAACAACAAAGTCACACTGTTCTAAATGACGGTGCTGCTCATTAAGATTCATCAGTGTGTTGTGAAGCTTGATGAGCTGGGATCTAACAGAGTTCAGACTCTTTACAGGATCATTTTACAGCCTGAACCATGAGCTTCAATGAGCACAGTCAGTGTGTTTGGTAGAAACTACAGTGAGCAGCTGTTTCTGAGCTGAAGATGATTCAGTCATTAGACTCATGTGAAGGAAACAGAGAGAAAGCAGGAAGCAGGTCTGTGTAGGTTCACAACAAACTCAGAGAGAGAAATATGCACACACACTCTCCACCACAGTTTCCAAAGATGGATTCAGACACACCCACAATCAGCTGATCTCATGTTACACCTGTGTGTAGAGCTGTCAGTGGACAGAAGGACAGAGAAGAAACACAATGTCTCCATGTTGGAGGAGGCACTTTAATGGCCCACACGTCTGAGCCTTTAAACTGAAGTCAAAGGAGACAATGTTGATGAGAGGCAGACATGTTTCCTGTTGTCTCTGACTGTCTGAGCTTTGACAGCAACATGACAATGATCTGGGCCCTGCACCATAGCAGCATATTTCATAAATGAGGAGCAGACAATCAATCCCCAGCAACATGAAGAGGTCAAACATATAATCCAGACAAAAAGCAACACAGTCTCTGCAGCAGGTGCAGAAAGGAGAGCTGGCAGAGAACTGCTGTGCAAATGCCTAAGTTCATAGGCTTAGAAATCAGTCCTCCATCATTATGGCCCAGCTGTGACAGTCATCACATGTGTGTATTCCTCTACATTGGCATGTTGCCCAGATGTAATTCTGTGGTGTGAGTTACTTCTTTCCTGCTCCTTTCCAGCTCTGTTTTGTCATTTCCTGTTCCTGCTACAACCTCTATTAACACTTTGTTCAGACTGAAGATGTGCAGCACTTGATGAAAATCTTCAAATGATCAGTTGATTTGTAAAAACACAAAGTTTAAAAGACATCAGATGTGAATGTGTCCTGAAAGGGCTTTGATGTCCACATGTTAACATTGTTCCATAACTGAAGAAAAGAAGTCATTCACATCTGTAACTCAAAAATAACTTTGCAGAGAATTCTTTGAAAACCTAAAACTTTTGACAAATCAGTTGTGTTTGTTGTTTCAGGATCCAGCAGCAGAGACCAGACTCTCCTGAACTCATCTGTCTGTCTTTAAAGAGCGACTGGTCAAAGGACTGGGGCATTGACTTAAAAGGAGGACGTGGATCAGCTGATCAGATGTAAGCTGTAACTGACGCTCAGACTCAGGTTATTGTAGAAAAGAACCAGTTTGTATGACATGTTGTTGGACCAGGTCTGAAGTCAAAGTGTCTCTGTCTGTTGTGAACGTCCTCAGGGGACATATAAAGTCCATCTTGTATTATCTCCCTGTACTTATTTTCACTTGACACTGATTCCTCCACAGAGTGGACCAGGAGAGCTCAGAGGTTCCCAGTGCTCAGTTTTCCCAGCAGCATCAACACACCTGGACTCTATATTGAAGGTGTGAACATGTCCAACAGCTGCTGTTCCATCTGTTGTGTTCACAGTCATCTCCATGCTGCACTTTGACACCAGTGGATTGTCAGTGTGTCCAACATGGATCTGATGTTTGGCTCCATGGTTTTAGTTTGATGCTGTCACTCATAGAGTTTCTGTTCCAGCTGCTGGAGGAGAACATGGCCACTTTTGTGAAGAACGAGCTGAAGAAGATCCTCAAGCTTCTGAGTCCAGATTACCCACAATGCTCAGGGAGTCAGAGAGAGGATGAGGAAGTGTTGGATCGTGAGGATGTTGAGCAGAGGAGGAGCAGCAGCATAGAGGCATTAGTGGAGATCACAGTGAACTTCCTGAGGAGGATGAAGCAAGAGGAGCTGGCTGAGTGTCTGCAGAGCAGTAAGAGGATTTCTCTAAGATTCGACATGATGGACAAATGAGACGTTCACTAACATCAAGAGAAGGAGGGAAACATGTGCATATAGTGGTTATTTAGAGGAATGAAAATGTTATATTTTCTTACTGATCTTATTTCTTGTGTTTTCATTCAGAATATTTTGCTCCAGTTTGTCGACATAAACTCAAATCTGACCTGAAGAAGAAGTTCCAGTGTGTGTTTGAGGGGATCTCTAAAGCAGGAAACCCAACTCTTCTGAAGCAGATCTACACAGAGCTCTACATCACAGAGGGAGGGGCTGGAGGGGTCAATGATGAACATGAGGTCAGACAGATTGAAACAGCTTCAAGGAAACCAGACAGAGCAGAAACAACCATCAGACAACAAGACATCTTTAAAGCCTCACCTGGAAGAGGCCGACCAATCAGAACAGTGATGACAAAGGGAGTGGCTGGCATTGGGAAAACAGTCTTAACACAGAAGTTCACTCTGGACTGGGCTGAAGACAAAGACAACCAGGACATACACTTCATATTTCCCTTCACCTTCAGAGAGCTGAATGTGCTGAAAGAGAGAAAGTTCAGCTTGGTGGAACTTGTTCATCACTTCTTCACTGAAACCAAAGAAGCAGGAATCTGCAGGTTTGATCAGTTCCAGGTCGTCTTCATCTTTGACGGTCTGGATGAGTGTCGACTTCCTCTGGACTTCCACAACACTGAGATCCTGACTGATGTGACAGAGTCCACCTCAGTCAACGTGCTGCTGACCAACCTCATCAGGGGGAAACTGCTTCCCTCTGCTCGCCTCTGGATAACCACAAGACCTGCAGCAGCCAGTCAGATCCCTCCTCAGTGTGTTGACATGGTGACAGAGGTCAGAGGGTTCACTGACCCACAGAAGGAGGAGTACTTCAGGAAGAGGTTCAGGGATGAGGAGCAGGCCAGAAAGATTATCTCCCACATCAAGACATCACGAAGCCTCCACATCATGTGCCACATCCCAGTCTTCTGCTGGATCACTGCTACAGTTCTGGAGGAGCTGTTGAAGAGCAGAAAGGGAGGAGGGCTCCCCAAGACCCTGACTGAGATGTACATCCACTTCCTGGTGGTTCAGTCCAAAGTCAAGAAGGTCAAGTATGATGGAGGAGCTGAGACAGATCCACACTGGGGTCCAGAGAGCAGGAAGATGATTGAGTCTCTGGGAAAACTGGCTTTTGAGCAGCTGCAGAAAGGAACCTGATCTTCTATGAATCAGACCTGACAGAGTGTGGCATCGATATCAGAGCAGCCTCAGTGTACTCAGGAGTGTTCACACAGATCTTTAAAGAGGAGAGAGGCCTGTACCAGGACAAGGTGTTCTGCTTCGTCCATCTGAGTGTTCAGGAGTTTCTGGCTGCTCTTCATGTCCATCTGACCTTCATCAAATATGGACTCAATCTGATGTCAGGAGAAAAAATGAGGCCAAGACTATTTAGAAACAAACCTGAACCAACACTCTTCTACCAGAGCGCTGTGGACAAGGCCTTACAGAGTCCAAATGGACACCTGGACTTGTTCCTCCGCTTCCTCCTGGGTCTTTCACTGAAGACCAATCAGACTCTCCTACGAGGCCTGATGACACAGACAGGAAATCACTCAGGGTCCAATCAGAAAACAGTCCAGTACATCAAGAAGAAGATTGAAGAGAGTCCCTCTGCAGAGAAAAGCATCAACCTGTTCCACTGTCTGAATGAACTGAATGATCGTTCTCTAGTGGAGGAGATCCAACAGTCCCTGAGATCAGGACGTCTCTCCACAGACAAACTGTCTCCTGCTCAATGGTCAGCTCTGGTCTTCATCTTACTGTCATCAGAAGAAGATCTGGACGAGTTTGACCTGAAGAAATACTCTGGTTCAGAGGAGGCTCTTCTGAGGCTGCTGCCAGTGGTCAAAGCCTCCAACAAAGCTCTGTAAGTGTAGAGACAGATGGATTTATTCATCATTATATAAAAACACTTGTGTGTTTTCTACAGGACAGAAAATTAATTCCTTTCTTCTTTAATTCCCTCATGATAATCTCTTCAGCCTGAACAGCTGTAACCTCTCAGAGAGAAGCTGTGGAGCTCTGTCCTCAGTCCTCAGCTCCCAGTCCTCTAGTCTGAGACACCTGGACCTGAGTGACAACAACCTGCAGGACTCAGGAGTGAAGCTGCTGTGTGGTGGACTGGAGAGTCCACACTGTAGACTGGAGACTCTCAGGTGAGGATCCATCAGGCTGTTTATCTGATGACACTTGAACACAGCAGCAGGTGTTGACAGAGGGTTCCTATGTGTTGTTGTGTGTGTTCAGTCTGTCTGAATGAAGCATTTTATAAATGATGAACCTGAGCAGTGTTCACTGTCACTGAGTGAATGCTGATGGAAACACAAACTCACAAACACACTTTTGATCTTCAAATCAAAAACTTGATAAGGATCAAACTCACAGATGTTCTGCTGCTGCTGATCTGAACATGACAGAAGCTGCATCTGTCTTCAACAAATATTTCACCAAGCTGAAGTCACATCAGTGATGATGATGAACGGCAGCAGATGGGAGATTTCTGGAAACATCAAAGGTTTCTAAGGTTCCAGTTGATTTCCAGCTGATTCTTGAAAACACAACCTATTGTGTCCATTTTCACTGTGGATAATTTTATTCTTGGTGTCTGTTCAAACACATTTACAGGCTTCATTGTTCCAGAAAGAGCTGATTTTCCTCCACTGTAGATCTGACATGTGTCTGAAACGCTCTGATAGAGCTCAGGACTCTTTGATGCCCAATAACAGAAGAAGACACAGAAGGACAAAGTCCCTCTACTCATTTAGACACTGATCATTGATCAGGACACATCTGATCCATTATCACTGACTTGATCTACATCTGTTATGCTTTATTCAGATTGGAGTTGTGCAGTTTGTCAGAGATCAGCTGTTCTTCTCTGGGCTCAGCTCTGAAGTCCAACCCCTCCCACCTGAGACTCCTGGACCTGAGCAGGAACAAGCTGCAGGATTCAGGAGTGAAGATCTGAGTGGTTTTCTGGAGAGTCCAGACTGTAGACTGGAGACTCTGAGGTCAGTTCACTGACTCTTACTGTTGTAGATCTTAGATCTTTATCCCAACAACTGAACCTGATTGATCTTCACACACAACTTGAATCATTGACTTTGACGTGATAAATGAAGGACATCTGAAATAGTTGTTGTCTCATGTTTCCAGTTGTTCTTCTCTCCCACTGAGAATGATTCTTCACTTTCAGCTCATTTCACTCAGTCCTCATCAATAATGTGTGTTGACTTGACTTCAACCTTCAGGGGCCGCTGTCACAAACACATGTTAGACTGCTCTGTAGTGTTAGGCCAGTCTTCATTTTGTTCACAGAGATGATTTGAATCTGATCTTAAAGTCAGAGCGTTTGACTCAAATAAAGACTGACTGCTTTGAAGCCATCAAATAAGATGTGGGTGGGTGGGGTTTGTCTACAACTGTGTGTTCAGTTGAATGTGTGTAGTTTTAGTTTCCTGAGACCAGGACCAACAAAGACCTTAGTCCTGGATCAGGCTCAAGATACAGGCCAGATGTTGACTGCTGCAAAACTTAATTTACTTGGGACTAAAATTCCTCTTTTGAAAAACAGCAACAACAGCTGTTTTAACAATATCAATCAAACAGTCCAGTCTTTTAGCATAAAGGGACAGAGGGGCCACCTAAGTCCATGGTCTATGAGGTAGGAAGGGGGAGCGGGTCCTGCGGCCGTCGACCCCTCTGTTCCGACCCTGCTGTGGCGTACTGGATCCTCCCTCTGAGGATTCTGGGCACAAAACATCCAGTGCTCTCAGGCTCGGGGTGTTCAACACAGGACAGCTCACACACACTCGACAAAGTGGACTTGGCTCAGTTTCTTTTACTTATGTATATATACCATGTCTACTGCCGTCCGTCCATTCACACTGTTCCCCTGTAGACTAGCTTTTCAGTCCAACACAAGTGAAGCAACAAAACATCACAGGCAACACAAACAGGTATAAACATAAATAATAAAACAAACACCATGAAATCATCAAATCAGAATCATCAGAAATCAAACCATGCAAGTTTGGATCAAGTGATCAAAACTTATTCCCAGCTGTGACATATGAATGTTGTTCTTCTTTTATTCTTTATTCAGATTGGAGCACTGCAGTTTGTCAGAGATCAGCTGTTCTTCTCTGGGCTCAGCTCTGAAGTCCAACCCCTCCCCCTGAGACACCTGAACCTGAGTGACAACAACCTGCAGGATTCAGGAGTGAAGGATCTGAGTGGTTTTCTGGAGAGTCCAGACTGTAGACTGGAGACTCTGAGGTCAGACTCCATGTTTTATTTCTGTGCTCAGATGAATGTGATGTGAAAGTTGTGTTGACACTCAGCTGCAGACATGAGGCTGATATTCTACTGATCCACCCTGAGGATCTCCATGGTGACGTCTGTTTTCTTCTTCTCTGCTTTTAGTCCACTCACTGTTTCTCTTCACATTTCACCTCAACTACACAAACACATTGAATGTGTCAGACAATAAGTGATCTATAATCAATAGCTGCTGGCTCCACCTCTTTCCTCAGCTCTGTGCATTATCATCAACATGAATGTTGACATTATGAATGGAGCCAAAGCAGTTCCATTAATACACTTTGTGTTGAACATGAGCAACAGTTGAGACGTTGATGTGAAACAGCAGCAGATGGAACAGTAGCAGCAGCTCCACTGTGTGTCAACAGTCACAGCTTCTTCTTCACATCTTGCACAGAGATTTGCTTGAATTCAGCTCCACACAGTTTGTTGCAGCCGTTCAATTGAACTTTTTACTTTTGTATTTGTTGACTTAGTTTTTACAATGGAAATGATTGTTCACTCTGCTTATTATGGCCTATGATCTTGCTCAGATTGTTGATCTTATTGTTTTTGGTTGGTCATGTCCCCGGGGGCGTGTGGTCTGTAACAGGAGGATATATGGGTCAGGTAACTGCGCGGCTGCGCATTGGAAAACCCCAAATGTTTGGTTCAGAGGCGGTGGTTGAAAACAGTTTTTCACCACCTTATTGAAGCTTTTGTCGCCATAAAGGAGCTTTTCGTTTTCTTGTGGATGTCTTAATAATGTAGCAAACACTCTGGAACAGATTGAAGTTGAAAAAATAAAAGTTATGGTTATGGTTAAGTGTATTAAAGGTGAGTGAAGCGGACCCCCCCTCAACGCCACGGCTGTTAACGAGGAAAGATGACACATTTAAAGTCCAAACACTTCATGGATCGAAGATGAAAAGAAGTTGTGTTGAAAGAAACAAAGAAGACACACGCAGCGAGACAGTGGACGAAGTGTGTGCGGTTTTGAGGAGCGGATTTCATTCATTTGTCCTGATGCAAAGAACGAGCCGCCGCCTCCCATTCAAACAAAGAAGCAGCGCAGCGACATGTGCTCAATAACAGTGGATATTGTTGCTGCTGTGGCTCAAATATATTGATGCAGAGTTTGAATTCAGTGGGAATCAAATCTATCCACCTGCGTGTTACGATGTGTGTCAGTGGAAAGGCTGATGAGACGCTGCTGATAAAAAACAATGACGTCACGACGGGGAAAGCTTGTGGTTGTGACGCGCACAAAGAATGAAATGAATCATGTGTTGGAAGCTGGGGAAAGTAAGAGACAGTCAACAAACATGTTGAAGCTTTCAATAAGTACTTGGAAGAGTTTGTGGAGCTGCAAGTGTCTGTACAAAAGCTCCTTTCAAGTGAAGAAGAAAGGAAGCGGATCATATGGACTGGTATGAGCCCAAACTGATCCATTTTGGAGATGTCTTCTTTGACATTAAAGCATGGTTGGCTGCTGACGTGGAGGAAGAAAAGGACAAGAATGAGGTTGGAGAGGAGCAAGAAGAAGCGAGTGCATTATTGGTGGGACCGGAGGATAGTGCGTCCCAGAGCAAAAGCCCGCAAGCAAGGCTCCAAGCAGAGCCGCCAGCCCCCCCTCCTCATCCTCCCGTGCCTCTACTGCAGCTTAAAGCAACTTGGGGCGGGATCAAGAAATAAGACTCAATACTGACACGACGGCCGTTGCGCGTACCTGCAGCCATCAGCTAAGCCGGCGCGGGAGCGCGCATGAACTTTTCGTCGCAGTGCAGCTGATGCTGTGACACGTTACTTACGTTACTTAGGTGATACGTTACTTCACTGGCTGTTGACGTGACGGGGACGGGAACGAGACGAGAGCCGGTGCTGTGTTATATTCTGACGATTCGGTTTCAGACTAAAGGACGTGGAAAATGCGCAGTCTGTAACGTTGTCATGTTCCACAGTGGTGGACTAAGTTGTGCACGTTAGGTCACCCCGAGTCCTCGGCCATCTCATCTGATTTGAAGATCAAGCTCTAAACATGAGCTGTAGTGTTTTCTTACCTGGTTACTAGGAAATGAGCCATGTCCGCATCTGTCTGCAGTCCCAGTTCAAGCTGAAGCTGCCTCCATGACTCCAATGCATATCCAGTATTTATTCGGTGCCAGACCAGCTTTTGTCCTAATTGCGTTTTGATTGACGAGATGCCGCTGATAAAACGGTGAAGGTAATGGAGCGTTTGCTGTAAAAAGCCTCCTGGGGGGGTAATTAATGGCCCACTTGGGCACAGGGAGGACAGTGACCTGAGCAACTGTCATCCTGCACGGGTTAACAGGATAGCCAACTTGGAAGAGCTCCTAACCCAGCAGTACAACCAAGACTTTGCTGAACAGCATTACCAACAAAAAGAAATGTGAGTGGAGGACAAGAAGTTCATGAACATCTGGGACTCAGCAGAGCTTAAAGATGGACTCTACTAGGTCAAGTTGCCTTTTGGTGAGCCAGATGTGACCATGGCCAACAACAGGCATATGGCACTGCAAAGAGCACAACAGCTGCTGAAAAGCTTCAAACCAGACCAAACATTCCTGGAGGAACACCAAGCATTTCTGCAGGATGTTCTGGCAAAAGGATCTGCTGAGGTTGTACCACAAGAGCAGTTGGTAAGTGAAAGTGGCAAAGTGTGGTATATACCACATCATGGGGTCTATACCACCCACGCAAAAAGAAACTGCGTGTGGTGTTGGACTGTGGAGCCACGTTTCATGGAACTTCTCTGAATGGAGAATTGCTGCAGGGTCCAGATTTGACCAACAAGCTCATTGGTGAATCACCAAATGGAGACCTCACTAAAGAATGTGTGGAGCATAGGATAGCTGTTGGATCTTTGTTCAGGTGACACCAGCAGCTCTACACCTGCACTCACCTGACCACATCTTGTTGTGTCAGCCACAGGAGTGTGTGTTTCAAAATCACTCTCAGCTTTTATGTGTCCATATTGGATTAACAGAGTTCAGCATCACATGTTTGTTGTCTTTGACAACTTGAGCATGGTCAGTAGAATCTCTGAGAAATGTGGCTGCACAGCATGAGTTTGTATAGATGGAGCCAGAGGTGGAGCTGGCAGAGTTGAAGAGGTGGAGTCACTACGTCTGGGTTGAAGCAGCAGCAGCTTCTCGTGAATATTAATGAGCTGTTTTCTCTCTCTGGATGGGACTGTTTGAACCTGCTTCCTGTTGCTTCAGCTGTTTGACTTTCATTTTCTAAACTTGTTCTTTCTAAACCTTCTTCAGCTCTGAACAGATGATGAAACACTGACGCTGTCAACAAGGAACTTTGTCCTCAACTCACTTCTTTTATTCTTTATTCAGATTGTGGAGCTGCAGTTTGTCAGAGATCAGCTGTTCTCTTCTGGTCTCAGCTCTGAAGTCCAACCCCTCCCACCTGAGACACCTGGCCCTGAGCTCCAACAAGCTGCAGGATTCAGGAGTGAAGGATCTGAGTGGTTTTCTGGAGAGTCCAGACTGTAGACTGGAGACTCTGAGGTCAGTTCACTGAATGTTACTGTTGTAGATCTTAGATCTTTATCCCACAACTGAACCTGATTGATCTTCACACACAACTTGAATCACTGACTTTGATGTAATGAATGAAGGACATTTGAAATAGTTGTTGTCTCATTGTATCCAGGGCCAAGGTAGGGCTCAGATTGATAATCAACATTCACTGTGGAAACTCGGCTCAAAAAAGGGCCCAGGTCCAGTTTGATGATCCAGGTGACAGTAAAGAAAAAATGGGCAGAGGCAGATGATTCCCCCAAGATTACAGTCTTTATTAAATAATATGCAGCAGCTCAGCAACTAGCAAAAGATTCAAACCCACAACTTTAATGTAAATGGTATAAACAGCAAAAAAGAGTCAGTGGAAGGAGCACTACAGGACAGCTGGGTGTAGCCACCATCAGAGGAGAGAAGTTTATATGGAGACAGAGTAGTCACCCTGCTCTGTACCCAACACATGCACACACACACACACACACACACAGAGCAAAGTAACCAAAATATAATGGAAAATACAAAGAGTGAAGGACGTGGTGCAAAATGAGCTCCAAACACACACTTAGGGGAGTGTGAAGCTGAGGTGAGAAACTCTGAACACCAGTCCCTCCAGCGTCCGGGCGGCCACGCTGTCACCGTCCTGCAGCACTCACACAAAGAAAACTAAACAATATTAAAAAGTTAGAGGAAACTGCTGCAGCTATCTATGTCATTCATTTCTGTTGGAGGGAGAAACAACAAGAAACCAAGGAAACTAACAGAAACCAGAGGCCTGTATCACCAAGCAGGATTACCGGCTTAGCCTGGTAACTTCAGGGTTAACCCTGGGTTTCCGGTACCACGAAGCTGGATTGATTCTTATCGAGGTTAGTTACCATGGTAACTTACCCCGAACGGCTAACCTGTTCCGGGTCAGGGTAGCTTGCAGGATTCATCTGAATCTAAGAAAAGGCTCCACCCTGTTTGGGAAAAATGGCGTGTCCTTTCACCGATAAGCCCGATGAGATAGGAGCCCAAATAGTGAGAAGAGCGTTACGGCTGTAATGTTTTATGATGTTCAAAACAACCGTTAAGACGTTCCATGTATGCCCTTATTTTGAAATCCCAGTACCGGAGGTGTAATGTAACAACTATGGTTACTGTTACCAAGGAGACGGAAATAAAAGTAGAGAAGCTCCGGACAGCGGTGATTGTATCCAGTTTATGAGACATGATAGATGATGAAAACATATTGTAAGTAGTCTATCACAACAATGGTGTGGAAGGATTTTCCAGGATCGATCACATCTGTTAGATTTTCACGATGATTATCTATACGAGAGGTACCGGTTCTCACGGCCCGGACTTGAATATCTCTGCCAGTTTTTTTCCTTTGGGGGGGGTGGGGGGGGTCGCTTCGCTGACACATGGGCGCTCATGACTGTGATTGGTCTGCTGCCTTGGAACCTGCCCTTTATACGTGCACATTCACCTATTCACAATAAGACAAATTTGGGTTAAGTCCGAGTTGATAACCAGCATGGTGATACCGCTTATCCAGACTGCAATTGTTGTGGATAGGTTCAGCTGGATAGGTTGAGAGGAACCCTGGGTAAGTTGAGCTGGCTTCATGATACAGGCCTCAGCTGTAGACAAAATAACATCAAAACAAGACAACAATGAAGCAACTATACTAATAACACAAACAAAACAAGGTCAACAAAACAGCAGTGGCAGTCTGTCTATAATAAAAGACAAACACAGATTCAATAAATCACCATTCTGACAAACACATCCTAAACAAAGAAAACTGACCTTTGACCTCTGTCTCACAATACAACTACCCATGTGGTTCAACACATGGGAGCGGGGCTTGTACGGGATCAGGACCTAGGATAAAACAAAAGTAAACACACACACACACACACACACACACACACCACCACGTCAAACAATAAAACATTTCAAACTGGCTCCTACCACAGCATGGTGTGTAACAATCACACTGGGGCCAGAAACAGAGAAACAGCAGCAGTGCAGAAGGGACGAGCTGAGCTCACCTGTCGGCCTATATAACAACAAACAATTCATCAGAGGAAGTGGGAGGGGCTGACAGCCCTACAGTGGCCTGAGACGGACATGTTACTACTGGTTCCATCATGTTTCCAGTTGTTCTTCTCTTCACTTTCAGCTCATTTCACTCAGTCCTCATCAATAATGTGTGTTGACTTGACTTCAACCTTCAGGGCCGCTGTCACAAACACATGTTAGACTGCTCTGCAGTGTTAAGAATTTTACAAGTTGTCTACCTATTTGTTGGTGCCCTAGGTAGCTTCTATCTCCGTCCAGACGGCAGAGACATGAATTCCTCCAACAGTGGGTGATCAGAGCTGGACAGGATGGACCGAGCCTTCTGTAAGACTCGTCTGTCAAAGATCTCTGAGAGAGAGAGCTGCTGCATGCCAGTTATCTTATTGGCTTCTCACACAAATTTGAACAGATGATTTTTGTTTTTAACTGACAGGTTTCCATCAAATGAAATGAAGCAAAAAGTTCAAACTGACTCAATAAAAGATCTGTAGAATAAAAACATCAAGGTCTTATCAACATTAAAGGCTTTTAGTCTGTGCAGAAAGTAGAGTCTTTGCAGGCCCTTTTTGCAGATTGTTGAGGTGTTGAGGTCATGTGTCAAGTTTTTATCAATCACTGTCCCAAGTATTTGTAGGAATCCACCATCTCCACTGCTGGACCCTTGATAATGGTTGGCTGAGCTGGTTGTGGTGTTTTCAGTTGAATGTGTGTAGTTTTAGTTTCTTGAGACCAGGACCAAGAAAGACCTTAGTCCTGGATCAGGACTGGACCTTTAAACTTTGATCCAGTTCAGTCCTGAATCAAAGTGTTGGAGTCAGTGTTTAGTCCAACATGTCTGATCAGATATTGATTCTATATTGACAGACTGTCCTGAGGTCAGCAGCAATGATCAATCAGTTTTGACATGAAGAGGTGTATGAATGTTGTTCTTCTTTTATTCTTTATTCAGATTGATCAACTGCAGTTTGTCAAAGATCAGCTGTTCTTCTCTGGGCTCAGCTCTGAAGTCCAACCCGTCCCACCTGAGAGAAATGGACCTGAGACTCAACAACCTGCAGGGTTCAGACCTGAAGGATCTGAGTTATCTCCAGAAGAGTCCAGACTGTAGACTGGAGACTCTGAGGTCAGTCAAATCTGTAGCTGTTTCCCTCCAGATCAATCAACTCATGAAGGAAAGGTGTTTCTGAGCAGTTTAACTGGTTTCTGGAGTTTTTTTTCATCATGTAACTTAGATCCACAACAAGACATTTAGACATATAGACATAGACATATAGACAGGATGTCATAGCTGAAGTTCAATGAAACACATGATTGAATGAAGAAACAACAAGACAAGAAGCAAAACCAACAGAGTGTGGAGGCTGGCCAAACAGAGTCCTAAATGTTCCAGTATCAGGTAAAGGTGTTGTGGTGTTAGGACCAAACCAGGAAGTAGGAGCCAGACGTCCTGTTGCATCTATCACTCATATCAGATTGACTAAATCCATGTTGTTGGTCTTTGCTTTAGAATAATGTTAGTCTGCAATAAATATGGAGAAGAATGTCTTTTTGTTTTTCTGGACACACTACAGCAGATGCAGTGGATCAACTTTAGTGGAAATGATCAATAGAATAGTTTGTGTGTGAAATGTCAACAGCCAATCAGATGTTGTGGTCCCACAGGCACTTGATAAGTTTGAGCTGTAACATGAGCTGACAGGTAAGAGGAGGAAATCCCTCACTGAAGTGTTGGAGCAGTGATGCTGCAGTAAATGCTGCACATTTCACTTGAGTTCAGTGTCATTTCAGTCTTTGTTCATATTTCTACACAGTTGCTGCACATTGAAATCAAACACAGCAATATAGTGTGAAAAGGTGTGAAGGTGTGCAGCTGAAGCTCCAGCTGATTCCACCTCCCCTCTCTACACAGTGTTACAGGAAATGGCAGCACTCTCACTACAGGCCAATGTCCAGTCACTCAACTACTGACTAACAACAACTGACACATCTGGTCTGAACAGGACTGAAGTGGCTGCTGCATCACTGACTCAAGAGTCTGTCATTCATCACCTCTCCTCTGTCTGTGTGTGTGTAGGTGGGGGTTGTACTAGACCTGATCTTCAGTTCCTGCCAGATGAACCAGAGGAAGTGGAGGTGACTCCCAGCGCTGCAGTCTGAACTGATCTGAGAACAGCTCCACTGTCACACACAGAGTCCAGTCCACCATCATCCCTGTGTGTCCTCTGGATCTGACAGAGCATCATCAGTGTTTCTGGACTTAAAGCTCATAAAGCTGCTCTGAGCTTCACCTGTGAATGTTCTATTGCTGTGTTATCTTCTCCCTCCCTGCCTGAGGGGGGCGCTGTCCTTTGCCCTGTTTCCATTGGGCCTTTTTTTCTTGATTGGAGCCCAGTCTGATGTGACCATGTCACCATGGGAGAAGCAGCCTGATTCACCTGCTGCTGGGAACGGACATGGCTTCACCCAGCTCTCAGAGCCAAACTTTGATTTGAAGCTTTTACTGACTGTGAAAGTTTAGTTGCTCCAGATTGTTGAAGACTCAAAAAATGTCCATTCATGCCACCTGAGAAAACAAACCAACAGCTGCAGCCACACTGTTGTGAAGGATGGCTGAAGAGGGAGCTTGGACCTATGGAAATCCATGGTCATGTCCTTTGTCTCTGAGGTGTTCAGCATGAGGCAGTTTTTGTGACTCCAGTCACTGAAGACTTTTATCAAATCCCTATATTCAGATTCCTGTCCATTCCTAACACATGCCACAGTAGCAGTGTCATCTGAGTATTTCTGGATGTGGCAGGACTCAGAGTTGTATTTAAAGTCTGCTGTATACACTGTGAATAGGAATGGAGCCAGGGCAGTGCCCTGTGCAACACAAACACTCATCCCTTGTGAGCTTGACATCATTTTTAATATGAAGTCAACAGTTTTTGATTTTTCAGTTGCTCTGACTTGAATTTATAAAGCTGATAAACTGTAATTAGTTCAAGGCCAATTAGCAACACAAATATTCTGCACTTAGCTTATATTTTAATAGTTGAATGAACTAAACAGTGGTTGTAAAATATGTTTTTATGTTCATATGACAAACTGTCACTTTCTTGTTCCATTAAATGAAATAACTGTGTTCACTTCACACAACAAAATCATGAACTTACAACAAGAACTGCAGAGTTATACTGGACACAAGAATGTCCTGCTGTCTCAACATCAAACTGACAGAATGTACATACATACTGTTCATACTGTAGCGCCCCGTGTGGGCTGAGGACACAAGGACTTTTGGTTGTTGGGTTAGTGCTGCAGTCATGGATCAATAATGTATCTGTAAACAAAGTGATGTGATAATGTGTTAATATATTCATTTGTTCTGTGGTTAAACTGGGAGTGATGGTGTGTGTTCTGCTCTGTTAAAGACATGTGACCTGTGACTGTCTGTATTAAGACCATGTCACAACACAATTCCAAAAGTGTCAGCAGAAGTTCAAAGGTTTCTGTTAATTGTACAAAGTATTTGATCATTGGATTAAAAACACTGTGTTCTACTGATAGAAATCTCTGGTCAGATGAGGCTCATTGGACACATGTATGTGATGTCAGCTGGACTACAACTGTAATGTTACTATAGTGAAAAGTTTGCTGTGTAAACTGTTGCAATGAATCTTTGAGTAGAGTGAGCAGACTGGGATTTAGCTGAGTCATGATAAATTCTAAGTTCATTTGACTTTAAATGACACATGGTTTTGTTTGTGTCTAATAAACATCAAATCAACATTCAGCCACCTGTTGATTTGATATCAATATGGTGCATATTGTTGTCTGATCAAAAAGCTTGTGTTGAACTGACACACATTTCCAGTCAGATAAGGCTCAGATGGAGGTAAGTGAGAAACTCCTGCTGTTGAGCCCTTTTTCTCCTGCACACATGTTCTAAAAAAGAACATTTCGTAAAGTTAGATACAAGAATTCACAACTAACTGATGCTCCCATGTGTTTTCCTGGTCTACAGAGAGCTGCAGCAGCTCTAGTCAGCATAGTGCGTCACTTAAAAGGAAGGCAAACCCCGTATAAGACTGATAGAAAAAGGAGAAGGGTCTCAGAGAGGCTGAACGCTGTGGCAGGAATAAAGAATGTATGGTGACAAGAAGGAAAAGGAAAGTGATGGATGTCAGAGAGGGGCCATGGCAACAGAAGAGGAAGATGCCAAAACCTGAGCCTCTCAACCACAAGGATTCAGCCACCTCCTCCGTAGACAATGGTCAACCTTGGCTCATCATCTGAAGTTACCTCCAATATAGAAACTGAGCTGTTGAACCATTGACACTGTCACTGTCAACCAGCTGATGTTCCTCTGGGTTCTTCTCCTCTGCAGAGACCAGCACCCACCTGTTAGAGCAGGGGTGTCAAACGTACGGCCCGCGGGCCGGATCAGGCCCGCAAACGGGTTTAATCCGGCCCGCGAGATGATTTTGTAAAGTATAAAAATGAGCTGCAATTTTCAATAAAGGAAACTGCTGTTCCAATTGCGTCCACTGGATGGCGCAATAGCAATTGTGTTAAGCAAGCAAAGTGTTTATAGGAGGCAGAACAAGTAGGTCAAGCAAGTGCAGCCAGTCTGGATGAGCTGCTTTGTTTTGCCCGCGATATTTATTACGGCTTCTACTTTTAACATCATGTGCTTTGGCACCTTCATTGTCCCAATATGTCTCTGTCAAGAAGAGAAAAGTGACGCAGAGTGCAGAGTGTTCCAAGAAAATGCTCATCCTCCTATTTATTCCCGGAAGTGAAAGGGAAAGCTGTATGTTTGGTGTGTTCACAGCATGTTGCAGTGCTGAAAGAACAGAACCTTCGTCGCCACTATGTGAGTCTTCAAATATGACACTTTGAAGGAAGCGGAGAAGAGAGAAGGTGAATGAAGTGTTGTCGGGTCTGAAGAAACAGCAGTGTGTGTTTCCTCACAGCAGAGACATCAGTGACGCTGCAGTCAAAGCCAGCTCCCTCATTGCTAATGAAACCGCAGTGGCTTCAAAACCATTTAGTGAGGGTGAATTTGTAAAAACATGCATGATGAAGGCAGCGGAGACTGTGAGCCCTGAAACGGCCAGGCTTTAGCAGATATCAGCCTGACAAGAAACACAGCTGCAGACAGGATTTCCGATCTTTCAGTGGATTTGGACAGCAGCTTGAAGCCAAAACTAAAGTCCTTTATTGCGTTTTCAGCTGCAATCGATGAAAGCGCGGACATTGCAGATGTTGCACAACTGGCCGTTTTCATCCGCGGAGTTGATGACACATTGACCGTCACCGAGGAGTTCATGGAGTCGGTGCCGATGACAGATACAACGACAGCAGCTGATGTTTTCAGCGCAGTCGTCGGCGCGCTGCAGGGTCGGAGTGGACTGGTCCCGCGCTGTCAGCCTGGCTACAGGTGGTGCGCCCTCAGTGATCGGGACAAAAGCAGGCGTTGTGACAAAGTTCAGAGAGAAAGTGCGATCTGCAAATGGAGGAGGTGATTTTTGGACTTTTCGCTGTGTTTTGCACCAGGAGGCTTTGTGTTGCAAGTCATTAAAGATGGATGACGTCATGAAGGTGCTCATCCAAACTGTTGATTTCATCCGATCCAGAAGCCTGAATCAGCGTCAGTTTGACAGCCTTCTCAGAGAGAAACACCACATCCATGGCCTGCCGTACCACACTGAGGTAAGATGGTTGAGCCGAGGTGATGTGCTGAGGCGTTTCTTTGATTTACCAGAAGAAATTCAACAGTTGATGGAAGAAAAGGGCAAAAACCAGTGTTAGAATTTCATCCCGCAGAATGGATGCAGGACCTTGCATTTCTGCTGGATGTTACAGAGCAGCTGAAGAACTTGAACAAACAGCTGCAACAAAGTTGTCCCGCAGCTTTCTGACAGCACACGTTCTTTCAAGTTGAAGCTGTCATTGTGGGAGACGCAGCTCGCCGGTGCTGATGCAGCGCACTTCCCCTGTCTGAAAAATGTGCGCGCGACCCAACACGTGGCGACATGAAGCCGTTCAGAGACACAATAACGGGACTGTTACGGGAGTTTGAGCGACGCTTCAGATTTCTGCTGAACTGGAGAAAGACAGACTCTGATCTGCCCGTCAGCATCCAACTTGAAATAACAGACTTGCAGCGTGACTCGGATTTGAAGGGCAGTTTTTCCGCAGCTGGCTTCAACACATTTGATCAGAGTCTGTTGCCAGGTTACCACAACTTGACACATATCTTTGTGAGCAAGTCCTGGAGTTGGCTGCCACTCAGGATGTGACGCCTGATATTGATGCGCTGCTCAAAGCTAAAAGATGCCAGGTATCAGGAGTCAAATAAACTATGCAACCCACTTAAAGTGCTGCATGAGACACTCTGATCTAGTTCTGTGATCTGTGATGTACTTCTGTGAATCACTGAGGCCTTGTGTGTTTGTGCTCTTTGTCCTCACCATTTACAAATGACTGGAGCTGTTTTATGATTAATAGTCATGTTGTGTTTGTACTATTTTGGACACACTGTCCTCAGGCTCCAGCTTTATGTTTGATGTTGATCGTATTAAAACAAAGAAAACAATCTCAAGTTGTTGTTTTTAAGTTATAAATACCACCATTTTACCGGTTCGGCCCACTTGGGAATAGATTTTCCTCCATGTGGCCCCTGAGCTGAAATGAGTGTGACCCCCTGATTTACCACATGATGAAGGTGAGATTTTTAGTCCTGATTGTGGTGCAAGTGTGAGATGAAGTGTGTGTTTGAGAAGGTGAGCAGGGGCGACAGAGCCGAGAGACGAGAGCAGCAAAGAGGAAGTGGTCAAGGTGAGCAAAGAAAGAAAACACCTTCTACTTCCGGTCGGACTCACGCAGTGTGTTTTAACAAGGCGACACAGCAGAGACTGAACTCATGGACTCAAAGAGAGCCAACTAGAACTGGTGGAGTCCTGCTCTCCAAAGAGGAGCCTTATCCACACTTGTTGATGCCAGCTCAGCTCTTGAGGTTTCAAATGATTCGTCCAAAAAAAGAGACAAAACTTGATTTGATTTGATTTGGAAAAGACAAAATGTCATGTAGAACAAATGTAGTAATGGTGGATTCAGTGTTTTAGATTTTCACAGCTTCCACTCCACCTTCAAAATAAGAGACTTATTCCATCCAAACTCATTGTGGAACTTTATTTCAACACATATTTTTGATGCCTCAGGTGGTTTGAATGTTTGAATAAGATGTGATTATAATGTAGAAAAACTTGCTGTGAAACTCTCCAACTTTCATAAACACTTACTTTTCTGCTGCTCCTTGGTCCAAACATCATTCATTTTTCTCCACACAAACACTATATATGGAACAAGCAGGACATATGTTTCAAGCAGAAATCATTCTTTCACAGAGATGGGTTGATGATGGCAGACTACTGTCTGTCAGTTATTGAACAAGGAGGCTCAGCTCTTTACTTCCAATGAATTCCTATCAGAGAATCAAATTCCTGTCCTGCCCAGAGAATGTGATCATGTCTTCAGTGCTCTTCCTTCAGCTATTAAAACTCTGTTCTCCTCTACAACCAGACCTCCACCAACCTTTACCCTCCAAATGACTCAAACACACTCACATCCTGTTTTGAGTCATAAAGCTAATAATCAATGTATAAGGGAATGAATCCAAAGGGACAGAATCAGTGAAGCTGCTTGTGTATTTGTCTGGAACAATTTCTACCCTGAAACAGACTGGGAAAAAGCAGGTTATTACCTGGGACATGTTTTGTGTCAAATAAGGTGCGAGAGGCGTCTCTGAAAATATGAGTTTCCTTTATGTCTTTATTTTTTCTCTCTGTCACTTTCTTTATTTGATTCCTACATTATTATCATTATGTGTTTGTTTTGTTTTTCCCCCAAACTGCATCACCTCCACCATTCCTTGTTTCTATTACAGCCACCTTGTACATTGCATTGTGTAAATAACTTGTACAAATGCTCCACACAGAGCATTCTCACATACTGCATTGGTGCATGGTTTTCCAGCTGCACAGCAGCAAACAGGAAAGCGCTGCAGAGAGTCGTCACCTCGGCCCAGAGGATTATTGGTTGCCACCTTCCTTCCCTGGAGGAAGTGTACAGCTCTCACTGCCTCAGGAAGGCTCAACACATCCTCAGGGATTCAAGCCACCCGGGAAATGCACTCTTTGACCTGCTGCCCTCTGGCAGACGGTTCAGGACTGTGAGGTCACCAACAAACAGACTGAGAAACAGCTTCTACACAAGAGCCATGGCTGCTCTAAATGCAGCCGAGCGACTGATGGGCTGAGACACATGTGCAACATGTGCTGCAATAAATGAAGAGTGCAATGGTAGAGTGGGATCTATTTCTTCATATATATGATGTTGTTGAATGTGAACGTGCTGTGCTTGCTGCTGCTGTTGTTTCTCTGTGTGTTTCTGCTTCTTGTTTGTTCTTCTTTTTAATGACACCAAAGGGGGAGGATGGACCTCTCCATTTCTTTGTGCCTGCAAAGACAATAAAGACATTCTCATTCTACTTGTTGTGATTCTTCTACCTTTTACAGAGCATTATAGGCTGTAGACCTTCATTTGTATTGATCAGTTTCAGGATGTTTTTTCACAGTAGCTGTTACTGTACTATAGTTTATGTTGGATGAATGCAGAGTAAATGCTAAATCCACAGAGCTGTCAAATCTTTTTCATTCTTTACTTTTGGAGATGCAAAATGCCTGTGCTGTACTGACCTGTGATCAGCAAACATGTCTCCATGAGCTACATGCCCTGAACACTGTGTTCTCCATGTGTTGGTGTAGTGTGTAATGACTGCTCAGCAGTGTTTCTGTTTGACCCATTAGTGTAAGATCTGACAACATTGTTTGGTTCTGAGCAGGTCAAACTGTTTTGAGGCCATGGTTTGGTTTTGCAGAAACAATCAGAGGTTTTGTGAAAGTGGTTTGAGAAAAGAGTTTTGTGTTTCCAACTTTGAGAAAAGGACAGGAGGATTCAAAACATGTGTTTTATGGAAGTCTCCCATCAGCCAGTGATGAGGTCCATCATGTCTTCTTGTCTTAGTGTTACAGGAGCTCACAGCTGAGTTATGAAGAAAACATGTCACAACATGTGCTGCTTCCATTTCTGTCTCTGAGAAGCTGCACAGTCTGTTGTGAAACACTGCCAAACACTAACACTAACTAACTGCACAGTGACACAACACTGGCACATGTCCTCTCAACTTAACCAGGTCCTGTTAGTGTTGATGGACACAGCCTCATGGCTGCACCACTCTGCCTTATCCCACCTTTTTCCCCACTCATCCAAAAATGGGCAACAAGATGGTGGAGCTGAGATTTCAGTGCAGCTCAGCTACAATATATTTGTCTTGGAGGACGTTTGCCACAGAAGCTGCTGCTCTAAAGTCTCATTTGAATGTGGGAGTCTATGGGACTGATGTTCCTGTCAGCTTTTGGCACTTGTGTGTTCAAACTTTTACAGCTCCATTAAATGTCTGTTACATACAAGATATTACTAGATGAGATAACACAACACAGCCCCACAAACCTCTCATGGTATTTTTGTTTTGTTACTGGTTACTAAGCAGATGGCCGTTGCCAAGGATTTCATACACCTGTCATATGCCTCTCATCACTCAATGCCACCAACCATGTGAAATGTCCTTTTCTAGAGGTGGACCTCAAGTCTCTGTGCTTCATCTAGATCTTGTAGATGTCCCATACACCACAGCTGTTGAGGAGTGAGAGCTCCCTCTGTCTGTAGAGGATGATGATTCCATCCTCTGATGAAGGCGTGGAGGTCAGAGGGACAAAGATGTAGTGCACAGCAAAGAGGTGAAGCACATCAGAGACATCAAGCAGCTCACCTTCCTCCAGAGAGTCAACAACATCATGGTACTTGCTTGTGACTGCGACCCATACGTCACAAAGCCAAAGTCCCTCTAAGAGCCTGTGATCATTTATTGATATCAAACAGTTTTTTTTCACTTCTTTTCCAACCACATCAACATCTGTTCTATTTTTCCATTATATAATATGAACATTATGAAACTGAGACTTCCCTTAACAAAGATGCACAAAAGTCCAATCTATCAAAAATCAAAGCAAAAACTGAATCATCAGTACAGATAAAGAATACATGAATGTTAATGAGGTTCATTTATCAAAGTCTTTTCTACTAAACTATGTTTCAGAGGGAAATATTTGAGTTTGGACTTGACTCCATTTATGAGCAGTTGATCAAATATGATGCATCACTATAGATCAAAGCAGCCAACAGTATATGACACAGTTCAAAGTGGCTGATGAGGACAATTCAAAGGTCTGTACAGAGAAGAAAAAGGAGGAAACTCTTCATTCAAGTTGTCAGAGTTGTGGGGTGTTACCTTTGATACTTTCATTTGATCTTTTTTCACTTGTTTGACATTTTTGTGACGTGAGTTCAATTAGATGTTGGAAAATATTGATGAGTTTCTTCAACAATCTGGAGCAACTAAACTTTCACAGTCAGTAAAAGCCTCAAATCAAAGTTTGGCTCCGAGAGCTGGGTGAAGCCATGTCCGTTCCCAGCAGCAGGTGAATCAGGCTGCTTCTCCCATGGTGACATGGTCACATCAGACTGGGCTCCGATCAAGAAAAAAGGCCCAAAGGAAACAGGGCAAAGGACAGCGCCCCCCTCAGGCAGGGAGGGAGAAGATAACACAGCAATAGAACATTCACAGGTGAAGCTCAGAGCAGCTTCATGAGCTTTAAGTCCAGAGACACTGATGATGCTCTGTCAGGTCCAGAGGACACACAGGGATGATGGTGGACTGGACTCTGTGTGTGACAGTGGAGCTGTTCTCAGATCAGTTCAGACTGCAGTGCTGGGAGTCACCTCCACTTCCACTGGTTCCTCTGGCAGCCACCAAGATGGACTCCACCAACTACACACACACAAACACACAGACAGAGGAGAGGTGATGAATGACAGACTCTTGAGTCAGTGATGCAGCAGCCACTTCAGTCCTGTTCAGACCAGATGTGTCAGTTGTTGTTAGTCAGTAGTTGAGTGACTGGACATTGGCCTGTAGTGAGAGAGCTGCCGTTTCCTGTAACATTGTGTAGAGAGGGGAGGTGGAATCAGCTGGAGCTTCAGCTGCACACCTTCACACCTTTCCACACTATATTGCTGTGTTTGATTTCAACGTGCAGCAACTGTGTAGAAATATGAACAAAGACTGAAATGACATTGAACTCAAGTGAAATGTGCAGCATTTAGTGCAGCATCACTGCTCCAACACTTCAGTGAGGGATTTCCTCCTCTTACCTGTCAGCTCATGTTACAGCTCAAGCTTATCAAGTGCCTGTGGGACCACAGCATCTGATTGGCTGTTGACATTTCACACACAAACTATTCTATTGATCATTTCCACTAAAGTTGATCCACTTCATCTACTGGAACGTAGTTTGTCCAGAAAAAAAAAGACATTCTTCTCCATATTTATTGCAGACTAACATTATTCTAAAGCAAAGATCAACAACATGGATTTAGTCAATCTGATATGAGTGATAGATGCAACAGGACGTCTGGCTCCTACTTCCTGGTTTGGTCCTAACACCACAACACCTTTACCTGATACTGGAACATTTAGGACTCCACACTCTGTTGCTTTTGCTTCTTGTCTTGTTGTTTCTTCATTCAATCATTTGTTTCATTGAACTTCAGCTATGACATCCTGTCTATATGTCTATGTCTATATGTCTAAATGTCTTGTTGTGGATCTAAGTTACACGATGAAAAAAACTCCAGAAACCAGTTGAACTGCCCAGAAACACTTTTCCTTCATGAGTTGATTGATCTGGAGGGAAACAGCTACAGATTTGACTGACCTCAGAGTCTCCAGTCTACAGTCTGGACTCTTCTGGAGATCACGCAGATCCTTCAGGTCTGAATCCTGCAGCTTGTTCCAGCTCAGGTCCAGATCTCTCAGGTGGGAGGGGTTGGACTTCAGAGCTGAGCCCAGAGAAGAACAGCTGATCTCTGACAAACTGCAGCGCTCCAATCTGAATAAAGAATAAAAGAAGAACAACATTCATACACCTCTTGTGACAAGTGATTGATCATTGCTGCTGACCTCAAGACAGTCTGTCAATATAGAATCAATATCTGATCAGACACGTTGGATAAACACTGACTCCAACGCATTGATTCAGGACTGAACTGGATCAAAGTTTAAAGGTCCAGTCCTGAACCAGGACTAAGGTCTTTCTTGGTCCTGGTCTCAGGAAACTAAAACTACACACATTCAACTGAAAACCCACAACCAGCTCAGCCAACCATTATCAAGGGTACAGCAGTGGAGATGGTTGATTCCTACAAATACTTGGGGACAGTGATTGATTAAAAACTTGACACATGACCTCAACACCTCAACAATCTGCAAAAAGGGCCTGCAAAGACTCTACTTTCTGCACAGACTAAAATCCTTTAATGTTGATAAGACCTTGATGTTTTTATTCTACAGATCTTTTATTGAGTCAGTTTGAACTTTTTGCTTCATTTCATTTGATGGAAACCTGTCAGTTAAAAACAAAAATCATCTGTTCAAAATTGTGCAAGAAGCCAATAAGATAACTGGCATGCAGCAGCTCTCTGTCTCAGAGATCTTTGACAGACGAGTCTTACAGAAGGCTCGGTCCATCCTGTCCAGCTCTGATCACCCACTGTTGGAGGAATTCATGTCTCTGCTGTCTGGACGGAGATAGAAGCTACCTAGGGCACCAACACATAGGTAGAAATTCTCCTTTGTTCCACGTGCAATCAATGCAATCAACTTGCACAATTATTAACCCCCCCCCCAAATTCAAATGTTGGCCTTTTAAATTGATGAGAGGTTTCACTTCTTCACCTCAGTCCTTTATACTCTTCTTATACTCTTTTTGATGCTTCTTTTTTACTCACTTTAGGATTGTTCTTATCAGGTTGGTTGTGCTGTACACTGCAATGTTGATGTTTGAGACTGTTTATTTATTTGTTATTGTTGTTGTGTTAATTGTACTGTCACTGCAAATCAAATTTCCCCTGGAGGGACAATAAAAGCTCTGAACTCAACCTGTTGACAAACCCCACCCACCCACATCTTATTTGATGACCTCAAAGCAGTCAGTCTTTATTTGAGTCAAACGCTCTGACTTTAAGATCAGATTCAAATCATCTATGTGAACAAAATGAAGACTGGCCTAACACTACAGAGCAGTCTAACATGTGTTTGTGACAGCGGCCCCTGACGGTTGAATAGAAGAACAACTGGAAACATGATGTAACCAGTAGTAACATGTCCGTCTCAGGCCACCGTAGGGCTGTCAGCCCCTCCCACTTCCTCACTGATGAACTGTTTGTTGTTATATAGGCCAACAGGTGAGCTCAGCTTGTACCTTCTCCACTGCTGCTGTTTCTCTGTTCCTGGCCCTGGTGTGATTGTTACACACCATGCTGTGGTAGGAGCCAGTTTTAAATGTTTCATTGTTTGACGTGGTGGTGTGTGTGTGTATGTGTGTTTACTTTGGTCTGCTATATCCTAGGTCCTGATCCCTTACAACCCCCGCTCCCATGTGTTGAACCACATGGGTAGTGAACCTATCCACAACAATGGCAGTCTGGATAAGCGGTATCACGATGCTGGTTATCAACTCGGTAACTCAACCCAGGTTTGTCTTATTGTGAATGGGTGAACGTGCACATATAAAGGGCAGGTTCCATGGCAGCAGACCAATCACAATCATGAACGCCGATGTGGCAGAGAGGCGAGGTGAGCAAAGTTGGACAGTGGAGGGACTGGTGTTCAGAGTTTCTCACCTCAGCTTCACACTCCCCTTAAGTGTGTGTTTGGAGCTCATTTTGCACCACATCCTTCACTCTTTATATTTTCCATTATATTTTGGTTACTTTGCTGTGTGTGTGTGTATGTGTGTGTGTGCATGTGTTGGGTGCGGAGCAGGGTGACTACTCTGTCTCCATATAAACTTTCTCTACTCTGATGGTGGCTACACCCAGCTGTCCTGTAGTGCTCCTTCCACTGACTCTTTTTTGCTGTTTTATACCATTTACATTAAAGTTGTGGGTTTGAATCTTTTGCTAGTTGCTGAGCTGCTGCATATTATTTAATAAAGACTGTAATCTTGGGGGAATCATCTGTCTCTGCTCATAATTTTTTCTTTACTGTCACCTGGATCATCAAACTGGACCTGGCCCTTTTTGGAGCCGAGTTTCCACAGTAAATGTTGATGATAAATCTGAGCCCTACCTTGGCCCTGGATACAATGAGACAACAACTATTTCAAATGTCCTTCATTCATCACATCAAAGTCAGTGATTCAAGTTGTGTGTGAAGATCAGTCAGGTTCAGTTGTGGGATAAAGATCTAAGATCTACAACAGTAACAGTCAGTGAACTGACCTCAGAGTCTCTAGTCTACAGTCTGGACTCTCCAGAAAACCACTCAGATCCTTCACTCCTGAATCCTGCAGCTTGTTGTTGCTCAGGTTCAGTTCTCTCAGGTGGGAGGGGTTGGACTTCAGTGCTGAGCTCAGAGAAGAACAGCTGATCTTTGACAAACTGCAGCCCCTCAATCTGAATAAAGAATAAAAGAAGTGAGTTGAGGACAAAGTTCCTTGTTGACAGTGTTCAGTGTTTCATCATCTGTTCAGAGCTGAAGAAGGTTTAGAAAGAACAAGTTTAGAAAATGAAAGTCAAACATTTGAAGCAACAGGAAGCAGGTTAAAACAGTCCCATCCAGAGAGAGAAAACAGCTCATTAATATTCATGAGAAGCTGCTGCTGCTTCAACACAGACGTAGTGACTCCACCTCTTCAACTCTGCCAGCTCCACCTGTGGCTCCATCTATACAAACTCATGTTGTGCAGCCACATTTCTCAGAGATTCTACTGACCATGCTCAAGTTGTCAAAGACAACAAACATGTGAGGCTGAACTCTGTTGCCATGACAACAAATGTCTAGAAACACGTGTTGAATGAAGCAGCTGATGAAGCACAGAGACAGAAAAACCTGCTGACTGACTTCACACATTGAAGCTGCCCCAACTTGTTCAAAGTGCTGAAACCAGCACACACAACTTGTTATTATGACATGTTGGGCTGGCTGGAAAAAATCTGTTCTCCCATTCTAATCCATTTTCACTGGAAGAATCCAATAAGCTGAGAGTGATTTTGAACACACACTCCTGTGGCTGACACAACAAGATGTGGTCAGGTGAGTGCAGGTGTAGAGCTGCTGGTGTCACCTGAACAAAGATCCAACAGCTTTGTTTTCTTGAAATCATCAAATCAAATCAAATCAAAACCAGTTGAAAAGTAGAAACATTTTTAACACTAGAAGATCTGATCACTAAAGTGTGTCCTGCAAGAGATCCAATAAAAACAAACTTGAAAAGTGTCCAGTAGCAGGTGTGTGGTTGTAGCTGACATTTAAAAAGCATCAAGTGAATTGAAAACTGTGTGGGCTTTTGTCAGCATGTCCTGTCGGGATATCCTCATCCCACCCCACCCGCTGGGTGAGGATACAGCTCCAAAAATGTCAATTATCATCCTATGCTCCACACATTCTTTAGTGAGGTCTCCATTTGGTGATTCGCATATAAGCTTGTTGGTCAAATCTGGACCCTGCAGCAATTCTCCATTCAGAGAAGTTCCATGAAACGTGGCTCCACAGTCCAACACCACACGCAGTTTCTTTTTGCGTGGGTGGTATAGACCCCATGATGTGGTATATACCACACTTTGCCACTTTCAGTTACCAACTGCTCTTGTGGTACAACCTCAGCAGATCCTTTTGCCAGAACATCCTGCAGAAATGCTTGGTGTTCCTCCAGGAATGTTTGGTCTGGTTTGAAGCTTTTCAGCAGCTGTTGTGCTCTTTGCAGTGCCATATGCCTGTTGTTGGCCATGGTCACATCTGGTTCACCAAAAGGCAACTTGAGCTAGTAGTGTCCCATCTTTAAGCTCTGCTGAGTCGAACGTGTCACAGCATCAGCTGCACTGCGGTGAAGAGTTCATGCGCGCTCCCCGCCCGCTTAGCTGATGGCTGCAGGTACGCGCAACGGCCGTCGTGTCAGTATTGAGTCTTATTTCTTGATCCCGCCCCAAGTTGCTTTAAGCCTGCAGTAGAGGCACGGGAGGATGAGGAGGGGGGGCTGGCGGCTCTGCTTGGAGCCTTGCTTGCGGGCTTTTTGCTCTGGGACGCACTATCCTCCGGTCCCACCAATAATGCACTCGCTTCTTCTTGCTCCTCTCCAACCTCATTCTTGTCCTTTTCTTCCTCCACGTCAGCACCAACCATGCTTTAATGTCAAAGAAGACATCTCCAAAATGGATCAGTTTGGGCTCATACCAGTCCATATGATCCGCTTCCTGTTCTTCTTCACTTGAAAGGAGGTTTTGTACAGACACTTGCAGCTCCACAAACTCTTCCAAGTACTTATTGAAAGCTTCAACATGTTTGTTGACTGTCTCTTTACTTTCCCCAGCTTCCAACACATGATTCATTTCATTCTTTGTGCGCGTCACATCCATAAGCTTTCCCCGTCGTGACGTCATTGTTTTGATCAGCAGCGTCTCATCAGCCTTTCCACTGACACACATCGTAACACGCAGGTGGATAGATTTGATTCCCACTGAATTCCAGCTCTGCATCAATATATTTGAGCCACAGCAGCAACAATATCCACTGTTATTGAGCACATGTCGCTGCGCTGCTTCTTTGTTTGAATGGGAGGCGGCGGCTCGTTTCTTTGTATCAGAACAAATGAATGAAATCCGCTCCTCACAAACCGCACACACTTCGTCCACTGTCTCGCTGCGTGTGTCTTCTTTGTGTCTTTGAACACAACTTCTTTACATCTTCAATCAACTTCAACTTAAATCTGTTCCAGACTGTTTGCTACATTATTCAGACATCCACAAGAAAACGAAAAGCTCCTTTATGGCGACAAAAGCTTCAATAAGGTGGTGAAAAACTGTTTTCAACCACCGCCTCTGAACCAAACATTCGGGGTTTTCCAATGCGCAGCCGCGCAGTTACCTGACCCATATATCCTCCTGTTACAGACCACACGCCCCCGGGGACATGACCAACCAAAAACAATAAGATCAACAATCTGAGCAAGATCATAGGCCATAATAAGCAGAGTGAACAATTCATTTCCATTGTAAAACTAAGTCAACAAATACAAAAGTAAAAAGTTCAATTGAACGGCTGCAACAAACTGTGTGGAGCTGAATTCAAGCAAATCTCTGTGCAAGATGTGAAGAAGAAGCTGTGACTGTTGACACACAGTGGAGCTGCTGCTACTGTTCCATCTGCTGCTGTTTCACATCAACGTCTCAACTGTTGCTCATGTTCAACACAAAGTGTGTTAATGGAACTGCTTTGGCTCCATTCATAATGTCAACATTCATGTTGATGATAATGCACAGAGCCTGAGGAAAGAGGTGGAGCCAGCAGCTATTGATTATAGATCACTTATTGTCTGACACATTCAATGTGTTTGTGTAGTTGAGGTGAAATGTCAAGAGAAACAGTGAGTGGACTAAAAGCAGAGAAGAAGAAAACAGACGTCACCATGGAGATCCTCAGTGTGGATCAGTAGAATATCAGCCTCATGTCTGCAGCTCAGTGTCAACACAACTTTCACATCACATTCATCTGAGCACAGAAATAAAACATGGAGTCTGACCTCAGAGTCTCCAGTCTACAGTCTGGACTCTCCAGAAAACCACTCAGATCCTTCACTCCTGAATCCTGCAGCTTGTTGGAGCTCAGGTCCAGGTGTCTCAGGTGGGAGGGGTTGGACTTCAGAGCTGAGACCAGAGAAGAACAGCTGATCTCTGACAAACTGCAGACCTCCAATCTGAATAAAGAATAACAGATGTAGATCAAATCAGTGATAATGGATCAGATGTGTCCTGATCAATGATCAGTGTCTAAATGAGTAGAGGGACTTTGTCCTTGTGTTCTTGTCTTCTTCTGTTATTTGGCCTCAAAGAGCCCTGAGCTCTATCAGAGCGTTTCAGACACATGTCAGATCTACAGTGGAAGGAAAATCAGCTCTTTCTGGAACATTGAAGCCTGTAAATGTGTTTGAACAGACACCAAGAATAAAATGATCAACAGTGAAAATGGACACAATAGGTTTGTTTTCAAGAAGCAGCTGGAAATCAACTGGAACCTTAGAAACCTTTGATGTTTCCAGAAATCTCCCATCTGCTGCCGTTCATCATCATCACTGATGTGACTTCAGCTTGGTGAAATATTTGTTGAAGACAGATGCAGCTTCTGTCATGTTCAGATCAGCAGCAGAACATCTGTGAGTTTGATCCTCATCAAGTTTCTGATTTGAAGATCAAAAGTGTGTTTGTGAGTTTGTGTTTCCATCAGTGAGGCTTGGTGCCAGATGCTGCTGCTGTGAACAAACACTGCTCTTCTCTGCTGGAGTTTATTATCATTAAAAGTCCACTCTTCTACCTTCTGAGGAAATTCTGCTTCCTTCTGTTTTTTCTGTCTTTTGTGAGTTGGTCATATTTTGGGCTTCTCTAAGTGCCAGTACAGGTGGGCTGTCATACTCTTACAGGTGGGGGCTCACTGGGTGGAAGGTTCCTCCTCTCTGGGTCAGTGCTGTGTATTCTAAGCTGTGTGTCTTTTGCTTTGCAGTGTGTGTGAGCTCTCCCTCCCAGTACCTGCTGGTGGTGGCCCCTCTTCCACTCACTCACTCACTGTAGGCTTCCCTGACACCCTCACTCTTGTACTGGTGATCATCTCAGAGTAGAGACGCCATTTTTAATGAACATAAAGTATATTTTTGTCAGCTCAGTTTTCATGTGTATAATCCAGCTCATCACTGGGGATAAGTCCTGATGACAGAATACCATAATAATTATGAAACTTGGATTCAATCAAATTGTTGATTTGTTTTTCATGTTGAGTTATAAAATGTTATTTTCCACATTTCCCTGTCTCCTGGTCATTGAACAGACTGTATAGTATCACAACACAGAACACAACTACTGAACTAAATCTGTGTAAAGTTTAGATTGGGCCCTTTGAATATCACATAAGACCAATTAGAAAAATCTGCTTCAATCCAGAAATGTTTGCCTTTTGAAAAGTCTGTCCATTTATATGCACTCAATACTTGGTTGAGGCTCCTTTTGTATGAGTTTCACTTTTTGAATTGAGCTACTGAAACAGACTATTCCATGATATTCTCATTTATTGAGATGTGCCTGTATGTGGAAATATCCAGGGGATCAATTTACATAAAAATGTGTTGTCACTTGTTTGTTCATCAAACTGTCGTAGTCGTAGATGTATCTGTAGTGTCTGTACCACAACAACATACTATTGATGCTGGGCCGTATCCATGGACACATCATGTGATGTAACATAAAACTTCAATAAAACCTGGTTCATCATTTATAAAATGCTTCATTCAGACAGACAGACTGAACACACACAACAACACACAGGAACCCTCTGTCAACACCTGCTGCTGTGTTCAAGTGTCATCAGATAAACAGCTTGATGGATCCTCACCTGAGAGTCTCCAGTCTACAGTGTGGACTCTGCAGTCCACCACACAGCAGCTTCACTCCTGAGTCCTGCAGGTTCTTGTTGTCACTCAGGTCCAGGTGTCTCAGACTAGAGGACTGGGAGCTGAGGACTGAGGACAGAGCTCCACAGCTTCTCTCTGAGAGGTTACATCTGTCCAGGCTGAAGAGATGATCATGAGGAATTAAAGAAGAAAGGAATTAATTTTCTGTCCTGTAGAAAACACACAAGTGTTTTTATATAATGATGAATAAATCCATCTGTCTCTACACTTACAGAGCTTTGTTGGAGGCTTTGACCACTGGCAGCAGCCTCAGAAGAGCCTCCTCTGAACCAGAGTATTTCTTCAGGTCAAATTCATCCAGGTCTTCTTCTGATGACAGTAAGATGAAGACCAGAGCTGACCATTGAGCAGGAGACAGGTTGTGTGTGGAGAGACGTCCTGATCTCAGGGACTGTTGGATCTCCTCCACTAGAGAACGATCATTCAGTTCATTCAGACAGTGGAACAGGTTGATGCTTTTCTCTGCAGAGGGAGTCTTTTTAATCTTCTTCTTGATGTACTGGACTGTTTTCTGATTGGACCCTGAGCACCTTCCTGTCTGTGTCATCAGGTCTCTTAGAAGACTGTGATTGGTCTCCAGTGATAGACCCAGGAGAAAGCGGAGGAACAAGTCCAGGTGTCCATTTGGACTCTGTAAGGCCTTGTCCACAGCACTCTGGTAGAAGAGTGTTGGTTCAGGTTTGTTTCTAAATAGTCTTGGCCTTATTTTTTCTCCTGACATTAGATTGACTCCATATTTGATGAAGGTCAGATGGACATGAAGAGCAGCCAGAAACTCCTGAACACTCAGATGGATGAAGCAGAAGACCTTGTCCTGGTACAGGCCTCTCTCCTCTTTAAAGATCTGTGTGAACACTCCTGAGTACACTGAGGCTGCTCTGATATCGATGCCACACTCTGTCAGGTCTGATTCATAGAAGATCAGGTTTCCTTTCTGCAGCTGCTCAAAAGCCACTTTTCCCAGAGACTCAATCATCTCCCTGCTCTGTGGACTCCAGTGTGGATCTGTCTCAGCTCCTCCATCATACTTGACCTTCTTGACTTTGGACTGAACCACCAGGAAGTGAATGTACATCTCTGTCAAGGTCTTGGGCAGCTCTCCTCCCTCTCTGCTCTTCAACAGCTCCTCCAGAACTGTAGCAGTGATCCAGCAGAAGACTGGGATGTGGCACATGATGTGGAGGCTTCGTGATGTCTTGATGTGGGAGATGATCTTTCTGGCCTGCTCCTCATCGCTGAACCTCTTCCTAAAGTACTCCTCCTTCTGTGGGTCAGTGAACCCTCTGACCTCTGTCACCATGTCAACACACTGAGGAGGGATCTGACTGGCTGCTGCAGGTCGTGTGGTTATCCAGAGGCGAGCAGAGGGAAGCAGTTTCCCCCTGATGAGGTTGGTCAGCAGCACGTTGACTGAGGTGGACTCTGTCACATCAGTCAGGATCTCAGTGTTGTGGAAGTCCAGAGGAAGCCGACACTCGTCCAGACCGTCAAAGATGAAGACGACCTGGAACTGATCAAACCTGCAGATTCCTGCTTCTTTGGTTTCAGTGAAGAAGTGATGAGCAAGTTCCATCAAGCTGAACTTTCTCTCTTTCAGGACATTCAGCTCTCTGAAGGTGAAGGGAAATATGAAGTGTATGTCCTGGTTGTCTTTGTCTTCAGCCCAGTCCAGAGTGAACTTCTGTGTTAAGACTGTTTTCCCAATGCCAGCCACTCCCTTTGTCATCACTGTTCTGATTGGTCGGTCTCTTCCAGGTGGGGCTTTAAAGATGTCTTGTTGTCTGATGGTTGTTTCTGCTCTGTCTGGTTTCCTTGAAGCTGTTTCAATCTGTCTGACCTCATGTTCATCATTGACCCCTCCAGCCCCTCCCTCTGTGATGTAGAGCTCTGTGTAGATCTGCTTCAGAAGAGTTGGGTTTCCTGCTTTAGAGATGCCCTCAAACACACACTGGAACTTCTTCTTCAGGTCAGATTTGAGTTTACGTCCACAAACTGCAGCAAAATATTCTGAATGAAAACACAAGAAATAAGACCAGTAAGAAAATAGAACATTTTCATTCCTCTAAATAACCACTATATGAACATGTTTCCCTCCATCTCTTGATGTCAGTGAACGTGTCATTTGTCCATCATGTTGAATCTTTAGAGAAATCCTCTTACTGCTCTGCAGACACTCAGCCAGCTCCTCCTGCTTCATCCTCCTCAGGAGGTTCACTGTGATCTTCACTAATGCCTCTGTGCTGCTGCTCCTCTGCTCTTCATCCTCACCATCCAACACCTCCTCATCCTCTCTCTGACTCCCTGAGCATTGTGGGTAATCTGGACTCAGAAGCTTGAGGATCTTCTTCAGCTCCTTCTTCACAAAAGTGACCATGTTCTCCTCCAGCAGCTGGAACAGAAACTCTATGAGTGACAGCATCAAACTAAAACCATGGAGCCAAACATCAGATCCATGTTGGACACACTGACAATCCACTGGTGTCAAAGTGCAGCATGGAGATGACTGTGAACACAACAGATGGAACAGCAGCTGTTGGACATGTTCACACCTTCAATATGGAGTCCAGGTGTGTTTGATGCTGCTGGGCAGACTGAGCACTGGGAACCTCTGAGCTCTCCTGGTCCACTCTGTGGAGGAATCAGTGTCAAGTGAAAATAAGTACAGGGAGATAATACAAGATGGACTTTATATGTCCCCTGAGGACGTTCACAACAGACAGAGACACTTTGATTTCAGACCTGGTCCAACAACATGTCATACAAACTGGTTCTTTTCTACAATAACCTGAGTCTGAGTGTCAGTTACAGCTTACATCTGATCAGCTGATCCACCTCCTCCTTTAAAGTCAATGTCCCAGTCCTTTGACTCGTCACTCTTTAAAGACAGACAGCTGGGTTCAGGAGAGTCTGGTCTCTGCTGCTGGATCCTGAAACAACAACACAACTGATGTGTCAGTAGTTTTAGGTTTTCAAAAGAATTCTCTGCAAAGTTATTTTTGAGTTACAGATGTGAATGACTTCCTTTTCTTCAGTTATGGAACAATGTTAACATGTGTACATCAAAGCCCTTTCAGGACACATTCACATCTGATGTCTTTTAAACTTTGTTTTTTTACAAATCAACTTATCATTTTAAGATTTTCATCAAGTGCTGCACATCTTCAGTCAGCAAAGTGTTTAATAGAGGTTGTAGCAGGAACAGGAAATGACAAAACAGAGCTGGAAAGGAAGAGGAAAGAAGTAACACACACCTCAGAATTTTCAAAGCCTATGAACATAGATATTTACACAGCAGTTGTCTGCCAGCACTCCTTTCTGCACCTGCTGCAGCCACTCTGCTGCTGTTACTACTGCCAGACGTATCCATATTTGTGATTGGTCAGATGGTGCAAACACCACTTAATTGTTTGGTTTAGTGAAGCAGAGTAACTGGAAGATACACTGGGTATGTCTCTGCTTTCAGTCTGTGGTTCTGACCTCTGCAAACACAAACATGTTCTTATTCATATCACATCAGTCACTGATCAGTTCTCTGATGACAGAGGCATTGTGGGAAGTCTACAGTGACATCAGCGTCCAGCACCACACACTGTAGTGAAGGATGGAAGCAACACAGCAGCATCCATAGACAACAGTGTAGAGTCAGTCAGTCATTAACTGTGTCCAGTCTCCAGCTGCTGACCACCTGTCTCACATCAGCTCTAAAGAAGCAGAGTGATACAAAGGTGAGATGAGAGGATCACACACTGACACTGCTCAACATCTGGATCCACTGGCTCAACATCTGGATCTACCTGCTCACCAGTCATCCCCCTACAGCCCAGGGAAAAGAGACATGAAGACAAAACAACATGAGGACGGAATCAAATAGCTGCTGATGTGTCTGCTCTTCTTCTCCATCTCCAACCAAACCAACAGTGTGTTAGTCCGTCCCTCAGCTCCTCCCCTCTGTCTGAGGCTCTCAGCTCATTGGTTCTTACTGAAGACTGAGTCTCTCACATATATAGTTTCATGTTTGTGAAGCTCAGTCACTTAGTGAAACAGCTGCTCACTGTAGTTTCTACCAAACACACTGACTGTGCTCATTGAAGCTCATGGTTCAGGCTGTAAAATGATCCTGTAAAGAGTCTGAACTCTGTTAGATCCCAGCTCATCAAGCTTCACAACACACTGATGAATCTTAATGAGCAGCACTGTCATTTAGAACAGTGTGACTTTGTTGTTACCTTATTAGCCCTCCATCACAGTCTCTTTGGTTTAAGGTTATGTTCTGGACCTTTGTTGTTCTGCTCCTGTAAAAAGCAGCTGCTGAGATTCTGCTTCAGCTGCTGGAACTGATTTGATCCTCTGTCTCTGCTCTGTGTCTCGCATGGCTCTGAATTCACTAAAAATCACTCATCGGCCTGTTGCACAGCTCAAAGCTGCCACCAGGAGGAGCTACTTGATGCAGCCAACATCACCATGTTCCTTCTATCAGGTGGAAACAAGACCATGAACATTTAGTGCAAATGAAATGAGGACTTTAACCCAGTGGTTACTTCTGTTTTAACTAGATGCTGCTGACATGTTTCCTGTTGAAGAACGTTCAACACAAATTCAAAAGATTTGAAATTTAGTTTAGTCTTACATCTGATCAGCTGATCCACGTCCTGCTTTAAAGTTAAGGAGCCTGCCAAATGACCCACCGCTCTTTAAAGACAGACAGCTGGGTTCAGGAGAGTCTGGTCTCTGCTGCTGGATCCTGAAACAACAACACAACTGATAAATGTGCATGTTGGAGAAAAACTGACGAAACATCTTCAATCTTTTAATAAACACAACAACTGACTTTTAGAGAGAAAAGTCTTTCTGACTGTTTTAAATTCTGACCTTTCAAAAACAGATCGCTTCAAGTTGAGTTGATGACAACCAATGGACTCATCACTCTGCATGGACACACAGCTGGATCCAGGTCCAGGTCCAGGTCCAGGTCTAGGTCCAGCAGACTGATCCATGCTGCTGAGCTCACGTCCACATCAGCTCACACACACTTTGTAGCTGCACCTGCAGAGGAAACACACATCATTCATGTGCACACCAGCTCACATGTCCATCATGTCTCCAGCTGCTCCACCACTGATTGGCTCTTCTTCTCTGCTTCATATCAGTGTCAGCTGAATGCAGTCACACAGCAGTGAGGAAGAGGAAGCTGCCATCAGCTGCTGTACTTCTACTATCAGTCCACTAGATGGCGTCATGAAGCTGCAGTGAAGTGAAGAGCAGCCCAGCAACATGATCCATGGACGACTGTGGCCCATGTCAAATGTTGGTGACAGTTTTCTGGCTGATATATGGTGAGTGTTGAGCTCACTTTTCTCACATTGAGCTGGTTTTTCTATCATCAGATCTGATCTTATTAAAGCAGCTGCTTGTCTGTCTTGTGCTCAGTGTGGATCATTTTCACAATGTTTTTATTGTGTGATAATGTCTTTAAAACACTATGAACCAATGGACTGTACCACTCTGTAGAGAGGGTCATTATATTTCCAAAAGGTAAATGTATAAAAATATTTAATTTTAAATCCAAATAAATTAAAAGGAAGATTTATCAAACATAATCATTTGAAAATAAAAAAAAATAAAAAACTGACTCTAACCTTATGTACTTAGCTGACTAAAGATTACAAATTGTATTAGTCACAAGTTAGTGAATGTGGTGACTTGAGCAATAAAGGGTTAAACCTGACATTTATAATCAGTTGTCTGTTCTAACTAATGTTTTAAACTACAACTCTGACAGAAATCTGTTCAGATGAATCTTAATGAGCAGCACTGTCATTTAGAACAGTCAGACTTTACTGTGACCTTATTAGGCCTCCATCACAGTCGCTGTGGTTTAAGGTCACGTTGTTAATACACAACATGTGTGAGTGTCACACAACAGCTCACTGCTCATTCCCCAGGCCAACTTTGATCTGAGCTCAAGAATCAAGCTGGAAATCAGTGGTGCCAGGACAGGAGCCACCTCTGTACATGATCCCTGGACTGGAGGAGAAACAAGCACAACAAACAAACAACAACAAACCGACTGAAACGACCACCGACGGCTCATCTGTGACGTCACAGAGAGAAAGATTTCCTCCCCTGGACTCAGTGGAATCAGACTCCTGTCGCTCCTCCTCTTTCTCCTCAACAATATTTCCTGTGTAACAGACTAATGGACCTGGACAGTCCATCAGATTTACACGTGAGAAGACGGACGGGTTAAAATCAATCATCATGTCAGCGTTACATCACTGAGGTGCGTTCAGGTGAACTAGGAAGAATAATGGAATAGTTTGACAGTAAAGTCAAGTGTTTGTAGTTGAAGTGCCCCTCCCTACTCATCAGCTCCTGTTGTCTCCTCCTTTTCTCTCAGTGTCTCTGTGTGGACTGAAGGTCACTGTGACTCTTCTTCCCTCCACAGTCCACAGGGACAAACTGACTCACACACTCTCACACTTCAATAACAACTAGAAGAAGAAGAAGAATGTTGTGTTAACACTCACCTGCCTCACACTTCACTTTCTCTCCTTCTGCTCCGTCACTTTAAAATGGAGTCTGAACTCACTGAACACTTTCACTTCCTTGTCTGTACCTGCTGAATACCTGTTGTTTTAATGACCCCGCCTCCCCGTCTGCGTTTACAGGGAGTCACGTGACTCTGTGAGTGTGTGTTCACTACAAGTTGTTTAAACTGGTTGTTATTTCATTGTCTGTTGTTTAAAATGACAACTAATGTGTTTTAATGAGATAAACTCTGACTTTATCTCCAGCTTCATATAAATAATGTTGATGATGGTTGTGACAGAGAAGTGACTTGATACAGGTAGAATGGCTCCATCTGCTGGACATCTCCTGGTATTACACCTGTATGGATTCATTCAATGTGAGCCCATATATAATATAGTAAGCTAAATAGTGGGCTAGGATACAGCAGTGGCAGAAATAAAAGCTTCAACTTCTTGTGACCAAGAAGTCATCAGAGAAAAAAGGATATAGTTAAAAGGCCTTATATTTCACAGGCCATGACAATGATGGCAGGTGGTGACCGTGTTGGCATGAACGAGGAGGATTATTACTTTATCATCCGTGTCTTTAGGGATCAGAGGTTGATAAAGACTGAAATAAGTTACTTCAAAGGTGGAACACACTGGCTGTTCTGGCTGTTGAGTGGGACTTCCATCCAAAACCTCCAGACTTCAATGACTTGGTGATGAACCTGGTTGTGACTGATGCAGTAGTTCACTGCTTTAACCACTAGGTGGAGACATATGAGAAGCTGCTGATAGAAAGACATTTGGACATGTTAGCAGTGATCAGCCTGCTTCTTTAAAGAGAGGCCTTCCTTACAGTCAGCTCCTGACAACAAGAAGAATTGTTGACACAGTTGATGAGCAACAAGCCAGCTGGTAACTTCCCTTGTGGTAACTGTGCCCAGTGTAATGCTATGATCAGGCCTGATACTTTCCTCCATCCACACAGGTCAAAAATACAGAGTTCAAAGCAGGATTCCATGGAAAAGGAAATGTGTTGTATATGTTGTAAAATGCCCTGTGGTCTTTCTTACGTAGGTCAAACAAAAGGAGAATGAAGGTCAGGATATCTGAAGACAAAAGCAACATTAGGAACCATGAGGAGACATTTTCACTCTGTGGGACATGACACCTGCTCCTTAAGTTTCAGCCCATTGAGGTGGTCCACTCTCCCAGAAGGGGAGGAGACAGAGAGAAGCCTCTTGGATTCATGTGCTACAGACAGAGAGCCCAAGAGGCTTCAACCAGGAATTATTATGAGCTGCTTTTTTGGACACATGTTCATCTACATCTATATTTTATCTATGATAAAGAGTTGGATCTACACTTTTGTCTATTGGGCCTTATTCACACCCCCTAACGTGTCTTGTCTTGGCATTTGAATACAGCCTGTGTACCATTGTATTGATGTGTGTTTTGAATGCTTGTTGTGATGTATAGAGTTTGACAGTGGGTCATGTGACCTACAGATGTAAACTGTGCCTCTTGAATTGTCCACCTTGTTCATCCCTCCTCCTTTGGGAGCGGCGGCTCATTGGTTACACACAGGTGAAGCGGCTTAGAGCTGATGGCTCCTCACTGCTTCACTATATCAGCTGTTCCAATCATTGTGATGACACGCTGAGGACGGCTGAGAGCTGAGACACGTCCTGTTTCATCCTTTGACCAACACATTTAGTTCACTTTTTCATACGTGATGCAGCTTTCTATTAGTTTTTGTAACTGTGCTGCAAGAAATGACAAGGTTCCTGATTCAAGACACACAATGTCTGTTTTATTTACAACTTCACTTCTTGTTGAGTCCACGTCATAACTGCAGTTTGCTCTGTCCCATCTGGTAAATGAAAACACTCATGTTGAAGAGAACCAGTCAGACATCTGGGCCCGTATTCACAAAGACTCCTAAGACTAAAGAGCTGCTCTTAGTGACGTAGTTCTAAGAAAACTCTTAGAATTTCCCCTTAAAGTTAAGACTGGAGCCTTGTAAAGATCAAAGTTATTGACAAAACATCTCAGGCCTTAAGAGAGCTGCTAAGGTGACAAAGTGTGAAGAGGAGGGAGGAGGACGAAGAAGAGTTTCTTGAGCAGAGAAGGAAATGGCAGAAAGACAGAGAGGTGGGAGAGATGTTCTCCAAACACTGAATGACAGTGGTTTAATGAAAGGCTCCAGATCAGAGCGTACAGGGATCATGTTTGTGCTCCACCTGATAAAAGATGAGTTCAACACTGCAATAAAGGCAGAAATGAAGCTGACGACAACATTAAGATGTTGAAGTGGAAAAATGCAACAATGACTTGGATCTGTCACAACCTCCATCAGCACAGTGATCAATGACAGCCTCCTGTTGTAGAGCACTTGACTTACTTTCTGCTGGATGTCCACACGTTGCAGGCTCACAGACGGACACTGATGGACACAGTGGGTAGCCTGGTGTTGTTGGTGCAACTGATGGACGTTGGCATTCGGGCTGTTTTTCTTCCTTGTTTTAACAACCAATCAGAGCTTCAGAAAGAATGAGTCATACCTAGCAACGGGGTCAACCCCCCTCCTCACTAAGGTCAAAGTCTCTGTCCCCTCCTTGCTCAGAGTTGCTCTCAGAAACTTCCTGAATCAGTCTGAAGCTAAGATTCCTTGCTTGGCATGTTGAGGCTGAGTTAGCAGCTCTCTGAGAGGAGGCTCTGAATGTAGTGAATATGGGCCCTGCTCTCTATTTGGATCTGCTGCCAAAAAATCCATCCCACACTCGGCTGCACACTGAGGAGCTTGAACTCCTCCAGGCGGGCATGGGAAGACAAACAGTGAGGCTTCCTGAAAATGTTGACCACACAGAGGGACAGTTGTCAGTCCAGTTGTTTGACTTGTCATTGAAGCACAAGTCATGTGCTGCTGCTGAAGCTTTTCTCTCTGTCTCTGTTGTTCAAACATCTAAAACAAGCGCTCACTGTTTTTTTACTGGAACACCATCAAATATTTTGGTGACTTTGAGTCACTAACACTGAACCAAACAGAACATGTGCTGGTTCTGATAGAAATGATAGCAAGATAATTGATGTCATAGTT
This sequence comes from Caranx ignobilis, assembly GCA_021432705.1. Taxonomy (NCBI): domain Eukaryota; kingdom Metazoa; phylum Chordata; class Actinopteri; order Carangiformes; family Carangidae; genus Caranx; species Caranx ignobilis. The sequence goes on from MU269989.1 coordinate 17,895,635, forward strand.
TCTGGGATATAAAGAGCATTTTCAACACTTGGTATCTACCATCTACAGAATGGATGTGTCCATTTTGGCAGCACTTGAATGAAGAGAAGGTGATGGCCTGAAGAGCTGAAACATCTCACTGTTCATTTTAGATGGAAATTCAATAAGTTGATGAGCATGGACTAAGTGGAGGAGAACTAGAGTATGCACTGAAGTGATGGGACAGTGAGAATGGTTGTCGTGGTGATCAGTAAACTGTTATTCTGTCTGAGCTGCACAGTTCAATAGAATGTTTCAATGAATCTGTGATGATGTCATTCCATCTGTGATGATGTCATACTATGGAACATGGGACACAATGAGAGATTGTGTTGGTTCAGTTCACCTGTTGACTGCACACAGCTGAACACTCACAAGCTCAGAAACAACTGGAGAGAGGACAATGATGAGAGTTTGAGAGAAACAGCAACAATTTTCAAGACAAACGTCCATTTTCAGAAAACCAGACCGTCAGTGAACGCAGCACGTAAGTACTGAAGTTACAAGGAGTTTCATGTAGTGAAGGAACAGAAACAGTATTTCCCTCTGAAATGTAGTGAAGGAGTCATGTGCAGGTCACTTGGTACTTTTACACCTTCATGTCTTTCCTTATAATATATAATATAATCTATAGAATGAAATGTGTGAAAAGCAGCTTCCTGATAACGTTACAGGTTCATTATCAGAGAACCACAGTGACAACAAACGTCATGGATCTCAGTGTAGAATCTGATCAGCTCATCAAGGAGATGGAGTGGGACGACCTGGTTGATAACATGAAGGTCATGGTGGATGACATTGTGGGAGATGTGCTCAAACCTTCCCCCCTGCCTCCACCACCACCTCCGCCCGCTCCTGCTCTCCCTGCTGAGATGTGGTTCTCCACCCAACCTCCGTCAGTAGACAGAGAAAATGTTGGATTCTTCCCTGATGGAGCAGCTCCACACAGCTCTGGACTCAATGTTCAGGCTGCTCCCTTCATCCCCTGGAAACACAGAGTCAGCCACCTGTGATAAGCCAGCTCAAGTGTACAGCCAGACAGGTACCAAGTGTAGCTGAGAGCATCTCTGAGTGGACACTGTATAGAGTATAGATCACCGTGCACCTGGATGTTTCATGAATCTGTTGGAGAGACAGTAGATCATAAGAACTGTATCACTCCCTGTATCAGAAAGACCAGTTAGTTATTAATGGAAGAAGCTTCAGGAAACAGAAGGAGAGCAGAAGTTTGATTTTAATCTCAGCCCAACAGAAGTGTGAGGCTGCTTATCAATATCCTTATTGACTGCCAGTTAATCAGAATGATAACCTCCCCACTCACCTTACAGTTCCTACCATATCAGCTGCCTCAGCCCATCGTCCCAGGAGGTGCAGCTTCAACCAGTGCTCCTACAGCCCAGGTAAGACCCTGGTTCAGCACACACACACTGTGCAGCATCTTCTGTTTTCACTGTTTCTCATAGAAAGTGAAAGCTGAGAGGCCAGAGGATGACGTCCAACCACATGTCAAGAAGCCTCCCAAAGCTTTCATGACTTTCAGGAGGGAGCACAGTTCAAATGTTGCTGCAGGACTGAACATCAAGGACACTGCATCGGTGAACAGCGTCCTTGGACAGATGGTGAGTGTGTTTGGTCTGAGTGTGTGAGACGCTCAGTGTCACACACACTTCATCACAGTGTGCTCAAGGATTTCCTGCATTGATCAGAGCTGAAGACAAAACTTCAAACATCTTCACAGTCATTTTAAAGAAACAAGATGAACTTGTCATGTGACCAGAGAACCAGTCAAACTTTAAACAGAGGATTTCCAGCATTTTGGAGTTTGCATTGCAGAGTCTGGTCCTGTGGATCCGTGTGGATCTGTTCATGTTTCCATGCTTGTGTTTGTGCACTAGTCTGCCTGTTGCTGCATGTAGTAGTGTATCACTATGTACTGACAGTTTGTTGTTGTGTGCCCACAGTGGAAGTTTATGTCACCGAGCAGAGGAGCAAATACTATGAGGAAGCAGAGAGGGAGAAGTTGCACCACATCCTCCAGTACCAGTACACTGGTCCTGCAGTGAAAACTATGTATGTGCTCTGTGCTCACATATGACTTCTCCATTTTTACATCACAGCCACTGAGTTTGTTGTGTGTCCATGATGTTGGATGAGAGAAGGGTGAGATAAAGGCTCCTGCTACAGCTGAGGCTGAGACAGTATTTCTGTGGATCTCAGGTTCAAAACCTCCTTTGCTCTGCAGCTCAAACTGAACTGTGACTTTTTTCATGTCAGGATTGTTGCAGCTTCTGAACCAGAGGTCACATAGCAAGCCAAGAGATCATGTAGGACATGATGGAAGTGTCCTCCTCTCTCCTTCCCCCTCACCCTCCTCATTGCTTTACCACTTTCTCTCCTTCACTTCTGTCAGAAGCTGAGTGCATCTCCCTGGAAGAGCTTTTGCCATCATTTTTCCTTTGAGAACAGAGGACATGTACATGCTAGTATAGTGTGGACATACATTTGTTGCGTATATAAAATCATATATATAAAAAAGGCAGATCTCCACTTTGTTTTTGTCCCAGTGTGAGTGAGCTCAGTTCACCTGTCACAGCAGCTTGACACATGTTTACATTAGAAAGCCAGATATTAAGTAACAACTCAGATGTAAACAGGAAATTGAACAGGATCCTAAACATGGACCTAAGCTTTGATACTGTTCATGATCAACAGGGTGACACACAGCAACACCTCAAGGTCCATTGTAAACAAAGCTGTGGTGAGAAGGCTGGAGTCACAGCAGCAGCAAATGACAAATGCTTGTGATTGATTTTGGTTGAGAACAGCTGTAACTGCTGTGTGCCACATCCCAGCTGCAGGACAAGCAGTGGGGGTTCAGTCCTTAGTAGTCAACAGGGATTCTGTTTGATAATGTCTAGTAACATTCAAGATGCTCCTCTGTGAAGTTGTAGATGATAAGAACATGTTTGACCATGAGAAACAAGGAGTTTTCTCAGAACTATGTCACTAAGAGCAGCTCTTTAGTCTTAGGAGTCTTTGTGAATACAGGTCCAGATGTCTGACTGGTTCTCTTCAACATGAGTGTTTTCATTTACCAGATGTGACAGAACAAACTGCAGTTATGACGTGGACTCAACAAGAAGTGAAGTTGTAAATAAAACAGACATTGTGTGTCTTGAATCAGGAACCTTGTCATTTCTTGCAGCACAGTTACAAAAACTAATAGAAAGCTGCATCACGTATGAAAAAGAGAACTAAATGTGTTGGTCAAAGGATGAAACAGGACGTGTCTCAGCTCTCAGCCGTCCTCAGCGTGTCATCACATGATTGGAACAGCTGATATAGTGAAGCAGTGAGGAGCCATCAGCTCTAAGCCGCTTCACCTGTGTGTAACCAATGAGCCGCCGCTCCCAAAGGAGGAGGGATGAACAAGGTGGACAATTCAAGAGGCACAGTTTACATCTGTAGGTCACATCACCCATGTCAAACTCTATACATCACAACAAACATTCAAAACACACATAAACACACACCAATAAATGTCCAAATGTTTTGTATCAGCAGCTCCTGTGGACAGAGGTGTCCAAACCTTCAGATGTCTTCATTCAACATCAACAACAGGCCACAGATTCATCACTGTGCTCCAAGGAGGATTTATGGTGGGCATTTTTGAATGGAGGTGATCCCTAAAAGCCTCCAACTCATGAATGGAACCTGAGAACAAGACAAAGAAGTCATCAATATATCAGAAGCAGCAGCTAATCAATGAAGAGAAAGGACTGTTATGATTCACATCATCTTCTTCAAACTGTCCCATCAACAAGTTGGCATAGTGAGGTGAGCAGGTGCTGCACATACTGCCTCTTTGGATCTGCAGATAAAAAGAGCTCAGATCTAAAAGAGTTCCTGTGTAAAACCAGCTGGGTTAGATCCACCAGAAAACTGGTGGGGGGAGTTTGGCTCTGTGGCTGGTGCAGAAACTGGCTGAGAGCATCTCTGCCTCTTTATGTGGACCATTGGTATAGAGGTATAGATCACCGTGCACCTGGACCTGTTTCTATGAATCTGTTGGAGCTGTGCAGATGTTTTCCACAGTTCTTTGATCATCATTGAGGGGACACCACTGCCTGGGGCTGGAGGTGTGTGTTCAGACTAAAATGAAATGAGACTATTTATTGAATTGAAGTTACAAAGAAAGTCCTTTCTACTATTTGACTTTTCTGTGTCTTGCTTCAATTGTCCTTTGATTTCATTGCTGTTGCTTTTTGGTCTTTCATAAGACTGATGTCATCACTGTATTGTACAGAAAACAACAGAAAATGAAATAACTACTTTAAACAACTTGTAAGTGAACAACACACACTCACAGAGTCAGTGTGACTTCCTGTAACTGGAGAGAAGGAGAGGAGTAAAACTTGAAGTGTTCAGTGAGTTCAGACTCCATTTTAAAGTGACGGAGCAGAAGGAGAGAAAGTGAAGTGTGAGGCAGGTGAGTGTTAACAAACATTCTTCTTCTTCTTCTAGTTGTTATTGAAGTGTGAGAGTGTGTGAGTCAGTTTGTCCCTGTGGACTGTGGAGGGAAGAAGAGTCACAGTGAACTTCAGTCCCACAGAGACACTGAGAGAAAAGGAGGAGACAACGGAGCTGATGAGTAGGGAGGGGCACTTCAACTACAAACTTGACTTTACTGTCAAACTATTCCATTATTCTGCCTAGTTCACCTGAACGCACCTCAGTGATGTAATGCTGATATGATTATTGATTATTGATTTTTAACCCGTCGTCTTCTCACGTGTAAATCTGATGGACTGTCCAGGTCCATTAGTCTGTTACACAGGAAATATTTGTTGAGGAGAAAGAGGAGGAGCGACAGGAGTCTGATTCCACCGAGTCCAGGGGAGGAAAACTCTCTCTCTCTCTCTCTCTCTCTCTCTCTCTCTCTCTCTCTCTCTTTCTGTGTGACATCACAGACGTGTCATTGGTCTTTGTTCCAGTCGGTTGTTGTCGTTGTTTCCTCCAGTCCAGGGATCATGTCCCGGCAGCACTGATTTACAACTTGATTCTTTTTGAGTTCAGAACTTGAGTCTTTTTTTTTTCATTTTAGTTTTTATTGAAATTTTTAAAAAACATATAATAAGTACAGGATTGATGATACAGGTGTTGGTTTTGTTTTGGTGACATGTCATATAAAGAATGACATTATAAAATCAAAACAAATATATCACATATAAGAAATCCAGTCCATAATATAAGAGTGTGCTGCTGCATTTAGTCTCTGGTTCCAGAGTTTTTGTTTGATTAATTCATTCCTCAAATGATAGAAGTTGTCCATTTTTGTATAGATCTCCTATGGTACATATACCTCTTGAGTGCCACTGCTTCCAGTACACTGACACTTTACCAACATGAATGGCGGATTAAACATAATGAAGCGTATGTGTGTACATAGTGCCAGAGCCTGTACATTTGATGTACTTTGGTCCATGCTTCACTAGAGTGGACAAGAATTGCTTCTCCTTTGGACTAAATGGTAAACAAAACCCCTCAGTATCTATCCAGTCTAACTTGATCTGTCATATTTGGTTAATTTAGCCATTTCCAAAGATATGGAATATAACTATATCATCATATTTCTCACTAAAAAAATTAAACTGAGGAGTGATTATCATTTTGATAATATGAACTTTTCCCCACAGCCTAAGTTTAATCTTTTCCCACTTCTCCAGCTTTGTTTTCATTTTTTGTAACAGAGGGTTAAGTTTAACCAGGCCAGCTCTCCCAGCAGCAGAGGGCTTAAAGAGCAGCCTTGGCCCTGTGGTCTTTATATAATATCTTTACCCACTGAGAAAAACAGGACCAAACCCAAAGTGTGACAACGCAGGAATGATGAGGTCTTTGAGATAAGATGGAGCTTTGTCATTAAGAACCTTGACTAATCAATACTGTCTGTCTCATGTTGTTATCTGTGTCTTCCAGGGGACATTATTGATTATTGTTAAACATTGAACATGTAGGTTTAGATGTATGTTTGATGTACAGACATTTCTAGCAGTTGTATATACCTGTTGTTTGACATGATTTCTGTCCTGATGATAGAAAAACAGCTCAATGTGAGAAAAGTGAGCTCAACACTCACCATATATCAGCCAGAAAACTGTCACCACATTTGACATGGCCACAGTCGTCCATGGATCATGTTGCTGGCTGCTCTTCACTCACTGCAGCTTCATGACGCCATCTAGTGGACTGATAGTAGAAGTACA